>OU343054.1:45424191-46893997 GCA_910593695.2 Ocypus olens
AAAATGCAACTTTCTTAAAAATCATCGTAGAGTATTGAATTTAACTTTATTTTCATCAGAAAGACGAGAGAAATTGATTGCCATTAAAAAATTTCAGCTAACTTCAATAGCAAAAAAATTAGTCAGTCACCATGAGGATTTTGGAAAATTTACGAAAATAATTGATTTTTCAGACTTTGATCGGCCGTAGCGGCCAAACGAAAACTCCAAATTGAACGCGGTTTGCAAATCTGAGCTCCTCGTGCGTCAATTAGTCGGATTAGAGATTTTGAATTTTTGATAAAATCGTGAAAAAAAACATGACCAAACCCCTTGGAAATTTTGTTAAAAAATGCAACTTTCTTAAAAATCATCGTAGACTATTGAATTTAACTTTATTTTCATCAGAAAGACGAGAGAAATTGATTGCCGTTAAAAAATTTCAGCTAACTTCCATAGCAAAAAAAATAGTCAGTCACCATGAGGATTTTGGAAAATTTACGAAAATAATTGATTTTTCAGACTTTGATCGGCCGTAGCGGCCAAACGAAAACTCCAAATTGAACGCGGTTTGCAAATCTGAGCTCCTCGTGCGTCAATTAGTCGGATTAGACATTTTTATTTTTTGATAAAATCGTGAAAAAAAACATGACCAAACCCCTTGGAAATTTTGTTAAAAAATGCAACTTTCTTAAAAATCATCGTAGACTATTGAATTTAACTTTATTTTCATCAGAAAGACGAGAGAAATTGATTGCCGTTAAAAAATTTCAGCTAACTTCCATAGCAAAAAAAATAGTCAGTCACCATGAGGATTTTGGAAAATTTACGAAAATAATTGATTTTTCAGACTTTGATCGGCCGTAGCGGCCAAACGAAAACTCCAAATTGAACGCGGTTTGCAAATCTGAGCTCCTCGTACGTCAATTAGTCGGATTAGACATTTTTATTTTTTGATAAAATCGTGAAAAAAAACATGACCAAACCCCTTGGAAATTTTGTTAAAAAAATGCAACTTTCTTAAAAATCATCGTAGAGTATTGAATTTAACTTTATTTTCATCAGAAAGACGAGAGAAATTGATTGCCGTTAAAAAATTTCAGCTAACTTCCATAGCAAAAAAAATAGTCAGTCACCATGAGGATTTTGGAAAATTTACGAAAATAATTGATTTTTCAGACTTTGATCGGCCGTAGCGGCCAAACGAAAACTCCAAATTGAACGCGGTTTGCAAATCTGAGCTCCTCGTACGTCAATTAGTCGGATTAGACATTTTTATTTTTTGATAAAATCGTGAAAAAAAACATGACCAAACCCCTTGGAAATTTTGTTAAAAAATGCAACTTTCTTAAAAATCATCGTAGACTATTGAATTTAACTTTATTTTCATCAGAAAGACGAGAGAAATTGATTGCCGTTAAAAAATTTCAGCTAACTTCCATAGCAAAAAAAATAGTCAGTCACCATGAGGATTTTGGAAAATTTACGAAAATAATTGATTTTTCAGACTTTGATCGGCCGTAGCGGCCAAACGAAAACTCCAAATTGAACGCGGTTTGCAAATCTGAGCTCCTCGTGCGTCAATTAGTCGGATTAGACATTTTTATTTTTTGATAAAATCGTGAAAAAAAACATGACCAAACCCCTTGGAAATTTTGTTAAAAAATGCAACTTTCTTAAAAATCATCGTAGACTATTGAATTTAACTTTATTTTCATCAGAAAGACGAGAGAAATTGATTGCCGTTAAAAAATTTCAGCTAACTTCCATAGCAAAAAAAATAGTCAGTCACCATGAGGATTTTGGAAAATTTACGAAAATAATTGATTTTTCAGACTTTGATCGGCCGTAGCGGCCAAACGAAAACTCCAAATTGAACGCGGTTTGCAAATCTGAGCTCCTCGTACGTCAATTAGTCGGATTAGACATTTTTATTTTTTGATAAAATCGTGAAAAAAAACATGACCAAACCCCTTGGAAATTTTGTTAAAAAATGCAACTTTCTTAAAAATCATCGTAGAGTATTGAATTTAACTTTATTTTCATCAGAAAGACGAGAGAAATTGATTGCCATTAAAAAATTTCAGCTAACTTCAATAGCAAAAAAATTAGTCAGTCACCATGAGGATTTTGGAAAATTTACGAAAATAATTGATTTTTCAGACTTTGATCGGCCGTAGCGGCCAAACGAAAACTCCAAATTGAACGCGGTTTGCAAATCTGAGCTCCTCGTACGTCAATTAGTCGGATTAGACATTTTTATTTTTTGATAAAATCGTGAAAAAAAACATGACCAAACCCCTTGGAAATTTTGTTAAAAAATGCAACTTTCTTAAAAATCATCGTAGAGTATTGAATTTAACTTTATTTTCATCAGAAAGACGAGAGAAATTGATTGCCATTAAAAAATTTCAGCTAACTTCAATAGCAAAAAAATTAGTCAGTCACCATGAGGATTTTGGAAAATTTACGAAAATAATTGATTTTTCAGACTTTGATCGGCCGTAGCGGCCAAACGAAAACTCCAAATTGAACGCGGTTTGCAAATCTGAGCTCCTCGTGCGTCAATTAGTCGGATTAGAGATTTTGAATTTTTGATAAAATCGTGAAAAAAAACATGACCAAACCCCTTGGAAATTTTGTTAAAAAATGCAACTTTCTTAAAAATCATCGTAGACTATTGAATTTAACTTTATTTTCATCAGAAAGACGAGAGAAATTGATTGCCGTTAAAAAATTTCAGCTAACTTCCATAGCAAAAAAAATAGTCAGTCACCATGAGGATTTTGGAAAATTTACGAAAATAATTGATTTTTCAGACTTTGATCGGCCGTAGCGGCCAAACGAAAACTCCAAATTGAACGCGGTTTGCAAATCTGAGCTCCTCGTGCGTCAATTAGTCGGATTAGACATTTTTATTTTTTGATAAAATCGTGAAAAAAAACATGACCAAACCCCTTGGAAATTTTGTTAAAAAATGCAACTTTCTTAAAAATCATCGTAGACTATTGAATTTAACTTTATTTTCATCAGAAAGACGAGAGAAATTGATTGCCGTTAAAAATTTCAGCTAACTTCCATAGCAAAAAAAATAGTCAGTCACCATGAGGATTTTGGAAAATTTACGAAAATAATTGATTTTTCAGACTTTGATCGGCCGTAGCGGCCAAACGAAAACTCCAAATTGAACGCGGTTTGCAAATCTGAGCTCCTCGTACGTCAATTAGTCGGATTAGACATTTTTATTTTTTGATAAAATCGTGAAAAAAAACATGACCAAACCCCTTGGAAATTTTGTTAAAAAATGCAACTTTCTTAAAAATCATCGTAGAGTATTGAATTTAACTTTATTTTCATCAGAAAGACGAGAGAAATTGATTGCCATTAAAAAATTTCAGCTAACTTCAATAGCAAAAAAATTAGTCAGTCACCATGAGGATTTTGGAAAATTTACGAAAATAATTGATTTTTCAGACTTTGATCGGCCGTAGCGGCCAAACGAAAACTCCAAATTGAACGCGGTTTGCAAATCTGAGCTCCTCGTGCGTCAATTAGTCGGATTAGAGATTTTGAATTTTTGATAAAATCGTGAAAAAAAACATGACCAAACCCCTTGAAATTTTGTTAAAAAATGCAACTTTCTTAAAAATCATCGTAGACTATTGAATTTAACTTTATTTTCATCAGAAAGACGAGAGAAATTGATTGCCGTTAAAAAATTTCAGCTAACTTCCATAGCAAAAAAAATAGTCAGTCACCATGAGGATTTTGGAAAATTTACGAAAATAATTGATTTTTCAGACTTTGATCGGCCGTAGCGGCCAAACGAAAACTCCAAATTGAACGCGGTTTGCAAATCTGAGCTCCTCGTGCGTCAATTAGTCGGATTAGACATTTTTATTTTTTGATAAAATCGTGAAAAAAAACATGACCAAACCCCTTGGAAATTTTGTTAAAAAATGCAACTTTCTTAAAAATCATCGTAGAGTATTGAATTTAACTTTATTTTCATCAGAAAGACGAGAGAAATTGATTGCCGTTAAAAAATTTCAGCTAACTTCAATAGCAAAAAAATTAGTCAGTCACCATGAGGATTTTGGAAAATTTACGAAAATAATTGATTTTTCAGACTTTGATCGGCCGTAGCGGCCAAACGAAAACTCCAAATTGAACGCGGTTTGCAAATCTGAGCTCCTCGTGCGTCAATTAGTCGGATTAGACATTTTTATTTTTTGATAAAATCGTGAAAAAAAACATGACCAAACCCCTTGGAAATTTTGTTAAAAAATGCAACTTTCTTAAAAATCATCGTAGACTATTGAATTTAACTTTATTTTCATCAGAAAGACGAGAGAAATTGATTGCCGTTAAAAAATTTCAGCTAACTTCAATAGCAAAAAAATTAGTCAGTCACCATGAGGATTTTGGAAAATTTACGAAAATAATTGATTTTTCAGACTTTGATCGGCCGTAGCGGCCAAACGAAAACTCCAAATTGAACGCGGTTTGCAAATCTGAGCTCCTCGTGCGTCAATTAGTCGGATTAGAGATTTTGAATTTTTGATAAAATCGTGAAAAAAAACATGACCAAACCCCTTGGAAATTTTGTTAAAAAATGCAACTTTCTTAAAAATCATCGTAGACTATTGAATTTAACTTTATTTTCATCAGAAAGACGAGAGAAATTGATTGCCGTTAAAAAATTTCAGCTAACTTCCATAGCAAAAAAAATAGTCAGTCACCATGAGGATTTTGGAAAATTTACGAAAATAATTGATTTTTCAGACTTTGATCGACCGTAGCGGCCAAACGAAAACTCCAAATTGAACGCGGTTTGCAAATCTGAGCTCCTCGTACGTCAATTAGTCGGATTAGACATTTTATTTTTTGATAAAATCGTGAAAAAAAACATGACCAAACCCCTTGGAAATTTTGTTAAAAAATGCAACTTTCTTAAAAATCATCGTAGAGTATTGAATTTAAATTTATTTTCATTAGAAAGACGAGAGAAATTGATTGCCGTTAAAAAATTTCAGCTAACATCAATAGCAAAAAAATTAGTCAGTCACCATGAGGATTTTGGAAAATTTACGAAAATAATTGATTTTTCAGACTTTGATCGGCCGTAGCGGCCAAACGAAAACTCCAAATTGAACGCGGTTTGCAAATCTGAGCTCCTCGTGCGTCAATTAGTCGGATTAGACATTTTTATTTTTTGATAAAATCGTGAAAAAAAACATGACCAAACCCCTTGGAAATTTTGTTAAAAAATGCAACTTTCTTAAAAATCATCGTAGACTATTGAATTTAACTTTATTTTCATCAGAAAGACGAGAGAAATTGATTGCCGTTAAAAAATTTCAGCTAACTTCAATAGCAAAAAAATTAGTCAGTCACCATGAGGATTTTGGAAAATTTACGAAAATAATTGATTTTTCAGACTTTGATCGGCCGTAGCGGCCAAACGAAAACTCCAAATTGAACGCGGTTTGCAAATCTGAGCTCCTCGTGCGTCAATTAGTCGGATTAGAGATTTTGAATTTTTGATAAAATCGTGAAAAAAAACATGACCAAACCCCTTGGAAATTTTGTTAAAAAATGCAACTTTCTTAAAAATCATCGTAGACTATTGAATTTAACTTTATTTTCATCAGAAAGACGAGAGAAATTGATTGCCGTTAAAAAATTTCAGCTAACTTCAATAGCAAAAAAATTAGTCAGTCACCATGAGGATTTTGGAAAATTTACGAAAATAATTGATTTTTCAGACTTTGATCGGCCGTAGCGGCCAAACGAAAACTCCAAATTGAACGCGGTTTGCAAATCTGAGCTCCTCGTGCGTCAATTAGTCGGATTAGAGATTTTGAATTTTGATAAAATCGTGAAAAAAAACATGACCAAACCCCTTGGAAATTTTGTTAAAAAATGCAACTTTCTTAAAAATCATCGTAGAGTATTGAATTTAATTTTATTTTCATTAGAAAGACGAGAGAAATTGATTGCCGTTAAAAAATTTCAGCTAACATCAATAGCAAAAAAATTAGTCAGTCACCATGAGGATTTTGGAAAATTTACGAAAATAATTGATTTTTCAGACTTTGATCGGCCGTAGCGGCCAAACGAAAACTCCAAATTGAACGCGGTTTGCAAATCTGAGCTCCTCGTGCGTCAATTAGTCGGATTAGAGATTTTGAATTTTTGATAAAATCGTGAAAAAAAACATGACCAAACCCCTTGGAAATTTTGTTAAAAAATGCAACTTTCTTAAAAATCATCGTAGACTATTGAATTTAACTTTATTTTCATCAGAAAGACGAGAGAAATTGATTGCCGTTAAAAAATTTCAGCTAACTTCCATAGCAAAAAAAATAGTCAGTCACCATGAGGATTTTGGAAAATTTACGAAAATAATTGATTTTTCAGACTTTGATCGGCCGTAGCGGCCAAACGAAAACTCCAAATTGAACGCGGTTTGCAAATCTGAGCTCCTCGTGCGTCAATTAGTCGGATTAGAGATTTTGAATTTTTGATAAAATCGTGAAAAAAAACATGACCAAACCCCTTGGAAATTTTGTTAAAAAATGCAACTTTCTTAAAAATCATAGTAGACTATTGAATTTAACTTTATTTTCATCAGAAAGACGAGAGAAATTGATTGCCGTTAAAAAATTTCAGCTAACTTCCATAGCAAAAAAAATAGTCAGTCACCATGAGGATTTTGGAAAATTTACGAAAATAATTGATTTTTCAGACTTTGATCGGCCGTAGCGGCCAAACGAAAACTCCAAATTGAACGCGGTTTGCAAATCTGAGCTCCTCGTGCGTCAATTAGTCGGATTAGACATTTTTATTTTTTGATAAAATCGTGAAAAAAAAACATGACCAAACCCCTTGGAAATTTTGTTAAAAAATGCAACTTTCTTAAAAATCATCGTAGAGTATTGAATTTAACTTTATTTTCATCAGAAAGACGAGAGAAATTGATTGCCGTTAAAAAATTTCAGCTAACTTCAATAGCAAAAAAATTAGTCAGTCACCATGAGGATTTTGGAAAATTTACGAAAATAATTGATTTTTCAGACTTTGATCGGCCGTAGCGGCCAAACGAAAACTCCAAATTGAACGCGGTTTGCAAATCTGAGCTCCTCGTGCGTCAATTAGTCGGATTAGACATTTTTATTTTTTGATAAAATCGTGAAAAAAAACATGACCAAACCCCTTGGAAATTTTGTTAAAAAATGCAACTTTCTTAAAAATCATCGTAGACTATTGAATTTAACTTTATTTTCATCAGAAAGACGAGAGAAATTGATTGCCGTTAAAAAATTTCAGCTAACTTCAATAGCAAAAAAATTAGTCAGTCACCATGAGGATTTTGGAAAATTTACGAAAATAATTGATTTTTCAGACTTTGATCGGCCGTAGCGGCCAAACGAAAACTCCAAATTGAACGCGGTTTGCAAATCTGAGCTCCTCGTGCGTCAATTAGTCGGATTAGAGATTTTGAATTTTTGATAAAATCGTGAAAAAAAACATGACCAAACCCCTTGGAAATTTTGTTAAAAAATGCAACTTTCTTAAAAATCATCGTAGACTATTGAATTTAACTTTATTTTCATCAGAAAGACGAGAGAAATTGATTGCCGTTAAAAAATTTCAGCTAACTTCCATAGCAAAAAAAATAGTCAGTCACCATGAGGATTTTGGAAAATTTACGAAAATAATTGATTTTTCAGACTTTGATCGACCGTAGCGGCCAAACGAAAACTCCAAATTGAACGCGGTTTGCAAATCTGAGCTCCTCGTACGTCAATTAGTCGGATTAGACATTTTTATTTTTTGATAAAATCGTGAAAAAAAACATGACCAAACCCCTTGGAAATTTTGTTAAAAAATGCAACTTTCTTAAAAATCATCGTAGAGTATTGAATTTAAATTTATTTTCATTAGAAAGACGAGAGAAATTGATTGCCGTTAAAAAATTTCAGCTAACATCAATAGCAAAAAAATTAGTCAGTCACCATGAGGATTTTGGAAAATTTACGAAAATAATTGATTTTTCAGACTTTGATCGGCCGTAGCGGCCAAACGAAAACTCCAAATTGAACGCGGTTTGCAAATCTGAGCTCCTCGTGCGTCAATTAGTCGGATTAGACATTTTTATTTTTTGATAAAATCGTGAAAAAAAACATGACCAAACCCCTTGGAAATTTTGTTAAAAAATGCAACTTTCTTAAAAATCATCGTAGACTATTGAATTTAACTTTATTTTCATCAGAAAGACGAGAGAAATTGATTGCCGTTAAAAAATTTCAGCTAACTTCAATAGCAAAAAAATTAGTCAGTCACCATGAGGATTTTGGAAAATTTACGAAAATAATTGATTTTTCAGACTTTGATCGGCCGTAGCGGCCAAACGAAAACTCCAAATTGAACGCGGTTTGCAAATCTGAGCTCCTCGTGCGTCAATTAGTCGGATTAGAGATTTTGAATTTTTGATAAAATCGTGAAAAAAAACATGACCAAACCCCTTGGAAATTTTGTTAAAAAATGCAACTTTCTTAAAAATCATCGTAGACTATTGAATTTAACTTTATTTTCATCAGAAAGACGAGAGAAATTGATTGCCGTTAAAAAATTTCAGCTAACTTCAATAGCAAAAAAATTAGTCAGTCACCATGAGGATTTTGGAAAATTTACGAAAATAATTGATTTTTCAGACTTTGATCGGCCGTAGCGGCCAAACGAAAACTCCAAATTGAACGCGGTTTGCAAATCTGAGCTCCTCGTGCGTCAATTAGTCGGATTAGAGATTTTGAATTTTTGATAAAATCGTGAAAAAAAACATGACCAAACCCCTTGGAAATTTTGTTAAAAAATGCAACTTTCTTAAAAATCATCGTAGAGTATTGAATTTAATTTTATTTTCATTAGAAAGACGAGAGAAATTGATTGCCGTTAAAAAATTTCAGCTAACATCAATAGCAAAAAAATTAGTCAGTCACCATGAGGATTTTGGAAAATTTACGAAAATAATTGATTTTTCAGACTTTGATCGGCCGTAGCGGCCAAACGAAAACTCCAAATTGAACGCGGTTTGCAAATCTGAGCTCCTCGTGCGTCAATTAGTCGGATTAGAGATTTTGAATTTTTGATAAAATCGTGAAAAAAAACATGACCAAACCCCTTGGAAATTTTGTTAAAAAATGCAACTTTCTTAAAAATCATCGTAGACTATTGAATTTAACTTTATTTTCATCAGAAAGACGAGAGAAATTGATTGCCGTTAAAAAATTTCAGCTAACTTCCATAGCAAAAAAAATAGTCAGTCACCATGAGGATTTTGGAAAATTTACGAAAATAATTGATTTTTTAGACTTTGATCGACCGTAGCGGCCAAACGAAAACTCCAAATTGAACGCGGTTTGCAAATCTGAGCTCCTCGTACGTCAATTAGTCGGATTAGACATTTTTATTTTTTGATAAAATCGTGAAAAAAAACATGACCCTTGGAAATTTTGTTAAAAAATGCAACTTTCTTAAAAATCATCGTAGACTATTGAATTTAACTTTATTTTCATCAGAAAGACGAGAGAAATTGATTGCCGTTAAAAAAATTCAGCTAACATCAATAGCAAAAAAATTAGTCAGTCACCATGAGGATTTTGGAAAATTTACGAAAATAATTGATTTTTCAGACGTTGATCGGCCGTAGCGGCCAAACGAAAACTCCAAATTGAACGCGGTTTGCAAATCTGAGCTCCTCGTGCGTCAATTAGTCGGATTAGACATTTTTATTTTTTGATAAAATCGTGAAAAAAAACATGACCAAACCCCTTGGAAATTTTGTTAAAAAATGCAACTTTCTTAAAAATCATCGTAGACTATTGAATTTAACTTTATTTTCATCAGAAAGACGAGAGAAATTGATTGCCGTTAAAAAATTTCAGCTAACTTCAATAGCAAAAAAATTAGTCAGTCACCATGAGGATTTTGGAAAATTTACGAAAATAATTGATTTTTCAGACTTTGATCGGCCGTAGCGGCCAAACGAAAACTCCAAATTGAACGCGGTTTGCAAATCTGAGCTCCTCGTGCGTCAATTAGTCGGATTAGAGATTTTGAATTTTTGATAAAATCGTGAAAAAAAACATGACCCTTGGAAATTTTGTTAAAAAATGCAACTTTCTTAAAAATCATCGTAGACTATTGAATTTAACTTTATTTTCATTAGAAAGACGAGAGAAATTGATTGCCGTTAAAAAAATTCAGCTAACATCAATAGCAAAAAAATTAGTCAGTCACCATGAGGATTTTGGAAAATTTACGAAAATAATTGATTTTTCAGACGTTGATCGGCCGTAGCGGCCAAACGAAAACTCCAAATTGAACGCGGTTTGCAAATCTGAGCTCCTCGTGCGTCAATTAGTCGGATTAGACATTTTTATTTTTTGATAAAATCGTGAAAAAAAACATGACCAAACCCCTTGGAAATTTTGTTAAAAAATGCAACTTTCTTAAAAATCATCGTAGAGTATTGAATTTAACTTTATTTTCATCAGAAAGACGAGAGAAATTGATTGCCATTAAAAAATTTCAGCTAACTTCAATAGCAAAAAAATTAGTCAGTCACCATGAGGATTTTGGAAAATTTACGAAAATAATTGATTTTTCAGACTTTGATCGGCCGTAGCGGCCAAACGAAAACTCCAAATTGAACGCGGTTTGCAAATCTGAGCTCCTCGTGCGTCAATTAGTCGGATTAGACATTTTTATTTTTTGATAAAATCGTGAAAAAAAACATGACCAAACCCCTTGGAAATTTTGTTAAAAAATGCAACTTTCTTAAAAATCATCGTAGACTATTGAATTTAACTTTATTTTCATCAGAAAGACGAGAGAAATTGATTGCCGTTAAAAAATTTCAGCTAACTTCAATAGCAAAAAAATTAGTCAGTCACCATGAGGATTTTGGAAAATTTACGAAAATAATTGATTTTTCAGACTTTGATCGGCCGTAGCGGCCAAACGAAAACTCCAAATTGAACGCGGTTTGCAAATCTGAGCTCCTCGTGCGTCAATTAGTCGGATTAGAGATTTTGAATTTTTGATAAAATCGTGAAAAAAAACATGACCAAACCCCTTGGAAATTTTGTTAAAAAATGCAACTTTCTTAAAAATCATCGTAGACTATTGAATTTAACTTTATTTTCATCAGAAAGACGAGAGAAATTGATTGCCGTTAAAAAATTTCAGCTAACTTCCATAGCAAAAAAAATAGTCAGTCACCATGAGGATTTTGGAAAATTTACGAAAATAATTGATTTTTCAGACTTTGATCGGCCGTAGCGGCCAAACGAAAACTCCAAATTGAACGCGGTTTGCAAATCTGAGCTCCTCGTACGTCAATTAGTCGGATTAGACATTTTTATTTTTTGATAAAATCGTGAAAAAAAACATGACCAAACCCCTTGGAAATTTTGTTAAAAAATGCAACTTTCTTAAAAATCATCGTAGACTATTGAATTTAACTTTATTTTCATCAGAAAGACGAGAGAAATTGATTGCCGTTAAAAAATTTCAGCTAACATCAATAGCAAAAAAATTAGTCAGTCACCATGAGGATTTTGGAAAATTTACGAAAATAATTGATTTTTCAGACTTTGATCGGCCGTGGCGGCCAAACGAAAACTCCAAATTGAACGCGGTTTGCAAATCTGAGCTCCTCGTGCGTCAATTAGTCGGATTAGAGATTTTGAATTTTTGATAAAATCGTGAAAAAAAACATGACCAAACCCCTTGGAAATTTTGTTAAAAAATGCAACTTTCTTAAAAATCATCGTAGACTATTGAATTTAACTTTATTTTCATCAGAAAGACGAGAGAAATTGATTGCCGTTAAAAAATTTCAGCTAACTTCCATAGCAAAAAAAATAGTCAGTCACCATGAGGATTTTGGAAAATTTACGAAAATAATTGATTTTTCAGACTTTGATCGACCGTAGCGGCCAAACGAAAACTCCAAATTGAACGCGGTTTGCAAATCTGAGCTCCTCGTACGTCAATTAGTCGGATTAGACATTTTTATTTTTTGATAAAATCGTGAAAAAAAACATGACCAAACCCCTTGGAAATTTTGTTAAAAAATGCAACTTTCTTAAAAATCATCGTAGAGTATTGAATTTAACTTTATTTTCATTAGAAAGACGAGAGAAATTGATTGCCGTTAAAAAATTTCAGCTAACATCAATAGCAAAAAAATTAGTCAGTCACCATGAGGATTTTGGAAAATTTACGAAAATAATTGATTTTTCAGACTTTGATCGGCCGTAGCGGCCAAACGAAAACTCCAAATTGAACGCGGTTTGCAAATCTGAGCTCCTCGTGCGTCAATTAGTCGGATTAGAGATTTTGAATTTTTGATAAAATCGTGAAAAAAAACATGACCAAACCCCTTGGAAATTTTGTTAAAAAATGCAACTTTCTTAAAAATCATCGTAGAGTATTGAATTTAACTTTATTTTCATCAGAAAGACGAGAGAAATTGATTGCCGTTAAAAAATTTCAGCTAACTTCAATAGCAAAAAAATTAGTCAGTCACCATGAGGATTTTGGAAAATTTACGAAAATAATTGATTTTTCAGACTTTGATCGGCCGTAGCGGCCAAACGAAAACTCCAAATTGAACGCGGTTTGCAAATCTGAGCTCCTCGTGCGTCAATTAGTCGGATTAGAGATTTTGAATTTTTGATAAAATCGTGAAAAAAAACATGACCAAACCCCTTGGAAATTTTGTTTAAAAATGCAACTTTCTTAAAAATCATCGTAGACTATTGAATTTAACTTTATTTTCATCAGAAAGACGAGAGAAATTGATTGCCGTTAAAAAATTTCAGCTAACTTCCATAGCAAAAAAAATAGTCAGTCACCATGAGGATTTTGGAAAATTTACGAAAATAATTGATTTTTCAGACTTTGATCGGCCGTAGCGGCCAAACGAAAACTCCAAATTGAACGCGGTTTGCAAATCTGAGCTCCTCGTACGTCAATTAGTCGGATTAGACATTTTTATTTTTTGATAAAATCGTGAAAAAAAACATGACCAAACCCCTTGGAAATTTTGTTAAAAAATGCAACTTTCTTAAAAATCATCGTAGACTATTGAATTTAACTTTATTTTCATCAGAAAGACGAGAGAAATTGATTGCCGTTAAAAAATTTCAGCTAACATCAATAGCAAAAAAATTAGTCAGTCACCATGAGGATTTTGGAAAATTTACGAAAATAATTGATTTTTCAGACTTTGATCGGCCGTGGCGGCCAAACGAAAACTCCAAATTGAACGCGGTTTGCAAATCTGAGCTCCTCGTGCGTCAATTAGTCGGATTAGAGATTTTGAATTTTTGATAAAATCGTGAAAAAAAACATGACCAAACCCCTTGGAAATTTTGTTAAAAAATGCAACTTTCTTAAAAATCATCGTAGACTATTGAATTTAACTTTATTTTCATCAGAAAGACGAGAGAAATTGATTGCCGTTAAAAAATTTCAGCTAACTTCCATAGCAAAAAAAATAGTCAGTCACCATGAGGATTTTGGAAAATTTACGAAAATAATTGATTTTTCAGACTTTGATCGACCGTAGCGGCCAAACGAAAACTCCAAATTGAACGCGGTTTGCAAATCTGAGCTCCTCGTACGTCAATTAGTCGGATTAGACATTTTTATTTTTTGATAAAATCGTGAAAAAAAACATGACCAAACCCCTTGGAAATTTTGTTAAAAAATGCAACTTTCTTAAAAATCATCGTAGAGTATTGAATTTAACTTTATTTTCATTAGAAAGACGAGAGAAATTGATTGCCGTTAAAAAATTTCAGCTAACATCAATAGCAAAAAAATTAGTCAGTCACCATGAGGATTTTGGAAAATTTACGAAAATAATTGATTTTTCAGACTTTGATCGGCCGTAGCGGCCAAACGAAAACTCCAAATTGAACGCGGTTTGCAAATCTGAGCTCCTCGTGCGTCAATTAGTCGGATTAGACATTTTTATTTTTTGATAAAATCGTGAAAAAAAACATGACCAAACCCCTTGGAAATTTTGTTAAAAAATGCAACTTTCTTAAAAATCATCGTAGACTATTGAATTTAACTTTATTTTCATCAGAAAGACGAGAGAAATTGATTGCCGTTAAAAAATTTCAGCTAACTTCCATAGCAAAAAAAATAGTCAGTCACCATGAGGATTTTGGAAAATTTACGAAAATAATTGATTTTTCAGACTTTGATCGGCCGTAGCGGCCAAACGAAAACTCCAAATTGAACGCGGTTTGCAAATCTGAGCTCCTCGTGCGTCAATTAGTCGGATTAGACATTTTTATTTTTTGATAAAATCGTGAAAAAAAACATGACCAAACCCCTTGGAAATTTTGTTAAAAAATGCAACTTTCTTAAAAATCATCGTAGACTATTGAATTTAACTTTATTTTCATCAGAAAGACGAGAGAAATTGATTGCCGTTAAAAAATTTCAGCTAACATCAATAGCAAAAAAATTAGTCAGTCACCATGAGGATTTTGGAAAATTTACGAAAATAATTGATTTTTCAGACTTTGATCGGCCGTGGCGGCCAAACGAAAACTCCAAATTGAACGCGGTTTGCAAATCTGAGCTCCTCGTGCGTCAATTAGTCGGATTAGAGATTTTGAATTTTTGATAAAATCGTGAAAAAAAACATGACCAAACCCCTTGGAAATTTTGTTAAAAAATGCAACTTTCTTAAAAATCATCGTAGACTATTGAATTTAACTTTATTTTCATCAGAAAGACGAGAGAAATTGATTGCCGTTAAAAAATTTCAGCTAACTTCAATAGCAAAAAAATTAGTCAGTCACCATGAGGATTTTGGAAAATTTACGAAAATAATTGATTTTTCAGACTTTGATCGGCCGTAGCGGCCAAACGAAAACTCCAAATTGAACGCGGTTTGCAAATCTTAACTCCTCGTGCGTCAATTAGTCGGATTAGACATTTTTATTTTTTGATAAAATCGTGAAAAAAAACATGACCAAACCCCTTGGAAATTTTGTTAAAAAATGCAACTTTCTTAAAAATCATCGTAGAGTATTGAATTTAACTTTATTTTCATCAGAAAGACGAGAGAAATTGATTGCCGTTAAAAAATTTCAGCTAACTTCAATAGCAAAAAAATTAGTCAGTCACCATGAGGATTTTGGAAAATTTACGAAAATAATTGATTTTTCAGACTTTGATCGGCCGTAGCGGCCAAACGAAAACTCCAAATTGAACGCGGTTTGCAAATCTGAGCTCCTCGTGCGTCAATTAGTCGGATTAGAGATTTTGAATTTTTGATAAAATCGTGAAAAAAAACATGACCAAACCCCTTGGAAATTTTGTTAAAAAATGCAACTTTCTTAAAAATCATCGTAGACTATTGAATTTAACTTTATTTTCATCAGAAAGACGAGAGAAATTGATTGCCGTTAAAAAATTTCAGCTAACTTCCATAGCAAAAAAAATAGTCAGTCACCATGAGGATTTTGGAAAATTTACGAAAATAATTGATTTTTCAGACTTTGATCGGCCGTAGCGGCCAAACGAAAACTCCAAATTGAACGCGGTTTGCAAATCTGAGCTCCTCGTACGTCAATTAGTCGGATTAGACATTTTTATTTTTTGATAAAATCGTGAAAAAAAACATGACCAAACCCCTTGGAAATTTTGTTAAAAAATGCAACTTTCTTAAAAATCATCGTAGACTATTGAATTTAACTTTATTTTCATCAGAAAGACGAGAGAAATTGATTGCCGTTAAAAAATTTCAGCTAACATCAATAGCAAAAAAATTAGTCAGTCACCATGAGGATTTTTGAAAATTTACGAAAATAATTGATTTTTCAGACTTTGATCGGCCGTGGCGGCCAAACGAAAACTCCAAATTGAACGCGGTTTGCAAATCTGAGCTCCTCGTGCGTCAATTAGTCGGATTAGAGATTTTGAATTTTTGATAAAATCGTGAAAAAAAACATGACCATACCCCTTGGAAATTTTGTTAAAAAATGCAACTTTCTTAAAAATCATCGTAGACTATTGAATTTAACTTTATTTTCATCAGAAAGACGAGAGAAATTGATTGCCGTTAAAAAATTTCAGCTAACTTCCATAGCAAAAAAAATAGTCAGTCACCATGAGGATTTTGGAAAATTTACGAAAATAATTGATTTTTCAGACTTTGATCGACCGTAGCGGCCAAACGAAAACTCCAAATTGAACGCGGTTTGCAAAT
This sequence comes from Ocypus olens, assembly GCA_910593695.2. NCBI lineage: Eukaryota > Metazoa > Arthropoda > Insecta > Coleoptera > Staphylinidae > Ocypus > Ocypus olens. The sequence continues at coordinate 45,440,480 of OU343054.1, forward strand.
CTGAGCTCCTCGTACGTCAATTAGTCGGATTAGACATTTTTATTTTTTGATAAAATCGTGAAAAAAAACATGACCAAACAAACCCCTTGGAAATTTTGTTAAAAAATGCAACTTTCTTAAAAATCATCGTAGACTATTGAATTTAACTTTATTTTCATCAGAAAGACGAGAGAAATTGATTGCCGTTAAAAAATTTCAGCTAACATCAATAGCAAAAAAATTAGTCAGTCACCATGAGGATTTTGGAAAATTTACGAAAATAATTGATTTTTCAGACTTTGATCGGCCGTAGCGGCCAAACGAAAACTCCAAATTGAACGCTGTTTGCAAATCTGAGCTCCTCGTGCGTCAATTAGTCGGATTAGACATTTTTATTTTTTGATAAAATCGTGAAAAAAAACATGACCAAATCCCTTGGAAATTTTGTTAAAAAATGCAACTTTCTTAAAAATCATCGTAGACTATTGAATTTAACTTTATTTTCATCAGAAAGACGAGAGAAATTGATTGCCGTTAAAAAATTTCAGCTAACTTCAATAGCAAAAAAATTAGTCAGTCACCATGAGGATTTTGGAAAATTTACGAAAATAATTGATTTTTCAGACTTTGATCGGCCGTAGCGGCCAAACGAAAACTCCAAATTGAACGCGGTTTGCAAATCTGAGCTCCTCGTGCGTCAATTAGTCGGATTAGAGATTTTGAATTTTTGATAAAATCGTGAAAAAAAACATGACCAAACCCCTTGGAAATTTTGTTAAAAAATGCAACTTTCTTAAAAATCATCGTAGAGTATTGAATTTAACTTTATTTTCATCAGAAAGACGAGAGAAATTGATTGCCGTTAAAAAATTTCAGCTAACTTCAAAAGCAAAAAAATTAGTCAGTCACCATGAGGATTTTGGAAAATTTACGAAAATAATTGATTTTTCAGACTTTGATCGGCCGTAGCGGCCAAACGAAAACTCCAAATTGAACGCGGTTTGCAAATCTGAGCTCCTCGTGCGTCAATTAGTAGGATTAGACATTTTTATTTTTTGATAAAATCGTGAAAAAAAACATGACCAAACCCCTTGGAAATTTTGTTAAAAAATGCAACTTTCTTAAAAATCATCGTAGAGTATTGAATTTAACTTTATTTTCATCAGAAAGACGAGAGAAATTGATTGCCGTTAAAAAATTTCAGCTAACTTCAATAGCAAAAAAATTAGTCAGTCACCCTGAGGATTTTGGAAAATTTACGAAAATAATTGATTTTTCAGACTTTGATCGGCCGTGGCGGCCAAACGAAAACTCCAAATTGAACGCGGTTTGCAAATCTTAACTCCTCGTGCGTCAATTAGTCGGATTAGACATTTTTATTTTTTGATAAAATCGTGAAAAAAAACATGACCAAATCCCTTGGAAATTTTGTTAAAAAATGCAACTTTCTTAAAAATCATCGTAGACTATTGAATTTAACTTTATTTTCATCAGAAAGACGAGAGAAATTGATTGCCGTTAAAAAATTTCAGCTAACTTCAATAGCAAAAAAATTAGTCAGTCACCATGAGGATTTTGGAAAATTTACGAAAATAATTGATTTTTCAGACTTTGATCGGCCGTAGCGGCCAAACGAAAACTCCAAATTGAACGCGGTTTGCAAATCTTAACTCCTCGTGCGTCAATTAGTCGGATTAGACATTTTTATTTTTTGATAAAATCGTGAAAAAAAACATGACCAAACCCCTTGGAAATTTTGTTAAAAAATGCAACTTTCTTAAAAATCATCGTAGAGTATTGAATTTAACTTTATTTTCATCAGAAAGACGAGAGAAATTGATTGCCGTTAAAAAATTTCAGCTAACTTCAATAGCAAAAAAATTAGTCAGTCACCATGAGGATTTTGGAAAATTTAAGAAAATAATTGATTTTTCAGACTTTGATCGGCCGTGGCGGCCAAACGAAAACTCCAAATTGAACGCGGTTTGCAAATCTGAGCTCCTCGTGCGTCAATTAGTCGGATTAGAGATTTTGAATTTTTGATAAAATCGTGAAAAAAAACATGACCAAACCCCTTGGAAATTTTGTTAAAAAATGCAACTTTCTTAAAAATCATCGTAGACTATTGAATTTAACTTTATTTTCATCAGAAAGACGAGAGAAATTGATTGCCGTTAAAAAATTTCAGCTAACTTCCATAGCAAAAAAAATAGTCAGTCACCATGAGGATTTTGGAAAATTTACGAAAATAATTGATTTTTCAGACTTTGATCGACCGTAGCGGCCAAACGAAAACTCCAAATTGAACGCGGTTTGCAAATCTGAGCTCCTCGTACGTCAATTAGTCGGATTAGACATTTTTATTTTTTGATAAAATCGTGAAAAAAAACATGACCAAACCCCTTGGAAATTTTGTTAAAAAATGCAACTTTCTTAAAAATCATCGTAGAGTATTGAATTTAACTTTATTTTCATTAGAAAGACGAGAGAAATTGATTGCCGTTAAAAAATTTCAGCTAACATCAATAGCAAAAAAATTAGTCAGTCACCATGAGGATTTTGGAAAATTTACGAAAATAATTGATTTTTCAGACTTTGATCGGCCGTAGCGGCCAAACGAAAACTCCAAATTGAACGCGGTTTGCAAATCTGAGCTCCTCGTGCGTCAATTAGTCGGATTAGACATTTTTATTTTTTGATAAAATCGTGAAAAAAAACATGACCAAATCCCTTGGAAATTTTGTTAAAAAATGCAACTTTCTTAAAAATCATCGTAGACTATTGAATTTAACTTTATTTTCATCAGAAAGACGAGAGAAATTGATTGCCGTTAAAAAATTTCAGCTAACATCAATAGCAAAAAAATTAGTCAGTCACCATGAGGATTTTGGAAAATTTACGAAAATAATTGATTTTTCAGACTTTGATCGGCCGTAGCGGCCAAACGAAAACTCCAAATTGAACGCGGTTTGCAAATCTGAGCTCCTCGTGCGTCAATTAGTCGGATTAGACATTTTTATTTTTTGATAAAATCGTGAAAAAAAACATGACCAAATCCCTTGGAAATTTTGTTAAAAAATGCAACTTTCTTAAAAATCATCGTAGACTATTGAATTTAACTTTATTTTCATCAGAAAGACGAGAGAAATTGATTGCCGTTAAAAAATTTCAGCTAACTTCAATAGCAAAAAAATTAGTCAGTCACCATGAGGATTTTGGAAAATTTACGAAAATAATTGATTTTTCAGACTTTGATCGGCCGTAGCGGCCAAACGAAAACTCCAAATTGAACGCGGTTTGCAAATCTGAGCTCCTCGTGCGTCAATTAGTCGGATTAGAGATTTTGAATTTTTGATAAAATCGTGAAAAAAAACATGACCAAACCCCTTGGAAATTTTGTTAAAAAATGCAACTTTCTTAAAAATCATCGTAGAGTATTGAATTTAACTTTATTTTCATCAGAAAGACGAGAGAAATTGATTGCCGTTAAAAAATTTCAGCTAACTTCAAAAGCAAAAAAATTAGTCAGTCACCATGAGGATTTTGGAAAATTTACGAAAATAATTGATTTTTCAGACTTTGATCGGCCGTAGCGGCCAAACGAAAACTCCAAATTGAACGCGGTTTGCAAATCTGAGCTCCTCGTGCGTCAATTAGTCGGATTAGAGATTTTGAATTTTTGATAAAATCGTGAAAAATAACATGACCAAACCCCTTGGAAATTTTGTTAAAAAATGCAACTTTCTTAAAAATCATCGTAGAGTATTGAATTTAACTTTATTTTCATCAGAAAGACGAGAGAAATTGATTGCCGTTAAAAAATTTCAGCTAACTTCAAAAGCAAAAAAATTAGTCAGTCACCATGAGGATTTTGGAAAATTTACGAAAATAATTGATTTTTCAGACTTTGATCGGCCGTAGCGGCCAAACGAAAACTCCAAATTGAACGCGGTTTGCAAATCTGAGCTCCTCGTGCGTCAATTAGTAGGATTAGACATTTTTATTTTTTGATAAAATCGTGAAAAAAAACATGACCAAACCCCTTGGAAATTTTGTTAAAAAATGCAACTTTCTTAAAAATCATCGTAGACTATTGAATTTAACTTTATTTTCATCAGAAAGACGAGAGAAATTGATTGCCGTTAAAAAATTTCAGCTAACTTCAATAGCAAAAAAATTAGTCAGTCACCATGAGGATTTTGGAAAATTTACGAAAATAATTGATTTTTCAGACTTTGATCGGCCGTAGCGGCCAAACGAAAACTCCAAATTGAACGCGGTTTGCAAATCTTAACTCCTCGTGCGTCAATTAGTCGGATTAGACATTTTTATTTTTTGATAAAATCGTGAAAAAAAACATGACCAAACCCCTTGGAAATTTTGTTAAAAAATGCAACTTTCTTAAAAATCATCGTAGACTATTGAATTTAACTTTATTTTCATCAGAAAGACGAGAGAAATTGATTGCCGTTAAAAAATTTCAGCTAACTTCAATAGCAAAAAAATTAGTCAGTCACCATGAGGATTTTGGAAAATTTACGAAAATAATTGATTTTTCAGACTTTGATCGGCCGTAGCGGCCAAACGAAAACTCCAAATTGAACGCGGTTTGCAAATCTTAACTCCTCGTGCGTCAATTAGTCGGATTAGAGATTTTGAATTTTTGATAAAATCGTGAAAAAAAACATGACCAAACCCCTTGGAAATTTTGTTAAAAAATGCAACTTTCTTAAAAATCATCGTAGACTATTGAATTTAACTTTATTTTCATCAGAAAGACGAGAGAAATTGATTGCCGTTAAAAAATTTCAGCTAACTTCAATAGCAAAAAAATTAGTCAGTCACCATGAGGATTTTGGAAAATTTACGAAAATAATTGATTTTTCAGACTTTGATCGGCCGTAGCGGCCAAACGAAAACTCCAAATTGAACGCGGTTTGCAAATCTGAGCTCCTCGTGCGTCAATTAGTCGGATTAGAGATTTTGAATTTTTGATAAAATCGTGAAAAAAAACATGACCAAACCCCTTGGAAATTTTGTTAAAAAATGCAACTTTCTTAAAAATCATCGTAGACTATTGAATTTAACTTTATTTTCATCAGAAAGACGAGAGAAATTGATTGCCGTTAAAAAATTTCAGCTAACTTCCATAGCAAAAAAAATAGTCAGTCACCATGAGGATTTTGGAAAATTTACGAAAATAATTGATTTTTCAGACTTTGATCGACCGTAGCGGCCAAACGAAAACTCCAAATTGAACGCGGTTTGCAAATCTGAGCTCCTCGTACGTCAATTAGTCGGATTAGACATTTTTATTTTTTGATAAAATCGTGAAAAAAAACATGACCCTTGGAAATTTTGTTAAAAAATGCAACTTTCTTAAAAATCATCGTAGAGTATTGAATTTAACTTTATTTTCATTAGAAAGACGAGAGAAATTGATTGCCGTTAAAAAATTTCAGCTAACATCAATAGCAAAAAAATTAGTCAGTCACCATGAGGATTTTGGAAAATTTACGAAAATAATTGATTTTTCAGACTTTGATCGGCCGTAGCGGCCAAACGAAAACTCCAAATTGAACGCGGTTTGCAAATCTGAGCTCCTCGTGCGTCAATTAGTCGGATTAGACATTTTTATTTTTTGATAAAATCGTGAAAAAAAACATGACCAAATCCCTTGGAAATTTTGTTAAAAAATGCAACTTTCTTAAAAATCATCGTAGACTATTGAATTTAACTTTATTTTCATCAGAAAGACGAGAGAAATTGATTGCCGTTAAAAAATTTCAGCTAACTTCAATAGCAAAAAAATTAGTCAGTCACCATGAGGATTTTGGAAAATTTACGAAAATAATTGATTTTTCAGACTTTGATCGGCCGTAGCGGCCAAACGAAAACTCCAAATTGAACGCGGTTTGCAAATCTTAACTCCTCGTGCGTCAATTAGTCGGATTAGACATTTTTATTTTTTGATAAAATCGTGAAAAAAAACATGACCAAATCCCTTGGAAATTTTGTTAAAAAATGCAACTTTCTTAAAAATCATCGTAGACTATTGAATTTAACTTTATTTTCATCAGAAAGACGAGAGAAATTGATTGCCGTTAAAAAATTTCAGCTAACTTCAATAGCAAAAAAATTAGTCAGTCACCATGAGGATTTTGGAAAATTTACGAAAATAATTGATTTTTCAGACTTTGATCGGCCGTAGCGGCCAAACGAAAACTCCAAATTGAACGCGGTTTGCAAATCTTAACTCCTCGTGCGTCAATTAGTCGGATTAGAGATTTTGAATTTTTGATAAAATCGTGAAAAAAAACATGACCAAACCCCTTGGAAATTTTGTTAAAAAATGCAACTTTCTTAAAAATCATCGTAGACTATTGAATTTAACTTTATTTTCATCAGAAAGACGAGAGAAATTGATTGCCGTTAAAAAATTTCAGCTAACTTCAATAGCAAAAAAATTAGTCAGTCACCATGAGGATTTTGGAAAATTTACGAAAATAATTGATTTTTCAGACTTTGATCGGCCGTAGCGGCCAAACGAAAACTCCAAATTGAACGCGGTTTGCAAATCTGAGCTCCTCGTGCGTCAATTAGTCGGATTAGAGATTTTGAATTTTTGATAAAATCGTGAAAAAAAACATGACCAAACCCCTTGGAAATTTTGTTAAAAAATGCAACTTTCTTAAAAATCATCGTAGACTATTGAATTTAACTTTATTTTCATCAGAAAGACGAGAGAAATTGATTGCCGTTAAAAAATTTCAGCTAACTTCCATAGCAAAAAAAATAGTCAGTCACCATGAGGATTTTGGAAAATTTACGAAAATAATTGATTTTTCAGACTTTGATCGACCGTAGCGGCCAAACGAAAACTCCAAATTGAACGCGGTTTGCAAATCTGAGCTCCTCGTACGTCAATTAGTCGGATTAGACATTTTTATTTTTTGATAAAATCGTGAAAAAAAACATGACCCTTGGAAATTTTGTTAAAAAATGCAACTTTCTTAAAAATCATCGTAGAGTATTGAATTTAACTTTATTTTCATTAGAAAGACGAGAGAAATTGATTGCCGTTAAAAAATTTCAGCTAACATCAATAGCAAAAAAATTAGTCAGTCACCATGAGGATTTTGGAAAATTTACGAAAATAATTGATTTTTCAGACTTTGATCGGCCGTAGCGGCCAAACGAAAACTCCAAATTGAACGCGGTTTGCAAATCTGAGCTCCTCGTGCGTCAATTAGTCGGATTAGACATTTTTATTTTTTGATAAAATCGTGAAAAAAAACATGACCAAATCCCTTGGAAATTTTGTTAAAAAATGCAACTTTCTTAAAAATCATCGTAGACTATTGAATTTAACTTTATTTTCATCAGAAAGACGAGAGAAATTGATTGCCGTTAAAAAATTTCAGCTAACTTCAATAGCAAAAAAATTAGTCAGTCACCATGAGGATTTTGGAAAATTTACGAAAATAATTGATTTTTCAGACTTTGATCGGCCGTAGCGGCCAAACGAAAACTCCAAATTGAACGCGGTTTGCAAATCTTAACTCCTCGTGCGTCAATTAGTCGGATTAGACACTTTTATTTTTTGATAAAATCGTGAAAAAAAACATGACCAGACCCCTTGGAAATTTTGTTAAAAAATGCAACTTTCTTAAAAATCATCGTAGAGTATTGAATTTAACTTTATTTTCATCAGAAAGACGAGAGAAATTGATTGCCGTTAAAAAATTTCAGCTAACATCAATAGCAAAAAAAATAGTCAGTCACCATGAGGATTTTGGAAAATTTACGAAAATAATTGATTTTTCAGACTTTGATCGACCGTAGCGGCCAAACGAAAACTCCAAATTGAACGCGGTTTGCAAATCTGAGCTCCTCGTACGTCAATTAGTCGGATTAGACATTTTTATTTTTTGATAAAATCGTGAAAAAAAACATGACCCTTGGAAATTTTGTTAAAAAATGCAACTTTCTTAAAAATCATCGTAGAGTATTGAATTTAACTTTATTTTCATTAGAAAGACGAGAGAAATTGATTGCCGTTAAAAAATTTCAGCTAACATCAATAGCAAAAAAATTAGTCAGTCACCATGAGGATTTTGGAAAATTTACGAAAATAATTGATTTTTCAGACTTTGATCGGCCGTAGCGGCCAAACGAAAACTCCAAATTGAACGCGGTTTGCAAATCTGAGCTCCTCGTGCGTCAATTAGTCGGATTAGACATTTTTATTTTTTGATAAAATCGTGAAAAAAAACATGACCAAATCCCTTGGAAATTTTGTTAAAAAATGCAACTTTCTTAAAAATCATCGTAGACTATTGAATTTAACTTTATTTTCATCAGAAAGACGAGAGAAATTGATTGCCGTTAAAAAATTTCAGCTAACTTCAATAGCAAAAAAATTAGTCAGTCACCATGAGGATTTTGGAAAATTTACGAAAATAATTGATTTTTCAGACTTTGATCGGCCGTAGCGGCCAAACGAAAACTCCAAATTGAACGCGGTTTGCAAATCTGAGCTCCTCGTGCGTCAATTAGTCGGATTAGACACTTTTATTTTTTGATAAAATCGTGAAAAAAAACATGACCAAACCCCTTGGAAATTTTGTTAAAAAATGCAACTTTCTTAAAAATCATCGTAGACTATTGAATTTAACTTTATTTTCATCAGAAAGACGAGAGAAATTGATTGCCGTTAAAAAATTTCAGCTAACATCAATAGCAAAAAAAATAGTCAGTCACCATGAGGATTTTGGAAAATTTACGAAAATAATTGATTTTTCAGACTTTGATCGACCGTAGCGGCCAAACGAAAACTCCAAATTGAACGCGGTTTGCAAATCTGAGCTCCTCGTACGTCAATTAGTCGGATTAGACATTTTTATTTTTTGATAAAATCGTGAAAAAAAACATGACCAAACCCATTGGAAATTTTGTTAAAAAATGCAACTTTCTTAAAAATCATCGTAGAGTATTGAATTTAACTTTATTTTCATTAGAAAGACGAGAGAAATTGATTGCCGTTAAAAAATTTCAGCTAACCTCAATAGCAAAAAAATTAGTCAGTCACCATGAGGATTTTGGAAAATTTACGAAAATAATTGATTTTTCAGACTTTGATCGGCCGTAGCGGCCAAACGAAAACTCCAAATTGAACGCGGTTTGCAAATCTGAGCTCCTCGTGCGTCAATTAGTCGGATAAGAGATTTTGAATTTTTGATAAAATCGTGAAAAAAAACATGACCAAACCCCTTGGAAATTTTGTTAAAAAATGCAACTTTCTTAAAAATCATCGTAGAGTATTGAATTTAACTTTATTTTCATCAGAAAGACGAGAGAAATTGATTGCCGTTAAAAAATTTCAGCTAACTTCAATAGCAAAAAAATTAGTCAGTCACCATGAGGATTTTGGAAAATTTACGAAAATAATTGATTTTTCAGACTTTGATCGGCCGTAGCGGCCAAACGAAAACTCCAAATTGAACGCGGTTTGCAAATCTGAGCTCCTCGTGCGTCAATTAGTCGGATTAGACATTTTTATTTTTTGATAAAATCGTGAAAAAAAACATGACCAAACCCCTTGGAAATTTTGTTAAAAAATGCAACTTTCTTAAAAATCATCGTAGAGTATTGAATTTAACTTTATTTTCATCAGAAAGACGAGAGAAATTGATTGCCGTTAAAAAATTTCAGCTAACTTCAATAGCAAAAAAATTAGTCAGTCACCATGAGGATTTTGGAAAATTTACGAAAATAATTGATTTTTCAGACTTTGATCGGCCGTGGCGGCCAAACGAAAACTCCAAATTGAACGCGGTTTGCAAATCTGAGCTCCTCGTGCGTCAATTAGTCGGATTAGAGATTTTGAATTTTTGATAAAATCGTGAAAAAAAACATGACCAAACCCCTTGGAAATTTTGTTAAAAAATGCAACTTTCTTAAAAATCATCGTAGACTATTGAATTTAACTTTATTTTCATCAGAAAGACGAGAGAAATTGATTGCCGTTAAAAAATTTCAGCTAACTTCAATAGCAAAAAAATTAGTCAGTCACCATGAGGATTTTGGAAAATTTACGAAAATAATTGATTTTTCAGACTTTGATCGGCCGTAGCGGCCAAACGAAAACTCCAAATTGAACGCGGTTTGCAAATCTTAACTCCTCGTGCGTCAATTAGTCGGATTAGACATTTTTATTTTTTGATAAAATCGTGAAAAAAAACATGACCAAACCCCTTGGAAATTTTGTTAAAAAATGCAACTTTCTTAAAAATCATCGTAGAGTATTGAATTTAACTTTATTTTCATCAGAAAGACGAGAGAAATTGATTGCCGTTAAAAATTTCAGCTAACTTCAATAGCAAAAAAATTAGTCAGTCACCATGAGGATTTTGGAAAATTTACGAAAATAATTGATTTTTCAGACTTTGATCGGCCGTAGCGGCCAAACGAAAACTCCAAATTGAACGCGGTTTGCAAATCTGAGCTCCTCGTGCGTCAATTAGTCGGATTAGAGATTTTGAATTTTTGATAAAATCGTGAAAAAAAACATGACCAAACCCCTTGGAAATTTTGTTAAAAAATGCAACTTTCTTAAAAATCATCGTAGACTATTGAATTTAACTTTATTTTCATCAGAAAGACGAGAGAAATTGATTGCCGTTAAAAAATTTCAGCTAACTTCCATAGCAAAAAAAATAGTCAGTCACCATGAGGATTTTGGAAAATTTACGAAAATAATTGATTTTTCAGACTTTGATCGACCGTAGCGGCCAAACGAAAACTCCAAATTGAACGCGGTTTGCAAATCTGAGCTCCTCGTACGTCAATTAGTCGGATTAGACATTTTTATTTTGAATTTTTGATAAAATCGTGAAAAAAAACATGACCAAACCCCTTGGAAATTTTGTTAAAAAATGCAACTTTCTTAAAAATCATCGTAGAGTATTGAATTTAACTTTATTTTCATCAGAAAGACGAGAGAAATTGATTGCCGTTAAAAAATTTCAGCTAACTTCAATAGCAAAAAAATTAGTCAGTCACCATGAGGATTTTGGAAAATTTACGAAAATAATTGATTTTTCAGACTTTGATCGGCCGTAGCGGCCAAACTAAAACTCCAAATTGAACGCGGTTTGCAAATCTGAGCTCCTCGTACGTCAATTAGTCGGATTAGACATTTTTATTTTTTGATAAAATCGTGAAAAAAAACATGACCAAACCCCTTGGAAATTTTGTTAAAAAATGCAACTTTCTTAAAAATCATCGTAGAGTATTGAATTTAACTTTATTTTCATCAGAAAGACGAGAGAAATTGATTGCCGTTAAAAAATTTCAGCTAACTTCAATAGCAAAAAAATTAGTCAGTCACCATGAGGATTTTGGAAAATTTACGAAAATAATTGATTTTTCAGACTTTGATCGGCCGTAGCGGCCAAACGAAAACTCCAAATTGAACGCGGTTTGCAAATCTGAGCTCCTCGTGCGTCAATTAGTCGGATTAGAGATTTTGAATTTTTGATAAAATCGTGAAAAAAAACATGACCAAACCCCTTGGAAATTTTGTTAAAAAATGCAACTTTCTTAAAAATCATCGTAGAGTATTGAATTTAACTTTATTTTCATCAGAAAGACGAGAGAAATTGATTGCCGTTAAAAAATTTCAGCTAACTTCAATAGCAAAAAAATTAGTCAGTCACCATGAGGATTTTGGAAAATTTACGAAAATAATTGATTTTTCAGACTTTGATCGGCCGTAGCGGCCAAACGAAAACTCCAAATTGAACGCGGTTTGCAAATCTGAGCTCCTCGTGCGTCAATTAGTCGGATTAGAGATTTTGAATTTTTGATAAAATCGTGAAAAAAAACATGACCAAACCCCTTGGAAATTTTGTTAAAAAATGCAACTTTCTTAAAAATCATCGTAGAGTATTGAATTTAACTTTATTTTCATCAGAAAGACGAGAGAAATTGATTGCCGTTAAAAAATTTCAGCTAACTTCAATAGCAAAAAAATTAGTCAGTCACCATGAGGATTTTGGAAAATTTACGAAAATAATTGATTTTTCAGACTTTGATCGGCCGTAGCGGCCAAACGAAAACTCCAAATTGAACGCGGTTTGCAAATCTGAGCTCCTCGTGCGTCAATTAGTCGGATTAGAGATTTTGAATTTTTGATAAAATCGTGAAAAAAAACATGACCAAACCCCTTGGAAATTTTGTTAAAAAATGCAACTTTCTTAAAAATCATCGTAGAGTATTGAATTTAACTTTATTTTCATCAGAAAGACGAGAGAAATTGATTGCCGTTAAAAAATTTCAGCTAACTTCAATAGCAAAAAAATTAGTCAGTCACCATGAGGATTTTGGAAAATTTACGAAAATAATTGATTTTTCAGACTTTGATCGGCCGTAGCGGCCAAACTAAAACTCCAAATTGAACGCGGTTTGCAAATCTGAGCTCCTCGTACGTCAATTAGTCGGATTAGACATTTTTATTTTTTGATAAAATCGTGAAAAAAAACATGACCAAACCCCTTGGAAATTTTGTTAAAAAATGCAACTTTCTTAAAAATCATCGTAGAGTATTGAATTTAACTTTATTTTCATCAGAAAGACGAGAGAAATTGATTGCCGTTAAAAAATTTCAGCTAACTTCAATAGCAAAAAAATTAGTCAGTCACCATGAGGATTTTGGAAAATTTACGAAAATAATTGATTTTTCAGACTTTGATCGGCCGTAGCGGCCAAACGAAAACTCCAAATTGAACGCGGTTTGCAAATCTGAGCTCCTCGTACGTCAATTAGTCGGATTAGAGATTTTGAATTTTTGATAAAATCGTGAAAAAAAACATGACCAAACCCCTTGGAAATTTTGTTAAAAAATGCAACTTTCTTAAAAATCATCGTAGACTATTGAATTTAACTTTATTTTCATCAGAAAGACGAGAGAAATTGATTGCCGTTAAAAAATTTCAGCTAACTTCAATAGCAAAAAAATTAGTCAGTCACCATGAGGATTTTGGAAAATTTACGAAAATAATTGATTTTTCAGACTTTGATCGGCCGTAGCGGCCAAACGAAAACTCCAAATTGAACGCGGTTTGCAAATCTGAGCTCCTCGTGCGTCAATTAGTCGGATTAGACATTTTTATTTTTTGATAAAATCGTGAAAAAAAAACATGACCAAACCCCTTGGAAATTTTGTTAAAAAATGCAACTTTCTTAAAAATCATCGTAGACTATTGAATTTAACTTTATTTTCATCAGAAAGACGAGAGAAATTGATTGCCGTTAAAAAATTTCAGCTAACTTCCATAGCAAAAAAAATAGTCAGTCACCATGAGGATTTTGGAAAATTTACGAAAATAATTGATTTTTCAGACTTTGATCGGCCGTAGCGGCCAAACGAAAACTCCAAATTGAACGCGGTTTGCAAATCTGAGCTCCTCGTGCGTCAATTAGTCGGATTAGACATTTTTATTTTTTGATAAAATCGTGAAAAAAAACATGACCAAACAACCCCTTGGAAATTTTGTTAAAAAATGCAACTTTCTTAAAAATCATCGTAGAGTATTGAATTTAACTTTATTTTCATCAGAAAGACGAGAGAAATTGATTGCCGTTAAAAAATTTCAGCTAACTTCAATAGCAAAAAAATTAGTCAGTCACCATGAGGATTTTGGAAAATTTACGAAAATAATTGATTTTTCAGACTTTGATCGGCCGTAGCGGCCAAACGAAAACTCCAAATTGAACGCGGTTTGCAAATCTGAGCTCCTCGTACGTCAATTAGTCGGATTAGACATTTTTATTTTTTGATAAAATCGTGAAAAAAAACATGACCAAACCCCTTGGAAATTTTGTTAAAAAATGCAACTTTCTTAAAAATCATCGTAGAGTATTGAATTTAACTTTATTTTCATCAGAAAGACGAGAGAAATTGATTGCCGTTAAAAAATTTCAGCTAACTTCAATAGCAAAAAAATTAGTCAGTCACCATGAGGATTTTGGAAAATTTACGAAAATAATTGATTTTTCAGACTTTGATCGGCCGTAGCGGCCAAACGAAAACTCCAAATTGAACGCGGTTTGCAAATCCGAGCTCCTCGTACGTCAATTAGTCGGATTAGACATTTTTATTTTTTGATAAAATCGTGAAAAAAAACATGACCAAACCCCTTGGAAATTTTGTTAAAAAATGCAACTTTCTTAAAAATCATCGTAGACTATTGAATTTAACTTTATTTTCATCAGAAAGACGAGAGAAATTGATTGCCGTTAAAAAATTTCAGCTAACTTCAATAGCAAAAAAATTAGTCAGTCACCATGAGGATTTTGGAAAATTTACGAAAATAATTGATTTTTCAGACTTTGATCGGCCGTAGCGGCCAAACGAAAACTCCAAATTGAACGCGGTTTGCAAATCTGAGCTCCTCGTACGTCAATTAGTCGGATTAGACATTTTTATTTTTTGATAAAATCGTGAAAAAAAACATGACCAAACCCCTTGGAAATTTTGTTAAAAAATGCAACTTTCTTAAAAATCATCGTAGAGTATTGAATTTAACTTAATTTTCATCAGAAAGACGAGAGAAATTGATTGCCGTTAAAAAATTTCAGCTAACTTCAATAGCAAAAAAATTAGTCAGTCACCATGAGGATTTTGGAAAATTTACGAAAATAATTGATTTTTCAGACTTTGATCGGCCGTAGCGGCCAAACGAAAACTCCAAATTGAACGCGGTTTGCAAATCTGAGCTCCTCGTACGTCAATTAGTCGGATTAGACATTTTTATTTTTTGATAAAATCGTGAAAAAAAACATGACCAAACCCCTTGGAAATTTTGTTAAAAAATGCAACTTTCTTAAAAATCATCGTAGACTATTGAATTTAACTTTATTTTCATCAGAAAGACGAGAGAAATTGATTGCCGTTAAAAAATTTCAGCTAACTTCAATAGCAAAAAAATTAGTCAGTCACCATGAGGATTTTGGAAAATTTACGAAAATAATTGATTTTTCAGACTTTGATCGGCCGTAGCGGCCAAACGAAAACTCCAAATTGAACGCGGTTTGCAAATCTGAGCTCCTCGTACGTCAATTAGTCGGATTAGACATTTTTATTTTTTGATAAAATCGTGAAAAAAAACATGACCAAACCCCTTGGAAATTTTGTTAAAAAATGCAACTTTCTTAAAAATCATCGTAGAGTATTGAATTTAACTTAATTTTCATCAGAAAGACGAGAGAAATTGATTGCCGTTAAAAAATTTCAGCTAACTTCAATAGCAAAAAATTTAGTCAGTCACCATGAGGATTTTGGAAAATTTACGAAAATAATTGATTTTTCAGACTTTGATCGGCCGTAGCGGCCAAACGAAAACTCCAAATTGAACGCGGTTTGCAAATCTGAGCTCCTCGTACGTCAATTAGTCGGATTAGAGATTTTGAATTTTTGATAAAATCGTGAAAAAAAACATGACCAAACCCCTTGGAAATTTTGTTAAAAAATGCAACTTTCTTAAAAATCATCGTAGACTATTGAATTTAACTTTATTTTCATCAGAAAGACGAGAGAAATTGATTGCCGTTAAAAAATTTCAGCTAACTTCAATAGCAAAAAAATTAGTCAGTCACCATGAGGATTTTGGAAAATTTACGAAAATAATTGATTTTTCAGACTTTGATCGGCCGTAGCGGCCAAACGAAAACTCCAAATTGAACGCGGTTTGCAAATCTGAGCTCCTCGTGCGTCAATTAGTCGGATTAGACATTTTTATTTTTTGATAAAATCGTGAAAAAAAAACATGACCAAACCCCTTGGAAATTTTGTTAAAAAATGCAACTTTCTTAAAAATCATCGTAGACTATTGAATTTAACTTTATTTTCATCAGAAAGACGAGAGAAATTGATTGCCGTTAAAAAATTTCAGCTAACTTCAATAGCAAAAAAATTAGTCAGTCACCATGAGGATTTTGGAAAATTTACGAAAATAATTGATTTTTCAGACTTTGATCGGCCGTAGCGGCCAAACGAAAACTCCAAATTGAACGCGGTTTGCAAATCTGAGCTCCTCGTGCGTCAATTAGTCGGATTAGACATTTTTATTTTTTGATAAAATCGTGAAAAAAAACATGACCAAACCCCTTGGAAATTTTGTTAAAAAATGCAACTTTCTTAAAAATCATCGTAGAGTATTGAATTTAACTTTATTTTCATCAGAAAGACGAGAGAAATTGATTGCCGTTAAAAAATTTCAGCTAACTTCAATAGCAAAAAAATTAGTCAGTCACCATGAGGATTTTGGAAAATTTACGAAAATAATTGATTTTTCAGACTTTGATCGGCCGTAGCGGCCAAACGAAAACTCCAAATTGAACGCGGTTTGCAAATCTGAGCTCCTCGTACGTCAATTAGTCGGATTAGACATTTTTATTTTTTGATAAAATCGTGAAAAAAAACATGACCAAACCCCTTGGAAATTTTGTTAAAAAATGCAACTTTCTTAAAAATCATCGTAGAGTATTGAATTTAACTTAATTTTCATCAGAAAGACGAGAGAAATTGATTGCCGTTAAAAAATTTCAGCTAACTTCAATAGCAAAAAAATTAGTCAGTCACCATGAGGATTTTGGAAAATTTACGAAAATAATTGATTTTTCAGACTTTGATCGGCCGTAGCGGCCAAACGAAAACTCCAAATTGAACGCGGTTTGCAAATCTGAGCTCCTCGTACGTCAATTAGTCGGATTAGAGATTTTGAATTTTTGATAAAATCGTGAAAAAAAACATGACCAAACCCCTTGGAAATTTTGTTAAAAAATGCAACTTTCTTAAAAATCATCGTAGAGTATTGAATTTAACTTAATTTTCATCAGAAAGACGAGAGAAATTGATTGCCGTTAAAAAATTTCAGCTAACTTCAATAGCAAAAAAATTAGTCAGTCACCATGAGGATTTTGGAAAATTTACGAAAATAATTGATTTTTCAGACTTTGATCGGCCGTAGCGGCCAAACGAAAACTCCAAATTGAACGCGGTTTGCAAATCTGAGCTCCTCGTACGTCAATTAGTCGGATTAGACATTTTTATTTTTTGATAAAATCGTGAAAAAAAACATGACCAAACCCCTTGGAAATTTTGTTAAAAAATGCAACTTTCTTAAAAATCATCGTAGAGTATTGAATTTAACTTAATTTTCATCAGAAAGACGAGAGAAATTGATTGCCGTTAAAAAATTTCAGCTAACTTCAATAGCAAAAAAATTAGTCAGTCACCATGAGGATTTTGGAAAATTTACGAAAATAATTGATTTTTCAGACTTTGATCGGCCGTAGCGGCCAAACGAAAACTCCAAATTGAACGCGGTTTGCAAATCTGAGCTCCTCGTACGTCAATTAGTCGGATTAGAGATTTTGAATTTTTGATAAAATCGTGAAAAAAAACATGACCAAACCCCTTGGAAATTTTGTTAAAAAATGCAACTTTCTTAAAAATCATCGTAGAGTATTGAATTTAACTTAATTTTCATCAGAAAGACGAGAGAAATTGATTGCCGTTAAAAAATTTCAGCTAACTTCAATAGCAAAAAAATTAGTCAGTCACCATGAGGATTTTGGAAAATTTACGAAAATAATTGATTTTTCAGACTTTGATCGGCCGTAGCGGCCAAACGAAAACTCCAAATTGAACGCGGTTTGCAAATCTGAGCTCCTCGTACGTCAATTAGTCGGATTAGAGATTTTGAATTTTTGATAAAATCGTGAAAAAAAACATGACCAAACCCCTTGGAAATTTTGTTAAAAAATGCAACTTTCTTAAAAATCATCGTAGACTATTGAATTTAACTTTATTTTCATCAGAAAGACGAGAGAAATTGATTGCCGTTAAAAAATTTCAGCTAACTTCAATAGCAAAAAAATTAGTCAGTCACCATGAGGATTTTGGAAAATTTACGAAAATAATTGATTTTTCAGACTTTGATCGGCCGTAGCGGCCAAACGAAAACTCCAAATTGAACGCGGTTTGCAAATCTGAGCTCCTCGTGCGTCAATTAGTCGGATTAGACATTTTTATTTTTTGATAAAATCGTGAAAAAAAAACATGACCAAACCCCTTGGAAATTTTGTTAAAAAATGCAACTTTCTTAAAAATCATCGTAGACTATTGAATTTAACTTTATTTTCATCAGAAAGACGAGAGAAATTGATTGCCGTTAAAAAATTTCAGCTAACTTCAATAGCAAAAAAATTAGTCAGTCACCATGAGGATTTTGGAAAATTTACGAAAATAATTGATTTTTCAGACTTTGATCGGCCGTAGCGGCCAAACGAAAACTCCAAATTGAACGCGGTTTGCAAATCTGAGCTCCTCGTGCGTCAATTAGTCGGATTAGAGATTTTGAATTTTTGATAAAATCGTGAAAAAAAACATGACCAAACCCCTTGGAAATTTTGTTAAAAAATGCAACTTTCTTAAAAATCATCGTAGAGTATTGAATTTAACTTTATTTTCATCAGAAAGACGAGAGAAATTGATTGCCGTTAAAAAATTTCAGCTAACTTCAATAGCAAAAAAATTAGTCAGTCACCATGAGGATTTTGGAAAATTTACGAAAATAATTGATTTTTCAGACTTTGATCGGCCGTAGCGGCCAAACGAAAACTCCAAATTGAACGCGGTTTGCAAATCTGAGCTCCTCGTACGTCAATTAGTCGGATTAGACATTTTTATTTTTTGATAAAATCGTGAAAAAAAACATGACCAAACCCCTTGGAAATTTTGTTAAAAAATGCAACTTTCTTAAAAATCATCGTAGAGTATTGAATTTAACTTAATTTTCATCAGAAAGACGAGAGAAATTGATTGCCGTTAAAAAATTTCAGCTAACTTCAATAGCAAAAAAATTAGTCAGTCACCATGAGGATTTTGGAAAATTTACGAAAATAATTGATTTTTCAGACTTTGATCGGCCGTAGCGGCCAAACGAAAACTCCAAATTGAACGCGGTTTGCAAATCTGAGCTCCTCGTGCATCAATTAGTCGGATTAGACATTTTTATTTTTTGATAAAATCGTGAAAAAAAAACATGACCAAACCCCTTGGAAATTTTGTTAAAAAATGCAACTTTCTTAAAAATCATCGTAGACTATTGAATTTAACTTTATTTTCATCAGAAAGACGAGAGAAATTGATTGCCGTTAAAAAATTTCAGCTAACTTCAATAGCAAAAAAATTAGTCAGTCACCATGAGGATTTTGGAAAATTTACGAAAATAATTGATTTTTCAGACTTTGATCGGCCGTAGCGGCCAAACGAAAACTCCAAATTGAACGCGGTTTGCAAATCTGAGCTCCTCGTGCGTCAATTAGTCGGATTAGAGATTTTGAATTTTTGATAAAATCGTGAAAAAAAACATGACCAAACCCCTTGGAAATTTTGTTAAAAAATGCAACTTTCTTAAAAATCATCGTAGAGTATTGAATTTAACTTTATTTTCATCAGAAAGACGAGAGAAATTGATTGCCGTTAAAAAATTTCAGCTAACTTCAATAGCAAAAAAATTAGTCAGTCACCATGAGGATTTTGGAAAATTTACGAAAATAATTGATTTTTCAGACTTTGATCGGCCGTAGCGGCCAAACGAAAACTCCAAATTGAACGCGGTTTGCAAATCTGAGCTCCTCGTACGTCAATTAGTCGGATTAGACATTTTTATTTTTTGATAAAATCGTGAAAAAAAACATGACCAAACCCCTTGGAAATTTTGTTAAAAAATGCAACTTTCTTAAAAATCATCGTAGAGTATTGAATTTAACTTAATTTTCATCAGAAAGACGAGAGAAATTGATTGCCGTTAAAAAATTTCAGCTAACTTCAATAGCAAAAAAATTAGTCAGTCACCATGAGGATTTTGGAAAATTTACGAAAATAATTGATTTTTCAGACTTTGATCGGCCGTAGCGGCCAAACGAAAACTCCAAATTGAACGCGGTTTGCAAATCTGAGCTCCTCGTGCATCAATTAGTCGGATTAGACATTTTTATTTTTTGATAAAATCGTGAAAAAAAAACATGACCAAACCCCTTGGAAATTTTGTTAAAAAATGCAACTTTCTTAAAAATCATCGTAGACTATTGAATTTAACTTTATTTTCATCAGAAAGACGAGAGAAATTGATTGCCGTTAAAAAATTTCAGCTAACTTCAATAGCAAAAAAATTAGTCAGTCACCATGAGGATTTTGGAAAATTTACGAAAATAATTGATTTTTCAGACTTTGATCGGCCGTAGCGGCCAAACGAAAACTCCAAATTGAACGCGGTTTGCAAATCTGAGCTCCTCGTGCGTCAATTAGTCGGATTAGAGATTTTGAATTTTTGATAAAATCGTGAAAAAAAACATGACCAAACCCCTTGGAAATTTTGTTAAAAAATGCAACTTTCTTAAAAATCATCGTAGAGTATTGAATTTAACTTTATTTTCATCAGAAAGACGAGGGAAATTGCTTGCCGTTAAAAAATTTCAGCTAACTTCAATAGCAAAAAAATTAGTCAGTCACCATGAGGATTTTGGAAAATTTACGAAAATAATTGATTTTTCAGACTTTGATCGGCCGTAGCGGCCAAACGAAAACTCCAAATTGAACGCGGTTTGCAAATCTGAGCTCCTCGTACGTCAATTAGTCGGATTAGACATTTTTATTTTTTGATAAAATCGTGAAAAAAAACATGACCAAACCCCTTGGAAATTTTGTTAAAAAATGCAACTTTCTTAAAAATCATCGTAGAGTATTGAATTTAACTTTATTTTCATCAGAAAGACGAGAGAAATTGATTGCCGTTAAAAAATTTCAGCTAACTTCAATAGCAAAAAAATTAGTCAGTCACCATGAGGATTTTGGAAAATTTACGAAAATAATTGATTTTTCAGACTTTGATCGGCCGTAGCGGCCAAACGAAAACTCCAAATTGAACGCGGTTTGCAAATCTGAGCTCCTCGTACGTCAATTAGTCGGATTAGACATTTTTATTTTTTGATAAAATCGTGAAAAAAAACATGACCAAACCCCTTGGAAATTTTGTTAAAAAATGCAACTTTCTTAAAAATCATCGTAGAGTATTGAATTTAACTTTATTTTCATCAGAAAGACGAGAGAAATTGATTGCCGTTAAAAAATTTCAGCTAACTTCAATAGCAAAAAAATTAGTCAGTCACCATGAGGATTTTGGAAAATTTACGAAAATAATTGATTTTTCAGACTTTGATCGGCCGTAGCGGCCAAACGAAAACTCCAAATTGAACGCGGTTTGCAAATCTGAGCTCCTCGTGCGTCAATTAGTCGGATTAGACATTTTTATTTTTTGATAAAATCGTGAAAAAAAACAAGACCAAACCCCTTGGAAATTTTGTTAAAAAATGCAACTTTCTTAAAAATCATCGTAGACTATTGAATTTAACTTTATTTTCATCAGAAAGACGAGAGAAATTGATTGCCGTTAAAAAATTTCAGCTAACTTCAATAGCAAAAAAATTAGTCAGTCACCATGAGGATTTTGGAAAATTTACGAAAATAATTGATTTTTCAGACTTTGATCGGCCGTAGCGGCCAAACGAAAACTCCAAATTGAACGCGGTTTGCAAATCTGAGCTCCTCGTGCGTCAATTAGTCGGATTAGACATTTTTATTTTTTGATAAAATCGTGAAAAAAAACATGACCAAACCCCTTGGAAATTTTGTTAAAAAATGCAACTTTCTTAAAAATCATTGTAGACTATTGAATTTAACTTTATTTTCATCAGAAAGACGAGAGAAATTGATTGCCGTTAAAAAATTTCAGCTAACTTCAATAGCAAAAAAATTAGTCAGTCACCATGAGGATTTTGGAAAATTTACGAAAATAATTGATTTTTCAGACTTTGATCGGCCGTAGCGGCCAAACGAAAACTCCAAATTGAACGCGGTTTGCAAATCTGAGCTCCTCGTACGTCAATTAGTCGGATTAGACATTTTTATTTTTTGATAAAATCGTGAAAAAAAAACATGACCAAACCCCTTGGAAATTTTGTTAAAAAATGCAACTTTCTTAAAAATCATCGTAGAGTATTGAATTTAACTTTATTTTCATCAGAAAGACGAGAGAAATTGATTGCCGTTAAAAAATTTCAGCTAACTTCAATAGCAAAAAAATTAGTCAGTCACCATGAGGATTTTGGAAAATTTACGAAAATAATTGATTTTTCAGACTTTGATCGGCCGTAGCGGCCAAACGAAAACTCCAAATTGAACGCGGTTTGCAAATCTGAGCTCCTCGTACGTCAATTAGTCGGATTAGACATTTTTATTTTTTGATAAAATCGTGAAAAAAAAACATGACCAAACCCCTTGGAAATTTTGTTAAAAAATGCAACTTTCTTAAAAATCATC
Source organism: Ocypus olens (assembly GCA_910593695.2). Lineage (NCBI taxonomy): Eukaryota > Metazoa > Arthropoda > Insecta > Coleoptera > Staphylinidae > Ocypus > Ocypus olens. Next base: position 45,462,909 of record OU343054.1, read on the forward strand.
GTAGAGTATTGAATTTAACTTAATTTTCATCAGAAAGACGAGAGAAATTGATTGCCGTTAAAAAATTTCAGCTAACTTCAATAGCAAAAAAATTAGTCAGTCACCATGAGGATTTTGGAAAATTTACGAAAATAATTGATTTTTCAGACTTTGATCGGCCGTAGCGGCCAAACGAAAACTCCAAATTGAACGCGGTTTGCAAATCTGAGCTCCTCGTACGTCAATTAGTCGGATTAGAGATTTTGAATTTTTGATAAAATCGTGAAAAAAAACATGACCAAACCCCTTGGAAATTTTGTTAAAAAATGCAACTTTCTTAAAAATCATCGTAGAGTATTGAATTTAACTTAATTGTCATCAGAAAGACGAGAGAAATTGATTGCCGTTAAAAAATTTCAGCTAACTTCAATAGCAAAAAAATTAGTCAGTCACCATGAGGATTTTGGAAAATTTACGAAAATAATTGATTTTTCAGACTTTGATCGGCCGTAGCGGCCAAACGAAAACTCCAAATTGAACGCGGTTTGCAAATCTGAGCTCCTCGTACGTCAATTAGTCGGATTAGACATTTTTATTTTTTGATAAAATCGTGAAAAAAAACATGACCAAACCCCTTGGAAATTTTGTTAAAAAATGCAACTTTCTTAAAAATCATCGTAGAGTATTGAATTTAACTTAATTTTCATCAGAAAGACGAGAGAAATTGATTGCCGTTAAAAAATTTCAGCTAACTTCAATAGCAAAAAATGTAGTCAGTCACCATGAGGATTTTGGAAAATTTACGAAAATAATTGATTTTTCAGACTTTGATCGGCCGTAGCGGCCAAACGAAAACTCCAAATTGAACGCGGTTTGCAAATCTGAGCTCCTCGTACGTCAATTAGTCGGATTAGAGATTTTGAATTTTTGATAAAATCGTGAAAAAAAACATGACCAAACCCCTTGGAAATTTTGTTAAAAAATGCAACTTTCTTAAAAATCATCGTAGAGTATTGAATTTAACTTAATTGTCATCAGAAAGACGAGAGAAATTGATTGCCGTTAAAAAATTTCAGCTAACTTCAATAGCAAAAAAATTAGTCAGTCACCATGAGGATTTTGGAAAATTTACGAAAATAATTGATTTTTCAGACTTTGATCGGCCGTAGCGGCCAAACGAAAACTCCAAATTGAACGCGGTTTGCAAATCTGAGCTCCTCGTACGTCAATTAGTCGGATTAGAGATTTTGAATTTTTGATAAAATCGTGAAAAAAAACATGACCAAACCCCTTGGAAATTTTGTTAAAAAATGCAACTTTCTTAAAAATCATCGTAGACTATTGAATTTAACTTTATTTTCATCAGAAAGACGAGAGAAATTGATTGCCGTTAAAAAATTTCAGCTAACTTCAATAGCAAAAAAATTAGTCAGTCACCATGAGGATTTTGGAAAATTTACGAAAATAATTGATTTTTCAGACTTTGATCGGCCGTAGCGGCCAAACGAAAACTCCAAATTGAACGCGGTTTGCAAATCTGAGCTCCTCGTGCGTCAATTAGTCGGATTAGACATTTTTATTTTTTGATAAAATCGTGAAAAAAAAACATGACCAAACCCCTTGGAAATTTTGTTAAAAAATGCAACTTTCTTAAAAATCATCGTAGACTATTGAATTTAACTTTATTTTCATCAGAAAGACGAGAGAAATTGATTGCCGTTAAAAAATTTCAGCTAACTTCAATAGCAAAAAAATTAGTCAGTCACCATGAGGATTTTGGAAAATTTACGAAAATAATTGATTTTTCAGACTTTGATCGGCCGTAGCGGCCAAACGAAAACTCCAAATTGAACACGGTTTGCAAATCTGAGCTCCTCGTGCGTCAATTAGTCGGATTAGAGATTTTGAATTTTTGATAAAATCGTGAAAAAAAACATGACCAAACCCCTTGGAAATTTTGTTAAAAAATGCAACTTTCTTAAAAATCATCGTAGAGTATTGAATTTAACTTTATTTTCATCAGAAAGACGAGAGAAATTGATTGCCGTTAAAAAATTTCAGCTAACTTCAATAGCAAAAAAATTAGTCAGTCACCATGAGGATTTTGGAAAATTTACGAAAATAATTGATTTTTCAGACTTTGATCGGCCGTAGCGGCCAAACGAAAACTCCAAATTGAACACGGTTTGCAAATCTGAGCTCCTCGTACGTCAATTAGTCGGATTAGACATTTTTATTTTTTGATAAAATCGTGAAAAAAAACATGACCAAACCCCTTGGAAATTTTGTTAAAAAATGCAACTTTCTTAAAAATCATCGTAGAGTATTGAATTTAACTTTATTTTCATCAGAAAGACGAGAGAAATTGATTGCCGTTAAAAAATTTCAGCTAACTTCAATAGCAAAAAAATTAGTCAGTCACCATGAGGATTTTGGAAAATTTACGAAAATAATTGATTTTTCAGACTTTGATCGGCCGTAGCGGCCAAACGAAAACTCCAAATTGAACGCGGTTTGCAAATCTGAGCTCCTCGTGCGTCAATTAGTCGGATTAGACATTTTTATTTTTTGATAAAATCGTGAAAAAAAACAAGACCAAACCCCTTGGAAATTTTGTTAAAAAATGCAACTTTCTTAAAAATCATCGTAGACTATTGAATTTAACTTTATTTTCATCAGAAAGACGAGAGAAATTGATTGCCGTTAAAAAATTTCAGCTAACTTCAATAGCAAAAAAATTAGTCAGTCACCATGAGGATTTTGGAAAATTTACGAAAATAATTGATTTTTCAGACTTTGATCGGCCGTAGCGGCCAAACGAAAACTCCAAATTGAACGCGGTTTGCAAATCTGAGCTCCTCGTGCGTCAATTAGTCGGATTAGACATTTTTATTTTTTGATAAAATCGTGAAAAAAAACATGACCAAACCCCTTGGAAATTTTGTTAAAAAATGCAACTTTCTTAAAAATCATCGTAGAGTATTGAATTTAACTTTATTTTCATCAGAAAGACGAGAGAAATTGATTGCCGTTAAAAAATTTCAGCTAACTTCAATAGCAAAAAAATTAGTCAGTCACCATGAGGATTTTGGAAAATTTACGAAAATAATTGATTTTTCAGACTTTGATCGGCCGTAGCGGCCAAACGAAAACTCCAAATTGAACGCGGTTTGCAAATCTGAGCTCCTCGTACGTCAATTAGTCGGATTAGACATTTTTATTTTTTGAAAAAAACGTGAAAAAAAACATGACCAAACCCCTTGGAAATTTTGTTAAAAAATGCAACTTTCTTAAAAATCATCGTAGAGTATTGAATTTAACTTAATTTTCATCAGAAAGACGAGAGAAATTGATTGCCGTTAAAAAATTTCAGCTAACTTCAATAGCAAAAAAATTAGTCAGTCACCATGAGGATTTTGGAAAATTTACGAAAATAATTGATTTTTCAGACTTTGATCGGCCGTAGCGGCCAAACGAAAACTCCAAATTGAACGCGGTTTGCAAATCTGAGCTCCTCGTACGTCAATTAGTCGGATTAGAGATTTTGAATTTTTGATAAAATCGTGAAAAAAAACATGACCAAACCCCTTGGAAATTTTGTTAAAAAATGCAACTTTCTTAAAAATCATCGTAGAGTATTGAATTTAACTTAATTTTCATCAGAAAGACGAGAGAAATTGATTGCCGTTAAAAAATTTCAGCTAACTTCAATAGCAAAAAAATTAGTCAGTCACCATGAGGATTTTGGAAAATTTACGAAAATAATTGATTTTTCAGACTTTGATCGGCCGTAGCGGCCAAACGAAAACTCCAAATTGAACGCGGTTTGCAAATCTGAGCTCCTCGTACGTCAATTAGTCGGATTAGAGATTTTGAATTTTTGATAAAATCGTGAAAAAAAACATGACCAAACCCCTTGGAAATTTTGTTAAAAAATGCAACTTTCTTAAAAATCATCGTAGACTATTGAATTTAACTTTATTTTCATCAGAAAGACGAGAGAAATTGATTGCCGTTAAAAAATTTCAGCTAACTTCAATAGCAAAAAAATTAGTCAGTCACCATGAGGATTTTGGAAAATTTACGAAAATAATTGATTTTTCAGACTTTGATCGGCCGTAGCGGCCAAACGAAAACTCCAAATTGAACGCGGTTTGCAAATCTGAGCTCCTCGTGCGTCAATTAGTCGGATTAGAGATTTTGAATTTTTGATAAAATCGTGAAAAAAAACATGACCAAACCCCTTGGAAATTTTGTTAAAAAATGCAACTTTCTTAAAAATCATCGTAGAGTATTGAATTTAACTTTATTTTCATCAGAAAGACGAGAGAAATTGATTGCCGTTAAAAAATTTCAGCTAACTTCAATAGCAAAAAAATTAGTCAGTCACCATGAGGATTTTGGAAAATTTACGAAAATAATTGATTTTTCAGACTTTGATCGGCCGTAGCGGCCAAACGAAAACTCCAAATTGAACGCGGTTTGCAAATCTGAGCTCCTCGTACGTCAATTAGTCGGATTAGAGATTTTGAATTTTTGATAAAATCGTGAAAAAAAACATGACCAAACCCCTTGGAAAATTTGTTAAAAAATGCAACTTTCTTAAAAATCATCGTAGAGTATTGAATTTAACTTAATTTTCATCAGAAAGACGAGAGAAATTGATTGCCGTTAAAAAATTTCAGCTAACTTCAATAGCAAAAAAATTAGTCAGTCACCATGAGGATTTTGGAAAATTTACGAAAATAATTGATTTTTCAGACTTTGATCGGCCGTAGCGGCCAAACGAAAACTCCAAATTGAACGCGGTTTGCAAATCTGAGCTCCTCGTACGTCAATTAGTCGGATTAGAGATTTTGAATTTTTGATAAAATCGTGAAAAAAAACATGACCAAACCCCTTGGAAATTTTGTTAAAAAATGCAACTTTCTTAAAAATCATCGTAGACTATTGAATTTAACTTTATTTTCATCAGAAAGACGAGAGAAATTGATTGCCGTTAAAAAATTTCAGCTAACTTCAATAGCAAAAAAATTAGTCAGTCACCATGAGGATTTTGGAAAATTTACGAAAATAATTGATTTTTCAGACTTTGATCGGCCGTAGCGGCCAAACGAAAACTCCAAATTGAACGCGGTTTGCAAATCTGAGCTCCTCGTGCGTCAATTAGTCGGATTAGACATTTTTATTTTTTGATAAAATCGTGAAAAAAAAACATGACCAAACCCCTTGGAAATTTTGTTAAAAAATGCAACTTTCTTAAAAATCATCGTAGACTATTGAATTTAACTTTATTTTCATCAGAAAGACGAGAGAAATTGATTGCCGTTAAAAAATTTCAGCTAACTTCAATAGCAAAAAAATTAGTCAGTCACCATGAGGATTTTGGAAAATTTACGAAAATAATTGATTTTTCAGACTTTGATCGGCCGTAGCGGCCAAACGAAAACTCCAAATTGAACGCGGTTTGCAAATCTGAGCTCCTCGTGCGTCAATTAGTCGGATTAGAGATTTTGAATTTTTGATAAAATCGTGAAAAAAAACATGACCAAACCCCTTGGAAATTTTGTTAAAAAATGCAACTTTCTTAAAAATCATCGTAGAGTATTGAATTTAACTTTATTTTCATCAGAAAGACGAGAGAAATTGATTGCCGTTAAAAAATTTCAGCTAACTTCAATAGCAAAAAAATTAGTCAGTCACCATGAGGATTTTGGAAAATTTACGAAAATAATTGATTTTTCAGACTTTGATCGGCCGTAGCGGCCAAACGAAAACTCCAAATTGAACGCGGTTTGCAAATCTGAGCTCCTCGTACGTCAATTAGTCGGATTAGAGATTTTGAATTTTTGATAAAATCGTGAAAAAAAACATGACCAAACCCCTTGGAAATTTTGTTAAAAAATGCAACTTTCTTAAAAATCATCGTAGAGTATTGAATTTAACTTAATTTTCATCAGAAAGACGAGAGAAATTGATTGCCGTTAAAAAATTTCAGCTAACTTCAATAGCAAAAAAATTAGTCAGTCACCATGAGGATTTTGGAAAATTTACGAAAATAATTGATTTTTCAGACTTTGATCGGCCGTAGCGGCCAAACGAAAACTCCAAATTGAACGCGGTTTGCAAATCTGAGCTCCTCGTACGTCAATTAGTCGGATTAGACATTTTTATTTTTTGATAAAATCGTGAAAAAAAACATGACCAAACCCCTTGGAAATTTTGTTAAAAAATGCAACTTTCTTAAAAATCATCGTAGAGTATTGAATTTAACTTAATTTTCATCAGAAAGACGAGAGAAATTGATTGCCGTTAAAAAATTTCAGCTAACTTCAATAGCAAAAAAATTAGTCAGTCACCATGAGGATTTTGGAAAATTTACGAAAATAATTGATTTTTCAGACTTTGATCGGCCGTAGCGGCCAAACGAAAACTCCAAATTGAACGCGGTTTGCAAATCTGAGCTCCTCGTACGTCAATTAGTCGGATTAGAGATTTTGAATTTTTGATAAAATCGTGAAAAAAAACATGACCAAACCCCTTGGAAATTTTGTTAAAAAATGCAACTTTCTTAAAAATCATCGTAGAGTATTGAATTTAACTTAATTTTCATCAGAAAGACGAGAGAAATTGATTGCCGTTAAAAAATTTCAGCTAACTTCAATAGCAAAAAAATTAGTCAGTCACCATGAGGATTTTGGAAAATTTACGAAAATAATTGATTTTTCAGACTTTGATCGGCCGTAGCGGCCAAACGAAAACTCCAAATTGAACGCGGTTTGCAAATCTGAGCTCCTCGTACGTCAATTAGTCGGATTAGAGATTTTGAATTTTTGATAAAATCGTGAAAAAAAACATGACCAAACCCCTTGGAAATTTTGTTAAAAAATGCAACTTTCTTAAAAATCATCGTAGACTATTGAATTTAACTTTATTTTCATCAGAAAGACGAGAGAAATTGATTGCCGTTAAAAAATTTCAGCTAACTTCAATAGCAAAAAAATTAGTCAGTCACCATGAGGATTTTGGAAAATTTACGAAAATAATTGATTTTTCAGACTTTGATCGGCCGTAGCGGCCAAACGAAAACTCCAAATTGAACGCGGTTTGCAAATCTGAGCTCCTCGTGCGTCAATTAGTCGGATTAGACATTTTTATTTTTTGATAAAATCGTGAAAAAAAAACATGACCAAACCCCTTGGAAATTTTGTTAAAAAATGCAACTTTCTTAAAAATCATCGTAGACTATTGAATTTAACTTTATTTTCATCAGAAAGACGAGAGAAATTGATTGCCGTTAAAAAATTTCAGCTAACTTCAATAGCAAAAAAATTAGTCAGTCACCATGAGGATTTTGGAAAATTTACGAAAATAATTGATTTTTCAGACTTTGATCGGCCGTAGCGGCCAAACGAAAACTCCAAATTGAACGCGGTTTGCAAATCTGAGCTCCTCGTGCGTCAATTAGTCGGATTAGAGATTTTGAATTTTTGATAAAATCGTGAAAAAAAACATGACCAAACCCCTTGGAAATTTTGTTAAAAAATGCAACTTTCTTAAAAATCATCGTAGAGTATTGAATTTAACTTTATTTTCATCAGAAAGACGAGAGAAATTGATTGCCGTTAAAAAATTTCAGCTAACTTCAATAGCAAAAAAATTAGTCAGTCACCATGAGGATTTTGGAAAATTTACGAAAATAATTGATTTTTCAGACTTTGATCGGCCGTAGCGGCCAAACGAAAACTCCAAATTGAACGCGGTTTGCAAATCTGAGCTCCTCGTACGTCAATTAGTCGGATTAGACATTTTTATTTTTTGATAAAATCGTGAAAAAAAACATGACCAAACCCCTTGGAAATTTTGTTAAAAAATGCAACTTTCTTAAAAATCATCGTAGAGTATTGAATTTAACTTAATTTTCATCAGAAAGACGAGAGAAATTGATTGCCGTTAAAAAATTTCAGCTAACTTCAATAGCAAAAAAATTAGTCAGTCACCATGAGGATTTTGGAAAATTTACGAAAATAATTGATTTTTCAGACTTTGATCGGCCGTAGCGGCCAAACGAAAACTCCAAATTGAACGCGGTTTGCAAATCTGAGCTCCTCGTGCATCAATTAGTCGGATTAGACATTTTTATTTTTTGATAAAATCGTGAAAAAAAAACATGACCAAACCCCTTGGAAATTTTGTTAAAAAATGCAACTTTCTTAAAAATCATCGTAGACTATTGAATTTAACTTTATTTTCATCAGAAAGACGAGAGAAATTGATTGCCGTTAAAAAATTTCAGCTAACTTCAATAGCAAAAAAATTAGTCAGTCACCATGAGGATTTTGGAAAATTTACGAAAATAATTGATTTTTCAGACTTTGATCGGCCGTAGCGGCCAAACGAAAACTCCAAATTGAACGCGGTTTGCAAATCTGAGCTCCTCGTGCGTCAATTAGTCGGATTAGAGATTTTGAATTTTTGATAAAATCGTGAAAAAAAACATGACCAAACCCCTTGGAAATTTTGTTAAAAAATGCAACTTTCTTAAAAATCATCGTAGAGTATTGAATTTAACTTTATTTTCATCAGAAAGACGAGGGAAATTGATTGCCGTTAAAAAATTTCAGCTAACTTCAATAGCAAAAAAATTAGTCAGTCACCATGAGGATTTTGGAAAATTTACGAAAATAATTGATTTTTCAGACTTTGATCGGCCGTAGCGGCCAAACGAAAACTCCAAATTGAACGCGGTTTGCAAATCTGAGCTCCTCGTACGTCAATTAGTCGGATTAGACATTTTTATTTTTTGATAAAATCGTGAAAAAAAACATGACCAAACCCCTTGGAAATTTTGTTAAAAAATGCAACTTTCTTAAAAATCATCGTAGAGTATTGAATTTAACTTTATTTTCATCAGAAAGACGAGAGAAATTGATTGCCGTTAAAAAATTTCAGCTAACTTCAATAGCAAAAAAATTAGTCAGTCACCATGAGGATTTTGGAAAATTTACGAAAATAATTGATTTTTCAGACTTTGATCGGCCGTAGCGGCCAAACGAAAACTCCAAATTGAACGCGGTTTGCAAATCTGAGCTCCTCGTACGTCAATTAGTCGGATTAGACATTTTTATTTTTTGATAAAATCGTGAAAAAAAACATGACCAAACCCCTTGGAAATTTTGTTAAAAAATGCAACTTTCTTAAAAATCATCGTAGAGTATTGAATTTAACTTTATTTTCATCAGAAAGACGAGAGAAATTGATTGCCGTTAAAAAATTTCAGCTAACTTCAATAGCAAAAAAATTAGTCAGTCACCATGAGGATTTTGGAAAATTTACGAAAATAATTGATTTTTCAGACTTTGATCGGCCGTAGCGGCCAAACGAAAACTCCAAATTGAACGCGGTTTGCAAATCTGAGCTCCTCGTGCGTCAATTAGTCGGATTAGACATTTTTATTTTTTGATAAAATCGTGAAAAAAAACAAGACCAAACCCCTTGGAAATTTTGTTAAAAAATGCAACTTTCTTAAAAATCATCGTAGACTATTGAATTTAACTTTATTTTCATCAGAAAGACGAGAGAAATTGATTGCCGTTAAAAAAATTCAGCTAACTTCAATAGCAAAAAAATTAGTCAGTCACCATGAGGATTTTGGAAAATTTACGAAAATAATTGATTTTTCAGACTTTGATCGGCCGTAGCGGCCAAACGAAAACTCCAAATTGAACGCGGTTTGCAAATCTGAGCTCCTCGTGCGTCAATTAGTCGGATTAGACATTTTTATTTTTTGATAAAATCGTGAAAAAAAACATGACCAAACCCCTTGGAAATTTTGTTAAAAAATGCAACTTTCTTAAAAATCATTGTAGACTATTGAATTTAACTTTATTTTCATCAGAAAGACGAGAGAAATTGATTGCCGTTAAAAAATTTCAGCTAACTTCAATAGCAAAAAAATTAGTCAGTCACCATGAGGATTTTGGAAAATTTACGAAAATAATTGATTTTTCAGACTTTGATCGGCCGTAGCGGCCAAACGAAAACTCCAAATTGAACGCGGTTTGCAAATCTGAGCTCCTCGTACGTCAATTAGTCGGATTAGACATTTTTATTTTTTGATAAAATCGTGAAAAAAAAACATGACCAAACCCCTTGGAAATTTTGTTAAAAAATGCAACTTTCTTAAAAATCATCGTAGAGTATTGAATTTAACTTTATTTTCATCAGAAAGACGAGAGAAATTGATTGCCGTTAAAAAATTTCAGCTAACTTCAATAGCAAAAAAATTAGTCAGTCACCATGAGGATTTTGGAAAATTTACGAAAATAATTGATTTTTCAGACTTTGATCGGCCGTAGCGGCCAAACGAAAACTCCAAATTGAACGCGGTTTGCAAATCTGAGCTCCTCGTACGTCAATTAGTCGGATTAGACATTTTTATTTTTTGATAAAATCGTGAAAAAAAAACATGACCAAACCCCTTGGAAATTTTGTTAAAAAATGCAACTTTCTTAAAAATCATCGTAGAGTATTGAATTTAACTTAATTTTCATCAGAAAGACGAGAGAAATTGATTGCCGTTAAAAAATTTCAGCTAACTTCAATAGCAAAAAAATTAGTCAGTCACCATGAGGATTTTGGAAAATTTACGAAAATAATTGATTTTTCAGACTTTGATCGGCCGTAGCGGCCAAACGAAAACTCCAAATTGAACGCGGTTTGCAAATCTGAGCTCCTCGTACGTCAATTAGTCGGATTAGAGATTTTGAATTTTTGATAAAATCGTGAAAAAAAACATGACCAAACCCCTTGGAAATTTTGTTAAAAAATGCAACTTTCTTAAAAATCATCGTAGAGTATTGAATTTAACTTAATTGTCATCAGAAAGACGAGAGAAATTGATTGCCGTTAAAAAATTTCAGCTAACTTCAATAGCAAAAAAATTAGTCAGTCACCATGAGGATTTTGGAAAATTTACGAAAATAATTGATTTTTCAGACTTTGATCGGCCGTAGCGGCCAAACGAAAACTCCAAATTGAACGCGGTTTGCAAATCTGAGCTCCTCGTACGTCAATTAGTCGGATTAGACATTTTTATTTTTTGATAAAATCGTGAAAAAAAACATGACCAAACCCCTTGGAAATTTTGTTAAAAAATGCAACTTTCTTAAAATCATCGTAGAGTATTGAATTTAACTTTATTTTCATCAGAAAGACGAGAGAAATTGATTGCCGTTAAAAAATTTCAGCTAACTTCAATAGCAAAAAATGTAGTCAGTCACCATGAGGATTTTGGAAAATTTACGAAAATAATTGATTTTTCAGACTTTGATCGGCCGTAGCGGCCAAACGAAAACTCCAAATTGAACGCGGTTTGCAAATCTGAGCTCCTCGTACGTCAATTAGTCGGATTAGAGATTTTGAATTTTGATAAAATCGTGAAAAAAAAACATGACCAAACCCCTTGGAAATTTTGTTAAAAAATGCAACTTTCTTAAAAATCATCGTAGAGTATTGAATTTAACTTAATTTTCATCAGAAAGACGAGAGAAATTGATTGCCGTTAAAAAATTTCAGCTAACTTCAATAGCAAAAAAATTAGTCAGTCACCATGAGGATTTTGGAAAATTTACGAAAATAATTGATTTTTCAGACTTTGATCGGCCGTAGCGGCCAAACGAAAACTCCAAATTGAACGCGGTTTGCAAATCTGAGCTCCTCGTACGTCAATTAGTCGGATTAGAGATTTTGAATTTTTGATAAAATCGTGAAAAAAAACATGACCAAACCCCTTGGAAATTTTGTTAAAAAATGCAACTTTCTTAAAAATCATCGTAGACTATTGAATTTAACTTTATTTTCATCAGAAAGACGAGAGAAATTGATTGCCGTTAAAAAATTTCAGCTAACTTCAATAGCAAAAAAAATTAGTCAGTCACCATGAGGATTTTGGAAAATTTACGAAAATAATTGATTTTTCAGACTTTGATCGGCCGTAGCGGCCAAACGAAAACTCCAAATTGAACGCGGTTTGCAAATCTGAGCTCCTCGTGCGTCAATTAGTCGGATTAGACATTTTTATTTTTTGATAAAATCGTGAAAAAAAAACATGACCAAACCCCTTGGAAATTTTGTTAAAAAATGCAACTTTCTTAAAAATCATCGTAGACTATTGAATTTAACTTTATTTTCATCAGAAAGACGAGAGAAATTGATTGCCGTTAAAAAATTTCAGCTAACTTCAATAGCAAAAAAATTAGTCAGTCACCATGAGGATTTTGGAAAATTTACGAAAATAATTGATTTTTCAGACTTTGATCGGCCGTAGCGGCCAAACGAAAACTCCAAATTGAACGCGGTTTGCAAATCTGAGCTCCTCGTGCGTCAATTAGTCGGATTAGAGATTTTGAATTTTTGATAAAATCGTGAAAAAAAACATGACCAAACCCCTTGGAAATTTTGTTAAAAAATGCAACTTTCTTAAAAATCATCGTAGAGTATTGAATTTAACTTTATTTTCATCAGAAAGACGAGAGAAATTGATTGCCGTTAAAAAATTTCAGCTAACTTCAATAGCAAAAAAATTAGTCAGTCACCATGAGGATTTTGGAAAATTTACGAAAATAATTGATTTTTCAGACTTTGATCGGCCGTAGCGGCCAAACGAAAACTCCAAATTGAACACGGTTTGCAAATCTGAGCTCCTCGTACGTCAATTAGTCGGATTAGACATTTTTATTTTTGATAAAATCGTGAAAAAAAACATGACCAAACCCCTTGGAAATTTTGTTAAAAAATGCAACTTTCTTAAAAATCATCGTAGAGTATTGAATTTAACTTTATTTTCATCAGAAAGACGAGAGAAATTGATTGCCGTTAAAAAATTTCAGCTAACTTCAATAGCAAAAAAATTAGTCAGTCACCATGAGGATTTTGGAAAATTTACGAAATAATTGATTTTTCAGACTTTGATCGGCCGTAGCGGCCAAACGAAAACTCCAAATTGAACGCGGTTTGCAAATCTGAGCTCCTCGTGCGTCAATTAGTCGGATTAGACATTTTTATTTTTTGATAAAATCGTGAAAAAAAACAAGACCAAACCCCTTGGAAATTTTTTTTAAAAAAATGCAACTTTCTTAAAAATCATCGTAGACTATTGAATTTAACTTTATTTTCATCAGAAAGACGAGAGAAATTGATTGCCGTTAAAAAATTTCAGCTAACTTCAATAGCAAAAAAATTAGTCAGTCACCATGAGGATTTTGGAAAATTTACGAAAATAATTGATTTTTCAGACTTTGATCGGCCGTAGCGGCCAAACGAAAACTCCAAATTGAACGCGGTTTGCAAATCTGAGCTCCTCGTGCGTCAATTAGTCGGATTAGACATTTTTATGTTTTGATAAAATCGTGAAAAAAAACATGACCAAACCCCTTGGAAATTTTGTTAAAAAATGCAACTTTCTTAAAAATCATCGTAGAGTATTGAATTTCACCTTTATTTTCATCAGAAAGACGAGAGAAATTGATTGCCGTTAAAAAATTTCAGCTAACTTCAATAGCAAAAAAAATTAGTCAGTCACCATGAGGATTTTGGAAAATTTACGAAAATAATTGATTTTTCAGACTTTGATCGGCCGTAGCGGCCAAACGAAAACTCCAAATAACGCGGTTTGCAAATCTGAGCTCCTCGTACGTCAATTAGTCGGATTAGACATTTTTATTTTTTGATAAAATCGTGAAAAAAAACATGACCAAACCCCTTGGAAATTTTGTTAAAAAATGCAACTTTCTTAAAAATCATCGTAGAGTATTGAATTTAACTTAATTTTCATCAGAAAGACGAGAGAAATTGATTGCCGTTAAAAAATTTCAGCTAACTTCAATAGCAAAAAAATTAGTCAGTCACCATGAGGATTTTGGAAAATTTACGAAAATAATTGATTTTTCAGACTTTGATCGGCCGTAGCGGCCAAACGAAAACTCCAAATTGAACGCGGTTTGCAAATCTGAGCTCCTCGTACGTCAATTAGTCGGATTAGAGATTTTGAATTTTTGATAAAATCGTGAAAAAAAACATGAAAAATCATCGTAGAGTATTGAATTTAACTTAATTTTCATCAGAAAGACGAGAGAAATTGATTGCCGTTAAAAAATTTCAGCTAACTTCAATAGCAAAAAAATTAGTCAGTCACCATGAGGATTTTGGAAAATTTACGAAAATAATTGATTTTTCAGACTTTGATCGGCCGTAGCGGCCAAACGAACACTCCAAATTGAACGCGGTTTGCAAATCTGAGCTCCTCGTACGTCAATTAGTCGGATTAGAGATTTTGAATTTTTGATAAAATCGTGAAAAAAAACATGACCAAACCCCTTGGAAATTTTGTTAAAAAATGCAACTTTCTTAAAAATCATCGTAGACTATTGAATTTAACTTTATTTTCATCAGAAAGACGAGAGAAATTGATTGCCGTTAAAAAATTTCAGCTAACTTCAATAGCAAAAAAATTAGTCAGTCACCATGAGGATTTTGGAAAATTTACGAAAATAATTGATTTTTCAGACTTTGATCGGCCGTAGCGGCCAAACGAAAACTCCAAATTGAACGCGGTTTGCAAATCTGAGCTCCTCGTGCGTCAATTAGTCGGATTAGAGATTTTGAATTTTTGATAAAATCGTGAAAAAAAAACATGACCAAACCCCTTGGAAATTTTGTTAAAAAATGCAACTTTCTTAAAAATCATCGTAGAGTATTGAATTTAACTTTATTTTCATCAGAAAGACGAGAGAAATTGATTGCCGTTAAAAAATTTCAGCTAACTTCAATAGCAAAAAAATTAGTCAGTCACCATGAGGATTTTGGAAAATTTACGAAAATAATTGATTTTTCAGACTTTGATCGGCCGTAGCGGCCAAACGAAAACTCCAAATTGAACGCGGTTTGCAAATCTGAGCTCCTCGTACGTCAATTAGTCGGATTAGACATTTTTATTTTTTGATAAAATCGTGAAAAAAAACATGACCAAACCCCTTGGAAATTTTGTTAAAAAATGCAACTTTCTTAAAAATCATCGTAGAGTATTGAATTTAACTTTATTTTCATCAGAAAGACGAGAGAAATTGATTGCCGTTAAAAAATTTCAGCTAACTTCAATAGCAAAAAAATTAGTCAGTCACCATGAGGATTTTGGAAAATTTACGAAAATAATTGATTTTTCAGACTTTGATCGGCCGTAGCGGCCAAACGAAAACTCCAAATTGAACGCGGTTTGCAAATCTGAGCTCCTCGTACGTCAATTAGTCGGATTAGACATTTTTATTTTTTGATAAAATCGTGAAAAAAAACATGACCAAACCCCTTGGAAATTTTGTTAAAAAATGCAACTTTCTTAAAAATCATCGTAGAGTATTGAATTTAACTTAATTTTCATCAGAAAGACGAGAGAAATTGATTGCCGTTAAAAAATTTCAGCTAACTTCAATAGCAAAAAAATTAGTCAGTCACCATGAGGATTTTGGAAAATTTACGAAAATAATTGATTTTTCAGACTTTGATCGGCCGTAGCGGCCAAACGAAAACTCCAAATTGAACGCGGTTTGCAAATCTGAGCTCCTCGTACGTCAATTAGTCGGATTAGAGATTTTGAATTTTTGATAAAATCGTGAAAAAAAACATGACCAAACCCCTTGGAAATTTTGTTAAAAAATGCAACTTTCTTAAAAATCATCGTAGAGTATTGAATTTAACTTAATTTTCATCAGAAAGACGAGAGAAATTGATTGCCGTTAAAAAATTTCAGCTAACTTCAATAGCAAAAAAATTAGTCAGTCACCATGAGGATTTTGGAAAATTTACGAAAATAATTGATTTTTCAGACTTTGATCGGCCGTAGCGGCCAAACGAAAACTCCAAATTGAACGCGGTTTGCAAATCTGAGCTCCTCGTACGTCAATTAGTCGGATTAGACATTTTTATTTTTTGATAAAATCGTGAAAAAAAACATGACCAAACCCCTTGGAAATTTTGTTAAAAAATGCAACTTTCTTAAAAATCATCGTAGAGTATTGAATTTAACTTAATTTTCATCAGAAAGACGAGAGAAATTGATTGCCGTTAAAAAATTTCAGCTAACTTCAATAGCAAAAAAATTAGTCAGTCACCATGAGGATTTTGGAAAATTTACGAAAATAATTGATTTTTCAGACTTTGATCGGCCGTAGCGGCCAAACGAAAACTCCAAATTGAACGCGGTTTGCAAATCTGAGCTCCTCGTACGTCAATTAGTCGGATTAGACATTTTTATTTTTTGATAAAATCGTGAAAAAAAACATGACCAAACCCCTTGGAAATTTTGTTAAAAAATGCAACTTTCTTAAAAATCATCGTAGAGTATTGAATTTAACTTAATTTTCATCAGAAAGACGAGAGAAATTGATTGCCGTTAAAAAATTTCAGCTAACTTCAATAGCAAAAAAATTAGTCAGTCACCATGAGGATTTTGGAAAATTTACGAAAATAATTGATTTTTCAGACTTTGATCGGCCGTAGCGGCCAAACGAAAACTCCAAATTGAACGCGGTTTGCAAATCTGAGCTCCTCGTACGTCAATTAGTCGGATTAGAGATTTTGAATTTTTGATAAAATCGTGAAAAAAAACATGACCAAACCCCTTGGAAATTTTGTTAAAAAATGCAACTTTCTTAAAAATCATCGTAGACTATTGAATTTAACTTTATTTTCATCAGAAAGACGAGAGAAATGGATTGCCGTTAAAAAATTTCAGCTAACTTCAATAGCAAAAAAATTAGTCAGTCACCATGAGGATTTTGGAAAATTTACGAAAATAATTGATTTTTCAGACTTTGATCGGCCGTAGCGGCCAAACGAAAACTCCAAATTGAACGCGGTTTGCAAATCTGAGCTCCTCGTGCGTCAATTAGTCGGATTAGACATTTTTATTTTTTGATAAAATCGTGAAAAAAAAACATGACCAAACCCCTTGGAAATTTTGTTAAAAAATGCAACTTTCTTAAAAATCATCGTAGACTATTGAATTTAACTTTATTTTCATCAGAAAGACGAGAGAAATTGATTGCCGTTAAAAAATTTCAGCTAACTTCAATAGCAAAAAAATTAGTCAGTCACCATGAGGATTTTGGAAAATTTACGAAAATAATTGATTTTTCAGACTTTGATCGGCCGTAGCGGCCAAACGAAAACTCCAAATTGAACGCGGTTTGCAAATCTGAGCTCCTCGTGCGTCAATTAGTCGGATTAGAGATTTTGAATTTTTGATAAAATCGTGAAAAAAAACATGACCAAACCCCTTGGAAATTTTGTTAAAAAATGCAACTTTCTTAAAAATCATCGTAGAGTATTGAATTTAACTTTATTTTCATCAGAAAGACGAGAGAAATTGATTGCCGTTAAAAAATTTCAGCTAACTTCAATAGCAAAAAAATTAGTCAGTCACCATGAGGATTTTGGAAAATTTACGAAAATAATTGATTTTTCAGACTTTGATCGGCCGTAGCGGCCAAACGAAAACTCCAAATTGAACGCGGTTTGCAAATCTGAGCTCCTCGTACGTCAATTAGTCGGATTAGATATTTTTATTTTTTGATAAAATCGTGAAAAAAAACATGACCAAACCCCTTGGAAATTTTGTTAAAAAATGCAACTTTCTTAAAAATCATCGTAGAGTATTGAATTTAACTTTATTTTCATCAGAAAGACGAGAGAAATTGATTGCCGTTAAAAAATTTCAGCTAACTTCAATAGCAAAAAAATTAGTCAGTCACCATGAGGATTTTGGAAAATTTACGAAAATAATTGATTTTTCAGACTTTGATCGGCCGTAGCGGCCAAACGAAAACTCCAAATTGAACGCGGTTTGCAAATCTGAGCTCCTCGTACGTCAATTAGTCGGATTAGACATTTTTATTTTTTGATAAAATCGTGAAAAAAAACATGACCAAACCCCTTGGAAATTTTGTTAAAAAATGCAACTTTCTTAAAAATCATCGTAGAGTATTGAATTTAACTTTATTTTCATCAGAAAGACGAGAGAAATTGATTGCCGTTAAAAAATTTCAGCTAACTTCAATAGCAAAAAAATTAGTCAGTCACCATGAGGATTTTGGAAAATTTACGAAAATAATTGATTTTTCAGACTTTGATCGGCCGTAGCGGCCAAACGAAAACTCCAAATTGAACGCGGTTTGCAAATCTGAGCTCCTCGTACGTCAATTAGTCGGATTAGACATTTTTATTTTTTGATAAAATCGTGAAAAAAAACATGACCAAACCCCTTGGAAATTTTGTTAAAAAATGCAACTTTCTTAAAAATCATCGTAGAGTATTGAATTTAACTTTATTTTCATCAGAAAGACGAGAGAAATTGATTGCCGTTAAAAAATTTCAGCTAACTTCAATAGCAAAAAAAATAGTCAGTCACCATGAGGATTTTGGAAAATTTACGAAAATAATTGATTTTTCAGACTTTGATCGGCCGTAGCGGCCAAACGAAAACTCCAAATTGAACGCGGTTTGCAAATCTGAGCTCCTCGTGCGTCAATTAGTCGGATTAGACATTTTTATTTTTTGATAAAATCGTGAAAAAAAACAAGACCAAACCCCTTGGAAATTTTGTTAAAAAATGCAACTTTCTTAAAAATCATCGTAGAGTATTGAATTTAACTTTATTTTCATCAGAAAGACGAGAGAAATTGATTGCCGTTAAAAAATTTCAGCTAACTTCAATAGCAAAAAAAATAGTCAGTCACCATGAGGATTTTGGAAAATTTACGAAAATAATTGATTTTTCAGACTTTGATCGGCCGTAGCGGCCAAACGAAAACTCCAAATTGAACGCGGTTTGCAAATCTGAGCTCCTCGTGCGTCAATTAGTCGGATTAGACATTTTTATTTTTTGATAAAATCGTGAAAAAAAACAAGACCAAACCCCTTGGAAATTTTGTTAAAAAATGCAACTTTCTTAAAAATCATCGTAGACTATTGAATTTAACTTTATTTTCATCAGAAAGACGAGAGAAATTGATTGCCGTTAAAAAATTTCAGCTAACTTCAATGGCAAAAAAATTAGTCAGTCACCATGAGGATTTTGGAAAATTTACGAAAATAATTGATTTTTCAGACTTTGATCGGCCGTAGCGGCCAAACGAAAACTCCAAATTGAACGCGGTTTGCAAATCTGAGCTCCTCGTGCGTCAATTAGTCGGATTAGACATTTTTATTTTTTGATAAAATCGTGAAAAAAAACATGACCAAACCCCTTAGAAATTTTGTTAAAAAATGCAACTTTCTTAAAAATCATCGTAGACTATTGAATTTAACTTTATTTTCATCAGAAAGACGAGAGAAATTGATTGCCGTTAAAAAATTTCAGCTAACTTCAATAGCAAAAAAATTAGTCAGTCACCATGAGGATTTTGGAAAATTTACGAAAATAATTGATTTTTCAGACTTTGATCGGCCGTAGCGGCCAAACGAAAACTCCAAATTGAACGCGGTTTGCAAATCTGAGCTCCTCGTACGTCAATTAGTCGGATTAGACATTTTTATTTTTTGATCCCCTTGGAAATTTTGTTAAAAAATGCAACTTTCTTAAAAATCATCGTAGACTATTGAATTTAACTTTATTTTCATCAGAAAGACGAGAGAAATTGATTGAAGTTAAAAAATTTCAGCTAACTTCAATAGCAAAAAAATTAGTCAGTCACCATGAGGATTTTGGAAAATTTACGAAAATAATTGATTTTTCAGACTTTGATCGGCCGTAGCGGCCAAACGAAAACTCCAAATTGAACGCGGTTTGCAAATCTGAGCTTCTCGTGCGTCAATTAGTCGGATCAAATATTTTTATTTTATGATAAAATCGTGAAAAAAACATGACCAAACCCCTTGGAAATTTTGTTAAAAAATGCATCTTTCTTAAAAATCATCGTAGACTATTGAATTTAACTTTATTTTCATCAGAAAGACGAGAGAAATTGATTGCCGTTAAAAAATTTCAGCTAACTTCAATAGCAAAAAAATTAGTCAGTCACCATGAGGATTTTGGAAAATTTACGAAAATAATTGATTTTTCAGACTTTGATCGGCCGTAGCGGCCAAACGAAAACTCCAAATTGAACGCGGTTTGCAAATCTGAGCTTCTCGTGCGTCAATTAGTCGGATCAAAGATTTTTATTTTTTGATGAAATCGTGAAAAAAACATGACCAAACCCCTTAGAAATTTTGTTAAAAAATGCATCTTTCTTAAAAATCTTCGTAGACTATTGAATTTAACTTTATTTTCATCAGAAAGACGAGAGAAATTGATTGCCGTTAAAAAATTTCAGCTAACTTCAATAGCAAAAAAATTAGTCAGTCACCATGAGGATTTTGGAAAATTTACGAAAATAATTGATTTTTCAGACTTTGATCGGCCGTAGCGGCCAAACGAAAACTCCAAATTGAACGCGGTTTGCAAATCTGAGCTTCTCGTGCGTCAATTAGTCGGATTAGACATTTTTATTTTTTGATGAAATCGTGAAAAAAAACATGACTAACCCCCTTGGAAATTTTGTTAAAAAATGCAACTTTCTTAAAAATCATCGTAGACTATTGAATTTAACTTTATTTTCATCAGAAAGACGAGAGAAATTGATTGCCGTTAAAAAATTTCAGCTAACTTCAATAGCAAAAAAATTAGTCAGTCACCATGAGGATTTTGGAAAATTTACGAAAATAATTGATTTTTCAGACTTTGATCGGCCGTAGCGGCCAAACGAAAACTCCAAATTGAACGCGGTTTGCAAATCTGAGCTTCTCGTGCGTCAATTAGTCGGATTAGACATTTTTATTTTTTGATGAAATCGTGAAAAAAAACATGACTAACCCCCTTGGAAATTTTGTTAAAAAATGCAACTTTCTTAAAAATCATCGTAGACTATTGAATTTAACTTTATTTTCATCAGAAAGACGAGAGAAATTGATTGCCGTTAAAAAATTTCAGCTAACTTCAATAGCAAAAAAATTAGTCAGTCACCATGAGGATTTTGGAAAATTTACGAAAATAATTGATTTTTCAGACTTTGATCGGCCGTAGCGGCCAAACGAAAACTCCAAATTAAACGCGGTTTGCAAATCTGAGCTTCTCGTGCGTCAATTAGTCGGATCAAATATTTTTATTTTATGATAAAATCGTGAAAAAAACATGACCAAACCCCTTGGAAATTTTGTTAAAAAATGCATCTTTCTTAAAAATCATCGTAGACTATTGAATTTAACTTTATTTTCATCAGAAAGACGAGAGAAATTGATTGCCGTTAAAAAATTTCAGCTAACTTCAATAGCAAAAAAATTAGTCAGTCACCATGAGGATTTTGGAAAATTTACGAAAATAATTGATTTTTCAGACTTTGATCGGCCGTAGCGGCCAAACGAAAACTCCAAATTGAACGCGGTTTGCAAATCTGAGCTTCTCGTGCGTCAATTAGTCGGATCAAAGATTTTTATTTTTTGATAAAATCGTGAAAAAAACATGACCAAACCCCTTGGAAATTTTGTTAAAAAATGCATCTTTCTTAAAAATCATCGTAGACTATTGAATTTAACTTTATTTTCATCAGAAAGACGAGAGAAATTGATTGCCGTTAAAAAATTTCAGCTAACTTCAATAGCAAAAAAATTAGTCAGTCACCATGAGGATTTTGGAAAATTTACGAAAATAATTGATTTTTCAGACTATGATCGGCCGTAGCGGCCAAACGAAAACTCCAAATTGAACGCGGTTTGCAAATCTGAGCTTCTCGTGCGTCAATTAGTCGGATTAGAGATTTTGAATTTTTGATAAAATCGTGAAAAAAACATGACCAAACCCCTTGGAAATTTTGTTAAAAAATGCAACTTTCTTAAAAATCATCGTAGACTATTGAATTTAACTTTATTTTCATCAGAAAGACGAGAGAAATTGATTGCCGTTAAAAAATTTCAGCTAACTTCAATAGCAAAAAAATTAGTCAGTCACCATGAGGATTTTGGAAAATTTACGAAAATAATTGATTTTTCAGACTTTGATCGGCCGTAGCGGCCAAACGAAAACTCCAAATTGAACGCGGTTTGCAAATCTGAGCTTCTCGTGCGTCAATTAGTCGGATTAGACATTTTTATTTTTTGATGAAATCGTGAAAAAAAACATGACCAAACCCCTTGGAAATTTTGTTAAAAAATGCAACTTTCTTAAAAATCATCGTAGACTATTGAATTTAACTTTATTTTCATCAGAAAGACGAGAGAAATTGATTGAAGTTAAAAAATTTCAGCTAACTTCAATAGCAAAAAAATTAGTCAGTCACCATGAGGATTTTGGAAAATTTACGAAAATAATTGATTTTTCAGACTTTGAGATCGGCCGAAGCGGCCAAACGAAAACTCCAAATTGAACGCGGTTTGCAAATCTGAGCTTCTCGTGCGTCAATTAGTCGGATTAGACATTTTTATTTTTTGATGAAATCGTGAAAAAAAACATGACTAACCCCCTTGGAAATTTTGTTAAAAAATGCAACTTTCTTAAAATCATCGTAGACTATTGAATTTAACTTTATTTTCATCAGAAAGACGAGAGAAATTGATTGCCGTTAAAAAATTTCAGCTAACTTCAATAGCAAAAAAATTAGTCAGTCACCATGAGGATTTTGGAAAATTTACGAAAATAATTGATTTTTCAGACTTTGATCGGCCGTAGCGGCCAAACGAAAACTCCAAATTGAACGCGGTTTGCAAATCTGAGCTTCTCGTGCGTCAATTAGTCGGATTAGACATTTTTATTTTTTGATGAAATCGTGAAAAAAACATGACCAAACCCCTTGGAAATTTTGTTAAAAAATGCAACTTTCTTAAAAATCATCGTAGACTATTGAATTTAACTTTATTTTCATCAGAAAGACGAGAGAAATTGATTGAAGTTAAAAAATTTCAGCTAACTTCAATAGCAAAAAAATTAGTCAGTCACCATGAGGATTTTGGAAAATTTACGAAAATAATTGATTTTTCAGACTTTGATCGGCCGTAGCGGCCAAACGAAAACTCCAAATTGAACGCGGTTTGCAAATCTGAGCTTCTCGTGCGTCAATTAGTCGGATCAAAGATTTTTATTTTTTGATAAAATCGTGAAAAAAACATGACCAAACCCCTTGGAAATTTTGTTAAAAAATGCATCTTTCTTAAAAATCATCGTAGACTATTGAATTTAACTTTATTTTCATCAGAAAGACGAGAGAAATTGATTGCCGTTAAAAAATTTCAGCTAACTTCAATAGCAAAAAAATTAGTCAGTCACCATGAGGATTTTGGAAAATTTACGAAAATAATTGATTTTTCAGACTTTGATCGGCCGTAGCGGCCAAACGAAAACTCCAAATTGAACGCGGTTTGCAAATCTGAGCTTCTCGTGCGTCAATTAGTCGGATTAGAGATTTTGAATTTTTGATAAAATCGTGAAAAAAAACATGACCAAACCCCTTGGAAATTTTGTTAAAAAATGCAACTTTCTTAAAAATCATCGTAGACTATTGAATTTAACTTCATTTTCATCAGAAAGACGAGAGAAATTGATTGCCGTTAAAAAATTTCAGCTAACTTCAATAGCAAAAAAATTAGTCAGTCACCATGAGGATTTTGGAAAATTTACGAAAATAATTGATTTTTCAGACTTTGTTCGGCCGTAGCGGCCAAACGAAAACTCCAAATTGAACGCGGTTTGCAAATCTGAGCTTCTCGTGCGTCAATTAGTCGGATTAGACATTTTTATTTTTTGATGAAATCGTGAAAAAAAACATGACTAACCCCCTTGGAAATTTTGTTAAAAATGCAACTTTCTTAAAAATCATCGTAGACTATTGAATTTAACTTTATTTTCATCAGAAAGACGAGAGAAATTGATTGCCGTTAAAAAATTTCAGCTAACTTCAATAGCAAAAAAATTAGTCAGTCACCATGAGGATTTTGGAAAATTTACGAAAATAATTGATTTTTCAGACTTTGATCGGCCGTAGCGGCCAAACGAAAACTCCAAATTGAACGCGGTTTGCAAATCTGAGCTTCTCGTGCGTCAATTAGTCGGATTAGACATTTTTATTTTTTGATGAAATCGTGAAAAAAAAACATGACCAAACCCCTTGGAAATTTTGTTAAAAATGCAACTTTCTTAAAAATCATCGTAGACTATTGAATTTAACTGTATTTTCATCAGAAAGACGAGAGAAATTGATTGAAGTTAAAAAATTTCAGCTAACTTCAATAGCAAAAAAATTAGTCAGTCACCATGAGGATTTTGGAAAATTTACGAAAATAATTGATTTTTCAGACTTTGATCGGCCGTAGCGGCCAAACGAAAACTCCAAATTGAACGCGGTTTGCAAATCTGAGCTTCTCGTGCGTCAATTAGTCGGATTAGACATTTTTATTTTTTGATGAAATCGTGAAAAAAAACATGACCAAACCTCTTGGAAATTTTGTTAAAAAAATGCAACTTTCTTAAAAATCATCGTAGACTATTGAATTTAACTTTATTTTCATCAGCAAGACGAGAGAAATTGATTGCCGTTAAAAAACTAGACTATTGAATTTAACTTTATTTTCATCAGAAAGACGAGAGAAATTGATTGCCGTTAAAAAATTTCAGCTAACTTCAATAGCAAAAAAATTAGTCAGTCACCATGAGGATTTTGGAAAATTTACGAAAATAATTGATTTTTCAGACTTTGATCGGCCGTAGCGGCCAAACGAAAACTCCAAATTGAACGCGGTTTGCAAATCTGAGCTTCTCGTGCGTCAATTAGTCGGATTAGAGATTTTGAATTTTTGATAAAATCGTGAAAAAAAACATGACCAAACCCCTTGGAAATTTTGTTAAAAAATGCAACTTTCTTAAAAATCATCGTAGACTATTGAATTTAACTTCATTTTCATCAGAAAGACGAGAGAAATTGATTGCCGTTAAAAAATTTCAGCTAACTTCAATAGCAAAAAAATTAGTCAGTCACCATGAGGATTTTGGAAAATTTACGAAAATAATTGATTTTTCAGACTTTGATCGGCCGTAGCGGCCAAACGAAAACTCCAAATTGAACGCGGTTTGCAAATCTGAGCTTCTCGTGCGTCAATTAGTCGGATTAGACATTTTTATTTTTTGATGAAATCGTGAAAAAAAACATGACTAACCCCCTTGGAAATTTTGTTAAAAAATGCAACTTTCTTAAAAATCATCGTAGACTATTGAATTTAACTTTATTTTCATCAGAAAGACGAGAGAAATTGATTGCCGTAAAAAATTTCAGCTAACTTCAATAGCAAAAAAATTAGTCAGTCACCATGAGGATTTTGGAAAATTTACGAAAATAATTGATTTTTCAGACTTTGATCGGCCGTAGCGGCCAAACGAAAACTCCAAATTGAACGCGGTTTGCAAATCTGAGCTTCTCGTGCGTCAATTAGTCGGATTAGACATTTTTATTTTTTGATGAAATCGTGAAAAAAAAACATGACCAAACCCCTTGGAAATTTTGTTAAAAAATGCAACTTTCTTAAAAATCATCGTAGACTATTGAATTTAACTGTATTTTCATCAGAAAGACGAGAGAAATTGATTGAAGTTAAAAAATTTCAGCTAACTTCAATAGCAAAAAAATTAGTCAGTCACCATGAGGATTTTGGAAAATTTACGAAAATAATTGATTTTTCAGACTTTGATCGGCCGTAGCGGCCAAACGAAAACTCCAAATTGAACGCGGTTTGCAAATCTGAGCTTCTCGTGCGTCAATTAGTCGGATTAGACATTTTTATTTTTTGATGAAATCGTGAAAAAAAACATGACCAAACCCCTTGGAGATTTTGTTAAAAAATGCAACTTTCTTAAAAATCATCGTAGACTATTGAATTTAACTGTATTTTCATCAGAAAGACGAGAGAAATTGATTGAAGTTAAAAAATTTCAGCTAACTTCAATAGCAAAAAAATTAGTCAGTCACCATGAGGATTTTGGAAAATTTACGAAAATAATTGATTTTTCAGACTTTGATCGGCCGTAGCGGCCAAACGAAAACTCCAAATTGAACGCGGTTTGCAAATCTGAGCTTCTCGTGCGTCAATTAGTCGGATTAGACATTTTTATTTTTTGATGAAATCGTGAAAAAAAAACATGACCAAACCCCTTGGAAATTTTGTTAAAAAATGCAACTTTCTTAAAAATCATCGTAGACTATTGAATTTAACTGTATTTTCATCAGAAAGACGAGAGAAATTGATTGAAGTTAAAAAATTTCAGCTAACTTCAATAGCAAAAAAATTAGTCAGTCACCATGAGGATTTTGGAAAATTTACGAAAATAATTGATTTTTCAGACTTTGATCGGCCGTAGCGGCCAAACGAAAACTCCAAATTGAACGCGGTTTGCAAATCTGAGCTTCTCGTGCGTCAATTAGTCGGATTAGACATTTTTATTTTTTGATGAAATCGTGAAAAAAAACATGACCAAACCCCTTGAAAATTTTGTTAAAAAATGCAACTTTCTTAAAAATCATCGTAGACTATTGAATTTAACTTTATTTTCATCAGCAAGACGAGAGAAATTGATTGCCGTTAAAAAATTTCAGCTAACTTCAATAGCAAAAAAATTATTCAGTCACCATGAGGATTTTGGAAAATTTACGAAAATAATTGATTTTTCAGACTTTGATCGGCCGTAGCGGCCAAACGAAAACTCCAAATTGAACGCGGTTTGCAAATCTGAGCTTCTCGTGCGTCAATTAGTCGGATTAGACATTTTTATTTTTTGATGAAATCGTGAAAAAAAACATGACTAACCCCCTTGGAAATTTTGTTAAAAAATGCAACTTTCTTAAAAATCATCGTAGACTATTGAATTTAACTTTATTTTCATCAGAAAGACGAGAGAAATTGATTGCCGTTAAAAAATTTCAGCTAACTTCAATAGCAAAAAAATTAGTCAGTCACCATGAGGATTTTGGAAAATTTACCAAAATAATTGATTTTTCAGACTTTGATCGGCCGTAGCGGCCAAACGAAAACTCCAAATTGAACGCGGTTTGCAAATCTGAGCTTCTCGTGCGTCAATTAGTCGGATTAGACATTTTTATTTTTTGATGAAATCGTGAAAAAAAACATGACTAACCCCCTTGGAAATTTTGTTAAAAAATGCAACTTTCTTAAAAATCATCGTAGACTATTGAATTTAACTTTATTTTCATCAGAAAGACGAGAGAAATTGATTGAAGTTAAAAAATTTCAGCTAACTTCAATAGCAAAAAAATTAGTCAGTCACCATGAGGATTTTGGAAAATTTACCAAAATAATTGATTTTTCAGACTTTGATCGGCCGTAGCGGCCAAACGAAAACTCCAAATTGAACGCGGTTTGCAAATCTGAGCTTCTCGTGCGTCAATTAGTCGGATTAGAGATTTTGAATTTTTGATGAAATCGTGAAAAAAAACATGACTAACCCCCTTGGAAATTTTGTTAAAAAATGCAACTTTCTTAAAAATCATCGTAGACTATTGAATTTAACTTTATTTTCATCAGAAAGACGAGAGAAATTGATTGCCGTTAAAAAAATTCAGCTAACTTCAATAGCAAAAAAATTAGTCAGTCACCATGAGGATTTTGGAAAATTTACGAAAATAATTGATTTTTCAGACTTTGATCGGCCGTAGCGGCCAAACGAAAACTCCAAATTGAACGCGGTTTGCAAATCTGAGCTTCTCGTGCGTCAATTAGTCGGATTAGACATTTTTATTTTTTGATGAAATCGTGAAAAAAAACATGACCAAACCCCTTGAAAATTTTGTTAAAAAATGCAACTTTCTTAAAAATCATCGTAGACTATTGAATTTAACTTTATTTTCATCAGAAAGACGAGAGAAATTGATTGTCGTTAAAAAATTTCAGCTAACTTCAATAGCAAAAAAATTAGTCAGTCACCATGAGGATTTTGGAAAATTTACGAAAATAATTGATTTTTCAGACTTTGATCGGCCGTAGCGGCCAAACGAAAACTCCAAATTGAACGCGGTTTGCAAATCTGAGCTTCTCGTGCGTCAATTAGTCGGATTAGACATTTTTATTTTTTGATGAAATCGTGAAAAAAAACATGACTAACCCCCTTGGAAATTTTGTTAAAAAATGCAACTTTCTTAAAAATCATCGTAGACTATTGAATTTAACTTTATTTTCATCAGAAAGACGAGAGAAATTGATTGCCGTTAAAAAATTTCAGCTAACTTCAATAGCAAAAAAATTAGTCAGTCACCATGAGGATTTTGGAAAATTTACCAAAATAATTGATTTTTCAGACTTTGATCGGCCGTAGCGGCCAAACGAAAACTCCAAATTGAACGCGGTTTGCAAATCTGAGCTTCTCGTGCGTCAATTAGTCGGATTAGACATTTTTATTTTTTGATGAAATCGTGAAAAAAAACATGACTAACCCCCTTGGAAATTTTGTTAAAAAATGCAACTTTCTTAAAAATCATCGTAGACTATTGAATTTAACTTTATTTTCATCAGAAAGACGAGAGAAATTGATTGAAGTTAAAAAATTTCAGCTAACTTCAATAGCAAAAAAATTAGTCAGTCACCATGAGGATTTTGGAAAATTTACCAAAATAATTGATTTTTCAGACTTTGATCGGCCGTAGCGGCCAAACGAAAACTCCAAATTGAACGCGGTTTGCAAATCTGAGCTTCTCGTGCGTCAATTAGTCGGATTAGAGATTTTGAATTTTTGATGAAATCGTGAAAAAAAACATGACTAACCCCCTTGGAAATTTTGTTAAAAAATGCAACTTTCTTAAAAATCATCGTAGACTATTGAATTTAACTTTATTTTCATCAGAAAGACGAGAGAAATTGATTGAAGTTAAAAAATTTCAGCTAACTTCAATAGCAAAAAAATTAGTCAGTCACCATGAGGATTTTGGAAAATTTACGAAAATAATTGATTTTTCAGACTTTGATCGGCCGTAGCGGCCAAACGAAAATTCCAAATTGAACGCGGTTTGCAAATCTGAGCTTCTCGTGCGTCAATTAGTCGGATTAGACATTTTTATTTTTTGATGAAATCGTGAAAAAAAACATGACCAAACCCCTTGGAAATTTTGTTAAAAAATGCAACTTTCTTAAAAATCATCGTAGACTATTGAATTTAACTTTATTTTCATCAGAAAGACGAGAGAAATTGATTGAAGTTAAAAAATTTCAGCTAACTTCAATAGCAAAAAAATTAGTCAGTCACCATGAGGATTTTGGAAAATTTACGAAAATAATTGATTTTTCAGACTTTGATCGGCCGTAGCGGCCAAACGAAAATTCCAAATTGAACGCGGTTTGCAAATCTGAGCTTCTCGTGCGTCAATTAGTCGGATTAGACATTTTTATTTTTTGATGAAATCGTGAAAAAAAACATGACTAACCCCCTTGGAAATTTTGTTACAAAATGCAACTTTCTTAAAAATCATCGTAGACTATTGAATTTAACTTTATTTTCATCAGAAAGACGAGAGAAATTGATTGCCGTTAAAAAATTTCAGCTAACTTCAATAGCAAAAAAATTAGTCAGTCACCATGAGGATTTTGGAAAATTTACGAAAATAATTGATTTTTCAGACTTTGATCGGCCGTAGCGGCCAAACGAAAACTCCAAATTGAACGCGGTTTGCAAATCTGAGCTTCTCGTGCGTCAATTAGTCGGATTAGACATTTTTATTTTTTGATGAAATCGTGAAAAAAAACATGACCAAACCCCTTGGAAATTTTGTTAAAAAATGCATCTTTCTTAAAAATCATCGTAGACTATTGAATTTAACTTTATTTTCATCAGAAAGACGAGAGAAATTGATTGCCGTTAAAAAATTTCAGCTAACTTCAATAGCAAAAAAATTAGTCAGTCACCATGAGGATTTTGGAAAATTTACGAAAATAATTGATTTTTCAGACTTTGATCGGCCGTAGCGGCCAAACGAAAACTCCAAATTGAACGCGGTTTGCAAATCTGAGCTTCTCGTGCGTCAATTAGTCGGATTAGACATTTTTATTTTTTGATAAAATCGTGAAAAAAACATGACCCCCTTGGAAATTTTGTTAAAAAATGCAACTTTCTTAAAAATCATCGTAGACTATTGAATTTAACTTTATTTTCATCAGAAAGACGAGAGAAATTGATTGTCGTTAAAAAATTTCAGCTAACTTCAATAGCAAAAAAATTAGTCAGTCACCATGAGGATTTTGGAAAATTTACGAAAATAATTGATTTTTCAGACTTTGATCGGCCGTAGCGGCCAAACGAAAACTCCAAATTGAACGCGGTTTGCAAATCTGAGCTTCTCGTGCGTCAATTAGTCGGATTAGACATTTTTATTTTTTGATGAAATCGTGAAAAAAAACATGACTAACCCCCTTGGAAATTTTGTTAAAAAATGCAACTTTCTTAAAAATCATCGTAGACTATTGAATTTAACTTTATTTTCATCAGAAAGACGAGAGAAATTGATTGCCGGTAAAAAAATTCAGCTAACTTCAATAGCAAAAAAATTAGTCAGTCACCATGAGGATTCTGGAAAATTTACGAAAATAATTGATTTTTCAGACTTTGATCGGCCGTAGCGGCCAAACGAAAACTCCAAATTGAACGCGGTTTGCAAATCTGAGCTTCTCGTGCGTCAATTAGTCGGATTAGACATTTTTATTTTTTGATGAAATCGTGAAAAAAAACATGACTAACCCCCTTGGAAATTTTGTTAAAAAATGCAACTTTCTTAAAAATCATCGTAGACTATTGAATTTAACTTTATTTTCATCAGAAAGACGAGAGAAATTGATTGCCGTTAAAAAATTTCAGCTAACTTCAATAGCAAAAAAATTAGTCAGTCACCATGAGGATTTTGGAAAATTTACGAAAATAATTGATTTTTCAGACTTTGATCGGCCGTAGCGGCCAAACGAAAACTCCAAATTGAACGCGGTTTGCAAATCTGAGCTTGTCGTGCGTCAATTAGTCGGATTAGACATTTTTATTTTTTGATGAAATCGTGAAAAAAAACATGACCAAACCCCTTGGAAATATTGTTAAAAAATGCAACTTTCTTAAAAATCATCGTAGACTATTGAATTTAACTTTATTTTCATCAGAAAGATGAGAGAAATTGATTGAAGTTAAAAAATTTCAGCTAACTTCAATAGCAAAAAAATTAGTCAGTCACCATGAGGATTTTGGAAAATTTACGAAAATAATTGATTTTTCAGACTTTGATCGGCCGTAGCGGCCAAATGAAAACTCCAAATTGAACGCGGTTTGCAAATCTGAGCTTCTCGTGCGTCAATTAGTCGGATTAGACATTTTTATTTTTTGATGAAATCGTGAAAAAAAACATGACCAAACCCCTTGGAAATTTTGTTAAAAAATGCAACTTTCTTAAAAATCATCGTAGACTATTGAATTTAACTTTATTTTCATCAGAAAGACGAGAGAAATTGATTGAAGTTAAAAAATTTCAGCTAACTTCAATAGCAAAAAAATTAGTCAGTCACCATGAGGATTTTGGAAAATTTACGAAAATAATTGATTTTTCAGACTTTGATCGGCCGTAGCGGCCAAATGAAAACTCCAAATTGAACGCGGATTGCAAGTCTGAGCTCCTCGTACGTCAATTAGTCGGATTAGAGATTATAAAGTTTTAATGAAAACACGAAAAAAAGACATGAGTAAACCCCTTGGAAATTTGTTAAAAAATGCAAGTTTCTTAATAATCATCGTAGACTATTGAATTTAACTTTTTTTTCATCAGAAAGACGAGAGAAATTGATTGCCGTTAAAAAATTTCAGCTATCTTCAATAGCAAAAAAATTAGTCAGTCACCATGAACATTTTAGGAAATTTTAGAAAATAATTGATTTTTCAGACTTTGATCGGCCGTAGCGGCCAAACGAAAACTCCAAATTGAACGCGGTTTGCAAATCTGAGCTTCTCGTGCGTCAATTACTCGGATTAGACATTTTTATTTTTTGATGAAATCGTGAAAAAAAACATGACCAAACCCCTTGGAAATTTTGTTAAAAAATGCAACTTTCTTAAAAATCATCGTAGACTATTGAATTTAACTTTATTTTCATCAGAAAGACGAGAGAAATTGATTGCCGTTAAAAAATTTCAGCTATCTTCAATAGCAAAAAAATCAGTCAGTCACCTTGAACATTTTAGGATATTTTAGAAAATAATTGATTTTTCAGACTTGGATCGGCCGTAGCGGCCAAACGAAAACTCCAAATTGAACGCGGATTGCAAATCTGAGCTCCTCGTACGTCAATTAGTCGGATTAGAAATTTAAAATTTTTGGTAAAAACACGAAAAAAAGACATGAGTAAACCCCTTGGAAATTTGTTAAAAAATGCAACTTTCTTAATAATCATCGTAGACTATTGAATTTAACTTTTTTTTTCATCAGAAAGACGAGAGAAATTGATTGCCGTAAAAAAATTTCAGCTATCTTCAATAGCAAAAA
Organism: Ocypus olens; assembly: GCA_910593695.2. Taxonomy (NCBI): domain Eukaryota; kingdom Metazoa; phylum Arthropoda; class Insecta; order Coleoptera; family Staphylinidae; genus Ocypus; species Ocypus olens. The sequence goes on from OU343054.1 coordinate 45,495,467, forward strand.
AATTAGTCAGTCACCATGAACATTTTAGGAAATTTTAGAAAATAATTGATTTTTCAGACTTGGATCGGCCGTAGCGGCCAAACGAAAACTCCAAATTGAACGCGGATTGCAAATCTGAGCTCCTCGTACATAGATTAGTCGGATTAGAGATTTTTAATTTTTGGTGAAAACACGAAAAAAAGACATGAGTAAACCCCTTGGAAATTTGTTAAAAAATGCAACTTTCTTAATAATCATCGTAGACTATTGAATTTAACTTTTTTTTCATCAGAAAGACGAGAGAAATTGATTGCCGTTAATAAATTTCAGCTATCTTCAATAGCAAAAAAATTAGTCAGTCACCATGAGGATTTTGGAAAATTTACGAAAATAATTGATTTTTCAGACTTTGATCGGCCGTAGCGGCCAAACGAAAACTCCAAATTGAACGCGGTTTGCAAATCTGAGCTTCTCGTGCGTCAATTAGTCGGATTAGACATTTTTATTTTTTGATGAAATCGTGAAAAAAAACATGACCAAACCCCTTGGAAATTTTGTTAAAAAATGCAACTTTCTTAAAAATCATCGTAGACTATTGAATTTAACTTTATTTTCATCAGCAAGACGAGAGAAATTGATTGCCGTTAAAAAATTTCAGCTAACTTCAATAGCAAAAAAAATTAGTCAGTCACCATGAGGATTTTGGAAAATTTACGAAAAAAATTGATTTTTCAGACTTTGATCGGCCGTAGCGGCCAAACGAAAACTCCAAATTGAACGCGGTTTGCAAATCTGAGCTTCTCGTGCGTCAATTAGTCGGATTAGACATTTTTATTTTTTGATGAAATCGTGAAAAAAAACATGACTAACCCCCTTGGAAATTTTGTTAAAAAATGCAACTTTCTTAAAAATCATCGTAGACTATTGAATTTAACTTTATTTTCATCAGAAAGACGAGAGAAATTGATTGCCGTTAAAAAATTTCAGCTAACTTCAATAGCAAAAAAATTAGTCAGTCACCATGAGGATTTTGGAAAATTTACGAAAATAATTGATTTTTCAGACTTTGATCGGCCGTAGCGGCCAAACGAAAACTCCAAATTGAACGCGGTTTGCAAATCTGAGCTTCTCGTGCGTCAATTAGTCGGATTAGACATTTTTATTTTTTTGATGAAATCGTGAAAAAAAACATGACCAAACCCCTTGGAAATTTTGTTAAAAAATGCAACTTTCTTAAAAATCATCGTAGACTATTGAATTTAACTTTATTTTCATCAGAAAGACGAGAGAAATTGATTGCCGTTAAAAAATTTCAGCTATCTTCAATAGCAAAAAAATTAGTCAGTCACCTTGAACATTTTAGGATATTTTAGAAAATAATTGATTTTTCAGACTTGGATCGGCCGTAGCGGCCAAACGAAAACTCCAAATTGAACGCGGATTGCAAATCTGAGCTCCTCGTACGTCAATTAGTCGGATTAGAAATTTAAAATTTTTGGTAAAAACACAAAAAAAGACATGAGTAAACCCCTTGGAAATTTGTTAAAAAATGCAACTTTCTTAATAATCATCGTAGACTATTGAATTTAACTTTTTTTTTCATCAGAAAGACGAGAGAAATTGATTGCCGTTAAAAAATTTCAGCTATCTTCAATAGCAAAAAAATTAGTCAGTCACCATGAACATTTTAGGTAATTTTAGAAAATAATTGATTTTTCAGATTTGATCGGCCGTAGCGGCCAAACGAAAACTCCAAATTGAACGCGGATTGCAAATCTGAGCTCCTCGTACGTCAATTAGTCGGATTAGAGATTTTAAATTTTTGGTAAAAACACAAAAAAAGACATGAGTAAACCCCTTGGAAATTTGTTAAAAAATGCAACTTTCTTAATAATCATCGTAGACTATTGAATTTAACTTTTTTTTTCATCAGAAAGACGAGAGAAATTGATTGCCGTTAAAAAATTTCAGCTATCTTCAATAGCAAAAAAATTAGTCAGTCACCATGAACATTTTAGGAAATTTTAGAAAATAATTGATTTTTCAGATTTGATCGGCCGTAGCGGCCAAACGAAAACTCCAAATTGAACGCGGATTGCAAATCTGAGCTCCTCGTACGTCAATTAGTCGGATTAGAGATTTTAAATGTTTGGTGAAAACACGATAAAAAGACATGAGTAAACCCCTTGGAAATTTGTTAAAAAATGCAACTTTCTTAATAATCATCGTGGACTATTGAATTTAACTTATTTTTCATCAAAAAGACGAGAGAAATTGATTGCCGTTAAAAAATTTCAGCTATTTTCAATAGCAAAAAAATTAGTCAGTCACCATGAACATTTTACGAAATTTTAGAAAATAATTGATTTTTCATAATTTGATCGGCCGTAGCGGCCAAACGAAAACTCCAAATTGAACGCGGATTGCAAATCTGAGCTCCTCGTACGTCAATTAGTCGGATTAGAGATTTTAAATTTTTGGTGAAAACACGAAAAAAAGACATGAAATTGGAAATTTGTTAAAAAATGCAACTTTCTTAATAATCATCGTAGACTATTGAATTTAACTTTTTTTTCATCAGAAAGACGAGAGAAATTGATTGCCGTTAAAAAATTTAAGCTGTCTTCAATAGCAAAAAAATTAGTCAGTCACCATGAACATTTTAGGAAATTTTAGAAAATAATTGATTTTACAGACTTTGATCGGCCGTAGCGGCCAAACGAAAACTCCAAATTGAACGCGGATTGCAAGTCTGAGCTCCTCGTACGTCAATTAGTCGGATTAGAGATTATAAATTTTTAGTAAAAACACGAAAAAAAGACATGAGTAAACCCCTTGGAAATTTGTTAAAAAATGCAACTTTCTTAATAATCATCGTAGATAAATAATAAATTTCAGCTATCTTCAATAGCAAAAAAATTAGTCAGTCACCATGAGGATTTTGGAAAATTTACGAAAATAATTGATTTTTCAGACTTTGATCGGCCGTAGCGGCCAAACGAAAACTCCAAATTGAACGCGGTTTGCAAATCTGAGCTTCTCGTGCGTCAATTAGTCGGATCAAAGATTTTTATTTTTTGATAAAATCGAGAAAAAAACATGACCAAACCCCTTGGAAATTTTGTTAAAAAATGCATCTTTCTTAAAAATCATCGTAGACTATTTAATTTAACTTTATTTTCATCAGAAAGACGAGAGAAATTGATTGCCGTTAAAAAATTTCAGCTAACTTCAATAGCAAAAAAATTAGTCAGTCACCATGAGGATTTTGGAAAATTTACGAAAATAATTGATTTTTCAGACTTTGATCGGATGTAGCGGCCAAACGAAAACTCCAAATTGAACGCGGTTTGCAAATCTGAGCTTCTCGTGCGTCAATTAGTCGGATTAGAGATTTTGAATTTTTGATAAAATCGTGAAAAAAAACATGACCAAACCCCTTGGAAATTTTGTTAAAAAATGCAACTTTCTTAAAAATCATCGTAGACTATTGAATTTAACTTTATTTTCATCAGAAAGACGAGAGAAATTGATTGCCGTTAAAAAATTTCAGCTAACTTCAATAGCAAAAAAATTAGTCAGTCACCATGAGGATTTTGGAAAATTTACGAAAATAATTGATTTTTCAGACTTTGATCGGCCGTAGCGGCCAAACGAAAACTCCAAATTGAACGCGGTTTGCAAATCTGAGCTTCTCGTGCGTCAATTAATCGGATTAGACATGTTTATTTTTTGATGAAATCGTGAAAAAAAAACATGACTAACCCCCTTGGAAATTTTGTTAAAAAATGCAACTTTCTTAAAAATCATCGTAGACTATTGAATTTAACTTTATTTTCATCAGAAAGACGAGAGAAATTGATTGCCGTTAAAAAATTTCAGCTAACTTCAATAGCAAAAAAATTAGTCAGTCACCATGAGGATTTTGGAAAATTTACGAAAATAATTGATTTTTCAGACTTTGATCGGCCGTAGCGGCCAAACGAAAACTCCAAATTGAACGCGGATTGCAAGTCTGAGCTCCTCGTACGTCAATTAGTCGGATTAGAGATTATAAATTTTTAATGAAAACACGAAAAAAAGACATGAGTAAACCCCTTGGAAATTTGTTAAAAAATGCAAGTTTCTTAATAATCATCGTAGACTATTGAATTTAACTTTTTTTTCATCAGAAAGACGAGAGAAATTGATTGCCGTTAAAAAATTTCAGCTATCTTCAATAGCAAAAAAATTAGTCAGTCACCATGAACATTTTAGGAAATTTTAGAAAATAATTGATTTTTCAGACTTTGATCGGCCGTAGCGGCCAAACGAAAACTCCAAATTGAACGCGGATTGCAAATCTGAGCTCCTCGTACGTCAATTAGTCGGATTAGAGATTTTAAATGTTTGGTGAAAACACGATAAAAAGACATGAGTAAACCCCTTGGAAATTTGTTAAAAAATGCAACTTTCTTAATAATCATCGTAGACTATTGAATTTAACTTATTTTTCATCAAAAAGACGAGAGAAATTGATTGCCGTTAAAAAATTTCAGCTATTTTCAATAGCAAAAAAATTAGTCAGTCACCATGAACATTTTACGAAATTTTAGAAAATAATTGATTTTTCATAATTTGATCGGCCGTAGCGGCCAAACGAAAACTCCAAATTGAACGCGGATTACAAATCTGAGCTCCTCGTACGTCAATTAGTCGGATTAGAGATTTTAAATTTTTGGTGAAAACACGAAAAAAAGACATGAAATTGGAAATTTGTTAAAAAATGCAACTTTCTTAATAATCATCGTAGACTATTGAATTTAACTTTTTTTTCATCAGAGAGACGAGAGAAATTGATTGCCGTTAAAAAATTTAAGCTGTCTTCAATAGCAAAAAAATTAGTCAGTCACCATGAACATTTTAGGAAATTTTAGAAAATAATTGATTTTACAGACTTTGATCGGCTGTAGCGGCCAAACGAAAACTCCAAATTGAACGCGGATTGCAAGTCTGAGCTCCTCGTACGTCAATTAGTCGGATTAGAGATTATAAATTTTTAGTAAAAACACGAAAAAAAGACATGAGTAAACCCCTTGGAAATTTTGTTAAAAAATGCAACTTTCTTAAAAATCATCGTAGACTATTGAATTTAACTTTATTTTCATCAGCAAGACGAGAGAAATTGATTGCCGTTAAAAAATTTCAGCTAACTTCAATAGCAAAAAAATTAGTCAGTCACCATGAGGATTTTGGAAAATTTACGAAAATAATTGATTTTTCAGACTTTGATCGGCCGTAGCGGCCAAACGAAAACTCCAAATTGAACGCGGTTTGCAAATCTGAGCTTCTCGTGCGTCAATTAGTCGGATTAGACATTTTTATTTTTGATGAAATCGTGAAAAAAAACATGACTAACCCCCTTGGAAATTTTGTTAAAAAATGCAACTTCCTTAAAAATCATCGTAGACTATTGAATTTAACTTTATTTTCATCAGAAAGACGAGAGAAATTGATTGCCGTTAAAAAATTTCAGCTAACTTCAATAGCAAAAAAATTAGTCAGTCACCATGAGGATTTTGGAAAATTTACGAAAATAATTGATTTTTCAGACTTTGATCGGCCGTAGCGGCCAAACGAAAACTCCAAATTGAACGCGGTTTGCAAATCTGAGCTTCTCGTGCGTCAATTAGTCAGATTAGACATTTTTATTTTTTGATGAAATCGTGAAAAAAAAACATGACCAAACCCCTTGGAAATTTTGTTAAAAAATGCAACTTTCTTAAAAATCATCGTAGACTATTGAATTTAACTTTATTTTCATCAGAAAGACGAGAGAAATTGATTGAAGTTAAAAAATTTCAGCTAACTTCAATAGCAAAAAAATTAGTCAGTCACCATGAGGATTTTGGAAAATTTACGAAAATAATTGATTTTTCAGACTTTGATCGGCCGTAGCGGCCAAACGAAAACTCCAAATTGAACGCGGTTTGCAAATCTGAGCTTCTCGTGCGTCAATTAGTCGGATTAGACATTTTTATTTTTTGATGAAATCGTGAAAAAAAACATGACTAACCCCCTTGGAAATTTTGTTAAAAAATGCAACTTTCTTAAAAATCATCGTAGACTATTGAATTTAACTTTATTTTCATCAGAAAGACGAGAGAAATTGATTGCCGTTAAAAAATTTCAGCTAACTTCAATAGCAAAAAAATTAGTCAGTCACCATGAGGATTTTGGAAAATTTACGAAAATAATTGATTTTTCAGACTTTGATCGGCCGTAGCGGCCAAACGAAAACTCCAAATTGAACGCGGTTTGCAAATCTGAGCTTCTCGTGCGTCAATTAGTCGGATTAGACATTTTTATTTTTTGATGAAATCGTGAAAAAAAACATGACTAACCCCCTTGGAAATTTTGTTAAAAAATGCAACTTTCTTAAAAATCATCGTAGACTATTGAATTTAACTTTATTTTCATCAGAAAGACGAGAGAAATTGATTGAAGTTAAAAAATTTCAGCTAACTTCAATAGCAAAAAAATTAGTCAGTCACCATGAGGATTTTGGAAAATTTACAAAAATAATTGATTTTTCAGACTTTGATCGGCCGTAGCGGCCAAACGAAAACTCCAAATTGAACGCGGTTTGCAAATCTGAGCTTCTCGTGCGTCAATTAGTCGGATCAAAGATTTTTATTTTTTGATAAAATCGTGAAAAAAACATGACCAAACCCCTTGGAAATTTTGTTAAAAAATGCATCTTTCTTAAAAATCATCGTAGACTATTGAATTTAACTTTATTTTCATCAGAAAGACGAGAGAAATTGATTGCCGTTAAAAAATTTCAGCTATCTTCAATAGCAAAAAAATTAGTCAGTCACCTTGAACATTTTAGGATATTTTAGAAAATAATTGATTTTTCAGATTTTGATCGGCCGTAGCGGCCAAACGAAAACTCCAAATTGAACGCGGATTGCAAATCTGAGCTCCTTGTACGTCAATTAGTCGGATTCGAGATTTAAAATTTTTGGTAAAAACACGAAAAAAAGACATGAGTAAACCCCTTGGAAATTTGTTAAAAATGCAACTTTCTTAATAATCATCGTAGACTATTGAATTTAACTTTTTTTTCATCAGAAAGACGAGAGAAATTGATTGCCGTTAATAAATTTCAGCTATCTTCAATAGCAAAAAAATTAGTCAGTCACCATGAGGATTTTGGAAAATTTACGAAAATAATTGATTTTTCAGACTTTGATCGGTAGTAGCGGCCAAACGAAAACTCCAAATTGAACGCGGTTTGCAAATCTGAGCTTCTCGTGCGTCAATTAGTCGGATTAGACATTTTTATTTTTTGATGAAATCGTGAAAAAAAACATGACCAAACCCCTTGGAAATTTTGTTAAAAAATGCAACTTTCTTAAAAATCATCGTAGACTATTGAATTTAACTTTATTTTCATCAGCAAGACGAGAGAAATTGATTGCCGTTAAAAAATTTCAGCTGACTTCAATAGCAAAAAAATTAGTCAGTCACCATGAGGATTTTGGAAAATTTACGAAAATAATTGATTTTTCAGACTTTGATCGGCCGTAGCGGCCAAACGAAAACTCCAAATTGAACGCGGTTTGCAAATCTGAGCTTCTCGTGCGTGAATTAGTCGGATTAGACATTTTTATTTTTTGATGAAATCGTGAAAAAAAACATGACTAACCCCCTTGGAAATTTTGTTAAAAAATGCAACTTTCTTAAAAATCATCGTAGACTATTGAATTTAACTTTATTTTCATCAGAAAGACGAGAGAAATTGATTGAAGTTAAAAAATTTCAGCTAACTTCAATAGCAAAAAAATTAGTCAGTCACCATGAGGATTTTGGAAAATTTACAAAAATAATTGATTTTTCAGACTTTGATCGGCCGTAGCGGCCAAACGAAAACTCCAAATTGAACGCGGTTTGCAAATCTGAGCTTCTCGTGCGTCAATTAGTCGGATCAAAGATTTTTATTTTTTGATAAAATCGTGAAAAAAACTTGACCAAACCCCTTGGAAATTTTGTTAAAAAATGCATCTTTCTTAAAAATCATCGTAGACTATTGAATTTAACTTTATTTTCATCAGAAAGACGAGAGAAATTGATTGCCGTTAAAAAATTTCAGCTATCTTCAATAGCAAAAAAATTAGTCAGTCACCTTGAACATTTTAGGATATTTTAGAAAATAATTGATTTTTCAGATTTTGATCGGCCGTAGCGGCCAAACGAAAACTCCAAATTGAACGCGGATTGCAAATCTGAGCTCCTTGTACGTCAATTAGTCGGATTCGAGATTTAAAATTTTTGGTAAAAACACGAAAAAAAGACATGAGTAAACCCCTTGGAAATTTGTTAAAAAATGCAACTTTCTTAATAATCATCGTAGACTATTGAATTTAACTTTTTTTTCATCAGAAAGACGAGAGAAATTGATTGCCGTTAATAAATTTCAGCTATCTTCAATAGCAAAAAAATTAGTCAGTCACCATGAGGATTTTGGAAAATTTACGAAAATAATTGATTTTTCAGACTTTGATCGGCCGTAGCGGCCAAACGAAAACTCCAAATTGAACGCGGTTTGCAAATCTGAGCTTCTCGTGCGTCAATTAGTCGGATTAGACATTTTTATTTTTTGATGAAATCGTGAAAAAAACATGACCAAACCCCTTGGAAATTTTGTTAAAAAATGCAACTTTCTTAAAAATCATCGTAGACTATTGAATTTAACTTTATTTTCATCAGCAAGACGAGAGAAATTGATTGCCGTTAAAAAAATTCAGCTAACTTCAATAGCAAAAAAATTAGTCACTCACCATGAGGATTTTGGAAAATTTACGAAAATAATTAATTTTTCAGACTTTGATCGGCCGTAGCGGCCAAACGAAAACTCCAAATTGAACGCGGTTTGCAAATCTGAGCTTCTCGTGCGTCAATTAGTCGGATTAGACATTTTTATTTTTTGATGAAATCGTGAAAAAAAAACATGACTAACCCCCTTGGAAATTTTGTTAAAAAATGCAACTTTCTTAAAAATCATCGTAGACTATTGAATTTAACTTTATTTTCATCAGAAAGACGAGAGAAATTGATTGCCGTTAAAAAATTTCAGCTAACTTCAATAGCAAAAAAATTAGTCAGTCACCATGAGGATTTTGGAAAATTTACGAAAATAATTGATTTTTCAGACTTTGATCGGCCGTAGCGGCCAAACGAAAACTCCAAATTGAACGCGGTTTGCAAATCTGAGCTTCTCGTGCGTCAATTAGTCGGATTAGACATTTTTATTTTTTGATGAAATCGTGAAAAAAAAACATGACTAACCCCCTTGGAAATTTTGTTAAAAAATGCAACTTTCTTAAAAATCATCGTAGACTATTGAATTTAACTTTATTTTCATCAGAAAGACGAGAGAAATTGATTGCCGTTAAAAAATTTCAGCTAACTTCAATAGCAAAAAAATTAGTCAGTCACCATGAGGATTTTGGAAAATTTACGAAAATAATTGATTTTTCAGACTTTGATCGGCCGTAGCGGCCAAACGAAAACTCCAAATTGAACGCGGTTTGCAAATCTGAGCTTCTCGTGCGTCAATTAGTCGGATTATACATTTTTATTTTTTGATGAAATCGTGAAAAAAAACCCCTTGGAAATTTTGTTAAAAAATGCAACTTTCTTAAAAATCATCGTAGACTATTGAATTTAACTTTATTTTCATCAGAAAGACGAGAGAAATTGATTGAAGTTAAAAAATTTCAGCTAACTTCAATAGCAAAAAAATTAGTCAGTCACCATGAGGATTTTGGAAAGTTTACGAAAATAATTGATTTTTCAGACTTTGATCGGCCGTAGCGGCCAAACGAAAACTCCAAATTGAACGCGGTTTGCAAATCTGAGCTTCTCGTGCGTCAATTAGTCAGATCAAAGATTTTTATTTTTTGATAAAATCGTGAAAAAAACATGACCAAACCCCTTGGAAATTTTGTTAAAAAATGCATCTTTCTTAAAAATCATCGTAGACTATTGAATTTAACTTTATTTTCATCAGAAAGACGAGAGAAATTGATTGCCGTTAAAAAATTTCAGCTAACTTCAATAGCAAAAAAATTAGTCAGTCACCATGAGGATTTTGGAAAATTTACGAAAATAATTGATTTTTCAGACTTTGATCGGCCGTAGCGGCCAAACGAAAACTCCAAATTGAACGCGGTTTGCAAATCTGAGCTTCTCGTGCGTCAATTAGTCGGATTAGACATTTTTATTTTTTGATGAAATCGTGAAAAAAAACATGACCAAACCCCTTGGAAATTTTGTTAAAAAATGCAACTTTCTTAAAAATCATCGTAGACTATTGAATTTAACTTTATTTTCATCAGCAAGACGAGAGAAATTGATTGCCGTTAAAAAATTTCAGCTAACTTCAATAGCAAAAAAATTAGTCAGTCACCATGAGGATTTTGGAAAATTTACGAAAATAATTGATTTTTCAGACTTTGATCGGCCGTAGCGGCCAAACGAAAACTCCAAATTGAACGCGGTTTGCAAATCTGAGCTTCTCGTGCGTCAATTAGTCGGATTAGACATTTTTATTTTTGATGAAATCGTGAAAAAAAACATGACTAACCCCCTTGGAAATTTTGTTAAAAAATGCAACTTCCTTAAAAATCATCGTAGACTATTGAATTTAACTTTATTTTCATCAGAAAGACGAGAGAAATTGATTGCCGTTAAAAAATTTCAGCTAACTTCAATAGCAAAAAAATTAGTCAGTCACCATGAGGATTTTGGAAAATTTACGAAAATAATTGATTTTTCAGACTTTGATCGGCCGTAGCGGCCAAACGAAAACTCCAAATTGAACGCGGTTTGCAAATCTGAGCTTCTCGTGCGTCAATTAGTCGGATTAGACATTTTTATTTTTTGATGAAATCGTGAAAAAAAACATGACCAAACCCCTTGGAAATTTTGTTAAAAAATGCAACTTTCTTAAAAATCATCGTAGACTATTGAATTTAACTTTATTTTCATCAGAAAGACGAGAGAAATTGATTGAAGTTAAAAAATTTCAGCTAACTTCAATAGCAAAAAAATTAGTCAGTCACCATGAGGATTTTGGAAAATTTACGAAAATAATTGATTTTTCAGACTTTGATCGGCCGTAGCGGCCAAACGAAAACTCCAAATTGAACGCGGTTTGCAAATCTGAGCTTCTCGTGCGTCAATTAGCCGGATTAGACATTTTTATTTTTTGATGAAATCGTGAAAAAAAACATGACTAACCCCCTTGGAAATTTTGTTAAAAAATGCAACTTTCTTAAAAATCATCGTAGACTATTGAATTTAACTTTATTTTCATCAGAAAGACGAGAGAAATTGATTGCCGTTAAAAAATTTCAGCTAACTTCAATAGCAAAAAAATTAGTCAGTCACCATGAGGATTTTGGAAAATTTACGAAATAATTGATTTTTCAGACTTTGATCGGCCGTAGCGGCCAAACGAAAACTCCAAATTGAACGCGGTTTGCAAATCTGAGCTTCTCGTGCGTCAATTAGTCGGATTAGACATTTTTATTTTTTGATGAAATCGTGAAAAAAAACATGACTAACCCCCTTGGAAATTTTGTTAAAAAATGCAACTTTCTTAAAAATCATCGTAGACTATTGAATTTAACTTTATTTTCATCAGAAAGACGAGAGAAATTGATTGAAGTTAAAAAATTTCAGCTAACTTCAATAGCAAAAAAATTAGTCAGTCACCATGAGGATTTTGGAAAATTTACAAAAATAATTGATTTTTCAGACTTTGATCGGCCGTAGCGGCCAAACGAAAACTCCAAATTGAACGCGGTTTGCAAATCTGAGCTTCTCGTGCGTCAATTAGTCGGATCAAAGATTTTTATTTTTTGATAAAATCGTGAAAAAAACATGACCAAACCCCTTGGAAATTTTGTTAAAAAATGCATCTTTCTTAAAAATCATCGTAGACTATTGAATTTAACTTTATTTTCATCAGAAAGACGAGAGAAATTGATTGCCGTTAAAAAATTTCAGCTATCTTCAATAGCAAAAAAATTAGTCAGTCACCTTGAACATTTTAGGATATTTTAGAAAATAATTGATTTTTCAGATTTTGATCGGCCGTAGCGGCCAAACGAAAACTCCAAATTGAACGCGGATTGCAAATCTGAGCTCCTTGTACGTCAATTAGTCGGATTCGAGATTTAAAATTTTTGGTAAAAACACGAAAAAAAGACATGAGTAAACCCCTTGGAAATTTGTTAAAAAATGCAACTTTCTTAATAATCATCGTAGACTATTGAATTTAACTTTTTTTTCATCAGAAAGACGAGAGAAATTGATTGCCGTTAATAAATTTCAGCTATCTTCAATAGCAAAAAAATTAGTCAGTCACCATGAGGATTTTGGAAAATTTACGAAAATAATTGATTTTTCAGACTTTGATCGGTAGTAGCGGCCAAACGAAAACTCCAAATTGAACGCGGTTTGCAAATCTGAGCTTCTCGTGCGTCAATTAGTCGGATTAGACATTTTTATTTTTTGATGAAATCGTGAAAAAAAACATGACCAAACCCCTTGGAAATTTTGTTAAAAAATGCAACTTTCTTAAAAATCATCGTAGACTATTGAATTTAACTTTATTTTCATCAGCAAGACGAGAGAAATTGATTGCCGTTAAAAAATTTCAGCTGACTTCAATAGCAAAAAAATTAGTCAGTCACCATGAGGATTTTGGAAAATTTACGAAAATAATTGATTTTTCAGACTTTGATCGGCCGTAGCGGCCAAACGAAAACTCCAAATTGAACGCGGTTTGCAAATCTGAGCTTCTCGTGCGTGAATTAGTCGGATTAGACATTTTTATTTTTTGATGAAATCGTGAAAAAAAACATGACTAACCCCCTTGGAAATTTTGTTAAAAAATGCAACTTTCTTAAAAATCATCGTAGACTATTGAATTTAACTTTATTTTCATCAGAAAGACGAGAGAAATTGATTGAAGTTAAAAAATTTCAGCTAACTTCAATAGCAAAAAAATTAGTCAGTCACCATGAGGATTTTTGAAAATTTACAAAAATAATTGATTTTTCAGACTTTGATCGGCCGTAGCGGCCAAACGAAAACTCCAAATTGAACGCGGTTTGCAAATCTGAGCTTCTCGTGCGTCAATTAGTCGGATCAAAGATTTTTATTTTTTGATAAAATCGTGAAAAAAACTTGACCAAACCCCTTGGAAATTTTGTTAAAAAATGCATCTTTCTTAAAAATCATCGTAGACTATTGAATTTAACTTTATTTTCATCAGAAAGACGAGAGAAATTGATTGCCGTTAAAAAATTTCAGCTATCTTCAATAGCAAAAAAATTAGTCAGTCACCTTGAACATTTTAGGATATTTTAGAAAATAATTGATTTTTCAGATTTTGATCGGCCGTAGCGGCCAAACGAAAACTCCAAATTGAACGCGGATTGCAAATCTGAGCTCCTTGTACGTCAATTAGTCGGATTCGAGATTTAAAATTTTTGGTAAAAACACGAAAAAAAGACATGAGTAAACCCCTTGGAAATTTGTTAAAAAATGCAACTTTCTTAATAATCATCGTAGACTATTGAATTTAACTTTTTTTTCATCAGAAAGACGAGAGAAATTGATTGCCGTTAATAAATTTCAGCTATCTTCAATAGCAAAAAAAATAGTCAGTCACCATGAGGATTTTGGAAAATTTACGAAAATAATTGATTTTTCAGACTTTGATCGGCCGTAGCGGCCAAACGAAAACTCCAAATTGAACGCGGTTTGCAAATCTGAGCTTCTCGTGCGTCAATTAGTCGGATTAGACATTTTTATTTTTTGATGAAATCGTGAAAAAAACATGACCAAACCCCTTGGAAATTTTGTTAAAAAATGCAACTTTCTTAAAAATCATCGTAGACTATTGAATTTAACTTTATTTTCATCAGCAAGACGAGAGAAATTGATTGCCGTTAAAAAAATTCAGCTAACTTCAATAGCAAAAAAATTAGTCAGTCACCATGAGGATTTTAGAAAATTTACGAAAATAATTAATTTTTCAGACTTTGATCGGCCGTAGCGGCCAAACGAAAACTCCAAATTGAACGCGGTTTGCAAATCTGAGCTTCTCGTGCGTCAATTAGTCGGATTAGACATTTTTATTTTTTGATGAAATCGTGAAAAAAAAACATGACTAACCCCCTTGGAAATTTTGTTAAAAAATGCAACTTTCTTAAAAATCATCGTAGACTATTGAATTTAACTTTATTTTCATCAGAAAGACGAGAGAAATTGATTGCCGTTAAAAAATTTCAGCTAACTTCAATAGCAAAAAAATTAGTCAGTCACCATGAGGATTTTGGAAAATTTACGAAAATAATTGATTTTTCAGACTTTGATCGGCCGTAGCGGCCAAACGAAAACTCCAAATTGAACGCGGTTTGCAAATCTGAGCTTCTCGTGCGTCAATTAGTCGGATTAGACATTTTTATTTTTTGATGAAATCGTGAAAAAAAACCCCTTGGAAATTTTGTTAAAAAATGCAACTTTCTTAAAAATCATCGTAGACTATTGAATTTAACTTTATTTTCATCAGAAAGACGAGAGAAATTGATTGAAGTTAAAAAATTTCAGCTAACTTCAATAGCAAAAAAATTAGTCAGTCACCATGAGGATTTTGGAAAGTTTACGAAAATAATTGATTTTTCAGACTTTGATCGGCCGTAGCGGCCAAACGAAAACTCCAAATTGAACGCGGTTTGCAAATCTGAGCTTCTCGTGCGTCAATTAGTCAGATCAAAGATTTTTATTTTTTGATAAAATCGTGAAAAAAACATGACCAAACCCCTTGGAAATTTTGTTAAAAAATGCATCTTTCTTAAAAATCATCGTAGACTATTGAATTTAACTTTATTTTCATCAGAAAGACGAGAGAAATTGATTGCCGTTAAAAAATTTCAGCTAACTTCAATAGCAAAAAAATTAGTCAGTCACCATGAGGATTTTGGAAAATTTACGAAAATAATTGATTTTTCAGACTTTGATCGGCCGTAGCGGCCAAAGGAAAACTCCAATTTGAACGCGGTTTGCAAATCTGAGCTTCTCGTGCGTCAATTAGTCGGATTAGAGATTTTGAATTTTTGATAAAATCGTGAAAAAAACTTGACCAAACCCCTTGGAAATTTTGTTAAAAAATGCAACTTTCTTAAAAATCATCGTAGACTATTGAATTTAACTTTATTTTCATCAGAAAGACGAGAGAAATTGATTGCCGTTAAAAAATTTCAGCTAACTTCAATAGCAAAAAAATTAGTCAGTCACCATGAGGATTTTGGAAAATTTACGAAAATAATTGATTTTTCAGACTTTGATCGGCCGTAGCGGCCAAACGAAAACTCCAAATTGAACGCGGTTTGCAAATCTGAGCTTCTCGTGCGTCAATTAGTCGGATTAGACATTTTTATTTTTTGATGAAATCGTGAAAAAAAACCCCTTGGAAATTTTGTTAAAAAATGCAACTTTCTTAAAAATCATCGTAGACTATTGAATTTAACTTTATTTTCATCAGAAAGACGAGAGAAATTGATTGCCGTTAAAAAATTTCAGCTAACTTCAATAGCAAAAAAATTAGTCAGTCACCATGAGGATTTTGGAAAATTTACGAAAATAATTGATTTTTCAGACTTTGATCGGCCGTAGCGGCCAAACGAAAACTCCAAATTGAACGCGGTTTGCAAATCTGAGCTTCTCGTGCGTCAATTAGTCGGATTAGACATTTTTATTTTTTGATGAAATCGTGAAAAAAAACCCCTTGGAAATTTTGTTAAAAAATGCAACTTTCTTAAAAATCATCGTAGACTATTGAATTTAACTTTATTTTCATCAGAAAGACGAGAGAAATTGATTGCCGTTAAAAAATTTCAGCTAACTTCAATAGCAAAAAAATTAGTCAGTCACCATGAGGATTTTGGAAAATTTACGAAAATAATTGATTTTTCAGACTTTGATCAGCCGTAGCGGCCAAACGAAAACTCCAAATTGAACGCGGTTTGCAAATCTGAGCTTCTCGTGCGTCAATTAGTCGGATTAGACATTTTTATTTTTTGATGAAATCGTGAAAAAAAACATGACTAACCCCCTTGGAAATTTTGTTAAAAAATGCAACTTTCTTAAAAATCATCGTAGACTATTGAATTTAACTTTATTTTCATCAGAAAGACGAGAGAAATTGATTGCCGTTAAAAAATTTCAGCTAACTTCAATAGCAAAAAAATTAGTCAGTCACCATGAGGATTTTGGAAAATTTACGAAAATAATTGATTTTTCAGACTTTGATCGGCCGTAGCGGCCAAACGAAAACTCCAAATTGAACGCGGTTTGCAAATCTGAGCTTCTCGTGCGTCAATTAGTCGGATTAGACATTTTTATTTTTTGATGAAATCGAGAAAAAAAACATGACCAAACCCCTTGGAAATTTTGTTAAAAAATGCAACTTTTTTAAAAATCATCGTAGACTATTGAATTTAACTTTATTTTCATCAGAAAGACGAGAGAAATTGATTGAAGTTAAAAAATTTCAGCTAACTTCAATAGCAAAAAAATTAGTCAGTCACCATGAGGATTTTAGAAAATTTACGAAAATAATTGATTTTTCAGACTTTGATTATATGTCAATTAGTCGGATTAGACATTTTTATTTTTTGATGAAATCGTGAAAAAAAAACATGACTAACCCCCTTGGAAATTTTGTTAAAAAATGCAACTTTCTTAAAAATCATCGTAGACTATTGAATTTAACTTTATTTTCATCAGAAAGACGAGAGAAATTGATTGCCGTTAAAAAATTTCAGCTAACTTCAATAGCAAAAAAATTAGTCAGTCACCATGAGGATTTTGGAAAATTTACGAAAATAATTGATTTTTCAGACTTTGATCGGCCGTAGCGGCCAAACGAAAACTCCAAATTGAACGCGGTTTGCAAATCTGAGCTTCTCGTGCGTCAATTAGTCGGATTAGACATTTTTATTTTTTGATGAAATCGTGAAAAAAAACATGACCAAACCCCTTGGAAATTTTGTTAAAAAATGCAACTTTCTTAAAAATCATCGTAGACTATTGAATTTAACTTTATTTTCATCAGAAAGACGAGAGAAATTGATTGAAGTTAAAAAATTTCAGCTAACTTCAATAGCAAAAAAATTAGTCAGTCACCATGAGGATTTTGGAAAATTTACGAAAATAATTGATTTTTCAGACTTTGATCGGCCGTAGCGGCCAAACGAAAACTCCAAATTGAACGCGGTTTGCAAATCTGAGCTTCTCGTGCGTCAATTAGTCAGATCAAAGATTTTTATTTTTTGATAAAATCGTGAAAAAAACATGACCAAACCCCTTGGAAATTTTGTTAAAAAATGCATCTTTCTTAAAAATCATCGTAGACTATTGAATTTAACTTTATTTTCATCAGAAAGACGAGAGAAATTGATTGCCGTTAAAAAATTTCAGCTAACTTCAATAGCAAAAAAATTAGTCAGTCACCATGAGGATTTTGGAAAATTTACGAAAATAATTGATTTTTCAGACTTTGATCGGTCGTAGCGGCCAAACGAAAACTCCCAATTGAACGCGGTTTGCAAATCTGAGCTTCTCGTGCGTCAATTAGTCGGATTAGACATTTTTATTTTTTGATGAAATCGTGAAAAAAAACATGACTAACCCCCTTGGAAATTTTGTTAAAAAATGCAACTTTCTTAAAAATCATCGTAGACTATTGAATTTAACTTTATTTTCATCAGAAAGACGAGAGAAATTGATTGCCGTTAAAAAATTTCAGCTAACTTCAATAGCAAAAAAATTAGTCAGTCACCATGAGGATTTTGGAAAATTTACGAAAATAATTGATTTTTCAGACTTTGATCGGCCGTAGCGGCCAAACGAAAACTCCAAATTGAACGCGGTTTGCAAATCTGAGCTTCTCGTGCGTCAATTAGTCGGATTAGACATTTTTATTTTTTGATGAAATCGTGAAAAAAAACATGACCAAACCCCTTGGAAATTTTGTTAAAAAATGCAACTTTCTTAAAAATCATCGTAGACTATTGAATTTAACTTTATTTTCATCAGAAAGACGAGAGAAATTGATTGAAGTTAAAAAATTTCAGCTAACTTCAATAGCAAAAAAATTAGTCAGTCACCATGAGGATTTTAGAAAATTTACGAAAATAATTGATTTTTCAGACTTTGATCGGCCGTAGCGGCCAAACGAAAACTCCAAATTGATCGCGGTTTGCAAATCTGAGCTTCTCGTGCGTCAATTAGTCGGATTAGACATTTTTATTTTTTGATGAAATCGTGAAAAAAAACATGACCAAACCCTTGGAAATTTTGTTAAAAAATGCAACTTTCTTAAAAATCATCGTAGACTATTGAATTTAACTTTATTTTCATCAGCAAGACGAGAGAAATTGATTGCCGTTAAAAAATTTCAGCTAACTTCAATAGCAAAAAAAATAGTCAGTCACCATGAGGATTTTGGAAAATTTACGAAAATAATTGATTTTTCAGACTTTGATCGGCCGTAGCGGCCAAACGAAAACTCCCAATTGAACGCGGTTTGCAAATCTGAGCTTCTCGTGCGTCAATTAGTCGGATTAGACATTTTTATTTTTTGATGAAATCGTGAAAAAAAAACATGACTAACCCCCTTGGAAATTTTGTTAAAAAATGCAACTTTCTTAAAAATCATCGTAGACTATTGAATTTAACTTTATTTTCATCAGAAAGACGAGAGAAATTGATTGCCGTTAAAAAATTTGAGCTAACTTCAATAGCAAAAAAATTAGTCAGTCACCATGAGGATTTTGGAAAATTTACGAAAATAATTGATTTTTCAGACTTTGATCGGCCGTAGCGGCCAAACGAAAACTCCCAATTGAACGCGGTTTGCAAATCTGAGCTTCTCGTGCGTCAATTAGTCGGATTAGACATTTTTATTTTTTGATGAAATCGTGAAAAAAAACATGACCAAACCCTTGGAAATTTTGTTAAAAAATGCAACTTTCTTAAAAATCATCGTAGACTATTGAATTTAACTTTATTTTCATCAGCAAGACGAGAGAAATTGATTGCCGTTAAAAAATTTCAGCTAACTTCAATAGCAAAAAAAATAGTCAGTCACCATGAGGATTTTGGAAAATTTACGAAAATAATTGATTTTTCAGACTTTGATCGGCCGTAGCGGCCAAACGAAAACTCCCAATTGAACGCGGTTTGCAAATCTGAGCTTCTCGTGCGTCAATTAGTCGGATTAGACATTTTTATTTTTTGATGAAATCGTGAAAAAAAAACATGACTAACCCCCTTGGAAATTTTGTTAAAAAATGCAACTTTCTTAAAAATCATCGTAGACTATTGAATTTAACTTTATTTTCATCAGAAAGACGAGAGAAATTGATTGCCGTTAAAAAATTTCAGCTAACTTCAATAGCAAAAAAATTAGACAGTCACCATGAGGATTTTGGAAAATTTACGAAAATAATTGATTTTTCAGACTTTGATCGGCCGTAGCGGCCAAACGAAAACTCCAAATTGAACGCGGTTTGCAAATCTGAGCTTCTCGTGCGTCAATTAGTCGGATTAGACATTTTTATTTTTTGATGAAATCGTGAAAAAAAAACATGACTAACCCCCTTGGAAATTTTGTTAAAAAATGCAACTTTCTTAAAAATCATCGTAGACTATTGAATTTAACTTTATTTTCATCAGAAAGACGAGAGAAATTGATTGCCGTTAAAAAATTTCAGCTAACTTCAATAGCAAAAAAATTAGTCAGTCACCATGAGGATTTTGGAAAATTTACGAAAATAATTGATTTTTCAGACTTTGATCGGCCGTAGCGGCCAAACGAAAACTCCAAATTGAACGCGGTTTGCAAATCTGAGCTTCTCGTGCGTCAATTAGTCGGATTAGACATTTTTATTTTTTGATGAAATCGTGAAAAAAAACATGACCAAACCCCTTGGAAATTTTGTTAAAAAATGCAACTTTCTTAAAAATCATCGTAGACTATTGAATTTAACTTTATTTTCATCAGAAAGACGAGAGAAATTGATTGAAGTTAAAAAATTTCAGCTAACTTCAATAGCAAAAAAATTAGTCAGTCACCATGAGGATTTTGGAAAATTTACGAAAATAATTGATTTTTCAGACTTTGATCGGCCGTAGCGGCCAAACGAAAACTCCAAATTGAACGCGGTTTGCAAATCTGAGCTTCTCGTGCGTCAATTAGTCAGATCAAAGATTTTTATTTTTTGATAAAATCGTGAAAAAAACATGACCAAACCCCTTGGAAATTTTGTTAAAAAATGCATCTTTCTTAAAAATCATCGTAGACTATTGAATTTAACTTTATTTTCATCAGAAAGACGAGAGAAATTGATTGCCGTTAAAAAATTTCAGCTAACTTCAATAGCAAAAAAATTAGTCAGTCACCATGAGGATTTTGGAAAATTTACGAAAATAATTGATTTTTCAGACTTTGACCGGCCGTAGCGGCCAAACGAAAACTCCAATTTGAACGCGGTTTGCAAATCTGAGCTTCTCGTGCGTCAATTAGTCGGATTAGAGATTTTGAATTTTTGATAAAATCGTGAAAAAAAACATGACCAAACCCCTTGGAAATTTTGTTAAAAAATGCAACTTTCTTAAAAATCATCGTAGACTATTGAATTTAACTTTATTTTCATCAGAAAGACGAGAGAAATTGATTGCCGTTAAAAAATTTCTGCTAACTTCAATAGCAAAAAAATTAGTCAGTCACCATGAGGATTTTGGAAAATTTACGAAAATAATTGATTTTTCAGACTTTGATCAGCCGTAGCGGCCAAACGAAAACTCCAAATTGAACGCGGTTTGCAAATCTGAGCTTCTCGTGCGTCAATTAGTCGGATTAGACATTTTTATTTTTTGATGAAATCGTGAAAAAAAACATGACTAACCCCCTTGGAAATTTTGTTAAAAAATGCAACTTTCTTAAAAATCATCGTAGACTATTGAATTTAACTTTATTTTCATCAGAAAGACGAGAGAAATTGATTGCCGTTAAAAAATTTCAGCTAACTTCAATAGCAAAAAAATTAGTCAGTCACCATGAGGATTTTGGAAAATTTACGAAAATAATTGATTTTTCAGACTTTGATCGGCCGTAGCGGCCAAACGAAAACTCCAAATTGAACGCGGTTTGCAAATCTGAGCTTCTCGTGCGTCAATTAGTCGGATTAGACATTTTTATTTTTTGATGAAATCGTGAAAAAAAACATGACCAAACCCCTTGGAAATTTTGTTAAAAAATGCAACTTTCTTAAAAATCATCGTAGACTATTGAATTTAACTTTATTTTCATCAGAAAGACGAGA
The DNA here is from genome assembly GCA_910593695.2 of Ocypus olens. Classification (NCBI taxonomy): domain Eukaryota; kingdom Metazoa; phylum Arthropoda; class Insecta; order Coleoptera; family Staphylinidae; genus Ocypus; species Ocypus olens. Next base: position 45,516,898 of record OU343054.1, read on the forward strand.
GAAATTGATTGAAGTTAAAAAATTAGTCAGTCACCATGAGGATTTTAGAAAATTTACGAAAATAATTGATTTTTCAGACTTTGATCGGCCGTAGCGGCCAAACGAAAACTCCAAATTGAACGCGGTTTGCAAATCTGAGCTTCTCGTGCGTCAATTAGTCGGATTAGACATTTTTATTTTTTGATGAAATCGTGAAAAAAAACATGACTAACCTTGGAAATTTTGTTAAAAAATGCAACTTTCTTAAAAATCATCGTAGACTATTGAATTTAACTTTATTTTCATCAGAAAGACGAGAGAAATTGATTGCCGTTAAAAAATTTCAGCTAACTTCAATAGCAAAAAAATTAGTCAGTCACCATGAGGATTTTGGAAAATTTACGAAAATAATTGATTTTTCAGACTTTGATCGGCCGTAGCGGCCAAACGAAAACTCCAAATTGATCGCGGTTTGCAAATCTGAGCTTCTCGTGCGTCAATTAGTCGGATTAGACATTTTTATTTTTTGATGAAATCGTGAAAAAAAACATGACCAAACCCTTGGAAATTTTGTTAAAAAATGCAACTTTCTTAAAAATCATCGTAGACTATTGAATTTAACTTTATTTTCATCAGCAAGACGAGAGAAATTGATTGCCGTTAAAAAATTTCAGCTAACTTCAATAGCAAAAAAAATAGTCAGTCACCATGAGGATTTTGGAAAATTTACGAAAATAATTGATTTTTCAGACTTTGATCGGCCGTAGCGGCCAAACGAAAACTCCCAATTGAACGCGGTTTGCAAATCTGAGCTTCTCGTGCGTCAATTAGTCGGATTAGACATTTTTATTTTTTGATGAAATCGTGAAAAAAAACATGACTAACCAACCCCCTTGGAAATTTTGTTAAAAAATGCAACTTTCTTAAAAATCATCGTAGACTATTGAATTTAACTTTATTTTCATCAGAAAGACGAGAGAAATTGATTGCCGTTAAAAAATTGCAGCTAACTTCAATAGAAAAAAAATTAGTCAGTCACCATGAGGATTTTGGAAAATTTACGAAAATAATTGATTTTTCAGACTTTGATCGGCCGTAGCGGCCAAACGAAAACTCCAAATTGAACGCGGTTTGCAAATCTGAGCTTCTCGTGCGTCAATTAGTCGGATTAGACATTTTTATTTTTTGATGAAATCGTGAAAAAAACATGACCAAACCCCTTGGAAATTTTGTTAAAAAATGCAACTTTCTTAAAAATCATCGTAGACTATTGAATTTAACTTTATTTTCATCAGAAAGACGAGAGAAATTGATTGAAGTTAAAAAATTTCAGCTGACTTCAATAGCAAAAAAATTAGTCAGTCACCATGAGGATTTTGGAAAATTTACGAAAATAATTGATTTTTCAGACTTTGATCGGCCGTAGCGGCCAAACGAAAACTCCAAATTGAACGCGGTTTGCAAATCTGAGCTTCTCGTGCGTCAATTAGTCGGATCAAAGATTTTTATTTTTTGATAAAATCGTGAAAAAAACATGACCAAACCCCTTGGAAATTTTGTTAAAAAATGCATCTTTCTTAAAAATCATCGTAGACTATTGAATTTAACTTTATTTTCATCAGAAAGACGAGAGAAATTGATTGCCGTTAAAAAAATTCAGCTAACTTCAATAGCAAAAAAATTAGTCAGTCACCATGAGGATTTTGGAAAATTTACGAAAATAATTGATTTTTCAGACTTTGATCGGCCGTAGCGGCCAAACGAAAACTCCAAATTGAACGCGGTTTGCAAATCTGAGCTTCTCGTGCGTCAATTAGTCGGATTAGACATTTTTATTTTTTGATGAAATCGTGAAAAAAAAACATGACTAACCCCCTTGGAAATTTTGTTAAAAAATGCAACTTTCTTAAAAATCATCGTAGACTATTGAATTTAACTTTATTTTCATCAGCAAGACGAGAGAAATTGATTGCCGTTAAAAAATTTCAGCTAACTTCAATAGCAAAAAAATTAGTCAGTCACCATGAGGATTTTGGAAAATTTACGAAAATAATTGATTTTTCAGACTTTGATCGGCCGTAGCGGCCAAACGAAAACTCCAAATTGAACGCGGTTTGCAAATCTGAGCTTCTCGTGCGTCAATTAGTCGGATTAGACATTTTTATTTTTTGATGAAATCGTGAAAAAAAACATGACTAACCCCCTTGGAAATTTTGTTAAAAAATGCAACTTTCTTAAAAATCATCGTAGACTATTGAATTTAACTTTATTTTCATCAGAAAGACGAGAGAAATTGATTGCCGTTAAAAAATTTCAGCTAACTTCAATAGCAAAAAAATTAGTCAGTCACCATGAGGATTTTGGAAAATTTACGAAAATAATTGATTTTTCAGACTTTGATCGGCCGTAGCGGCTAAACGAAAACTCCAAATTGAACGCGGTTTGCAAATCTGAGCTTCTCGTGCGTCAATTAGTCGGATTAGACATTTTAATTTTTTGATGAAATCGTGAAAAAAAACATGACCAAACCCCTTGGAAATTTTGTTAAAAAATGCAACTTTCTTAAAAATCATCGTAGACTATTGAATTTAACTTTATTTTCATCAGAAAGACGAGAGAAATTGATTGAAGTTAAAAAAATTCAGCTAACTTCAATAGCAAAAAAATTAGTCAGTCACCATGAGGATTTTGGAAAATTTACAAAAATAATTGATTTTTCAGACTTTGATCGGCCGTAGCGGCCAAACGAAAACTCCAAATTGAATGCGGTTTGCAAATCTGAGCTTCTCGTGCGTCAATTAGTCGGATCAAAGATTTTTATTTTTTGATAAAATCGTGAAAAAAACATGACCAAACCCCTTGGAAATTTTGTTAAAAAATGCATCTTTCTTAAAAATCATCGTAGACTATTGAATTTAACTTTATTTTCATCAGAAAGACGAGAGTAATTGATTGCCGTTAAAAAATTTCAGCTATATTCAATAGCAAAAAAATTAGTCAGTCACCTTGAACATTTTAGGATATTTTAGAAAATAATTGATTTTTCAGATTTTGATCGGCCGTAGCGGCCAAACGAAAACTCCAAATTGAACGCGGATTGCAAATCTGAGCTCCTTGTACGTCAATTAATCGGATTAGAGATTTAAAATTTTTGGTAAAAACACGAAAAAAAGACATGAGTAAACCCCTTGGAAATTTGTTAAAAAATGCAACTTTCTTAATAATCATCGTAGACTATTGAATTTAACTTTTTTTTCATCAGAAAGACGAGAGAAATTGATTGCCGTTAATAAATTTCAGCTATCTTCAATAGCAAAAAAATTAGTCAGTCACCATGAGGATTTTGGAAAATTTACGAAAATAATTGATTTTTCAGACTTTGATCGGCCGTAGCGGCCAAACGAAAACTCCAAATTGAACGCGGTTTGCAAATCTGAGCTTCTCGTGCGTCAATTAGTCGGATTAGACATTTTTATTTTTTGATGAAATCGTGAAAAAAAACATGACCAAACCCCTTGGAAATTTTGTTAAAAAATGCAACTTTCTTAAAAATCATCGTAGACTATTGAATTTAACTTTATTTTCATCAGAAAGACGAGAGAAATTGATTGAAGTTAAAAAATTTCAGCTAACTTCAATAGCAAAAAAATTAGTCAGTCACCATGAGGATTTTGGAAAATTTACGAAAATAATTGATTTTTCAGACTTTGATCGGCCGTAGCGGCCAAACGAAAACTCCAAATTGAACGCGGTTTGCAAATCTGAGCTTCTCGTGCGTCAATTAGTCAGATCAAAGATTTTTATTTTTTGATAAAATCGTGAAAAAAACATGAAACCCCTTGGAAATTTTGTTAAAAAATGCATCTTTCTTAAAAATCATCGTAGACTATTGAATTTAACTTTATTTTCATCAGAAAGACGAGAGAAATTGATTGCCGTTAAAAAATTTCAGCTAACTTCAATAGCAAAAAAATTAGTCAGTCACCATGAGGATTTTGGAAAATTTACGAAAATAATTGATTTTTCAGACTTTGATCGGCCGTAGCGGCCAAACGAAAACTCCAAATTGAACGCGGTTTGCAAATCTGAGCTTCTCGTGCGTCAATTAGTCGGATTAGACATTTTTATTTTTTGATGAAATCGTGAAAAAAAACATGACCAAACCCCTTGGAAATTTTGTTAAAAAATGCAACTTTCTTAAAAATCATCGTAGACTATTGAATTTAACTTTATTTTCATCAGAAAGACGAGAGAAATTGATTGAAGTTAAAAAATTTCAGCTAACTTCAATAGCAAAAAAATTAGTCAGTCACCATGAGGATTTTGGAAAATTTACGAAAATAATTGATTTTTCAGACTTTGATCGGCCGTAGCGGCCAAACGAAAACTCCAAATTGAACGCGGTTTGCAAATCTGAGCTTCTCGTGCGTCAATTAGTCAGATCAAAGATTTTTATTTTTTGATAAAATCGTGAAAAAAACATGAAACCCCTTGGAAATTTTGTTAAAAAATGCATCTTTCTTAAAAATCATCGTAGACTATTGAATTTAACTTTATTTTCATCAGAAAGACGAGAGAAATTGATTGCCGTTAAAAAATTTCAGCTAACTTCAATAGCAAAAAAAATAGTCAGTCACCATGAGGATTTTGGAAAATTTACGAAAATAATTGATTTTTCAGACTTTGATCGGCCGTAGCGGCCAAACGAAAACTCCAAATTGAACGCGGTTTGCAAATCTGAGCTTCTCGTGCGTCAATTAGTCGGATTAGAGATTTTGAATTTTTGATAAAATCGTGAAAAAAAACATGACCAAACCCCTTGGAAATTTTGTTAAAAAATGCAACTTTCTTAAAAATCATCGTAGACTATTGAATTTAACTTTATTTTCATCAGAAAGGCGAGAGAAATTGATTGCCGTTAAAAAATTTCAGCTAACTTCAATAGCAAAAAAATTAGTCAGTCACCATGAGGATTTTGGAAAATTTACGAAAATAATTGATTTTTCAGACTTTGATCAGCCGTAGCGGCCAAACGAAAACTCCAAATTGAACGCGGTTTGCAAATCTGAGCTTCTCGTGCGTCAATTAGTCGGATTAGACATTTTTATTTTTTGATGAAATCGTGAAAAAAAACATGACCAAACCCCTTGGAAATTTTGTTAAAAAATGCAACTTTCTTAAAAATCATCGTAGACTATTGAATTTAACTTTATTTTCATCAGAAAGACGAGAGAAATTGATTGCCGTTAAAAAATTTCAGCTAACTTCAATAGCAAAAAAATTAGTCAGTCACCATGAGGATTTTGGAAAATTTACGAAAATAATTGATTTTTCAGACTTTGATCGGCCGTAGCGGCCAAACGAAAACTCCAAATTGAACGCGGTTTGCAAATCTGAGCTTCTCGTGCGTCAATTAGTCGGATTAGACATTTTTATTTTTTGATGAAATCGTGAAAAAAAGCATGACCAAACCCCTTGGAAATTTTGTTAAAAAATGCATCTTTCTTAAAAATCATCGTAGACTATTGAATTTAACTTTATTTTCATCAGAAAGACGAGAGAAATTGATTGCCGTTAAAAAATCTCAGCTAACTTCAATAGCAAAAAAATTAGTCAGTCACCATGAGGATTTTGGAAAATTTACGAAAATAATTGATTTTTCAGACTTTGATCGGCCGTAGCGGCCAAACGAAAACTCCAAATTGAACGCGGTTTGCAAATCTGAGCTTCTCGTGCGTCAATTAGTCGGATTAGACATTTTTATTTTTTGATGAAATCGTGAAAAAAAACATGACTAACCCCCTTGGAAATTTTGTTAAAAAATGCAACTTTCTTAAAAATCATCGTAGACTATTGAATTTAACTTTATTTTCATCAGAAAGACGAGAGAAATTGATTGCCGTTAAAAAATTTCAGCTAACTTCAATAGCAAAAAAATTAGTCAGTCACCATGAGGATTTTGGAAAATTTACGAAAATAATTGATTTTTCAGACTTTGATCGGCCGTAGCGGCCAAACGAAAACTCCAAATTGAACGCGGTTTGCAAATCTGAGCTTCTCGTGCGTCAATTAGTCGGATTAGACATTTTTATTTTTTGATGAAATCGTGAAAAAAAGCATGACCAAACCCCTTGGAAATTTTGTTAAAAAATGCAACTTTCTTAAAAATCATCGTAGACTATTGAATTTAACTTTATTTTCATTAGAAAGACGAGAGAAATTGATTGAAGTTAAAAAATTTCAGCTAACTTCAATAGCAAAAAAATTAGTCAGTCACCATGAGGATTTTGGAAAATTTACGAAAATAATTGATTTTTCAGACTTTGATCGGCCGTAGCGGCCAAACGAAAACTCCAAATTGAACGCGGTTTGCAAATCTGAGCTTCTCGTGCGTCAATTAGTCGGATCAAATATTTTTATTTTATGATAAAATCGTGAAAAAAACATGACCAAACCCCTTGGAAATTTTGTTAAAAAATGCATCTTTCTTAAAAATCATCGTAGACTATTGAATTTAACTTTATTTTCATCAGAAAGACGAGAGAAATTGATTGCCGTTAAAAAATTTCAGCTAACTTCAATAGCAAAAAAATTAGTCAGTCACCATGAGGATTTTGGAAAATTTACGAAAATAATTGATTTTTCAGACTTTGATCGGCCGTAGCGGCCAAACGAAAACTCCAAATTGAACGCGGTTTGCAAATCTGAGCTTCTCGTGCGTCAATTAGTCGGATCAAAGATTTTTATTTTTTGATAAAATCGTGAAAAAAACATGACCAAACCCCTTGGAAATTTTGTTAAAAAATGCATCTTTCTTAAAAATCTTCGTAGACTATTGAATTTAACTTTATTTTCATCAGAAAGACGAGAGAAATTGATTGCCGTTAAAAAATTTCAGCTAACTTCAATAGCAAAAAAATTAGTCAGTCACCATGAGGATTTTGGAAAATTTACGAAAATAATTGATTTTTCAGACTTTGATCGGCCGTAGCGGCCAAACGAAAACTCCAAATTGAACGCGGTTTGCAAATCTGAGCTTCTCGTGCGTCAATTAGTCGGATTAGACATTTTTATTTTTTGATGAAATCGTGAAAAAAAACATGACTAACCCCCTTGGAAATTTTGTTAAAAAATGCAACTTTCTTAAAAATCATCGTAGACTATTGAATTTAACTTTATTTTCATCAGAAAGACGAGAGAAATTGATTGCCGTTAAAAAATTTCAGCTAACTTCAATAGCAAAAAAATTAGTCAGTCACCATGAGGATTTTGGAAAATTTACGAAAATAATTGATTTTTCAGACTTTGATCGACCGTAGCGGCCAAACGAAAACTCCAAATTGAACGCGGTTTGCAAATCTGAGCTTCTCGTGCGTCAATTAGTCGGATTAGACATTTTTATTTTTTGATGAAATCGTGAAAAAAAACATGACCAAACCCCTTGGAAATTTTGTTAAAAAATGCAACTTTCTTAAAAATCATCGTAGACTATTGAATTTAACTTTATTTTCATCAGAAAGACGAGAGGAATTGATTGAAGTTAAAAAATTTCAGCTAACTTCAATAGCAAAAAAATTAGTCAGTCACCATGAGGATTTTGGAAAATTTACGAAAATAATTGATTTTTCAGACTTTGATCGGCCGTAGCGGCCAAACGAAAACTCCAAATTGAACGCGGTTTGCAAATCTGAGCTTCTCGTGCGTCAATTAGTCGGATCAAAGATTTTTATTTTTTGATAAAATCGTGAAAAAAACATGACCAAACCCCTTGGAAATTTTGTTAAAAAATGCATCTTTCTTAAAAATCATCGTAGACTATTGAATTTAACTTTATTTTCATCAGAAAGACGAGAGAAATTGATTGCCGTTAAAAAATTTCAGCTAACTTCAATAGCAAAAAAATTAGTCAGTCACCATGAGGATTTTGGAAAATTTACGAAAATAATTGATTTTTCAGACTTTGATCGGCCGTAGCGGCCAAACGAAAACTCCAAATTGAACGCGGTTTGCAAATCTGAGCTTCTCGTGCGTCAATTAGTCGGATTAGACATTTTTATTTTTTGATGAAATCGTGAAAAAAAACATGACTAACCCCCTTGGAAATTTTGTTAAAAAATGCAACTTTCTTAAAAATCATCGTAGACTATTGAATTTAACTTTATTTTCATCAGAAAGACGAGAGAAATTGATTGCCGTTAAAAAATTTCAGCTAACTTCAATAGCAAAAAAATTAGTCAGTCACCATGAGGATTTTGGAAAATTTACGAAAATAATTGATTTTTCAGACTTTGATCGACCGTAGCGGCCAAACGAAAACTCCAAATTGAACGCGGTTTGCAAATCTGAGCTTCTCGTGCGTCAATTAGTCGGATTAGACATTTTTATTTTTTGATGAAATCGTGAAAAAAAACATGACCAAACCCCTTGGAAATTTTGTTAAAAAATGCAACTTTCTTAAAAATCATCGTAGACTATTGAATTTAACTTTATTTTCATCAGAAAGACGAGAGAAATTGATTGCCGTTAAAAAATTTCAGCTAACTTCAATAGCAAAAAAATTAGTCAGTCACCATGAGGATTTTGGAAAATTTACGAAAATAATTGATTTTTCAGACTTTGATCGGCCGTAGCGGCCAAACGAAAACTCCAAATTGAACGCGGTTTGCAAATCTGAGCTTCTCGTGCGTCAATTAGTCGGATTAGACATTTTTATTTTTTGATGAAATCGTGAAAAAAAGCATGACCAAACCCCTTGGAAATTTGTTAAAAAATGCAACTTTCTTAAAAATCATCGTAGACTATTGAATTTAACTTTATTTTCATCAGAAAGACGAGAGAAATTGATTGAAGTTAAAAAATTTCAGCTAACTTCAATAGCAAAAAAATTAGTCAGTCACCATGAGGATTTTGAAATAATTGATTTTTCAGACTTTGATCGGCCGTAGCGGCCAAACGAAAACTCCAAACTGAACGCGGTTTGCAAATCTGAGCTTCTCGTGCGTCAATTAGTCGGATTAGACATTTTTATTTTTTGATGAAATCGTGAAAAAAACATGACCAAACCCCTTGGAAATTTTGTTAAAAAATGCAACTTTCTTAAAAATCATCGTAGACTATTGAATTTAACTTTATTTTCATCAGAAAGACGAGAGAAATTGATTGAAGTTAAAAAATTTCAGCTAACTTCAATAGCAAAAAAATTAGTCAGTCACCATGAGGATTTTGGAAAATTTACGAAAATAATTGATTTTTCAGACTTTGATCGGCCGTAGCGGCCAAACGAAAACTCCAAATTGAACGCGGTTTGCAAATCTGAGCTTCTCGTGCGTCAATTAGTCGGATTAGACATTTTTATTTTTTGATGAAATCGTGAAAAAAAACATGACTTGGAAATTTTGTTAAAAAATGCAACTTTCTTAAAAATCATCGTAGACTATTGAATTTAACTTTATTTTCATCAGAAAGACGAGAGAAATTGATTGCCGTTAAAAAATTTCAGCTAACTTCAATAGCAAAAAAATTAGTCAGTCACCATGACGATTTTGGAAAATTTACGAAAATAATTGATTTTTCAGACTTTGATCGGCCGTAGCGGCCAAACGAAAACTCCAAATTGAACGCGGTTTGCAAATCTGAGCTTCTCGTGCGTCAATTAGTCGGATTAGACATTTTTATTTTTTGATGAAATCGTGAAAAAAAGCATGACCAAACCCCTTGGAAATTTTGTTAAAAAATGCAACTTTCTTAAAAATCATCGTAGACTATTGAATTTAACTTTATTTTCATCAGAAAGACGAGAGAAATTGATTGAAGTTAAAAAATTTCAGCTAACTTCAATAGCAAAAAAATTAGTCAGTCACCATGAGGATTTTGGAAAATTTACGAAAATAATTGATTTTTCAGACTTTGATCGGCCGTAGCGGCCAAACGAAAACTCCAAATTGAACGCGGTTTGCAAATCTGAGCTTCTCGTGCGTCAATTAGTCGGATCAAATATTTTTATTTTATGATAAAATCGTGAAAAAAACATGACCACACCCCTTGGAAATTTTGTTAAAAAATGCATCTTTCTTAAAAATCATCGTAGACTATTGAATTTAACTTTATTTTCATCAGAAAGACGAGAGAAATTGATTGCCGTTAAAAAATTTCAGCTAACTTCAATAGCAAAAAAATTAGTCAGTCACCATGAGGATTTTGGAAAATTTACGAAAATAATTGATTTTTCAGACTTTGATCGGCCGTAGCGGCCAAACGAAAACTCCAAATTGAACGCGGTTTGCAAATCTGAGCTTCTCGTGCGTCAATTAGTCGGATCAAAGATTTTTATTTTTTGATAAAATCGTGAAAAAAACATGACCAAACCCCTTAGAAATTTTGTTAAAAAATGCATCTTTCTTAAAAATCTTCGTAGACTATTGAATTTAACTTTATTTTCATCAGAAAGACGAGAGAAATTGATTGCCGTTAAAAAATTTCAGCTAACTTCAATAGCAAAAAAATTAGTCAGTCACCATGAGGATTTTGGAAAATTTACGAAAATAATTGATTTTTCAGACTTTGATCGGCCGTAGCGGCCAAACGAAAACTCCAAATTGAACGCGGTTTGCAAATCTGAGCTTCTCGTGCGTCAATTAGTCGGATTAGACATTTTTATTTTTTGATGAAATCGTGAAAAAAAACATGACTAACCCCCTTGGAAATTTTGTTAAAAAATGCAACTTTCTTAAAAATCATCGTAGACTATTGAATTTAACTTTATTTTCATCAGAAAGACGAGAGAAATTGATTGCCGTTAAAAAATTTCAGCTAACTTCAATAGCAAAAAAATTAGTCAGTCACCATGAGGATTTTGGAAAATTTACGAAAATAATTGATTTTTCAGACTTTGATCGGCCGTAGCGGCCAAACGAAAACTCCAAATTGAACGCGGTTTGCAAATCTGAGCTTCTCGTGCGTCAATTAGTCGGATTAGACATTTTTATTTTTTGATGAAATCGTGAAAAAAAACATGACCAAACCCCTTGGAAATTTTGTTAAAAAATGCATCTTTCTTAAAAATCATCGTAGACTATTGAATTTAACTTTATTTTCATCAGAAAGACGAGAGAAATTGATTGCCGTTAAAAAATTTCAGCTAACTTCAATAGCAAAAAAATTAGTCAGTCACCATGAGGATTTTGGAAAATTTACGAAAATAATTGATTTTTCAGACTTTGATCGGCCGTAGCGGCCAAACGAAAACTCCAAATTGAACGCGGTTTGCAAATCTGAGCTTCTCGTGCGTCAATTAGTCGGATTAGACATTTTTATTTTTTGATGAAATCGTGAAAAAAAACATGACTAACCCCCTTGGAAATTTTGTTAAAAAATGCAACTTTCTTAAAAATCATCGTAGACTATTGAATTTAACTTTATTTTCATCAGAAAGACGAGAGAAATTGATTGCCGTTAAAAAATTTCAGCTAACTTCAATAGCAAAAAAATTAGTCAGTCACCATGAGGATTTTGGAAAATTTACGAAAATAATTGATTTTTCAGACTTTGATCGGCCGTAGCGGCCAAACGAAAACTCCAAATTGAACGCGGTTTGCAAATCTGAGCTTCTCGTGCGTCAATTAGTCGGATCAAATATTTTTATTTTATGATAAAATCGTGAAAAAAACATGACCAAACCCCTTGGAAATTTTGTTAAAAAATGCATCTTTCTTAAAAATCATCGTAGACTATTGAATTTAACTTTATTTTCATCAGAAAGACGAGAGAAATTGATTGCCGTTAAAAAATTTCAGCTAACTTCAATAGCAAAAAAATTAGTCAGTCACCATGAGGATTTTGGAAAATTTACGAAAATAATTGATTTTTCAGACTTTGATCGGCCGTAGCGGCCAAACGAAAACTCCAAATTGAACGCGGTTTGCAAATCTGAGCTTCTCGTGCGTCAATTAGTCGGATCAAAGATTTTTATTTTTTGATAAAATCGTGAAAAAAACATGACCAAACCCCTTGGAAATTTTGTTAAAAAATGCATCTTTCTTAAAAATCATCGTAGACTATTGAATTTAACTTTATTTTCATCAGAAAGACGAGAGAAATTGATTGCCGTTAAAAAATTTCAGCTAACTTCAATAGCAAAAAAATTAGTCAGTCACCATGAGGATTTTGGAAAATTTACGAAAATAATTGATTTTTCAGACTATGATCGGCCGTAGCGGCCAAACGAAAACTCCAAATTGAACGCGGTTTGCAAATCTGAGCTTCTCGTGCGTCAATTAGTCGGATTAGAGATTTTGAATTTTTGATAAAATCGTGAAAAAAACATGACCAAACCCCTTGGAAATTTTGTTAAAAAATGCATCTTTCTTAAAAATCATCGTAGACTATTGAATTTAACTTTATTTTCATCAGAAAGACGAGAGAAATTGATTGCCGTTAAAAAATTTCAGCTAACTTCAATAGCAAAAAAATTAGTCAGTCACCATGAGGATTTTGGAAAATTTACGAAAATAATTGATTTTTCAGACTTTGATCGGCCGTAGCGGCCAAACGAAAACTCCAAATTGAACGCGGTTTGCAAATCTGAGCTTCTCGTGCGTCAATTAGTCGGATTAGACATTTTTATTTTTTGATGAAATCGTGAAAAAAAACATGACCAAACCCCTTGGAAATTTTGTTAAAAAATGCAACTTTCTTAAAAATCATCGTAGACTATTGAATTTAACTTTATTTTCATCAGAAAGACGAGAGAAATTGATTGAAGTTAAAAAATTTCAGCTAACTTCAATAGCAAAAAAATTAGTCAGTCACCATGAGGATTTTGGAAAATTTACGAAAATAATTGATTTTTCAGACTTTGATCGGCCGAAGCGGCCAAACGAAAACTCCAAATTGAACGCGGTTTGCAAATCTGAGCTTCTCGTGCGTCAATTAGTCGGATTAGACATTTTTATTTTTTGATGAAATCGTGAAAAAAAACATGACTAACCCCCTTGGAAATTTTGTTAAAAAATGCAACTTTCTTAAAAATCATCGTAGACTATTGAATTTAACTTTATTTTAATCAGAAAGACGAGAGAAATTGATTGCCGTTAAAAAATTTCAGCTAACTTCAATAGCAAAAAAATTAGTCAGTCACCATGAGGATTTTGGAAAATTTACGAAAATAATTGATTTTTCAGACTTTGATCGGCCGTAGCGGCCAAACGAAAACTCCAAATTGAACGCGGTTTGCAAATCTGAGCTTCTCGTGCGTCAATTAGTCGGATTAGACATTTTTATTTTTTGATGAAATCGTGAAAAAAACATGACCAAACCCCTTGGAAATTTTGTTAAAAAATGCAACTTTCTTAAAAATCATCGTAGACTATTGAATTTAACTTTATTTTCATCAGAAAGACGAGAGAAATTGATTGAAGTTAAAAAATTTCAGCTAACTTCAATAGCAAAAAAATTAGTCAGTCACCATGAGGATTTTGGAAAATTTACGAAAATAATTGATTTTTCAGACTTTGATCGGCCGTAGCGGCCAAACGAAAACTCCAAATTGAACGCGGTTTGCAAATCTGAGCTTCTCGTGCGTCAATTAGTCGGATCAAAGATTTTTATTTTTTGATAAAATCGTGAAAAAAACATGACCAAACCCCTTGGAAATTTTGTTAAAAAATGCAACTTTCTTAAAAATCATCGTAGACTATTGAATTTAACTTTATTTTCATCAGAAAGACGAGAGAAATTGATTGCCGTTAAAAAATTTCAGCTAACTTCAATAGCAAAAAAATTAGTCAGTCACCATGAGGATTTTGGAAAATTTACGAAAATAATTGATTTTTCAGACTTTGATCGGCCGTAGCGGCCAAACGAAAACTCCAAATTGAACGCGGTTTGCAAATCTGAGCTTCTCGTGCGTCAATTAGTCGGATTAGAGATTTTGAATTTTTGATAAAATCGTGAAAAAAAACATGACCAAACCCCTTGGAAATTTTGTTAAAAAATGCAACTTTCTTAAAAATCATCGTAGACTATTGAATTTAACTTCATTTTCATCAGAAAGACGAGAGAAATTGATTGCCGTTGAAAAATTTCAGCTAACTTCAATAGCAAAAAAATTAGTCAGTCACCATGAGGATTTTGGAAAATTTACGAAAATAATTGATTTTTCAGACTTTGTTCGGCCGTAGCGGCCAAACGAAAACTCCAAATTGAACGCGGTTTGCAAATCTGAGCTTCTCGTGCGTCAATTAGTCGGATTAGACATTTTTATTTTTTGATGAAATCGTGAAAAAAAACATGACTAACCCCCTTGGAAATTTTGTTAAAAATGCAACTTTCTTAAAAATCATCGTAGACTATTGAATTTAACTTTATTTTCATCAGAAAGACGAGAGAAATTGATTGCCGTTAAAAAATTTCAGCTAACTTCAATAGCAAAAAAATTAGTCAGTCACCATGAGGATTTTGGAAAATTTACGAAAATAATTGATTTTTCAGACTTTGATCGGCCGTAGCGGCCAAACGAAAACTCCAAATTGAACGCGGTTTGCAAATCTGAGCTTCTCGTGCGTCAATTAGTCGGATTAGACATTTTTATTTTTTGATGAAATCGTGAAAAAAAAACATGACCAAACCCCTTGGAAATTTTGTTAAAAATGCAACTTTCTTAAAAATCATCGTAGACTATTGAATTTAACTGTATTTTCATCAGAAAGACGAGAGAAATTGATTGAAGTTAAAAAATTTCAGCTAACTTCAATAGCAAAAAAATTAGTCAGTCACCATGAGGATTTTGGAAAATTTACGAAAATAATTGATTTTTCAGACTTTGATCGGCCGTAGCGGCCAAACGAAAACTCCAAATTGAACGCGGTTTGCAAATCTGAGCTTCTCGTGCGTCAATTAGTCGGATTAGACATTTTTATTTTTTGATGAAATCGTGAAAAAAAACATGACCAAACCTCTTGGAAATTTTGTTAAAAAATGCAACTTTCTTAAAAATCATCGTAGACTATTGAATTTAACTTTATTTTCATCAGCAAGACGAGAGAAATTGATTGCCGTTAAAAAACTAGACTATTGAATTTAACTTTATTTTCATCAGAAAGACGAGAGAAATTGATTGCCGTTAAAAAATTTCAGCTAACTTCAATAGCAAAAAAATTAGTCAGTCACCATGAGGATTTTGGAAAATTTACGAAAATAATTGATTTTTCAGACTTTGATCGGCCGTAGCGGCCAAACGAAAACTCCAAATTGAACGCGGTTTGCAAATCTGAGCTTCTCGTGCGTCAATTAGTCGGATTAGAGATTTTGAATTTTTGATAAAATCGTGAAAAAAAACATGACCAAACCCCTTGGAAATTTTGTTAAAAAATGCAACTTTCTTAAAAATCATCGTAGACTATTGAATTTAACTTCATTTTCATCAGAAAGACGAGAGAAATTGATTGCCGTTAAAAAATTTCAGCTAACTTCAATAGCAAAAAAATTAGTCAGTCACCATGAGGATTTTGGAAAATTTACGAAAATAATTGATTTTTCAGACTTTGATCGGCCGTAGCGGCCAAACCAAAACTCCAAATTGAACGCGGTTTGCAAATCTGAGCTTCTCGTGCGTCAATTAGTCGGATTAGACATTTTTATTTTTTGATGAAATCGTGAAAAAAAACATGACTAACCCCCTTGGAAATTTTGTTAAAAAATGCAACTTTCTTAAAAATCATCGTAGACTATTGAATTTAACTTTATTTTCATCAGAAAGACGAGAGAAATTGATTGCCGTAAAAAATTTCAGCTAACTTCAATAGCAAAAAAATTAGTCAGTCACCATGAGGATTTTGGAAAATTTACGAAAATAATTGATTTTTCAGACTTTGATCGGCCGTAGCGGCCAAACGAAAACTCCAAATTGAACGCGGTTTGCAAATCTGAGCTTCTCGTGCGTCAATTAGTCGGATTAGACATTTTTATTTTTTGATGAAATCGTGAAAAAAAACATGACCAAACCCCTTGGAGATTTTGTTAAAAAATGCAACTTTCTTAAAAATCATCGTAGACTATTGAATTTAACTGTATTTTCATCAGAAAGACGAGAGAAATTGATTGAAGTTAAAAAATTTCAGCTAACTTCAATAGCAAAAAAATTAGTCAGTCACCATGAGGATTTTGGAAAATTTACGAAAATAATTGATTTTTCAGACTTTGATCGGCCGTAGCGGCCAAACGAAAACTCCAAATTGAACGCGGTTTGCAAATCTGAGCTTCTCGTGCGTCAATTAGTCGGATTAGACATTTTTATTTTTTGATGAAATCGTGAAAAAAAAACATGACCAAACCCCTTGGAAATTTTGTTAAAAAATGCAACTTTCTTAAAAATCATCGTAGACTATTGAATTTAACTTTATTTTCATCAGAAAGACGAGAGAAATTGATTGAAGTTAAAAAATTTCAGCTAACTTCAATAGCAAAAAAATTAGTCAGTCACCATGAGGATTTTGGAAAATTTACGAAAATAATTGATTTTTCAGACTTTGATCGGCCGTAGCGGCCAAACGAAAACTCCAAATTGAACGCGGTTTGCAAATCTGAGCTTCTCGTGCGTCAATTAGTCGGATTAGACATTTTTATTTTTTGATGAAATCGTGAAAAAAAACATGACCAAACCCCTTGAAAATTTTGTTAAAAAATGCAACTTTCTTAAAAATCAT
The DNA here is from genome assembly GCA_910593695.2 of Ocypus olens. Lineage (NCBI taxonomy): Eukaryota > Metazoa > Arthropoda > Insecta > Coleoptera > Staphylinidae > Ocypus > Ocypus olens. Next base: position 45,533,577 of record OU343054.1, read on the forward strand.
CGTAGACTATTGAATTTAACTTTATTTTCATCAGCAAGACGAGAGAAATTGATTGCCGTTAAAAAATTTCAGCTAACTTCAATAGCAAAAAAATTATTCAGTCACCATGAGGATTTTGGAAAATTTACGAAAATAATTGATTTTTCAGACTTTGATCGGCCGTAGCGGCCAAACGAAAACTCCAAATTGAACGCGGTTTGCAAATCTGAGCTTCTCGTGCGTCAATTAGTCGGATTAGACATTTTTATTTTTTGATGAAATCGTGAAAAAAAACATGACTAACCCCCTTGGAAATTTTGTTAAAAAATGCAACTTTCTTAAAAATCATCGTAGACTATTGAATTTAACTTTATTTTCATCAGAAAGACGAGAGAAATTGATTGCCGTTAAAAAATTTCAGCTAACTTCAATAGCAAAAAAATTAGTCAGTCACCATGAGGATTTTGGAAAATTTACCAAAATAATTGATTTTTCAGACTTTGATCGGCCGTAGCGGCCAAACGAAAACTCCAAATTGAACGCGGTTTGCAAATCTGAGCTTCTCGTGCGTCAATTAGTCGGATTAGACATTTTTATTTTTTGATGAAATCGTGAAAAAAAACATGACTAACCCCCTTGGAAATTTTGTTAAAAAATGCAACTTTCTTAAAAATCATCGTAGACTATTGAATTTAACTTTATTTTCATCAGAAAGACGAGAGAAATTGATTGAAGTTAAAAAATTTCAGCTAACTTCAATAGCAAAAAAATTAGTCAGTCACCATGAGGATTTTGGAAAATTTACCAAAATAATTGATTTTTCAGACTTTGATCGGCCGTAGCGGCCAAACGAAAACTCCAAATTGAACGCGGTTTGCAAATCTGAGCTTCTCGTGCGTCAATTAGTCGGATTAGAGATTTTGAATTTTTGATGAAATCGTGAAAAAAAACATGACTAACCCCCTTGGAAATTTTGTTAAAAAATGCAACTTTCTTAAAAATCATCGTAGACTATTGAATTTAACTTTATTTTCATCAGAAAGACGAGAGAAATTGATTGAAGTTAAAAAATTTCAGCTAACTTCAATAGCAAAAAAATTAGTCAGTCACCATGAGGATTTTGGAAAATTTACGAAAATAATTGATTTTTCAGACTTTGATCGGCCGTAGCGGCCAAACGAAAACTCCAAATTGAACGCGGTTTGCAAATCTGAGCTTCTCGTGCGTCAATTAGTCGGATTAGACATTTTTATTTTTTGATGAAATCGTGAAAAAAAACATGACCAAACCCCTTGGAAATTTTGTTAAAAAAAGGAACTTTCTTAAAAATCATCGTAGACTATTGAATTTAACTTTATTTTCATCAGAAAGACGAGAGAAATTGATTGAAGTTAAAAAATTTCAGCTAACTTCAATAGCAAAAAAATTAGTCAGTCACCATGAGGATTTGGAAAATTTACGAAAATAATTGATTTTTCAGACTTTGATCGGCCGTAGCGGCCAAACGAAAATTCCAATTGAACGCGGTTTGCAAATCTGAGCTTCTCGTGCGTCAATTAGTCGGATTAGACATTTTTATTTTTTGATGAAATCGTGAAAAAAAACATGACTAACCCCCTTGGAAATTTTGTTAAAAAATGCAACTTTCTTAAAAATCATCGTAGACTATTGAATTTAACTTTATTTTCATCAGAAAGACGAGAGAAATTGATTGCCGTTAAAAATTTCAGCTAACTTCAATAGCAAAAAAATTAGTCAGTCACCATGAGGATTTTGGAAAATTTACGAAAATAATTGATTTTTCAGACTTTGATCGGCCGTAGCGGCCAAACGAAAACTCCAAATTGAACGCGGTTTGCAAATCTGAGCTTCTCGTGCGTCAATTAGTCGGATTAGACATTTTTATTTTTTGATGAAATCGTGAAAAAAAACATGACCAAACCCCTTGGAAATTTTGTTAAAAAATGCATCTTTCTTAAAAATCATCGTAGACTATTGAATTTAACTTTATTTTTATCAGAAAGACGAGAGAAATTGATTGCCGTTAAAAAATTTCAGCTAACTTCAATAGCAAAAAAATTAGTCAGTCACCATGAGGATTTTGGAAAATTTACGAAAATAATTGATTTTTCAGACTTTGATCGGCCGTAGCGGCCAAACGAAAACTCCAAATTGAACGCGGTTTGCAAATCTGAGCTTCTCGTGCGTCAATTAGTCGGATTAGACATTTTTATTTTTTGATAAAATCGTGAAAAAAACATGACCCCCTTGGAAATTTTGTTAAAAAATGCAACTTTCTTAAAAATCATCGTAGACTATTGAATTTAACTTTATTTTCATCAGAAAGACGAGAGAAATTGATTGCCGTTAAAAAAATTCAGCTAACTTCAATAGCAAAAAAATTAGTCAGTCACCATGAGGATTTTGGAAAATTTACGAAAATAATTGATTTTTCAGACTTTGATCGGCCGTAGCGGCCAAACGAAAACTCCAAATTGAACGCGGTTTGCAAATCTGAGCTTCTCGTGCGTCAATTAGTCGGATTAGACATTTTTATTTTTTGATGAAATCGTGAAAAAAAACATGACCTTGAAAACCCTTGACCCTTGAAAATTTTGTTAAAAAATGCAACTTTCTTAAAAATCATCGTAGACTATTGAATTTAACTTTATTTTCATCAGAAAGACGAGAGAAATTGATTGTCGTTAAAAAATTTCAGCTAACTTCAATAGCAAAAAAATTAGTCAGTCACCATGAGGATTTTGGAAAATTTACGAAAATAATTGATTTTTCAGACTTTGATCGGCCGTAGCGGCCAAACGAAAACTCCAAATTGAACGCGGTTTGCAAATCTGAGCTTCTCGTGCGTCAATTAGTCGGATTAGACATTTTTATTTTTTGATGAAATCGTGAAAAAAAACATGACTAACCCCCTTGGAAATTTTGTTAAAAAATGCAACTTTCTTAAAAATCATCGTAGACTATTGAATTTAACTTTATTTTCATCAGAAAGACGAGAGAAATTGATTGCCGTTAAAAAATTTCAGCTAACTTCAATAGCAAAAAAATTAGTCAGTCACCATGAGGATTTTGGAAAATTTACCAAAATAATTGATTTTTCAGACTTTGATCGGCCGTAGCGGCCAAACGAAAACTCCAAATTGAACGCGGTTTGCAAATCTGAGCTTCTCGTGCGTCAATTAGTCGGATTAGACATTTTTATTTTTTGATGAAATCGTGAAAAAAAACATGACTAACCCCCTTGGAAATTTTGTTAAAAAATGCAACTTTCTTAAAAATCATCGTAGACTATTGAATTTAACTTTATTTTCATCAGAAAGACGAGAGAAATTGATTGAAGTTAAAAAATTTCAGCTAACTTCAATAGCAAAAAAATTAGTCAGTCACCATGAGGATTTTGGAAAATTTACCAAAATAATTGATTTTTCAGACTTTGATCGGCCGTAGCGGCCAAACGAAAACTCCAAATTGAACGCGGTTTGCAAATCTGAGCTTCTCGTGCGTCAATTAGTCGGATTAGAGATTTTGAATTTTTGATGAAATCGTGAAAAAAAACATGACTAACCCCCTTGGAAATTTTGTTAAAAAATGCAACTTTCTTAAAAATCATCGTAGACTATTGAATTTAACTTTATTTTCATCAGAAAGACGAGAGAAATTGATTGAAGTTAAAAAATTTCAGCTAACTTCAATAGCAAAAAAATTAGTCAGTCACCATGAGGATTTTGGAAAATTTACGAAAATAATTGATTTTTCAGACTTTGATCGGCCGTAGCGGCCAAACGAAAATTCCAAATTGAACGCGGTTTGCAAATCTGAGCTTCTCGTGCGTCAATTAGTCGGATTAGACATTTTTATTTTTTGATGAAATCGTGAAAAAAAACATGACCAAACCCCTTGGAAATTTTGTTAAAAAATGCAACTTTCTTAAAAATCATCGTAGACTATTGAATTTAACTTTATTTTCATCAGAAAGACGAGAGAAATTGATTGAAGTTAAAAAATTTCAGCTAACTTCAATAGCAAAAAAATTAGTCAGTCACCATGAGGATTTTGGAAAATTTACGAAAATAATTGATTTTTCAGACTTTGATCGGCCGTAGCGGCCAAACGAAAATTCCAAATTGAACGCGGTTTGCAAATCTGAGCTTCTCGTGCGTCAATTAGTCGGATTAGACATTTTTATTTTTTGATGAAATCGTGAAAAAAAACATGACTAACCCCCTTGGAAATTTTGTTAAAAAATGCAACTTTCTTAAAAATCATCGTAGACTATTGAATTTAACTTTATTTTCATCAGAAAGACGAGAGAAATTGATTGCCGTTAAAAAATTTCAGCTAACTTCAATAGCAAAAAAATTAGTCAGTCACCATGAGGATTTTGGAAAATTTACGAAAATAATTGATTTTTCAGACTTTGATCGGCCGTAGCGGCCAAACGAAAACTCCAAATTGAACGCGGTTTGCAAATCTGAGCTTCTCGTGCGTCAATTAGTCGGATTAGACATTTTTATTTTTTGATGAAATCGTGAAAAAAAACATGACCAAACCCCTTGGAAATTTTGTTAAAAAATGCATCTTTCTTAAAAATCATCGTAGACTATTGAATTTAACTTTATTTTCATCAGAAAGACGAGAGAAATTGATTGCCGTTAAAAAATTTCAGCTAACTTCAATAGCAAAAAAATTAGTCAGTCACCATGAGGATTTTGGAAAATTTACGAAAATAATTGATTTTTCAGACTTTGATCGGCCGTAGCGGCCAAACGAAAACTCCAAATTGAACGCGGTTTGCAAATCTGAGCTTCTCGTGCGTCAATTAGTCGGATTAGACATTTTTATTTTTTGATAAAATCGTGAAAAAAACATGACCCCCTTGGAAATTTTGTTAAAAAATGCAACTTTCTTAAAAATCATCGTAGACTATTGAATTTAACTTTATTTTCATCAGAAAGACGAGAGAAATTGATTGTCGTTAAAAAATTTCAGCTAACTTCAATAGCAAAAAAATTAGTCAGTCACCATGAGGATTTTGGAAAATTTACGAAAATAATTGATTTTTCAGACTTTGATCGGCCGTAGCGGCCAAACGAAAACTCCAAATTGAACGCGGTTTGCAAATCTGAGCTTCTCGTGCGTCAATTAGTCGGATTAGACATTTTTATTTTTTGATGAAATCGTGAAAAAAAACATGACTAACCCCCTTGGAAATTTTGTTAAAAAATGCAACTTTCTTAAAAATCATCGTAGACTATTGAATTTAACTTTATTTTCATCAGAAAGACGAGAGAAATTGATTGCCGGTAAAAAAATTCAGCTAACTTCAATAGCAAAAAAATTAGTCAGTCACCATGAGGATTCTGGAAAATTTACGAAAATAATTGATTTTTCAGACTTTGATCGGCCGTAGCGGCCAAACGAAAACTCCAAATTGAACGCGGTTTGCAAATCTGAGCTTCTCGTGCGTCTGCGTCAATTAGTCGGATTAGACATTTTTATTTTTTGATAAAATCGTGAAAAAAAACATGACCAAACCCCTTGGAAATTTTGTTAAAAAATGCAACTTTCTTAAAAATCATCGTAGACTATTGAATTTAACTTTATTTTCATCAGAAAGACGAGAGAAATTGATTGCCGTTAAAAAATTTCAGCTAACTTCAATAGCAAAAAAATTAGTCAGTCACCATGAGGATTTTGGAAAATTTACGAAAATAATTGATTTTTCAGACTTTGATCGGCCGTAGCGGCCAAACGAAAACTCCAAATTGAACGCGGTTTGCAAATCTGAGCTCCTCGTGCGTCAATTAGTCGGATTAGAGATTTTGAATTTTTGATAAAATCGTGAAAAAAAACATGACCAAACCCCTTGGAAATTTTGTTAAAAAATGCAACTTTCTTAAAAATCATCGTAGAGTATTGAATTTAACTTTATTTTCATCAGAAAGACGAGAGAAATTGATTGCCGTTAAAAAATTTCAGCTAACTTCAATAGCAAAAAAATTAGTCAGTCACCATGAGGATTTTGGAAAATTTACGAAAATAATTGATTTTTCAGACTTTGATCGGCCGTAGCGGCCAAACGAAAACTCCAAATTGAACGCGGTTTGCAAATCTGAGCTCCTCGTGCGTCAATTAGTCGGATTAGACATTTTTATTTTTTGATAAAATCGTGAAAAAAAACATGACCAAACCCCTTGGAAATTTTGTTAAAAAATGCAACTTTCTTAAAAATCATCGTAGACTATTGAATTTAACTTTATTTTCATCAGAAAGACGAGAGAAATTGATTGCCGTTAAAAAATTTCAGCTAACTTCAATAGCAAAAAAATTAGTCAGTCACCATGAGGATTTTGGAAAATTTACGAAAATAATTGATTTTTCAGACTTTGATCGGCCGTAGCGGCCAAACGAAAACTCCAAATTGAACGCGGTTTGCAAATCTGAGCTCCTCGTGCGTCAATTAGTCGGATTAGAGATTTTGAATTTTTGATAAAATCGTGAAAAAAAACATGACCAAACCCCTTGGAAATTTTGTTAAAAAAATGCAACTTTCTTAAAAATCATCGTAGAGTATTGAATTTAACTTTATTTTCATCAGAAAGACGAGAGAAATTGATTGCCGTTAAAAAATTTCAGCTAACTTCAATAGCAAAAAAATTAGTCAGTCACCATGAGGATTTTGGAAAATTTACGAAAATAATTGATTTTTCAGACTTTGATCGGCCGTAGCGGCCAAACGAAAACTCCAAATTGAACGCGGTTTGCAAATCTGAGCTCCTCGTACGTCAATTAGTCGGATTAGACATTTTTATTTTTTAATTAAATCGTGAAAAAAAACATGACCAAACCCCTTGGAAATTTTGTTAAAAAATGCAACTTTCTTAAAAATCATCGTAGAGTATTGAATTTAACTTTATTTTCATCAGAAAGACGAGAGAAATTGATTGCCGTTAAAAAATTTCAGCTAACTTCAATAGCAAAAAAATTAGTCAGTCACCATGAGGATTTTGGAAAATTTACGAAAATAATTGATTTTTCAGACTTTGATCGGCCGTAGCGGCCAAACGAAAACTCCAAATTGAACGCGGTTTGCAAATCTGAGCTCCTCGTACGTCAATTAGTCGGATTAGACATTTTTATTTTTTGATAAAATCGTGAAAAAAAACATGACCAAACCCCTTGGAAATTTTGTTAAAAAATGCAACTTTCTTAAAAATCATCGTAGAGTATTGAATTTAACTTTATTTTCATCAGAAAGACGAGAGAAATTGATTGCCGTTAAAAAATTTCAGCTAACTTCAATAGCAAAAAAATTAGTCAGTCACCATGAGGATTTTGGAAAATTTACGAAAATAATTGATTTTTCAAACTTTGATCGGCCGTAGCGGCCAAACGAAAACTCCAAATTGAACGCGGTTTGCAAATCTGAGCTCCTCGTACGTCAATTAGTCGGATTAGACATTTTTATTTTTTGATAAAATCGTGAAAAAAAAACATGACCAAACCCCTTGGAAATTTTGTTAAAAAATGCAACTTTCTTAAAAATCATCGTAGAGTATTGAATTTAACTTTATTTTCATCAGAAAGACGAGAGAAATTGATTGCCGTTAAAAAATTTCAGCTAACTTCCATAGCAAAAAAAATAGTCAGTCACCATGAGGATTTTGGAAAATTTACGAAAATAATTGATTTTTCAGACTTTGATCGGCCGTAGCGGCCAAACGAAAACTCCAAATTGAACGCGGTTTGCAAATCTGAGCTCCTCGTACGTCAATTAGTCGGATTAGACATTTTTATTTTTTGATAAAATCGTGAAAAAAAAACATGACCAAACCCCTTGGAAATTTTGTTAAAAAATGCAACTTTCTTAAAAATCATCGTAGACTATTGAATTTAACTTTATTTTCATCAGAAAGACGAGAGAAATTGATTGCCGTTAAAAAATTTCAGCTAACTTCAATAGCAAAAAAATTAGTCAGTCACCATGAGGATTTTGGAAAATTTACGAAAATAATTGATTTTTTAGACTTTGATCGGCCGTAGCGGCCAAACGAAAACTCCAAATTGAACGCGGTTTGCAAATCTGAGCTCCTCGTACGTCAATTAGTCGGATTATACATTTTTATTTTTTGATAAAATCGTGAAAAAAAACATGACCAAACCCCTTGGAAATTTTGTTAAAAAATGCAACTTTCTTAAAAATCATCGTAGAGTATTGAATTTAACTTTATTTTCATCAGAAAGACGAGAGAAATTGATTGCCGTTAAAAAATTTCAGCGAACTTCAATAGCAAAAAAATTAGTCAGTCACCATGAGGATTTTGGAAAATTTACGAAAATAATTGATTTTTCAGACTTTGATCGGCCGTAGCGGCCAAACGAAAACTCCAAATTGAACGCGGTTTGCAAATCTGAGCTCCTCGTACGTCAATTAGTCGGATTAGACATTTTTATTTTTTGATAAAATCGTGAAAAAAAACATGACCAAACCCCTTGGAAATTTTGTTAAAAAATGCAACTTTCTTAAAAATCATCGTAGAGTATTGAATTTAACTTTATTTTCATCAGAAAGACGAGAGAAATTGATTGCCGTTAAAAAATTTCAGCTAACTTCAATAGCAAAAAAATTAGTCAGTCACCATGAGGATTTTGGAAAATTTACGAAAATAATTGATTTTTCAGACTTTGATCGGCCGTAGCGGCCAAACGAAAACTCCAAATTGAACGCGGTTTGCAAATCTGAGCTCCTCGTACGTCAGTTAGTCGGATTAGACATTTTTATTTTTTGATAAAATCGTGAAAAAAAACATGACAAAACCCCTTGGAAATTTTGTTAAAAAATGCAACTTTCTTAAAAATCATCGTAGAGTATTGAATTTAACTTTATTTTCATCAGAAAGACGAGAGAAATTGATTGCCGTTAAAAAATTTCAGCTAACTTCAATAGCAAAAAAATTAGTCAGTCACCATGAGGATTTTGGAAAATTTACGAAAATAATTGATTTTTCAGACTTTGATCGGCCGTAGCGGCCAAACGAAAACTCCAAATTGAACGCGGTTTGCAAATCTGAGCTCCTCGTGCGTCAATTAGTCGGATTAGACATTTTTATTTTTTGATAAAATCGTGAAAAAAAACATGACCAAACCCCTTGGAAATTTTGTTAAAAAATGCAACTTTCTTAAAAATCATCGTAGACTATTGAATTTAACTTTATTTTCATCAGAAAGGCGAGAGAAATTGATTGCCGTTAAAAAATTTCAGCTAACTTCAATAGCAAAAAAATTAGTCAGTCACCATGAGGATTTTGGAAAATTTACGAAAATAATTGATTTTTCAGACTTTGATCGGCCGTAGCGGCCAAACGAAAACTCCAAATTGAACGCGGTTTGCAAATCTGAGCTCCTCGTACGTCAATTAGTCGGATTATACATTTTTATTTTTTGATAAAATCGTGAAAAAAAACATGACCAAACCCCTTGGAAATTTTGTTAAAAAATGCAACTTTCTTAAAAATCATCGTAGAGTATTGAATTTAACTTTATTTTCATCAGAAAGACGAGAGAAATTGATTGCCGTTAAAAAATTTCAGCTAACTTCAATAGCAAAAAAATTAGTCAGTCACCATGAGGATTTTGGAAAATTTACGAAAATAATTGATTTTTCAGACTTTGATCGGCCGTAGCGGCCAAACGAAAACTCCAAATTGAACGCGGTTTGCAAATCTGAGCTCCTCGTACGTCAATTAGTCGGATTAGACATTTTTATTTTTTGATAAAATCGTGAAAAAAAACATGACCAAACCCCTTGGAAATTTTGTTAAAAAATGCAACTTTCTTAAAAATCATCGTAGAGTATTGAATTTAACTTAATTTTCATCAGAAAGACGAGAGAAATTGATTGCCGTTAAAAAATTTCAGCTAACTTCAATAGCAAAAAAATTAGTCAGTCACCATGAGGATTTTGGAAAATTTACGAAAATAATTGATTTTTCAGACTTTGATCGGCCGTAGCGGCCAAACGAAAACTCCAAATTGAACGCGGTTTGCAAATCTGAGCTCCTCGTGCGTCAATTAGTCGGATTAGACATTTTTATTTTTTGATAAAATCGTGAAAAAAAACATGACCAAACCCCTTGGAAATTTTGTTAAAAAATGCAACTTTCTTAAAAATCATCGTAGAGTATTGAATTTAACTTTATTTTCATCAGAAAGACGAGAGAAATTGATTGCCGTTAAAAAATTTCAGCTAACTTCAATAGCAAAAAAATTAGTCAGTCACCATGAGGATTTTGGAAAATTTACGAAAATAATTGATTTTTCAGACTTTGATCGGCCGTAGCGGCCAAACGAAAACTCCAAATTGAACGCGGTTTGCAAATCTGAGCTCCTCGTACGTCAATTAGTCGGATTAGACATTTTTATTTTTTGATAAAATCGTGAAAAAAAACATGACCAAACCCCTTGGAAATTTTGTTAAAAAATGCAACTTTCTTAAAAATCATCGTAGAGTATTGAATTTAACTTAATTTTCATCAGAAAGACGAGAGAAATTGATTGCCGTTAAAAAATTTCAGCTAACTTCAATAGCAAAAAAATTAGTCAGTCACCATGAGGATTTTGGAAAATTTACGAAAATAATTGATTTTTCAGACTTTGATCGGCCGTAGCGGCCAAACGAAAACTCCAAATTGAACGCGGTTTGCAAATCTGAGCTCCTCGTGCGTCAATTAGTCGGATTAGACATTTTTATTTTTTGATAAAATCGTGAAAAAAAACATGACCAAACCCCTTGGAAATTTTGTTAAAAAATGCAACTTTCTTAAAAATCATCGTAGACTATTGAATTTAACTTTATTTTCATCAGAAAGACGAGAGAAATTGATTGCCGTTAAAAAATTTCAGCTAACTTCAATAGCAAAAAAATTAGTCAGTCACCATGAGGATTTTGGAAAATTTACGAAAATAATTGATTTTTCAGACTTTGATCGGCCGTAGCGGCCAAACGAAAACTCCAAATTGAACGCGGTTTGCAAATCTGAGCTCCTCGTGCGTCAATTAGTCGGATTAGACATTTTTATTTTTTGATAAAATCGTGAAAAAAAACATGACCAAACCCCTTGGAAATTTTGTTAAAAAATGCAACTTTCTTAAAAATCATCGTAGACTATTGAATTTAACTTTATTTTCATCAGAAAGACGAGAGAAATTGATTGCCGTTAAAAAATTTCAGCTAACTTCAATAGCAAAAAAATTAGTCAGTCACCATGAGGATTTTGGAAAATTTACGAAAATAATTGATTTTTCAGACTTTGATCGGCCGTAGCGGCCAAACGAAAACTCCAAATTGAACGCGGTTTGCAAATCTGAGCTCCTCGTGCGTCAATTAGTCGGATTAGAGATTTTTATTTTTTGATAAAATCGTGAAAAAAAACATGACCAAACCCCTTGGAAATTTTGTTAAAAAATGCAACTTTCTTAAAAATCATCGTAGAGTATTGAATTTAACTTTATTTTCATCAGAAAGACGAGAGAAATTGATTGCCGTTAAAAAATTTCAGCTAACTTCAATAGCAAAAAAATTAGTCAGTCACCATGAGGATTTTGGAAAATTTACGAAAATAATTGATTTTTCAGACTTTGATCGGCCGTAGCGGCCAAACGAAAACTCCAAATTGAACGCGGTTTGCAAATCTGAGCTCCTCGTGCGTCAATTAGTCGGATTAGAGATTTTGAATTTTTGATAAAATCGTGAAAAATAACATGACCAGACCAAAATCCTTGGAAATTTTGTTAAAAAATGCAACTTTCTTAAAAATCATCGTAGAGTATTGAATTTAACTTTATTTTCATCAGAAAGACGAGAGAAATTGATTGCCGTTAAAAAATTTCAGCTAACTTCAAAAGCAAAAAAATTAGTCAGTCACCATGAGGATTTTGGAAAATTTACGAAAATAATTGATTTTTCAGACTTTGATCGGCCGTAGCGGCCAAACGAAAACTCCAAATTGAACGCGGTTTGCAAATCTGAGCTCCTCGTGCGTCAATTAGTAGGATTAGAGATTTTGAATTTTTGATAAAATCGTGAAAAAAACATGACCAAACCCCTTGGAAATTTTGTTAAAAAATGCAACTTTCTTAAAAATCATCGTAGAGTATTGAATTTAACTTTATTTTCATCAGAAAGACGAGAGAAATTGATTGCCGTTAAAAAATTTCAGCTAACTTCAATAGCAAAAAAATTAGTCAGTCACCATGAGGATTTTGGAAAATTTACGAAAATAATTGATTTTTCAGACTTTGATCGGCCGTAGCGGCCAAACGAAAACTCCAAATTGAACGCGGTTTGCAAATCTGAGCTCCTCGTACGTCAATTAGTCGGATTAGACATTTTGAATTTTTGATAAAATCGTGAAAAAAAACGTGACCAAACCCCTTGGAAATTTTGTTAAAAAATGCAACTTTCTTAAAAATCATCGTAGAGTATTGAATTTAACTTTATTTTCATCAGAAAGACGAGAGAAATTGATTGCCGTTAAAAAATTTCAGCTAACTTCAATAGCAAAAAAATTAGTCAGTCACCATGAGGATTTTGGAAAATTAACGAAAATAATTGATTTTTCAGACTTTGATCGGCCGTAGCGGCCAAACGAAAACTCCAAATTGAACGCGGTTTGCAAATCTGAGCTCCTCGTGCGTCAATTAGTCGGATTAGAGATTTTGAATTTTTGATAAAATCGTGAAAAAAAACATGACCAAACCCCTTGGAAATTTTGTTAAAAAATGCAACTTTCTTAAAAATCATCGTAGACTATTGAATTTAACTTTATTTTCATCAGAAAGACGAGAGAAATTGATTGCCGTTAAAAAATTTCAGCTAACTTCAATAGCAAAAAAATTAGTCAGTCACCATGAGGATTTTGGAAAATTTACGAAAATAATTGATTTTTCAGACTTTGATCGGCCGTAGCGGCCAAACGAAAACTCCAAATTGAACGCGGTTTGCAAATCTGAGCTCCTCGTACGTCAATTAGTCGGATTAGACATTTTTATTTTTTGATAAAATCGTGAAAAAAAACATGACCAAACCCCTTGGAAATTTTGTTAAAAAATGCAACTTTCTTAAAAATCATCGTAGAGTATTGAATTTAACTTTATTTTCATCAGAAAGACGAGGGAAATTGATTGCCGTTAAAAAATTTCAGCTAACTTCAATAGCAAAAAAATTAGTCAGTCACCATGAGGATTTTGGAAAATTTACGAAAATAATTGATTTTTCAGACTTTGATCGGCCGTAGCGGCCAAACGAAAACTCCAAATTGAACGCGGTTTGCAAATCTGAGCTCCTCGTACGTCAATTAGTCGGATTAGACATTTTTATTTTTTGATAAAATCGTGAAAAAAAACATGACCAAACCCCTTGGAAATTTTGTTAAAAAATGCAACTTTCTTAAAAATCATCGTAGAGTATTGAATTTAACTTTATTTTCATCAGAAAGACGAGAGAAATTGATTGCCGTTAAAAAATTTCAGCTAACTTCAATAGCAAAAAAATTAGTCAGTCACCATGAGGATTTTGGAAAATTTACGAAAATAATTGATTTTTCAGACTTTGATCGGCCGTAGCGGCCAAACGAAAACTCCAAATTGAACGCGGTTTGCAAATCTGAGCTCCTCGTACGTCAATTAGTCGGATTAGACATTTTGAATTTTTGATAAAATCGTGAAAAAAAACATGACCAAACCCCTTGGAAATTTTGTTAAAAAATGCAACTTTCTTAAAAATCATCGTAGACTATTGAATTTAACTTTATTTTCATCAGAAAGACGAGAGAAATTGATTGCCGTTAAAAAATTTCAGCTAACTTCAATAGCAAAAAAATTAGTCAGTCACCATGAGGATTTTGGAAAATTAACGAAAATAATTGATTTTTCAGACTTTGATCGGCCGTAGCGGCCAAACGAAAACTCCAAATTGAACGCGGTTTGCAAATCTGAGCTCCTCGTGCGTCAATTAGTCGGATTAGAGATTTTGAATTTTTGATAAAATCGTGAAAAAAAACATGACCAAACCCCTTGGAAATTTTGTTAAAAAATGCAACTTTCTTAAAATCATCGTAGACTATTGAATTTAACTTTATTTTCATCAGAAAGACGAGAGAAATTGATTGCCGTTAAAAAATTTCAGCTAACTTCAATAGCAAAAAAATTAGTCAGTCACCATGAGGATTTTGGAAAATTTACGAAAATAATTGATTTTTCAGACTTTGATCGGCCGTAGCGGCCAAACGAAAACTCCAAATTGAACGCGGTTTGCAAATCTGAGCTCCTCGTACGTCAATTAGTCGGATTAGACATTTTTATTTTTTGATAAAATCGTGAAAAAAAACATGACCAAACCCCTTGGAAATTTTGTTAAAAAATGCAACTTTCTTAAAAATCATCGTAGAGTATTGAATTTAACTTTATTTTCATCAGAAAGACGAGAGAAATTGATTGCCGTTAAAAAATTTCAGCTAACTTCAATAGCAAAAAAATTAGTCAGTCACCATGAGGATTTTGGAAAATTAACGAAAATAATTGATTTTTCAGACTTTGATCGGCCGTAGCGGCCAAACGAAAACTCCAAATTGAACGCGGTTTGCAAATCTGAGCTCCTCGTGCGTCAATTAGTCGGATTAGAGATTTTGAATTTTTGATAAAATCGTGAAAAAAAACATGACCAAACCCCTTGGAAATTTTGTTAAAAAATGCAACTTTCTTAAAAATCATCGTAGACTATTGAATTTAACTTTATTTTCATCAGAAAGACGAGAGAAATTGATTGCCGTTAAAAAATTTCAGCTAACTTCAATAGCAAAAAAATTAGTCAGTCACCATGAGGATTTTGGAAAATTTACGAAAATAATTGATTTTTCAGACTTTGATCGGCCGTAGCGGCCAAACGAAAACTCCAAATTGAACGCGGTTTGCAAATCTGAGCTCCTCGTACGTCAATTAGTCGGATTAGACATTTTTATTTTTTGATAAAATCGTGAAAAAAAACATGACCAAACCCCTTGGAAATTTTGTTAAAAAATGCAACTTTCTTAAAAATCATCGTAGAGTATTGAATTTAACTTTATTTTCATCAGAAAGACGAGGGAAATTGATTGCCGTTAAAAAATTTCAGCTAACTTCAATAGCAAAAAAATTAGTCAGTCACCATGAGGATTTTGGAAAATTT
The DNA here is from genome assembly GCA_910593695.2 of Ocypus olens. Lineage (NCBI taxonomy): Eukaryota > Metazoa > Arthropoda > Insecta > Coleoptera > Staphylinidae > Ocypus > Ocypus olens. The sequence goes on from OU343054.1 coordinate 45,548,800, forward strand.
ACGAAAATAATTGATTTTTCAGACTTTGATCGGCCGTAGCGGCCAAACGAAAACTCCAAATTGAACGCGGTTTGCAAATCTGAGCTCCTCGTACGTCAATTAGTCGGATTAGACATTTTTATTTTTTGATAAAATCGTGAAAAAAAAACATGACCAAACCCCTTGGAAATTTTGTTAAAAAATGCAACTTTCTTAAAAATCATCGTAGACTATTGAATTTAACTTTATTTTCATCAGAAAGACGAGAGAAATTGATTGCCGTTAAAAAATTTCAGCTAACTTCAATAGCAAAAAAATTAGTCAGTCACCATGAGGATTTTGGAAAATTTACAAAATAATTGATTTTTCAGACTTTGATCGGCCGTAGCGGCCAAACGAAAACTCCAAATTGAACGCGGTTTGCAAATCTGAGCTCCTCGTACGTCAATTAGTCGGATTAGACATTTTTATTTTTTGATAAAATCGTGAAAAAAAACATGACCAAACCCCTTGGAAATTTTGTTAAAAAATGCAACTTTCTTAAAAATCATCGTAGAGTATTGAATTTAACTTTATTTTCATCAGAAAGACGAGGGAAATTGATTGCCGTTAAAAAATTTCAGCTAACTTCAATAGCAAAAAAATTAGTCAGTCACCATGAGGATTTTGGAAAATTTACGAAAATAATTGATTTTTCAGACTTTGATCGGCCGTAGCGGCCAAACGAAAACTCCAAATTGAACGCGGTTTGCAAATCTGAGCTCCTCGTACGTCAATTAGTCGGATTAGACATTTTTATTTTTTGATAAAATCGTGAAAAAAAACATGACCAAACCCCTTGGAAATTTTGTTAAAAAATGCAACTTTCTTAAAAATCATCGTAGAGTATTGAATTTAACTTTATTTTCATCAGAAAGACGAGAGAAATTGATTGCCGTTAAAAAATTTCAGCTAACTTCAATAGCAAAAAAATTAGTCAGTCACCATGAGGATTTTGGAAAATTTACGAAAATAATTGATTTTTCAGACTTTGATCGGCCGTAGCGGCCAAACGAAAACTCCAAATTGAACGCGGTTTGCAAATCTGAGCTCCTCGTACGTCAATTAGTCGGATTAGACATTTTTATTTTTTGATAAAATCGTGAAAAAAAACATGACCAAACCCCTTGGAAATTTTGTTAAAAAATGCAACTTTCTTAAAAATCATCGTAGAGTATTGAATTTAACTTTATTTTCATCAGAAAGACGAGAGAAATTGATTGCCGTTAAAAAATTTCAGCTAACTTCAATAGCAAAAAAATTAGTCAGTCACCATGAGGATTTTGGAAAATTAACGAAAATAATTGATTTTTCAGACTTTGATCGGCCGTAGCGGCCAAACGAAAACTCCAAATTGAACGCGGTTTGCAAATCTGAGCTCCTCGTGCGTCAATTAGTCGGATTAGAGATTTTGAATTTTTGATAAAATCGTGAAAAAAAACATGACCAAACCCCTTGGAAATTTTGTTAAAAAATGCAACTTTCTTAAAAATCATCGTAGACTATTGAATTTAACTTTATTTTCATCAGAAAGACGAGAGAAATTGATTGCCGTTAAAAAATTTCAGCTAACTTCAATAGCAAAAAAATTAGTCAGTCACCATGAGGATTTTGGAAAATTTACGAAAATAATTGATTTTTCAGACTTTGATCGGCCGTAGCGGCCAAACGAAAACTCCAAATTGAACGCGGTTTGCAAATCTGAGCTCCTCGTACGTCAATTAGTCGGATTAGACATTTTTATTTTTTGATAAAATCGTGAAAAAAAACATGACCAAACCCCTTGGAAATTTTGTTAAAAAATGCAACTTTCTTAAAAATCATCGTAGACTATTGAATTTAACTTTATTTTCATCAGAAAGACGAGAGAAATTGATTGCCGTTAAAAAATTTCAGCTAACTTCAATAGCAAAAAAATTAGTCAGTCACCATGAGGATTTTGGAAAATTTACGAAAATAATTGATTTTTCAGACTTTGATCGGCCGTAGCGGCCAAACGAAAACTCCAAATTGAACGCGGTTTGCAAATCTGAGCTCCTCGTACGTCAATTAGTCGGATTAGACATTTTTATTTTTTGATAAAATCGTGAAAAAAAACATGACCAAACCCCTTGGAAATTTTGTTAAAAAATGCAACTTTCTTAAAAATCATCGTAGAGTATTGAATTTAACTTTATTTTCATCAGAAAGACGAGGGAAATTGATTGCCGTTAAAAAATTTCAGCTAACTTCAATAGCAAAAAAATTAGTCAGTCACCATGAGGATTTTGGAAAATTTACGAAAATAATTGATTTTTCAGACTTTGATCGGCCGTAGCGGCCAAACGAAAACTCCAAATTGAACGCGGTTTGCAAATCTGAGCTCCTCGTACGTCAATTAGTCGGATTAGACATTTTTATTTTTTGATAAAATCGTGAAAAAAAACATGACCAAACCCCTTGGAAATTTTGTTAAAAAATGCAACTTTCTTAAAAATCATCGTAGAGTATTGAATTTAACTTTATTTTCATCAGAAAGACGAGAGAAATTGATTGCCGTTAAAAAATTTCAGCTAACTTCAATAGCAAAAAAATTAGTCAGTCACCATGAGGATTTTGGAAAATTTACGAAAATAATTGATTTTTCAGACTTTGATCGGCCGTAGCGGCCAAACGAAAACTCCAAATTGAACGCGGTTTGCAAATCTGAGCTCCTCGTGCGTCAATTAGTCGGATTAGAGATTTTGAATTTTTGATAAAATCGTGAAAAAAAACATGACCAAACCCCTTGGAAATTTTGTTAAAAAATGCAACTTTCTTAAAAATCATCGTAGAGTATTGAATTTAACTTTATTTTCATCAGAAAGACGAGAGAAATTGATTGCCGTTAAAAAATTTCAGCTAACTTCAATAGCAAAAAAATTAGTCAGTCACCATGAGGATTTTGGAAAATTTACGAAAATAATTGATTTTTCAGACTTTGATCGGCCGTAGCGGCCAAACGAAAACTCCAAATTGAACGCGGTTTGCAAATCTGAGCTCCTCGTGCGTCAATTAGTCGGATTAGACATTTTTATTTTTTGATAAAATCGTGAAAAAAAACATGACCAAACCCCTTGGAAATTTTGTTAAAAAATGCAACTTTCTTAAAAATCATCGTAGAGTATTGAATTTAACTTTATTTTCATCAGAAAGACGAGAGAAATTGATTGCCGTTAAAAAATTTCAGCTAACTTCAATAGCAAAAAAATTAGTCAGTCACCATGAGGATTTTGGAAAATTTACGAAAATAATTGATTTTTCAGACTTTGATCGGCCGTAGCGGCCAAACGAAAACTCCAAATTGAACGCGGTTTGCAAATCTGAGCTCCTCGTACGTCAATTAGTCGGATTAAACATTTTTATTTTTTGATAAAATCGTGAAAAAAAACATGACCAAACCCCTTGGAAATTTTGTTAAAAAATGCAACTTTCTTAAAAATCATCGTAGAGTATTGAATTTAACTTTATTTTCATCAGAAAGACGAGAGAAATTGATTGCCGTTAAAAAATTTCAGCTAACTTCAATAGCAAAAAAATTAGTCAGTCACCATGAGGATTTTGGAAAATTTACGAAAATAATTGATTTTTCAGACTTTGATCGGCCGTAGCGGCCAAACGAAAACACCAAATTGAACGCGGTTTGCAAATCTGAGCTCCTCGTACGTCAATTAGTCGGATTAGACATTTTTATTTTTTGATAAAATCGTGAAAAAAAACATGACCAAACCCCTTGGAAATTTTGTTAAAAAATGCAACTTTCTTAAAAATCATCGTAGAGTATTGAATTTAACTTTATTTTCATCAGAAAGACGAGAGAAATTGATTGCCGTTAAAAAAATTCAGCTAACTTCAATAGCAAAAAAATTAGTCAGTCACCATGAGGATTTTGGAAAATTTACGAAAATAATTGATTTTTCAGACTTTGATCGGCCGTAGCGGCCAAACGAAAACTCCAAATTGAACGCGGTTTGCAAATCTGAGCTCCTCGTACGTCAATTAGTCGGATTAGACATTTTTATTTTTTGATAAAATCGTGAAAAAAAACATGACCAAACCCCTTGGAAATTTTGTTAAAAAATGCAACTTTCTTAAAAATCATCGTAGAGTATTGAATTTAACTTTATTTTTATCAGAAAGACGAGAGAAATTGATTGCCGTTAAAAAATTTCAGCTAACTTCAATAGCAAAAAAAATAGTCAGTCACCATGAGGATTTTGGAAAATTAACGAAAATAATTGATTTTTCAGACTTTGATCGGCCGTAGCGGCCAAACGAAAACTCCAAATTGAACGCGGTTTGCAAATCTGAGCTCCTCGTACGTCAATTAGTCGGATTAGACATTTTTATTTTTTGATAAAATCGTGAAAAAAAACATGACCAAACCCCTTGGAAATTTTGTTAAAAAATGCAACTTTCTTAAAAATCATCGTAGAGTATTGAATTTAACTTTATTTTCATCAGAAAGACGAGAGAAATTGATTGCCGTTAAAAAAATTCAGCTAACTTCAATAGCAAAAAAATTAGTCAGTCACCATGAGGATTTTGGAAAATTAACGAAAATAATTGATTTTTCAGACTTTGATCGGCCGTAGCGGCCAAACGAAAACTCCAAATTGAACGCGGTTTGCAAATCTGAGCTCCTCGTGCGTCAATTAGTCGGATTAGACATTTTTATTTTTTGATAAAATCGTGAAAAAAAACATGACCAAACCCCTTGGAAATTTTGTTAAAAAATGCAACTTTCTTAAAAATCATCGTAGAGTATTGAATTTAACTTTATTTTCATCAGAAAGACGAGAGAAATTGATTGCCGTTAAAAAAATTCAGCTAACTTCAATAGCAAAAAAATTAGTCAGTCACCATGAGGATTTTGGAAAATTTACGAAAATAATTGATTTTTCAGACTTTGATCGGCCGTAGCGGCCAAACGAAAACTCCAAATTGAACGCGGTTTGCAAATCTGAGCTCCTCGTACGTCAATTAGTCGGATTAGACATTTTTATTTTTTGATAAAATCGTGAAAAAAAACAAGACCAAACCCCTTGGAAATTTTGTTAAAAAATGCAACTTTCTTAAAAATCATCGTAGACTATTGAATTTAACTTTATTTTCATCAGAAAGACGAGAGAAATTGATTGCCGTTAAAAAATTTCAGCTAACTTCAATAGCAAAAAAAATAGTCAGTCACCATGAGGATTTTGGAAAATTAACGAAAATAATTGATTTTTCAGACTTTGATCGGCCGTAGCGGCCAAACGAAAACTCCAAATTGAACGCGGTTTGCAAATCTGAGCTCCTCGTGCGTCAATTAGTCGGATTAGAGATTTTGAATTTTTGATAAAATCGTGAAAAAAAACATGACCAAACCCCTTGGAAATTTTGTTAAAAAATGCAACTTTCTTAAAAATCATCGTAGACTATTGAATTTAACTTAATTTTCATCAGAAAGACGAGAGAAATTGATTGCCGTTAAAAAATTTCAGCTAACTTCAATAGCAAAAAAATTAGTCAGTCACCATGAGGATTTTGGAAAATTTACGAAAATAATTGATTTTTCAGACTTTGATCGGCCGTAGCGGCCAAACGAAAACTCCAAATTAAACGCGGTTTGCAAATCTGAGCTCCTCGTACGTCAATTAGTCGGATTAGAGATTATGAATTTTTGATGAAAACTCGAAAAAAAAAACATGACTAACCCCCTTGGAAATTTTGTTAAAAAATGCAACTTTCTTAAAAATCATCGTAGAGTATTGAATTTAACTTTATTTTCATCAGAAAGACGAGAGAAATTGATTGCCGTTAAAAAAATTCAGCTAACTTCAATAGCAAAAAAATTAGTCAGTCACCATGAGGATTTTGGGAAATTTACGAAAATAATTGATTTTTCAGACTTTGATCGGCCGTAGCGGCCAAACGAAAACTCCAAATTGAACGCGGTTTGCAAATCTGAGCTCCTCGTACGTCAATTAGTCGGATTAGATATTTTTATTTTTTGATGAAAACTCGAATAAAAGGCATGAGTAAACCCCTTGGAAATTTGTTAAAAAATGCAACTTTCTTAAAAATCATCGTAGAGTATTGAATTCAACTTTATTTTCATCAGAAAGACGAGAGAAATTGATTGCCGTTAAAAAATTTCAGCTAACTTCAATAGCAAAAAAATTAGTCAGTCACCATGAGGATTTTGGAAAATTTACGAAAATAATTGATTTTTCAGACTTTGATCGGCCGTAGCGGCCAAACGAAAACTCCAAATTGAACGCGGTTTGCAAATCTGTGCTCCTCGTACGTCAATTAGTTGGCTTCAATCAAAATTAGAAAATTTTTATTTTTCACGAAAACATGAAATGTTTCATATAAGATGGTCAAAATGCCACCCGACACGGATTATTTTTATGCCAGAATTTTAGATATTTGATCTTAATTTTGTATCGAATATTTTAGATTTAAAGTTTATTTTTTATCCAATATTTTAGATTTTTTAACTTGGATTATTGATTTCATTTCGTGATTTTTTTTTATTTTATTTTCGAATTTCTGACCAGAAACTTATTTTTGGCAAATTATTTTGCTTCTGCCTAAGTTTTTAATTTTTTGTCTGCGTTTTTTATTTTTAGATCAGGATTCTTGATTCTTTGGCCCATATTTTACATTTCTGTATTTTAGATTTTTTTGTTCCAATTCTTTTTATTTTTCATTATTTTGACCAAAATATTCGATTGGTTTGTAGAAATTATCGATTTTTTGTCTGCATACGCCCGAGTTTTCGATGTTTTGTCTAATTTTTCACCTTATTAGGCCCTACTTTTTTGGCCTATATTTTGTATTTTCGATTGTTTTGGTTTCAATTTTAGTCGACTTAAATTTTCGATTCGTTTGTTAAAAATCTTGATTTTTTGGTCTACCACTTTGATTTTTGGGTACGAATTTTAGATTTTAGCTCTTATTTTTTTATTTTTTTTGTCCCATATTTTAGATTTTCTTAACTTGAATTATTGAGTCTATTGTGCGATTTTTTTTAAATTTTAATTTTTGCCACTATTTTCGAATTTCTCGTTGGAACTTATTTTAAGCTAAAAAGAGTTCTATTTGGTGCTGAAAATGGCAAATGATTTTTCTTTTGCTTGTATTTTCAATTTTTTGGTCTGCATTTTTATTTTTAAACCAGGATTTTTTATTTTTTCGGCCGATATTTTAGATCTTGGGCGGTTTTGTTCCAAATTTTTGATTTTTTGGCCAAAATATTTGATTGGTCTTGGAAGATAAATGGTTCTTTGTTTCTTTAAAAAAATGGGGGGGGTATTATATAAGTGGCTCTACCATCAACATGTTCCACGAGCCGCCACTGGTAAAGATATAAGGTATTTGAAATTAAAAAAAAAATCTAAACTCAATATAAACATACTGTTACTCTATTATTAATTTGATGAAATTTTGCTGCTCAATTGTTGATAAATATACACAAAATATCGTAAAAAGATTAGTTATTCAAATTTTTCAAGATGACGCACCAAACATTGAAAGAACATTGACTAAATAAAATTTTCCGTCATTTTATCGGTTCGGGGCGAAAAAAAAATGGTTAAACCTAATAAAAACATGAATACCCTAAATAACCTTTTATTTGGGTAAAAAATATATGTGAATTTTTCAGAATTATTTAGAGAAATTGATTGGCGTTAAAAAAGGGTTATACTTTCCAATTTGATAGCAATGTGTTATTTGTATAACCCTGTTAAAATCTTGAACACATTTGCTTGTGCAACAGTACAGTCTCCAGAAAACGAAATAACAACATCGGTCGCGGCGTTCGAATCAACACGTTCGCCCAGATTTCCCACAGGTGCGCTCCTGGACGCATTTGGAAAATGAGAGCAAAACCTCCTTATCGCCCTTTATCGCGCGGTGCAAACAGTCGCACGCTTATCCTGCGGGATGGATTTTCGGGAGAGGCGAAGCGACGGACGGCGCCTGCGCCGGCGGCGTCCCGACGCTCCGGAGCGCGCGCTACCGCCTCCAGTTCGCGTCCTGTGACGGGCTAGAACGGCCGACCGTTTCACGTCCCCATCCGGAAACACGCCGGAGATGATGCCAGTCGTCGAGGTCGAAACGGCGCTGTGAAAATGGCTTGAAAAATTGGGGGATTTCAAAAAGTAAGATACGTTTTTCTTGTGTGTTTTATGATAATGTTGAAACCACACCAACATCAAAACAGTATCACTTTGTGTACTTATTCCAATTACTTAATATTCACCACATCTTATAAATTGTAACTTTAATTTAAGTTTTCTAAAAAAAATATAATTTTGGTAGCTTGGAAAAAATATTAAAACAACTGCTCCCAACTTCAATCTTGCCAAAATTACTCAAAATTCACCAAAGATTATGATATCGTAAGGAATTAATTCACATCATCACCAGATTTTGTGATAATTAGACACGATCAGAGCGTGGAATTACAAAAAAATTGTTACAATTTTATTGATGGGAAAAAAAATTTAAAAACAACTGCCATGATGCCAAAATGACTTCAAATTAATTAGAGTTTATGATTTTGTAAAAAGAATATACACGTCTTTGCCATATTTCGTAATAATTACAAGTGATCAGAGCGTGAAATTACGAAAAATTGTTACAACTTTGATGGCTCGAAAAAAAATATAAAAACAACTGCCATCAACTTGAAAATTGCCAAAATGACTTCAAATTAATTCGAGTTTATGATTATGTAAAAAAAATATACACAACTTTGCCATATTTTGTGATAATTACAAGTGATCAGAGCGTGAAATTACGAAAAATTGTTACAACTTTTATGGCTCGAAAAAAATATAAAAACAACTGCCATCAACTTGAAACTTACCAAAATGACTTCAAATTAATTAGAGTTTATGATTATGTAAAAAAAAATTCACATCTTTGCCATATTTTGTGATAATTACAAGTGATCAGAGCGTGAAATTACGAAAAATTGTTACAATTTTGTTGGCTCGAAAAAAAATATAAAAACAACTGCCATTAACTTGAAACTTGCCAAAATGACTTCAAATTGATTAGAGTTTATGATTATGTAAAAAAAATATACACATCTTTGCCATATTTTGTGATAATTACAAGTGATCAGAGCCTGAAATTACGAAAAATTGTTACAACTTTGTTGGCTCGAAAAAAAATATAAAAACAACTGCCATTAACTTGAAACTTGCCAAAATGACTTCAAATTGATTAGAGTTTATGATTATGTAAAAAAAATATACACATCTTTGCCATATTTTGTGATAATTACAAGTGATCAGAGCCTGAAATTACGAAAAATTGTTACAACTTTGTTGGCTCGAAAAAAAATATAAAAACAACTGCCATCAACTTGAAACTTGCCAAAATGACTTCAAATTAATTTTGATCATCAAATGTCATCCTTGACCGACGCCATTTTTCTTTTGATGGGGTAAGAAAAATTTTGTTTGGCAATTTATAAGGACACACTTTTCAGGATCAGTGGCGGCTGGTGGAACATTTTGATGGTAGAGCCACTTAGCCTACAATATATGCCTTCTTTTTGAGGAAAAACGAATGCTAATTGAAATTGAAAACCTTTACAGAAGCATTAAATAAATCAAATAAAGACGAAAAGTGTTTTTAGAATGATTGAAAAAATCCTTGAAATTCGTGGTAGTGCCATGGCCCCTTGACTCTACATAACGAGCCGCCCCTGTTCAGGATAATTCAATTGTCATTTTAGACATGAATCTACAATCGGAAATTTCTGCCGACTGTCACTTTTTGATTATCAAATGTCAACTTTGACCGACGCCATTTTTCTTTCAGGTGAAGTTAGAAAAGTTTTATTTGGCAATTTACGAGGACACATATTTTAGAATCAATCTGTCACAGTCTTATTCAATTGTCATTCTGGGTATGGAATTTAGAATCATATTTTTGTTGAAAGTCACTTTTTGATTATCAAATATCAGCTTTGACCAACGCCATTTTTCTTTGGGTGAAGTTGGAAAAGTTTTGTTTGGCAATTTATGAGGACGCACTTTTCATCATCAATCTTCTGCATTTTCATTCAATTGTCATTTTGGACATGGAATCTACAATCATATTTCCGCCAGAAGTCAATTTTTGATCATCAAATGTCAGCCTTGATCGACGCCATTTTTCTTTGGGTGACGTTAGAAATATTTTGTGTGGCAATTTATAGGGACATACTTTTCAGGGTCAATCTGTCAGAGTTTTATTCAATTGTCATTTTAGACATGGAATCTACAATCATTTTTCTGCCGAAAGTCAATGTTTGAGCATCAAACGTTAGCTTTGACCGTCGCCATTTTTCTCTTGGTGAAGTTGGATACATTTTATTTGGCAATTTATGAGGACACATATGTTAGGATCAATCCGTCATAGTTTCATTCAATTGTCATTTTGGACACGGAATCTACAATCAAATTTCTGCCAAAAGTCAGTTTTTGATCATTAAATATCAACTTGGAATAACGCCATTTTTCTTTGAGTGAAGTTGGAAAAGTGGCAATTTATGAGGACACACGTTTTAGGATCAGTCTGCCACAGTTTCATTCAATTGTCATTTTGGGCATGGAAAATAGAATTATATTTCTGTAAAAAGTATTTTTTTAATCATCAAATGTCAACTTTGACGGACGCCATTTTTCTTTTGGGTGAAGTTAGAAAAGTTTTATTTGGCAATTTATAATGACACACTTTTTAGGATCACTCTGCCACAGTTTCATTCAATTGTCATTTTAGACATGGAATCTACAATCATATTGTCCATTAAAACGAAATAAACCAAAAATTTAAGGATGGTGTTTGCAGCTTTTTACAGTTTCATAATTCGGAATGCATTTTGGGCAAATTTTGAAAATTTCAAGTTGTTGGCAATTGTTTTAATATTTAATTCCAATCGCCAAAATTTTCACAATTTTTACAACTTAATTCTCCATTAGAGCGAAATAAACAAAAAATGTAAGGATTGTGTTGCAGCCTTTTACAATTTTATAATTCGGAACGCATTTTGAGCAAATTTCGAATATTTCAAGTTGATGGAAATTGTTTCTCTATTTATTTCGAATATCTAAAAAACGCAAATTTAAATGATGCATTGATAAAAAAAATATACAGATACATATTTATGTTTTCATAAAAAAAACTCAAGCAGCAGTTTGTCCGCCCTCGGGCATTTGCATCCCCGGAACGACCCGCCCCTCGCGCCGTAATAATCTAAACACAAAGCGACGCTGTAATAATAATTACATAAAAACTAGGCTAAGATATACACATATAAAAATGCTAATAAACTGAAAGCTTATTTTCGTTGGTTCGTTGGAGAAAACGTGTGCGAATGCAAATTTTATTTAATGCAGTTATCCACTCTGAATGATTGGGGTGCGTGAGTGGGCAAGTGGCTTAGTTCCGTTTTCTTTTTTCTCACGTGGAAAAGGTCTATCTGGGTCAAGTTTGCGTGGGTGGATCGCAAAAGTATTGCTAAACCCCCAATAATATATGGTGGATGCGCCGGGTGAGTCGCTGATCGTTTATTGAAAAAATGCTAATAACAAAATTTCCAAGTAATTGCAATTGCACTCTGTTATAGATATTAATATCACAATTCTTCGTATTCGGAAAAAACACTTTGAGCGATACTTCCGACGCGACTGCGAGGGAGAAAGGACGAGAACATAAATCTCCCATTAATCACGCACCGTCTCATATCGTTTATGTTCCGGCACACGCTTTATTCCGCTCGAATGACCCTTGGAGAGATATTTAATAAGCCTCCGGTTATTAAAGGAAACGAGTTAAATGATATTTTCGACGCCCACCGATTTCAGGGTGGATCCGACTCTAATGATCGGGAATTAATTACAGCTGAAACATGCACGAACCATTTGCATAATTGATCGAGAATCGTCGGAATTGGTTTTTTTGTTATCCCACCCGGTATATTTACATTACATCCTTCCTCGCGTCAATTTAGGGTGGAAATGTAGTCTGCGAGGACAGCCGTCATAATTCACGCTTTTTATGCCTCTTGCATCCCGAGCCGGTTTTTTTTTCGCACAACTCACGGGATCACATTTACTTTTTCGTCTCTCGATGTCACCCCAGGGGAAATGGGAGTTTTTCGAGAGATAATTGGATCTCTAATTGAACCTACTCGGCCGAAAAAGTGGCAATTATTTTTCGCAAATGACTATTAATTACGGAAGAAAAAAAGGTTTTCTGTTAATTGAAAGAAAACATAACAAAAAGTGTTCTGAGTTTGTGGACGCTGTCTCTCAAAAAGTGCTACACGAATTGCAGTGAAACTTTCAACATTAGCTTTATATGATAATTTAAATAATGTGTTTTTAATTTTCCGTTAAAACACTTGCCAAATTTTGGAACGAAACAAAGAAGCAACGCGCCGAACTTAAAATGTAAAAGTTGAAAAATGCATTCAACGATTTGAAAAATTCTAAAAAAAAAAACAAGGAATTTATTTCAAAACCTGAAGATGTCTTAGTAAATAATGTATTTTTAATTTTCCATTAAAACAGTTACCAAATTTTTGAACGAAACAAAGCAGCAAAATGGAAAAGTTGAAAAATGCATTCAACGATTTGAAAAATTCTAAAAAAAAAAACAAGGAATTTATTTCAAAACCTGAAGATGTCTTAGTAAATAATGTATTTTTAATTTTCCATTAAAACAGTTACCAAATTTTTGAACGAAACAAAGCAGCAAAATGGAAAAGTTGAAAAATGCATTCAACGATTTGAAAAATTCTAAAAAAAAAAACAAGGAATTTATTTCAAAACCTGAAGATGTCTTAGTAAATAATGTATTTTTAATTTTCCATTAAAACAGTTACCAAATTTTTGAACGAAACAAAGCAGCAAAATGGAAAAGTTGAAAAATGCATTCAACGATTTGAAAAATTGTAAAAAAATAATCAGACAAGGAATTCATTTCAAAACCTGAAGATGTCTTAATACATAATGTATTTTTAATTTCCCGTTAAAACAATTGCAAAATTTTGGAACGAAACAAACCAGCAACGCTCCAAACTGAAAATGGAAAAGTTGAAAAATGCATTCAAGGATTTGGAAAATTGTAAAAAAAATAATCAGACAAGGAATTTATTTGAAAACTTGAAGATGTCTTAATAAATAATGTATTTTTAATTTCCCGTTAAAAGAATTGTCAAATTTTTGAACAAAACAAAGCAGCAAAATGGAAAAGTTGAAAAATGCATTCACGATTTGAAAAATTGTAAAAAAAAATAATCAGACAAAGAATTTATTTCAAAGCCTGAAGATGTCTTGATAAATAATGTATTTTTAATTTTCCGTTAAAGCAGTTGCCAAATTTTTGAACGACACAAAGCAGCAAAATGGAAAAGTTGAAAAATGCATTCACGATTTGAAAAATTGTAAAAAAAATAATCAGACAAGGAATTTATTTCAAAACCTGAAGATGTCTTAATAAATAATGTGTTTTTAATTTTCCATTAAAACAGTTGCCAAATTTTTGAACGAAACAAAGCAGCAAAATGGAAAAGTTAAAAAATGCATTCAACGATTTGATAAATTGTAAAAAAAATAATCAGACAAGGAATTTATTTCAAAACCTGCAGATGTCTTAATAAATAATGTGTTTTTGATTTCCCGTTAAAACAATTGTTAAATTTTTGAACGAAACAAAGCAGCAAAATGGAAAAGTTGAAAAATGCATTCAACGATTTGATAAATTGTAAAAAAAAATAATCAGACAAGGAATTTATTTCAAAACCTCAAGATGTCTTGATAAATAATGTGTTTTTAATTTTCCGTTAAAACAGTTGCCAAATTTTTGAACGAAACAAAGCAGCAAAATGGAAAAGTTGCAAAATGCATTCAACGATTTGAAACATTATATAAAAATAATCAGACAAGGAATTTATTTCAAAACCTGAAGATGTCTTAATAAATAATGTGTTTTTGATTTCCCGTTAAAATAATTGTTAAATTTTTGAACGAAACAAAGCAGCAAAATGGAAAAGTTGAAAAATGCATTCAACGATTTGAAAAATTGTAAAAAAATCATCAGACAAGGAATTTATTTCAAAACCTGAAGATGTCTTGATAAATAATGTGTTTATAATTTTCCGTTAAAACAGTTCCCAAATTTTTGAACGAAACAAAGCAGCAAAATGGAAAAGTTAAAAAATGCATTCAACGATTTGATAAATTGTAAAAAAAATAATCAGACAAGGAATTTATTTCAAAACCTGCAGATGTCTTAATAAATAATGTGTTTTTGATTTCCCGTTAAAACAATTGTTAAATTTTTGAACGAAACAAAGCAGCAAAATGGAAAAGTTGAAAAATGCATTCAACGATTTGAAAAATTGTAAAAAAATAATCAGACAAGGAATTTATTTCAAAACCTGAAGATGTCTTAATACATAACGTATTTTTAATTTCCCGTTAAAACAATTGCCAAATTTTGGAACGAAACAAACCAGCAACGCTCCAAACTTAAAATGGAAAAGTTGAAAAATGCATTCAACGATTGGAAAAATTGTAAAAGAATAATCAGACATGGAATTTATTTCAAAACCTGAAGATGTCTTAATAAATAATGTATTTTTAATTTTCCGGTAAAACAGTTGCCAAATTTTGAAACGAAACAAACCAGCAACGCTCCAAACTTAAAATGGAAAAGTTGAAAAATGCATTCAACGATTTGAAAAATTGTAAAAAAATAATCAGACAAGGAATTTATTTGAAAACCTGAAGATGTCTTAATAAATAATGTATTTTTAATTTCCCGTTAAAAGAGTTGCCAAATGTTGGAACGAAACAAAACAGCAACGCTTCAAACTTAAAATTAAAAAAAAATAATCAGACAAGGAATTCATTTCAAAACCTGAAGATGTCTTAAAAAAGTGATCCTTAGGACTAGTTTTTCCTAAGTTGAATTTTTGCATTTTGTTGATTTTCTTCCCTATGAAATTTACATTAAATTATTACCTCATTGATCCGTTTAAAAAGTAATTTCATTTCCCGCCTTGACCCAGTCGGCAATTATTGTATTTAAGCGATGTGCTTGTATCTTTCGAAAAGCACATTGGGGTCAAGCTCGACATACGTTCCACTGGGCTTTCGCTTGCGGATTTGGTCTGTATCTGGGGTATTAAGGGCTCTAACCCTTCTCAATTGCTTCAGTACCCGAACGACATAAATGGTGAATGCGCCGGGATCAAATAAATACACTCGATTTACCATCGGTCTATTATGTGTTGCACAATGTATTAACATATGTCATCGAAGAGAGAGAGAGGGTGAATATAAAGTTTTAAGTTCAAAACTTTTCGAAAAATAAACAAATAAAATATAACGGCATGTTTACTAAAGAGTCGAACTTAGACGAAAAATCGCAAATCAATAATAAACTCCGCAAAAAAATTATCGCATCACCTACGTTCTTTTTGTTAGGACATTTGTTTATTGTGATAACATATCTGTTTCTATGAATAATAAACATAACAATACAACATAACGAATATTCCTTCGATTTTCTTGAATTTATGGTAAGTAATTTTATATATTTTTTTGAAACATTGAATGGTTATTTATATGAAATTTTTATGAAATATTAATTATGAATTAACAAATAAATAAATCACGTATTTTCTTTATTATAATCATCCAAAATTATTAGCGACTGCTGCCATCTATAAATAGTTAAGACACTATTATTTTATTAACTGTTTACGCTCTAAAAGTGTCGCAATTAAAAACAAAGTCAACATCCGATCCGTTCATTTGCGACGTAAAATATAGTCGTCGCCAGTTTGTGTCTTAATTTTAGAAACCCTCTTAAATTGATGATATTTTTTATTCGTCTGTACACTGCGTTAACAGTTAAATCCTGCTGTTTGGTGGAAATGGACCGAACGTTAATTCCTGCTTTATTGTCAACGCTTAACGAAGTTCTGCGGAATTAGACGAATCGCTAAAGAGCGAGGGAGACGGCTTGATCTCACTCGGAGATTAACTTTCCCACCGTTTCCACCACTTTCCATTTTGTCGACATGCAAATGGAGAGACTCGCACAAAGGGTGGGATTAATAACGTTTCACACTTACTTTTTTGCATTTGGTTTGAGAAATCTGGTGAAGGCTTTTGCTTTGTAATACAATTTGTAGGCGATGAATTTCCCTAATAAAATGAACACCCTGTATATTAAAAATGCATTTAAATGATAGTTTGTTTATACCTAAGAAACTTTTATTTAATTTTTTTTTTTAAATTTTATACGGTTGGAGAATTATTTGGGTGTTCCGGTAATTTTGACTAACCCTGTAAAAGCAATTTAAATAATTTTAGAGGCTGAACGATGAAGTATCTTCGCCAAAAAATTTACTCAAAATATATTGTGAAGCAACAAACTTAATTTTGATATAAACCAACGAGAACACAAAGCAATGAAATCTCTGGGGTTTATAAAACGGTTTGCAAAACTCTTCTCTGTAAGTTCGCAGAAAATAATAATAATAATAATAATAAATACAGTTTATTGAAACTCCTAAGAGCTACAAATGGCCATCGACCGAAGTAGAAAATATTATATCTGTCTTTAGTTCGTTCTAAATTAGAGTACGCTTCATGTATTTGGTCACCTTAAATAAATATCTATCTATCTAACACCGATGTGAAGATAGCCACGGATTTTTCAGCCACGTATTTCCCGGCGCCTCCACCACTAAATAAATATTTCTTCAATTTTAATAATTTATAACAAATCAAACGCTGAGAATGTAATTAACATTAGCCTATAGATGTACAGTCAATTCACAATTTCATTTATTTTTCTCGAGTCCACGGGAACTCTCTTTTTAAAATGACAAGAATTCAAAGTCCAATATGGCACCGTTTGACGCGTTTCAAATTTAATTTTTTAACAACAACGTATAGATAAGAGTCTACTTAAACGATTTAATGCATTAAATTTGGGGTAAAATTGTTTATAACTTTTTTATTAATTTTTTTTCTCGGGTCCACCCGAACTGTACATATAATTTAGCAAACTTTCAAAGTCCAATATGGCACTGTTTGACGCGTTTTAAATTTAATTTTTTAACAACAACGTATAGATAAGAGTCTACTTAAACGATTTAATGCATTAAATTTTGGGTAAAATTGATTATAACTTTTTTATGATTTTTTTTCCTCGGGTCCACCCAAACTAAATAGATAATATAGCAAACTTTCAAAGTCCAATATGGCACTGTTTGACGCGTTTTAAATTTAATTTTTTAACAACAACGTATAGATAAGAGCCTACTTAAACGATTTAACGCATTAAATTTTGGGTAAAATTGTTTATAACTTTTTTATGATTTTTTTTTTCTCTTTGGAGAAATTAAATTTGGACTTTGAAAGTTTGCTAAATTATATGTACAGTTCGGGAGGACCCGAGAAAAAAAATTGATAAAAAAGTTATAAACAATTTTACCCAAAATTTCATCCTTTAAATCGTTTAAGTAGACTCTTATCTACACGTTGTTGTTAAAAAATTAATGTTGAAACGCGTCAAACAGTGCCATATTGGACTTTTAATTCTTGTCATTTTAAAAAGAGAGTTCCCGTGGACTCGAGAAAAAATAATTTAAATTGTAGATTGACTGTACATCTATAGGCTAATGTTAATTACATTTTCAGCGTTTGATTTATTATAAATCATTAAAATTGAAGAAATTTTTATTTGGTGGTCGAGGTGCCGGGAAATCCGTGGCTATCTTCATATCGGTAACGAGAACTGAATATGAATTTGTGAGAAAAATATAATCGCTCGTTGTCACCTTGAAATTTTAATCAAGGCGTGAAAATTGATTAATAAACATTTTTGGATAGTTTTATGGATTCATAGCGTGAAAATCTGAATAATTAATTTCGACTAGAAATTTTCAAAAATTCACTAAAACCGGAAATGCATCAACATTTTTTACTGAAAAATTAAAATGTGTTTTGTTGTTTTTTATTTGAACAAAATAGATCCAATTTTTGTTACTTTATTTTTTCTAGTCTTAAGAAAAATTGTCTCTAAAATTATATTTTTTTTGTATTGGTTTTTGGCGAAGATATTTCTTATTTACTATTTCTTAAGATTAGAAGGTCTGTAAAATTATTTTTTTTTGTGTTGGTTTTTAGGTGAAGATATTTCATCGTTCAGCCACAAAAATGATTTAAATTGCTTATACAGGATTAGTCAAAATTATCTGAACATCCAAATAATAAATTTAAAAAAATGTTTCCAATAAAATGCAATTTCAATGAAAAACACGTTAGATTTTTTAAAATATGGATTGGATGAAAAGAAGCTAAACAACGGCATCTAGATCTATAGATTTACACAACTTGTTACTTTCTCCGTTACGAAGTACGAGAAAGTATTGTGATCGTGATTTTTTTTCCATCAAATGTAATTTCAATGAAAAACATGTTAGATTTTTTTTAATATAGATTGAATGAAAAAAACCTTAACAACGGCATCGAGATCTATAGATTTACACAACTTGTTTTTTGTTCTGCCATTTCCAAAAAAAAATTGATAGAAATTACAGTATTTTCGACCCGAAATCATTAACTTCAGATGTTTTTTGATAGGAGTAACACATTATAAGCATTAAAAAGGTAATCATCGTATTTTTTTTTTCATTGCAGATATTGGTGCGGTGAGGTACCAAAATGTACGGCTTAATTTTGGAAAACCTGTCCGAGTACATCAAGCAGACCTACGGCGAGGAAAAATGGGAGGAAATCCGAAGGGCCGCGTACGTGGACCAGCCGAGTTTCAGCACGCATCAAGTTTATCCGGAGAACTTGATCCCGAAATTGGCTAAAAAAGCAATACAAGTGAGTACTCGAAAATAAACTTTTTTCACAAACGGGAGAGAAAATCGATAACATTCCGTTATTTATTTTAACTGTCACGGCTGACAACATTTTTTTGTAGGTTAGGTTTTAAAAACAAATTTGCGCCTCGGGAAAAATCACGCATTTCTCTCCCTTGATATAAGGTGTGAGCCACTGAATTTACCTGCTGAGATGGCCATGCATGAGAGAGAGAGAGAAACTTAGCAGTTTTTTTTTAATTCAGCTGAACTAATCTAGTCTTCTATGACGAGAATTGTCAAATTAAAATCAAACTGACAAGTCGAGACAATTTGTGTTATTAAATAATGGTCTACGAGGTTAAATTATGACTAATAATTCAATTGTATAGTTGGTTTTATGTAATTCGATTAATTAAAAAGGTCGTGACTGAACGGCGAATGCCCAAGTCAAAAAAAAAATAATGGCTTTCATGAACATGGTGGGCATGTAACCCAACTTAAAATTTTATATTTTCTCCAACTAATGTTTTTTTTTCATAGATATTAATTCTAATAGCCTGTAGGCTAAATGTCCTAATTTTTAACCCTTTGCACTCGAGGCCTTTTTCGCTCGTGACGATTTCGGCTAGGTACTTTAATATCGTTGGGTTAGGTTAGGTAGGGTTGGGTTGGGTAAGGTTAGGTTGGTATGCATGACACCTCCCGGGCGCCATAGCAGCGCCGCTCGAGTGGACGCATCAAACCGCCTGGGCGCCGCTCGGGTGCAAAGGGTTAATAGGTGCCATTCCTAATTTATCTCACATCCAACTCTGAGTAAAAATCTTGCGGCTCACACGTTATAATCCACTATTGTTTCAATCGATTTTTATTTATGTTGAATACATTTTGTTGTAGATTTTGCAAGTGTCAGAAAAAGAATTCTTCGACCAAATGGGCGTTTTTTTCATAGGTTTCGTGAGCCAGTACGGATACGACAGGGTGCTGTCCGTTCTGGGGAGACACATGAGGGATTTTCTGAACGGATTGGATAACTTGCACGAGTATCTGAAGTTTTCTTATCCGAGAATGAGGGCGCCGAGTTTTATTTGCGAAAATGAGACGAGACAAGGTCTGACTTTGCATTACAGGAGTAAACGGAGAGGTTTCGTGTATTATACGATGGGGCAGATAAGAGAGGTGAGTTGTAATGAAAAAAAAAACATAATTTCGTTGTCACCGTGACAACGGTATGAGGATTTTCCCGACTGAAAATGCAACGAATATTTATGTGTCGAGGGAGATATGAAATGATTTTTTTTAACTCGAGGTAAGGAACGTGAATATCTCTCGTGGTGCATGTAGAATAGAACGAATATAGAGATTTTCGAATTTTTCGAAGAATCGAAGTTGTGATGATTCGAAGTATCGAATTTTCGAAATTTCGATTTTTTCGAGGAATCAAAGTTGTAAAGGTTCCAAGTTTTCTAATTTTTCGAAGAATCAAAGTTGCGATGATTCGAAGTATCGAATTAGCAGTTTTCGAATTTTTCGAAGAATCAAAGTTGCGATGATTCGTAGTATCCAAGTTGCAATGATTCGAATTTTTAGAGTAATCGAAGTTGAAAAGTTTCGAAGGTTTCGATTTTTTTGAAAAATCGAAGTTGCGATGATTCGTGGTATCGAAGTTGCAATGATTCGAATTTTTAGAAGAAACGAAGTTGCAAAATTTCGAAGATTTACGAATTTTTTGAAGAATCTAACTTGCGATGATTCGTAATATTGAATTTGCAAAGTTTCGTAGTTTTAGAATTTTTCGAAGAATCAAAGTTGCGATGATTCATAGTATCGAAGTTGCAATGATTAAAATTTTTAGAGGAATCGAAGTTGCAAAGTTTCGAAGTTTTGCGAATTTTTTGAAGAATCTAACTTGCAATGATTCGAAATATCGAATTTGTGAAGTTTCGAAGTTTTCGAATTTTACGAAGAATCAAAGTTGCGATGATTCGTAGTATCGAAGTTGCAATGTTTCGAAGTTTTCGAGTTTTTAGACGAATCGAAATTGCAAAGGTTCGAAATTTTCGTATTTTTCAAAGAATCGAAGTATCGGATTTGCAAAGTTTGGAAGTTTTCGAATTTTTAGAGTAATAGAAGTTGTAAAGGTTCGAAATTTTCGAATTTTGTCGAAGAATGGAAGTTGCGATGATTCGAAATTGCAAAGTTTCGAAGTTTTCGAATTTTTCAATCCCAAAACCCTATTCGGTACGCTCAATCAGTTTGGTGACGCGCCGGTATTTTTAATAGTACATATATTAAAAAACGTGTTCAATAAGCGCGAATTTTTCGCACGCGAAGCGTAGCGACAAGTGCGAAAAAAGGCCTTATGAACGAGTTTTTTACAGTATTTTTTTCTATTTTGTCCCTTTTATTCCATTTCTAAATTAAAAAATCGCACATACATTTTTAGAAAATTGTATAGTGGTTGGTAACACTAATAATTGACATTTCAATTTGAAATTAGTTTGCGATTTCCACACATCACATAACCTCAAAACTATCTCGCCGAAAATTTAGCACAGGTTGACGGCTCTGAATTTCAAGGGTGCCAACCTTGAAAAATTAAATTATTAAAGCACTCGGCGAGCCATTAACGAACCCATACGAGTGCGTTAATGACTCCGTTTTAGACGCAAAATAGAAAAAAATATTTTTCTACTTTGGATTAATAATCGACTTATTGTTATATCAAAAACGGTAAAACAATGAGATTTTTAATTTTACAGTTTTTGCTCATCATTTAACTATTTTTGGTGAAATTTTGGTTGTTGCGATTGGCAGAACTTAAACATGACAGGTGTCGACATCAAACTGTAAAATTGCTGTTAACGATAGGAACTCGGTGACAATCGAACGGGCGCACGCATGAATTCACCAAGCGCTCGGCGACGATGTTTCACGGCAACACAACATACACTGGCGAAAATTTTATAATTTATCATATTATTACTTTGTTAAGTAAATTGCAAATTATTTGTTTAAATATATTTAGCAGTCTAATAATTTAACCTAAAAATTGTAACCCCTCTGAAAAATCTTGATTTTTAATTTTAAGATATTCTTTATCACTAATGATGCCATTGTAATAGAAGGGAATTACTGGAGGATCTATTTTCGACAGGTGGCGAGGCATTTCTACCACAAGGAAATGAAGATAGAGCTGGTGAGAGAAGAAGTACTTTTCGACATGATCCACGTGACCTTTCAACTCACTTTTGACAATAGGGCGTTCACGATGGCCTCCCTGGTGATGACCAGAGAGGAGAAACATCTGCCCATCAGTGCCTCCGCACTCTTCGAAATATTTCCTTTCTGTATAGTCTTTGGGTAAGTATGGTAAAAAAAAATAACAACCTACAAAACAATACTATGTATCTTTAGGTGACTCCCTTTTTAGAAAGGATAGTAGATGTGATTAAACCAAATAATTTAATGAGAAAACTAAAGGGAAAGATTTCGAATCAGGGACGGCTCGTGGGGTAACTGATGGTACGGCCGAGGTAGCACAGATGGGTGCGGTCACGCCGTCTGCTACCTCAGCCGTACCATGAGTCACCCCGCGAGCCGTCACTGTTTAAAACAGTTGACAGTATTTCTGTAATCAACTATTCATTTAAATTTAGTATTCTGTCTGCGAAAGGTCGGAAAAATTAATATAATTACTTAATTAAACAAGCGTTCTAATTCAAACAACAAAATTGTGTTTCATTTTTATATATTTAAAAAAATATGGCGAAAGAACAACAAAGAGTTCAGGTAAATACCCATTTTTCTCAAGAACCACTAAGATTTCGAAAAAAAAAAACTTATTCTTAGAAAGTTGTTTATTTTGGTAATATCCACAATATTTGCTCATATAATTTTTTTGTAACTATTATTATTTCATAATTACAGACCAAAAAAGAAATTGAATTTTTATTTTTTTCTTAGAAACGAAAGAGTTTACGAAAAATATTTATTATGCTTATTCATTCCGTTTTAAAAAAAATACCAAATGATTTTCAATTCTTTGGATTGTATAATAAAGCCTAGATGTAAAGTTCGGAAATCTGCGTAATCGAGAAATGGAAATTAATAATAATAGAATATTTGTCTCGCACGATCATATCCAATTGTACCCGATCGAAAAAAAGCAAAATCACTGTTGTGCAATATTGCGCAATAATTTACAATTCTCAAATTCTCAAATCCAACACTTTTTGCCGTATTAAGTGATACTATTAGCGATTGCGATTGTAATTACCGTAAATCGGTTTACCCGTAAAACAAAGGCTATATTACTTTGCGATTTTGCGATGGTGTCGCGTTATTTACTGCGCAGTCGATGGTTTAAGTAAGGTTTAACACTAACCTGTGTGTTATTTCCTTCGTAGATGCTCTGCATCCATTCACTACACACTTTCGCACATTTCAGAGTAATTTTTGACTAAAATAAACGCGAAAAAACCACTAAAAACTTCGAGAACGGTGCAGAATGCACGCCGACTACCGCGTACCCGAATTCACTAACCCAAACTAGATTCGCGCGTTGGCCGTGTAAACAACGCCCGGCCTCGCGTCGGGCGTTTTCGCACCCCACGAGCGGTGCAGGTGTTTCGCTACAGGGTGGCGCAATAAATTGTAATTGATATTTCGAAAACTATAAGGCCTACAGCTTCGGGAAAAAAATCCGTATTATAAAAACGACGGTGAGATAACGCTGAAAATAATTTTCAACTTCCTTCATTCACCGCAAGAGGGCGTAACGCGCACCATCATGGATTTTCTCCAGAATTTTCTTATAAAAGACGAATCTAAAATATGCACATTGTATTGCATTTTTATTTATTCTGTACTATTTTCTCTATCTTTTAAAATAAACTGGTAGTATGGTATTCAAAGATTTGAAAAATTGTAAAAAAACAATTAGTCAAGGAATTTATTTGAAAACCTGAAGATGCCTTAATAAATAATGTATTTTTAATTTCCTGTTGGAACAATTGCTAATTTTAGCACGAAACAAGCAAAAATCGACGATTTCAAAAATTATGAAAAAAATAATCAGACAAGGAATTGATTTGAAAACCTGAAGATATCTTAATAAATAATGTATTTTTAATTTCCCGTCAAAACAAATGCCAAATTTTGGAACGAAACAAAACAGCAACGCTCCAAACTTTTAATGTAAAAAAAAATCAGACAAGGAATTTATTTTAGTGCCTCAGTGGTCCCAAATGCCGAAAATGTGGCCAAAATATAAGGCGATTTCCGAATTGTATGAAAATTAGTATTTCGATTTTTTTCAGGTAGCTGAGTAAGAATCTCAAAAAATTTAAAAATCAAAATGGCGGATACATTACGGTGGACAAAAATTGTAAAAATTGTCATATTTTCATGAAAATTCGAACATAGGGCGCCGATTAAAAATAGGTAATTACAAATTTGAACAACAATATGGTGGATCCAATATGGCGGACAAAAGTTATTAAAATTGTCAATTGGCCGCTAATTAAAAATCTGAAATGAAAAATTTGAAAAATAAAATGGTGGATCCAATATGGTGGACAAAAATTATAAAAATTGTTATATTGTCATAAAAATTCGGACGTAGCGCTTTTCAAGGTCGCTGATTAAAAATATGTAATTACAAACTTGAATAACAAAATGGCCGATCCAATATGGCGGACAAAAAATATAAAAATCATCATATTTTCATAAAAATTCGGATATAGGGTTTTTCGTGGTCGCTTATCAAAAATCTCAAATTAAAAATTTGAAAAACAATATGGCGGATCCAATATGACGGACGAAAATAATGAAAATTTTCATATTTTCGTGAAAATTCGGACGTGGGACTTATTAAGGTCACCAATTAAATATGTAATTTAAAATTTGAATAAAAAAATGGCGGATAAAATATCGAGGACAACAATTATAAAAAAGATTTCATATTTTCATGAAAATTCAGACGTAGGACTTATTAAGGTCCCCAATTAAAAATATGTAATTTAAAATCTGAATAAAAAAATGGCGGATCCAATATGGCGGACAAAAATGGTCATATTTTCATGAAAATTCAGACGTAAGACTTATTAAGGTCCCCAATTAAAAATATGTAATTTAAAATCTGAATAAAAAAATGGTGGATCCAATATGGCGGACAAAAATGGTCATATTTTCATGAAAATTTGGACATGAGGTTTTTCAAGATCGCCTATTGAAAATATATAATTACAAATTTGAATAACAAAATGGCGCATCCAATATGGCGGATAAAAATAATAAAAATTGTCAAATTTTCATGAAAATTTGGTTATAAGGTTTTTCGTGGTCGCTGATTAAGAATATGAAATTAAAAATTTGAAAAACAAGCAGATCCAATATGGCGGACAAAAATTATAAAAATTGTCATATTTTCATGAAAATTCGGATGTAGGGCTATTTAAGGTCGCTGATTAAAAATATGCAATTATATACAGGGCGTTTCAGAGCTCTGGGAACGGTCAATCACGTGCTTATTTTTCAAAATTTCGAAAAATGTTTTATACAAAAGTTGTGTATAATAGTGAGCTACATGCGCTAAAAATATTTAAATTTATACAGGGTGTCTCATAACAAAGTTACAGACCAAACTTATGTTTTTTTTAAATGGAACACCCTGTATTTTTTGTCATTTTTGAATTATATGAAGCAAATAAAGGTGAGTTACTTCAATACTCCCTATACCTATTGTTTGCCGTTTTCGAAATATTTAAAGATTTGTTGAAATGCATGGTCTGGGTGAAATTTTATTTTTGCCCCAGTGATTGACGTTGAACGATTAAAATCATTTTAATTATTTGCTTGAAGGTTCGAACTATAGAGCCAACCATGATTTCATACAAAAAATTATACAGGGTGATAAAAAAATGCGGTAGAAAAACCCAACTTATAAAGTTGAATAACTTCGTTTTTTCAAATGGTACACCCTGTATTTAGTAACGTATTCTCAAGTAGAATCCAATTATCTTTCAGGTTATAATAATTATTCATGATATGATAATCGCCGAATACAAGAAAACTATTGAGATTAGGAACAGGGAACCCTTATACAATCTGAAAGATAATTGGATTCTACTTAAGAATACGTTACTAAATACAGGGTGTGCCATTTGAAAAAACGAAGTTATTTAACTTTATAGGTTCGGTTTTTCTACCGCATTTTTTTATCACCCTGTATAATTTTTTGTATGAAATCATGGTTGGCTCTATAGTTCGAACCTTCAACTGAATAATAGAAATAATTTTAATCGTTCAACGTCAATCACTGGGGCAAAAATAAAATTTCACCCAGACCATGCATTTCAACAAATCTTCAAATATTTCGAAAACGGCAAACAATAGGTATAAGGAGTATTGAAGTAACTCACCTTTATTTGCTCCATATAATTCAAAAATGACAAAAAAATATAGGGTGTTCCATTTAAAAAACACAAGTTTGGTCTGTAACTTTGTTATGAGACACCCTGTATAAACTTAAATATTTTTAGGGCGTGCAGCTCACTATTATACACAACTTTTGTATAAAACATTTTTCGAAATTTTGAAAAATAAGCACGTGATTGACCGTTCCCAGAGCTCTGAAACACCCTGTATAATAAATAATAAATGGCGGATCGAATATAGCGATTAAAAATTGTGATATTTTCATGAAACTTCGGATATAAGGTTTTTCGTGGTCCTTGATTAAGAATATGAACTTAATAATCAGAAAAACAGTATGGCGGATGCAATATGGCGGACAAAAATGATATAAATTGTCATATTTTCATGAATAGTCAGATGTAGGGCTTTCCGAGGTCGTCGATTAAAAATATGTAATTAAAAATTTGAATAACAAAATGGCGGATCCAATATCGAAGACAACAATTATAAAAAATTTCATATTTTTATGAAAATTCAGACGTGGGGCTTTTCAAGGTCGCTGATTAAAAACACGTGAAGAAATAAAAACAAAGTTAGATGTTGTCTATGGGTACCACCACCTATGACAACCGTGAGATAATAGTTGCCTGAATTTGAATCTGCTCCAAAGAAGGCAAAGATGGTCATGGCCACGATTTTTTGGGATTCGAAGGGAATAATCCTCATGGACTTTTTGCTGATAGGAATCATGGGGCAGTACTCGGCAGACCTGGCTCCCAGTGACTTCTTTCTGTTCCCCAGCATGAAAATGTGGCTCGGGGGAAAAACAATTTTGAAGAGTTTGACCAATTGTCGTATTTTCGTATTTTCGAGGGGCTAAAAAAATGTCAGAAAAGAAAAGAAAACGCTGCTATAACTGTTATCACACTGATAAACAATGATCACAGAGTTGCTACAAATACGAGATAGATAACGTTTGGTGGATGCGCCGGGAACTTAAAATGTTCTTACGAAAATATGTTTATTATCGCGAATACTGCAGTATTCGTTAGGTAAGAGTTAATTTATTACGGTTGTATATTTTACAATCGGACGGAAACTGAAGGCAGCCTTAATTAAAAAGTTACTGATTTCACGCTCGATTGGAGTTTCGATGAGTCGATTAATGTAATTATGAGGCTTGAGTGGTTCGCTATCAGTGGATTATCTGGAATCAATTAAATCCAACACCCAATTATTTTTCGCATTATAAACCTGTATTACCGACAAGTTAATTTATTAATTGCATTTCTTTTATAGAACCGACATGGTGGTGAGAAGTATAGGAAACTCACTGATGGTTATACTGCCAGACATCGTCGGGAAGAAGCTGACAAACTGGTTCGATCTCGTCCGACCACTCATCGAATTTAAGTTTCAGACGGTACAAAATTATTAGTTTCATTTATTCAGTAATAAACTGATTCCCTTTCAGATTCTAAACAGGACCAACAACATTTTCGAACTAGTTTCCGTGGAACCGGTGCTCAACGAGAAACATTCTGCCGAGGACAAGGAAAGGGCCGACATCCTGCTCAATGACGATTCTTCAGACATAATCGAAGACAAAAACCTCAGACTGAAAGGTACGTACAATTAGTAACCAACATGCTTCTTCTTCTCCTGGTGCCAGACGTCGGTTAATTCTCTATCAACAATTCCTCAACCATTAACGGCCCGTTCACACGGCACCGAATCGGTCGTTTTACCGATTCGGTTATTTTGCCGTCTTCTATAGCGGCGCATATATTTAAATATGCGTGTTCACACGATACGGTATACGGTCGACGGCAAAATAACCGAATCGGTAAAATGACCGATTCGGTGCCGTGGGCAGGCTTACGGCCCGTGCCGTGAGCACGGGCCGTAAGCCTGCCCACTGTCTGTCTTTACATCTCTGTAAATAAATATTTGGTTCCTCTGATGATATGTTTTCCTTGTTTTTTTACAGCATTCAACAGTTATAGTTTATTACGACCCATTAATAATATTTCGAGCATATGGTGATATGCCCAAAATATTCTCTTTTCCGGGTTTTTTTTAATGCATTCGACTGTTCATAGTTGTACTTTCTTGCCCTTTAAACGCCCCTTACTTAATGGCTTATATCTGATTTTAAAATCAAACGAAAACTAAATCCCCACGAGAAAGAGTCCCGTCTTCCCTATTACCGATTCCCGGAGGAAAACTGGTATTCTTTTCCACGCAGTTTTCCTCGCCCTCGTGCGATCAATTGCCCCTTAATATGTTTTATTAACTTTTTCCGATCCTTCAAGGCGGATGTCAGGCATCCACCGATTGATCATTACTCTTCATCTTCCGGAAAATAGGGGGATATATAAAAAAAATAATAAATTGTATTGGGAAGGAATGAAAAGGCAAATGAAGAACTGACATGTACATGCAAATGCACCAACCTCGTGCAAATTTTCTAACACGACAGATTTTATTCAAGCCAAACTTTTTGACTTGCACACACCTTACATGCAAAGATTTACTTGTACAAGCCATGAGCGTGTAAACGCACCTTTAGATAATTAATTTCGTAATTTACGTTTTACGAGACCCGCATTTTGTACCTTGGCAATTTGCAATAATAAAAAAAAGTCTGGTCTCTAGTATTGATTCACAAATATAATCTTAACCGAACTAACGCAAGCAAATAATGGAATTCAATTAATGGCAACAAAGAGGGCTAATTAAAAGCAATTCCGTTCGGTATCGACCGCCTCTCCGGGCGACTTCTTCACGGGGTATTTCAGGGGTTAATGCCACAGTTCAAACACTAGTAAATAGATT
The DNA here is from genome assembly GCA_910593695.2 of Ocypus olens. Taxonomy (NCBI): domain Eukaryota; kingdom Metazoa; phylum Arthropoda; class Insecta; order Coleoptera; family Staphylinidae; genus Ocypus; species Ocypus olens. The sequence goes on from OU343054.1 coordinate 45,577,982, forward strand.
ACCGCAGAAAACTTAAAATTAATTAATTCCAACCCTTGTTACGGATGCCGATTACATACGTTCATCCCATCCACAGGCCAGATGATTTACATGGATAATTGGAAGATGCTCATGTACCTAGGTACGCCAGTCATGCCGGATTTGAACTCTTTAATTAACTCAGGATTATACATCAACGACCTCTCCATGCATGACTTCAGCAGGTGAGTTAGCAATTATTGATGTACAGTTGCGGCCAAAAAAAAGTTGGACATTTTTTTTGTCTAGTGTGAATCAATCTCTATTTTAATTTTAATAGTAGGCAACTTTTGACATAGATATAATATTGAAGCCCAATTTACATTGATAGATTTAAAAAAAAACACGCACTAGATTACAAAGGTGTCCTACTTTTATTTGGTTGCAACTGTACCATAATTGCTACAAATATTGTTTTTAGACAAGTTTAGAACGAACAAATAATGAGTGAATGTTTATTAGGTGATATATAAGTATATAAATATATAAGGTGTGAGCCACAGAATTTTGTTTCTGAGTTGTCCATGACTGAGAGAGAGAAACATAGCAGTCATCTCTGAGATTAATTCATTTTTTTTAAATCTAATTCAATTGAACTAATCTAGTCTTATGGTGTACTAATATCCGTCATACCTCATTTATCTCACAGCCAACTCTGAAACAAAATTTTGTGGCTCACGATACAAACAAAGGGAAGTGCTGTATCGTAATATTTCATTCAGGAAAGGCCCTAAAAATAGCTTGTATTTCCCGTGCAAAGATAACAAGCGGATACGTCAAAATACTACCAACGCGTACTCCGTACTTGCAATTAGTGGAACTACATTTATATATAGAAAAATTTGCTGAACTGTTTAAAACTGTGAGGGGATTTGATATTTGAATTTAACCGCTGCGCCCGATGACGAGGACGTTTCTTTTGAAGGGATCTAATGCTGGCGGGAACGCAGCAGTCCGTGGAACTCAAGCTGGCCTTGGACCAGGAGCAGCAGAAGAGCAAGAAGCTGGAGGAGTCGATGAGGAAACTGGACGAGGAGATGAGGCGCACCGACGAACTACTCTACCAGATGATACCGAAGCAGGTGGCCGACAGGCTGAGGACGGGGGAGAATCCAATTGACACGTGCGAGGTAAACGCTGATTGATGTACACGTACAAAAACTGCTCATTTTTTGCTCGTGGGTTAATGGCTAACTTTAATGTACCCAAATGTATCAAAAATCGTTCATTAATGACCCCTGTTAATGAACGATTTTTCATTAATAAACGATTTTTCATTAATGAACGAGTTTTCATGAATAAACGTTTTTTTCATTAATGAACGATTTTTCATTAATAAACGATTTTTTTAAATTAATGAACGATTTCTAGTTTAGCATTAAATAGCTAATTCACGAGTGGCTTATTACTGGAAATATAGTGAGAAAACGATCTATAATTTGTTTCTCATGTAAATGCAAAAGTATATCAATTCTCTGCGCTAGAAACAAGTTAGCGGTGAACCGCCTTCGATTTTGTAAAACGTCGAATTTATAAAAAGTGAATGTCTGCTACTATGGATAGTGTCGAGTTTACATTAATTGGTTGAATTAAACAAAGCTGTAGAAAATGCGATTGATATGTGAAAAATAAATCCATCAATCAATGAAATTACGGTGGCGGCGCCGGGCGAATTCGTGGCTGGAAATTTATGGCTAACTTTTCGCCGATTTGATAAAATGGGAAAACAAGGGAATAGTCGATCGACCTTGAAAACTACGCCATATTCTGATCGACTGTTAAGGCCATTACTTCGTGATAATAATAATAATAATAATATTTATTACGGTAAACACCTTTTACATGAAATTAACAATAATAATTAACTTAAATACATGATATATATACAAAGACATAAAGTTGAAAAACATGCACGTATCGAAATTATATAAATTTGTGATTCACACTAGAGAAGTTTTTCGAATATTTGTAATAATATATTTTAATAATCATTGAGATATTAGTTTGGGTAGATTTTTATTGGAATTTATTTTTTTGCTGATTTTCCTTTTTTGTTACATTTTAGTTTAGGAATTATTTTCTCTTAATTTCGTAAATTTATTTTTAATTTTTTTTTATATTAATATATTTTGTGATTTTTTAAAAAGGGGTTACCCGTAAATAAATTACTATTATTAGATAAACACTACAGTTCTATAACTTTGAACTAAAAATTATTGAGTATTTTTATTTAAAAATATATATCCCATCATTTTCAAAGAAAACAACATCCTTTTTTACTAAAATTGATCAGAGGATTAAATTCATCCGTAATATTATTTTTCGGGAACAGTAAAAGCTGTATTGAAAGTAATTCATTTTGCAAAAAAAAAAAATGGATGAAATACGCGAGCCCTCGAAGTTTTCAGACACTTCACACAATGCAACTGATGCCTTGTAGGATTATTTTTTTGTAATTATTTTAGCAACTGAATAAATTAGGACTCGAATTGGTACAAGTCACAAATTACTACAAAATTTTCTTTGTTTGGCACATGTGGAACGAATACAGTTTTCTAGTAGAATTTTTTTATTGTTGAATAAACATCTTGATAAGCCGGAGAATAAGAATTTGAAACCATTTTTTTATTATCTTCAACCGTTCTCGAAATATTCACCTATATGTCAAAAAACAAATGAAACCGAATACTGTTTTTCACTGAATTCGCATCTCGATAAGCCGAAAAATAAGAATTTGGAACCACTTTTTGATTATCTTCAACCGTTCGCGAGATATTCACCTATATGCTAAAACACAAATGAAACCCAATACTGTTTTCTTGTTGAATTATCATTTTGAAAAGCCGTAGAATAAGAATTTGTTATCATTTTTTGATTATCTTCAACCGTTCTCGAGATATTCACCTATATGTCAAAAAACAAATTAAACCCAATATTGTTTTTTACTGAATTCGCATCTCGACAAGCCAGAAAATAAGAATTTGGAACCATTTTTTGATTATCTTCAACCGTTCGCGAGATATTCACCTATATGTCAAAAAACAAATGAAACCCAATACTGTTTTTTCACTGAAATTGCATCTCGATAAGCCGGAAAATGAGAATTTGGAACCATTTTTTAATTATCTTCAACCGTTCGCGAGATATTCACCTATATGTCAAAAAACAAATGAAACCCTATACTGGTTTTTTGTTGAATTGGTATCGTGATAAGCCGGAAAATAAGAATTTGTAATCATGTTTTGATTATCTTCAACCTGTCATGAGATATTCACCTATATGTCAAAAAACAAATAAAACCCAATACTGTTTTTTTCACTGAATTCGCATCTCGACAAACCGGAAAATACGAATTTGAAACCAATTTATTATTATCATCAACTGTTCGCGAGATATTCACCTATATGTCAAAAAACAAATGAAACCCTATATTGTTTTTTTTTGTTGAATTGGTATCGTGATAAGCCGGAGAATAAGAATTTGTAATCATTTTTTGATTATCTTTAACCGTTCGCGAGATATTCACCTATATGTCAAAAAACAAATTAAACCAAACACTGTTTTTTCACTGAATTCGCATCTCGACAAGCCGGGAAATAAGAATTTGAAACTATTTTTTTATTATCATCAACTGTTCGTGAGATATTCACCTATATGTCAAAAAACAAATGAAACACAATACTGTTTTTTCACTGAATTCGCATCTCGACAAGCCGGAAAATAAGAATTTGAAACAATTTTTTTATTACTTTCAACCGTTCGCGAGATATTCACCTATATGCCAAAAACAAATGACGCCCTATAAAATTTTGTTGTTGAAATGTCATCTCGACAAGCCAGAGAATAAGAATTTGAAATTATTTTTTGATCATTTTCAACCATTCACGAGATATTCGTCAATATGTCAAAAAACAAATTAAACCCAATATTGTTTTCTTGATGAATTCGCATCTCGATAAGCGGGAGAATAAGAATTTGTAATCATTTTTTGATTGTGTTCAACCTTTCACAAGATATTCACCTATATGCCAAAAAACAAATGAAACCCCATACTGTTTTTTTGTTGAATTGGCATCTCGATAAGCCAGAGAATAAGAATTTTAAACCATTTTTTGATTATCTTCAACCGTTCGCGAGATATTCACCTATATGTTAAAAAACAAATGAAACCCTATACTGTTTTTTTGTTGAATTGGTATCTCGATAAGCCGGAGAATAAGAATTTGAAACCATTTTTTGATTATCTTCAACCGTTCGCGAGATATTCACCTATATGTCAAGAAACAAATTAAACCCAATATTGTTTTTTTGATGAATTCGCATCTCGATAAGTCGGAGAATAAGAATTTGTAATAATTTTTTTGATTGTCTTCAACCTTTCACAAGATATTCACCTATATGCCAAAAAACAAATGAAACCCTATACTGTTTTTTGTTGAATTGATATCTCGATAAGCCGGAGAATAAGAATTTGAAACCATTTTTTGATTATCTTGAACCGTTCGCGAGATATTCACCTATATGTTAAAACACAAATGAAACACTATACTGTTTTTTTCTTGAAATATCATCTCGACAAGCGGGATAATAAGAATTTGAAATTATTTTTTGATTATCTTAAACCTTTCACGAGATATTCACCTATAAGTCAAAAAACAAATGAAACCCTATACTGTTTTTTTCTTGAAATATCATCTCGACAAGCCGGATAATCAGAATTTGAAATTATTTTTTGATTATCTTAAACCTTTCACGAGATATTCACCTATATGTCAAAAAACGATTGAAACCCTATAATGTTTTTTTGTTGATATATCATTTTGACAAGCCAGAGAATAAGAATTTGAAAATATTTTTAAATCATTTTCAACCATTCACGAGATATTCATCAATATCTCAAAAAACATATGAAACCCAATATTGTTTTCTTGATGAATTCGCATCTCGATAAGCCGGAGAATGTGAATTTAAAACCATTTTTTGATTATCTTCAACCGTTCGCGAGATATTCACCTATATGCCAAAAAACAAATGAAACCCTATACTGTTTTTTTGTTGAAATATCATCTCGATAAGCCTGAGAATAAGAATTTGAAACCATTTTATGATTATCTTCAACCGTTCGCGAGATATTCACCTATGTGCCACAAAACAAATGAAACCCTATACTATTTTTTTGTTGAAATTTTGTCTCGGCAAGTCGGATAATAAGAATTTGAAATGATTTTTTGATTATTTTCAACCATTCACGAGATATTCACCAATATGTGAAAAAACAAATGAAACCCAAAATTGTTTTCTTGATTAATTCGCATCTCGATAAATCGGAGAATAAGAATTTGTAATGATTTTTTGATTATCTTCAACATTTCACGAGATATTCACCTATATGTCAAATGAAACTAAATATAACTTATTTAAACGGCGGTTTCAATGAGTTATTCGTTTGTTTGTCTAGATGTTCGATAATGTATCGATCCTCTTCTCGGACGTGGTGACCTTCACGGAAATCTGCAGCAGGATAACCCCGATGGAAGTGGTGTCCATGCTGAACGGAATGTACTCAATCTTCGACAACCTCACCGAGCGGAACAAAGTTTACAAAGTAAGTTTTAATTGGTGGCTAACATTGAAACGGATAAGAGAACTTTGCATTAGCAAGAGTATAATAATTGGATTTCAAACCCTAACGCCGCGCCGTTAAATATATCAAGCAACTACAACACTGGAACTGGAGAGAGAAGGACAAGAAATTCGGTTTCGGTCCAACTTTTATCTTAATTAATTCCATCAAAGTTAGCTAGATGGAAATGGTAGACATATTGTTCGGAATAATATCGTGCTTATGTTTTTTTTTAGGTATTGTGATCAACTATATTTATGATATATAAATTAAAATTTGTGTTAGTATATTTTTTTTTGTATACAAAAAAAATTGTTTCTTATACGAAATCCGTTACGTCATAGTTTCACTGTACAGTGAGATCAAAAAGTCGAAAATACTTGACAGCACATTCTTAGATCTTTGATCTTTATCAAGTTTCTTATTAAATAATTTTTTTTTTATTTTTAGGTTGAGACTATAGGAGATGCGTACATGGTCGTTTCGGGCGCACCAGAGAAACAGGGGAACCACGCGGAGAGGGTGTGTGATATGGCCTTGGACATGGTGGACGCAATCACCGACCTCAAGGACCCATCAACTGGTAAGAAGTGCAAATGTTTAGTGATATTAAATAAAAAGACTGTACGAACTTTCCGTCATCAATAGTTTTGATGATTTTAAAATACAGCATACAAGTACGATGGTGTACTTTAATTCCCAGGTGAGCATTTGAAGATAAGAGTGGGCGTCCATTCGGGAGCAGTGGTCGCCGGCATCGTGGGCCTCAAGATGCCCAGATACTGCCTGTTCGGGGATAGCGTCAACACCGCTTCGAGGATGGAGAGCACCAGCTCTGCAATGCAGATCCACATCTCCCAGTCCACGAAGGAACTGTTGCCAGAGAGCTACAAGGTCGTCGAACGGGGAGAAATTGACGTTAAAGGAAAAGGTAAGTCCAAAATTACATTTCTGATATGCGTTATGGGCGAATTGTAACCATAGGGTTCAATATCTAAAGCTGGCAATAATCATTATTGTACAGCTTGTCTAGCGAGCCGTGGCAGGTGGGGGTGAAGTTTGCGCAGAGTGAGAAGGGCGCACCACCGAATTGAAAAAATACAAAATCATTTCTATCAAATGCATAACAATTACAAATTTGTAAATTGACAACCTGTCAACTGTCGAATATGTCTAATGACAAAAAAGGATAAAATAACTACTGTCAAACAATTTTAAAATAACAAAAACATGACTCGGTAAAGTCACAGCTGTCTAATTGTGACAATAATGTCAACTGTCAAAATGTAAAAACGAGGAAGACTTTGAAAAAATGAACTTAATTTTAACTGTAAAAATACAAAATAGCTGCTTAAATGTTTACTTGGAAAGGAAATAATGCTACCAAAATGTTAAACCACAACTGTCAGACAGACATTGACAAATTGTCAATGATCAAAAATGTCAAAAATAACCGTTAAAACTGCATTAATTGTCAAAAATGTACAAAATTGCGATTGGCCACGAAAAAATGTCTAAAGATACAAAATAACAATTTGTATCTATCATAAAATGACTTCTTGCTGTCAAAAATGTCAACAGCGAAAAATGCAATTACTAAACCTGCTAAAATATACAAAATAACAAACTGTCAAATACGAACAAAAATGTACTTGACTAAGATACAAAGGATACAAAATAACAACTGTCATCTGGTATAAAATGCCTGCTTGCTGTCAAAAATGTCAACAGCGAAAAATGCAATTACTAAAGCTGCTAAAATATACAAAATAACAAACTGTCAAATACGAACAAAACTGTACTTGACTAAGAAAATTGTCTTCTGTCAAAGGATACAAAATAACAACTGTCATCTGGTATAAAATACCTGCTTGCTGTCGAAAATGTCAACAGACAAAAATGCAATTAAACTCAACTGGAAAATATATGAAACAACAATTGTTAAAAACACAACTGTCAAAATCGTACAAAATGGCAATTTTCAAAAACACAACTGTCAAAATCTTACAAAATGGCAATTTTCAAAAACACAACTGTCAAAATCGTACAAAATGGCAATTTTCAAAAATGTACTTGACTACAAAAATTGTCTTGTCAAAATAGCAACTGCCATCTGACATAAAGCACCTGCTTGCTGTCGAAAATGTCAACAGACAAAAATGCAATTTAACTCAACTGCCAAAATATTCAAAATAACAATTGTGGAAAACGCAACTGTCAAAAACGTACAAAATGGCAATTTTTACAAATATAGTTCACTACGAGAAATGTGTACTGCCAAATGATGCAAAATAACAACTGCCATCTGACATAAAACGCCTCCTTGCTGTCGAAAATATCAACAGCGAAAAATGCAATGCAACTCAACTGACAAAAGATACAAAATAATTGCTCGAAATGTACAACTGTCAAAATCGTACAAAATGGCAATTTTCAAAAATGTACTTGACTACAAAAATTGTCTTGTCAAAATAGCAACTTCTATCTGACATCAAGCACCTGCTTGCTGTCGAAAATGTCAACAGACAAAAATGCAATTTAACTCAACTGCCAAAATATTCAAAATAACAATTGTGGAAAACACAACTGCCAAAAACGTACAAAATGGCAATTTTCACAAATAGAGTTCACTACGAGAAATGTGTACTGTCAAATGATGCAAAATATCAACTGCCATCTGACATAAAACGCCCCCTTGCTGTCGAAAACATCAACAGCGAAAAATGTAATTAAACTCAACTGCCAAAAGATACAAAATAATTGCTCAAAATATACAACTGTCAAAAACGCACAAAATGGCAATTTTCACAAATATAGTTCACTATGAGAAATGTGTACTGTCAAATGATGAAAACTAACAACTGCCATCTGACATAAAACGCCTCCTTGCTGCCAAAAATATCAACCGCGAAAAATGCAACTAAACTCAACTGCCAAAAGATACAAAACAATTGCTCAAACTATACAACTGTCAAAAACGTACAAAATGGCAACAACCTAAGTATAAGCACCAATCGTGCTTATACTGCTAACTGGTAAGCAGTGGCGGCTCGCGGGGTGATTCATGGTACGGCCGAGGTAGCAGAGGTGGCAATACAAGCTATAGGTAGGGTCGGATGCAGAGATCTGCATTACCACCTCTGCTACCTCAGCCATACCTTGAGTCACCCCGTGAGCCGTTACTGTTGTTAAGTGAAGACAATCAGGTTTTAAAAGTAATTACACAGAGTCGCCTAAACAGATGTTACAACATAGCGAACCATTCTTCAAGATTTCCGCGCATGCGCATTTTCAGTCACGTACAATCATAAATATTGTAATTACTGTCGCTTATTGATTGTTTCTTATAATTTTCGGTGGATAACTCCACTCAATTAGGGAAATTAGTACAACATTTTAGACAATAGATGTCGCCTTAGTGGTGTTTCAAAGCTAAACTCTTGATTTCAGGCTCAAATTTTTTAGTTTAAGTCGCAAATTTAGACATAATTTTCTAAATCTAAACGTTGTGTATTAGAGTCAATATTTCGGATTTTAATTTAAGGTCGAAATTTGAATTTTATTGTGAGAATACTTGACTTTAAGGTCGAAATTTTGGATTTTAAGCTCAAAGTTTTCATTTTGAGTCCCAACTAAATTTTAGATGCAATTTTAGGATTTAATATACTGAATTAGAAGAATTTTGACTCTAAAATCCAAAATTAAAAAAAATTAATTTGTTTAAATTAATGTCAAAAATTAAGATTTTAACATCAAAATATTGAACTTCACAATCAAATTTAGGATGTCAGACTTAAATGATGAATTGGCAGACCCAAACTTTGGATTTCAATTTCGAATTTAACGTAAGGTGTAGATTTTTTTTGGTTTTTAGAGCTAAAATTTCTGATTTTAAGGACAAATTTGTTCAAATTAATGTCAAAAATTAAGATTTTAACATCAAAATATTGAACTTCACAATCAAATTTAGGATTTCAGACTTAAATGATGAATAGGCAGACCCACGCTTTGGATTTCAATTTCGAATGTAACGTAAGGTGCAGATTTTTTTGGTTTTTAAGAGCCAAAATTTCGGATTTCAAGGACAAATTTGTTAAAATTAATGTCAAAAATTAAGATTTTAACATCTAAATATTGAACTTCACAATCAAATTTAGGATTTCAGACTTAAATGATGAATTGGGAGACCCGACCTTTGGATTTCAATTTCGAATTTAACGTAAGGTGCAGTTTTTTTTTTTTGTTTTTAGAGCCAAAATTTCGTATTTCAAGGACAAGTGTGTTAAAATGAATATCAAAAATTAAGATTTTAACATCTAAATATTGAACTTCACAATCAAATTTAGGATTTCAGACTTAAATGATGAATTGGCAGTCCCAACCTTTGGATTTCAATTTCGAATTTAACGCAAGGTACAGATTTTGTTTTGTTTTTAGAACCAAAATTTCGTATTTCAAGGACAAATTTGTTCAAATCAATGTCAAAAATTAAGATTTTAACATCAAAATATTGAACTTCACAATCAAATCTAGAATTTCAGACTTAAATGATGAATTGGTAGACCCAATCTTTGGATTTCAATTTCGAATTTAATGTAAGGTGCAGATTTTTTTGGTTTTTAGAGCCAAAATTTCGGATTTCAAGGACAAATTCGTTAAAATTAATGTCAAAAATTAAGATTTTAACATCTAAATATTGAACTTCACAATCAAATTTAGGATTTCAGACTTAAATGATGAATTGGCAGACCCAACCTCTGGATTTCAATTTAGAATTCAACATAAGGTGCAGATTTTTTTTGTTTTTAGAGCCAAAATTTTGGATTTCAAGGACAATTTTGTTCAAATCAATGTGAAAAATTAGGATTTTAACATCTAAATATTGAACTTCACAATCAAATTTAGGATTTCAGACTTAAATGATCAATTGGAAGACCCAACCTTTGGATTTAAATTTCGAATTCAAGAATTCAACGTAAGGTGCAGATTTTTTTGGTTTTTAGAGCCAAAATTTCGAATTTCAAGAACAAATTTGTTCAAATTAATGTCAAAAATTAAGATTTTAACATCTAAATATTGAACTTCACAATCAAATTAAGGATTTCAGACTTAACTGATGAATTGGCAGACCTAACCTTTGGATGACAAGTTCGAATTTAACGTAAGGTGCAAATTTTTTTGGTTTTTAGAGCCAAAATTTTGGATTTCAAGGACAAATTTGTTAAAATTAATGTAAAAAATGAAGATTTTAAATTTAAGGTAAGGTTCAAAATTTTGAATTTCAAGGACAAATTTGTTAAAATTAATGTAAAAAATTAAGATTTTAACATCTAAATATTGAACTTCGCAATCAAATTTAGGATTTCAGACTTAAATGATGATTAGGCAGGCCCAATCTTTGGATTTAAATTTCGAATTTAACGTAAGGTGCAGATTTTTTTTGGTTTTTAGAGCTAAAATTTCGGATTTCAAGGACAACTTTGTTTAAATTAATGTCAAAAATTAAGATTTTAACATCAAAATATTGAACTTCACAATCAAATTTAGTATTTCAGACGTAAATGATGAATTGGCTGACCCAACCTTTGGATTCCAATTTCAAATTTAACGTAAGGTGCGGTTTTTCTTTTGGTTGTTAGAGACATAATTTGGGATTTAATAATTGCAACGTCTAAATATTGGACTTTGCGATGTTAATTTCGGAAGTTTGTTCTAAACTTCGGAGTTTCTTTGATTTGAGAGACCATATTTTGGTTGCGATTTTCGGATTTAAAAGTCAAAGATATTGGACTGGAATTTGAAACACCCTGTATATAATAATTTATTCTCCTGGGTTTTGGAGGGCCTGGATCCCACTGGTTAGGTTATTGAAAAAGTAGAAAATTTAAAAATCTTCCGAAAAATGTAATGTTTGCAAGCATGCGTGGCCTAATTACAAGAGTTGGCAATGGCTGGGTTTGAGTAAAAAATAAAAACATAACCTAGATTCATGCACCTTGCATAAGATGCACAAGGAATTGGATATTTCATTTACATTTAGTGTAAATAAATAAATTGCAAATAAAGTGTTGCTGTTCAATATTAACATAAAGTTTCAATAAAGTGTAGTTGTATACGTTTTAAGATTTCTAAAGCTACAATAGTTGTCTATAGTTGTCCGTGCTTTGTGAAGATGAAGAAATTAATGTAAGGGAAGAGGATTACAGGTTGGATTTCCACATCACCTTAACTTTCCCGAAGACACCCACAGATTAAGGTTTAGCAACTATCACCGTGTAAATAATAAACAACAAAGAGAAAACAACTCCGAATACAAAAAAAAAATATATGAGGAAATTAGGAGTTGGTACAAACAATTACAAAATTATAACTAGTGGATGTTTTGAGAACATGCACAGTTGGAGGTACCATCCTGGCGTTTCTTTAAATTCATTCTTAGTTCAATAAATAGCAATTGATGAATGTAATAAAGACATGAATATGTGAATATTCAACCTGTAAGTCTTAGTTAATGCATTGGTAACAAGTTATAGTAATTTATGGTACAAGTAACGTTATGAAGGCTTTCACATTACGAGGGAAAAGTTTGAAATCACTAGCGACGTAGGCGCGAGTGCTTCTAAATTCTCGAGTAATGTAAAAGCAAATAACGTAACGTGTGTCGTAACACGGTTTATTTTATCCGATTTCCATATTTGTTTAATTTAAAAAAATGTTTAATAACCGTCAAAAAGAGAAATCATGTTTGTTTGCCAATATCTCCATAGCAACGAGTTGCGTTAAGGTACATATAACAACACTGGTGTTGTTAAGAATTTCCTAACAACATTAGTTAAGGATTATGTCTACGATTATTCAGTAATGTCCGACATACCGAAATGTGGCATAAAAAAAAATTAAGTTCGCCTTTCGTATCCGCAGTAGAGAATTAATTTAGAGTGGATTTTCAAAACTGTAAAGATGCCATTACCCGTTTTTTTCTTAATCGGTGCCCGACATGATCACAACACGACATTCAAACGCGTAGAAAGACCTTCGACCTCTCCACCCTGGCCCCACAGTACGATGGATCATTGCCCACAAAATGGGGCCAGAATTGAGGGAATCTCCGGTCCGTGTTGATCCGCAGACCCCGGCCATATCGTACTCATTTTACCCTATGATGGCCTACCTTAATCTGGTAGAACTGCCACAACGATCCAGTCACCAGCCTTCGATCTCTTCAAGACATCTGCGGGTCGCTCGAGCGTCTGTTAATGGGCCGAACGCGACACGGGGTTTACTGGAACACGCCTACTCATCCGTTTATCCGGGGTAAGGTGTTGGTTTATTTAAAATTGTTAAGTTACTGTTAAGATTTTTCAACCGGAGTTGGATTTGAGGTTACTCCAAGATTTTTTGAATCATCACGAGGTGAAATGTGAAAAGAAATTGAGGATTATCTTATGAGGTAGAATGTAAACAAAGACTAGAGACTGAAAAAAAGTTTGTTTTTTTAGCATTCAGAGCTTGAATGGGTAATCCACTGTCGGTGAATCTTCATCAGCACAGTTACCAATAATTGCAATTAAACATGCATTACTAAATAAATAAATACACTTGAACCTCGCTTGAGTCAAACGGAAATAAGTATTGTCGTGTCCGGAAAATATTTATATCGTTTAGTGTGGAAAATATCGTAATGAGTTGAAGGGAAATTGAAAAATGCATAAAAAGGAGCAGTATGCAATTTTGCAAGCGGAAAAAACTTTGCAAGTAGAAAGGTAAGCAAGTGGAAAAACATTATTTTCCTTTACCATGACAACGATCTGAACGATTTGAAATTAAATATAGTTTTGCGTATTCATTGAAGTTGCTAAACAAATGCCACTTGCGGTTATAATTTCTGTGCGCAAATTTCTGGATGGCAAAATCTGACTCGAGCAAACAAGATTAATCCTGTCAAATTCTAACCTTTCATGGTATTAGCACCGAAGTCATGAAAATGCTAAATAACAGTTATATCAGCCTCGGAGGCAGGTTACTTATAGAATGGGATGGTATTTTTAGGATGTACGGATGATTATTACTAAAAGATACCTTATTAGCAACAAGGCTTCGCGCCAAAAACAAAATGGCGGGATGACTCTTCTATAGAAAAAGCGTTATTTTCACCCCAAATTTTCAAGCAAATCACCCACCTCGGATCTGCGGACTTCAGCGTCGCTTCCAGTTCGCGGTTTCGGGTTAAATGGGGCGCAGCACTAACACTTTACGCGTTCACCGGGGGTACGGAATCGATTTTGCGGGAACATCACCAACTGTAGACTACCGTGTTTTACACCGAAGTTACGCGTTTCGTTTGAGCAGAACGTCGGCCCTGCTGTAATTCACCACCGCTTGTAAGGGTTTGCAAAGGACGCGGGCTCAGTAAGGGTCGCACGCGCGTTTACCCGTCTCGAGCGAAACAACCGAATGAGAATGGCGGCCAAGAGGATGATGACGCGCATGCGCGTTGCCGTTTTGGATAGGGCCGCACGATTGAAATTGCCCACACTAGAAACATGATTATTACACACGAAACTTTTTTAAAAAATAGATATACTAATTTAATTTGTATTGTATATTATTATGAGTGTCGAGGAGCCATCGGCTAAATGTTTTTCATCTCGTCGGTAATCCAGTGTAGGACCCAGAGACGGTTCGCGGGTTTTTTTCTGGTACGGCCGAGGAACAAGAGGTGGCAATACAGATAGGTGCAGTCACGCAGCCAGCCGTCTCTGCAACTGACCCTACCTATCTGTATTTCCACCTCTTGTTCCTCGGCCGTACCAGAAAAAAAACCCGCAATCCGTCACTGGTAGAACCCATAAAAATTTGAATCCCAAATGTTACAATCCGTATTTTAGAATATTTTCTGATATTTTTTAAGTATTATATTTCCGGTAGCGGAAAAAAATTAATAAGCAACATGGAACGTAATGCCAATTAACCTTTTCGGCAGTCGACGAGCCTCTGCTTCGTCTTAACCTACCACCGACCCCCAATACGGGATATTTTAAAATAAGGGAAATATAATCTATTACATCTATTTCATAGCGTTCTTATTTTTAATCAAAGTAAACTTTTAAGCTTAAAATCTCCGTGTTGAGAAACTTGGGTAAACAATTTTTTTCGATTTTCACATCCCCGAATTACAAGGGATTACGTCCTCTCCGAGCGGACCCCATCCATCAACCCCAATTTCAGGATAAATAGATTAAAGGAAAGCATCACTGGATTAACGAACAGAATTCGAAAGCCGTCATTAGAACGAATTGAGATTGATTCGAATCTCACATGTATTATAAAAAATTCCACAGTAAATTAAATACCACGATTTATAAATTTGTTTGAGAATAAACTACATCTTGCTCCCTCGCATTACTTCTCAATTTGAGATAAACGTAATCGGAATATTAATTTATTGGTAAGTTATGCAACCTAATGAACAAATTTGAGATAAGGAAAACGTAATATTTATTTATAAACAGTGATTGTGTTATGCAATTTTATGAACAAGCTGATTTCAAGGCGTATAAGTATGGACTGTTTTCCGGTCTCTTTGTATAAGCTTTTGGACGTTATGATACTTTGATCAATGGATCTTTGCGTGCACATCATAGATAGCTGAACCTAGCTCAGGCAACATTTTCATGCGTTTACTCTCTCTACGATAAGTTGAATTAGGCGCAATCATGTTTGTACGTATGTCGTCTAAGGCAATGACGCACACGCAAAGATCCATTGATCAAACCATACGTAATCATGGGCAATCCAAACAACTACATTAATTTATTCATATTTATCCAAATTAGAATTATGGCAAAATTATAATCCGCTTGATATCTGAATGATCAATTCACTATTTGAAAATGGGCACGTGCTTGCGATTATAAAACCACGTAAACAAGGCAGTAATCAGTGGCCATTGATGTGTTTTTTTCTCTCTCAAAACAGCAATTTATTACCTTGTAATTATCGTTTCCGTAATGCAATCGGTGCGAGCGTCCTTGGAAACAAGAGCTTGACCCAGTTCTCTTCTCTCGAAGAGTTCCGTTGCCACTAATTTAAAATATTAGGGAGATAAAGCGCACGTGTCGGCCGTAAAAGTGGGGAAATGCGGAAAAGGGAAAATCACTCCGATGAAATTGTTCCGACCGGGAGTGGCCGTTCACGGATTGTAATAAAAATGCAATCGACCTAGTGGATTCAAATTCGCCTGCAGGATGAAAATGCCTTTAAAGATTCAATAATTTTACATTATTTTGCGTTTCTGGCAGGATCTCAAAACAATTATGCCCATTTCAGATCAAATCATTCAGCTCTGGTCAATTGCTAGTTGAGGATATATATGTTATTTCTCCGGTTTCCCCTGGTTACCATTCATCGCAGGCTCCGATTTCCTTTGCCCATGTATAAGGTGTATTTCACCAAAGTAGCGTAGATTTGTATTAATCAAAAGGCTACTTCTATATTTCTCCAATCTATTTAAATTTTATTACAGAGGTATCTTGTTGTGTCAATATATTTTTTATATATGTTATTTCTCCGGTTTCCCCTGGTTACCATTCATCGCTATCTCCGATCTCCGTTGCCCATGTATAAGGTGTCCCCACAAGGTCATCTGTAAAAGTGTCTTTTTGGGGATAAATTTCTTTTTTGAAAAACTGACTCTTTTGACTTTTTTTACTGATTGTGTTGTAGGCTGTCCGTCCGCCTCCACTGATCTGTTCTTATAAATTAATTTTTTTTAAATAAATAAATTTGTTGAATTGTTGAATAAATTAAATGTGCAGCTGTTGTCACAGTTATTATCTTGAAAGAAGTGTTTTTCGCAGGTGTGATGAAGACCTACTGGTTGGACGGAAAGGAAGCCAGGCCGCCGCTCAACCGGGTCTCAATTGCTCCAGCGGAACAAGAGACAGACTCCACAGAAAATGGTGTCGTTGCTAGCGGACCGGAAGACCGACGGACCGGAATATACTCGCCGATCACCTTCCAGGACGTAGCCAGGAGAAGCATCGGAAGTTCTCCGGTTAAAGCCCCAGCTCAAAAAGGTAATCTGCTTTCGCTTCATTCGAAGAAAAGGAAACACGCAAAATAATTTCCAACTAAAAAAAGGAATAGAAGAATGTTACTAATTATTTAAAAAATAAAATGCAAAATAATCTCCAGTTTAGAAAAGGAAAAAGGAATAGAAGTAGGTCACTAATTATTTAAAAAAGAAAAACGCAAAATAATCTCCAACTCAAAAAAGGAATAGAAGTGAGTGAAGTATATCACTCACTTCTATTCCTTTTTTGAGTTGGAGATTATTTTATTATTTAAAACAGAAAACGCAACTCAGAAAGCTCAAAAGACCAATTAGGCAAAAAATGTAACCCGTATTTTAGCCTATGCATGGGATATTTACTGAAGCTTAAATAACACCATTTCACGTCTATAATTTTCTGAAAAATCCTTGTGTGTATTTTTAATATTATATTACGCAACAAGTGGTATAAACGGCACTTTAGTCACGAGTGACTAGAGAAGTTTATAACACGAATTGCATACTATACTTTTGAAGTAAAGTTTTAAAATTAATTTATTATCTTAAATGAACATGGTAATAGTATGGTGTGAGCCACAAAATTTTGTTTCAGAGTTGGCTGTGAGATAAATGAGGTATGTCGCATATTATAACATCATAAGACTAGATTAGTTCAATTGATTCAGATTTAAAAAAATGAATTAATCTCAGAAATCACTGCCATGTTTCTCTCTCTCAGGTATGGCCAACTCGGAAACAAAATTCTGGGCTCACACCTTACAATATTATTAAATTAGTCTACTTGGTAAATATACATAAACAATTACGTTAGAGACATTATGGCAATTGCTAAAGGAAATCATTGATTCTCCTAAATTTCTTTGATGTTGTGTATTATTTATTTGATTTAATTTGATAGTATTACTTGTATCATTCATTTATTTTTTTATTTTGACAGATTGTTGATAGCTTGATTTTGAGTTTCAATTGATTTTAGCGATTTCAAAATCTGGAGCCAACTTCAGTCCATTACTAAGATTTTCAAGGTGTATTTAAAGAATCTTAGTGTCATGGAAATATATGCGATAAATGGCATTTTAGAGGTGGGAGTAGAAAAAGCTATTTATTTAATTAATCTCAACACCTGAAAGGATCGAAAGAATCAAATGGATTTATAGTATATTATGCAACGACCACATTATGACACTTATTAATGCATAAGTACGAAGTTTACAACTCGAGCGAGCTTGCGAGCGAGTGTTGTAATTCGTACGAATGCATTAATAAGTCATAATGTGGGAGTTGCATACATTACTTTTTCTACGGCCATATAGATTTTTATTTATTTTTTCTGTTCGTAAAAAAATGCAAGAGAATACATTTTTATGAAAATGTAAAAACTAGTTTATTAAAAAGATAAGCAATTAACAAGGATTGGCAATAGTACCATAAATAGACAATTAAATAGAATTTTTCTTTTCAGGATTAACAAAATTAATAATAGTAATTCTTGTACAATTGTACAAATTGTTTTATATTGCCAATCCGTCAATAATTTATATGCTTTTTCATAGTACTTCCTGGATTTTGTTGGAAGTAAATTATCGTAGGCTTCTTTTGCCTTTTCCAGTATACCAGGTGGTGTTAACTGAATCTCACTGTCACTGTGACTCACTCGTTTTATAATTATACAGGAAATTATTTTAACTGGTTACGAGTATTATGTCAAAAGTGACAACTGACGCGATGTTATTTAATTTTTGCAATTATTTGTAGCTCGTTGCATTATGAAAATTTGAATCATTATGATGGTCATAATGATTCAAATTTCTGAATCGTTATGAATGAATTATAACATGGCCGTAGAAAAAATAAATTATAAGGTTGTTTCAGAGTTGGCCATGCCTGAGAGAAAGAAACATAGAGAAATCTGAGATTAATTCATTTTTTAAATCTAATTCAATTAAACTAAACTCATACCTCATTTATCTCACAGCCTACTGTGAAACAAAATTTTGTAGCTTACACGATATACATATACTTTAGATGGTTCACTGGAATTAGACTCGGTGGGCGATCCAGCGGACGTCTTCGGATGCACCGTGAGCGACTACACGAACCCCACGAGCGCCGCCTCCTCGACCAGAAGCCCCGTGATCCCCGACGACCCTCCGGCGCCGACCATCTTCATCCAGCGGGCGACCCACGCCCAGGCCAGGGAGGCCATCGCCGCTCTGGCCAAGCCGAAGGTCTCCTCCAGCGAGGACAACCTCTGCAAGGCGACGAAACCCCCCAGGAAGAAACTCCCCGGCAGCCAGAGCTTCGCCCACGGAAACCACCACCACCAGTGCTGCTCCGGCTTCACCACCAGCAAGAACCGCTTCAACGGGAACGCGTGCGGGATCATGTGAATGTGTTTTTTTGGCTGTGAAGTGTGTGTGATAGTCGAGAAAGTCTCTATTTCTATGTAATTAATATGTACTCGTTGAGGACCTGAGAAGATCTATTTATTTTTTGATGTCATCCGTTTTGTACATAAAGAGCTGTATTCTATCGGTGTATCTTTGTATATACATATCAGAGGTAAATATGGTAAAAGAACTTGTTGAATAAACGATTCAAGTTTTTCAAAAATTTCTTTGAAAATAAATCCCGAACATTAGTAACAGTTTATGTAAATTTAAACATTTTTTTTTCTGATTGAAACAATATTGAGTGATATTGCCTTAGTTACAGTATGTCATAACACACTTATATTTCCCTAGGGAAATATGAAGTGCTCATATTTCCCTAGGGAAATATAAACATCAAACAATTGTCATTAGGAGCTTCTCGCAAGAATTGTTTTAATTGCTCTCGGGACAACACCTCCGATTTCTTAGGAAGGTATCCTTTATGGATATTACAGCTTTGGATTTTACGGGAACCAAACATTCACGGTCTTTCGTCGCTTGCGTTAACACATAGTTTGACATTTCACCAATTTATTAAACAATGCAAATACCAAAACAAGTCAACCATGATATTTACAAACAAGGCCCTTAGCAACGTTACCAATCAGATAAATTCAAAAATTTACAATCCAATATTTTCCCATTTACAGAACAATATTCTTTCAATCAGAAAAAAACTATTGATTACAACACGGGAAATATACTATTCATATTTCCCTAGTTGTAATAATAGCTATAAAACGTCTCATCTTTAACCCAGTATTTCCCATTATACTCAAACGAGTACGACAAACATCATGGGCTTTAGTGACACCTAGTGGCAATGTTATTTACTTCAGATAAAGTATATGTGTTACAAACTCTTCTTTATTAATGATAGAATAATATTTAGCAGTTATTTCATTCAGTTTTTCCAAATTGATTTTTAACGGATATTTGAGAATTTGAAATTCTTTGGAAAAAATTGTATATCATGGGATGTAATGATAATAATATGCCATTTTGATATCCGCAATTGTTATTTCAATTCCATGGTACAGGACGGCAAATGTAAGTTGGCCAGATGCGCAGAGAACAAGCGAAAGGTCTCTCTCTACAGCCAGCCGAGTACAGTCTCTGTAATAAGTCTTCGTGTGCGCTATTCATTTACAACTCTATCGGGCGCTCTCCTCCACATAATTAATTATGTACTTTGATGAAATTGTAGATGGCGAAACAAAATATTGCGACAAAGGAAAATAAAACACTTAAGATCTGTTACGGCGGAGGAAAGTTGTGGAGAAGAACGTGTAATAAATTGTGTTTGAGATTCGCGAATTAATCCTGGACTAACTTGGATTAGTTATGTCACGGCTGTACAAAAACGCACCACACCCTTTGTTGGATATTTTTAAAATAATAAATGTGCATACATTGCCGATTATCTCACGAGATTGACTGTCAAGAGCACGGCCACGAGTTAATTTACTTCGGAAAACCATTGCACTGTCACTTTTGAAAATTAATGTACCAGGCGCGCGAACCCTTCACGAAATCTATCGAGAGCGCCCTTCGAAGGTTCCGCCCACAATTTTGCCACTGCGCAACGGCAAGTTACGTTTGCCGTCCTATATGTCATTATTTTTATAAAATCATTACTTTTTCTTAATTATTTCAACTTGGAGAAACGTAAAGTGTTGAGTGTGAACATTAATAAATCCAGAATGTTTCCCTCTATAAAAAAGTTAAATACATTTTGTCTCTAAAATAAATATTTGAACAGTTGCAATTTCCTATGTTGCGTCCGCCAAGTCAACACCCTGTATAGTAGTACTAGTAGTTCCGCACTTCAAGAATCAGGTAAAAAATCAGCATTTGATCGATAAAATATGATGAGAAAAGAATTCAACACAACCGCAATGACCAATAAATAGAAATTGTAGGACATTAACCCTTTCAGCCCTGGATTTTTAAATTTGAAAAAAAATTTTTTTTTGTTAATTATTATTGATGGGGAGCTTCTTAAGACCTCTTGAACTCATTTGATTAATTAGTATAGGAATTAATTAGTGAGGCTTTGTTGAAGTGACATCTAGTGATAAACAGCAAAAATATGGATTGTCATAGTAAGTAGAGACATGTAAATGTTGCGGTGGCAATTGCCCAAACTCCGAAACGTATACTTATTCTACCCCGAAATCGCAAGTCGGATAAAAAAATTAAGCACTTCTTGATAGCTTTATTGACTTCATTGCGGAAGCTAAGTTCAATTCGCAGACGTATAGCTTATCCTACTATAGGAATAAAATATATAAAAGTAGCAATAAAAAATATATACACAGTCGTATCGATAAAATATATAAAATTTAAAAAGGAGATCTTAATAAAGAGAAATCGGGCAACAAACGTCAGAGGATAGGATTCGGGGTCCTCCATCCGGTGGCTTGTGGGCCGAATTTATAGACCAAACGTTTACCGGCTACCGGCAGTAGGACCTGACTCCTATAGTAATACCTGTACAAAAAAATATAATAATAATAATAAACATTATTCTTTACTCAAATTACTACCTCTGTTCCATAATAAGTGAGCCATTATCGATTTTTATGTTTTCCATAACCGTTTTATATTTTTTCCATAATGATTGAGCCATTACCGATGTTTATTTTTTAATAAATAAGTGAGCCGTTTTCATTTCTACGTACTATATATACCGTGTGTGTGGGATAAGGGGCGAACATAGGAATTTAACATGTAAAATTAAAAATGTGTAATTATTGGCTCCTCTATTCAATTTAGAGAAAAATTGTGAAGGAATATTTTTTAGAGAATTAAAAATTGTAGATGTATCATCCTTTTAATTTACGGTTGTACCAGAGTACACCTCAGAAAAAATCAAAATAAGTTGAACAATGTACCATTTAATAAAAACCCTTGCCATGAGTTTGACAAGTTTCAGTAAAAACTGAATAATAGTCATTCGTTTTTGGTTGATTAAATTTGGTCTTCTCATCATTTGAAAATTCCGGCGAAGACTTTCGCTTAAAAAATCGAATATTAATTGTGGTGTTTGAAAAATTAAACTGTCAAATATTTTGACGTCCATGGCACATGTAATTAAGAATTTGGTGTATATTAAGAATATCAAAATAGAAATTAAAAAAATAATTAAGTGTTAATAAGTTTGAAAGAAAACCCAAATGGCTCACTTATTATGGAACAGAGGTAGTAATTTGTTTCTTTGCTAATTATAATTTTTTTAGAAATGCGACTCAAGTTATAAAGTCCGGGTGCAAGCCAAAAAGTAATAATTGATCGTAAACAGAAATATTATACGAAGATTTAAATTTGATTTTGCTGTAAGAGCAAACAACAACCTTAATTCAAAAATAAGTCAGTGCCACGAAAATTACACAGATTATGACTCGAAGCTACAAGTACTCTACGTTAAACCCTTTAGTAACCATGAGACACTGTAGTGGCTCAGATTTAATTTTTTTAGTTATACTTTGATCAATGGATCTTTGCGTGCACATCATAGAGAGTCGAACCAAGTTCCGACAATACTTTCATGCGTTTATTCCAGTGACGGTTCGCGGGGTTTTTTCTAGTACGGCCGAGGAACAAGAGGTGGTAATACAGATAAGTGCGGTCACGCAGCCAGCCGTCTCTGCAACTGACCCTACCTATCTATATTACCACCTCTTGTTCCTCGGCCGTACCAGAAAAAACCCCGCGAACCGTCACTGGTTTATTCCCTCTACGATAAGTTAAATTAGACACAATCATGTGTGTACGTATGTCATGCAAGGCGAAAAAACTCAGTCTGCGGTAATAACGCATACACAAAGATTCATTGATCAAATAATACTTATTTTATCATGAATTTCATAGTCAAAATAAATAATTAGTGTAATTTCAAGACTTTTTTCTTCTTAGTTCTAATATTATTCAAAGAAAGAAACCTATTATTTGCAGAGTGCTCAGTTACTACGTCATTAAAGTGTTAATTCACATTGTAACATTTTCAAAGGGTGCGCGAATTTTACAAAATAATACAACAATTACCACCTACCTCATCGCTCTGCTCAACTTCTCGTAATTCATCTTCGTGTTGTTTTTACGGTTGCCCCACAACTGCGCCACCTTTTCGCTCTGCACGAACTTGAAAGTGCCCTCGTTGAAGTTGTCCCATTTTATCAAGCTGGGGCACGTCCTCTCGTCCAGCAGGAGGTTCCTCAGGAATTCCCACAGCTTCCCGGTTTTTCTATCTATGAACGGATGGAAATGTACAAAATCAAATACGTTTGTGGAACGGAGGAAACGAGCCAACAAAAATGATAAAAGAAAACCGGAAAAAATATTTATAGGTGAAACAAATAGTAATGTTTATGCCAGTAGTAAGGATTACTTAAAGCGTATGAAAGTTTTGTAACGGCTTATAGATTACGAAAAATATACTTATAATGAATTGATGATTGTAGCAAGTGGGAATTCTCTGGATATTGTATATAGACATAATTGTCAATGATATCCATAAAGAAATAAATCCAGAATCCATCGGCGGATCATAATTGAATGGTAATATTAGGTAAAAACACAACAAAATAATTGTTTATAATAAATTTATGATTGTTGCAAGTGGAAACTCTGTGGATATTGTATCTGGACATAATTGTCAATGATATCCATCAAGAAATAAATCCAGAATCCATCGGCAGATCATAATTGAATGGTAATATTAGGTAAAAACACGACAAAATAATTGTTTATAATAAATTTATGATTGTTGCAAGTGGAAACTCTGTGGATATTGTATCTGGACATAATTGTCAATGATATCCATCAAGAAATAAATCCAGAATCCATCGGCAGATCATAATTGAATGGTAATATTAGGTAAAAACACGACAAAATAATTGTTTATAATAAATTTATGATTGTTGCAAGTGGAAACTCTGTGGATATTGTATCTGGACATAATTGTCAATGATATCCATCAAGAAATAAATCCAGAATCCATCGGCAGATCATAATTGAATGGTAATATTAGGTAAAAACACGACAAAATAATTGTTTATAATAAATTTATGATTGTTGCAAGTGGAAACTCTGTGGATATTGTATCTGGACATAATTGTCAATGATATCCATCAAGAAATAAATCCAGAATCCATCGGCAGATCATAATTAAATGGTAATATTAGGTAAAAATACGACAAAATAATTGTTTATAATGAATTTATGATTGTTGCAAGTGGAAACTCTGTGGATATTGTATCTGGACATAATTGTCAATGATATCCATCAAGAAATAAATCCAGAATCCATCGGCAGATCATAATTGAATGGTAATATTAGGTAAAAACACGACAAAATAATTGTTTATAATAAATTTATGATTGTTGCAAGTGGAAACTCTGTGGATATTGTATCTGGACATAATTGTCAATGATATCCATCAAGAAATAAATCCAGAATCCATCGGCAGATCATAATTAAATGGTAATATTAGGTAAAAATACGTCAAAATAATTGTTTATAATGAATTTATGATTGTTGCAAGTGGAAACTCTGTGGATATTGTATCTAGACCTAATTGTCAATGATATCCATCAAGAAATAAATCCAGAATCTATCGGCGGATCATAATTGAATGGTAATATTAGGTAAAAACACGACAAAATAATTGTTTATAAATTGGGTAAAGTAAAACGCTTGTTTTGTTCCATAATTTTATTTATAAAGTTAAACTAATTTTAAAAATTAGTTTAACTTTGAAAATGATCCTAACCGATCGAAACACGTGTCAGGCAACTGAAAATAAAATTATGGAACAAAACAAGCGTTTTACTTTACTCAATTTGAAAATATGGTTCCATCAAGAAAGTAGCACAACAAGTATTCAGTATAATTGTTTATAGTAAATTTAAGATTGTTGCAAGTGGAAACTCTATGGATATTGTATCTAGACCTAATTGTCGATGATATCCATCAAGAAATAAATCCAGAATCCATCGGCAGATCATAATTGTTTATAATAAATTTATGATACAATTTAATATCTATGTCGATTTTCTAAGACATGAAGTTAGCTGATCATCATTTCGGCGTATTTTTTGTGGTTAATTCGCCATAACCATGACTGAAACCCATCGGGAACTGTAGAACCCGACTGCATGCGTGTAGAACTCCAAGAAAATTTTGATCTGCTACATTCACGGACGCCTTTAGGATTTCCTTTAATGTACAAACTAATATTTCATTTAATAAAATTCCTGAATAAGTTTAAACGAATGTAAAAGTGATATAAGCTTTGGTTTTAAATGAATCGGTTAAGAAATATAGCAACAATGGCCGCGCCTGTAACCGCGAAAATGACATGTCGAGGTTATCATTAACGTCATTATAACCGCTGCAATCGCTCCGACAAAAAGTTAATTAAACGCTTTTATTTATCAACAGAGTTAACCAACTTTAGAATAACGATTGTGCGTCAATAATCGAACAAAAAAAAAAAGAATATATTTATTTCAAAAACTAGTTGAATTTCGAAAAAAAAGTTGTTCATTTTGACTCTACATTTTCAGTTTTGAATAAATTTGATATTAAACTATTATCATGATTACGTAATCATTCATTTTTCAATTCCTATCGAAAATCAAAGATTTTATGAAATAATTCTAACAATATAGTTGCAGTGCTTTGCCATCTTCAACATTTATGTAAATAAACATTAAATATCGTTTCCCCATCAGAACACCTACAGACCGGTTTCGACCTTTCAAGTCTCATTAGTGTAGTTAGTTGCTGCAGGGGCGGCTCGTTATAAAGAGCCACGGAGCCATGGCGCTACCTCTAGTTTTGAGCTCAGCAAGAATTTTAAACTGACACTTGGAAAAACTTTTTAAAAGTTAACACCACATTAATTTCAAAAGATGGTGAAAATTTTGACAGGCCATTTCTGAATAATGTGTTTTTACAAATTTGCAAAGAAAGCAATCGCAAGTTTACCACAACAAAAATGGTTGCACTAGAAAAGCAAATTTTGATGATCAAAAAAGCGGTTTTTTTAGAAATCCACATGGCAATTCCACATTTATTTTATTGATGGTTGAAATTTTGACAAACTGTTACACCCTTCTTCACCCCTTTATCGATATTCGCTTTACTTATTTTATTTCCTCCCTTCTGTTGCCAAACTCCTCTATCTATCACTAATCGGGCTCAGTTACAGTCAGTAGAGTAGGGGGGTTTAATTTCAAACAACTAAACGAAAACTAGGGGGCGCCACAAACCGATTAGTGATCATTTGGCAAAGTAATCATGAACCTTATGAAGGGCGATTAAAAAGTAGTAATTTTGAATAATGTGTCTACGAATTTCCAAAGAAAATAATCGCAAGTTTACCACAACAAAGATGTTTGCGCTGAAAAGCAAATTTTGATAACCAATACGGCGCATTTTTTGCAACTACAACTACTACTTTTGTGTCTACAAATTTGCAAAAAAAAATAATTTTCTTCTAAATTTTCAATTTTTTTTGTTAAAATTTTCGATTTTTTTGTCAGAAATGTTCATTCTTAGGATTGAATTTTTGGTCGAAGTTTTTAATTTTTTATCCTATATTTTAGATTCTTTTAACCTAAATTAATGTTTTTTTTTTTAAATTTTTGCCGATATTTTTAAGTACAGTTTCCGATTTCCTACCCTCCATTTTAGATTTTTTAACTTGAATTAATATTTTTTATGGGCGATTATTTTAATTTTTTTGTTACTTTTGTCTACCGTTTTCGAGTTTCTGATCGGCAACTTAATTTGAGCTATAGAGTTATTTTGGGAGCTGAAAATGGCAAATTATTTTCATTTTCCTTGATTTTTCAATTTTTTGGTTTGCATTTTTGATTTTATTGGCCTATATTTTAGATCTTTGACCTGTCCTTTTAAAAAAAATCATTAATTTAAGTTGAAAGAATCTAAAATATAGGATAAAAAATTAAAAACTTTGACCAAAAATTCAATCCTAAGAATGAACATTTCTGACAAAAAAATCGAAAATTTTAACAAAAAAATTGAAAATTTAGAATTTTTTTTTTTGAAATTTGTAAAGGCACATTATTCAAAATTAGTCTGTCAAAATTTTAACCATTTGTTGCAATAAATGTGGAATTTCCATGCAAATTTCTGAAAAAATGCGCCGTATTGGTTATCAAAATTTGCTTTTCAGTGCAAACATTTTTGTTGTGGTAAACTTGCGATTGCTTTCTTTGCAAATTTCTTCGCTCCAAATTTTAGAGTCATTGCCCGTAATATTCTTTATTTTAAACTTTTTGATTTTTTGTTGTTGAAATTTTCGGTCTGCATTTTTGTTATTTGTCTAAATTTTCGATTTTCTGAAAATGACAAATAATTTTTGTTTTTCTTGATTTTTTAATTTTTTGGTTTGCATTTTTTATTTTTAGACAAAAATTTTTTCATTTTTTTTGGCCTATATTTTAGATATTTGACTCGTATTTTTCATTGCTTCGTTCCAAATTTTGGAGTTTTCGCCCGGAATATTCTTTATTTTGGTTAAACTTTTTGATTTTTTGTTGTTGAAATTTTTGGATTTTTGGTCTGCATTTCTTTAACCGCGAATTTTTGTTATTTGTCGAAGTTTTAGATTTTTTGTGCTTATCTTTTGGTTTTTAAGAGTTATTTTGGGGACTGAAAATGACAAATTATTTTTGTTTTCCCTGATTTTTTAATTTTTTGGTTTGCATTTTTTATTTTTAGACAAAAATTTTTAATTTTTAGATATTTGACCCGTATTTTTCATTGCTTCGTTCCAAATTTTGGAGTTTTTGCCCGGAATATTCTTTATTTTGGTTAAACTTTTTGATTTTTTGTTGTTGAAATTTTTGGATTTTTGGTCTGCATTTCTTTAACCGCGAATTTTTGATATTTGTCTCAGTTTTAGATTTCTGTGCTTATCTTTTGGTTTTTGAGAGTTATTTTGGGGGCCGAAAATGACAAATTATTTTTGTTTTCCGTGATTTTTCAATTTTTTGATTTGCATTTTTTATTTTTAGGCCAGCATTTTTGATTTTTTTGGCCTATATTTTAGATCTTTGATCCGTATTTTTACTTTCATCAGTTCTTTTTGTAACTGCGGAAATTCTTATGTGTTTGCACGCCATCTCTGAATTGCTGCAGCACCCACCAGGGGGCGGTGGCGCCCACTTTGGGAATCACTGTTCTAAATGATGTAACGAACCAACTACACACCTTCGCGGTAAGATTCTTGCGGGATAGTACTACTTGTGTGATTTCTGTCATTCAAGATGTCAAAAAGTCTAATCCATGAATAGATGAGTATAACTTATTTCCCTGGCTAATGCCACGCCGGATACTCAATGTAAGAAATATGCACGTTACTATTGAAAAAACATGGTTTTAGTAATTTAGCTGAACTTTTGCGGCGAAAGACTGCAACAATTACATGAACATTGAAGCTTTTGTCGCAGTAAATCATTTATGGTACAATTTAATATTTATGTCGTAATTAAAAATACATTATCAACCAATTATCGTCGATAACAGCTGCGGTTAACCGTAACCAGACTATCAGCAACGTTTGGCATCGGAACCCATTGTCGTCGTCCCTGTCACAAACTCATTATCCAAATGTCGGCCCGTGAGATTATCATTTGGGGATTTTCGCGTGTGCCGAAAGGGTATTGCGTATCAAAGCCTCTATAATAATAACGCACAAATTTCCCCAGCACTATCACCGCCCCGCCGAACCGCAAACATATCAAGTCCTCCCTTTATGTAAACAAAACGGTACGTATCTCTCTAAAAATATAGAGAGGGAATTCCAAAAAATAAACATAAATAATAATACATTTCATTTACAGATGAATTAATTAAACATTACAGAATTTTGTGATTATTTTTTTAATTTCTTGTAGAAATTATTAACCCTTTCGGCCTTGGTGGTGGCAATTTCCACCGCAACATTTACATGTCTCTACTTACTATGACAATCCATATTTTTGCTGTTTATCACTAGATGTCACTTCAACAAAGCCTCACTAATTAACCTATACTAATTAATCAAATGAGTTAAAATCTGGTATTTATGGTCTTAAGAAGCTCCCCATCAATAATAATTAACAAAAACATTTTTTTTTCAAATTTAAAAATCCAGGGCTGAAAGGGTTAAACTTGAGAAACCCTCACTTGCTGCAGAGTTGAGTATTCATATATTCTTCTAGGAAGTTTAAATCAAGTAAGCATAAATGCTTTTAGAATCCATTTTGACAAGAGGAATTATTATTCTACAAAAACAAATATTTCCAGGCCTACTTGATGCAAATTTAACATGGTTGGTCCTGCCTGTCAGGAATTAATGGGCGAAAGCTCCGATAAACGGATCTGCTTATGTAATTAAATAATTTGTGCAGCGGTGGAGAATGTTGGTAGTCTTTAACAACTCGTTATCACTGCGGATATTAACCGATATCACGGGCACGGCTATCGGTAGCTGGAATTCCCACGAACGCAAACTGCAATAGCTCTATCCAAAAATAGGCCAATTTTTCCATAAAATCATGGGAATTACCATTACTGAGTGGTGATACATCTTGAATTAGATACATTCAATCAAAATACTCTTGTTGATGTGAGCAATGCCAACAAAAAAACCCTAAATTTTTTTATATGGGTTCTATAGTTTGATCAATGGATCTTTGCGTGTGCGTCATTGCCGAAGACTGAAACGAATGGTACCGATCCCACGCGAAGTCTGGTCACATTTTCAAAATCGACTTTTGTCCGGTTGGATTGGAAATCGACCATTGTGCGCCGGCGCCCCTAAGCAACTGCCTATATTGCCTTATGGATAATCCGCCCCTGGGTTCCCAGTTAGCACACTTGTATCAGTAACATATCTAAGCAAGCTCAAACTGAGTACACAAGTACTTGTTCTCAGTTTGAGCTTGTTCAGATATGTTACTGATCCAAGTGTGCTAACTGGGTTAGGCCCAAGTGTAATATATTTTTGCGTCGTGTAAACGGTTTTATTTCTTTGGTTTACTTACTCGTCAGCTTTTTGTTTGATATGATTTGACTCCTGGGTCTTCCCGGGCCTCGGTGTGCGATTGTGTCGTAATGCGGGGACTCGTCGTAGTCTGCAACGAGGGGGCAAAAAACGCAGTCAATAAACAATCGAACCGAAGGGCAAACAAAGGCGCAGATTACCTGGATGTGTTTGCTTTGAATCATCCGCGGCCGGAACCGTGTGCTCGTCGTAAGGCTCGAATTTACCTTGAAAATGATAATGTATGTGTAAAAAAAAAACCGCGTTATCGACATTGAATTTTGCGTGGGGAGCGAATCCGCATTTAGATAAATAGCAAAATAATCATTCGTGCAAAAAGTTGAAATATTTTTGATGTTGGCCATCTTGTAACTTTCTGCGATTGTTCATTTTGGTTCGGATTAACAAAATAAGGCCGCTTCACAACAACCCGGCAACGGTAACCAAAAGGAACTAATAACTAATTTCCAGTAACGGGAGCGAAAAACTTGGTATCTCGGTTCTTGTTATAGTCGGGCCGCTGAGAGCTGCCTGTGACTCATCGCTTAAAATCGCATGAATCAAGATGTGTCCGTAAGACAATTTGGTGCCGCGCTGATTTTCATTGGCGGGATATTTAAAAATTCTCGCGCAAACTTTTTACGGTTATGTTATTTGACGTGGCGCTCGCGTGTTTTGTGTGTTTATATGAGGCGTGCCCACGTGATGCGTGTGCTTAGACCTACGTTTACGCTGCCCTATTCTTTAACACGCAGACACACGTTTCGTCTTTTATTTCATACTGTTTCGTACATGATAGAAAAAGATAGATATAAAATGCAAAGCAATACTCAGTACGAAAATGCATGAGTCACCGTCAGCTCTCAACGGATGAACTATACCGTTTCCGGGTTGTTGTGAAGCGGCCTATAACTCTTTGCTGCATATGGGATTACAATTTGAACAACCAAATTCAAGCAAATTGTGACATATCAGTCCTACAAATCTATATGTGCGAAGCTGAACAACGACGCGAATTATCATCCCCACCACATTTTTACACTTCTAGTGCAAACTTAGAGTGTACTTAGGGCCTTTAAAATGTGTAAAATCTCGTGCAGCAAAGAGTTGAAAATGAAAAAGAAAATGTTGGCGATCTTGTAACTTCCTCCAATTTGAAGGAATTTTTCTGATATTTCGCGAATGGGTTCTTCATTTTGTTTCAAATTTGATATAACTCGTATCTTATTAATCCGTATTTTTAAGAAAAAAACTCTCACCTTCGGAATAATCTGGGATGCAGGTATAGGTTAATCCACTGACGTCCATTTCGGTCACATTCGAGAAGAGAACGTCCTCATAGTCCAGATGACTGGACGCCTCATCCACGACCCATCGGAAGAAGTTCGACGACCAATCTCCCTCTAAACATTGGAACGTAAGTAATCTTTCTGGAGTTCTTTGCATATCATATTACAACAACAAAAATGAATATTGAAAATGATTTTTGTTTGTTTATTCAATTGATGTGCGGCTATTGTTAAACAATTCATGGCAGCGGCGATTTTCGAAAGCAGTGGGCGATATCGACCCCCTTGTGCCGTATTAAAAACTAACCCAAGCCTAACCTACGTTATTTTAGAAGGTTGAGTTAAAGGAATCCGACAAAATGGGCGATTGGTTGAGTAACAAGCGTTCGAATCAGTGACGGTTCGCGGGTTTTTTTCTGGTACGGCCGAGGAACAAGCGATGGTAATACAGATAGGTGCGGTCACGTAGCCAGTCTCTGCAACTGACCCTACCTATCTGTATTGCCACCCTTGTTACCTCGGCTGTACCAGGAAAAACCCCGCGAACCGTCACTGGTTCGAATGACCTTAGTTGTCAATGTGCCTTAACTCCAAAATTTAATCATTCAAGTAACAAGCTTGGTTACACGAGCACCCCCTGGTCTTCCTTTATGCCTTAAGCCGGGCCCACACGATGCTACGAACGTTTGCCTCAAATGTTTGCTTCCAAGTGATGAGTCAAACGTTGGACGAACGTGTTGACACATGCGCTCCCACATGATAGACAAACGTTGGATCCAAATGCAGTTGGTTCCAACGTTTGTCCGAAGGAGGTTCACCCCCTTATTAGTTCTCAAAGTCACCGCTAGGGTGACAGTACATCTAGTAGAGGTTATTATTCATTTATGTTATGATAGTTACTTAATTGTTTTTACTTTTTTTAATCATTTAATTGAGTATTAAAACCTTAAGTTCAGTTAATTTTAAATTATATTTTATAGCACGTAAAATAAATATTAAAAAGACCGTTACTTATGATACGCGGTTGTCATTCGCACAAATGTTTGTGCATGTCGTGTGGGAATGTATCCAATGCCACCAAGTATGCCAACCAATGATAGAGAAAACCCTTTGAAGCAGACTAAAAGACCGACAGCCGGCCGAACACCTTCCAACACGAACGTTTGATGCTGGAAGCTGCGCCCAACCATCCAGCGTCCAACGTTGGAAGGTGTTCGTAGCATCGTGTGGGCCTGGCTTTACTAACAACTAACCTAAGTTATTTTAGAAGGTTGAAGGAATCCGACAAAATTGGCGTTTGCTCTAAAAAGGTTCAGTAACAAGCGCATGAATGACCTTAGTTGACCTTAGTTGTCAATGTGCGTTAACTCCAAAATTCATTCATTCAAGTAACACGCTTAGTTACACGCGCACAAATACACAAACTTACACTGTGGAAGGATATTGTGATCAATGGAACTACTACTAATATATCATATCGACTTCAAAGATTAAATTTACGCCAAACAATCGAAATTATTATTACGTGATAAAAGTAGATCTAAAGATTGCGACGTTAAATGAGTTAATTAATATTACTGTTTACTTTGGGATTCGATAATAGTTTTGAAGAATATTATTTTTAGATAAAATAAGGTAAACATTAATCACACGTCTAAAAATAGCACTTTCGACCATTTACTATTAAAATAATAATAATAATAACAAAACGATAGTCGCAGCATTTTTACTTTCACCGTTATGAAGTACGAGAAAGTATTGTGATCGTGATTTTTTTTTCAAAAAAAATTTTTTACGGAAAAATCCGTTTTGGGGTCCCTAGATGCCATTTCAATAATTTCTGGAAAAAAAAAATTTGTGTCAGTGTGTGTGTGTGTGTCTGTGCGCGCTGTATCTCAAAAACTAATAGAGCAATTGATATAAAACTTTCAACATCCGTCTCATTTGATAATCTGAAGAACTGAAAAGCTTTTGGTAAAATTTCGTACACCGGAAGTGGACGTTTACCTTAACTGTTTTTTGTTTTTTGCCAATATTTTCTTGAATATGAAAAATATCACAAAAACATTTAAACAAACTTTGAAGACGACAAAGAAATTAACATCTTTTGCTTAAAAACATTTTTCATAAAATCATTTTTATTCGAGAAAAAAATTTATTATTATTTTTTTAATTTTTGGTTTATAATTATAAAACGATAATAGTTACAGCAAATTTATGTTAATAATAATTGCAGAGAATGTTAAAATGAACAACTTATAAAGAATAAGATTTTTTCGAAATCCCTTTGGTTTTTGAGTAAATTGAGTTTTTAAATTTGAAGTATAATTTTTCCATCTTTCATAATTTTGACGTTTTAAACGTCAGTTTCATGCGAGTCTATACAACGCTCGGTGTACATTTAAAATATAATTTAAATTTAGAATAAACCATGAAAGCGTAAATATAAACGATACCATCAAGTCGGAGAAAGTAACATGATGCCCACATCACCATTTTTTAATAATAAGGATATGTTGTAGGCAGCGGCGGCTCGTGGATTTCCTCAGAGGAGGCTAAGACAGAGATGCCGCTCCTTAGGGATGTGCAAAATAATTGATTAATCGATTAATCGTTGTTTGATTATTACTCGAAAAAGAATCAATTAATCGATAATTTAATTAATCGATCATTGGATTAATCGATTAATCGATAATTTGATTAATCGATCATTTGATTATTTGATCAATCAATTAATCGATCAGCTGATTATTTCATTAAACGATTATTTTCATTAATCGATGTATGTAATCGATTATTAAAAATAATCAATAATCGATTATTCATTTCTATAATCGAACACTCCTATCGCTCTTGCTGTTTTGGTCAAATTTTCTCCGAAAATTTTTCCGAAAATTTCTCAGTTTCTCCGAACATCCACGAGCCGCCGCTGTGTTGTAGGTAACTTAAATTTACAAGTTGATTTTAAATACACGAATTCGTGAAATTACGTTTCAGAGTCAATGCCTACTCTTCAATTTTGAAAAAACTCCAAATATATTAAAATAATAATAATAATAAAACCATTTTATAATAATAAGGATAAGCTGTAGGTAACTTATATTCCCAAATTGACTTTAAATACACGACTTTGTTCGTTATAAAGAAAAATTGCCTTCTTTCATGATCAACAAATTATGTTTCAAAGTCAAAGCCTACTCTTCAATTTAAAAAAAAAGCTTTTTTTCACAAGTGTGATACACCGTTGGTTTTGGGAGGTGAAAGGCTACTCAAAAATGAAATAAAAAATCCAGGTCCGTATTTAAAAAAAAAATGAAGTTGATGTGGGTACCTAAGGAACGAAATGTCGTATTCGAAAAATAAAATTATTTTCTGGAAGAGCTTACAAAAGTGTCTTAAGAAAGTGCTCTTTATTTTTCAACATAATCAGTAATAAAGTCGTAAAAAAATAAAAACCAAAATTGATTTTTTTTTGGTTTTTTTCGAATTTTTTCGGAAGTAGTCGGAATATTTTAAATTTCTTTTCAGCAAAATATTCGGGATTAAAATGCGCAACTTTGCCTTCATTTAACCAACGCTCTATCTCCTACAGTTACCGAGGTAGCAATGCTAATGCATCGAATTTGCAACACCCTGTATAATTAAGGGATTTCCAATAATAGAACAAACAAATTTCACAAGTGTGATACACCGTTGGTTTTGGTAGATGAAAGGCTACTCAAAAATGAAATAAAAAATCCAGGTCCGTATTTAAAAAAAGTGAAGTTGACGTGGGTATCTAAAGAACGAAACGTCGTATTTGAAAAATAAAATTATTTTCTGGAAGAGCTTACAAAAGTGTCTTAAGAAAGTGCTCTTAATTTTTCAACATAACCAGTAATAAAGTCGTAAAAAAATAAAAACCGAAATTGATTTTTTTTTTGTTTCTCTTCGATTTTTTTCGGAAGTAGTCGGAATATTTTAAATTTCTTTTCAGCAAATTATTCGGGATTAAAATGCGCAACTTTGCCTTCATTCAACCAACGCTCTATCTCCTACAGTTACCGAGGTAGCAATGCCAATGCATCGAATTTGCAACACCCTGTATAATTAAGGGATTTCCAATAATAAAACAAACAAATTTCACAAGTGTGATACACCGTTGGTTTTGGGAGGTGAAAGGCTACTCAAAAATGAAATAAAAAATCCAGGTCCGTATTTAAAAAAAATGAAGTTGATGTGGGTACCTAAAGAACGAAACGTCGTATTTGAAAAATAAAATTATTTTCTGGAAGAGCTTACAAAAGCGTCTTAAGAAAGTGCTCTTGATTTTTCAACATAATCAGTAATAAAGTCGTAAAAAAATAAAAACCAAAATTGATTTTTTTTTTGGTTTTTTTTCGAATATCTCCGGAAGTAGTCGGAATATTTGAAATTTCTTTTCAACAAATTGTTCGGCATTAAAATGCGCAACTTTGCCTTCATTTAACCAACGCTCTATCTCCTACAGTTACCGAGGTAGCAATGCTAATGCATCGAATTTGCAACACCTTGTATAATTAAGGGATTCCATATACCAAAGACCAGTGACGGTTCGTGGGTTTTTTTCTAGTACGGCCGAGGAACAAGAGGTGGTAAGACAGATAGGTAGGGTCAGTTGCAGAGACGGCTGGCTGCGTGACCGCACTTATCGGTATTACCACCTCTTGTTCCCCGGCCGTACCAGAAAAAAACCCACGAACCGTCACTGCCAAAGACATTTCTAATAATAAAACAAACAAATTTCACAAGTGCTAAAAACTAGAGTTGGCCACATAGGCGGGCATCCCAGGCCAAAAAATCCACACCCAAAACTAACACCTAAAGACAAAAATTAGCAACAATGTGATAATAAACGAACAAAATGGTAACTACTCACCATTATTATCCTCCGGATCGGACCAAATCTCCGACTTGACGAAGGGTTTGAGCGCGTCCTTTAAACGGACAAAAAGTTGGTCAAAAAACACCGGCAATAACAACAGCACTTACTTGATACTGCACGGTGCACGCGTTCATCCTGACATTGGTAAAAATAAACAAACAAACAAAAAAAAAAACGCAAAGTTGATACAGCTGAGCGTCGCGAGTGTCGCAAAAAAGCGCCCAACGTGAATTGGTCGCGAAAGACGTTCCAATGTTTGCACACACCGCGTAGACGGCGTTCCCCTCCATTTATTGGCGGGGCCCAATTAAAGCGGCCCCCTTATCTCGAAAGATACATGGGACCGTGTGTGCGCGGCGCGCTTGGTTCCAGGAACCGCATTTTCATTGTCGGATTTATCTGAAACGGTGTGTTTGTTTATTGTTCGCAAATATGTAACGTCGGATCTTCGACAGACCTTAAAAAAAAAATGCATTTGATAATCTCGTGTGCCAAAAATTTCTTCTTTTGTAACCCACGGCAAAAAAATACCGCATTTTGGAAAACATGTTCAAAAACAATTATGTTGTTTTGTTGATATAGTGAAACTCTAATTAGAGGGTTTGATCGAATTTTGTTACTTTGGCGAATCCGTTGTTTAGAGGCTGGAAATATTTTTTTTTCGAATTTTTGCCAACGCCATTGTTTTTGTAACCAGTGGAAAAAGTCTAGAAACCAAGAAAATTTGCGTCCATTTTGTTTATGAAATTCTTACATTTTGGCTGTGCTTATTTGTTTTTTTTTTTCATTGACATTTGTCAAATATTCATATATTGAGGTTACTTTTCGTCTTCATTGAATTTATTTGTCATTTCTAGTTTATTTATTGTAATTATTTCTACAACTTCACCTTTGAGTCTTAATGATTTGGTTGATTTGATGAACCTTATAAAGGCGCGTTTACAAGTTGACAAAAGATTGTTTGTAGAAAACTAAAAGTTGCTCTTCTCAAATTAGAGCAACAAATGGAAGAATGTTTGTAGAAAACTAAAAGTTGCTCTTCTCAAATTAGAGCAACAAATGGAAGAATGTTTGTAGAAAACTAAAAGTTGCTCTTCTCAAATTAGAGCAACAAATGGAAGATTTTTTGTAGAAAACTAAAAGTTGCTCATCTCAAATTTAGAGCAACAAGTGGAAAACTTGTTAGCAAAGAATTGGCGTGAAAGGCAGTAACAGTTCGCAGGGTTTTTTCTGGTACGGCCGAGGAACAAGAGGTGGTAATACAGATAGGTGCGATCTCTGCAACTGACCCTTCCTATCTGTATTACCACCTCTTCTTCCTCGTCCGTACCAGAAAAAACCCCGCGAACCGTCACTGGCGAAAGGTTAGGCAGTAGTGTGAAGGATGTCGGACGATGAAGAAGCAATTATTATTAATATTTTGTCTTTAAATGTTGGGTCTTTTGGGTTCCAGAGAACCTCTGTGCTTCGGTAAAGTTCAATTAGTTCACTGGTTTTGGTACTGGTCCATTCGTAGCCTTCCATCTTGACACAAACACAACGAAAACACACACGAAATCACCGACAACACCTGCAGCTGAAGTACTCACATCCCGGGCGTGTGGAGGGGGAACTGTTCTCCACTAGTTTACTACAAAGCGCGCAGCAACGAATCTTCCACTTTTAGTTGTCAACTTTCTTTCATCTTTATCGACACTCCGCAGGAAACCAAAATTTAGTGGAAGATTTGTCTCTCCACAAGTGGAAGACAGAAGAAGTTGCTGTATTTTGTAGAAGAAGCAACAAATTGCCGAAAGTATTTTTAATTTTGTGTGTACATACGTACACGTTTTAAATTTAAGGTAGTTTTAGATTATATTTAAGTTTATACCATGTTACAAATTGGAGATATTCCGTTTTTTTTAAATAAATAAATAAACTTGTGGAAAACTTAGTAGAAGACTGGTGTAAACGTGACTTAAGAATTTTCATTTGTTCTTTTTCTGTATTAAAGATTCGATATAAAATACCGTATAGCTATTATTACAACTAGGTAAATATGAATGGTATTCATATTTCCCTTGTTGTAATCAATAGTTTTTTTCTGATTGAAGAATATTGTTCTGTAAATGGGAAAATATTGGATTTTAAATTTTTGAATTTATCGGATTAGTAACGTTGCTAAGGGCCTTGTTTGTAAATATCATGGTTGACTTGTTTTGGTATTTGCGTTGTTTCATAAATTGGTGAAATGTCAAACTATGTGTTAACGCAAGCGACGAAAGACCGTGAATGTTTGGTTCCCGTAAAATCCAAAGCTGTAAAATCCATAAAGGATACCTTCCTAAGAAATCGGAGGTGTTTTGATGTTTATATTTTCCTAGGGAAATATGAGCACTTCATATTTCCCTAGGGAAATATAAGTGTGTTATGACATATCGTAACTAAGGCAATATCACTCAATATTGTTTCAATCAGAAAAAAAAGAATTATTATAAACTGTTGATACAGTTTAGTTAGGTCCAGCGGCAATATCACTCAATATTGTTTCAATCAGAAAAAAAAGAATTATTATAAACTGTTGATACACTTCAGTTAGGTCCAGCGGCGGCTCGTGGATGTTCGGCGGTGAGGCAACGGAAGAAAATTTGACCAAAAAGCTTCCTCTATAAGTGTAAGTAGTGCAGCACGAGCTGCATCCTCGTCTTTGCCTCACCTACGGAAATTCACGAGCCGCCGCCAGTTAGGTCACAAGATAAAGTCCATGGAGACACAATTATATTATTTAAAACGAAGCACAATTCACCAAAAATTGGGCAGAATTTACAGATATTCCGTTTTTAAGAGAACTGTACACACTTTCCAAGTCTTCTGTAGAATTCCAGAATTTAATCACAGAACCCTCAAAATGAGATCATTCAATATAAGACATGTTAAGGCAATATACCGTGAGATCAAAAAAAAATTACCCAAAGCAGGTCATGAACAAAAAGCCGCATGTCTTTTGTTAGTTCCTAGAAAAACTTCAAATGTCAGCGTCAATAATTATTTTCAAATTTAGGAACTAAGTAAAGACATGCGGCTGTGGCTAATTTGTTTTTCGATCCCACGATACCAACTATGTTTTAATATACAGTGAGATCAGAAAGTCGAAAATAGTTGGCACCATTTTATAATAATAAGGATATGCTGTAGGTCAAGGGTCTTCAACCCGCGGCCCGCCGATATGTTTTCTGCCGCCCGCCAACAGCACTCTCAATAACGACTACAATTAAGTGGAAAAGAAGTTCCGGAAGAATTTCAGATGGAATTGATAGAGCTACAGTGCAATTCAACCTTAAAAAATAAATTTGATGTTGATTTGCTTGATTTCTATTCGAAATACGTCTCCATTGCAGATTTCCCCAAAATCAGAGATCATGCACTGAAAACAATATCACTTTTTGGATCCACATATACATGTGAGCAGTTATTTTCACGCATGAAAAACGTGAAATCCAAAACGAGGACCAGAATCACCGATGTTCACCTTGAGAACAGTTTGAGGATTGCAACCAGCAATATTCAACCAGATATTGATAAACTGGTTAAAAATAAGCAGTGTCAGATATCTCATTGACCAATTGCATTGTATTGATTTTTATTTGCCCCTTTTGTTGATGTTGGCTCAATAAATAAATGTTTTCTACTTATCTACTTGTTTAATCATCCTGACCATTGCGGATAAAAAAATCCTTATAAAAATACCTATGGTGCGGCCCGCTGCGCAGAAAAAAAAAATGTTGGCCCTTGATTTGTAAAACGTTGAAGACCGCTGCTGGAGGTAGTTTAAATTCCCAAATTGACTTTAAATACACGACTTCATTCGTTATAAAGAAAAAATGCCTTCTTTCATGATCAACAAATTATGTTTCAAAGTCAAAGCCTGCTCTTCAATTTAAAAAAACAGCATATTTTCTGAAAATTCCTATTAAAATTCAAGTAAAATTATATTAAATTAACTTGATTGCAGATTTATTGAATACAAGAAATAAAGACAAAAAATGGCTCGAATATATAAATATTCAGCCTGTTTGTGACTCTGCAACATTAAGTCTTACTAAGACTACAAACAAATAACTTATCGAATAAGTTATTTTTTATGTTGCAGAGTCACGAATAGGCTGAATATTTATATACTTTGATCAATGGATCTTTGCGTGTGCGGCATTACAGCAAACTGGGTTTTCTCGCCTTGGAAGACATACGTATGTACACACATGATTACCTCTGATTTAAGTTATCGTAGAGAGAGTA
Organism: Ocypus olens; assembly: GCA_910593695.2. Classification (NCBI taxonomy): domain Eukaryota; kingdom Metazoa; phylum Arthropoda; class Insecta; order Coleoptera; family Staphylinidae; genus Ocypus; species Ocypus olens. The sequence continues at coordinate 45,618,658 of OU343054.1, forward strand.
AACGCATTAAAATGTTGTCGGAACTTGGTTCGGCTATCTATGACGTGCACGCAAAGATACATTGATCAAAGTATATATTCAGGCTTTTTTCGTCTTTATTACTTGTAAAATTATATTGGCTGTCTGGAATTCTCCAATGGATGATTTTGACATCTTTTAAGGTCACTTGTTTTAAAAATAGTTTTATGTTACTTTTTTCTGTCGATTTTAATCATTAGCAATTATTTCTAGAACCCACTTTTAATAATACATTTAGGATTCATAGTCCAGCGGTTTTATTAAAATTTTAGGGCTTTCCATCCCAAAATTCCCATTCTTAGTAACGCCACTGAACTTCTGTTGGATAGGTTTTGTTTTAAGGGCTGCCAACTATTTTCGACTATTTGATCTCACCGTAGACTTTGTCTACTAATCGCAAAAGTGAAGTGTGTAAAGGAAAATAATAAAACGGCTACGGTTACATTACCAAAATCTACTTATCAACATCCCCCAAGAGCAAATCAACGTAAGCACAAGACAACAAATCGGACTCCTCGATCCCCAACTTGTCCATGAGATCCTTGGCAATTTCTTCCCCTTTCTCGACGCTATCGTCGTCTTTTAATACGACCTGAAATCAAAGTAATAATTACCGGGGTTTCAGTTAATCCGAAAACTAACCTCTAACTCCATGAAATTGCCCAACCCCTCGACCGAGTCGATGTGCACCCTCGTCTGCCCGACTAAAAACAGCTGCCTCGATTTCTTCACGGTGCCACGCGTCCCCAAGGCTTCGGTAAGGACTTCCCTCAGAGAACCCACGTTCTCTGCGGTGTCGTACTTTTGATACGAACTCAATTTCGGACCCTCCTGAAGGGGCCGCTCGTAGTAAATCAATTGACCGCTTCCTCCCTTCAATAATAATATTAACGACGATATTTAACCATTTAATTGCGGAATTAATTTTAAAAACTCCTCGCAGAATGCGGAAATAAAATCAAGGAATCACGAGTATACACATGGAACGCGGGGTAAATGGTCCTATTATACAGTTTACGAAAAATGAGAAAGGATTATATTATTTTAATTTCATAAAAAATTAACAATTTATTTCTAAAAAGGTTATTGTTATAACTTAATCTGCCAGTTGTGTTGGATGCGTATACAATATGCACTTAACTGGTTAATTAGTAGGTGTGTACTTCAATTAATTGTTTCAAAATTTATTTTATTTACATACCATTTTCATTCAAATTAACAAACACAATTGAAGGGTACAGGGAATAAACCGGCTTAGTCCAAAATATCCAGTTTTTGCGATTTTGCTCCATCTTGTAGTGCAAAATATACTCTACCAGGCGGTGTAGGTGCCAAATGGCAGAACCGTCTAAGTCCGCTATAATAACAACTTAATAATTCACCGTACAGGGAAAGAAACAGCTAAGTCAAACTTTAAAAACGCATTATCCACAAATTATGTGACTAAGCCGGTTTATTCCCTGTACCCTTCAGGGTGTAGGGTGTTAAAGTTGTACGATAAGTGTGTAGGTCCAATTAATTATTTCAAATTGTATTTTATTTCATAAGAATTAGCAAACACAATAAAATATTACATTTATTTGATGAAAGACCTCTGGTCGATACCCGACGAAGAATTACGAAAGAAATAGAAGTTATTATAAATATATTTAACTGCATGTTAAATATCTAAGTAAAGATGTTTTTATATATTACATTTACCTCTAATTCGCGCAATTTGAACCTTCCTTTCGAGACGTTGAAGAAAGTATCAAACTGGGGGATGATTGTGGGTTCCGAACATGACACCTCCTTTGCTCTTTGAATTAAACTGGCGAGATTCCTCACTTTTGCTTTTATTTCCACGTTTCTCATTTTCTGCCTTAAATGTATTCCTCCGAAACTGTGCAAAAACAACAATCTAACCTCTGAATTATTCCATGCCTCTGAACAAATTAAAATTCGAATTGTGAATAAATTGGGTTGCATACATTCAAATAATTTTTTGAAATTATTTAAATGTATGCAGGTCCTGCGGTTCGGGATTTTTATTGCTCGCTCTGTATATGAATTTCCAAAATTCCGTTAATTACACAAAAATAAGTGCAATTTGACGTTAACACTGTAAGGAGCTTTTAATTTATGAATACAAAATATTCCCAACACTTCAAAATTACAGGTCACGCGGTTTGGGGTCCTTACTGCTCACTCTGTATACGATTTTTTAAGTTTAATAAAGACGACAAATGGCCTGAATATATGAATATTCAACCAGTAAGTCTTAATATATCATATATGAATATTCAACATGTGGTCTTAATAAGACAACAATCAACTTGTTGAAACAACCACTATTGAGACTAAATTTTGCAGAGTTACAAACAGGTTGAATATGTACATATTCAGGCTATTTTTCGTCTTTAATTCATTTATTTACTGCATCTACAGGTGAGGTTTTCTCAGGTAACATTTCGAAGTTGTTTTAATGTATGCAACAATGTAATCCTATCTCGGAGTTTGAATCTAATCCTTAAAAAGGCTTAATTTAAAAAACCACTTATATTTCCGAATAAACCTCTCGTTCAGCATGGGTAAATAAAAAATACCATTTGATTTATTTGAACTATATCACATATCCGCCTTATCCGTAAAGTTTGGGTTGCATACGTTCATAACTAGATGCTGCAATATTTACACACAAATGAGGAGACCATGTGGTTGATAGTCAGTTAAATAATTTGAATTCTCTCAACTAGTTTCCTATTTATATTTTATATATTATATTTATTTTATTTATTTAATACGGCACGGTATATTTGAACAATAATTTACATTGCCGTATTCGGCCACGTACTTCTAGCAACTTCTTTATAAAACACTGTATTATTATTTAAGTATTTTTATAAACGAATTAATTAATTACCTCGCAGATTTAATAATTTATCTAGTAATAAATTTTAATTAAAACGTATTGTATTAGTTGTTGACAACCAATACAACATAACCTCGAAACAATTTTCAAAATCGAGATAACATTTTCGAAAAATCCAATGAATCTCTTGAGGAAATCTCGGAACGAACGCACCTCATCTACGAACAAAAACACATATCGACGCTATAAATAAGTACTGCGTCGTATAAACCATTTTAGGCAATATTCCAAACATAACCTAAAACCTGGGTATCCCTAAAGCGGTTTTGAAATTGGCGAAATTGGTGTTGTAAATTCAAAACGTACCAGAGTGGTGGCATGTTACCGGTTTCCGATAGGAATGGACCCAATTTCGGAATAAAAAATGTTCCGACTTTGCCCCCTGCAATATGTAACCTATAACTTCAAAACATCGGAATTGGAAGTGAGTAAAAATAATAATTATAATAATTTACGATAACAGAATGTTCGTACATGTAATTGCAATCATTTAATCCGGCAATTTAAATAATATACAACAGTAATAAAACATTCGTATTTACAATTATAGCACAAAAACTACCGTTGATGTTGTTATAAATTGAGTTTTAAATAAACACAGCAATACAGATTTACAATAGTAATGCAGAAACTGTAAACGAAAGGATATAAGCATTGTTGTGAATTGGCTTTGGAATAATATAAATGTATTATTTAATCCACATTTGCTCGAGATTTCAATGAAATGAAAGTAAATATAGCTATTATTACAACTAGGGAAATATATTCATATTTCCCGTGTTGTAATCAATAGTTTTTTTCTGATTGAAAGAATATTGTTCTGTAAATGGAAAAATATTGGATTGTAAATTTTTGAATTCATCGGATTGACAACGTTGCTAAGGGCCTTGTTTGTAAATATCATAGTTGCCTGGTTTGATTTTTGCGTTGTTTCGTAAATTGGTGAAATGTCAAAGTATGTGTTAACGCAAGCGACGAAAGACCGTGAATGTTTGGTTCCGGTAAAATCCAAAGCTGTAAAATCCATAAAGGATACCTTCCTAAGAAATCGGAGGTGTTGTCCCGTGAGCAATTAAAACAATTCTTGCCAGAAGCTCCTAATGACATTTTTTTGATGTTTATATTTCCTACTGAAATATGAGCACTTCATATTTCCCTAGGGAAATATAAGTGTAGAAAATATTAAACATATGTTTAATTAGCTGCAGTTTATTAAAATAATATAAGTGTGTTATGACATATCGTAACCAAGGCAATATCACTCAATATTGTTTCAATCAGAAAAAAATATGTTTTTCTAAATGAAGTAATTATGATGTAAAAACACGGAGAGGTTATTTTTCGCTTCCTGTCAAATGTCAATGAATAATCACTGAACGTACTTATTGGAATAGAAAAATAATAGATAGCACTGACGATATTCTGGATATAATTTTAAGAGGAACTTAAAATAATCATCCCACATATAGGACTTTGGGCACATCTGGCTTAAGCACTAACCAATAATTGATTATTAAATTTACAGTTGTATTAAAAAAAAAACTAGATAAATCGACTTAAATAGACTGAAAGACCTCCGGTCAATTGTCTGTTGAGGTGTAAAAGTGTCTCAATAAATGTGTTTCAACATAAATGTTCTTATAAATTAAGTTCGGAATAATTTGAATGTGCAGTTTATTAAAACATCAAACGACAATAACAGAAGAGTTAAATTTATTATTGTAGAATTAAGGATATAAAATAATTTCAGAATAATTTAAACACTCACAGAATATTCGAATTTATCACAGAAATATAATTTAGAGTTGTAATAAATAATTTAGCAAGTTTATTAAGAACCAATTCGCATGCCAATTATTATTTAATACTTTTTTTTTGTTTCCTTCGGATCCTGAGATCCAGGCATTGGACTTCCATCCACAAACGTAAATTTGATTTGAAAATTTATAAGGAATAAACGATTTATTGATTGATGGTTAATTAATTGAAATTAATTCGCTCGTCAAGAATAAGATGGTGTTGAGCGAAAAATAACAAAATGCTAGCATTAAAAATCGCACACTTTTTAACGAAACGCAATGTCGGCGTTCAGAGATTCCTCTTTAAACACAAACCGTTCACGGATTTACCGCTGAGGAGGCACAGCGACGCGAAACCGATCGTCGCCGTCAATTTAATCCACCGGTACTACCACGACGACTTCCACGACACAGAAGACGAACCGAATTACGAGTACGCTTTCAAAGAGCCCCCCGTGCCCGTCAAAACCGTGCTCTATCCCAACACCGGAGACCCTCTCATCGAGCAACTGAATACCTTCGCTTCCTTGCAGGATGTCTTCACCTTCATACAGAAATACGAGCGAATTTTGGAGTGCAAGCATTTGGCGCAGACGGTCCTGGTGTTGTGGGATCTGCAGAAGATGTTCTATCACGTGAACGTGATTTCGAACGTGACGAAGGTGAACGGTCTGATGACGGATTACATCGAGCAGCTGTTGGGCCGGGGCGAGTTCGTCGATTTGCTGGAGATGATCGGTGATCGGGTGAAGGATTTCGATTTGGAGGCGCTGAGTTGCGTGCTGTTGTACTTGCACAAAATAGGGGTGCCGTTGAGGTGGGACGTCATGCAGAGGATCATCGCCGAGATGAGGGAACGTCTGGAGGACGATACGGAGGCGTTGCCGCTGCGGCCCGTGTCCAGGTTTATAGTGTCGATTTTTGGAAATTCCAGTGCGTCGGCGTATTTTATTTGCCAGGGTATTATGCCCAGGATATTTTCTTTTATAGGTATGTACAAATTAACGGAATGCATGAGGTTTTTTAAAAGTTGATCACGTGTTCTAAATAAACTATTCAACTTAAATTACTTTGGTTTGATCGATGGATCTTTGCGTGTGCATCATTTTCTCGCCTTGGCCGACGTATGTACACTCATGATCATTCAACTTACTGTAGAGAGAGAGTAAATGCATGAAAATGTCGGTGCTATGTTCAGCTGTAGAGCTATTCAGCAGAGATGGCGGTCGGGGTGTCTTGTCCGTCTGAATCAAGTAGTGTCCGTTGCAATTTTCCACCATAGGCTAAATCGCGCGCGCCTATAAAATAACCGGTAAGTGAGAGACGCCGTAAACTTTCTTTCTTTCTCCTCCTACCGCTTGGTCTAAGACCGAGCTACGCAAGCCGCGTGTGTGTTTTCTAGATACTGCCGACGAAATATTCTGGGGAATATCCGCTCGGTTATCAGGTACCAATATTATTTGAATGTTCCGAACTTAGTTCGTAAACCGGCCTTACTCATGAATAGGTCTATATCTATGATGTGCACACAAAGATCCATTGAAGATTTTGGGAATATTTATTTCGGTAAAACATGAGAATAATATAAAAATTTCACACTAGATGGCAGCACCAATAAACTAACAAAAGAGCAGTGGCAATCAAACGTAAATGGGCGCGTTCAGCAGACAAAACAGTTGGGAGTTCACTGCCAACTGTTGGGGTATTTTCTGTTGATCGTGAACAAGTTCGTCCTGCGGTCGCCATTTTCCCAAGCGTACAAATTGGTGTTGGAATTGTCGAAGTCACAGAGATTACCAAAATCTTATGACAAAAATATAATTTATCATGTAATTGAAATTGAGAAAATGCACAAATTGCCAATAGGTATGAAAGTAAATGCTTTTGTGTAAATACTTTAATTTAAATTATATTAAAAGTACACAAAGCACTGCAATCAGAATGGCCGAAGTAGCGTTCATCAAATACCAGCATTCAGCGTAAATGAAAATAAACATTTTGAGAGTTGAAAATTCTGACGAACGCGCCCAATGTAAACGACACGTTCTTTAACCAACCTAACCTAAGCATGCTATAAATTTGTACTGCAACTGACTTTTACCTAAGAAAACTCTTCAAAAGGACAAACTATTCATGATAAACATTCAGTAAAGTTAAAGTGACATTTTTGTTTATTCACTCATTTTGAGGTTACTTTTGTATTCATAAATCTTTTATATGTGTTAATGTGTACAAACTTATATTTAGATCAATATTTTGTATTTTCATATGTATTTCTATACACGTAATAAATTATTATTATTACTATTATAATTTATGAAGATCAGTCCTTATTACACGACTTAATAACTTTACATTGGAACATGACGATCGTATTTTAAGAATGATTGCTAAAGTGAAAATTCCCCGACTTCTTGTAGATAAATAAATCATATATTTCTTCATTCTTTCTTCAGATGAGTTCAAGACTGCGGAGGATGTTCGACTGACTACGATATGTCTAAATTATTTGAACAAAATGGTCACGCCGGACATTCTAGATCGTTACAAGAAGAAAGTTGAAGAACTCATAAACAACGGAGTCATCGACAAGGATGAGTTTAGTACGATTTTGAAAATAATCCTGTTCTTAAACTACCCCCATTGGAGGGATAAAAACGTGGGCCTAATGGCGAACTGCATGTTGCTACTCAAAGAAAATATACACATGTTAAACGTATACGAGCTGCTTATTTTATATGAGGTAAGAATTATTTATTTTCCTAGTAGCACAAAATATTTCTTAACCGTTATAGTGCCGAGCAGCGCCACCGCGTCGCTGCATACTCCTGTCAAAAGTGCCGCGAGCGCTATGGCGCTTCTTATGTTTTTCCTAACAACACAAAATAATTAAAACTGCACATTTTTCTTTGGCAATTTACGGTATACCCACAAAAAAATTGTCGGCACTAAAACGGTTAAATATTGAAAAACAAATATTTCTGTGATATTTATTATGACAGATTTTTATATAGTTTAGCAATATTTGCATAAAATGTTGAGGGAATATAACTACACAGGGTGTTGAATTGCAAAGTGAGCCATAGGGATTTACATGTAAAATTTGAAATGTGTTAATGTTGGCTCCCCTAATTATTTGATAGTATCGGTCTTCCCATATTATTTTCAAAGCTTTTTATGCTGAATGATTTGTTACCTTACTCAATAGTTTCTGCAGAGTATTTACTGAGATATTTGCAAAAAAACAAAGGTTTGCCATGATATCGTAATGGTGGGTATTTCATTTTGTTTTAAAAAGTGACAGTTGCTGTCTAATCACGATTTACAACCGGCCGTGTAATTAATCTCCGGATTAACCTTTACTTCAATTAAAAACACCTTTTCGGATATTAAACCTACATCACCAATGAATTTACAAAGAAATTTCATTACATGAACATGGTTTTGTAACTTGAGTAATTTACAGAAACAAATTAAAAAATAACGTTGATACGTTTTACTTATTGTTCTATACCTGTGCAACCCTCGTTGATGTTCAACTGGTTGGATTGTAGGATAGTGCCCACTATCCTATAATCCTACAATCCAACTAGTTGAACATCAATGAGGGTTTCACAGATATTGAACAATAACAAAAACGTATCAATGTTATTTTTTAATTTGTTTCTGTAAATTAATTCATTTGCAAAAAACTGTGCTATGGTTAACTTATTGGATTGTAGGATAGGGCTCACCCACCACCCTTCGCATCAACTTTATTTCAACGAGCAAAATTCTATCCAATTAAGAATTTTCTTTAGCAATTCGTTGGAGTAGTTGAAAGTTTTAAAATATTACGAAATGTGATTTTCTAGCGTAAATAGGGTTGATACAAGGGGTGGTGGGCCCTATTCCACTCTCCAATTCTTGGATAATAAACAGGAGCTTACAAGTAGAAATCAATACTTAAGCGCAGCGGCAGCTCGTGGATTTCCGTAGGGAGGGCGAAGACAAAGATGTCGCTTATGCCGCACTACTTACTCTTATAGTCGAAGCAAATATTTCGTTGCGGTTTCGGTCAAATTTTTCTGTGATCTCCAGTTCATAAATTGTTTTGGGAAAGTCCTTTTTTCCTCCATATCTCTCTTTAATTCTTCAAATCCATCTATTATTAAATTTACATAAAGGACCCCTCACAAATCAAATGAAAATTGGCTTTCGGTGAAATTGACCAAATTTTGGAAATGTTGTTCCTTTCGGTGTCCAGATCAAAAGTCTCCACGGGCACGAAGCTCGAAAATCTTCCCTGCGAGCAGTACCCAGCTCCGAAGGTTAGAGATATATATATATACCGGGTGTTTCAGACCACGCGTACACCGCAAAAATCTCGCGAAATACAAAGCGTATTAACATACAAAAAAATATGTCTAAATTTTTTTTGTGTAACTTTGAAATCTTAAATAGGTACCCCTATTTTTTTATTGCAGATTTTTTTTTTTTTTTTTAAATAAAATAAATCCTGTTTGTCGTTACAAATATTAATACATTAGCACAATAGAAAAGAATAGAATGGAATTTGATAATCAAATTGATTTTTATTCGTTTCTACGATTTTTTTTTACTTATTTTTTTTGCTTATTTCTGACATAAAATTACGAATGACTTTAATCAACACCTTATTTAAGAGATGACTATGTAAAAAATGTAATCTATCATTTGATGCGAGAAATAAATATAATTCAATTAATGTTTTTGCCGAATATAACGCAATCTGTCGCTTATCGATATTTTTTAGCATAGAATCCAAATCTGCAATAAAAAAATAGGGGTTCCCATCTAAGATTTCAAAGTCACCCCCCTCCGGGCAGCTGGGTACTGCTCGCAGGGAAGATTTTCGAGCTTTGTGCCCGTGAGACTTTTGATCTGGACACCGAAAGGAACAACATTTCCAAAATTTGGTCAATTTCACCGAAAGCCAATTTTCATTTGATTTGTGAGGGGTCCTTTGTGACAACCTCACTTGAATTGGCATCTCCATAAGCGGTAGAATAAGAATTTAAAATAAGTTTTTGATTATCTTCAACCGTTCGCGAGATATTCACCTATATGTCAAAAAACAAATGAAACCAAATATTTTTTTATTGCCGAATTAGCATCTCCATAAGGCGAAGAATAAGAATTTAAAATCAGTTTTTGATTATCTTCAACCGTTCACGAGATATTCACCTATATGTTAAAAAACAAATGAAACCAAATATTTTTTTATTGCTGAATTAACATCTCCGTAACGCGGAGAATAAGAATTTGAAATTTTTTTTATTATCTTCAAACGTTCGCGAGATATTTACTTATAATGCTTTTTTGAAGAACATAAAATTTCCTAGATTTTGAAGTCTTGACTGCAAAAATCCGCCGGAGGATTCAGAGCTTACAACCTTGTAAAAATTTGGATTTTCAAAAATTATTCTCTCACAGTGAAGAAGCAATTTCGATATTTATTTATTTATTTATTTATTTATTTATTTCAAAAAAACGGAATATCTCCAATTTGTAACATGGTATAAACTTAAATATAATCTAAAACTACCTTAAATTTAAAACGTGTACGTATGTACACACAAAATTAAAAATACTGCAAAAATTATACATGTGACGGTTATCTAACCATCAACCAAGTTGTTCAAAATGTATCGTAAAAACGCAACAAGTTGGTAGAAAACGTCAAAATCGATAAAAAATTCTTTAAAGCGTTTGAATGCTTTTTTGAAGAACATAAAAGTCTCCAGATTTTGACGTTGCAGAAGCATTAAATACATTAAAATATATTTCGTCTTTGTTAAAAAAAAAAGCCAGCTACTATTAATCTAACAACTACAATCCCAAATTTCAGATATTTTATAGAACGCACGAGCCCGCGTCGATTCTGAACAGCATGCAACGCAACGCCTGCAAATTCCTGTACCAACTAGAAGAGGAGATGAGCCCGTTCCTGGACATAAGGCTGAAACTCCTCTCGTGCATAATGTGCTTCTCGCCGCCGGCGCAGAGGCCGCAATTCGAAAACATAACCCGCAAGTACCTCGACTACACCATGTCGGGGGACAACCTGATGGACCTCTACAGCATATTCTACTTCATGAAGAACTCCGACGTGGCGCTCTGCAGAACCTACTGGAACAAACTCCTCGACACGATGGAGTCGGACGTCGCCTTCCGCGACAAGAATTTATTGAGGATCGCCTTCAACTACGTGAATTTCACCAGGAACCTTAACTACAGGCACCTGAAGTTCGAGAAGAGGATGAACCAGTGGCTGGAGGGGGAGATCGAGCAGGGGATCTCCAGCGTGATCCCCGCCCGGTTTTCCTCGATAGCCGGGTTTTTCATAGCCTACTGCAACGACGTTTCGTTGGTGAACTACGCCGCTATTAAGCTCGATTCCAATTGGGAACAGCTGAGCACAGTGGACTGTTTGAACCTGTCGAAGAGCTTGAGGGTCGGAAGGGATACCAAAAATCCGGCATTGAGACCGAGATATTACGCTTCGATCAGTAACACGTTGAATAGGTGTTTGGAGAGGGACGCCGGGAGGGATGTTGGTGTTAACGAGGTCAGTTTGTTGTTGAAGGGGTGTCTGTACAGGCAGCATTTCGATGAAGAGCTGATGGGGAAGTTGTTCGGGAAATACGGTCGGGAGAGTTTGATGTCTTCGAAGCTCATCAAAAACGTGAGTTATTGCTTGCATTCGCTTAACGCGCTCGTGCCCGGTGTGATCGATGATATGGTGGAATACGTCTGCGCGAATAAAGACAACTTGTTGGCGTTCAACGTGGAAAATGTGGCTTATCTTTGTTACCATCTGGGGTACACGCCGAAGGATCACGTTCGGTTTTTTGAAATTCTCAAGGATGTTTTGTTGAGGTAAGTTATTAATTAATTTCAGGGGAGAATCGTTTGCACTACAAACGTATATCTTATACTCGTTTTTTTTTTTATTAACCAAACCGAGGTTAGGTTGAGTTTAATAATAATAAGGGATGTTTAATAAGTAACTAGCTGTAGCTCATGGGAGTTCAGAGAGGAGGCTAAGAAAGAAAACACTAGCTCTCTATATGATAAGTTCTTTCATAAGTAAACAACCAATCAGATTCGTCCATTTTTGTCGAACGCCGCACGCTACAGAAACTTAGAACGTCAATGTCACTGAGAAACGGTAAGACCCCGCGCGTCAGGGCGATTTGTTAAACTTAGGCTGATAAGACCCCCGCTGTCGGTGTCGATGTTCAGATTTATATCATATTCATAGATACCCTTGAATAAAAAATTACGATCGATCTGTCAACGTATAAACGTGTCTGAATCACGCTTCGGGACAGAATGCGATAAAGCAGTTAATAATTTAATTACAACACTAAAAAACACGGTCAAAAGTAAAAAATACGTATGGAAACTGTTCCAGCATTTTTGTGAGGTAAGAAAATACGAATTGAAAATTGTACTTTTAATAAATAGCTCTTCAAGTTTTGTACATAATTCAAGAACTTATCTTACCGAATGTACCTCGGGCAATGATAAATTCGAGATAATTTTGACTAGTTCCCTCAAGTGTGTTGCTTTAAGTAATTGCCCTCCGCCTGACGGCGTCGGGCAATTACTAAGCAACACACTTTCGGGGTTTAGTCAAAATTATCGCGAAATTATCAGTGCCCTTGGGACATTATAGCTGAAAGTAGTACTTCCCAAGCGGTTATACTGGAGGTGCATTAACTCTCTTAGCCTCCTTTATGGAGTTAATGACCGTCCAATAGGACGATATTTTTGCTATTGTCTTTTTGGTGTGCCCATCCTGAGTTAGTTTTCCAGAATGATATCTCACTTAAAAAACTGAACTTAAAAATCAAAATGCGTCGTATCTTCAACATTCCTTAAAATTAATTGTCTTATCATGGCTTAGAACACTCAAACTTTATGAAATGAGTCATTACTTGAATTAATTTCAAAACTTCCAAATCCATCGAATTAAAACAGTTAATGGGGCGGCTCGTTGGTGTAGTGGGTACAGGCGAGCGCTTTTGCCGGTTGCACCGCGTCCCGTGTGGGTTCGAATCCCAGCCCGGCCGAAAGATTTTTCGGGGATCGAGAAGTATTCGGTCGGGTCCATGGTTGTTATATGTTGTGTCTACGTCTGACATTATTCATTTATTCATCCCAAAATTAAAAATACAAAATTACATATTCAATGTGACTGAATGGCACATGCCTAAGTCAAAAAAAAAAAAAACAGTTAATTTTCATTGCTGATTTTTATTCAAACGCTAACTTATTTTTCCATGTCTTCCCTTTCAATGCAGAGATCAAGAACGATTAAGCGGATTATCCTACATACAGAGTTGCCTTTCGTTGTGCTACTTCAACTCCATGACGAACACGTTCATCAAGCAAATTTTCAATCCGAACTTCCTAGAAAAATTGGACGGGGAACTCCTCAGTTGCTATTCGAAAGTACGTTTCGGCAGGTTTTAGAAACTTTCTCGTACTAAAGAAGACTTAAAATTTTAGGAAGTATATCCGATAAGGGTCCGCTACCGCCTGATGGAACTGAACCGCTCCATATGCATCGATTACCCTGAAAGCAGCGTGCCGTGGTTCCATCAAAAATACATGGACGATGTAAATAATAAAGGTAAGTAATGGTCGCAATTAACCACTTCGCACCCATGCTTCTTTGATTTAATCCCAGGTTTGATGAAAAATTACTTCTTTGTTGTTGTTAACTTTTTCTACGAAATATGATTTCACTGTCACAAACTTTCCCATTTATGCAAAAAAATATGAAAAAATATTCCATAGATAGCGCTAAAGAAATAATTATTTTTGTAGAATGTTTTTATTTTCATTTCTTGCTTGTTGCCACATGTGGCGAACCTGGGCGTGAAGAGGTTAATAAGAAAATTGCAATTTAGTTGGTGTGAAGTCAATCAAAAAGCCATAAAATCTTTTCTAACTGAAAAATGTTTTTATGGTGTCAATGAGTGCTTGTCTAGTAATTTCTTTAATATATGCACACTTTCTTAAACCACTTGAAAACGTATTTTAAACAATACTGTGTTTTATTCTTATTTTTTAAATATTCATTTTTTATTGCCTTGTTTTAATTGATTGCGCAATGGTAATTAAACGCACATTTGTAATAATCATATGTTAAATGCAAATCATGTTTCATACTTGTGATAATGTTAGTTTTAACCTTTGATTTTTAATTTTTACTTGGATCGACTATTATTGTCAGTATATACCACTGACATCTGTAAACATTAATTATTATTATTAATTGGTAGATACAGTGGCTGTGTGCCGCTTCTTACTTGTAAGTACCGTGGGATCAAAAAGTGGAAAATAGTTGGCAGCACATTTTCTAAAAATAGGGATAATCATTCAAGTAATACTAAGTTGGCTGTCTGGAATTCTCCATTTTGTTGATTTTGACTATTTAAATTTTTAAGGAGAGTTTTAGAAAATGTACTGTCTACTATTTTCGACTTTCTAATCTCACGCTAGGTGCTGCTCCATAGTCAGTGGACCCAAGTGAGCCCTAGAAAATATAATAAATTCAATGCTCCAAAATTATCTACCAATAAGAGGCAACATGCCCATTGTACAGTGAGATCAGAAAGTCTAAAATAGTTGGCAGCACATTTTCTGAAAATAGGGATAATAATTCACATTAGCCTGAAAGACCTCTGGTTAATTGCCTGTTGAGGTCATTTGTAAAAGTGTCTCAATAAATGCATTAATTCACATAATATTATGTTGGCTGCCTGGATTAGTGCAGTACATAAGAATTTTGTCTATTTTGACATCTTGTGGTTTTTTGAGGTTACTTGTTTTAAAGATAGTTTTTAAAACAAGTTTAAAAATAGTTTTAAAAAATGACATGACGTCAAAATAAATAAATTGCACATGCACTGCACTGAAATAATTCAGGCAGCCAATATCAGATTACTTAAATTATTAAAGGGATTTTCAGAAAATGTGTTTCCAACTATTTTCGACTTTCTGATCTCAGTGTATGCTCGGTACCATTATATCTTCATATTTAAGTGTTGTTGACCAAAACATTTTTTAACTCTTTAAATTCCTCATCTTGATCACCCAGCATATCTCTGGATCAAGATGTAGGTTCAAATATTGTTAATTGTCGTATAATTATTTACACACAAATATTTCTTTCTCTTTTTAGAAATGGACTTCAAATCCAACACGTCCGACAGCATTCAAGAGTATCTAATAAAGATGTTCGACAACATCCGCGTCAGCAAAAATGTGATTACCCATTACGGCTACCATATAGATTACGTCATCAATTTTTGCCATGATGTAGCCGAGGAATCTAAGTAAGTGCAGCTGAATAGTGCCTCCACGGTAACGAGATGTTCACTGTTGACATGCGCATAATGTCATATGTCGTTCGTTTCCACAAACTATATTGACCAACCAAATCGGCTCCGTAAAATATTTGGTTTCATCTCCAAAAAAGTTTGAGAACTGCTGAACCATTGACTGTAAAAAAAGTAAAAAAAAAAAAACACCTTTATTGGCATGTAACCTTACATTATACATATATTTATATATATTATACTTTTCCTTCACATCCCCCCCTTCCTCTACTCTCCTTTTCCCAACCCACCTTCTCCAGCGTCTTCACTCCCGCCCCATCCTCTCTCATCCATTCCGTCACCTTTCTATTCCCTCTCACTCCTACCCATTCTTCTAAAAAAAGTAATTCAATTCAGGATTTAATATAAAATTTGCATTTTTCAGGCTTGCCATGTTGGTGTTAGGTCCCAAAGCCTTCACCAGAGTAAACGTGCAGCTGCGAGGTTACTACCAGCAGAAAATCCGGCACCTGGAGATGTTCGGGTACCGCGTCGCGATCCTGAAATGCACCGACTGGAAGGATCTCGTGTGCGGTGAGGACAGAGTCACTTACTTAAGCAGAATTGTATCTCAGAAACTTGGCGACGTTCAAGTGTGTGAAATAAACATATAGCGTAGATGATCTCGGTCGTTTTACAGACACGTATCATATACCCAAAAAGGTGTCTGTTAACACATTCACGCCAAGGTCGCTACATGTACAAGCAAAAGAAAAAGAAAACAGAAATATCTTCAAAAAAAAAACAAATTTTACCCTTTAAAGCCGCGTTTACACGATGCCAATCGAAGAGACAATTGTGGGGCCAGTTGTGTGAATGTCTGAGGCCAGTCCAATTGAATGAGACTTGTTCACACAATTAAACTATTGCCACGGCAGTTGGTGACGAAAAATGGTGGAGTGCTCATTGTCTGTTGTGTAGCAGTCTCGACTGACTAAGACAAACCGGCCCAAAACGAGAGATCTACTGCCCTACAACGTTCGCACGGCGCCAATTGTCTAGACAACTGTCTTGATAGAGTGGTGGAAGGCATCACTGCGCCCAGCCAATAGTCCTCTGTCTATTCCTGGAGACAATCGAATTTCAGGACAACTGGCAGGGCAGTTGGCACGCCAATTGGCAGGAGGTGTTTACACGTAGCCAATAATTTTATGCCAGTAAATTGTCCTCTGACAATTGTCTCCCCAATTGGCATCGTGTAAACCCGGCATTAGCGCCATGTATGGAATATTATTTTCATATTGTTTTGCATACATTTCGTAGAAAAAGGTAACAACAATAAAAAAGTATTTTTTTAGTTTGACATTAAACCGTACAGGCAAGCGTCGTCGGTTTGACTGGCTGATCTGACGTAGGCAGTGAACATGTTAAAAATAAAACTGTATTTTTTCCAAAAATTTAATCATTTCCATATTCATATTATATCATATTAGACATAACAAATTATACATTTCTGAAAAGTGAAAAAAATCTCTTTTCAATGGTATCATAGCCAACTATAACCTCTATAAGAAAAAACAAAGTTGACCATTGTAACTCAAGTATGATAACAATTTTCGAAAATCTAAGTAATCTACGAGATTTCTATTAAAAAAGTGCCTTAAGAACATGCACATTAAATTCGACTTCCTCTGAAAATAAATGAGCTATAACAAAAAACAAAAAAAAATCACTTTTTTCGCTATAGCGCCTGAAGTACGTAAAATATAAAAAAAAATATGAAGTTTAGTACAATTTTAGCTAAGGAGTATTTCATCCCATTTAACCAAATCTTTATCTCTTATTATAACGGAGATCCCCATGCTGAGAATAAATCTGTGGACACCCTGTATATAACACAAAACAATTAAGGAGTTAATTTTAACCTTCATAATTTAGCAATAGTACAGTTAAGCGAAATCTCAAATTGTGCTCTACAACTCATCCACGATAAAATCATGAAATGTAATTGTAATGCATTACCGTAATTGTAATTGTTGTAACCTAGGCAACCGAATATACATGTACCATAGTTTGGTAATTGTTACTGTAGACTATTTCTACCATTCTACGACTAATTTACCAGTAGTGCAGTTAAACAAAATCTCCAATTGTACTGTACAACTCCTCCACACTAAAATCATTAAATGTAATTTGATTAATTTTTGTTTCACTGCTTTTATTTGTCTCCGACTAGTTTCGACCTTAGGTCATTCTAAATAAAACGTGGAAAAACCACGCTTAATAACAACGAAGAGATCTGGAACTCCCCCATTTCGACGGCCCTTATTACCTGATTTAAAATGTAATAATTCTTGTATAAATACCAGTCCCTGTTAATTCTGTACATATCTCCTTGAGAATGACCTAAGGTCGAAACTAGTCGGAGAGACAAATAAAAGCAGTGAGACAAAACCAAGTGTTTTAATTAATCAAATTATATAATTATGTTTCACCACGGGTTAAGTGAGAAATTAATTAATCATCATTAAATGTAATTTTAATGCATTATTGTAACCCAGGCAACCGAATATACATGAACGATAGTTTGGACATCCTTACTTTAGACTATTTCTACCATTCTACGACTAATTTACCAATAGTACAGTTAAGCTTAACACCGCTTTAAATGAAGTAATGAATTAGCAAAATCATGTGTAATGCAAGAAATTTAAATATTTAAAAAATCGCGCCGTACCAATAAATTTATCACCAACAAAAAAGATGCCCATATCCATCGACTCTAGCGCAAGTGAAAGACGAGACCCTAGCGCATTTCCTCCCGCAACATTGGCCGCCCTGTTCGCTCTGGTGTTAAAATAAGACGGCACCATCCGTCCTTCTACGCGCGCGAGCGAGACGGCACTCTCTGTTGGTATCATCAGCTGTCGCCCCCACCGAAATCGCAGTCTACTGCAGAAATGGTGACATGTACGACGTAAGGTTGACTTTGTCGTGACATAAATTCGGAATATCCGCCCGGAACGAGCGTATTTAAGGGTGCACGAGATGGATTTCGGCACGCTGCTGCACAAAGCGCAGAAAAATGGCCAGAGCGAGAAGAAGGAGGTGAGCGGTCGCGGGCGTGTTTCGCGTTCGGGAACGATTCTCCATAACGCCATAATTATTCTTCCAGATTAAATACTACTCGACGAAATTCGAGCCCCCCAAAAAGGAGCAGAGGACCAAAACCCTCTCGGCCAACATACAGAAATTCCTCGCCCGCAAGGAGCAGGAGGAGAAGCGCAAGCAGGATGTTGCCGACAAAAAGAGGGACCAGTTACTCGAATTGAGAAGTAAAGTAAGTGTAATAATATAATTTCAGTTAACTGTGCCGTTAATATATACTTTTTATTTTTAACTAAGAAAGCTGTGGTTGCATTTTATAATATAAAAATGATCTGACAGTAAAAAAAAATATTAAATGTCAGATTTCTAACAACGTTGCCTAGTTCATATATTAAATTATTGCTTCAATCATTGAAGCGTGCCGATGGCAACATTGCCCGCTGTCATAAAACATAACCTCTTTTTTTTAAATATAACCCGTCAATTTAAACCAGAGTTATGTTTATTTTGCTTTATTAAGCCAAATTAAAACATCAATTCATACAATTTCTGACCTGGGGAATTTCGCACTTCATTTTATTTCCATTAAAGATTATTTGGATAGTGTTAATAGCTATTATTACAACTAGGGAAATATGAATAGTATATTTCCCGAGGTTGGCTAGTTACATCCTGAGGGTGAAGCCCGAGGGATGTATAGACAACCAAGGGAAATGTATTCATATTTCCCTTGTTGTAATCAATAGTTTTTTTCTGATTGACAGAATATTGTTCTGTAAATGGGAAAATATTGGAATGTAAATTTTTGAATTTATCGGATTGGTAACGTTGCTAAGGGCCTTGTTTGTAAATATCATGGTTGACTTGTTTTGGTAGTTGCGTTGTTTAATAAATTGGTGAAATGTCAAACTATGTGTTAACGCAAGCGACGAAAGACCGTGAATGTTTGGTTCCCGTAAAATCCATAAAGGATACCTTCCTAAGAAATCGGAGGTGTTGTCCCGAGAGCAATTAAAACAATTCTTGCGAGAAGCTCCTAATGACAACTGTTTGATGTCTATATTTCCCTAGGGAAATATGAGCACTTCATATGTTATGACATATCGTAACTAAGGCAATGTCACTCAATATTGTTTCAATCAGAAAAAAAAGCTATTCTACTGTTTAAACAAGGTGAGAGTTCAGTAAAATGTGTTCACATGAACGAACGCAAATAGAACAAATAATTACATATATTCTTGTTACTTTTCTAGGATAAAAAAGCGGTGAGAAGAGTGAGCGTAATGTTAAAGAGGACCAAATCGGCGAACCAGTCGGTGATTCAGGACGCCGTCGACACCGTCAACACGGCCGTGACGCTGGCCGGGCCCAGCCAGCCCGACGAGGACGATTACGGCTACGTCTCGCAGTCGGCCGCTGATTACTACAACAAGATGATGGAGAAGTACAGCCAGATGCCGGACGAGCCCAAGTTCAACCTGACGAAGAAGAAGGTCAGCACAAACCTGAACAGCACCAAGGAGAGGGTGAAGGCGGCGCTCGATCGCGAGGCCGAGGAGGCGATGCTGCCGCACCGTCGGAAAAGGAAGCACAAGGAGGCGACGGAGGGGGGCGGGAACGAGCCCGACGAGAAGGAGAAGGAGGAGAAGTTCGATAAGTACGAGAAGAAGGAGGAGAAGCCCGTCAAGCCCAAGCTCAAGCCGGCTCCGGTTATTAATTTTACAGGTATTTGAATTAAAATTAATAAGCCTCACCCTACACCCATTGGGTAGAAGGGAGTCTGATTATATATATATATTAATAAGTCTAAGGGCCGGTATATTCATCTGTTCAGTAAAGTGTCTGTTCGTTACGTGTTCAGTAAATTTACAGGTCACCTGTAAGGCGAATCTATATGTTACATAACTACGGGACACTTGCGACGTTTTAATTCGGGTAGTACAGTTGAGAAGACAAGGTAAGTATACATATTTCTACAAGGGAGAAAGAGATATTATGCTTTTTCAGTAATACGGTTGGGAACACTGTTTCATTATTGTTTGATGCTTGTCTGTCTGCCATCAGCGTCGTACCCTGAACTTGCCTCCGTATGATATCGATGAAAACAATTCTGTGTCATTCTGACAATTAAAGGGCGCCTCACAAACAACCCGGGAACGGTAACGAGTACCAAAAGTTATATGATATAATTTGCATGTTGATATACACAACTAATAACTAATTTCCGCTAACAGGAACATGAAGGTTGGTACATTTTTATCCACGTTGCCGTTTCCGGGTTGTTGTGAAATCACCTTTTTAAATTGTTAGTCACGATTCTGGCTGTTATAAGGTCGCCGATCTATATATCACCAATTTCATCTACCTCAAGCCCTGTCATCTTTAATGTCTATTTCACTTTTATGATAGCAATCTTTCTACATGCGTCGGGATATTTTGAGGTTATAATCCTCTCTGTAACACTCAAATCTGCAAGTTTATCTGTTCAGTAAACTAGATTTACTGAAAGGTTAGCGTTACAGGAAGTTGAATACACGCTTATCTCATCAGTAACGCTACTGAACACTTTACTGAAAGGTGAATATACCGGCCCTTGGGGTCGTTATTATAAACATTAAAATAATCATCGATTAATTACTTCACATGTAAATTTAATCATTAGTTAAAAAGGGTTCGGTATTATACAACCAATTCTCATGTTAATTAACTAACTGGACATTTATTCAGTGCGATTTAAAATTTAGTTGTTTATGTCAGTGGCGGCTCGTGGAACATTTGGATGGTAGAGCCACTTAGCATATAATATGTCTCCTTTTTGAAGAAGGAAAAAATGATCATTGAAAACCTTAACTTGTTGCAGAAGCATTCAAAAACTTAAATCAAGACGCAACGTAGCCTGTATTAAATTATTCGATGAGTACTTTTTACTTTGATGGAATTTTGTGCTCTGAAGCAAATCCCTGGAGAGAATACATTTTTAGAATTTTTCAAATTGTTGAATGCATTTTTTTTTATTTTCCTAGTTCAAGTTTGGATTGTTGCCCCTTTTGTTTCCACCTAGAAGGTAGCAATTGTTTTTAGATAAAATCTGAAATGCACCGCTGTTTTATGTATTTTGAGCTTTTAAACGAAATTCGTCAAGCGATTAATTTTTTTAAATCTATGAAAATATTTTTCGTTTTCCCAGTTGAAGTTTGGATTGTTGCCGTTTTGTTTCCACCTAGAATGTGGCAATTGTTTTGAATAAAGATCAAACATGTATGGTACTTTTATTGATTTTGAACTTTTAACACAAAATTGATTTAGAATTATTCAAATCGTTGAATGCATTTT
This sequence comes from Ocypus olens, assembly GCA_910593695.2. Taxonomy (NCBI): domain Eukaryota; kingdom Metazoa; phylum Arthropoda; class Insecta; order Coleoptera; family Staphylinidae; genus Ocypus; species Ocypus olens. Next base: position 45,640,182 of record OU343054.1, read on the forward strand.
TCATTCTCCCAGTTTAAATTTAAATTGTTTTACGTTTAGTCTCCTCTTAGGATATGGCAATTGTTTTGATCACAAATCATAGACGCATTGCTGTTTTGTGGATTTTAAGCTTTTTGAAAGAAAAAAAAATCATCAGTTGATTTGAATTTTTTTTCGAATTTTTTGAAACGTTGAGTACATTTTTTGTTTTCCTAGTTCAAGTTTTGATTTTTGACGCTTTTCTTTCCACTTAGAATGTGGCAATTGTTTGGATGGAAAATCAGTAATGTATTATAGTTTTATTAATTTTGAGTTTTTAACGCAAATTCTTTGATTGATAATTAATTTAGAAATTTTTCAAAAATGCATTTTTATTGTTTTCCTTGTTCAAGTTTGAATTGTTGCCGCTTTGTTGCCACCTAGGATGTGCCAATTGCTTCTAACTAAAATTTGAAATGCATTGTTGTTTTAGGGGCCCCGCACACGGACAATTGTTCAACGACTAAACTATTTAGTTGAGTTGGATACATGTTACGATTCTCCACCAACTATTATTTAATCATAAGGGCTCACCAACTGCTTTTGACTAAAAAATCGGGCTGGACGATAGTTGGTGTGTGTGCGCACTTGCATTTCCGGTAATGCCATTATAGACCTCGACTAAACTATCGCTCAATTAATAATTGTCCGTGTGCGGGCCCGCTTATGCATCATGAGCTTTTAAAAGAAATTCGTCAAATGATTATTTTTTAGATTATTTTCAATCGCTTTGGGCTTTTGATAACTTGTTTAAGTTTGGACTGTTGCTGCTTTGTTCCCACCTAGGATATGGCAATTGTTTTTACCCAAAATCTAAAATGCATTGTTGTTTTATATATTTTGAGGTTTTAAAGGAAATTCATGGAATGGTTGTTTAGAATTTCTTCAATCGTTGAAAATATTTTTCGTTTTCCTAGTTTACGTTTACATTGCTAACGTTTACTTTCCTCAATTGATTTGATCGCAAATCAGAGAAGCTTTATTATTTGATGGATTTAAAGCTCTTGTTAAGAAAATTTATCAGTTGATTAAGTTTTTTAGAATTTTTTAAACCGTTGAATGCATATTTCGTTTTCCCAGTTGAAGTTTGGATTGTTAACGTTGAATTTCTTCTTGGAATACGACAATTGTTTTGATCGCCTTTAAGCTTCTGAAACCATTTGTCGGTTAATATTTTTTTTTTCAGAATGTTTTAGACCGTTGAATGCATTTTTGATTTCCTAATTCAAGTTTGAATTGTTACCGTTTTGTTTCCACCAAGACTGCAGCAATTGTTTTGTTGGAAAATCAGAAATGCATTATAGTTTTATTGATTTTGAACTTTTCGAGCAATTTTTTTGATTGATAAATTTTTTAAAATTTTTTAAAATTTTTCAAACCGTTGAACGCACTTTTCATTTTTCCAATTCGAATTTGGATTGTTGCGGTTTTGTTTTCACCCGGGATGTGACAATTGTTTTAATAGAAAATTATAAATACATTATTATTTTATCGATTTTGAGTTTTACAAGTAAATTTCTTGATTCATTATTTTTTTTGAGACTTGTTCACAAATCGTTGATTGTGTTTTTCGTTTTCCCAGTTCAAGTTAAGATGGTTGCCATTTTGTTTTGATCTAGGATACGGTTGTTATTTTTATAGTAAATTAGAAATGAATTATTTTTCAATGGATTTTGAGCTTTTTAGAGCAAATTCCTTGACTTCATTATTTTTTTTAGAATTTTACAAATTATTGAATGCATCTTTCGTATTCTTAGTTCAAGTTAAGATAGCTGCCATTTTGTTTTGACTTAAGGTGTGGCCATTATTTTTATGGTAAATTGTAAATGCATTATTTTTCAATAGATTTTGGCGGAAATTCCTTGACTGATTAAATTTTTAGAATTTTTCAAATTGTTGAATGCATTTTTCGTTTTTCTAGTTCAAGTTAAGATGGCTGCCATTTTGTTCAGACCTAGGATATGGAAATTGTTTTTATGGTAAATTACAAATGCATTCTTTTTCAATTTGGTCATCCGTTCAAGAGTTGAAACATAAAAAAACAATTAAACAACGAATTTAATTTTTTGGTACTATCTACATCTTTCGGATGAGTATAAGACTTAGTTAAAAGTATTTTACAAATCTGGTCATTAGTTCAAAACTTATTTTTAAAAACACCAGACGTTAATTTGACGAAAAATGTATTTTTTTAGCCTACATCTTTTTTATAAACAACACTTTGCCAAAAGAATCAGAAAAGAATTGAACTACAAATTATTTTTTTGTATCTTATCTGCTGCATCTATTTGATGAAGAGAGTTCAAGAGTTATCCTTAAAAACAAAAAAACAATTGAAAACGAAATAATGTTTTGATCCTATCTACATTTATTCGACAGGTACAACACTTCTCTGAAAGAATTTTTAAAATCTGCTATTTTGTTCAAGAGTTATCTTTTCAAAACCACAAAACAACGACGCATTTAATTTTCTATTCGACGGGTAGAACACTTTGCAGGATGAATTTTTAAACTCTTTCATCATCTTTTCAAACAATTGAACAACGAATTTATTTTTTGTTTTTATCTGCATCTATTCGTTAAGAACAACACACTACAACACACAACAAGAGTTATACTTAAAAAATTTAAAAAAACAATTGAACGTCGAATTTCGTTTTTTGCTCAATTGACATGTATTTGTGCAAATTTAAATTGGCACTTTTTCTCAATAGTGCATAAGCAAGAAGACTTATTCGGCAATGAACTAAGTTTATACATCGTGCGTTGTTGTCGTCGCGTACATGATGTGAGCCAGAAATGATTTGGCATTGTTTTAACATTTAAAATTACGCATCAGTGTGTTTAATTAATAAAAAAATCTTTCTGAGCTTGAAACTACAGGTAGTGCCATGGCTCCTTGGCTCTACATAACGAGCCGCCCCTGGTTTATATGGCTTTTTCTTCATGCCAAGCTTCATGTTTGTTGTCGACAGGTAGCAGCACAGGTATAATTGTGTCGGTATCTTTAAAAATGGATAATAAAAAGCCTGAAATTAGCGTTGAAATTAGATACTGGGTGTAGATGAACAAAACAGAACATAGGATTTTCAATGTTGATTTCTTTATATTTGAATATTATCTTCCGTGATCACTTTAGAGGAAACATGAAAATACATTTTTTGTAGAGTAAAAATTTCTGCATGCAGTCATGCTATTATTTATTTTTTTGCATTTATACAAACCCGAAAACATAATCAAATAAAAAATCTGGTGTTATATTTATGGTATTGATGATATTGGTAGTTATTGATATTATCCTTAACATATAGTACACAATTCAAGATGAAGATTTTTTTTTAAATCAACAAACTTGTTTCTGCAGTTATCTCGATAATTCAATCCAGTCATAACTCTAATTGCTCTCCGTTGAATACCAAACGATGCCACACAGCAGAGTAGCTCCGTACTAAGATACCATACGAGATATGGCTGTTAAAAAGAGCGAACGAAATCAAAGGATACAAGACAGAGATCACCACACAAATATTACAAATGGCATCCAGATTGTTACGAGGAGATGTTCAAAGTGTCCACCATTACACGCTCTCTACACAGTGTCGCCTACCGACATACAGTGACATTTCCAGTGATTGGTTTCTTCGTAGTTCTCCATCCTTTTGTTGTTCTGTACCTCCGTTTATGACACAATTATTTGTCTTAATTTTTAAACGAAATTATGATTTAATTTTGCAGAGTCACGAACAGGTCGAATATTATTTTATGACACATTTGTCTTAATTTTTAAACGAAATTATGATTTAATTTTGCAGAGTCACGAACAGGTCGAATATTATTTTATGACACAATTATTTGTCTTAATTTTTAAGCGAAATTATGATTTAATTTTGCAGAGTCACGAACAGGTCGAATATTATTTTATGACACAATTATTTGTCTTCATTTTTAAACGAAATTATGATTTAATTTTGCAGCGTCACGATCAGGTTGAATATTCATAGAGAGAGGAAACATTTTTATTTACTTATTTTTACATACAGATTTGCAAAATTTCGTGAATTTTCGTTTGTGGCATTAATAGTCGTCAGTTATTACGATCATGATTGTGAATATGTTGGTGAAGTTTAATGTGAATCACGAAGAGTTGTGATGTATTGATAAATTCTGGAAGAGGGATGCTTCATTCTAAGATTAATTAAAGGATTGCCAGGTAAACATAGGTGTTGCAGGATGTCTTGGATATCTGGGGAATATTCATAAGGTGCGAGCCACAGAATTTTGTTTCTGAGTAGGCCATGCCTGAGAGAGAGAAACATAGCAGTCATGTCTGAGATTAATTCATTTTTCTCCACGACCACTGTAGAATGTAAACATTCTGAAATCAATTTCGATCATAGAACGTACACATTCTCACTCTTGTTATGGAACAAAACACTATGTGCTTATGCGTTTTGCATGTAATTCATTCCGTAACAAGTAATGGAATGAATATTCTCACATCGTTCTGAATAAAACAATTAGCCTTGGATATCACAATTGTCAAAATACTAGAAACATAACCATACAAGTAATTATAAAACGTAAGTTCTTTGTGTTCATTATTTTATTAGTCTATTTCGTCTGGTCGAGGAGAAAGTATAGTCTGCTACTCGGTAAGAATGGAAATTCTGATGCTCGTGGTTCCTCGCGGCTCGCACTCGGAATCGAATTTCCATTCTAACCTTGTTACAGAATATACTATTTTAAATCCCATTCAAGTCTCATGACATAATAATATGCGAAATACCTCATTTATCTCACAGCCAACTCTGAAACAAAATTTTGTGGCTCACACGAAATATTCAGGCTATTTTCGTCTTAATTAAACGCAAATTATTTTTTATTTTTTAGACTTACTAAAGATAGCAGAAAAGAAACAATTTGAACCAATAAAAATAGAACAGAAAGAGAAGGAAGAGGAGCGCCTGCTAACGAAGAGACAGCGCCGCGAGATGGAGAGGGAAAAGGAGAGCCGAGAGAGGCGCGACCTCAGGGAACAGCAAGGCCTATCGTCGCCGTCGGCCACCTCGCCCACCACCGCATCAGCATCACCAGCACTACCGTCTAAAACCAACAGAATCCCCAAGTTGAACGGCGAGTCTTCCAAACCGACAAACGAGGCCCCGCGGAAGAACGAGCATCCCTCTAAACCGGTCAGCGAACCCCCGAGGAGGAACGAGCACCCCTCCAAGTCAAACAATGAAAACAGAGTACCCAAAAATAGCGAATTCAAAGTACCTAAACCACCACCACCACCGACAAACGGCCTTAACGAGCGCGCGCCGAAGAAACAGCCGGACGAAAGATCGAGGAGCGCAGTCGAGCCGAAGGGGAAACTGCAGAAAGCATTAGAGATGAGAAGACCGGATCGAGCCTCTTTCGATAATAATAGGGATAGGGGGAAGGACGTTAAGGCCAGGCCTCCGATGCCGCCGGCTAAAGCCAAGGACTTCCCTCCTAAAGATGTGAAGCCCAGGCAGGATGTTAAACCTAGGCAAGAAGTGAAGCCCAAACCCAAACAGTTCCCACCCAATGATCTGAAACAGTCGAAACAATTCCCCCCTCGTGATCTGAAATCCAAACCGGATATGCAAAGGCCCCCTGGCGGTATGAAGAGGAAGCCTTTGGTGAGTAAGGGGAAGATATACGATGAGGATGAGGACTACGACTCGGAGATGGACGATTTCATTGATGACGGTCCGGAGGGGGAGGAGGATGATTATTCCAAGTATATCAGCGAGATCTTTGGGTACGACAAGAAAAAGTACCGGACTGAGAATGACGACTGCGACGATATGGAAACCAGCTTCGCCGCTCAAATGCGGGAGGAGGTTATCAGCACTAAAATAGGTGAGGGTTTTAATTCAATAGTTATTTATTATAACCCTTCAGCTACTAAAAAGTTTTCAAGAAACTGGCTGCCTGAACGCAAAAAAACAAAGACTGAAAATTTGATAAATATTATTCCATTTGAACCAACGTGAAAAAAATCAATATTTCTAAGTCTTCTTTTGCGATTTGCACTGTTCGGGCGCACACAACGAACTGACTACATTTCAAGTTTCAACTCAAAGTAAAAAGGACATAATATAAATTTTCCAAACTTCAATTATTATTTTGAAATAAACATGTGCAGGGCAGCAGTTATTTAGTTAGAACAACAAACGCTAAATCAGGTCGAAAAATGGCCATAAACAAGGCGCTCGAGATATAATGTAAATAAATATAAAAAGTCTACGAAATGTAAAAAAAGAGCCAAAAGAAATAGAAGTGAGCGTATACACATATCATGTTACTAGTGGTCGTCAATTAGCAATTCACGGCATAAAAGAGTGCAAAAAATATGTGAATCGCTTATTGACGACAGCCGTAGTTACAGTAAAGTTTACCCGAGTCGCTTATTGACGACAGCCGCAGTTAAAGGGTTAAGGGAGTAATGAGTAATTCCACATGAGTAATTGTCAATCGTCTGTAATTGCATTAAATATTGACATGTTCGCCAGTATTCGTGAAAAAAACTATAACGGTATACTTATTGTTTGTGGAAAATTAAAGAACTTGAAAGTAACTTTTCGCGAAAGCTGAAGGGCAGCAGCGAAAGGGATAATTGAAATCATTTTATTTTGATCAAACTTAATATTTTTATTTTAGGCATTATGGAAGATCTGGAAGATATGAAACAGGAAGAGGCGGCCAAACGCAGGAAAGCCATATTAAAAAAGAACCAAAAACGGTAATGCATTGTTGCAAACAATTATTTACATATAGGACAAGTGATTGTGATAGGTGTAAATCTTTTTGTTATGAATGTATGGGAAATATCAAAAAAAAAAGTAAGCGTTTTCTTCTTATACCTATTATATAATTGAATATTTATATATTTCAAATTGCATTTGTATAGAACATGAAAATATACATAAATATATATTTTAAAACTAGACACCGAGCTTCCTTTATTCCTAATTTCAAGAGAGAGATTGCGCTTATAACATGCCCTACAAGTGTTTACACGAGTGCGGTTTGTCTTCCGCCAGGTCCATCAGGGTGTGCTTGATTTCTTCGCTTATTTCCTCGGCGTTCGGCACCTCGGACAGCACCCAGGATTCGTCGGTGTTTTGCAGGTTGGCTCGGCATATCGGACAACTGTGGTGGTCTTCGTTCCTACAATTTCAACGCAGAAATAAGGTGATTAAATTAACAATTTTAATAATTGCTGTAATAGTTCAATTAGCTCGATAGTTTAAATTAAAAAAACGGCTAAATACAAAATATCCAGTTGTTATACTCTAGCGCAATCTTACTCAAATGTATCTGATCACGGCCCACTTGAGCAAAGCATATTCATGATTAATTTTTAGTAAAGCAAGCCATTATACAGGGTCTTCATTTTAAAAGGAGCCACCCTGAATAACTTTGAATCTGAAGTAGTTATGGTTTTAAGAAAAAAATACGTCAATTTTATTTTCGAGGGGGGACTTGAACACTTTTTAGAATTTTATCTTTCACCCCCTCAGAGCATAAAAAATATTATCCAGAAAAGCAAAATGATTGAAATCAGTTCATTTGTTTTAGAGAGAGTTCACGGGGTTTTTTCTGGTACGGCCGAGGAACAAGAGGTGGTAATACAGATAGGGACCGTCACTGGAGAGAGGGTATTCATTTCAAAATAAGCCACCCTAAATAACTCTGGTTCTGAAGTAGTCATGGTTACAGGAAAAAATACGTCAGTTTTGTTTTCGAGGGGGAACTTAAAAACACTGTTTTTAGAATTTTATCTTTCACCCCCTCACCCACAGCCACCACAACTTTATAATTTCAAATGGCACCCCCTATTGTGCGATAACTCATCTTAAAGGACATACAAAATACTATCCAGCAAATGAAAAATATTTGAAATCGGTTCATTTATTTTCAAACTGGAGGTTGGATAGTGTTTATTTATTTAGAAGGTGACAAAAAGATTTAGAGGACTAAGTTGTTTGTACACCAACAAAAAATACGTCATTAATTACAAACAGTACTCTAACAACTTGCACAAACAACTCACCATTCCTCTATACATTCCGTGCAATAACTGTGCGTGCACGGCAGCAATATATTGGGCGTCCTTTCCAAGCAAATACAGCACTCCGTCTTCCCATTATCACCGTTAGTTATATCGTCCAGCGTGTCGTAAAAAGTCGACACGCTCATCATATCGGCGACCTTTCTACAATAAATAAAATCGGTCAAATAGAAATGTTCCGAATCTGTTTTAATCAGCATTACCTTCTGCTCTGTTCGGCTGCTGTGTGCTGCCCCTGCAGGGTCCTGAAAACCTGCAGGAATTCCCTCAGATTCAGCAGCCGGTACGTGTGTATTTTTTGCGAGGCCGGATCGATTTTCACGCACGCTATTTGCACGGTCGCCTTCCAGAATAGTGTGGCGTCCGAGCCGCCCTTCACCGCGAACACCAGCTGTTTACCCGTCGTGTCCAAACACTTGCTTGATCTAAAAATAAATAACAATAGATAACTGAATATTTTAAAGTTATTGATCGAAATTTTAATCAACTATTGATGATATAATAAATTTAATTGATGGCACTGTTACACACAAGTAAGTTCTGTTAAATACATACACCAACACTGTACTTCAAGGTAGTTTTAATATTTTACTGTTATTGATTCAAATTTTAATCGACAGAATGATAAATACTCTGAAATAACAAGTTTAGTTACACAGACAGACACAATTATCCTTTGCATACTCTATACTTATAATCTTTGTGCGGCTTTCTAAATTCTAATTAAATTGACAATCTAACATATAGACTATGTTTTTTTTATCGTGGGCCATAGGATTTTACATGCTAAAAATTATACCTTGTGTTAATGTATATTTTAACATATAATTTTAAAGCAAATTTTTGTTAGTAATAAATCAATTACTTTTCCACATGATGCGCTTAATTAGATTAACTTAAACATGTTAAATTCCATTAAAAAATGAAATTAATTCACTAATCAATCCGACATTTCAGAAATTCAAGGTACTTTGATTATTTTTGCTCAGTTATTTATTTTAAATAATTTAAATTTTTAATGGCATAAAACATGTTTAAGTTATTCTAATGCAGCGAATCATGTAGAAAAATAATTGATTTATTACTAACTAAAATTTCCTTCAAAATTTTATGATAAAATATAGATAAACACAAGGTATAATTTTTAGCATGTAAAATCCTATGGCCCACGATAAAAAAAATACCCTGTATATACTTTGGTCAAAGAGTCAAGAGTCCTCACGGTCAAAAACTCCACTACACTCTATTCATTGGGTCTGCACTATTATTATATGCAACCAAATTTACCCTCTTAATTGAAATTTTATCAAAATCAGAAATTTAAACGCTACACATCTTTGCGTGCACGTTATAGATAGCCGAACCTAATTTCGACAATATTTTCATGCGTTTACTCCCTTTACGATAAATAAATGAGGCGCAATAATGTGTGTAAGTATGTCATCCAAAGCGAGAACACTCCGTTTTTGGTAGTAACTTACACGCAAATATCCATTGATCAAAGTATATCCTCTAATAAAATATCTCTATTCTGACCTTCTAAACCAATAAAAAAATGATTATACTGATAAGAAAAGGAGCTTCCTTATTAGGCCTAAAATGAATTAAAATCGTATCAGACAGCCCGATTAGCCGAAGTTGTTACATGACACACAGCTAACATGTCACGTGTTATGTCAGGCACGTGCATCCAGGGGGGTGGCTATTGGGCTTGGGCGCCCCTCCACGACAGTGACAAGGGAAGGATCAGATGCGTGACTCACCGATTTGATCCATCTTTGGCACACGTGCAGATCATGACTGGGACTGTAACAGGTGCAAGTAATAGAGTGCACTATTCAGCCGTTTTCGAGAAAAAATGATCCACCAAACCTAACTATAGTAAAATTGTTGTATATAAAAAATGTTAATTAATGCCATTGCTATGTTGCTCTTTTATTTAATGGCTTTTTAGTTTACACGTATGCGTGAGCCAAATTTCTGGCTGCGTGCCTGTGTTATGTCACACAATGTTCCACATCAGATGAACAAGACAGGCCGTATTAAGCACCGTTTCACCTTTGATAATGTTTCTACATCTAGTACTATGTTATTATGTTATTGAGCTCTTCATGCGTAGAAACAAAATTTCATCTGGGTGTGATCTCACCATTAATATGAATACCATAAACGTTTCTACACCTAGTACTCACAATTTATTAAGCTCTCCAAGTCTAATGGTAAAATCATCGTAAGTCATATTCACAATTTCCTCGGTCACGAGGGATGATGAGGAGTCGTCGAAGATGATTTTCGCAAGTGAATTCGAGACGAAATCTTGAACACTCGCATGCTGTCCCATTGTCGATCAGCTATTAAAATTATCGCCCAAATCAATTATCCGCAGCGTATTTTCCCATCCCCAGAGAGAGACTGAAGTTGTTTATTTTGAAACACATCGTTTTCCGTGCCGCGACGTTGCCCCGATTATTTCCTCTAAATTTGTTATTAGTTTTAAATATATAATCAAACGTTGTAAATCTCAGAATAGATTTTTAATAACAATTTTTAATCATCTATTAGGTGTGTTCGATAGAATATTGCGACTGGATCAATTTAATTCTTCACCGCATAATTGCTGCCAACCGAAACCTAGGTAAAAACACCGGTGTTAACGTTGCCGATATACGATTGCGCTCTTTATAATTTTACCTTCAATCGACGCGTCGGAGTCGCGGCAACGCCGTAAAAAAAAATGACAGCTAAACCCTCTGTTGTTCCGTTGGCGTCGTTTATTGCGATTACACCCCGATAAAAACGATTTTACGACAGCCACGGTCCCAGGTGAGTTAAGAACGCACGCCGCCGGCGGTTTACTAACCGTGAACAACCCGTTTCGCGTCCAGGATGGCGCTCCCGACCAACTACAAGCAGGTCTCGATGTCGATGGCCGGGCCCCAGACGCCAAACCGTAAGACAATCCTCAATCTCGTTCAACTCTACAAAACATGTACCCCCTCACTAGATTTCTATTGTTATATCGGCGAGATCTCCCACCCCCCCAATAGTTTATACGATCGACTACATTACGGCTTGCCGATGGTTCGCATGTGTAATACCTTCTATCTCGTGCTTTGAATATTTCGATAAGGCTAAAACTTTTATTATAGACGTACTAAAATATTCCGGGATACACATTTAAACGCTCAATACTGGAAATCGTAGAAAATTAATTAATTAATAACCTATTTCATTTATTGATGGAATTTGCTCAGCTATTATTTATTTATTATTAATATAGTGCATCTGCAACAAGTTTAATTATGAAAATAGTGTTCAAATTGATTTATTTGTTTCTGAAGTGTTTATTAAGATTTTGAGAAGTTACGGCCCTTAACCATTTGCAGTCCTATGTTGAGGTTCGGACAATATATATCTGATGATATATATGGATGTTTACGAAACACACAATACCAATAATAGTATATTATTAAACGAGTGAGAAAGTTGGCCATTGTCACGAGGGTGAAGCCTACGGCTCGTGTTGCAATTTACCCGAGTGGCAATGGCCAACTTGTTCACGAGTTTAATACTATACTTTTTCGCATCATATTAAATAATTACCGAAAGAGTTTTCTGTTTGTATTAAACTATAACGAATAATTTTTCTATTTGAAAATTGCGGCAGTTCGCTGACAAAAAACGAATCGTAACCATGGTAACAACTAAACTGTTGGGTAATGAAACCGCCATCATTTGATTGGACGTCACCTGTTGAATAATGAAACCGCTATCATTTGATTGGACTTCACCTGTGGAGAAAATGATTCGGCCGAATAATGGACAACTTTCTCAAACAAAAACGATTTAACAACGTTTATATTTTTTAATAAGATGCGAAAAATTAGTTTTTCTGCCTCTCTTCACAAATTTGGTAAATGTAAGATGGGCGGTATTGTCGCTTCACCGAAGATTATCAAATACACAGTAGTAAAACAATAGTATATTATTAAACGAGTGAGAATTGCAACAACTCGCCTACGGCTCGGGTAGCAAACTTCACCCTCGTGGCAATGGCCAACTTGTTCACGAGTTGAATACTATACTTTTTCGCATCGTATTAAATAATTACCTAAAGATTTTTCTGTTTGTATTAAATTATAACGAATCATTTTTTTATTTGGAAATTGCGGCAGTTGACAAAAACCGAATCGTAACCATAGTAACAAACAACTAAACTGTTGGGCAATGAAACTGCTATCTTTTGATTGGACGTCACCTGTGGAGAAAATGATTCAGCCGAATAATCGACAACTTTCTCAATCAAAAACGATTAAACAACGTTTTTATTATTTAATAAGATGCGAAAAAGTGTTTTATTTCAAAATGAGTTAGTTTGTGTTACTAAAGGCGATTTGAAGAATAGACCTGAATTTATTTCTAGTATAGACTTGTTTAAATGTGTTAATCCTCTTATAGTATTTAAATGGTTTAGATGCAGCCCTTCTTAAGAATTAGCATTTGTCTCAGAGAATAATAAGAGCATGCCCTACATTTATTTTTTTTTTTACCTTTTTTTTTTTTCTAAATCAGAATAAACCAATTAGACTTAGTCGTTAAGCATAAGCAGTGGGCGGTCTTCACCCGAACACCGTCCGCCGCTTGTAGAATTAGTGCAGATGATTTGCTTTGTTTGTGTTTGTTGTTCAGATTTGCTGTTCGCAGGTTCTCCGATGACTTTCAACATATTGAAAGGTAACGCATACTATCTATCTCTCTAAAAAAAAAATTACCTAACCATTACATAACGATTACCATTCTTTGCTTCTCTACTCATATTAACCACGTCCATACACAAAAAGTAATAAGACACGATGAATACATATTTTTTTAACTCGTCTAGAGAGCTTCCTGCCTTTATTAATGAATTAATCGCGCAACATATAAATCAATTTCATTTTTAATTACTTCATTTTAATAATCGACGTGTGTTTTCTTTAGTGGTAAGTTTGTGTGTGTTTTTTTCCCGTAAATCGTCTGGTGATTGGTTTACGGAGTGTTGCCGCCCCCACCCCGCCCCCCCCTTTTTTTAGCCGTATCTGCATGGTGCATTTCACTGTGTGTTTGTGTTCGTGTCGTTTCTGTTTTGTTTTTCGAGAGGGGTCGGTCTCTCGGTGGATTTCATTGTGTTCTTTATTCCGTAGAGCGGTTGCGCGCCTCGGGGAGCTCGAATTCAAGCTCAGGTGTAAGTATACGCGCTGGATTGGACAGCGCGGGGTGTTTACGCGTTGTTTTTTTTTTGTTTGCAGAAAGAATCGAATCCGTTTGTGACGACTCCGAGTGGGAACTCGGCTTTTTTGCCTCAGAAAGTCGGGAAAAATACACCTGTAAGTATTCATTGTTTAGTACAGGGGTCTCCAAACTACGGCCCGCGGGCCAAACGCGGCCCGCGACCCCTACGAATCCGGCCCACAACAAGCAGTTACATGTTCCATAAATGTCACATTTTAAAATTCTAAAACGATTTTTTGTTATAGGTTTTGAAATTAGTTATAAAATTGATTATATCTTGACCCACTAGGTTATGAAGAATTGTATATATGGCCCACGATGGAAAAAGTTTGGAGACCCCTGGTTTAGTACAATGAGATAACATGTAAAAATCGGTGTTTATTTTAAAAATAAATGAATATTCTAGATTATGTCCAGTGAGAAAATAATTGGCAGCATATTTTCTAAAAATCCCTATAATAATTCAAGTATTATTGTGTTGGCTGCTTGGATCAGTGCAGTACTTAAGAATTTTGTCTATTTTAACGTCTTGTGGTTTTTTGAGGTTACTTGGTTTATCCAGATGGCGCCACCGTCCTTTTAAACGCCAATATGTAAAAACTTGTAAATTTCATAGTTCGATTATATGTTCTAAGATGTTACTAATCAACCTGACAGTAGACAATCTAAATTAATAATTAAAAAAAAAATTTATTTACAGAAAATTTTATAGAATAATTTTTGGTAGGCATATTTTAAATAAATATATACCAAAAATTATAGATTTGTGGCTAAAAAAATATTTTGGCTTTAAATGGGTTAAAGATGGTTTTTAAAACAAATAACATCAAAATAAATAAAATGCACATGCACTGCACTGAAATAATTTAGGCAGCCAATTTCAGATTATTTAAACGTTGAGTGCTTTGTCAGTCACCGGTGACTGACACCGAAGTATTTCAATGGGGTCACGTCAGTCACCGATGAGTACCTACTTTAAACTTACTTATAAATAACCGGCGCATTTCAAGTATACCTATAAATATTAATGGTTAGTAGTTGTTGAATAATAATGGGTTTTACAGAATGATTCGAGGGTCCCGAAACCGCCCAAACCTCCGGAAAAACCGCTGATGCCTTACATGAGATACAGCAGGAAAGTGTGGGACCACGTTAAGGCTCAAAATCCCGAATTGAAACTATGGGAAATCGGTCGGATCATAGGGCAGATGTGGAGGGTGCTTCCCGACGATGAGAAAACCGAATTTGTGGAGGAGTATGACAATGAAAAGGTGAGTGACAAAATGTGACCTGGCGACACTGATCGTAACTGAAGGAGTGGCGTGTGAAAATAAACACTCGTTATCTGTGATCATCAGCCCCGCCAACTGATTACACGATAATCTGAAAGTTAACCTAATTCTGTCAGTATGTTTCTGAAATAACTAACTATACGAACAGTATATCAAATAAATCTATGTTACAAAACACAACAGTGTTAAGCTCGAATTACATTATACTTTTTCCGTCTTTTTTCGTGTAGATTCTCCTTAGATTTTATTTCGAAACAATCTTGTATGAATGTAATTCAGAAAATTCCAACCAATTTCCGTTCAAGTTTCTTGAATTGAAATATGCAGCCGGTCCTATTTTCCGTTTGATATTGGTCCAAGTTCGGTACTGCCAACAACGAAAATAAAACAACAAGCATGAGTTGTTTGTGCAAGCAACATAACCTATATAACCTGGTGACCGCGTTTCTTCCATTCCAGTCGCAGTATTGTTATAAGTCAGTTATTTTTGTCGCGGGTTTCAAGTTGATATTTATATCATGGTACACAAATACTTTTTATTTAGTGGGTTGGTAATTACATCGTCCGCTTACGGCGCCCTCGATATCGAATGCAATGAACTCTAAATCGAAATGAAATCGAAAGCAAAACTTGAACGAGAATCTAGATGAAAAAATACGGAAAAAGTATAATGTAATTCAAGCTTTATAAATAATAATAAAAAAATTAAATTGTTACAGAATTCAAGAATATTTTATC
This sequence comes from Ocypus olens, assembly GCA_910593695.2. Taxonomy (NCBI): domain Eukaryota; kingdom Metazoa; phylum Arthropoda; class Insecta; order Coleoptera; family Staphylinidae; genus Ocypus; species Ocypus olens. Next base: position 45,655,605 of record OU343054.1, read on the forward strand.
TTCAGGTTAACATTAATGTTATTTTATTTTTAAATGAATCTTGTGCCTCGATGACAACAAATGTTTTGTTTATTCGATCCTTTAATAATTGCATTTAACATTTCAACACTAATTCTGTATCAGATTAATTAAAAAAAAAATTATAGTCCCACTTCAGCATTTATTATCCTGTAAACTCAGTAGCTTGATAGTGAATGTGCCTTCGTAATAATATTCATTTATTCGTTCAAGATTGAATATGAGAAGAGCCTCAAAACGTACCACAGTTCGCCGGCTTATTTGGCATACATCACTGCTAAGAATAGAGGTGAGTTTTGAAGGGTTTATAAGTGCGCAGTTTTAATTTGACTCATTTCGCTTCCAGCTGCTCAGGGTACCGATGAAAGGGACACTCACGAAAGAACCAGAGATTCCAGCAAGCAACAAGCAGCTGATCGAAGGATTGACATACAACCAGCTGAGGACGAGGATGGTATGTAACTTTGTAATTACTTGCGTTTGATGTTGATTTATTTAGTTTACCGTTGAAATATGTTTGACGAGAAAAAAACAAACAAAAAACTTTGTAATGTTATTTACATTATTTTTAAATAAATACTGGGGAAGATTCTCCTTATACAGGGTGTCCTAGAAGTCGACGTCAACCCGAAAACTTTTAACAGACTAAGTCATGAGAGTTATCAGAAAAATATTTTAAAAAATCCAACATTAACATGTAATGATTTTTTTCTCTTAGAATTAAAACTCTAAGTCGTCTATTGACGATTGCCGGAGCACAAGACAGAATTACCAAGTCGCTTATTGACGACTCCCGTAGTGAAAGGGTTAAAAAAATAAAAAATCATGGCACACTTGAGGTTTTTTTTAAACCCATTTTTGCCCACTGTTCCATTAGTGGAACATCTATATTTTCGAAGAATTGCACGTGCACTAGTGTTCTGCGTCATTTGTTTATGATGAATTTATAATTGGGAAGACCACTGTACACTAAAGGAAAACGCAAGATTGCCGTTTGAATTTTTTGTGTTAAGAAACTGCACAAAAAATTTGAAAAAAAAATCGTTGAGCAAAAACGGGTCAATGAACATACTTTAGTTGTTTTTGGCTTTAACTTATTACTACTTTTCTTATGATCACTTAACACGTACGATGTTGGTAAACCTCCACATATAATTAAAAAAAAAAACAGGTTGCCCGTACTGATCAAAAGTTTGGCCACCCCTGCTATAAGGAATAAACAGCTGGGTGGGATCAACTCTATGCTTAATCACTTCAGTCCTAATCATTACTATTTTTACAGATCAAGACGATGGTTACTCGGTGAAACACGTCGCGTACGCACGTTACCTCAGGAATCACCGCCTGATAAACGAGATATTTTCGGACGCCGTGGTGCCCGACGTGCGATCGGTGGTGACCACCAACCGAATGCAGGTGCTGAAACGGCAGGTGCAATCCCTGACCATGCATCAAAAAAAGCTGGAGGCCGAGCTGCAACAAATCGAGGAGAAGTTCGAGGCGAAGAAGAGGAAATTCATCGAAAGCAGCGAACAATTTCAAGAGGAATTGAAAAAGGTAGATAAACTCTTGGAAATGTTTATTTCATTGTCCTACTACCATATATATCGTTTGAAATCTAACCAGTTTAAAATAAAATGAGATGTTCTCAAATGAACAGATTTACAAAAGATGAACAGGAACAGCATTTACTTCGTTCGTTCGTTGCTTAATTTACATCTGTAAAATCCTTAGATTGTGGGATGGGTACCACCCACCACCCTTTATTTCCACATTTACATAACCTGCAAACCCTGTTTTCGATTTTCTGTTAATATAATTGAAGCAAGAGTTATAAATAATCTTCTTAAATCTATAAGATATGCTAATAGTGTAAAATATCTTCGCGACGTACTTCTTTTAAGCTCGTTTTACCCGAAGCTATTTTGTACAAGAAAATTGTATACCTTTTTCTCGTATCGTGTAATACAAGAAATCAAATCTTGGACAATAAATTGGATGAAAATAGGACACGCTCTATTTCCATCCTAGATCTAGTATGCGAGCATGCGCATTTTGAATGAAATGAATTTATATCGCTCATCTGCGACATAACCTAAAATTGTAGCACGTGAGTTGAGTTTATGCAGTTTCAACAATGACTACTTGGACAACAGATGAAGTCGCAAGCATTATTGAGGGATATCAAGAAAACCCATTGCTGTATGTTGTAAAACATGTGGAATACCACAATAAGTTCCAACGTTGAAAACCGAAATGTTTTATACCAACTTAAAATTTTTCAATTCTGCGCATGATTCGGGACTATTTTCTTGTACCATTATATATGATGAAAAATGCGTATTTCGCACTAGCTAATATTTTTTGGTCACATATTCTACTACAATTTTCTTGTCCAAGAAAATAACGTCGTCTAAAATGGGCTTTAAACCAAAAACTATATTAAAAATAAAACAAACATTTTTGGATCACCCACGCAATTAATTTTGAATGCTGTAACAAAATCCCCCCTCATTGATGAACCATTCACATATTTTTATATTTATTTTTATATATTTTAATTATTGTTAAGATAGGGTGACATCTATTGTCTAAATGTTGCACAAGTTTGACTAATTCAATTCAATTCAATTTATCCATGCTTTAACAATAGTTTTAATACAAATGGAAAAACAGTAATGCAATTGGTTGGATTAATCTACCGACAATGGGTTGTGTATATGGGCAAACACTTGTATTTGTTAATATTTTTAGCATTGTAAGCCTGCCGTCGATGATGACACTTTCCAAAAACTAGTGGAACGACAGTACGAGCTGTTGCGCAAGGAGCGGCTGAAGGGATTGGAGGAGCAGAAGAACAAAACGGAGGAGCCGACTACGAACGGCACGGGAAGCAACGAGGCCGTCCCGGCCAGTAATAACAACAACCACGAGGAGAACCAGCCCCAGCAGGAGGTGAGATTGCTTTCTGTTTAATTTGTGGTCGCAAAAATTGGGTCCGTAAGTAAATTTCATAGATTAGACTTAGATGATTTTAGAGCGTTATTTAATGCACTAAGGGTTCTTTGCAAAATTGATTGCATCGCACATTAATACACTTCATATTCATATTGGATTTCCTCGGTCATCTGAATTATTAGAATAGTTTTAATGAAATTTATATTATCGTTGCATTCATTCAAATAATAATGACGCTTACTTAGGGGATTATTTAAATTCCCATTCGTGTAGGAAGTTAAATATTTAGGCCTCCCTATTGTTTAGAGCAGGGTGTTTGAGGAAGACAGACAGAAGACAGAATTCCGTAAAATTTCAATCTTGACTTGGAAAAGCATCAATCATCCAATGGCCAAATTTAACCCCTTAACCTCTTCACGCCCAGGTCGCCACATGTGGCGACAAACAAAAAAATATATTTTACAAATAAAAAAAATTACCGCTTTAGCGCCATCTATGGAATATTTTTTCATATTTGTTTGCAAAATTGAGTTTATGACAGTGAAATAATATTTCGTAGAAAACCGTAACAACAACAAAAAAGTAATTTTTCAATAAACCTTGGATTATGCTATAACCCAATCAAAGTAGCACGGGCGCTAAGTGGTTAATGCACACTTTTTTAGCATTACCGTTTGGCGCGCTCGAATTAACTCGAGCTTGTACGTTAAGGGGTCAAGCAGGTCATAGTTCAGGACTGCCGATCTAGTGCTCTGATGGTGGATTTCACAAACATTTATTTCAGCCAGGTATTTCGTAAGCCGGTAGTATATTTTCAGCTGTGTAAATGTTCTAATCTGTCAGTCAGTCAAGGAATAAATTTTTGAATTGTTACTGTTTTAAACTAGAAATAGAGCCTCAGAAGAGGTTTTAAGGTAAATAATGCATTGAAATAGGAAATAATTTGTTAATAAACAAAATATGCATAATGTAATCGCAGAACATAACCTCAAATTATGCATTCCGATTACCATTTGATCGATCGTTTACACAGCCGAAAATATATTACTAGTGTTATGTCAACTTAAGCCAGGCTTACATTTATTACCCCCTTTGTGAAATCCACTGTGAGTATATCAATTTTTTTTTTAGATCAGACTATACATTTTAATAACACCATTTTTAAAAACGTCCCCAAACGGTTGGATATATCCTTAATCACTTCGCGCCCATGCTGCTTTGATTGAGTTATTGTAGCATAATCTCAGGTTTATTGAAAAATTACTTTTTCGTTGTTGTTACGGTTTTCTACGAAATATTATTTCACAAACATGAACTCAGTTATGCAAAAAAAAATATGAAAAATATTCCATAGATGGCGCTGAAGCGGTAATTTTTTATTTTATTTGTAAAATATTTTTTTTTTTTTGCTTGTCGCCACATGTAGCGACTTGGGCATAAAGAGGTTAAGAGATGAGTTGACATAACCTTTAAATCTGAAACTTTTCCATATTATGTGTGGGTTGATTACACCAAAATAGTTTTATTTTATTTGTCTCAGTCCAAATTCATGATAAATCGCTTTTACAGTTACTTTTACGAGACAGATGTTAATAATACCGGCCAAGAGTAATTTCCATCTAGCAGGTGGTTATTAAGTCTTTTTGTCCTGGGTGGCTGGTGAATTGCAGAACAGTAATTTAACCTTAAAATATTGTCAGAAAAACAAAAAATATTGTGGATATTTACTTACGTGACCGATCTTCAAATTTATTTCTCTTAAAGCGAAGGGCAAATATATTCTTAGATTTAAAACGCCATAACACTCTCAATCACAATTACTCATTGCAAATATTTTCGTTGCAAGGAGAGGAATTTTTGTGAATCATTAAAATTCCTTGGAGGCATAAATTAACTCGCGCACAATCAATATTGTTCATTGCAAGGATAGGAGTTTAGGCACTCGCATAATCAATATTTTGATTGCAAGGACAGGAATTTTTTTGATTCATTAAAATTGCTCGTATAATCCGCATAGCAACCAAATTATAGTGTGTGTGTGCGTTGTTAAATTAAAAATTCATAATATTGAAACTGATATGATAGTAGATTATCTATCAAGCGAGAGAACTGCGTGATTTTACCTAAGGTGCAAAAACGCACCGAGAGAAAAGTAGTGTTCTTTCCCGAGATATATACAGTGAAACCCCTCAAATCCGAACTAGTTAATTAGGGCTGTAGCCTATTTGGATTTCAATTTGTTTGGATTAGCCAAAAACTATCAATAACATAATTCATGATGAGCCCTCGTTACCATATGGGACTGTACATTGACCGAGACAGGATGGTTTTGGCGACAATGTAGCTATACTCGGCGCACCGAATTGGTGGTATGGTCACGTTGCCTTCACCCCTCGTCCTCGTGATAGTTTGTCGAGACGATACGAAAAGCCTGATTTACACTGCCTTGCCACATTTTAGTTCTGTGCCGGAAATATAACAGACACTTAAACACAATACAAATATACAAATAATTTTTTTCTTTTAACTATTTACCACTTCTTATTTAATTGTAATTGAAAAAGACTGATTTATGGATATAACGTAATCACTACATTTCGGCTGAGTGACATGCGCTTCACATGCGTTTGCACTGACCAATCAGCGAACATCACGCAAAGATCACGTACATCCAATATACCACGGATTCGGTGCGCCGAGTATAGTGACAGTGAGGAAGAAGAAACTTCGACAGTCAATGTAACTTATACTGATGCTGCCTCTGCTCTTGACATCGCATTGTGTTTCGCAGAACAACGCGCAGCAGCCACGCCAATTGATACCATGTTCATGCCTTCGCGGGAAGGTTTTTGTCACTTCGACGATTAAAGATAACTGATTTCAAGTGAAAGATTGTTTTTGCAAAGTGATAAACCTAAAGAATTTCAATAAATAACTTTTACCGTTTTTCAATCCTAGATGACATTGTAGAATATATAATTGTTTTATGACTAAATAACTTCTTTTTTGCGTGTGTTTTTCAAACTTAAATTTGTCAAAAAAAAAACTCGTTCGGATTTACTGGGATTTCGGATTTGAGGGGTATCACTGTATACTAGTTTTCCACAAACGGGATTTGAGGGGTATCACTGTATACTAGTTTTCCACAAACGGGATTTTAAGAGTATAACGTATATTTCTAAAACCTAACCTAGAAAAAAATGCTGTCAGCTGTGATAGTTACAATAAATAATGGAACCTCGTAGGGAGGAAATTATTAATAATCTCCCTTGGGCGAAAAAAGTGATGATCATGCTTTGCGTCAGCTTTGCGGTGTCATGTTTCACTCATTGCATGCAAATGTATGGTCCAGTCATTACCAAAGGTAAGCTAAATAAAATATAAAAAATAATATTTGATCGAATTGATATGATTAGACATTGATTACAAATTAAATTTGCGTCTGTGACTTAATTTTTTAAGCTTATTATATCTCATACAACCCTCATATCTATTTAATCTGAATATTTATAGAAGCAATGTAAATTACGCATGTTGTCGGACGCTCTGGTGTTCTTCTGGTTCAAGGGAACACGTCCGCTGTTTATGCTGCTCACGCGAAATTTGCGACAACTTGTTTTAGTTGTTCGATCCGCGTGAATAAAATTGTCACACTTGTGATCAATTAAAATAGACTTTTAGCAATAGAAATAGTATATTAAGCACAACGTAGTTTACAAAAGATCGAGAGGAACTGACTAGATATTTACAAATTTACAAAAACTAAAAATATTTACAATAACTGGGGGCGCATTGGTGGTGGTAACTTGTAAGGGAAGGCGAGATATCGCGGTCCCTTTTCTTGGGACTAAAAATTCCCTAATTTGCCAAATTCCAAGAATGCCAGATGGTCATCTTCCTGGCGCAAAACCGATTACCAGTAATCCTACAAACTAACGCGAACGCACGCACCGCCCATTTGTCGGATTATTTAATATGAGGCGCACAATGGGAGTACCATTAGAAAATATGCTAATTTAAGGAATATTGAATTGTGGTACATTCCAAGTGTAATAAAAAATTAAAATACAAAGCAAATTACATTTTGCATCGCAAACAACGCATATAAGAGTATTACTATATCTTAACATTATATCGTCCGCTTACAACCAAAACCAAATAAGTACAATTTTGTCATTTTTGAGATAATTGCAGTTCTGGGTCTAAAAATCACTATATTAAGTACTGGAAAAACTATATGCAGGGCTTTTATTTTAACTCTGAACATATGATTGCTAATGCCTATGTTCAATCTTAAAATAATCACATCAACACATTAATAGGTAGACATCCAAATTAGTAGGTTAAGTGGAAGAGCAGTAAAAGGTTACCACCTCACTGAACTTCACCTAGTCTGCCATGATATTTCTTGTACTTTTTTTTTTCTCGCAATAAAGGCAATTGATTATTATTATTATATAACCATATTTACTCAGTTTTATTTAATTGTCAAAATTGTGTTATTAATAAAAATGTATTACACCACCGAAGAAAGAATACAAATAATTAATTTATATAAGAGCAGAAACAACACTCGAGGTGTTAAAGATTTGTTTTCAGTTGCATAGACAACTTCCATCAATCGGAACCATTTTTAATATTGTCCATAATTTTGAGAATACCGGCTGCGTGAGTAGGAATCCGCAACACATTTGAAATGTGTATTTTATAATCGATTTGGCGGCTACTGCTTGGAACGTGAACGTGGTCATTTTGAATAGTTAGTATAATTACCCTAACTTTATTAGTAATGCATCAAGCTATGTCACTTTGTGTACTTGGTTGCACACAATTTCAATTAAATAACATGCGTTGATGTGATTATTTTACGATTGAACATCGGCATTAATAATAGTATGTTCAGTGTTAAAATAAAAGCCCTGTATGTGTATCATAAACAGAAAACTGGATTACGCATGTGTACGGAATAGACTAACGCCTGGTTTCTCCAACGAATCTTAAGTAGATAAAACCTATCTTAAAAATAAGACGTTCTAAAGTGTTGCACCAACCATAAATCAGATCTTAGTCATAAGAAGGTCTTACATTATAAGACGCCAAAAATGGCATCTTAAGATTCGGATTCTAACCTATAAAATTAGCAATTTTCAACAACGTCTGTCTGTTATTGGAAGTATTCATTGAAATGGCTAATAATTTATTATAATTGATGGATGCATTTGCATTTGATGTAGATGCTGTAGAAATTGAAGGTAATCTACATTACTGTCCAAAGGATTCGACAACCCAACCACCGATTTTTCATTCATTAATACCTGCACCAGTCTTAGACAGTTCTCTTTTACTTTCTACAACACTTCGTTATTCCACGCTTTATGTTTCTCTCTGCATGTGTTTAGTTCCTGGATTATGGAATCCCATGCTTCCTACTTCTGTTTGTGGCAGCATTTGTTGTTTTATTTTCCACAATTTTATGGACCGATATCAACGACGCTAATAAATTTCGCTCTTCTTTCTTATCAAACTACTCTAAACTCGACAAGAGGAGGGTTAAAATGGTTAGAAATGAATTTGACATAGAACGGCGAAAATACATCGTTGCCACGTGTAATGAAATCTTACCTAAGATATGTATAAATTTGTTTGGTGCAACAGAACAAAAAGTTAAGAACTACTTAAAAATAAGACATACTTAAGTGAGACGTATTTTAAGATTCGTTGGAGAAACCGGGCGTAAGTAAAGTAGAAGAAGAGTTTTGATGTAATGTTAAACTTTAAAACTTCAATATCTCAAAACTGTAGAATTGTAACTTATCTGGTTTTGGTTCTAAGCCGACGATATGATCTTAACGAAAAAAAAAACCTTCACTTTCAATAATCCACATAAAGACTTAATAGAATAAATTCTCAACCCCTCCGGCGCTGACTCGGCATCCACTGGCTGCACTCTGCTCATTACACGTGTAGTAATTTCCCTTTAATGAGGACTCAAAACTGATCCGCAGTTTGTCGGTGATGGTCAACATTAAATACTGTTCGACTGGTGTAACTTGTAACTTTTATCTACGCACATTCTGCAGTTCACTATCACCCAAGGCTAATAGACGTATTGAACACTTGTTACTCAATCATTTGCTAGCTTTTTAAACACTATTAAACTATTCAACAAAGTGGCGGAATCTATTGCCTGAATGTTGCACTGAACCTAACCTAACCACTGACAGATATGGGAATGCCAACGGCGGCAAATATAACAATAATAATGTAAACATTAAAAATTGTTTCCCCATCAGAACACCTAGAGACCGGTTTTGACCCTTCAGGTCTCATCAGTGCAGTTAGTTGCTGACTTTAATTTGAGAACTTTTTGTGGCCCTAAAAAAGATCAAGATTAAGTTATATAACAAGTTAGAATTTTTATAGCCTTATATCGATACAATTAAAGATTTTCTGACATAATTTGTCGAATTAATTTTCAAATAACATTTCAATGTTTGTGTTAAAATGTGTTGTAATACTATTTTGTTTACAATATATCAGGGCATAGTTCTACACTATATACAGGTAAATGTTCCCGCTAATTATGCCTGTTAATTGAGTGCACGCAGTAGTGTAGAAGTTGTAAACAACACGTTGCCGGATTTCAGTCCTCACGTTAATCAAATTTGTTTCCCAGTCGACTAGCCAAGACTCGCCACCGACTGAACCGGAGAAACCCCCGCCCCAGGAACCCAAGCACGAGCCCGGTATCACCAACGGGAATTTCACCGAGAGCAAGCAGCCCGAGGAGGTGAAGGTGAAGATGGAAGAGAACCACCACTCCCCGGCGCCGGCGAATCCAACGGTCGCGGCCCCGCCCGTGCATCCACCGGTGTCGCCTCATCCCGGCCCTCCTCCACCTCACCCGCCTCCCGGATTGCCGATGCACGGGCCCTCACCGCACTCGACTACTCCTCCACATTCTCACCCCGCTCAAGCCCCAGGTCCGCCGCACCCCAACCCGGCGACGCCTCCCCACCCTGGATCCTCCCCCTCGCACCCTCCACATCCGGGACCGCCGCCTCAGGCCGCGATGATGCCCCCAGGCCAGTACCCCTACCAGCAATACGGGCAAGGCTCCCCTCAGTCGGTGCCTCTTCCGCCCAGGCCGCCGCACCCTCCGTATCCGTATCCTCAGCAACAGGGGTACCATCAGGGCCCGTATCCCCAGTACCCCCCTCCACATGCGTACTACAATCAGCCGTACCCGCAGTATCCTCCGCACATGGGTAGGCCGCATCCTTACCCGCACGGTGGTCCACCCACGGAGGGCCAGTCACCTGAAGGCCACCCGGGGCCCATGTACGCCGGGACACCTCCAAGCGCCGAAGAGCGACCGCCGCCTAGTGACCAGGAATCTCAGGGAGATTCGCAATCCCCAACCATGTTGCAATCTGAAGATAAATCAGGTAATTTCGTTGTAATTCCTACACTCTATTTTATTTGTATATTCCTTTTCGTGTAAAGCTTTTCACTTTAATTTAATTTAAATCTTATGGCTCCTCGTTTACAATTTATTTTCATATTTACAGTGTAATTTTTGCTCGGTATATCACTTAATTTTCTGATAATGCTCTGCTCATTGCATTTGACACTTGTTTTATTTTATTTTTTATTTTTATTCATATATAGGGTGTTTCAGACCACCCGTTCACCCCAAATATCTTCTGAAATACGAATCGGATTGAGATAAAAAAAAATATGCTCAAAAATATTTTTTGAGCCCCATCATGTAGTGTGAAATATTTCAGACAGAGAACGCCCCCGTCTGGGCACACCAAGTAATCATTGCACCATAGATCCACCCGTGAGCAAAATTCATACTTTCACCACTTGTACTGTAATATACCATGAATCATAGAAAGAATTTGAGTTCTTCTCCGAGAGATATTTTTTCTAAGGAGCCGATTCTCATATCAAATGTGTTTTTTAATAAATCGTACACTTTAATGTATAAACTTGCCATAATATTGTGATTTTTTGGTTTCTTACTTGTGTTAACATCCCGTAGTTTGATATTCTTGATTTCTGAGAGCTTTATTACAAATTTTTACTGTGCTTTGTTCTAAAAAAGTAATAATTTTCTGAGTTACAAATATCAATATTTAATTCAACTTAAATTGTATTTGTTGATGCGAAATTAATTTTTCCAGAGAAAATGGATGTTGACGACCTTAAGGAGAAAAAAGACAGCGAATAGACGGGTCATTTTCTTATCAATAACATTTTTTATATAAGTATAATAATTAGGCTAGTGTTTTCTGCTACGCTAAATGACTTAGGTGTAATTAAAGTTTTTTTAATTAGAATTTTATTTATTGAACATTTACCTTCCTAGATGCCCATCCATTCGTTTGCCTCTGAAATTTCCCAACAAATACACCAATTCAATTTTACTAGTAGCTCCATCTCTGGTTAAAAGATGACAACGATCAATTATTGCAATTATACTTTTTTTTTGAGCAACCAGATTGGGGATTTATTTTTCTTGGGTTCTTTGATTATTTGGATGTCATGTAATGAATGCCATGTTGTAATTGATTATCTGACAGAAAAATGGTAATTTTAAACAATCCTCTATGATGGAGTAATTAAGCACATGCAACCATGTGGAAAACATAACCTCAAATTTATTTTAAAGGCAAAAGTTACAACCAGATATCCAACATTATAAAAAAAATCACCAGATCTGATAGGTCGATAAAAAAAACCTACGAGCCCTAACTAAATGTTCGGACGAACAAAAAATTATTCAAAACTTTAATTTACACAAACTAAATGATGAAATTAAAGAACTACATTAACATTATATTAAAGTCTATCATTTATAATAAATATTTAAATGGTTTGGTTCCTATACACATTGCAATGCACAATGGGCGAATAAATTAACAAAAATATTGCACAATATCGTGACAACTAAATGTTCGGGCAATTTAAGGAATTACTATTTTGATATAGCGTTACATCACCATGTGCTTTTACAACCGCTGCAATCCTGTTTTGCTTCGTTTTTATTAATGATTGACATATGTCAGGGTCGAAACTTTGCCATAATTTACCCAATTTCATCTTCAAATCGGCAGCAGTTCTTTGGGGATCATCACGCAATCTTTGTTTCATTTTATGCCACAATGTCTCGATAATATTAAGGTCCGGACTGTTCAAAGACCATGAGAGGACCTTGATGTTATTGTCCCCAAACCATTTTTTAGTAGTTTTTGCCGTATGGCGTGCAGCACCGTCCTGTTGGAATATAAAACTCATGTCTGCGTAAAGATCTTTCGCGCTTGGCATAATTTTAATTTCTTTGATATTTTGCTGCATTAATTGTGCCTTCTACCACCTCATACCTTTCTAGACATACTGCAGACATGCACCCCCAAATCACAATGCCCTTAGAAAATTGTACTGTTCTTTGGAAGCAATTTTTATAAAATGCTTCATTTGCAGTTCTAATAACCCGTTTACGAAAGACTCCCACGCACACGTCAAACTTCGACTCGTTACTAAATATGACTTTGCACCAGTCTTCAACGGTCCATGACATCTTCGTTTTTTGCCCAAATGAGTCGATTTATTTTCTGTTTTTTTGTTATACCTCATTTAATAACCAGGCGGACTAAAGGCGAGAGTCACATTTACACTAGAGAAAGTCACCAGAAATGTTTTGGCGGTAAAATTAAAATTATTTAAAATTCGTTTATCCATAACAATCATTCAATAATTTTAACAATTCATAAATAAGTTTTAGGCAAACTTTCTTGATTATATAATCAATAATTTAGGATATGTAATATTAAAATATGAATTAAAATAAGTATGGGACCCTCTTAAGAATCTAAATGACGCCGAAATAGTGCTGGGAATATAACCATAGTTAAAAAAATGAAATGACTATTTCCTCGAAGATCGCGGGATGAGGTCTTAAACGAGCCGATTTTTACACTTTCAACGGGAGGCATAAAAACACAAAAACTGACGTGAAACCGGTGGGTTACAAGTGAACAGTGATAGATCAGCTGATCATAACAACGGCCATTACCGTTTTCGCAATTTTGGCCTGTGTAAAAATGGCGTCCGTTTAGCCAATCACAACAACGTATTTTCGCGGCTATAATTTGATTTAGTCCGCCTGGTTATTAAATGAGGTATAGTAGAGGTTTTTCTTTCGCCTAAAGCGTAATAAAAAGGAGTAATAAAAAAATCATGAACTTAATTAAAAACTTCGCACCGACTTTATAAAAACTGAGTCCTGATTTGAGTATCCACTTTCTGCAACACTCCCTCGATAAGGTCGTTTCTGTTTCAGCATTCCACTGTGCTGTGGTGGCTCTTACAGTGTTATGACGACCCTGTTTGCAAATTTTTACTAGTAAATGCCGATCCCTGACAGACACAATTCCCGATCTACCCGAAATTTTGCCTTTGGATTGGACACTTCCACACTCACGATAATATCCAAGTATGCCCCCAGCCGTCAACTTGGCCAAATCCGCAATTTCACGTATTGTTTTGCCCTGACAATATTTTTTATTATCAATTCACAAATTTTTACATTTGTGGCCACTTTTGACTAAATTTATCAAAATTTTTGAACGGTTTCTAACAAGTTGTTGACAAGTAACTAAAAACGTTTGACAAGTAAATGTCAAAAATTGTTTATTTCATACACTGTAACTAGACAAATCCGATCATTTAGTTGTCACGATATTGTGCAATATTTTTGTTAATTTATTTGCCCATAGTTCATTTCAATGTGTATGGCAACCAAACCATTTAAATATTTATTATATATGATAGACTTTAATATAATGTTAATGTAGTTCTTTAATTTAATCAATTAGTTTGTGTAAATTAGGGTTTTGAATAAATTTTTATTTGTCCAAACATTTAGTTGTTAGGGCTCGTAGTATACAGTCCTGATGAGCTCACGTTTTTATAAAAATAATTCTGAAACAATAAAAACGGTCCTTAACTGATAAACTATGAAACTGAACCCTAAAATGAACTGGACTGCCAACTATTTTCGACTTTTTGATCTCACGGTACAAAAAAGTGTTTTTATATTATTCTTAACAAAGTAGAAGACAGCCTTCAGCATCAATAACAAATTTATCTATTCAGTGTGTCGCGGAGATTTTGTTTACACACATTAAAACTGTTAGATACAGTTTAAGAATATTCATTCCATTACTTGTTATGGAATGAATTACATACAAAACGCATAAGTGCTTAGTGTTTTGTTCCATAACAAGAGTGAGAATGTGTACGTTCTATGATCAAAATTGATTTCACAATGCTTAAATTCGACAATGGTCGTGGAGAAATTGAATTTCTAGTGTTATCAAATTATGATAAATAATTAGAGTTGAATGTGCAGGGAATTTAATTCCTGCATTAGATGATATTCGCAATCCAGTCACAAGGGGCGCTCTATGAGTGCTCTTGTGATTTTGAAACTAATATATTTCTTAGTTGATGAATTATTTTTTGATTCTGCCGAGTATAACGTTTGTATCTTGATTTCTATTCAAATAGCTAGTTCAAACAATTCAAATTATTATTAGTTTGTTTTCGCGGTGGTGAAAGGCAGTGCTGCCAACCAGTGTGCGTTCTTGTTGAAACGAGGTCAAGCGCGAATTTCCCCGCCAGCGCACAGTGCGAATGTAGGTGTTTGGGGTGACAGTCGGCCGGACAGCTAGTGTAGTAGAACGTTTAGTAAACCAAGTGCACTCGGTACGCTCAGCGGTCGCCCGTCCATGATCGATAATCGTTGGCCAAGTAGAGGAGGCGTGGTTGTTGCGTTTGATAAATAAAAGGGAGTGCGTGATGTTGCGGCGAGCGGCGACGTCGACGGCCGGCAATTAGTAGAGGCGGCGGCGGCGACCACCACCCCTCGCGTCCAGGTGCACCCCCACGCCACCACCGGTTCGCGCGTGTGTTTATTGTTTTCCGTAGTAGCGTCCCCCCGGTCCGTCGTGTATTTATGTGTGCCAGTTGTGTTTTAATGTCGCAATTAGGTTATGGTCTGCTAAGCAGGGAATAATGAGCAGTTGGGCGGCCAGGATGCACAGGCGGGCTGCCACCTTCGGCAACGTGGTCACCTCCTGCGGCCACCCCTCCGGGCCCTACCCCCGGAGGCTGGACAAAGTCAAGTTCGGGGTTCCGCTGGAGGAGGTCTGCAAGAACGACATACCGGGACCACTATTAGTAAGTGCATTCATTCAATTAATTCATTAATACAATTAGCCAGTTTGGAGCTGCTGATTCAAACCGTTTGTTATGCAGTGAGAGACGGTGTTTTGTTTCGTCTGAGAAAACCTGACCTATTTGAAAATTGTTAACTGCGCTACGATGTATACAATCACGTTTTGTTGCTATTTGAATACAAAATTTTGTCTCGAATGCCATAGCTATAACCTCAAAGGCTTATTTATTAACCAGTTGGCTGTGTGATGAGTATACTCGTAATGAACAAATTGGCAATATTCTGTGTTATGTTGAGTAGGTACTTGTCAAATTTACATTTCTTCATGACGAGTATACTCGTCAAACATAGATAACTTTGCTATAAAGACGACTGTAGTCTTACATAAAGACTTAACACAGTTGGTTAATTGGTGTGGCAAGAACATCAAAATATATTCAGTTTTCATGTTCAGGTAAAGGTATTATGTTAAAAAGAAATACCATAATCAAAGGCTATGAAGTAATCATATTAATGGTATAACATGTAATTAACTAATTCCTCGGCATGTAAACGTAGAAACCATATTACGTCCATTTTTAGGTATAGTTGCAATGGATTTTTGTTTATTGTTTATTGACATTCAATTTTCTGTAGACATGACAGATATCAGTGAAATGTCCCAAGAATTGATCGAAAAAGTTTTTAAAGACATGGTACGTTTCTAATACGCAATAATTCCATATTTTTCTAATAGCTGAACTTTGAAATTTATTAGTCTGAGCTATACAGCCCTAATTCTTTATGGGCTAAATCAGTGATTACCAAAGTGGGCGCCACCGCCCCCTAGTGGGTGCCGCAGCGATTTAGGGGGGCGCTGATGGCCACAGGTGCATTTGAGGGGCGACAAATAACTGTAAGGGGGCAGTGATAATATAAAAGAATGAAGAGAAGATTTAGTGAAACGTGGGTTCAGTGCGGTAACCAATTTATTAACAAAAAAAAACCAATTGCTTTTAAAATTAAAAAAAAAATTCCAGGGGGCGCTAAGTAATATTTTTTCTGGAAAGGGGGCGGTAGGACAAAAATGTTTGGGAACCACTGGACTAAATGTATATTGTTTTAAATTCGTTTTAAGTGTCTTAGTATTTTATTTATTCTGACGTTTATTTTTAGTTTGTAAAAATCTATTTTACTGTACTTGTTTAATTGCACATGGCCTACCGTTAATAAATACATAAATGGTCAATGTTGAAATCTAAGCGTTGAGGGAAATTAATCATTCATAACTTCCCAAGGGGAATTATGAATATCTTTATAGTTACCATAACTAAGGTAATATTATCCGTGCTAGAAATTCCAAAAAGCACTATTTTCCTATGACTCGGTTTGGTGGTTTACACTCGGTGTATAAATATCTTGGGGGGGCTCAAGCCCAATAACCACCCCTCTGGCTGCGCGCCTCTCCCCATTATAACTCAAATTGAAAGGATACAATCAAAATTTATAAGACTGGTTTGGTTACGTTGAATTTACAAAAATTACAGCGAGGTCGATAACTGCCCCGGAGTTCTTTATGTAATGCACATCCTCTTAATTACCAATTAAGTTTTCACGTACGCAATCCGCGGCCCACACAATAACGCATTCTTCATTTGTGTGCGTGCTGCCAATTTCATAAGCGTTTCAGGGTAATTAATTCTTAACACTTTCACGAATACGGGCAGGAACAATTATATTCGTTAATTAATATTTTATTGCGCATCGAATATTTAAACAAACAAATGAAATAGAGAAGGTTGTGTTATGCGCTCTCTTCTATTTGTTATGTGAATATTCAAGGGGAAAATCGATGTCGAAGCTGTAATAAAAAATAATTTGATTATTTTTTAGTAATGGTCATTACTTTTCTTATTATGGTTTAACAATAAAAAATGCAAATCTAGAAATTTAAAATATCATAATACATCAGAAAATTGGTAATTTTCAAAAAAATTAGTACATTTTGAAAGAACAACATGTCTTTAATTGAGTGCAGTTTTTTGAGAATTTTCAATTCCTCTTCTCGGGTGGTTTTTGATTTTTTTTTTCACTCGAGTGTTCTTTGTTAAAAATTCCAAAACTTCATAACTCTCAAGAAAATTAGAAGATTTTCAAAAAATTACGAATCTTTAATGGAGTGCAGTTTTTGGGGAATTTTAAATTCCGCTTTTCGAGTGATTTTTGACTTTTCTTTTCACTCGAGCGTTCTGTGGTGGAAATCTAAAATTTCAACACTTCATAACACACCAGAAAATTATCAGATTTTCAAAAAATTAGTATATTTTGAAAGGTCAACATCTCTTTAATCGAGTGCAGTTTTTGGAGAATTTTAAATTCCGCTTTTCAATTAGTTTTTAATTTTTTTTCACGCGAGTGTTTTGTGCTAGAAATATAAAATTTCAACACTTCATAACACACCAGAAAATTATCAGATTTTCAAAAAATGAGTATATTTTGAAAGAACAACATCTCTTTAGTCGAGTGCAGTTTTTGGAGAATTTTAAATTCCGCTTTTCAATATGTTTTTAATTTTTTTTCACGCGAGTGTTTTGTGCTAGAAATATAAAATTTCAACGCTTGATAACTCTCCAGAAAATTGTCTGATTTTCAAAAAATGAGTATATTTTGAAAAAACAACATCTCTTTAATCGAGTGCAGTTTTTGGAGAATTTTAAATTCCGCTTTTCAATTAGTTTTTAATTTTTTTCACGGGAGTGTTGTGCTAGAAATATAAAATTTCAACCTTCATAACTCTCCAGAAAATTGTCTGATTTTCAAAAAATTCGTATATTTTGAAAGAACGACATCTCTTTAATGGAGTGCAGTTTTTGGAGAATTTTAAATTCCGCTTTTCAATTAGTTTTTAATTTTTTTTCACGCGAGTGTTTTGTGCTAGAAATATAAAATATCAACACTTCATAACTCTCCAGAAAATTGTCAGATGTTCAAAAAATTAGTGTATTTTGAAAGATCAACATCTCTTCAATTGAGTGCGGTTTTTGGAGAATTTTAAATTTCGCTTTTCAGAAGGTTTTTGATTTTTTTCACTCGAGCGTTCTTTACTAAAAATAAAAAAAAAATCGAAATATCATAACACACCTGAAAATTGGTAGATTTTCAAAAAATGCGTATATTTTGAAAGAACAACATCTCTTTAGTCGAGTGCAGTTTGGAGAATTTTAAATTCCGCTTTTTAAGTGGTTTTTGATTTTTTTTCACTTGAGTGTGTAGAAATTAATAATCGAAAAAATTAATAATTTGCGGAAAAATGGTTTATTAAAAAAAAGAAACAAAATCAGTAGTTTTTGAAAGAGCAACATTTCTTTACTTGAGTGTAATTCTTTGGGGAATTCTATATTCCTCCTTTTGTGCGGTTTTTTATTTTATTTTTTACTCGTTTTCTGTGCTAAAAATAGTAAAGTAATAAAAAAGTTTTTTTTTATGCAATACTTTTTAGACGCTCTGTATATTCCTGTAAAAGCATTTATTACCTCTTTGACACTTGCATTTTTTTTTTCTAGAAAAAAACTTATCTGATATTTCCCTTGTATACATAGAAATTTTCAAAATTGGAAGACGTGCTGCGGGAAAAAAAAAACTAAAACTACAGAAACTCCTTGGGAACGCAATTAAGAAACGCACACCTAAAATAATTATCTGAAGTAAATAATATACAGGGTGGAAACTTTAACTGGAACAAATTCGGTAATAATGAAATGAGTAGTTCCAGAAAAAAATCCTCGGACGCGTCGATTTTTATTTTTTATTTTTAGCCCCTTTAAAAATAGTATGACATCACTAGCATTTCACGTATGACGTCATAGACTTTTTTTAATGGAAACTATTTTTTTTTATTTCACTAAATTTGTAGCCCTTTTTATTCTCTTTACGGCTGTGTAAAAATATTTTATTTTTTTTATTTAAGAGATTGAAAAAAAAATATATTTTTTTAATAAACTTATTTAATGTATCAAATGTTCAAAATGAGAAATGAGCACCGTTCCTCTCTTGGTAATAAGCCAATCGGTGATAAAACCCATCCCTTACATTTTGAAACATTTCTGGTGGAATTTGAACATTTGATACATTAAATAAGTTTTAAAAAAAAATTCAATTTCTGAAATAAAAAAATAAAATATTTCTACACAGTCGTAAAGAGAATAAAAAGGGCTACAAATTTAGTCAAATAAAAAAAAATTGTTTCCATTAAAAAAAATGTCTATGACGTCATACGTGAAAGACTAGTGACGTCATACTATTTTTAAAGGGGTTAAAAAGTGCGCAATAAAAAACACAATTTTTTTCTCCGGAA
This sequence comes from Ocypus olens, assembly GCA_910593695.2. Classification (NCBI taxonomy): domain Eukaryota; kingdom Metazoa; phylum Arthropoda; class Insecta; order Coleoptera; family Staphylinidae; genus Ocypus; species Ocypus olens. The sequence continues at coordinate 45,675,164 of OU343054.1, forward strand.
CTTCTCATTTCATAAATACAGAATTTGTTCCAGTTAAAGTTTGCACCCTGTATTATCAGACTATAGGCTGTTACACAGTAAACTTCATGTAGACACAGTGTTATTGAAATTGATAAAATGATTTGTAAACTTTCGATTTGTAGATAAATAATGATAAAACCGCATTTTTATGACTCTTGGGTATGGCAAGTCAACATTCAAGAATTTCAAAATATTTGTATTATTAATGCCGTATGCGAAAGTGTGTCACACCAATGATTTCATTTTTTGAGAAAACGTTTTGTTTTTGTGATTCCTTTCGCATTCTAAATTTTTGAAAAATGCTATATCTGTCGGAGAATTATAAATTTTTGAACGGAACTTTGAACCCAAGCTTTATTCGACAATGTGAAGAACTGACGAGCTTTTGGTAAAATTTTGAAAATTGGAAGTGTGTGTTTATACATGTCTGCATGCGTTGTAATTCAAAAACTATTTGAAATTTTAAACGTAAGCTTTTTTTGATAATCCGAAGAATTGAAGAAAAGTTTTGTGCAAAAATAAAAATTCGAACTTATGTTGAGGGCAACAAAAAAGTGGACAACTTTTGTTGATTAATGTTTTCCGTGATTTTTCAAAATTTAAAAAATAATCACAAATATTGGAGGCAACAAAAAAGTGGACATCTTTTTTTCATTAAAGTTTTTCGTCATTTTCACTAATATTGAAGGCAACAAAAAAGTGGACATCTTTTGTTGATTAAAGTTTTTCGTAATTTTTCAAAATTTAATTTTTTTTCACCAATATTGAAAGCAACAAAAAAGTGGACAACTTTTGTCGATTAAAGATTTTCGTAATTTTTCAATTTTTTTTTTCCACTAATATTGAAGGCAACAAAACAGTGGACATCTTTTGTTGATTAAATTCTCGTTTTTAGCTGACAACGCCTATTTTATAAAAAAACGAGAATTTTCGTCAGCTTGTTCAGAAATATTTTGGGGTGAAAATCTCGAGTTTTTTACACTTTACACTGATTTTATCATGAGAATTCTTGTTTTTAGCGGACAAATCATATTTTCATAAAAACGAGAATTCATCAATTATAAAAAGAAAATGGAGACGGACAAACAAAATTGTTGCAATCACCTCCAGGGACCTCAAAACTGATATTTCCGTTAAAAAAATTTCTCGATCACAATATTTTCTCGTACTCCGTGACAGAGAAAGTAAAAATGTAGAAAGAAATATAAAAGTCAAAGTTTATTGACCAAATCAATTATTTACATAATCACCACAATATTTTCAATTTTGTTTTGTTAACAGCCCATTCATTGTCGTGCATGACACATTGATGGTAACAAAATACTACATTACAAGGCGACAGTAATTGCAAACCTTTGTTTACAATTATGATTCATTGCCTACAATATTTGCAACTCCGAATATTAATTACACTATGAACACACCACACCAGTGATAAACCACTGATAACGATTTAGTTCATTAAAACTGAGATTGCGAATGCAGATAAATGGAACGCAAATTAACACGAAAAAAAAAACTAAATTTAAATTAATTAATTTCAAACAATCCGTTAGAGCTCGGATTTTGCCGTTAATTAATTAAAACTCGAGCATTTATCATTTTATGAAATAAATGCACTCGGAATGCAGCAACTGGCAAACAAAAATGAAAATTAATTAATTTCATATGTGGGAATTTGTTATGGGCTCGACATTAGTTGTTAATTAAAATTTGTACAGGGTGACCCAAATTCGATGTTTTTGTAGGCTGTCTCGGTAACTTAAGAGTTAGAAAAAATGACCTCTTTTTCTGATATAATAATAAAATTAACAGATCATGGCAATTTGATTAGTTTGGGGTATATCAGGCGTTTTTCAATTTTTGGTTATTTTAAAATTCGTCTTTTTCTCAATAACTTCAATAATTGTATGATTTGCAAAAAAACAGTTAAATAGTTATTTGTGTGGTCTTCTTCGCAGAATTCAGTGGCGTGCTTATTTTTTTTAAATTTTGACTTTTAATTCAATAGTTATAACACAAAGTTGCATTTTTTTAATGGAACACCCTGTATATTTTTATATAATTGAATAAAAATTTGAATCGGCTTTACATTGATATAACATGGTTAATCAAATGCATGTAAATTAACGAGAAAATACGATTATATTAGAAAGTTATTGAGAAAAATAGATTCGACACAAAATTTCTAATATAATCGTTTTTTTTCTCGTTAATTTACATGGATTTGATTAACCATGTTATATCAAAGTAAAGCTGATCTAAAGTTATATTCAATGACATTAACATATACAGGGTGTTCCATTAAAAAAATACAACTTTGTGTCGTAACCGTGAAAAATGAAGTTTTTGATACGAAATGAAAAAAAAAACATGAAGTACGATTTTATAGGCAAAACCTGAAAATTATAAATGAATCCTTATGAACAACAACAAAAACATGTAAATTTTAATTTAAAATTTAATTTTGAGACGAGAATTTCGTCCATTTTTGGGCGATTATTTCGAAATCTGGTTGTTGTATATTTTGATTTTTTTACAGAATTATCAAAATTGATGTATTTTGAATACATTTGGCAAGTTTCAAAAGTGTGGCAATTGTTTTTAAATTTTTTCACACTAGAAAATAAAAATGCAATTTTTAAATGACAATTTGCTCCGTTCTTGGATGATTATTACGAAATTTGGTTGTAGGATATTTTGATTTTGTTACAAAATTATCAAAACTGATGTATTTTGAGTAAATTTGGAAAGTTTCAAAAGTGTGGCAATTGTTTTTAAATTTTTTCACACTCAAAAATAAAAATGCCATTTTTAAATGACAATTTGCTCCGTTCCTGGATGATTATTGCGAAATCTTGTCGTAGGATATTTTGATTTTGTTACAAAATTATCAAAACTGATGTATTTTGAGTAAATTTGGAAAGTTTCAAAAGTGTGGCAACTGTTTTTAAATTTTTTTTACACTCGAAAATGAAAATGCAATTTTAAAATGGCAATTTGCTCCGTTCCTAGATGATTATTTCGAAATCTGGTTGTAGGATATTTTGATTTTTTTACAGACTTATCAAAACTAATATATTTTGAGTAAATTTTGAAACTTTCAAAAGTGTGGCAATTGTTTTTAAATTTTTTCACACTCAAAAAGAAAAATTCCATTTTTAAATGACAATTTGCTCCGTTCTTGGATGATTATTTCGAAATCTGGTCGTAGGATATTTTGATTTTGTGACAAAATTATCAAAATTGATGTATTTTGAGTAATTTTGGAAAGTTTCAAAAGTGTGGCAACTGTTGTTAATTTTTTTACACTCGAAAATAAAAATGCAATTTTTAAATGACAGTTTGCTCCGTTCCTGGATGATTATTTCGAAATCTTGTCGTAGGATATTTTGATTTTGTTACAAAATTATCAAAACTGATGTATTTTGAGTAAATTTGGAAAGTTTCAAAAGTGTGGCAACTGTTTTTAAATTTTTTTTACACTCGAAAATTAAAATGCAATTTTTAAATGACAATTTGCTCCGTTTCTGGGCGATTATTTCGAAATCTGGTTGTAGGATATTTTGATTTTGTTACAAAATTATTAAAACTGATGTATTTTGACTAAATTTGGAAAGTTTCAAAAGTGTGGCAACTGTTTTTAGATTTTTTTACACTCGAAAATAAAAATGCAATTTTTAAATGACAATTTGCTCCGTTCTTGGATGATTATTTCGAAATCTGGTTGTTGGATATTTTGATTTTGTTACAATATTATCAAAACTGATGTATTTTGAGTAAATTTGGAAAGTTTCAAATGTGTGGCAATTGTTTTCAATTTTTTTACACTTGAAAATAAAAATGCAATTTTGAGATGACAATTTGCTTTAATTTTTGGCCGATTATTTCAAAATCTGTTTGTTGGATATTTTGATGTTTTTACAGAATTATCAAAACTAATGTATTTTGAGTAAATTTGGAAAATACCGACAGCGTTACGAATAGGTACCTTACCTCAATTGATTAAATTAGAACCAATTATCTTCAGCAGTTGCGGGAGAGAACATTCAAGTTTTTCCTTATGTTTGTATCTTTATTTTATGGAACCCCCTGTATATTTTTAGCATATTTTGATTCCTTGTTACTTGAGGATTAGAATGATTTAAGGCTGCAGTGCTAGAAATCTATAAATTTTAATATTTTAAGGCCGTGCAAGTCACAATTCTGCACAACTTCTTGTATAAAACACTTTTAGATATTTTAATAAATGGGTACGTGATCGGTGCGCTGAAACACCCTGTATATGTATACGAAACAATAAAATATTTGTATTATGTGTTTGCCATACTTACTACGGATACAATAATAATTTCTATCAGTGGCGGCTCGTGGAACATGTTGATGATAGAGCCACTTATACAATATACCTCCCTTCCCGCTTTTTTTGAAGAAAGAAAGAACGATTTATCTAACTAGACCAAAGTAACTGGCGAAAAAGTGTTTTAAGAATTAATTACAAATTTTTGCTAGTGCTATGGCTCCTTGGCTCTATACAACGAGCCGCCCCTGATTTCTATTAAAAATTTATATCCAATATACATTTACAATCGGGTGAGGTTTTGCATTTTATTTAAGGTAAGTCCGCACACTATTTGATCAAGTTTCTGCAAAAGATAAGATAATGCCGTGTATAAATAATAATGTTATCAAATACAAGCGTGAGTTTCCTTTTAAGGCCAAATTATTTTTATCGTTTTAGAGTCTGCAATGTAATAGAATTTTTATTGCTGCAAAGCAACGTCAGAAATGCTCAACTTGGAAACACATGCGAAAGTTATCTAAAACATCGGCGGATGTCATAAAATAAAAAATGTAGAAATTCTCTTATCAAAGACGTGTTTCCAGAAATTCCGATGTCCTTACAAAATTCGAACACCCTGACTCAATCCATTAAGAATTCGTAATCTCCATAATCATTTAAACCAGTCGTACATTTAAAAAAAAATGCGTGCGATATAAGAGCTTAAATTCAAAAATAACATTAGTACCAATCTCAATAGTTTATTATTTGTAACCGTAGCAATAAACAAGTTCGCAGGAGGGGCCGCGGTGGCCCAGTGAGTAGAGCTCCTGCTTACGGGCCTCGTGGTCGTGGGTTCGAATCTCATCCGCGCGGTCACTTTTTTGGAACGAAAAATGGCCGTGCGGCCCATGGCTGTTTAGTGTATGTCCCTTTCATCATTATAAATGATTATTATAAAAATTATCGGCTGTGGCAGAATGCCCTAGTTGGCTGCGTCAATTCCCAAATTATCCGCGCTTCCTCAACCCGAATACCTCTCAACCATCCTTCCTTAAAAAAAAAAAAGTTCACAGGAACTAGTTATCGTTATTTTGGCATTTTCTACAATTTTTGTTGATTTCGGGGAGGGAACCCAAAAATCATCACCCTCGAGCATAATCCTGTCTATTCTTAAATCACCAGATTTCATACCTTCCAAAATCAACCTGTCACATGACCAATCTGTAATTAAGGGATTAAGGTGGAATGGTAATGAGCTGCACTGAGGAATGCATTCCAGCAGATGTTAATCTCTTCCACACTGTCACACAAAACATCTTAATCCCCTGTAATGGCAATTTAAGATAATAATGGGGCCTATTACGTCGCGAGAGAGCGTGGGCAACAATGGGATGTACTTTCCTATCATTACGAATATTTACACACGGCACGTTATCAATTTCTGCAATAGGAAACCGGCATTCTAGATGCAACACTTATTATTCGTAGGAAACAGAAAATTGTTATCGCCATTATTTAAACAGCTGAAATATCCGCGAGTAAATATATTATTGCTTCTTAAAGAGGGGTTGGTTATTTACAAATATTTGCTTGAGTAAAAGGGGGTAAGCGTTGTAGTGTTATTTATTTTTAATTATTAAAATTTAAAACAAAATATATTCAAGCAATCAATTATTTCAATCTACACACAAAAATATCTATAGTGTCATTCTTTCAAAATTTCTTAATAAGATTTCAATGCGAGCCATGATTTTTAAAATCATCAAAAAAATGGTTGGTTGGAGTATACTACTATAAATATAGTTAACCCTTTTAGTCCTGGATTTTTAAATCTGAAAAAAGAAAACAATTTATTGTTAATTATTATTGATGGGGAGCTTCTTAAGACCATAAATACCAATTTGAACTCATTTGCTTGATTAGTATAGGAATTAATTAGTGAGGCTTTGTTGAAGTGACATCTAGTGATAAACAGCAAAAATATGGATTGTCATAGTAAGTAGAGACATGTAAATGTTGCGGTGGCAATTGCCACCACCAGGGCCGAACGGGTTAATCTTCCAATAAATAACAAAATAATTATTAAATTATCTGATAATATAACATTAAAACGAATTAATAAATAAACCCCAGCTGTTACTAAAAGTAGAAGAAACTTTTGCAATTTTGCAAAATTAATTATTATTAATATTTCCCCATCAGACCGGTTTCGAACTCTCAGTGCTTATCAGTGCACTAGAGTCGCCGATGATAACGGGTGGAACCCATTTATATTTATTTTTGTTGTTCTAGGTATTAATATTAAAATTAAATAAAGAGGCTCCATACCGCAAGGACGTGTTCCGAGCGCCGGGCAATCAGGGTGCCATGAAGAAGCTGACCCACTTCCTCCAGACGGGGAGGCTCATCAACATGGACAACTTCAGCGTGTACACCATCGCCAGCGTGCTCAAGAAGTTCCTCAGGAAGATACCGGGCGGCGTCTTCGGCCGCGACATCGAGCACGAGTTCTTCGAGATCATCGAGATGACTGACCTGCAGAGGCAAAGGGACGACATACACCGGTGAGTTAATTAATTGTTATTACCGGGGCGTATTTTTGTTAGTCGTGAAAGAAAGAAGAAAAAAAACTTGTTTAGTTTGTGCCGTTTATAGAGATTTAAGCCGATAAAACGAGTGAAATTAAGGTTGAACATCGCAGCGTAATAAAGTTCCCGACAAAAGGTGGCAATGGTCCAAAAACAATTCACGAAAGAGATCTTATTTTAAAGTAAAATTTTGGTCTAAACTCTCGATGGGGTAGAGAATCAATTCACGATAACACTGTCTGGAGGGCCCGCCAAACTCGAATATTGTGCGAAAAGTCGAAAATTGCAAGATCTCTGCAATACCGTGAGATCAAAAAGTCGAAAATAGCTGGCAGCACATTTTATGAAAATAGGGATAATAATTCAGGTAATATTATGTTGGCTGTCTGGAATTCTCCAATGGTTTTGATGTCCCTAGAGATGATTAATGTGTGGTTTTTGATATACACACACGCCCAAGTACAAAAAAAAAATGTGCTTGGGCATGTACCGGGTGACCCAGGGATCTGTAAAAGCCCCATAACTTATTTGCTATTTGAGATATCGACTTCTAGTTTTCTTGAACTGGTACCCACACTTATTCTACATATTTTAAAAATATGTATATTTTTGTACAGGGTGTCCCAATATACATAACAGAACAAAGTTATGTTTTTTTAAATGGAACACTCTATATTTTATACTTTATTTTCAACCCTCTTGAGAAGCTGATAAAAATAGTATAAGATAATATGGGTCTATTATGGACGATTGGTTAGTTATGGGCAAATTTGTGGCAAAAACAAGGACACATTGAAAAAATTGCAGAAGCGCTCCTAGCAAAGCTACCGTAATTTTTTATACACTAAAGAATTTTCCGCATCATGAAGAATGATACAAATCGGCTTTGGTTCTTTTTTGTTCATACTGCTACAATTTGTATAATGAAATATTAAGGATTCTTGAGATATATTCATAAAAACATTTTTCTTTTGTCACCTCCTCCTCATTTTTGATTTTCAGTCAAAACTATGCATTTTCTGAAAAAATAATAAGAGACCAAAGTTGTAGAACGGAAAATTTACGATCAATATAGGTCTTTCGACTTTTCCAATAATCCGTGCATTGCCCGCTAGAGTGCGCAAAATTGTGACCGTATAAGCATTTTAGCGTTTTTCTCAAATTTTTTGTTAATTAATTGTACTATACTTTATTTTCCACGTCCTCTAGCAAAAAACGGGTAATTATAGAATTATTAAAATGACCTACATCAATTGAAAATATTCCGCTCTACAACTCTTAAGAGAAGCAATTTTTGCCCAAAATGCATAGTTTTCGCTAAAAATGCAAAAACCATTAAAAAACGCAAAAATTGATACATACATTTTCAATTTGCATTTTTAGGGAAAACTATGCATTTTTGGCAAAAATTGCTTCTATTAAGAGTTGTAGAGCAGAACATTTTCAATCGATATGGGCCATTTTAATTTCTCTATAATTTCCCGTTTTTCCGCTCGAGGGTGCGGAAAATAAAGTATAGTACAATTTATTAATAAAAAATTTGAAAAGAAAACGCTAAAATGCACATACGGTCGCAATTTTGCGCGCTCTGGCGGGCAATGCACGCATTATCTTTAAAGTTGAAAGACCTATATCGATCGGAAATTTTTCGCTTTACAACTTTGGTCTCTTATAATTTTCCCTGAAAATGCATAGTTTTGGCTGAAAATCCAAAAATCAGCAGTAGGTGGCAAAAGAAATAGGTTTTTATTGATAAATCTCAAGAATCCTTAACATTTTGTTATACAAACTGTATATCATTGGAAAGCTTATTAAAAATGCCATAGATTGGTGGCAACTTATATAGGGTGTTCCATTTGAAAAAAAATAGTTATATTTTGTTTTGCGTATGTTGACACCCTGTATAGCACTATGAATAAAAGAGAACCAAAGGTGATGTGTATTATTCTTTATGATGTGGGAAATTTTCTAGTGTATAAATAATGATGCTATCTTTGTTAGGAACGCTTCTGCAATGTTTTCAATGTGTACATGTTTTCGCCACAAATTTGCCCATAACTAACTAACCGTCCATAATAGACCCATACTATCTCGTACTATTTTTATCAGCTTCTCAAGAGGGTTGAAAATAAAGTATAAAATATAAGGTGTTCCATTTAAAAAGACATAACTTTGATCTGTTATTTATACTGGGACACCCTGTACAAAAACATACATATTTTTAAAATATGTAGAATAAGTGTGGGTATCAGTTCAAGAAAACTAGAAGTCGATATCTCAAATAGCAAATAAGTTATGGGGCTTTTACAGATCTCTGGGTCACCCGGTATGTATCTCAAAAACACCAAATTTTTCAATTTTTTTCCGAAATATCTGTTTAAGGTCCTTAGATACGATTCCGACAGTTTTTGGAAAAAAAATGTGCTTGTGTATGTGTATCTCAAGAACCACAAATAAAAAAAATATTTTGCCGAAATATCCGTTTTGAGGTCCTCATAGAGATGATTTAAACAATTTTTGAAAAAAAATATGCTTGGGTGTGTATCTTAAAAACCCCTAATTAAAAAAAAAAATCCCGGAATGTTCGCTTTGAGGTCCGAGACGACTTTGACAATTTTTTGAAAAAAAAACTGCTTGGTGTGTGTGTATCTCAAAAACCACAAATTAATAAAAAAACAATTTTTTGGTTTATGGTCACTAGAGACGATTCCGAGAATTTTTGAAAAAAAATGTGTTTGGGTGTGTGTGTATCTAAAAACCACAAATTAAAAAATATACCAAAATATCCGTTTTGCGGTCCCTAGAGACGATTCCAACAATTTTTGCAAAAAAATATGCTTGGGTGTGTTTATCTCAAAAACCACAAATTAAAAAAATACCAAAATATCCGTTTTGAGGTCCCTAGAGACGATTCCAACATTTTTGAAAAAAAAATTGCTTGGGTGTGTCTCTCAAAACCGCAAATTAAAAAAAATGCCGACATATCTGTTTTGGGGTCCCTAGAGACTATTTCAAGAATTTTTGTAAAAAAAATTGGCTTGGCTTTGTGTTCTTATCTCAAAAACTACAAATTAAAAAAAAACATTTTTTGCCGAAATATCAGTTTTGAGGCCCCTAGAGACGATTCCGACAATTTTTGGAAAATAATGTGCTTGGCTGTGCTTGTATTTCTAAATCCACAAATTAAAAAAATGCCGAAATGTCCGCTTTAAGGTCCCCAGCGACAATTCCGACAGTTTTTTGAAAAAAAAGTACTTGGGTGTTTGTGTGTATCTCAAAAACCACAAATTAAAAAACAAAAAAGATTGCCGAAATATCCGGTTTGAGGTCCCCCGGAGATGATTTCAACAATTTTTATAAAAAAAATACGCTGGGGCGCGTTGTGTATCTCAAAAACCAAAAATAAAAAAAAATGTTTTCGAAATGTCTGTTTTGAGGTCTCTAGAGACGATTCCAACAATTTTTGGAAAAAATATACTTGTATCTCAAGAACCGCAAATTAAAGAAAATTCCGAAATATCTGTTTTGAGGTCTCTAGAGACTATTTCAACATTTTTTGGAAAAAAATATGCTTGGCTGCGTTTATCTCAAAAACCACAAATTAAAGAAAAACAATTTTTGCCAAAATATCAGTTTTGAGATCCGATTCCGACAATTTTCGGAAAACAAAGTGCTTGGCTGTGTTTGTATCTCAAAAACCACAAATAAAAAAAAATGCCGAAATGTCCGTTTTGAGGTCCCTAGGTCCTTAGAGACTATTTCAACAATTTTTGTAATAAGAAAATCTGCTTGGTTGTGTGTTTATCTCAAAAATCACAAATTATTTAAAACTTTTTTTTTCGAAATATCCGTTTTGAGGTCCCCAGAGACGATTCTGACTTTTGAAAAAATCTGCTTGGGTATGTGCGTATCTCAAAAACCGCAAATTAACTAATAACCGAACCTAACCCAACCTAACCTAAACCTAACCTAAACCTCAAAAACCACAAATTTACAAAAAACAATTTTTGCCGAAATATCAGTTTTGAGGTCTCTAGAGACGATTCCGACAATTTTTGGAAAAAAAATGTGCTTGGCTGTGTTTGTATTCTAAAAAAACACAAAAAAAAAACAAAAAAGATAGCCGAAATAACTGTTTTGAGGTCCCCCGGAGATGATTTCAACAATGTTTGGAAAAAATAAATATACTGAGGTGCGTGTGTATCTCAAAAACCACAAATTAAAAAAAATATATTGTTTTCGAAATGTCCGTTTTGAGGTCCCTAGAGACGATTCTGACTTAAAAAAATGTGCTTGGGTATCTGCGTATCTCAAAAACCGCAAATTATTCAATTTTTTTCCGAAATATCTGTTCAGGTCCCTAAAGACGATTCCAAAATTTTTTTGAAAAAAAATTGTGCTTGGGTTTGTTTGAATCTCAAAAACCACAAATGTAAAAAAAACAATGTTTGCCGAAATATCAGGTTTGAGGTCCCCTGGAGGCGATTCCGACAATTTTTGGAAAAAGAAAAGTGCTTTGGTGGGTGTGTGTGTATCTCAAAAACCACAAATTAAAACAAAATTGTTTTCGAAATGTCCGTTTTGGGGTCTCTAGAGACAATTCCGACATTTAAAAAAAGAAATGTGTTTTGGGTTGTGTGCGTGTATCTCAAAAACCACAAATTATTCAAAACATTTTTTTTTTCCGAAATATACGTTTTGAGGTCCCTAGAGACGATTCTGATTTTTTGAAAGAAAATGTGCTTGGGTACGTGCGTATCTCAAAAACCGCAAATTATTCTTTTTTTTTTCGAAATATCCGTTTTCAGGACCCTAAAGACGATTCCAATTTTTTTTTGAAAACAAATTGTGCTTGGGTTTGTGTGAATCTCAAAAACCACAAATTACAAAAAAAATGTTTGCCAAGATATCCATTTACACAACTACAAATTAAAACATTTTTTTTGCCGAAATATTCGTTTTGAGGTCCCTAGAGCGGATTCTAACAATTTTTGGAAAAAATATGTTTGGGTGCGTGGGTATCTCAAAAACCACAAATTTTTAAATTTTTTTCCGAAATATCCATTTCGAGGTCTCTAGAGACGACTCCGACAATTTTTTTAAACAAAAAAATGTGCTTGGGAGAGCGTGTATAACAAAAACCACATATTAAAAAAAATTGTGCTCGAGAGTGTGTGTATCTCAAAAACAGCAAAATTTTCAAAAAAATTGTTTAGCTGAAATATCAGTTTTTAAAGACAATTTTTGGAAAAAAAATACTTGGAGTGTGTGTATCTTAAAAACCACTAAATATTTTCAAATTAAACTCTGAACAATTTTACAATCCCAAGAACCGAAAAGGTTTTGTTAAAATGCCTTTTTTGAAAAAAAAATGTGCTTTGGTTTGTGTGAATCTCAAAAACCACAAATTAGTTTTTTTTTTCGAAACATCCATTTCGAGGTCTCTAGAGACGATTCCGACAATTTTTTGAAACAAAAAAAAAATGTGCTTGAGAGTGCGTGTATATCAAAAACCACATATTTTTCAAAAAGAAAAATTGTGCTTGAGAGTGTGTGTATTTCAAAAACATCAAATTGAAAGCAAAAACCGAAAAGGTTTTTGTTAAAATGCCTTACACCGGAAGTGGGTCTGCTTTTCCGATAATTTTTTAAATAAGACAAATATTTTAAATAAAAATTGAAGTCATCTCTAAAGGCGATTTCACACTACACGATGTATTGAACAAGAAATGAGTTCATTTCTTGTGCAATCTAAATTTTCAAGTTTCAGACTGTAAATTGTCCCAAAAATTTGGCAATTTTACAATCGGACTCAATTTGTGGGACAATTCACTGTCTGAAACTAGACAATTTAAATTGAACAAGAAATTCATTTAGTCAACTTTAAACCATTAATTCTCGATCTTTTTAAGTAGAACATAGAACACCCTGTATATTTTTGCATATACCTATCTTCCTTATTTTTCAAGATATTAACACTTTTGTAAAAATACGTCAATATTTTGTGCTATAGAAAAATGTAATTTATCAACCGGGCCTGGAAAACACTTTTTGAGGTCGAATATAATCCGCTTCTCTATCTTGAACAAATATGGTTTCAACATGATGGCGCACCGGCTCACTTCAAAAGTTGTATGCACATTTTCACGAACGATAGATTGGTCGCGGGGGTTACTTGGCCAAGTAACCATTAGATTGAATGAACTATAGCTCGTGTTTACAACTCAATTGTTCGCTAGTCCAAGAAGGAGATTTTGAACAACTCTTCTAGGCAATATATCGTGTGAGCCGCAAAATTTTGTTTCTGAGTTGGCTGTGAAATAAATGAGGTGTGTCGCATATTATTACGTCATGAGACTAGATTTCTTTCTTTCTTGTATATTTTCTTTCACTATCTACATTACGTTTGTAAACCATTGGGTATTAACAATAATAAATTACTTACTTACTTACTGAATTAGATTTAAAAAAATGAATTAATCTCAGACATGACTGCTACGTTTCTCTGAAACAAAATTCTGTGGCTCACATCTTATATTTTTCTTACATAGCCATTTGTGTGCTCTAGTTATTTTTCTGTAACTAATTTTTTTCAAAGCCGTCAGCGCAGGCGCCATCTAGTATGACACTATAATACGACATACGTTTGACTTGTACATACAATATTATTATTTCTTTCTAACAAATATGGAAAGAGATGTAATTAAAGAACATATCCCAAACAAGATGAATCATACCCAGCTCTCGTTTGTAACATATATCGTACGGCGGAATCAACTTTTTAATCGGCCCGAGAAACAAGTATTTTCAAACTTGAATTGGCAGCATATTCATTCACAATCGATGAAATACTTATGGTACAGGTCATAATTGTTATTAATTGCTGGTAATTGATTAAAATTATTCATTCTTGTCAGTCACCAGCTGCGCCGTCATTCATTAAGAATTTTAAACACAAATAATGGGAGCACCCTTTGTCATGTGGAATTCATTATTCCAAAGGTGGACTCGAGTGCGAATAATAAGTATGATATGCCCTGGATGTGATATGAATATTAATTATGGAAATTAACGGGCGATTGAGTCATACGGAGGCGAGTAAATTATCGCTACAGGTTTCTGTTTTTTTTTTTTAATTTGTTACAATCACTCTGCGAATGCTAGAAAACAACAAGTAAAGTTCTCTTTAATCGGTTGTTTTTCGAATTCTAAACTTTAACTGAAACTGTTAATTTAAATATTAAAACCGCCCTGTGGTTGACAATGTTCAAGAAAAAATTGAAAGCGTACCTACTTGATAAGGCCTATTACTCTATTCATGATTTTATCAACTAGATCACTGTTATATTTATATATCTTAGTCCAAATTCACTGTTTGTAACTTATTTCTATTTAGCTTTAGATATTTTAATTCTACATTGTAATGTTAACTGTTTATTTTGTAAGACTTTGACAGCTGTAATACATATATTTATGTCGTACTACACATCAATAAAATCAAATTTTCCGCTCTTGTAGGAACCCTCTTTAATCCCACCCGACTGCGCCAATTTCTAACGAGCAAACCTTTTGTAAATTGTTGCAGAATAATAGCATCACTACCCGTATACACCCAAAGACTCCTCGTCCTCCTCTTCGGCACGTTCAGGGTGATATCGGCGAACAGCGAGCGCGCCGCCACCGGGATGACGAGCGAGGCGCTCGGTGTCAGCGTGGCGCCCAGCTTCTTCCACACGTGCGTCAGCGACGGCAAAACGGCGAAGATGGAGGACGTGATGCGCTTCAAGGTAAGTCCGTCCACACCCCCCGAATCCATCCGGCGCACGGTCGAACTAAAATCTCGATACGAGCTTAAGCTGTACAATGCTTTTTCTTTTTTGCAAACACGCAGGCCGAAGTCGACGTAAGTCTGAACTCCATTATTTTTTCTATTATAACTTACTCGGCCCCGCCCCTTTGATGTCTGTCCGTAAAGATAAATAACAAAAAAGAAATTGCAGTCTAAATATTTAATTAACAAGTAGTGGATTGAAATTAAATTTAAAAATACAAAACTTAAACGTAGATTTAAATTATAAAATAAAAATGTTTTCAGTTATAGTTAGATTAGTACCCGATTGGTTGTAGACAATGGCTCATAGGGCCAAAAAAAAATTCCTAATGGCACTTTGTAGTTACTCAGTTACTTTCTGATTAAAATTTTTGTAATATTATAAAGATTGAAATTATTTTACAAGTAGCTTTTACAATCGACAGGATTTTAAAGTTGATTACTTATGCATGCAATAATGTCCGTTTAGTGTAATCAACACAGAGCTCACTAACACACAATGTGGAATAGTCTTGTTTGTTTACCTTATTTTAAGGTTATGTTAACCTAAAGGTGGTTTAAAACTGCCTTTTACGTATTTAACGTTGGAGGCGTGGTTTATCTCTGATATAATTTGGAAATGAGACACAATAACTTTGTTTTACTACTATACGCGGTGTTTTTGAATTGCTAGTACAAAAAATAATGGCAATTGGTGACCGACAAGAAGTTAGCCACGGTTTCCCGATGCATTCACCATCTTTGGAGTGATATTTCTAATCTTAATTAACCTTTTGTTTGGTCATAACCATAGAAGATTTTAATTGCAAAAATGAATTAAGTGATTTTCCATTTATATCTGAACTCATGGTCAACTTGAAAAAAATTTGATGTGGCTATCATTACTTTCTCCGATGTTGATGGTATTAAAATTCCAATAAGGAAAAAATAATTTGCCATTCTTACCCCCTAAATAACTCTTTTGCTTTTAACTTTGTTTTAACCAAAAACTCTGAAATAATAGCCAAAAATAAAATAAAATTCACGCAATAAAATCAATCATTTAAAGGTAGAAACGCCATGTTTTCGAATGTTAAGAGAATTATGAAGAACATTTGTGGCCATCAAAATTATTTCTAAATGAAGTCAAACAGCAACTTTTGATTTTTTTTAATTTAGCCATGTCTTCCAGAAAAAAATTATTTAAACAAAATGAAAGAAAAATGGTCCTCCAATTATTACCCAATATTCCCAATAGAATTATGAAGAACATTTGTAGCCATCAAAATTATTTCTAAATGAAGTCAAACAGCAACTTTTGATTTTTTTTTAATTTAGCCATGTCTTCTAGAAAAAAAATTATTTAAACAAAATGAAAGAAAAATGGTCCTCCAATTATTACCCAATATTCCCAATAGAATTATGAAGAACATTTGTAGCCATCAAAATTATTTCTAAATGAAGTCAAACAGCAACTTTTGATTTTTTTTTAATTTAGCCATGTCTTCCAGAAAAAAATTATTTAAACAAAATGAAAGAAAAATGGTCCTTCAATTATTATCCAATATTGCCAATAGAATTATGAAGAACATTTGTGGCCATCAAAATTATTTCTAAATGAAGTCAAACAGCAACTTTTGATTTTTTTTTAATTTAGCCATGTCTTCCAGAAAAAAATATTTAAACAAAATGAAAGACAAATGGTCCTCCAATTATTATCCAATATTGTCAATAGAATTATGAAGAACATTTGTGGCCATCAAAATTATTTCTAAATGAAGTCAAACAGCAACTTTTGATTTTTTTTTTTAAGTTGACCATGTGTTCGGATATTCAATTCAGGAAAAAAGTAGTTTTACGGAATCGAAGATAAACAGAAAATTACTTAATTCATTTTTGCAATTAAAATCTTCTATGCTTAGGGCCAAACAGATGGTTGATTAAATTTTTTTGAGATTGGTAATATTTTGGGTGCGCCGGGAAACCGTGGCTAACTTTTTATTTATGCAAATAAATCGATTAATGGATAAATTCCTTACCATTTTAATTGACGTATTGCAGAAATAATTGTTTTTATTCACCATGAATTATTATCATAAAGGAAAAGTTAGTTCATTTACACACATGTGAAGCAACGAACACAGTTTCAACATTTTTTAATTACCAATTGTGGAATTTTTCAACCCTGTTTAATTACGGATTACCACACCGTAACACTCGCAACCGTCCTCTTCACTGTTAAGTTACATAATGGCAACGTAGGCAGTCGATTTTTCAATCCTTAAACCTTGAGAGGTGCACGAAGCATGACTTTGGTGGTTGGGGAGCCGTTAAGTCATTGTTCTTGTTTCCCTGTTTAGGTCGCGACCAGAGTCATGAAGCACCTGATAGAGGAGTTCGCGACCTCGGATCTGTTCGGCCGGGAGAACTACGAGTTCTACGCCCGGGTGACGGGCAGGGTGCTCCGCGTGCAGGGCGAGTGGATCTGCTCCTTCCAGTATCCCGCCTCGAACAACAAGGCTCAGGTGTTCGGGAACCAGTTCAGCGCCCTCGAACAGTATTTGTTAGGTAAGTCATGTTCTTGTCGGCGGTCTCCCTTTGATGAACCGGCATTGCATTGCTGAAAATAGTGGAAGTAGAACGTTCGAATTGGAATATTCTCTTGGTATAGTCAGGCCGGTGAGAGCTGCCTGTGACTCATCACTTAAAATCGCATGAATCAAGATTTAAGTAAACATATGTCCGTAAGAAAATTTGGTGCCGCGCTGATTTTCATTGGCGGGATATTTAGAAATTTTCGTGCAAATAATTAAACACGTTAATCAACATATATTGAGACTGACTTTTTAGCGATTTATTTCTGAGCATGATGAATTAATTAAGTATTAACTCGATCGAAATGAAATCTAAAGCGCAACAAACTTTTTACGGTTATGTTATTTGACGTAGCGCTCGCGTGTTTTGTGTGTTTATATGAAGCGTGCCAATAGGCGCGTTCCTAAGAATTCAACTGTCAACATGTTTATTTCGATTTACACTGAATGTTGGTATTTTATGAACGCTACTTTTGTAACCTCCATTTCGGCGGCCACTTCAACACTTGATTCCACCAATCAGTCTAATTTGTACGATTGGTAAAATGTCGACCGCTGGACGAACTTGTTCACGATCAACAGTGCGTTCATCAGAAAATACCCCAACAGTTGGCAGTAAACACCCAACTGTTTAGTCAATACGATGCAAGAGTCATGTGTGAGCTTAGACCTACGTTTACGCTGCCCTATTCTTTAACACGCAGACACACGTTTCGTCTTTTATTTCATACTGTTTCGTACATGATAGAAAAAAATAGATATAAAATGCAAAGCAATTCTTAGTACGAAAATGCATGAGTCACCGTCAGCTCTCAACGGATTAACTATATGCAAATAGCTACACTCTGTTCACATTTTATTCTCTCCTCAGTTGCGGCAGAGATGAGTAGAGAAATCGCTAACGCCAACGCTAGCGACACTTAATAGGAGAAAATCCGAATGAGGTAACCGAAATAGTCATGTGATCTTACTCCACTCAATTTTTACCATAAGTCTTCCTCTCTTACACCTTCCCTTACCATGACCGCTAAAATGTTCTTCCCGGAGTGTTCCTCTCTTGCTCCACTAGCGTCTTTACGCCAATGAATACATTGACATTGACATATTTATTTATTTATTTATTATTAAACGGGTAATCCCAATAATACAATATTAGAAACAAAAACTAATAAATAATAATAAGATCATATGACTGTTTCGATTACATGTTTCGGATTGTCTCCTATAGGTGCCGCTAGCATATGGACGAAAAAAAACGGCTTGCCCCTTTTGTATCCCGTTGTCAATCTCTCTACTCATCTCTGGTTGCGGTTTGTTTTTTGTTCTTGTGTTGTTTTTTCGATAGTAATGATTGAAGTGTGATTAACCTATAATTTCAATAAAATTTTGCCTATTTATACTATCGCAATGAAGGATATTATAAAATGCAACATTGCACTATACATAACCAAAATGCAGTGACATAACTTTTTTACTACCAACAAAAATGTCACTCTAACAAAGCCTACAGCGGCGAGAATAAAATGTGAACAGAGCTTTTATTTTAACACTGAACCATGGTGCAAAGATTACATGGTGTGCCTACACGGCCGTGTTCTCACTCTAAAATCTCCCCTCTCTCTCATTTGGCCGATGCTCAGTAGCTTAGCTAAAAAAAAGTCGATATAACTAATTTAAATGTCTGTCGCACGTACTTTATTTATATTTTATCATATTTTTCATACTGTTTAATGTGCATGGCAAATTAAACATCTAAAACCACATTTATTAATTTTCTTACCAACCTAATTGCTTTAAATAAAAAAAAAAATACTTTAATGCTCGTGATATTTTGATATATAATTGTGGTATAAACTAAATGTTTCATCGTGTTTTTATGCTGAAATCGAATTTTAACGTGTTTTGCAATTTATATTCGTTAGTGTAGATTTTTATAGTTGGTAATTGCAGCATCAAAAATATTCAAAAGAGGCGTGGTACGGGAGTTATAGGCACACCATGTAATATTTGCACCATGCACTGAACATACTATTATTAATCGTAAAATAATTACGTCAACGCATGGCATTTAATTGAAATTGTATGCAACCAAATACACAAAGGTGACAGTGACATAGCCTAAAAGATAAAGGAATGGGTATTAATAAGGAATAGAGAATAAATACTAACCTATAATTTTATGGATTAACTACACAATTTAAGGAAAATGCATTATCTGTAAAAACTATTTTGTGTAAAATTTCTTCATCATTATTAATTTAATTAAATATGATTTCACAGAATTCCGCGTTCGTTTGTCTTTGTCTTCATTTGATAATTGCTGAAAAACAGAAGCTGAAACTGTGCTGCAATAACTCTTTACACAAAATGTCGAGTTTTATCTCTTCTATTGAAATATGATTTTTTTTAGTCCTTTTACTATGCAAATTACTCACGCAGCCAGTATTGTCATAATTATGGGCAATATTAAAAATTGTTCCGATGGATGGAAGTTGTCTGCTCGGGTATGCAACCGAAAACAAGCCTCGTAACACCTCGAGTGCTGTTCCCACTCTTATACCAGTTAATTATTTGTATTCTTTCTTTGGTGTGTAATACATTTTTATTAACACAATTTTGATAATTAAATAAAACTGAGTAAGTACGGTTGCCTACCTATCAGTGCTTTGACGTGATTATTCTACGATTGAACATAGGGATTAACATTCCTATGTTTAGAGTTAAAATAAAATCCCTGTATATTGTTATTGCAGTGCAGTCAAAGGTTATTATAGTTATAAAAAATTTCTATCATTAATTTTATTCCCATCCAGAAAATTATTTATTCACGTTGAGTAAATTCGGTCATCTCTTCAAACGCAATCAATTTTCGTGCTGCTAAGGCATTGCTCTAGTTTTACAAACACAATACACTTGTCACTTTACCTACAGTTTGTTTCGGAAAGGTATGCCAAGAAAAACTTATTAATCTCGAGGGAGGAAAAATATTTGTCATGAAAGGTATCATCGAGTGGCCGATATTAATTGTTTGCCGTTCAAATTTTCATCACAAAAATGGTTGACGTCAAGAAAGTTCAGCCATCATATCTCATGCGAAGAATATAAAACAAGAGTGTAGCTGTCATTTCCAAGGCACTCTTTGCAAAAACAGGATTTTTGGCTTATCCATTAAACGGCTAGACCAAACACCAACACATGACACATCACCGTAATCAGAAAAAAATCTGTATTTGAAAATCTAAAAATACAAGATGTATTTTTAGATTTTAAGAAAAAACAAAGTTGTTGATGTTTCCCGAAAATCGAAACGTCGAATTTTTATTATTATATCACCACGTTGTAGAGCGTGCAAAGTGGCAATGATAAAGTGTTAATTGTTTTGAAGTATCTCTATAAATAGCCTCGCAAAAAAATAAATACATTTTTTGAAAATTTCGTTTTTTTTTCGGATATCTTTGGAAGTAGTTGGAATATTTTATGTTTCAAAACGGCATTATGTTACACTCCAGATTGGGCAACTTTGCCCTAATTTAACCGACCTTGTATCTCTTCAAATAACCGAGATTCCCATGCTTGAGCTCCAAAAAAGGACACCCTGTATATATCTTTAAGGGAGTTTAGTAAATCTTCATAGGTGAGGAAAGAACTAAAAATTCAGCCATCTTCAAACGGTATCCTTTACTTGCTCGCTTCATATAAGGTGCATATATAAAATGGCAACCTTAAAAATAGCATCCAAATTTATTTATTTTATTTCTGCGCTTTAAAAATCCTTGCTCTTCCTCTTCTTATGGAGAAACAATAGTTGGGACACTGTTTTGAACAATTATTCTTTCCAAGTTTTTACGAACCACCATTGGATATCTTATATCGATGCGAGCGCAGACCCTTTTTAAGGATATTCTGTAAACCTGACCTAAATTGTATGTGAACGATTCATCAATCAGAATTGGACACAATTTTTCAATTTTTTTTATCGCCAATCTTACCATCGAAATTTATGAATCAGTCGCAACCTTTCGTTGGCCATAACCCCTTCGAGAACCCATCTCAGATTCTGGGCCTTTTTTGATATTGCGACAAGGCACAAATTCTGTTTTGAGATTTTATCAATGAAACCACCATGTCGAAAGAGAGGCGTTGCAAAATCTGACAGTGTTTGAATTATATTCGGCAGATCACAGTTCATCCATCCACGATGTGCAGATATATCACTCTGAAGATCAGTCAAAGTCTCTTGAATTTCTGCTTCAAATCGGGTGAGTTGCATTTGAAACTATTTGCACATCCCTGTGATGTTTTACGTACATTCTAATCACATTATTCTTCAACGTCGGATTTTGAAATTGTAAACGTTCCCGGCGTTTGATTCTTAAGGAAAGAAACCATACCTATACGGTTTCCTGTTTAACACATGATTAAAAATGGCCGCAACATCAACGAGTTTTTCTCAATCTAATCGCTCTGACAAGAATGGGATGGTATAGTTTAGCAGAGTTTGAAAATGTTGAAGACTGCCTTTCTTTCAAAGCTATTTTTTATACATCTACTGGAAAAGACGATTCTCTAGGTCGTGGAATTTGATGAAGGTAACAACATATACAATTTGTTAGACAATTTAGATTCCTTCGTACTGGACCCAACTGCTTTATCACCTAATCTTATATTTTATGATTATAGTCATTCAAATAATAATAAATGACTTTATTTCCTGCGTACAGTTACGTTACAGCACATGATTTATTATACCGTGTGTTCGATAAAAAACGCCCAACGCCATAACTCCGTTATTTATTGACCGATTTGAATGAACTAAAAAATAAAGTCAATGGCTGTTTAAATACTATAAAATGACGGTAATTATATATTTTTTCAAAATCAACTTCATTGCCAAATGATAGTCAACTTTAAATTTTTAAATGGCTACCTATACTTTTCTAATTTTATAATATTAGACATTGTTTTTCTAAATCCAATTATGCCCGTTATGCTGGTTTTAAGTTAATATTTATGCCAGAAAAAGATAATAATTAATCTTGTCCACATGATTTTTTTGGTAATAAATGTAGTGTGCCTTGAAAAAAATTCGAATCGACAAATGTCATTTATTGCATAAGTAATGTCAACCATTTGTTATTAGTGTGTGTGTTTCAGACATAATCATGAGCAATAGCGAATTAACAGACATGTTACAAATTTATTTTCTATGTAATAGAAATCGAAGAGCTGCGGCACCAATATGTCATCTACCTTTCCAGAGCGGCGAATACCAGAACCTAAATTTAGAAGGTTAGAAGGAAATTTGAGACGATATGGAGCCTTTAAAAAGTCGAAGACAGTGGATCGACAATTTCGTGGACTTAGTGTTTACAAAAATATTGAACGAAAAACAACAATTATTGGATTCAGAAAAAAATTGTCGAATGTAAAAAAATTAAAACATATGCTGCCATTTAAAATTTTTACGTTGGCTATAATTTGGCAATGAAGTTATTATTGAAAAAAATCAATATTGATGTTATTTGTTAGTATTTAAACCACCATTGACTTTGGTTTTTAGTTCATTCAAATCGGTCAATAAATAACAGAGTTATGGTGTTGGGCGTTTTTTATCGAACACACGGTATATTACAGACAGTAATTTTGATTTAGTACAATACAATTAAAATTTGTGTTAATACATTATCAACAACAGCACTTGATTTTAAAATCTCTCCGTTTTCAAATTTCAGGTCAGTTATCGATGGAAGTTGAAAAGACTTGGCTGCAGTGTGAAAGTGACAGGTGGCGTTCAAAGTATAGCCTTGAAGGTAACAAAGAGAACTTACCCTTAAATAGTGTGGATTGATTGATTGATTGTTTTCCTATTTTCATTAATATCATGTTTTTAATTAGTTTATCTATGCACTGTGATAATCAACTGTAGTGAAATAAAACCATTTTTAGTAGTTTTTTTTTATTTGCTTTTATTTTTTCGTGTGCTGTATTTCGTTGTTTCATCGTAACGCGTCACATATCACCGCATCATCCCTCATGCGTGTCTGTCGTTTCGTTTTGTAGCTATGTCGCAAGTGGACGAGTGCCAGTCGACGCCGGCGCTGGCCGAGGCCGGGCTGCCCACGCAGACGGTCAGCTCGAACAGCCTGGGGATGATCGCCGAGCACACGCTACTCGAGTCGTGTACTAGGCTGTCGATATCACTCGAGCAAAACGGATTTTTCCAGGTAAATTATTATGCGTTTGTCGTGCACCACTTACCCGTTTCAGCACAAACTCTGTCGTATTTAGAATTGATATGTCAATCATGAATTTACTCGAAAAATGTCTTATGTAAGATGGCAACATTTTTGTACTGCCAGTTCGGCAATGAAAAGATCAAGAACAAAAATAGGGGGTTGTCATTTAAAAACAAAATGGATGATGTCATTACCAAAAGCAAATGACTGAAAATGGACTTTCATGCAAAAATGTGTATTTTTATCAAAGAAATTCGAGGAATATTTTATTTGTTTTACTGAATTTATTCTATACACACTGTTCATAAATGCCTTATTAAAAGTAAAATTGATAACTAAGGCCCAGGAGCTTCGTGAATCTGGTAGCTTGATGCTTCGTTCAGCCAAGTTGCATAAATATTCAGTGCGGTCTTAGAACCGAAAAGTTTCAAGAACGGATACTGCAATGTGTGATTGAGCATTTTCGGTTGTGTTCAAATTAATCGAAAAATAGGCCGATCGTCGGAAATGAAATTTCGTTTGTGACTTGTGAAAAGTTGAGAAATTTTTTTAAATCTAGTTAAGTTGTGAAGAAAACAGTTTTAACCTACGTCCGGGACAAATGAATTTTGAATGAATGCGTTTTGGTGAAATAAAATGAAAAGCAGTGACGGTTCGCGGGGTTTTTTCTGGCGCGGCCGAGGAACAAGAGGTGGTAATACAGATAGGTGCAGTCACGCAGCCAGCCGTCTCTGCAACTGACGCTACCTATCTGTATTACCACCTCTTGTTCCTCGGCCGTACCAGAAAAAACCCCGCGAACCGTCACTGCTTTTCATTTTATTTGCTACCTTGTAGCTCAAAAAATATACATATACACTTCGGCACGAACACCCTGAAGCTCAAAAAATAGTTTTAGCATATTCGGCGTAACGCCATCAACAGCAATTCTAGTTCTATCTTTAAGTTCTTGAAGGTCATTTAATTTAATTAGTTTTGTTTTTTTCGAGAAATTAAAGAATGGTAGACCGTAAAGTGATTTTTATAGTTGTATGTAGCTGCAGTGGCAGGTAGAAATTTGACAGAGTTTTATCTACAAAAAAATGCAATTTTTATCCAATGCAACAATTTTCAGCGGGAATATTTAAAGTTTTTTTCCGAGAAATTAAAGAATGGTATGTCGTAAAGTGATTTTAACAGTTGTATGTAGCTGAAGTGACAGGTAGAAGTTTGACAGAATTTTATTTACAAAAAATGCAATTTTTTTTCTAATGCAACCATTTCTGATGCGGGAATTTTTAAAGTTTTCTTTCGAGAAATTAAAGAAGAATGGTATGTCGTAAAGTGATTTTGACAGTTGCACGCAGCTGCAGTGAGAGGTAGAAGTTTCACAGAATTTTATTTGCAAAAAAATGCAATTTTTATCCAATGCAACTATTTTTGATGCTTACAGTTTCATTTTTAGTAGAAATATTTATTTTTTTTTCGAGAAATTAAAGAATGGTATGTCGTAAAGTGATTTTGACAGTTGCACATAGCTGCAGTGACTGATAAAAGTTTGACAGAATTTTATTTACAAAAAATGCAATTTTTTCTAATACATCAATTTTTGTTGCTTATGGTTTAATTGTCAGTGGAAATATTTAGTGCCTTTCGAGAAATTAAAGAATGGTATGTTGTAAAGTGATTTTGACAGTTGCACGTAGCTGTAGTGACAGATAAAAGTTTGACAGAATTTTATTTACAAAAACTGCAATTTTTTCTATTGCCACAATTTTTGTTGCTTATGGTTTAATTTTCATTGGAAATATTTATTTTCTTTCGAGAAATTAAAGAATGGTGTGTCGTAAAATGATTTTGACAGTTGCACATAGCTGCAGTGACAGATAAAAGTTGGACAGAATTTTATTTTTTTTAAATGCAACAATTTTTGATGCTTACGGTTTCATTTTCAGCAGGAATATTGAAAGTTTTCTTTCGGGAAATTAAATAATGGTATGTCGTAAAGTGATTTTGACAGTTGCATGTAGCTGCAGTGACAGATAGAAGTTTGACAGAATTTTATTTAAAAAAAATGCAATTTTCATCCAATGCAACAATTTTTGTTGCTTATGGTTTCATTTTCAGTGGAAATATTTATTTCCTTTCGAGAAATTAAAGAATGGTATGTCGTAAAGTGATTTTGACAGTTGCACGTAGCTGCAGTGACAGATAGATTTTTGACAGAATTTTATTTAAAAAAAAAATGCAATTTTTTTCTAATGCAACAATTTTTGATGCTTACAGTTTCATTTTCAGCGAGGATATTTAAAGTTTTCTTTCAAGAAATTAAAGAATGGTATGTCGTAAAGTAATTTTGACAGTTGCACGTAGCTGCAGTGACCGATAAAAGTTTGGCAGAATTTTATTTAAAAAAAAAATGCAATTTTTATCAGATACAACAATTTTTGTTGCTTACAGTTTCATTTTCAGTAGAAATATTTATTTTCTTTCGAGAAATTAAAGAATGGTATGCCGTAAAGTGATTTTAACAGTTGCATGTAGTGGCAGTGACAGGTAGAAGTTTGACAGAATTTTATTTACAAAAAATGCAATTTTTTTCTAATGCAACAAGTTTCGATGCTTACGGTTTCATTTGCAGTGGAAATATTTATTTTCTTTTGAAAAATTAAAGAATGGTATATCGTAAAGTAATTTTGACAGTTGCACATAGCTGCAGTGATAGATGAAAGTTTGACAGAATTTTATTTACAAAAAATGCAATTTTTTTTTAATGCAACAATTTTTGTTGCTTTACAGTTTCATTTTCAGTAGCAATATTTATTTTCTTTTGAGAAATTAAAGTATGGTATGTCGTAAAGTGATTTTCAGTTGCACATAGCTGCAGTGACAGATAGAAGTTTGACAGAATTTTATTTACAAAAAATGCAATTTTTGATACTTACAGTTTCATTTTCAGCAGGAATATTTAAAGTTTTCTTTCGAGAAATTAAAGAATGGTATGTCGTAAAGTGATTTTGACAGTTGCACGTAGCTGCAGTCACAGATTGACAAAATTTTATGTACAAAAAGTTCAATTTTTTTTAATGCAACAATTTTTGTTGCTTATGGTTTAATTTTCAGTGGAAATATTTATGCCCTTTCGAAAAATTAAAGAATGGTATGTTGCGAAGTGATTTTGACAGTTGCACGTAGCTGCAGTCACAGATAAAAGTTTGACAGAATTTTATTTACAAAAAATGCAATTTTTTCTATTGCAACAATTTTTGTTGCTTACGGTTTCATTTTCAGTGGAAATATTTATTTTCTTTCGAGAAATTAAAGAATGGTATGCCGTAAAGTGATTGTGACAGTTGCACGTAGCTGCAGTGACAGATAAAAGTTTAAAATGTGGATTTGATGAATTTCCAAGTGCATTTGTGAACCTGTGCTAAATAGGCAGGGCTTCAAACAGTGTTGGTAAAATGGTGGGGTGGAGGGGATGCCCTATTCTGCAGAAACACAACTACACGAAAAATTCCACCGTCCATTACTTTCAGCTTATTTTATTTTACTAATACGACCTAAAAGTTACGTTAAATCAATCAACTACTGTAGCGTTACTCATGGTTTTTTTTTTATTAGAAAATATGTGTATTGTTAATTGCAGGGTAATAGCACATCGAGGTCGTCCAGTGCGAGTCACTCCTCGAAGAGCCACAGTCATTCGGGTAGAAAAATGACTTTGGAGGAACTGAGGGCGGTGAACAGATACGCAGAAAGCACACGCAGCTTAAGTTATCTTCCACAGGTAAATTTGTTTACTTCAACTATTTTTCAACTTACGAGGAAACTGACGAGGTGTTTCCTTCTGATTTTAATGAAATTTGGTGGATTTGTAAAGGTGGCAAAAATATTGGATGCGTATTATTTTGTTTCGGCTAAAAAACATGTTTGCTCCCGAAAATCAGCTATATTTTTGTTTTTTGGCTATGCCTTTAATTTTGTAAATGTAGAAAATATCAAAGATTATCCACTGGTGTAAAATCATAATTTGTCCAGAAGTTATAGCCAAAAAACAAAAATATGGCTGATTTTCGAGGGGTGAGTTCACCCCCTAAACTTGTTTCTTAGCCGAAACAAAAAAATACGTATCTATTATTTTTGCCCCCTCTACAAATCCACCAAATTTTATTCAAATCAGAGGGGGCCACTTGGGTTAGTTCCCTTGTTATTTTGATCCTCCAAGAATAAGTACTGCAGAGCCATTTGGTGAGTCTATTGGATAAAGAAGAAACGGTTATGTTGAAACGTATGATTTTGCAAACGTTGAGCATTTACTTTTATTAGTAACTGAAGTATAATTATTGCTGTATTTTATATAAATAACTTTTTTTTTACATGTCGGTATTTCTTATACATTAACCCATTAACGCCCGAGTTTGTTTTTTATTGAATTCAGTTTTTCTTTATATTTTTTAATTACATTAATTTATAAATTCATTACATACGTGGAACTTTATTCATATCATTTTTAGTATACGAAAGATTGAATAACTCTAGATAACAGTTCATTTTTTTTTATAGGATTGCATCAGAAAATTTTTTGAATGATTTTGTTAACTTGTTGTATGGAGTTTTTTTTTTCTTTACATGCCAGTCCTGTTTTTTTAAGGTTTACATATTCACCCTGTATATTGTTGAATTTTTAAGCTCTTATTTCTCCACCAGGTCCACGAAAGGCAGACGGAACGGATGCGCACAAGATCCCAGTGGTTCCTGGCGCCCTCCGTCGAGTGTTCTAGCTGTGGAGGTTCGCTGGATATTCCGCTAGATGATGCCGACGTTTCCGTCCTTACGAACGCCCTATTGCGTCGTTCCTCTTCCGGAACGATAGGTGAGTACGTATGAAGTTGCGAATCGATCGAGTCGTAGTTTTGTAATGTCAATAGCTTAAATTATTTCATACTGCACTACTCAAAAATAGGAGTAACTATTTTGACTACTTGTGTTAAGGCGTATTTTCCATATTTATTTTCAATTAGGAACTGTATTATATACAGGGTCCGGCAATGTTACCTGACGGTTTTTAAAATAGTCATTTATCTGATGTTATTTTCTCTACTTGAGGTTTTTGTATTTCTTATTATTAAACTGTTTACAATTTTTTTTTTTAAATAAAACATCTTGAAAATTGATTGAGTTGTGCTATTTTAAAAACCGATAGGTTAAGCTGCCAGACACTGTATTTCAAACAACAATCAATGGATTTATATATATGTTTTTTCTGATTGAAACAATATCGAGTAATATTGCCTTAGTTACGATATGTCATAAGGCACTTATATTTCCCTAGGGAAATATGAAGTGCTCATATTTCCCTAGGGAAATATAGACATCAAAAAAATGTCATTAGGAGCTTCTCGCAAGAATTGTTTTAATTGCTCTCGGGACAACACCGCCGATTTCTTAGGAAGGTATCCTTTATGGATTTTACAGCTTTGGATTTTACCGGAACCAAACATTCACGGTCTTTCGTCGCTTGCGTTAACACATAGTTTGACATTTCACCAATTTATGAAACAACGCAAATACAAAAACAAGTCAACCATGATATTTACAAACAAGGCCCTTAGCAACGGACCAATCCGATGAATTCAATCATTTACAATCCAATATTTTCCCATTTACAGAACAATATTCTTTCAATCAGAAAAAAACTATTGATTACAACACGGGAAATATGAATACATTTCCCTTGGTTGTCTATACATCCCTCGGGCTCCGCCAACCTCGGGAAATATACTATTCATATTTCCCTAGTTGTAATAATAGCTATTTTTTTATACACCATTTGTTTATATCATATGAGCCACAAAATTTTGTTTCAGAGTTGGCTGTGAGATAAATGAAGTATGTCTCATATTATTACATCATGAGACTAGATTAATACAATTGGATTAGATATAAAAAAATGAATTAATCTCGGACATGACTGCTATGTTTCTCTCTCTCGGGCAACAAAATTCTGTGGCTCACACCTTACAATCTGTCAAGGAGACGATATTTAGATTGATGATAGTCATGTTGAGAAGTTTCCCACATAAAACTTCGCAGTATATTCAATTTAAAAAAAAAATTATATAGAAAATGTTTTTTTATTGGGGACAAACGAAAATTTCCTGATCTCTCGGTCCATTATACAAAAAACCTTGTTCAATGTAGTGATTAGGAAATGAATTCAACACGAACAACTTTGTTTATTAATACAGCCAGTCTTTATGTAACTCGCTCGCTCTATCATTTGGTTTATTATTTACATTGCGCAATTTTCCAGTAGGCGCGGTGGGACTCTCGATGAGCGCTGAATCCATACAGAAACGGCCAAGCCTCCGCCGGTCAAATTCCAAAGATAAGAGGAGCTATCTGCACCGCTCAACCAGCCGGAGAACTAAAATCAACGGTTCTCGTTCCAATAGGTAACTACCCTTTTCGTTTTTATCAAGAAATATTACCGTAAACCTCGCCCACACCTTCCCTTCCCGCCCCTCTTCGTCTTTACTCTAACCAAATTCAGTTATAATCTGTGCGCTAAACAAATGCGGTAATGAGGGCCCAATACAGCACGTGAAGACCAGGTTCGCAACGTACAAGTTAGGTTAGTTATAATCTGTCCGCTGAACAAATGCAGTACGCGAAAACCAGGTTCACAATGTGCAAGTTAAGCAAAATAAATTATAACCTTACCAATTGATTATAAATACTACCGTGGACAAAAAAAATGACACCCCTAATTTTATTAATGTAAATATGACTTTTCATTTGACAAACCGGCAAATGTCAATCTAAGCTCTGGCACAAAATCAAAGCATGTTGGGAGGCAATACCTTTTTAGATTTACTGTATTGCTATACCTCATTTAATAACCAGGCGGACTAAACGCGAAAGTCACATTTACAATATAAAAAGTTACCAGAAAAGTAACCAGACATGTTTTGGCGGTACAAATGACACCAAACTTGTGTTGGGTACATATCCATAGTTAAAAATAAAATAACTATTTCCAAGTAAATCGCGGGATGAGAGGAATCGATTCTTACACAATCACCGGGAGAAATAACTCGCTAAAAACACAAAAAATGAGGCGAAACACGCAGAACCGGTGGGGCACAAGTAACAGTGACAGATCAGCTGATCATAACAACGGCCATTACTGTTTTAACCAATTTGGGCCTGTGTAGAAACGGCGCCCGTTTAGCCAATCACAACAACGTATTTTCGCGGCTAAAATTTGATTTAGTCCGCCTGGTTATTAAATGAGGTATAGTTATAACTGTTAAGGTTACATAAGTCAAATTCACAACACTAAAAAATAAGAAATAATAGACACAATTAGGGGTGTCATTTTTTTTGTCCACGGTAGTATGTTCCACGGTGGATTTTACAAATATTTATTTAAGCCAGATTTTTCGTAAGCCGATATTATATTTTCAGCTCTGTAAACGTTCCGTCAGTCACCGAATACATTTTTTAATCGTTGCTGTTTAAAGTACATTTAAAGTAAAAAATACATCGAGAAAAGATTGTGTTAATAAACATTACAAAGGAGTAAATACAGGATGGCAAATGTAAGTCGGCCAGACGCGCAGAGAGGAAGTGAAAGCTCTCTCTCAACTGCCGGCCGAGTACAGTCTCTATAAGAAGCGGTCACATATTCTTCGCGTGCGCTATTCATTTAAAACTCAATTGGGCGCTCTTCCACATTGAAAATGAATGTACAAGGCGTGCGAACTGTTCACGAAATCTATCAAGAGCGCCCACAATTTTGAAACTGCGCAACGGCAAGTTATGTTTGCCGACCTGTATCAATCAAAATATGCGTAATGTAAGCGCGGAACCTAACCTCAAATTATGTATTCCTTTTACCAGTTGAAAGATCGTTTACACAGCCGAAAATAATAATAATAGCAGTTCTATGCCATTTAAGCCAGAGTTATATTTATTATCACCTTTGTGAAATTCACTGTTAAAATATCCACACACATATTTTAATAAACTGATTGAGGTTGGCGGCACTTACTTCGTGATACATTTTTAATTAAATAAAACACACTTTTACTTAGTTAATATCACTGCAAACTGCACTCACTATAAATAAACAGTGTGATATTAACTAAGTAAAAGTGTGTTTTATTCATATTTTAATAGTTTAATGTTATAATTTGTCAAAGGAACAAACCTCAATGGCGGACACTCCGTACGCCGACTCGGTCAGTTGATCTGCTTAAAACGAGCTTACCAATAGCAATCAATACTTCATTTAGATTTAGCGCTTATTTGTGGGAGTGGCTCTCACTGCACCTGTTTAGCGGACAGACCGTCCGTCTAGTCTTAATTAATCGTAATTAATTTTTTTTTTTAATTAGTTTTAAAGGACGTTCGGAGCGTAAGCCCGGTTCGCGCCCTGGCAGCTTCAAGCTCAAATATGACAACATATCCAGGTCGTGTTCGATGAAGAACAAGACCGAGCTGTGCTCGTGCCCGCCGGAAGACGTGGCGGAGGAAGACCGTGCCAAACCGGAAACTGCCAAAAAGATCGAGATCATCCACGTCACGCTGACCTACAAGCCGCAGGTGTAGAGCGCGGGGCGTGCGGCCGCCCGCGAATGCATCCATTCCTCGTTTTCAGTGCATTTATCGTTGCGTCTAGAGTACGTAGTCTCCTCCTCCTCATCCTCCCCACTTTCCGGATTACGTGTACGTGTGCATTTCGCACCCCTCCTCCCTCCCTCTCTCTCTCTAATCGGATACCTGATGTTTATAATCGTATACAAAGGTGTGTGTTTTCCCCCGGGTTTTGGGGGGGCGTCGTACATTCGTGTAGTATTTGTTATGTATGTTGAATTTTTGTAACGATCCAAAAAAAAAAAATGTTTAAGCTCGGGCCCCCGTGCCCGGAATCGATGTGCTAACATTGTTTGAAACAATATGAGTAACACCAATCTTTCTCATTTTCTCGTTTCTCTCGATAAGTGAATATTGTTTTTTAAATATTTTTATACCTAGTTGTTAATTTTATATAAGAGTATTTCATACATGCGTATTACAGGGCGTTTCATGTTCGACGGACCGCATGAAGAATTTTGATGATTCTAAATAAAATAAATAAATAGATTTATTAACAGAAAATCTTTTACAAAATTACTTAAAACAAAAATATTTTGTAAATGTAGCGAGTAAAAAAAAAACAAAAATAATTTACATATAAATCACACAATAACGAACAGAACATGTAACAAAATAAGTATTCCAAAAACATTTTTGCTTTAAAAATTGATATTGACTGCAGCGCCGGCTCGTGGATGTTTGTGGCAACGGAAGAAATTTTGACCGAAAAAGCAACGGAATATTTGCTTCCTCTACTGGAGTAAGTAGTGTAGCACGAGCGGCATCTTTCTCTTTGCCTCACCTACAGAAATCCACGAGCCGCCGCTGATTGACTTGAATTTTGAAACTAAAATTATTATAAGGATGTTGGGTGATAATCCACAAATTACACACAGTGTAAGAATGCAGCAGTCACGCAATGTATGGTGCGCCAATCAGTGTTAAATTCAATAAACGCACGATAAAAACGAGTAAAAGCATGCTTAAAGCCATTTACCATGTCGTCACTTGTTTTAATTTCAATTCTCTACAAATTGAAACTTCGAAATGCCCAACTTGTTTTAATTTCAATTCTCTACAAATTTAAACTTTTCAAAACGCCCAATCGATATGCCCGTGCGCTCCGTCGACCATAAAACGCCCTGTTTGTATATGAGAATGTATTTTAAAGAGTCGATGTTGTTGATTAAGGGAAACTTTATGGGGTTATTGGGGGCGTCGCCTTCCACGAGCGTTGGCCAAAGATGTTTGTATTACGTGAATCACATTTACAGTATTTATCGAGTAAAAAAATTATATTATATAAATATACATATAACACTTGCCAATTAGGATTTTTTAATATTTATATATGTACATATATATATTGATCTCTACATTGTATACACTTTTGTGTTCACCTTAAAGAAAAAAAATGAAAATAAGAAATTCATGAATTTTTGTCTATGTAAAATGTATTTCCTTTTATAAAAAAAAAAACAATAAATATAAATCAAGCATTTTTAAATACGTTCTCCATAATTTTGCGAATAAAACACTCGCGCCAAGAATTGGAAAAGGTAAGCAATAAATGTTATCTTATGTCTCAAAAATATTGCCAACATTAATTAACCTTGTTTGAACATGTGTGTACAATCTCCAGATCCTTAAACGTTACAACAATTTTTTATGAATGTAAACTGTGTTCCATTTTTATTTGTAACTAAGTTGGCTATGTTTGTCCGACAGTTTTGTTGGCCAATGTAAAAAGCCACTAGACTTCAAAAAGAATGTATACAGGGTGTAGTGGAACAAAACGGAACATAGGATTTTCAATGTCAATTACTTTATACTGGAATATTATCTTCCCTGATCATTTTAGAGGAAACATGTAAATAAATGTTTTATAGAGTCAAAATTCCTGCATGCAGTCAAGCTATCATTTACTTTTTAGCATTCATAAAAATCCTAAAAAATTGTGATGTGGCCATCATGTTACTTTCTCCGACTTGATAGTATCATAGCCATTTATATTTACGTTTTCATGGTTTATTTTCAATTGAGATCATATTTTAAATGTACATCGAGCGTTGAGCAAACTTGGATAAAACTGACGTTTAAAACGCCAAAATTATGAAAGATGGAAAAATTATACTTCAAATTCAAAAACTCGGTTTACTCAAAGACTAACAAGATTTAGAAAAAAACTTATTCTTTAGAAGTTGTTAATTTTGGTATTCTCCACAATTATTATTCACATAAATTTGCTGTAACTATTATCGTTTCATAAATATAAACCAAAAATTAAAAAATTATTGATAAATTTTTTTCTCGAACAGCAATGATTTTATGAAAAATATTTTCAAGCAAAAGATATGCATTTCTTTGTTGTCTTCAATGTTTGTTTAAATATTTTTGTAATATTTTTCATATTTAAAAAAATATTGGCAAAAAACAGTTAAGGTAAACACCCACTTCTGGTGTACGAAATTTTACCAAAAGCTTTTCAGTTCTTCAGATTATCAAATAAGACGTATGTTCAAAGTTTCATATCAATTGCTCTATTAGTTTTTGAGATACAACAGACACACAGACACAAAATTTTTGTTTCCAGAAATTGTTGAAATGGCATCTAGGGACCCCAAAACGGATATTTCCGTAAAAAAATTTTTGAAAAAAAAATCACGATCACAATACTTTCTCGTACTTCATAACGGAGAAAGTAAAAATTATCATTTTCACAAAAGTAATGGTTGCCATGAAATTAAACAAAAACGGTGCACTGTTGATTTGTTGGCTTTTGTCAAACTTATTGAATATTTCAAAAGTTTTTTCATTAAAAATGTATTCTATTCAAGAAAAAGTGCAAATTGTGAAGTGCTACGCTGGTAGCAGTTTTTGTGAAGTGGGGGATATGTTTGCGGTCAACTATACCGACACTCCAAAATGCAACGATCCAAAGGTCGACTCATAAATTTGAAACGACTGGCTTAATATTACGGAATTCGAAGAGGACATCAAATGCAGAGCAGAATAGTTTACCAATAAATGAGAAGGATGGCGAGTTTATGGTCTCAGCTTCTGTAGTAGAAGATCCAAACATAAGCTTAAGACAAATTGCTGACAAGTGTGCAATTCACTGTACGACTGCCCAGAGGTATTTAAAGAAGCATAATTTTCACTCGTACAAATACCAGTGCCACCAAGAAATATTACAACATAACCCGCACTTCACGAAAACTGCTACTAGCATAGCACTACTTCACAATTTGAACAGAATACATTTTTAATGAAAAGACTTGTAAACAGTTATGAAGTATTCAATACGTTTGACAGAAGCCAACAAATCAACAGCGCACCGTTTTTATTTAATTTCATGGCAACTATTATTTTTGTGAAAATGATCATTTTTTAGGGTTTTTATGAACGCTAAAAAATAAATAATAGCATGACTGTATGCAGGAATTTTCACTCTACAAAACATTTATTTACATGTTTCTTCTAAAATGATCAGGCAAGATAATATTCCAGTATAAAGAAATTAACATTGAAAATCCTATGTTCCGTTTTGTTCCACTACACCCTGTACATCCATTTAATTGCCTGTCTTGAATATAATAAACGTTTAGTTTTTGCAAATTCGGGAAAGAATACGCACACTCGAATCTAAATATTTAATCAAACTATGAATCGTCTACATTAAAAGAAACGAAATTTTTAAACCCTCTGATGTGCACATTGGAATAAACCTGTTCGTACACACTCTTTATGCACTTCACGCATCGATAAGCGTGCGAGGACTTGTGCAGAGTGAGCGAAGGTATCTGAAACGAGAAACCACCGTTTAAAACAATTTTTTTGAAAAGGCTCCAAAACCACTTACATCTTTAAACGATAAATCGCAGATGAGGCACACGGGCGTGCCGTCGTCGCTCACATTTTTATGGGACCTCCTCGGCCGGATAAATTCTTCTTTGCAAAGGTCGCAGACGTTCTTTTTCGAGTCGGCGTGCACGCCCACATGATTCCAAATATTTTTATACTCTTTATTGCACAGTTTACATTGGTAGCGCAGAGGGAACTGCATGTGGGTCTGTATGTGTTGGTGCAGGTTACTTCTAACTACGGAAAGATTTATCATTTTGGCTTATTTGCAAAAACAAAATTTACCGTTAAATTTTTTATTGCAGGCCCTGCAAGTAAAGTCACGTCCGTGCATGGACATGTGAATGTCGAGGTCTCCCTCCGTTGCAAAGGCACTCGTACATATTCTGCATTTAACTTTGGTGGAGGTATCGTCGTTAATCATTGTGAACATGGATTCTTTTGAAGACTCGGTATCTTTGGTGGGTTCTACGTTGAAGTCGTTAACATTCACCAATGATAGTTTAGTATGGTTCGATATACTTTTTACCTTGGTCGTAATACCTGTTTTATATTGCTTGGTTTTTCTTCTGACGTACTTAAAGTAAGCAAATTATTAGGCCGAAGATAATTAAATAACTTATTTTACTTACACAGATACCAACGTGCAACTCCAAGTTCCTCTTGGTATTGAACGTTTGGAGACAGTAGGGGCACTTGTTTTCTGCATAATGGGTCTGCATGTGACGGTTTAAATTCAATTTCTACAACACGTTTAACATTACATTCCAGATAAGTGCAAAATTGAAATTTACACAATATAAAAATACTTACATGCACAACGGATATCCCGCAAATCTTGCACGTCAAAGCTTTAGCCCCCATATGCTTCGTCATGTGCACCCTGAGACCCGACGGAAATTTAAACGATTTGTGGCAGGCGGGACACTTATTACTATCGGTTTTATGGACTTGCAGATGCCGAAAGCTCGACTTCGAATTTTTGGACGCCGTATGCACTACAATTTCATCGTAAAACGGCTTCTGCATTAAAGAGTAAATTTCATAAACTCACCTATAAGCCTGTCGTACGTGGAAGCTATTTTGTTCTCGGAGTGTAACCATTTATGCACTTTGAGTTTCAACTTTGTATCGAAGAATGTGTGACAACTGGTGCATTCGTTTGGAACGCTTGTATGCAAAAGCATGTGACGCTCACGAAACTCTCTCTGCAATAAAAGTTAGTGTTTCATAGTACACAATTTCAGAACACAAAGAAGTTTACGCCGAATGCATTACTGTGGTTACTCTTTCTTTGCACCACAGCGTTACTTGCTGCTTCCTCTATCCATCTACTGTTATTGAATTACCACCAAAATACCTTTTGCTTTAAATAATTAATTACTTACTGAATAGATAAAATAGAAACAACCTTACTTGTTGCAGAAAGTATTAAATAAATTCAAAAAAACGAAATATAGCCTGAATATATAAATATTCAACCTGTTTGTAACTCTCCATATAAGTTATTTGTTTATAGTCTTAGTAAGACTTAATTTTGCTTGCAGAGTTACGAACAGGTTGAATATTTATATATTCAGGCTATATTTCGTTTTTTTGAATTTATTGAATTTAATTACTTACTTGTTTGAATGGTCTTTCACACGGTCCGCACCAAGACAGCTCATCGGTCAAATGAACCTTCAAGTGGAGGTTTAAAATCATAGTGGATGGAAAGCCTTGTCTACAAAGGGAACAAAAGTAATTTCCGCCACCTTCCTGTACACCCGCAGGAGAATTCAAACTTTTGGAATGATCCATTTCATCTATCGTCATCACCGAATGCGAAGAGCTGTCGTCCAAGTCAATTA
Source organism: Ocypus olens (assembly GCA_910593695.2). Classification (NCBI taxonomy): domain Eukaryota; kingdom Metazoa; phylum Arthropoda; class Insecta; order Coleoptera; family Staphylinidae; genus Ocypus; species Ocypus olens. Next base: position 45,713,037 of record OU343054.1, read on the forward strand.
TTTCCATCGGTAGCAGCTCGATATTAATTACTTGTCCCACATCTGCTTCTTTATTCATTGCCTTATCAATTTCATTCGTAATAACATTCGTCTCCGTGATCTCTAAATCTGAAGAGCTGTCGTCTATTTCGACTATCTCTACCGGCATCGCCTGGATGTTATTCACTTTCTCTGAATCGGATTTCTCTTCCATTTCTATATTTGAACAAAACGGATTTGCATTAGCCGTCGTTACCCGTAAATTTGATTTTGCAATCATTACTAAATTCGAGAAATATTCATCCGGAGTCATTCCCGCCGTTTCCGTTTCTGAAGAGCTGTCTTCGAATTCCACTACTTGTATGGGTTCCATGTCTGCGTTAAAGTCGTTTTCAATGTCTTTGTTCCTTGCATTTTCTATTTCTACATACGAATCATATGTATCTACGTCGTAATTGAAATTTGAATCGCATTCATTTACATTAGCCGCTGTTGTTTCTAAATTTGAATCAACCGCCGTTGTTTCTAAATTTGAATCAACCGTTGTTACATCAGTCGTCGTTTCTAAATTTGAATATTCCTCCATATTCAAGGGTTCCAATTCGGTGTAAACATTGTCAGTTTCTTCTTTAACAATTTGTGTTTCCGATATTTCCAATTTTACACGTTCTCTATTAATCTTGGCCTTTCCGGCGATATTTGGACCTGTTTCGGAATCCGATGGATTTTCAAGGTCCTCCATTGTGATCATAGTACGTTTTCTATTTAAAATAAATTACCTACTTTGCAAACATGATTATTTTAAATCTAATTCTTTATAAGAAACGAAGCTGTCTATATTAAATATTGTATTCGTTGTGCTAAAGTAAAAGATAATTAGTTTTAGTTTTGTTTATAAACATAGAATAGTTTTCATGGCGTTGCCGTGTATATTAAATTAAATTGTGCATTCATGTGTTGATTTAAATATTATAGCACTGTTGTTTTAATGCAGTAGTGAATCATCTGATTTTATCCAGCACGTAGATCTGTAAAGAAATATAGAATGAGGGCATACGACGGATTAATAAAGTAAGTATATGTACTACTATCAGCGGTGGCTTGTGGATTTCCATAGGGGAGGCAAAGACAAAGATGCCACTCGTGCTGCACTACTTACTCTTATAGAGGAAGCTGTATTGGTCAAATTTTCTTCCGCTACTTCACCGCTGAACATCCACAAGCCACCGCTGAATACTATGCAAAAAATCTACTTAGGATTACATTAAATTCTTTGTTTACTAACAATGGTTCTTCATGAATTTATAACTAATAGAAATTGTGGTGGAGATTTTACAATGTATTGTTTCATCAACGATAAATTCAAACCATAATAGCGTTCTTAATAATGGAGTGAGTGTATTAGTTACTTACCGTCTAATCAACTTTTAACCAACTTCCATGTGCATTTATTTTCCTATTTAATTACAATTAAATATCACTGTTAGCTAAGCATAATCACAATTTAATTACACACACTTTCACCATTATTAAAATGTGTTCTTTGCAGCGAAATCATTCATATTTCCACTTCAACAATCCTAAATCATGATCTTTGGACGTATATGCACCCGAGGTACTGGTTTTTATTTGCTTTTTGGCCAAGAAACAAACACACGGTTTTTGACATTCATCACAATCGATTTGCAAATATGGACGCCTTGTTGTATCTTTTGAATGTTAAATATCAATGAGATATACTCATGAAGATAGAAAAGTGAAGCTGCAAATTTTAGTGCGCAGCAGTTGGCAGCATAATCATTGACTAGCACTAGTAAAGATGGTGTACCAAGTGATACCTCCACCTATTGCACCTTGTCCATTGGATAAATTAATGCGCCAATAATGAGTAAAATAGCATACAGTAACACGGCCTTTTCTCTTATTAACCGGATATTTTAAAATCATCCTTAAAAGAACGCGCCTAGTCTTAAATTCTAATAAAATAAATGATATGTACTAATATAGATAGAAAAGTTAGAGCAGTAAATTTTAGTGCGCAGCGGTTGGCAGCACTTTCGATCTCTAAAAATCAATGAGTAGTACTAGTAAAGATGGTACACCACGCTTTTTTGTTTCATTGATACCCGCTGGCACCATCTTACGCATTTCGTGAAAAGACAGTAGGGGAGTAACTTTTAATTCCAGCGTGTGATCCTCGAGATCGACCAGGATTTCAAGACCGATCTTCGTTTCGTAGCTGACATGCCCTAGGACAGTTTGTGGAGATGGATGGTTCCTAATTTATTCGCCACTCTTGACCTCCGATGCAGAAGAACGGTGGTTTAGTTTTAAAACAATTTGACCGGTTCTTTTCAGAACCACAAAAATTTCAATAATTCGAATTATTTGTCTGTTTCGTCAAAACTACCTTATTCCATATCCTTCCCTTTATCCTGCTTGTTAAAAAAAATGAAAAGAGTAATTTAACGCGAAAATAATTTTTAATTAAATTTCCAAACAATTTTTGAAAATTTGGATCAGGAGTAACAGGATCGCAGAAATGAGAAGAGTAATTTGGGCGCGAAAATAAAATAAAATTTTATTGAATTTTTCGCACAATTTTTGCTCGAAAATTCCGACCAGGAGTAACAGGATCGCAGAAATGAAAAGAGTAATTTGGGCGCGAAAATAAAATAAAATTTTAATGAATTTTTCGCACAATTTTTGCTCGAAAATTTGGATCAGGAGTAACAGGATCGCAGAAATGAAAAGAGTAATTTGGGCGCGAAAATAAAATCAAATTTTATTGAATTTTTCGCACAATTTTTGCTCGAAAATTCCGACCAGGAGTAACAGGATCGCAGAAATGAAAAGAGTAATTTGGGCGCGAAAATAAAATAAAATTTTAATGAATTTTTCGCACAATTTTTGCTCGAAAATTTGGATCAGGAGTAACAGGATCGCAGAAATGAAAAGAGTAATTTGGGCGCGAAAATAAAATAAAATTTTATTGAATTTTTCGCACAATTTTTGCTCGAAAATTTGTATAAGGAGTAACAGGATCGCAGAAATGAAAAGAGTAATTTGGGCGCGAAAATAAAATAAAATTTTAATGAATTTTTCGCACAATTTTTGCTCGAAAATTCCGACCAGGAGTAACAGGATCGCAGAAATGAGAAGAGTAATTTGGGCGCGAAAATAAAATAAAATTTTATTGAATTTTTCGCACAATTTTTGCTCGAAAATTCCGACCAGGAGTAACAGGATCGCAGAAATGAGAAGAGTAATTTGGGCGCGAAAATAAAATAAAATTTTATTGAATTTTTCGCACAATTTTTGCTAGAAAATTCCGACCAGGAGTAACAGGATCGCAGAAATGGAAAGAGTAATTTGGGGGCGAAAATAAAATAAAATTTTATTGAATTTTTCGCACAATTTTTGCTCGAAAATTCCGACCAGGAGTAACAGGATCGCAGAAATGAGAAGAGTAATTTGGGCGCGAAAATAAAATAAAATTTTATTGAATTTTTCGCACAATTTTTGCTCGAAAATTTGGATCAGGAGTAACAGGATCGCAGAAATGAGAAGAGTAATTTGGGCGCGAAAATAAAATAAAATTTTATTGAATTTTTCGCACAATTTTTGCTCGAAAATTCCGACCAGGAGTAACAGGATCGCAGAAATGAAAAGAGTAATTTGGGCGCGAAAATAAAATAAAATTTTAATGAATTTTTCGCACAATTTTTGCTCGAAAATTTGGATCAGGAGTAACAGGATCGCAGAAATGAGAAGAGTAATTTGGGCGCGAAAATAAAATAAAATTTTATTGAATTTTTCGCACAATTTTTGCTCGAAAATTTGGATCAGGAGTAACAGGATCGCAGAAATGAGAAGAGTAATTTGGGCGCGAAAATAAAATAAAATTTTATTGAATTTTTCGCACAATTTTTGCTCGAAAATTCCGACCAGGAGTAACAGGATCGCAGAAATGAAAAGAGTAATTTGGGCGCGAAAATAAAATAAAATTTTATTGAATTTTTCGCACAATTTTTGCTCGAAAATTCCGACCAGGAGTAACAGGATCGCAGAAATGAAAAGAGTAATTTGGGCGCGAAAATAAAATCAAATTTTATTGAATTTTTCGCACAATTTTTGCTCGAAAATTCCGACCAGGAGTAACAGGATCGCAGAAATGAAAAGAGTAATTTGGGCGCGAAAATAAAATAAAATTTTAATGAATTTTTCGCAAAATTTTTGCTCGAAAATTCCGACCAGGAGTAACAGGATCGCAGAAATGAGAAGAGTAATTTGGGCGCGAAAATAAAATAAAATTTTATTGAATTTTTCGCACAATTTTTGCTCGAAAATTTGGATCAGGAGTAACAGGATCGCAGAAATGAAAAGAGTAATTTGAGCGCGAAAATAAAATAAAATTTTAATGAATTTTTCGCACAATTTTTGCTCGAAAATTCCGACCAGGAGTAACAGGATCGCAGAAATGAGAAGAGTAATTTGGGCGCGAAAATAAAATAAAATTTTAATTAATTTTTCGCACAATTTTTGCTCGAAAATTCCGACCAGGAGTAACAGGATCGCAGAAATGAGAAGAGTAATTTGGGCGCGAAAATAAAATAAAATTTTATTGAATTTTTCGCACAATTTTTGCTCGAAAATTCCGACCAGGAGTAACAGGATCGCAGAAATGAGAAGAGTAATTTGGGCGCGAAAATAAAATAAAATTTTAATTAATTTTTCGCACAATTTTTGCTCGAAAATTCCGACCAGGAGTAACAGGATCGCAGAAATGAGAAGAGTAATTTGGGCGCGAAAATAAAATAAAATTTTATTGAATTTTTCGCACAATTTTTGCTCGAAAATTCCGACCAGGAGTAACAGGATCGCAGAAATGAGAAGAGTAATTTGGGCGCGAAAATAAAATAAAATTTTAATTAATTTTTCGCACAATTTTTGCTCGAAAATTCCGACCAGGAGTAACAGGATCGCAGAAATGAGAAGAGTAATTTGGGCGCGAAAATAAAATAAAATTTTATTGAATTTTTCGCACAATTTTTGCTCGAAAATTCCGACCAGGAGTAACAGGATCGCAGAAATGAGAAGAGTAATTTGGGCGCGAAAATAAAATAAAATTTTAATTAATTTTTCGCACAATTTTTGCTCGAAAATTCCGACCAGGAGTAACAGGATCGCAGAAATGAGAAGAGTAATTTGGGCGCGAAAATAAAATAAAATTTTATTGAATTTTTCGCACAATTTTTGCTCGAAAATTTGGATCAGGAGTAACAGGATCGCAGAAATGAAAAGAGTAATTTTGGCGCGAAAATAAAATAAAATTTTATTGAATTTTTCGCACAATTTTTGCTAGAAAATTCCGACCAGGAGTAACAGGATCGCAGAAATGGAAAGAGTAATTTGGGCGCGAAAATAAAATAAAATTTTATTGAATTTTTCGCACAATTTTTGCTCGAAAATTTGGATCAGGAGTAACAGGATCGCAGAAATGAAAAGAGTAATTTGAGCGCGAAAATAAAATAAAATTTTAATTAATTTTTCGCACAATTTTTGCTCGAAAATTCCGACCAGGAGTAACAGGATCGCAGAAATGAGAAGAGTAATTTGGGCGCGAAAATAAAATAAAATTTTATTGAATTTTTCGCACAATTTTTGCTAGAAAATTCCGACCAGGAGTAACAGGATCGCAGAAATGAGAAGAGTAATTTGGGCGCGAAAATAAAATAAAATTTTAATTAATTTTTCGCACAATTTTTGCTCGAAAATTCCGACCAGGAGTAACAGGATCGCAGAAATGGAAAGAGTAATTTGGGCGCGAAAATAAAATAAAATTTTATTGAATTTTTCGCACAATTTTTGCTCGAAAATTCCGACCAGGAGTAACAGGATCGCAGAAATGAGAAGAGTAATTTGGGCGCAAAAATAAAATAAAATTTTATTGAATTTTTCGCACAATTTTTGCTCGAAAATTTGGATCAGGAGTAACAGGATCGCAGAAATGAAAAGAGTAATTTGAGCGCGAAAATAAAATAAAATTTTATTGAATTTTTCGCACAATTTTTGCTCGAAAATTCCGACCAGGAGTAACAGGATCGCAGAAATGAGAAGAGTAATTTGGGCGCGAAAATAAAATAAAATTTTATTGAATTTTTCGCACAATTTTTGCTCGAAAATTCCGACCAGGAGTAACAGGATCGCAGAAATGAGAAGAGTAATTTGGGCGCGAAAATAAAATAAAATTTTATTGAATTTTTCGCACAATTTTTGCTCGAAAATTCCGACCAGGAGTAACAGGATCGCAGAAATGAGAAGAGTAATTTGGGCGCGAAAATAAAATAAAATTTTATTGAATTTTTCGCACAATTTTTGCTCGAAAATTTGGATCAGGAGTAACAGGATCGCAGAAATGAAAAGAGTAATTTGAGCGCGAAAATAAAATAAAATTTTAATGAATTTTTCGCACAATTTTTGCTCGAAAATTCCGACCAGGAGTAACAGGATCGCAGAAATGAGAAGAGTAATTTGGGCGCGAAAATAAAATAAAATTTTATTGAATTTTTCGCACAATTTTTGCTCGAAAATTCCGACCAGGAGTAACAGGATCGCAGAAATGAGAAGAGTAATTTGGGCGCGAAAATAAAATAAAATTTTAATTAATTTTTCGCACAATTTTTGCTCGAAAATTCCGACCAGGAGTAACAGGATCGCAGAAATGAGAAGAGTAATTTGGGCGCGAAAATAAAATAAAATTTTATTGAATTTTTCGCACAATTTTTGCTCGAAAATTCCGACCAGGAGTAACAGGATCGCAGAAATGAGAAGAGTAATTTGGGCGCGAAAATAAAATAAAATTTTAATTAATTTTTCGCACAATTTTTGCTCGAAAATTCCGACCAGGAGTAACAGGATCGCAGAAATGAGAAGAGTAATTTGGGCGCGAAAATAAAATAAAATTTTATTGAATTTTTCGCACAATTTTTGCTCGAAAATTTGGATCAGGAGTAACAGGATCGCAGAAATGAAAAGAGTAATTTTGGCGCGAAAATAAAATAAAATTTTATTGAATTTTTCGCACAATTTTTGCTAGAAAATTCCGACCAGGAGTAACAGGATCGCAGAAATGGAAAGAGTAATTTGGGCGCGAAAATAAAATAAAATTTTATTGAATTTTTCGCACAATTTTTGCTCGAAAATTTGGATCAGGAGTAACAGGATCGCAGAAATGAAAAGAGTAATTTGAGCGCGAAAATAAAATAAAATTTTAATTAATTTTTCGCACAATTTTTGCTCGAAAATTCCGACCAGGAGTAACAGGATCGCAGAAATGAGAAGAGTAATTTGGGCGCGAAAATAAAATAAAATTTTATTGAATTTTTCGCACAATTTTTGCTAGAAAATTCCGACCAGGAGTAACAGGATCGCAGAAATGAGAAGAGTAATTTGGGCGCGAAAATAAAATAAAATTTTAATTAATTTTTCGCACAATTTTTGCTCGAAAATTCCGACCAGGAGTAACAGGATCGCAGAAATGGAAAGAGTAATTTGGGCGCGAAAATAAAATAAAATTTTATTGAATTTTTCGCACAATTTTTGCTCGAAAATTCCGACCAGGAGTAACAGGATCGCAGAAATGAGAAGAGTAATTTGGGCGCAAAAATAAAATAAAATTTTATTGAATTTTTCGCACAATTTTTGCTCGAAAATTTGGATCAGGAGTAACAGGATCGCAGAAATGAAAAGAGTAATTTGAGCGCGAAAATAAAATAAAATTTTATTGAATTTTTCGCACAATTTTTGCTCGAAAATTCCGACCAGGAGTAACAGGATCGCAGAAATGAGAAGAGTAATTTGGGCGCGAAAATAAAATAAAATTTTATTGAATTTTTCGCACAATTTTTGCTCGAAAATTCCGACCAGGAGTAACAGGATCGCAGAAATGAGAAGAGTAATTTGGGCGCGAAAATAAAATAAAATTTTATTGAATTTTTCGCACAATTTTTGCTCGAAAATTCCGACCAGGAGTAACAGGATCGCAGAAATGAGAAGAGTAATTTGGGCGCGAAAATAAAATAAAATTTTATTGAATTTTTCGCACAATTTTTGCTCGAAAATTTGGATCAGGAGTAACAGGATCGCAGAAATGAAAAGAGTAATTTGAGCGCGAAAATAAAATAAAATTTTAATGAATTTTTCGCACAATTTTTGCTCGAAAATTCCGACCAGGAGTAACAGGATCGCAGAAATGAGAAGAGTAATTTGGGCGCAAAAATAAAATAAAATTTTATTGAATTTTTCGCACAATTTTTGCTCGAAAATTTGGATCAGGAGTAACAGGATCGCAGAAATGAAAAGAGTAATTTGGGCGCGAAAATAAAATAAAATTTTATTGAATTTTTCGCACAATTTTTGCTCGAAAATTCCGACCAGGAGTAACAGGATCGCAGAAATGAGAAGAGTAATTTGGGCGCGAAAATAAAATAAAATTTTATTGAATTTTTCGCACAATTTTTGCTCGAAAATTCCGACCAGGAGTAACAGGATCGCAGAAATGAGAAGAGTAATTTGGGCGCGAAAATAAAATAAAATTTTATTGAATTTTTCGCACAATTTTTGCTCGAAAATTCCGACCAGGAGTAACAGGATCGCAGAAATGAGAAGAGTAATTTGGGCGCGAAAATAAAATAAAATTTTATTGAATTTTTCGCACAATTTTTGCTCGAAAATTTGGATCAGGAGTAACAGGATCGCAGAAATGAAAAGAGTAATTTGAGCGCGAAAATAAAATAAAATTTTAATGAATTTTTCGCACAATTTTTGCTCGAAAATTCCGACCAGGAGTAACAGGATCGCAGAAATGAGAAGAGTAATTTGGGCGCGAAAATAAAATAAAATTTTATTGAATTTTTCGCACAATTTTTGCTCGAAAATTCCGACCAGGAGTAACAGGATCGCAGAAATGAGAAGAGTAATTTGGGCGCGAAAATAAAATAAAATTTTATTGAATTTTTCGCACAATTTTTGCTCGAAAATTTGGATCAGGAGTAACAGGATCGCAGAAATGAAAAGAGTAATTTGAGCGCGAAAATAAAATAAAATTTTAATGAATTTTTCGCACAATTTTTGCTCGAAAATTCCGACCAGGAGTAACAGGATCGCAGAAATGAGAAGAGTAATTTGGGCGCGAAAATAAAATAAAATTTTATTGAATTTTTCGCACAATTTTTGCTCGAAAATTCCGACCAGGAGTAACAGGATCGCAGAAATGAGAAGAGTAATTTGGGCGCGAAAATAAAATAAAATTTTAATTAATTTTTCGCACAATTTTTGCTCGAAAATTCCGACCAGGAGTAACAGGATCGCAGAAATGAGAAGAGTAATTTGGGCGCGAAAATAAAATAAAATTTTATTGAATTTTTCGCACAATTTTTGCTCGAAAATTCCGACCAGGAGTAACAGGATCGCAGAAATGAGAAGAGTAATTTGGGCGCGAAAATAAAATAAAATTTTAATTAATTTTTCGCACAATTTTTGCTCGAAAATTCCGACCAGGAGTAACAGGATCGCAGAAATGAGAAGAGTAATTTGGGCGCGAAAATAAAATAAAATTTTATTGAATTTTTCGCACAATTTTTGCTCGAAAATTCCGACCAGGAGTAACAGGATCGCAGAAATGAGAAGAGTAATTTGGGCGCGAAAATAAAATAAAATTTTAATTAATTTTTCGCACAATTTTTGCTCGAAAATTCCGACCAGGAGTAACAGGATCGCAGAAATGAGAAGAGTAATTTGGGCGCGAAAATAAAATAAAATTTTATTGAATTTTTCGCACAATTTTTGCTCGAAAATTCCGACCAGGAGTAACAGGATCGCAGAAATGAGAAGAGTAATTTGGGCGCGAAAATAAAATAAAATTTTAATTAATTTTTCGCACAATTTTTGCTCGAAAATTCCGACCAGGAGTAACAGGATCGCAGAAATGAGAAGAGTAATTGGGGCGCGAAAATAAAATAAAATTTTATTGAATTTTTCGCACAATTTTTGCTCGAAAATTCCGACCAGGAGTAACAGGATCGCAGAAATGAGAAGAGTAATTTGGGCGCGAAAATAAAATAAAATTTTATTGAATTTTTCGCACAATTTTTGCTCGAAAATTTGGATCAGGAGTAACAGGATCGCAGAAATGAAAAGAGTAATTTGAGCGCGAAAATAAAATAAAATTTTAATGAATTTTTCGCACAATTTTTGCTAGAAAATTCCGACCAGGAGTAACAGGATCGCAGAAATGAGAAGAGTAATTTGGGCGCGAAAATAAAATAAAATTTTAATTAATTTTTCGCACAATTTTTGCTCGAAAATTCCGACCAGGAGTAACAGGATCGCAGAAATGAGAAGAGTAATTTGGGCGCGAAAATAAAATAAAATTTTATTGAATTTTTCGCACAATTTTTGCTAGAAAATTCCGACCAGGAGTAACAGGATCGCAGAAATGAGAAGAGTAATTTGGGCGCGAAAATAAAATAAAATTTTAATTAATTTTTCGCACAATTTTTGCTCGAAAATTTGGATCAGGAGTAACAGGATCGCAGAAATGAAAAGAGTAATTTGGGCGCGAAAATAAAATAAAATTTTATTGAATTTTTCGCACAATTTTTGCTCGAAAATTCCGACCAGGAGTAACAGGATCGCAGAAATGAGAAGAGTAATTTGGGCGCAAAAATAAAATAAAATTTTATTGAATTTTTCGCACAATTTTTGCTCGAAAATTTGGATCAGGAGTAACAGGATCGCAGAAATGAAAAGAGTAATTTGGGCGCGAAAATAAAATAAAATTTTATTGAATTTTTCGCACAATTTTTGCTCGAAAATTCCGACCAGGAGTAACAGGATCGCAGAAATGAGAAGAGTAATTTGGGCGCGAAAATAAAATAAAATTTTATTGAATTTTTCGCACAATTTTTGCTCGAAAATTCCGACCAGGAGTAACAGGATCGCAGAAATGAGAAGAGTAATTTGGGCGCGAAAATAAAATAAAATTTTATTGAATTTTTCGCACAATTTTTGCTCGAAAATTCCGACCAGGAGTAACAGGATCGCAGAAATGAGAAGAGTAATTTGGGCGCAAAAATAAAATAAAATTTTATTGAATTTTTCGCACAATTTTTGCTCGAAAATTTGGATCAGGAGTAACAGGATCGCAGAAATGAAAAGAGTAATTTGGGCGCGAAAATAAAATAAAATTTTATTGAATTTTTCGCACAATTTTTGCTCGAAAATTCCGACCAGGAGTAACAGGATCGCAGAAATGAGAAGAGTAATTTGGGCGCGAAAATAAAATAAAATTTTATTGAATTTTTCGCACAATTTTTGCTCGAAAATTTGGATCAGGAGTAACAGGATCGCAGAAATGAAAAGAGTAATTTGAGCGCGAAAATAAAATAAAATTTTAATGAATTTTTCGCACAATTTTTGCTCGAAAATTTGGATCAGGAGTAACAGGATCGCAGAAATGAGAAGAGTAATTTGGGCGCGAAAATAAAATAAAATTTTATTGAATTTTTCGCACAATTTTTGCTCGAAAATTTGGATCAGGAGTAACAGGATCGCAGAAATGAAAAGAGTAATTTGAGCGCGAAAATAAAATAAAATTTTAATGAATTTTTCGCACAATTTTTGCTCGAAAATTCCGACCAGGAGTAACAGGATCGCAGAAATGAGAAGAGTAATTTGGGCGCGAAAATAAAATAAAATTTTATTGAATTTTTCGCACAATTTTTGCTCGAAAATTCCGACCAGGAGTAACAGGATCGCAGAAATGAGAAGAGTAATTTGGGCGCGAAAATAAAATAAAATTTTATTGAATTTTTCGCACAATTTTTGCTCGAAAATTCCGACCAGGAGTAACAGGATCGCAGAAATGAGAAGAGTAATTTGGGCGCGAAAATAAAATAAAATTTTAATGAATTTTTCGCACAATTTTTGCTCGAAAATTCCGACCAGGAGTAACAGGATCGCAGAAATGAGAAGAGTAATTTGGGCGCGAAAATAAAATAAAATTTTATTGAATTTTTCGCACAATTTTTGCTAGAAAATTCCGACCAGGAGTAACAGGATCGCAGAAATGGAAAGAGTAATTTGGGCGCGAAAATAAAATAAAATTTTATTGAATTTTTCGCACAATTTTTGCTCGAAAATTTGGATCAGGAGTAACAGGATCGCAGAAATGAAAAGAGTAATTTGAGCGCGAAAATAAAATAAAATTTTAATGAATTTTTCGCACAATTTTTGCTCGAAAATTCCGACCAGGAGTAACAGGATCGCAGAAATGAGAAGAGTAATTTGGGCGCGAAAATAAAATAAAATTTTATTGAATTTTTCGCACAATTTTTGCTCGAAAATTTGGATCAGGAGTAACAGGATCGCAGAAATGAAAAGAGTAATTTGAGCGCGAAAATAAAATAAAATTTTAATGAATTTTTCGCACAATTTTTGCTCGAAAATTTGGATCAGGAGTAACAGGATCGCAGAAATGAAAAGAGTAATTTGGGCGCGAAAATAAAATAAAATTTTATTGAATTTTTCGCACAATTTTTGCTCGAAAATTTGGATCAGGAGTAACAGGATCGCAGAAATGAAAAGAGTAATTTGAGCGCGAAAATAAAATAAAATTTTAATGAATTTTTCGCACAATTTTTGCTCGAAAATTTGGATCAGGAGTAACAGGATCGCAGAAATGAAAAGAGTAATTTGAGCGCGAAAATAAAATAAAATTTTAATGAATTTTTCGCACAATTTTTGCTCGAAAATTTGGATCAGGAGTAACAGGATCGCAGAAATGAAAAGAGTAATTTGAGCGCGAAAATAAAATAAAATTTTAATGAATTTTTCGCACAATTTTTGCTCGAAAATTTGGATCAGGAGTAACAGGATCGCAGAAATGAAAAGAGTAATTTGGGCGCGAAAATAAAATAAAATTTTATTGAATTTTTCGCACAATTTTTGCTCGAAAATTTGGATCAGGAGTAACAGGATCGCAGAAATGAGAAGAGTAATTTGGGCGCGAAAATAAAATAAAATTTTAATTAATTTTTCGCACAATTTTTGCTCGAAAATTCCGACCAGGAGTAACAGGATCGCAGAAATGAGAAGAGTAATTTGGGCGCGAAAATAAAATAAAATTTTATTGAATTTTTCGCACAATTTTTGCTCGAAAATTTGGATCAGGAGTAACAGGATCGCAGAAATGAGAAGAGTAATTTGGGCGCGAAAATGAAATAAAATTTTAATGAATTTTTCGCACAATTTTTGCTCGAAAATTTGGATCAGGAGTAACAGGATCGCAGAAATGAAAAGAGTAATTTGGGCGCGAAAATAAAATAAAATTTTATTGAATTTTTCGCACAATTTTTGCTCGAAAATTTGGATCAGGAGTAACAGGATCGCAGAAATGAAAAGAGTAATTTTGGCGCGAAAATGAAATAAAATTTTAATGAATTTTTCGCACAATTTTTGCTCGAAAATTTGGATCAGGAGTAACAGGATCGCAGAAATGAAAAGAGTAATTTGAGCGCGAAAATGAAATAAAATTTTATTGAATTTTTCGCACAATTTTTGCTCGAAAATTTGGATCAGGAGTAACAGGATCGCAGAAATGAAAAGAGTAATTTTGGCGCGAAAATAAAATAAAATTTTAATGAATTTTTCGCACAATTTTTGCTCGAAAATTTGGATCAGGAGTAACAGGATCGCAGAAATGAAAAGAGTAATTTGAGCGCGAAAATGAAATAAAATTTTATTGAATTTTTCGCACAATTTTTGCTCGAAAATTTGGATCAGGAGTAACAGGATCGCAGAAATGAAAAGAGTAATTTTGGCGCGAAAATGAAATAAAATTTTAATGAATTTTTCGCACAATTTTTGCTCGAAAATTCCGACCAGGAGTAACAGGATCGCAGAAATGAAAAGAGTAATTTGGGCGCGAAAATAAAATAAAATTTTAATGAATTTTTCGCACAATTTTTGCTCGAAAATTCGGATCAGGAGTAACAGGATCGCAGAAATGAAAAGAGTAATTTTGGTGCGAAAATGAAATAAAATTTTAATGAATTTTTCGCACAATTTTTGCTCGAAAATTTGGATCAGGAGTAACAGGATCGCAGAAATGAAAAGAGTAATTTTGGCGCGAAAATGAAATAAAATTTTAATGAATTTTTCGCACAATTTTTGCTCGAAAATTCGGATCAGGAGTAACAGGATCGCAGAAATGAAAAGAGTAATTTTGGCGCGAAAATGAAATAAAATTTTAATGAATTTTTCGCACAATTTTTGCTCGAAAATTCGGATCAGGAGTAACAGGATCGCAGAAATGAAAAGAGTAATTTGGGCGCGAAAATAAAATAAAATTTTATTGAATTTTTCGCACAATTTTTGCTCGAAAATTTGGATCAGGAGTAACAGGATCGCAGAAATGAAAAGAGTAATTTGAGCGCGAAAATGAAATAAAATTTTAATGAATTTTTCGCACAATTTTTGCTCGAAAATTTGGATCAGGAGTAACAGGATCGCAGAAATGAAAAGAGTAATTTTGGCGCGAAAATAAAATAAAATTTTAATGAATTTTTCGCACAATTTTTGCTCGAAAATTCGGATCAGGAGTAACAGGATCGCAGAAATGAAAAGAGTAATTTTGGCGCGAAAATGAAATAAAATTTTATTGAATTTTTCGCACAATTTTTGCTAGAAAATTTGGATCAGGAGTATCAGGATAGCAGAAATGAAAAGAGTAATTTGGGCGCGAAAATAAAATAAAATTTTATTGAATTTTTCGCACAATTTTTGCTCGAAAATTCCGACGAGGAGTAACAGGATCGCAGAAATGAAAAGAGTAATTTAACGCGAAAATAATTTCGAATTTTTAATTAAATTTTCAAACAATTTTTGCTCGAAAATTTTCAACAGGAGTAACAGGATAACGGAAATGAAAAGAGTAATTTAATTTTTTATTTAATTTATTTATTTACGGATGTCCATTTAACAACAGTAATATATTACATTATAAATAACATATTAAAATATCATTGATAGATGAACGCACATTTAAAAAAAATATTAACATATTAAATAAGCATACATATTAAAAAAATAACGCGAAAATAATTTCGAATGTTTAAACAATTTTTGCTAGAAAATTTTCAACAGGAGTAACAGGATCGCAGAAATGAAAAGAGTAATTTAACGCTAAAATAATTTCGAATTTTTATTACAATATATAATAGCCGACACTCGACATCTTCATGCATTTGTATGAACCAACGTGAGTTCTCAAAGATTAATATGTATAGAGCGACAACCTTTAAAAACATGTGGCGCCGTCTGCAGTCAACTCTAGGAACTGAAGGTGTACAGTCCGCGTAAAATTTTTTTCCGTGGATAAATTATTACACGATTTATTGTAAAATTGATTTTAATCCAGTGTCAGTTCAGACTTTCTAACTTACGTTTTAATCGCGCCGTAATTTTGTCATTCTTTTAGTTATTTTTAATTTACATACATGAATACATTAAATAATCATTGACAATGTACAATCTTAGAATTGCGACTTTTTCTGGCCCTTAAAAAGGCATTTATATGATGAAGGTGGTGATCGGCTTCTTTTTCTTGGGAGAGGGTGTCTTCGCGTTGAGAATACTTCGTTGCTTTTGTATCCTGTTCCTCAAGGCGTCTCAAGCTAATTATTTGGGCCTGAAATACCTCTTCACGTTCCTATGAATCTGAAATTGTAAAGTTGCCTCTTGTATTATGTTACAACTTCTACTTCAAGCGGTCCTTAATATTTAAACCTACATCACTATTTATACGTATTTTAATTATTTAATTTAATAATTAATTAGTTACTGAATTAATTAATTGATTAACGACGTAAGCTTTCATAGATTAAAATTTGAAGAGCGAAAACCTTTAAAAATTAGTAGTGACACCTTCCGTTAATTGTAAGAACTGAAGATGTACACTCCGCGTAAAAAGTTAACACCGCTCAAAGTTGCTGCCAACCAGTAGAAAATTTTCTCGTTCTATATAATTGTTATTCCAATACTCTTAGAATTATTTTGAAAGTTTTCTCGTTACGCGTATTCATTGTTAAACTAATTTAAATTCAGTTTCAGTTTAGAGTTTATAACTTACGTTTCAATAGCGTCGTAATTATATCCTTGCGTTGGCAATGGCGGCTTGGGTTGTGTTGACAGCTGCTAGAAAATGTTCGACATGGCGGGTTTTAAAGACCTAGAAAAAGCTTTATTCCCTTTAAAGAGCGTAAATTCGGTGATAGAGATATTCAAGAACCAGCTGGAAGGGGGCGGCGACCCGGACTTGGCCCTGCTGTCGATAATTGCCGGCGCCGTGGAGAACACCCTCACATGCCGGTCGGTGAATTCGTCACAACAAATAATAGAGCCGCTGGAACAGTCCCATTTACCAGTCATCGAATTTCACACGATACAAACGCTCTACAACAAGTTCCACGCCATCATTAAATCGGCGGTGGAGACGTCGAACAATAACGGGACGAAACAGTTCGCCACGAGGGAGCTGGTCAAAAGGGTATCTGACGTTGTATGGAATTCCCTTACGAGAAGTTATTATAAGGATAGGGCGCACCTGCAGAGTTTGTACAGTTATTTAACCGGGAGTAAACTAGATTGTTTCGGTGTGGCGTTCGCCGTGGTGGCTGGATGTCAAGCTCTGGGGTTTAACGATGTGCACCTGGCCCTTTCGGAGGACCATGCTTGGGTCGTTTTCGGTGAGACTGGGACGGAGACGGCGGAGGTGACCTGGCACGGGAAGGGAAACGAGGACAAGAGGGGCCAGGAGATCGGGAAGGGTGTGTCTGCCAGGTCGTGGCTGTACGTGAACAATAAACCTGTGATATGCACGCGGGCAATGGAAGTTGCTGCACTGGTGTCTGCAATAAATCCCTCGTTGAATGCCACGCATGACGCCTTCGAGGTTGCCCTGCTGCAGCAGGAGTTATTGTGGCTATTGTACGATTTGGGGCACCTGGCCAAGTATCCTATGGCGATTGGGAATTTGGGGGATTTGGAGGAGATTTCTGCTACATCTGGACGGTAGGATGTTTGGGTGTATAATTTTTACTTTTATGTAATTCGTCTTTTTTAGAATCTTGTGTAACGAGCTGTTTCAAGAGGCAATATTATCAGCGAGGACTTATTATAACAATCAACATGTGTATCCCTACACTTATCAGGGTGGATATTTTTACCGCAACAAAATGTACAAAGAGGCTTTTGAGAGTTGGGCAAATGCCAGTGATGTTATTCGCATGTAAGTACAGGTCAAATAATATTGAGCAACTGATTAGATTCAGGTTAAATAAAAAGTTCAAAATGTATATTTTATAAACAGAAATAAATATCTACCCCTGGATCTTTTATGTTTTTCTATGCTAATATTTTTGTAAAGAACGTATGTTTTGTTTTAGGTACAATTATTCTCGAGACGATGAAGAAATCTATAAAGAATTTCTCGAGATCGCGAACGAACTAATACCTCATATAATGAAAGTGGAGAGTTCCGGTTTCAGTGCAAGTACAATACTCAAAAAACCTGAATGCTTCGCCAACCTGCTCAGGTTCTACGACGGAATCTGCCAGTGGGAGGAGGGAAGCGCCACGCCCGTGCTGCACATCGGCTGGGCGAAACCGCTCGTCAACACCATCTCTAAATTCGACGCCAACGTTCGCGCCCAGGTGAACATTGTGTGCGAGACGGAGTCCGATAAGAGAGACCAGAAATCACACAGTACAAATGGCAGTAGCGGCGGTTGTGTGAATAACAACAACAACTACTGCGTTCCCGCAAAGGAAAACGGTTCCGGTGGGGGTGATAAGGCAGGCAGCGAGCAGTCAACGTCGAACTTGCATCCCAGTATTGAGGCATTAACGGCGGGGTGTTCGGAGAAGATCTTGAATCCCGAGTATTTGCTTCAGGGTGGTGGAAATCCTTTTGTTGGTACGTATTTATTTTCTAAAATTTGAGCTTTTCAGTTGAGAGATGTCTTAAATGGCAGGTTCTGAAGAGTCGAATGTGAAATCCAACGGATCGACTCCGAGCACTTCAGCGCAGAAAGAACAGGAGAAAGTAGTCAAGCAGGAGGTAAAAGTGGAGAGCAGTAAACCGACAATCGTTTTGCACAGCCACAAGATGAAGGAGCTGAAGGATCTGCTCCTGGCCGAGAAGCTGAACACGCACGCAATCTCCCTCCACCTGACGGCGCAGTCGCAAGTGCAGGTGGGTAAAAAGGGCCGCGGCGATTCCGACAGTAGCAATCTAAGGCCGAAACGGGCCCGCAGAGAGTAATCTAAAATATCGTTTATATGTTTTATTGTTGAACCTTTTCTATTTTTTTTTTTTTGTTCGTTAACTTAATTGATAGGCGTACTTAAAGGGCGTTTATACCGTGGAGGGAAAGTCCTGTAAAAGTAGCGATATTCCTTGCCATTATACAATTCAGGTCGTAGTTAAGTAATTAATTTTTAAGCCGTAATCGCTTACCTGGTTATTTATTCTCACGCCCCCTCTCTATCTAGTAATCTCTTAGAAGCAGTATTATTTACTTTAAGTACTGACTGATACTATTATTATTTTTTCTCTGCGCTTACGCATTTCATAAATTAATTCCGAACAAATACACCACTCGTCCTGGAATCACGCGAAAATGGAAATTAATTTCTAGGGCTTTTAATTTTTTAGCTGTGCGAGTAAACATTCCTTTTCCGTGTTAAAACCGGCTTTTCTGTTTTACCGGGCTTGTTACGAATCAAAATGTGTTTTTCTTGTTTAATTTTATTTATTACTTATTTTTAATTGCAATTGGTGTGCTCTACACAATTTTTTTGTGTTGACGTGAACACAGACGGACGGCTTGTTGTGGCGTAATTATTTTTATTTCATTACGAGTAGACAAAGTTTGCAGTATAGGAATCTAATTGTTATATATGATCTGAGCTTAATATAGTTATAGTTATCTGTTTTTTAGAATTTTAAGATATTATCGTAGTGAATCAATGTAGCTTGTGAAGCTATAATATTTTTGTATTTTCGGGGGAGTAAGATATATAAATATATATATACATAAAGATATATATTTAAGGAGAAACAAAAGGATTTTTGGAAAAATACGGGACGAATATCTTTTTCGGTGGCCGGAAGCGTGGACAAACAAAAAAAATTGTACAAATTGTTAATTGATTAATTAAATAAGTAGCCGCGGAGTGGACGATGGATTAATGTTTAATTACAGTGTTTTTTTAATAAACAACCAAAATTGTATTGGTATAAATTTACATTTTACGAATGAAATTGTGCTGGAATTTTCTTAATGCAAAAGAATTATTATTAAAAAAACACTGTAATAGTCTATTTCTAATAATAGAACAGTTTCCGGATTCATGACCCCCACATCTCGGAAACTCATCGTATATTCACTTCCCATTGGGCGGAAAATGCAAACTGGATATGACTATCACAAAAATTATGAAAGAAACGTAACAGTGTATGAAAAGACTGGTTATATAAAATTTCATAGTTCTTTAATAGTTAGGGCGCAGTAATAATAGATTTCCGACCCCCGCGGCTCGTCCTCGTATTTGATTTACTTTCGATTGAATTATTGTAGTCTGTGATGAAATAAAAGGTGTCTAATATGTATTTATTACTTGTACATGAGGTATATTCTGAGATATTTTTCTATTGGAAAATGAAAAAAAAAAACAAACAATGACGATGATGATGATGAAACAAAGCGTATATATCTGGCAGCTTCCGTTTGTTGAATGTTAAATTTCAAAGTTTAACTTCGGCGTTTTTGTCTCATATAATTATATTGTTACGATTTTTGTAGTATTTTCTTCATATTATATTATATAAATATATATACAAAAAAAAAACAAAGAAATATATCTACATCACATAACTTCTAGAACTTACTAATTTAAGGAAAACAATGATACAAACTGTATTTACCCTTAATAAATGAAATCCGAATCAATTAAAAAATGTGTATATTTATTTCTTATATAATCCTTCCTGCGTCATCACAACTACATCCGATAGCTTTATCCACTTGTTGACAGCTTATCCTTTTCTGGCAACTGCCGCTCCGGTTTTCTATCAACCGTATCGACTTGCAAATCACGGAAACCTCGCGCACGAAGTACCCTAAACCTTCAGCGATCGGATCGCAGATATCGCGCAGAGAGGTGCAAACGTTATAGATGAAAATTAAAGGCGGCTGCACGAGAGCGTTGAATACGGTCGCCAGCGATGGTTTTATGCAGTAATCTGAGAATAGTTGCAGGATTCCAATCGTCAGCGGGCGGACCAAGCTGTGAAAAATGAACCTGAAAAATTGTGTTGCGGTTAATGTGAGGATTAACGGATGCGTGATGGCCGGGTACCTGAACAACTGTAGGATGAACGATGTGAAAAAGGAAAAACCGACGTGTATGGTCCCGAATATTTCCGCCCAGAATTTCATCGTGTAGTTCTCGGTTTTTTCGGCCAGGATTTCCATCATTATCACCGGCGGTGAATCTGTCGTGTGATAAAAACTGTAAAAAAATAAGTCCTAAACTTAATAATATTGTATGTGGCAATATTATTTTTTATCGTGCGCTATGATTTTACATGCTAAAAATTATACCTTGTGTTAATGTATATTTTATCATAAAAATTTTAAGGAACTTTTAGTTATTATTTTTCTACATGATGCGCCTAATTAGAATAACATTAACATGTAAAATCATACGGCCTACAACAAAAAAAAAACACTATACATTAATGAAAAATCCATAACCATGTCAAGAATTAATTCTTGACACGAAGGAGACAAATTCAAATATTAAAATCGGAGGAAAGTACTTCCTTGTTTAGTTACATATAACTATGCAATTTCCTATTGCCGATCATTAAAAAAAATATGGTGATGTGACCATCATGTTACTTTCTCTGATTTGATGGTATAATGAAAAAATAAACTTTTTTAATAAGCATCCTGGACCATTAAAATGCACATTTCTTTTCGTCAGAAGAACGACAATCGATGGGTCTCAGAAAAATTAAAAAAAATCAAGATGGTTCTTAATGACAGAGAAAAGCGTATAAAGTAATTATTTTTCCCCAAAAAAATGTTTTGGTCATTTGATGACATTCGTAAGTTACGCCGCCTCCGCGCCATCCATCGAACGACAGCTGAACTGCCAAGTGATTGCGCTTAACGCCAAAACTTAATACTTATAATGTAAATGTAACAATAGGCTTGATTAGCGGCATCCTACCAATATTCGTTAGTGCGCCAGGTTCTCTATTCAAATTAACTGAGCGCGTTAAAAATAAGTCCAACAACACCCTCTAGGTTTCGTTATACCAACTAAAAATCCATGGATTGGCATTTCAAGAGAATTTACGTCAGTGGCGCTACCTACGTTTTGCCCGTGGTAACTAAAATAAATCAGCGATAATGCATTTCAAGACGCTCAACTTTATTAATGAAAAATTAAAATTTGATTGTACAAAAAACGGTAGAAATTAGTACTGAGGAAGTGTGAATAATGCCGGAGTAGTCAGCTAGGTATTGAAGCACGGCCGATTCAAAATTCAAGCATATATAAATGCTATGAATTATGTATTTGGACTTGGGGAAATTCAAGAATATTTCAGCAGTTATTATCACTCTTTAATCTGGCCCAACCTCGCAAAATTAATAAACTAGTGACAGGTAACCCTCAAATGTTTAGTATAAATTCAATCATTAATTTGATAATGATGGTAACACGTCGTGAATATTGCTTTGCGCAAAGCAGGAAGGCCTTGTTGAATAGTTCAGATTGTCCGAGCAATTTATTAACAAACTCATGGGACCCCGGAAAACCCAAACGTCCCAACCGTTTCGTACAAATTAAATTTCTTACGCGGAATTTCCATGATCGAAGTAGTACACGTCCACCCTGCTCAAATAATCGTTGCCATTCCCGCTCTTAAGTATGGACTTTGAGGGGTAACCAAGCCTTTCGTACTTGTGGCATTTCCCCGTCTTCCCGCAATACTCGTGCTTCACCATCATATTCGTGACGTTCCACTTCGAATCCATGTTGTCGCACGCACAAACGGAAACGTGACTCGTACGAGGGTTGGTGTTAGTGGCCACGTTCGTTTTGCTGGCTTTCGGCAGTTCATCCACCAAATCGAAAATTACACGCTAGAAAAAATATGCGGTATTGGATATTTTCTGTTTAAGTTATCTTGTAATTAGTTAAACTGTTGGATAAAATAATAAATAAATAAGTAGCTAGAGTTTATTCGAGAGGATTTTGGGCATTTTTTTTAAATACATTTTGTTGCCATCCGTGAAGATTAATTTGTGTCCATTTTTGCTATATTTCAGGAGAGCAAAAACAAATTTCTATGTCATCCAGAAAATCATAATTTAAGAAATTTTGAAATTAAAATTTGTATAATTGTCTACTTTCGTTTACACATAATTATAATTAACCCTTTCAAACCAACATTTTTAAAATTTTGAAAAATACAATTTTTTTTTAGTGCTTTTGGCAAACGGCCAAAGATGTATGTTGTGACTTTGTGTGCTTACCCTTGGTGGACTGGAATCATCTTTCGTTTGTATAATGTTGATCTTATATAAATCTAGAGGATCCTTATCCTCCCTGCTCGCATTAAAACTTAAGATATTCGATAGCTTCCTCGAAAGCAAATCTTTCCGGCTGACATGTTTCGTGACTCGATCTTGCGACGGGCAAAGGCACCTGGGCTCCAAATAAACTTCCACGGAATCCGTCGGTATGGAGGAGTAATCGGAGATATCGTTCGGTGTGTTTGAAGAGTTCTCTTCCGCATTTTTATTGTTCTTACACTGAAAAACTCTATTAGAGGGGTAAATCTGACGGAATTCGATGGGAGTACCTTACACGATTCAATTATACTCACGTCGCTGTCTATAGGTACACTCGCCGGCGGAGTATTGGGCCCCATCAGGTCGATCACGTTTCTCAGATCTTCTTTTAGACCGCCGGAGCTACTCGCTAAATTGTAAAATTTGTAATTGAGAAAAAATGTTTTTCTCCGTATTAAAAACGGTTATCCATTTGGCCTCGACTTTTGTTGATTTAAACTCACCGTCGGTGCGGACTCCCCTGTTCTCGGTCTCCTTTTTGGAGGGCCTCATCGCTGTCAAAAAAACTTGTAAATAAATGTCAGTCGTAGAGTTTGAATACTTTATTTTCAAGCCGGCTCGTGCCCAATAAATACAAAACAACGTCCGTCAATCAATCAATCAATAACAGTGCTGCCATTATTGCGTTTGTAGGTTATGCGAAAATCAAACAAAGCCGGGCACTAGACATGTACACGATTATTGCTTATCTTACGTCACGAAGCTGTACGTGCGGTTGATCACAATCGAAATCCTACTTCATAAAAATATATATATACAAAACAAAGGCTGCGTTACATTAGGCTAGGATATTTGCAACTAGATGTTAAATAGGTGGAGCTAGTGTACTAGTGAAGTTGATCCAGTTTATAAATCTTATGGAATGAATAAGCTGTTTATTTTGGGAAATATTAAAATTCTAGTTATTAATTATTTAGTTTCGCATCGCCGGGCACAAGAATTGAATCTTACTTGCAAATTGCTTTTATTTTTCGCGCTGGTGTTAGCATTTCTTTATTTCTGAACGTTTGCCATTGTTGCACCTCTGTTTTGGAAAAGGTGTGCGCAGATAAGAAGGGAAGAGAAAAATATGTATTAAACTAGCTTGCAGTAAAGATAGTGATAGATAGCTTCATGTATTCCACATAAATTAGTAGCGAGTAAACTAGCTTAATGTAATACAACTTTAAGACGAAGTGAAACTTCTTGAAAGGAATTAATTAGAGGTTCAATAAAAAATTTAAATTTTATTCTGCTCCCATTTTGACATTCCATTTAACGCAAAACCAATTGTTTCTTTTTTATTTACAAACAAAAAGAAACATAAATTTGAGACAACCTCACTTATTTATTTATTAAAAAAAAAACAATTGGTTTATGATAAAAACTTGAAATGTTGAGAAATGTTACCAGAGTAATCCTGAAACTCTTCACTTTCTTATAATCATTTGAAACTAGCTCATAATAAATCATTTAACACGTTCGCTGCCACCGCAATTGGGATTGCATTTACGCAAATATAAAGTCGGACGCACTAGCGCATCGGTGGCAGCGAACGTAGTAAAACACATTTTAATTGATAAATTGTAATTAAAAAAATATTACTCGATTCCCTTTGATGCCTACAGAAGTTTCACTTAAAAAAATATATATACAGGAACAGTTTACACTAAAAAAAAAATCAATATAATCTTAACCTAAAAAAAATCAGTCGGCAAGATTTCCACCGCAACCAACCCCCATAAAAAAGAAGTAAATACATCGCGCACGCGTGTTAGTGTTTTCATTTTTCTTTTGTTTACGTGTGAGTGTGTGTATGCGTATAAGTACAATGACTAGATTTCAAAATTTGTTTCTCTATTATACATTTTATACATTAAAAACCTTACAATACTGCATTGTAATAAATTAAAAAAGTGGAATGCGTAAAATTTTTTGTTTCTCAAAAGACTTACCCTATACACTCATATATCTTTGGATTTCGAAAAGATTGGGTTACATGATCTCATCATATTGTTTATATATATAATTTCGTATATACAGTAAAACAGGTAAAAACGTGCGACCCGAAAAACTTACGTCCCCTAGACGTACTGGTAGTTGTCCTTGTGCCTGAGCAGCGGCTGGTGCTCGATGTTCTTGTCCAGGTCGAAGCTCGTCGTCCAGTCCTTCAGCTGGGGCTTGAAGACGCCGAAGCACGTGCACTCGAAGAACTCCGCCAGGTTCATGAGGGGGCCCTTCGAGAACGGGCTCTTGCCGTTGTTGTTGATGAAGTGGACGTACCGGCACCTGTTCATCCGTTCGTTCGCCGTCATGCCCAGACACGATATCTACAAAGTTTAATTTTTAATGTAACCAGGGAAGCAATAAAAATTTTCTGTATATCTATTCAATGATACTATTTATATCAAGACTTCCATACTATACAGGGTATTTTTTTTATCGTGGGTCATAGGATTTTATATGCTAAAAATTATACCTTGTGTTGATGTATATTTTATCATAAAATTTTGAAGGAAATTTTAGTTAGTAATAAATCAATTATTTCTCTACATGATGCGCTTAGTTAGAATAATTTAAACATGTTTTTATTCCATTCAAAAATGAAATTATTTAAAATAAATAACTAAGCAAAAATAATCAAAGTACCTTGAATTTCTGAAATGTCAGATTGATTAGTAAATTAATTTCATTTTTTAATGGAATAAAACATGTTTAAGTTAATCTAATTAAGCGCATTACCAACTAAAATTTGCTTTAAAATTATATGTTAAAATATACATTAACACAAGGTATAATTTTTAGCATGTAAAATTCTATGGCCCACGATAAAAAAAACATACTGTATAGTAATGTTCATTAAAAAAAAACCTCAAGTGTGCCATGATTTTTTATTTAAAAAAATTTAAGTTGGTGACACATATTGAGGTTATGTTCCTTGCGACATTTCCTACCGATAAATTAATTTGCTGTGATAAACGACGCAGAGAAGACGTAGGTTCACCTTCCAAAATTCCTTGGGCTGTGTTAATAGCATCCTAAGTACGTTTGACTGGTCTACCACTTCCTGGTTTACGGAGAATACTACCCGTTTCATGAAATAATACAACAGATCGTGATAAGGTATTTTTAAATTCATCATAAATAATGAGAACGTTAAGAAATCCTTCCTGAAACTCTGCCATAGGTGTGTCGAATGAATACATCCAATTTCCGTCCACTTTAGTCCCATTTCGGAAATAACTTTCAACTAAAAACATTTTTGCTGGTTGCTGTAAACCATTGTGACTACGGAATAATTGTGACTTTTAGAACGATCTGACGTTTTGTATGTCAATTCCTAACATGTGTGCCAACTTAAATTTTTTAAAGTAAAAAATCATGGCACACTTGAGGTTTTTTTTTTATGAACATACGATATATGCTGTTTGATCTATACCAGTGGTTCCCAAACTTTTTTGTCCTACCGCCCCCTTTCCAGAAAAAATATTACTTAGCGCCCCCTGGATTTTTTTTTAAATTTTAAAAGCAATAATTAGGATCACCCAGATTGACTATTTGCAATTGTTTTTTTTTTGTTAATAAATTGGTTACCGCACTGAACCCACGTTTCACAAAATCTTCTCTTCTTTCTTTTATATTATCACTGCCCCCTTACAGTTATTCATCGCCCCCAAATGCACCTGTGGCTATCAGTGCCCCCCACTTTGGGAATCACTGATCTATACAGATGTAGACAATATGACGGAGTCACACATACTTATTTTTTGTACATAAATTCACTTTGTTCACATTTTATTCTCGCCACAATAGGCTTTTAGAAATTTTTTGTTGGTAGTAAAAAATAAGACACAAAAAATAATTGATTGTTTTTTTATTGCATGTACTAGTATGCAACTGAACATACAATGCGCAGAGTTGTTTTTTGCCATTCCTGAAAATCAGTTTGAAAGTTTGCATTTGGATCGACGATATAATTAATCGATTTCTTTTCACACACACACACTGATCGATCCAATGAACATTTTCTCTAATTAACCAAAATCCATTGCAATAATAACTTTAAATACTTAGTAGTAACAATCGTTATTGCTAAGTTTACCCAAAACGAGTATTTACCACTGTTAGGTTCTATATTTGCCTCTGCGTGTCTGATCCTGTTTCTTTAGAGCACAGCTTCTCTGACTGTCCACCAGAGGGCGCATTGGATCAACCGCATCAAAATTTGTTGCAACCCTATCACATCACGTTAGGTGACTGCAGTAAATGATTGAGACTATTACGGAAAATACTTTGATAACACTTATCTTTTGTTCATTGGTGTAGATGTAATAAAAGTTATTTCGACAATTAATAATTTATTGTGTACACAATTTCAAAATATTAGATATTGTTCCCCCATCAAGACACCTACAGACTGGTTTCGACCTTTCAGGTCTCATCAGTGTAGTTAGTTGCTGATGGCGAAACGGAGATTACTATTCCAAACACCGTTAAAGGTAGAAACGCCAAAGTGACGGAATCTATTGCCTGAATGCTGTACTGAACCAACACATTAATAAAAATTAATGTTCACATTAATATTGTTATATTTGCCGCCGCTGGCAATGTCCATATCTTGTCGGTGTTAAAGCCACCCGGATTTGGTTCAGTACAGCATTCAGGCAATAGATTCCGCCACTTTGGCGTTTCTAATTTCAAAATAGTTTTTACTCATGAACCGAAGATGCTTATAACTATGGTGTATTATTACTAACCTCACTTTTAGTAAATTTCTTATTCAATTAATTCTACAACACTTATGTGTTCCGTCACAGTGCTGCCAATTCTTTAGAAGTCTCAATCAAGTACAGTCAACCGACAGTAGTTTGAAATTTTGGAGTGTAGCTCAAAATAATGTGAATGAGTATTCTTTTTGACGCTATAGATATTGTAACGATAAAGTTGTTTCATTTGTTTTTGAACTTGAGTTCCTCACCTGGTAGATCTGACAGATCAACAGCATAAACACCCAGGCGAAATGCAGGAGCGCATTGGCCGCAATGAAAGCCACCCACGGGTCGCATTTGGCTATCGTCACGATGGCCTGCCAGTAGCCCTCCTCCTTGGAATTTATCTGGCACGACGTCTGGCTCTGCCAGAATTGCGTCGTGCCGAACAACAGCTGCCCGCACATCATCACCAGACTGGCCAGGAAGCCGATAAAATGTTTATGATTTTTAGCTCCTGCAAAAAAAGAAATCAACACATGAGTGCCAATCATTTGAAATAAAAACATATTATATAATGGTTCGGGTTAGGGATGGACGATATTTCACCTGTGATTTTTCACTAGTATTGAAAAATCACAGGTCGTTACTGTTAGTAATAGGCGAATTTCACTGCTACTTAAAATTACTGCTACTTAAAATCACTGCTACTTAAAATCACTGATACTTAAAATTACTGCTACTTTAAATCACAGCTATTTAAACTGTGATTGCTCCTTAAAATCACAACTGTTACCTAAAAACGTGATTGAAAGAAGACAATGGAGAATAGCATTTCTACATATTATTTTATATTCAGTACTGTTTACTCCCATTTACTCTTATGTTCACGTTCAAATCACGACCAATTTAAAAACAAATATATAAAAACAATTTCTACAAATGGTAAACCTAAAATGACTCAAAATTCATTTTAATTTAAGAATCAGTGCGAATATCTAAACATACATTTTGAAATAATACCACGAAACCAATTTTTAAATTGTAAACTTCATTAACTGAAAATTAAAAATAAAAACAATTCACCAAACTGCGAAAATCTCTAAATGCTCCTCCTTGTTCAGGTGCTCAGAAAATTAAAACAAAAATCTTCAAAAACCCATATCTCTATTGAAAATCGTTGAATTTACAAAAACCAAATTGATTTTGAATTAGCTATACTTCGGCCATTGAGGATGATTTTTTAAGGAATTTTTCTTGCATTTTTTATATTTTTTCAGTGATGTTTTTGTTCATGTGCTCAGAAAATTAAAACAAAATTTTTCAAAAATCCACATCTCTATTGAAAATTATTGAATTTACAAAAACCAAATTGATTTTGAATAAGCGATACTTCGGCCATTGAGGATGATTTTTTATGGAATTTTCCTGCGTTTTTTTATATTTTTTCAGCGATGTTTTGTTCAGGTGATCAAAAAATTAAAATAACAATTTTCAAAAATCCATATCTCTGTTGAAAATTATTGAATTTACAAAAACCAAATTGATTTTGAATAAGCGATACTTCGGCCATTGAGGATGATTTTTTATGGAATTTTTCCTGCGTTTTTTTATATTTTTTCAGCGATGTTTTTGTTCAGGTGCTCAAAAAATTAAAATAACAATTTTCAAAAATCCACATCTCTGTTGAAAATTATTGAATTTACAAAAACCAAATTGATTTTGAATAAGTGATACTTCGGCCATTGAGGATGATTTTTTATGGAATTTTTCCTGCGTTTTTTATATTTTTTTCTGCGATGTTTTTGTTCAGGTGCTCAAAAAATTAAAACAAAAATTTTCAAAAATCCATATCTATTGAAATTTTATTGAATTTACAAAAACCAAATTAATTTTGAATAAGCGATACTTCGGCCATTAAGGATAATTTTTATGGAATTTTTCCTGCGTTTTTTTTATATTTTTTCAGCGATGTTTTTGTTCAGGTGCTCAAAAAATTTAAATAACAATTTTTAAAAATCCATAACTCTGTTGATGATTGTTGAATTTACAAAAACCAAATTGATTTTGAATAAGCGATACTTCAGCCATTGAGGATGATTTTTTAGAGAATTTTTACTGCGTTTTTTATATTTTTTTTCTGTAATGTTTTTGTTAAGGTGCTCAAAAAATTAGAAGAAAAATTTTCAAAAATCCATATCTCTATTAAAAATGATTGAATTTACAAAAACCAAATTGATTTTGCATAAGCGATACTTGGGCCATTGGGGATGATTTTTTATGGATTTTTTTTTGCGTTTTTCATATTTTTTTCTGCGATGTTTTTGTGATCATAGTCACAGTTTAAAATCACCGATATTAAAAAGTAGCAATCACAGGTAGCAACGTGATTCAAAAGTAGCAGTTTTGCCCATCTCTAGTTCGGGTGGCCCGTTGGTGTAGTGGGTACAGGCGAGCGCTTGTGCCGGTTGCACCGTGTGTCGTGTGGGTTCGAATCCCAGCCCGGGCGAAAGATTTTTCGGAGATCGAGAAGTATTCGCTCGGGTCCATGGTTGTTGTATACGTCTGACATTATTCATTTGTTCATTTACTCATCCCAAATTGAAATACATAAAATAATAACCTGGTCGTGACTGGATGGCTCATGACCAAGTAAAAAAAAAAAAAATTATATGTAATGGTTCGACTTTCACGCAAAAATGTGTATTTGAGGATTTTTTCCCAAAATATTTTTAGGCGCGCACTGTATATATTTATTAGGTCGACATAACTATTTTTTGCCCCTTTATTTGTTTTCTTTTTTTTTTTACAAAAATTAAAGGATGACTGACGTCAATTTGGGTTTATAATATAACACAGGTTTATAGGTTATGTTACATAAGATATAAAGGGTAATAGGTGGGCCCTATCCAGAAATATATGAATCACTCTGTAATTTAAAATCGAAATTAAAATTTAAAATGCCGTGAATGTTTTGCAATATGTAGATGGCGAATATCTTATGTTATTTAAGTGTTTCCATTTAGTATTCAATTTAATTTTTTGTTATTATTATCTCCACATATGTGTATACCATTATAAATAAATAAATAACTAGTAAAACATGATCCAGGATTTCAACAAATTAATCAATTAATGAAAAGATAAAATACAGTAGACAGTCAACATTTATAATTATTCTTGATTATCCACCAGTAAAACCCTTGTATAGGTTCCACTGTTTGGCAGATAAGGCCCACCTACTGCCCTTCGTCTTCTCGCAAATATAACCTATAAACGACTAACGACTGTTTATTAATAATTGTTAAATTCCCAACATCACTGATGAAATGACATAGAAATTGTAATAAATAAAATAAAACACAGTTTAGTAGGTTATGTTTAATTATACACTAATAGTGGTGGGTGGGCACTATCCTACAATTTAACTAGGAAAACATAGCCCAGGTGTTCTACAAACAAATTAATTTATGAGAGAGAAACAAAACAAAACATGTTGATTCATTCATGGCTTTCCAATTGGGAAGATTCTGCTGTTTGGAGGGTAGTGTAGGGCTCACCCACCGCCTAACAGGTGACGTTCAATCACATGATAGCGGTTTCATTGCCCAACGGGTTTCAGCCAATGACATGACGATGATTTTACTTTTTACTACAGTTTAGTTGTTACTATGGTTACGATTTGTTTTTTGTCAGCGAACTGCCGCAATTTCCAAATAGAAAAATTATTCGGTATTATTTAACATAAACAAAAAAATCTTAGGTAATTATTTAATATGATGCGAAAAAGTATAGTATCAAGTATCAACTTGTGAGCAAGTTGGCCATTGCCACGAGGGTGAAGTTTGCAATTAACCGAGCAACTTACTCACTCGTTTAATAATATACTATTGTTGAATTGGTGGCTTACACGAAAACAGTATTATTATTATTATTATTGTTGTTCAGGTCTTGTAGACAATGTTGTCTTGTCTAATATTAATGTTACAATACATTCTTAAAATCACTTACCTATGCAATTTGCCACCCACGGACAATGGTGGTCGAACCTGGCCACACATTTGTTACAAACGGAGCAGTGCTTTGATCGTAGCGGCCTTCGTACTAAACACGTAGAGCAAAATAACGATGGCTCGAAACTTCCCGGACCTCTCTCGGCCAGTTCGATTATTGTCTGAAATAGGAGAATTTAGGTTATAATTTAGTCGTGCAAAACAGCCAAAATATGAACTTTATTGCTGAGCTTATCGTTGTATAAAATCAGTAGCGTGAGTTTAAAGGGCGAGGGGGAACTTTTCGCACTGTATTCGCACCAAGGAATTCATAAAATTATCTTATTATTAAAGAGCTGACCTGTAATGTATGCATAACATAACTATATAATTGAAACTATCCGCATAAATTAATTTGTAGGTAATGTAAGTTATGTATCTGCCGCACGAATTCGATTAGTTTGTAAACAGATTTGAATATGCCAATAGAGGTCTTTTTTTTTATTTGTTGGTTATGTATTAATTAACTACAATAATTACTCACCCTGAATCGGATGTCCTGCGAGGCGTTAATCGTGCCAGCGTCGCCCCTCCACGACTTCAGGAAGCAATACCAGAGCAGCCCGGAGCTGGACAGAAACACAAAGTTGATGAGCAGCGTCGTGTTGGGCATGATGTATATCAGCCACGTGAAGTACATCCAGACTTTGGTGGAGAGGTAAATGCTCAGCGGAAGTATGGCCATCAGCCTGTCGTCGAAGAGCACTTGGCCCATGGAATTTAACACTATGTACAAACAGAGGAAGAGGAAAATCTTGATTAGAATTAGTAGGCCGGAGCCCAGTATTAGGCCGGCCACGTAAAATGCCAGAAACGGTGTACCCACCATACACCACCACCGAACTCTCTGCAAAAAAATATCACACATGTATTGCACTTATTGTCTTTAAGCTTATCAGGTAAGATTTTTATGTAAACGTTTGTTTTTTATGCGACGTTTGTTACACGTTTTAGACAATAAAAACAAAATCTGTAAACATTATTCTTTCCTCATCAAAGAAAAATTGTATAACATTGATGGGTTACAATGGAGTTATACATCTCCAAGTTTCTGTTATCCCGTATTTAGTTTCTTTTAGACATATTTACAAAGATAATTTATCGTAAACTTCTGGACAAAAAAAAACCAAAATAAACATAAACTGGGTAATGTTGTAATACTTAAATGCCCACTTGCACCGCAGCTACTTAATCATGATTAAAAAGTTAATCAATGGTTAGTGGAGAATTGGCTTGCACCGCAACTTAATCATGATTAAAGTTCCCAAGAAACGTCAAATATTTAACCAGCCGATTTTGGCCGAATAACTCAAAAACTAATAACTTCACGACGAATATAGTCGTGAAGTTATTTACATTTGGCAGACGATTTAAAAATTAATAACCTTTGTTTTGTCTTTGTTATTAAAAACGATGGATTTGGGAATATTTGAGCAGATTGATGAAATCGATGGCTTGGAGGTTAATGATTTTATTAATTTTGGTTTGTTTACCTCGTCCAATAAATGTAAGGTTAAATTCTGTCGATGTATTGGATGATAATTTCCATCGTTAATTCAGGTAAACGAGAGTGCATCGTGTATTTGTTAAATTTAATTGAAGGCGACAATGAATTTATGGTTAATTGGTAATATTTATTTACAATTTCTCGGTATGTTATTAAAAATGTGATACTATCGAATCATATACTTCGTTGCAGTACCTATCTTAAATTAACAAATGAAGATGGTCAAAAGCCGCTAATGCATAAATACAATTACTTTGCTCACAGGTTCACGTAATAAGAAATAATAATAATAGTATACGTAAGTTAACATTTAGTATTCATATTTACCGCGCATTTGTTTCCTCTGTTCTCAACAGAACGACGTAAAACAACCAAAAAAGAACTTAAAATCCCTAGAAAAACGTATAATGATACTCCGTGGTCGATAGATGCTTAATCAGCCGACGGTGCAACAGAAATACTCTGATTAAAGTTAATCATGATTAAGTTCTGCGGTGCAAGTGGGCAAAAGTCACTTAGAATCTTGCGGATAGATACTCAATGTTGTCAGATATAATTTAGTTTCCTTTGAATTTTACGTTCATCACCATTAATATTTATTATTTACTCACTAAAATAATCGATGAAGCTTATTGTCTCTTTCCTAATTTAATTCCTCACGCTCATCCACTATTTTAGTGGGCACATCTATCTGTCGTTCGTAAATCCGGAAAAATACATTGTGCGTAATAAATAATAAATGTATCCATCTACTGATTCAACCGCAACATTACCCAAACTGTTAATTTAATTTCTGCATTCACGAAATGAAATATAACAGTTAAAAATTTACCTTATCTTTAGCTATTCTATAAATTACATTTCTTGATCGCAGCGTGCTCATGTTCTCCCTGACTTTTTCGGCCACTTTCGGTCCGACCCACACGGAGCCCAAGTGCGTCTGCAACATTGATAAAGGTGTGTCTCCCCTGTGATTGGGGATGTTTAAACTAGCTTGTGCCTGAAACAATTCAAATAACATACTGTAGTTGCAGCAAACGATATCATCAACAAAAAAGGCAACCCTTCAAAGATCGTTCAACGATTTAATACATCCACGACCGAACGTGTACTTACTTAAACCTAATGTAAATATTGTAGATACTGCAGTGTACTTACTTGTAAAACTAATGTAGATATTGCAGTAGTATTTCTAGCTAAAATCGCCCAATGCAGGGCGGTGTTTCCTTGATTAGAATCCGCTAAACTGGTGTTTGCGCCTAAAGTTAAGAGCACCCTCGTCGGATCCAGGGTGCACACCTTCCAGCAGGACCACATCAGGGGAGTCATCCCGCCCCGGTCCACGAGATCCGGGCTGACGCCCCGCGCGACGAAATAGGCCACCAGCGCCGTGTGCCCGAACTGGGCCGCCAAGTGTATGCACGAACACCCCTCCGCGTCCCTCAGGGTGGGATCGGCTCCGGCGTTAATTAAAATCACGGCGGCGTCCAGGTGGCCCTGTCGGGTGGCCCAGTGCAAGGGGGTCGCGTTCAGCTCGCCGCCTATGGCGTCCACTTCGGCCCCTTTATCGATGAAGTAACGCATTATCTCCTTGCGGTTGTTGATCGAGGCCCAGTGCAGTAACGTTACGGTTTCGCTGTCTCGTTGGTTCACGTTGTAGCCGGCCTCGATTAGCTCGCGTACTCTCGCAAACGCTCCATACTAATGAAAATAAATTAGTTGGAATTTGAATGGATTAAATACTAGTATTACTATTTATATTATTAATCTACTTAAGAGAGGCAACCCGTTACACATATCGATGGTCCTCTGCAATACTGGCAAAACTCAAAATTTCATGCTACTCCCCAATTACTTCCTCATTATCATCAGAAAATAGTATACATTTTTTGCCCGAATATTGCTTGGAATCAAACGTGAGACGACATAATAGAACTAAACCAACGATTTAACAGTGAGTGCTCTAATAATAAATGTAATTACGCAGGCTAGAATTTCATGATAAATAAGCATTCCGGCAGTCACACGTGAGACGGCGTATTCTAATTAAACCAATGATTTAACAGCGGGTGCTCTAATAATAATTGTAAATTTAGTATTTAGACTGTAGTTAACTAACTCATAAGCAGGCTAGAATTACACATTCAAATAGCATTCGGGCAGTCTAATAAGTCGTGTGAAGACGTACGAAACTAAACCAGCGATTTAAGTGGGTAAATATAATATTTAGTCTTAATAAGTCTACAGTAGTTAACTAATTCATAATTCTCAATTGTTTACCTGGGTGGCTTTGACAATATCAAAACCGCTGTAGTCGTGCTCGACGGCGGGGACGACCGGCTCCTTGGAAATTAAGCTGTGGCAGTCTTTGTCGGTCTCAACGCAGCCGCCGGCCGTGGCCGCGGCCCCGCACGTATTTTGATACATCGTCTCTTACTGGCTACGCTAAAATTATTTGACAGGACGACATTAAAATGCAGGTTAGCTGCTTGACCTTCCTGTCTTTCACAAACAATTGATTTAATCGCTGCCAACCGCGAAACGATGAAACCGAAATTACCATAGATAACACATGCGTAGATCTCGGAAACTCAATACTGCTCCCAACTTAAAATCATTCCGCTGAAATAATAAAATTACCGGAAATAGTGGTAATTTGCCACCTCGACACTAGGCGGCGCCAAAAATCGTGTTTCCAAAATTACTGTGAATTAAAAATTATAGTTTTTCTGGAATTATGCAGTGTGTTTTTATTAGGGCTGGGAATCGAATACGAATAGTACGAATAATTCGAATATTCGAATATTCGAATACGAATAAATCTACAAAAGAATTATTCGAATATTCGAGTATTCGAATATTCGAATTATTCAAATATTCGAGTACTCGAACATTCGAATATTATTCGAGTACTCGAATATTCGAATATTATTCGACTATTCGAATTATTCGAATATTATTCAAATATTCGAATATTCAAATCTACGGAAAAAATGAGAAGAATTAAATTTATGGGAAATTTAATTCTAAAGATATTTGTATTCTTATCTTTTCTCATCAAAGTGATACTTTTTGAGAAAAAAAACAAGAAACACTTAGAGTGTACCCACATTACCGTGTGCCCCAGCAAAAATTATTAGAAATAATTTGTATGAAAATTAGTTCTAAACACATTTGTATTCTTATATTTTTCTCATAAAAGTAATGAAATTGAAAACATTTTCCAAAAACAAAAAAAACACCAAGAGCGTACCGATACTACTGCATCTCTTACAAAGAAAATGGTCATTTATAAGAAATTTAATTCTAAACATATGTATTCTATTCTTATGTTTTGCTTATAAAACTAATAATTTTTGAGATATTTGTAAAAAAAAACAAAAGGTAAAAGGTAGTGTACACTTTTCAGACATTACTGTGTGTCCTAGAAAAAATGCTATAAATATAATTTATTGAAAATTTAATTATGAACATTTGTAATCTTAAGATTTTTCGAATATTTCAAACGTTATAACTTTTATTGGTAGTCTAGTATTTGAATATTTATTATAATTACCTGTAGATTTATTCGTATTCGATTCGCAGCCCTACTTAGTATCATATGATTATCAAAAAATACGTGTGCTGGAAATAAATACTCGAATTTATTCAAACTATTCGAATATTTCAATATTCAAACTATTCGAATACTCGAATATATACGAATATTTCGAATATTCGAATATATTCGAACATTTCGAATATTTGAATTATTCGAATATTCGAATTATTCGAATAATTCGAGTATTCGAATAATTCGAGTATTCGAATAATTCGAGTATTCGAATAATTTCTGGAACGAATATTCGAATACTCAAATCATAAAAATTCCCAGCACTAGTTTTTATGTCTATAGCAAATTTTACTTTTATTTTTGGCAAACTTTAAGTTTACATCTTCCAGAACAATTTCGAATGGTTTTTACAATGACAAAAGTCGAAAATATTGAATAATAATAATGCCTCTCTCAGGCATGGCCAACTCGGAAACAAAATTATGTGGCTCACACCTTATAAAAGATAAACTATTATTTTATAACTTTCTAGATGTAAATTAATATCTCAAAGTTGCAGCCGAACTAAAAACACAAAAATGTATGCATTATCTATGGATCGTACACCTCTAGCATAGATTTTCATATATATGAAAATCTATGACCTCTAGCGGAATTATATTGTAGATGTCTTCTCTATGATTATAATTCAGTTTATCTGTTGCGTGCGGCTTATTCATTCAATTTTAGAAAAACTAATACCCACCATTTTCTAGAGAAATCTAAATTTTAAATTATTAGATAAAACTAATACCCACTATTTTGTAGAGGAATCGAAATTTTAAATTATTAGATAAAACATATAAAAGAACAACCATTATTTCACAAGTTTCTAGTTGTAAATTCATACCTCAAAGTTGCAGCTGAACTAATAAAGACACAAAAATTAATGGATACGAAAACATCCAGCGGAATTGTATTGTAGATGTCTTATCTATATCTATGATTGTAATTCAGTTCATCTATTGCGCGCGGCTTATTCAATCAATTCTAGAAAAACTAATATCTACTATTTTGTAGAAAATCTAAATTTTAAATTATAAGATAGAACATATAATAAAAGGTAAACTATTATTTTACAAGTTTCTAGTTCATAAATTTATCCCTCAAAGTTGCAGCCAAACTAAAAACACAAAAATTTATGCATTTTCTATGGATACGAAGACCTCTAGCGGAATTGCATTGTAGATATCTTTTCTATGAATATAATTCTGTGAATCGAGTTCATCTGTTGCGCGCGGAATTGTTATTGTTAGGTTAATCATAATTCAGTGTTTAAAGAGTCGTACAAATGCACAAAATGAATAAACGCAAGTTCGATTCGCCTGAAAAGAGCCCCCAGAAGCACGCCAAGTGAGTTGAGATAATTAGAAACAAACAAAAAAATGGGTTAATTAGAGGGTTGGAGCCCCCCAGCCGCACTGCCTACTTTGATTAACTTTATATATGCCATTATTAATTCGCGTAACTCAACTGATATACCGTAGACTCCTCGCAAGACTTAATTTTGCAGTGTTACGAACAAGTTGAATGATTAATATATTTGGGCTATTTTTTGTCTTTATTTATTGGTTTACGACTTTAATTATGTGGCATAAATGTCGTTGCAAGATTTAATTTTGCAGTGTTATGAACAGGTCGAACGATTCATATATTCGGACTACTTTTTGTCTTTATTTATTACTTGTGCAATAAGTAAGAGTTTTCAACTTTAATCATGTTGCAGATATGTCCTTGCAAGACTTAATTTTGCAGGTGGAATGATTCATATATTCGGGCTATTTATTGTCGTTATTTCATGCCTCTGCAACGAGTAAGGGTTTTCAGTTTTAATGGATGAATTACATTGTAGAAGTGTTAGGGTCACAAGGCCGGACGTCCCCAGTTTGGACCCGCAGCAAGATAACCTCGTATTTCAACAGATCGAGTTCGACCATTACATCGGCCAGATTTACGGGGGGATGCCCGGAGCACAGTCGGGGCCCGTTCCCATCATGAGGATGTTCGGGATAACCAAGGAAAGTAACAGCGTTTGCTGTCACATACACGGATTCACTCCTTATTTGTATTTATTGCTGCCGGATGTGTTCACTAAGGATGATTTAGAACCCTTTAAGGTAAGTTAAATGAGTTTTCTTAAGGGAGTCACTTCCTCAAAAATGAACAAAATAGTCGTTTTTCTTTTATCGTCGATTCTAATTCGACACTCAACTCTGC
Source organism: Ocypus olens (assembly GCA_910593695.2). Taxonomy (NCBI): domain Eukaryota; kingdom Metazoa; phylum Arthropoda; class Insecta; order Coleoptera; family Staphylinidae; genus Ocypus; species Ocypus olens. The sequence continues at coordinate 45,751,847 of OU343054.1, forward strand.
GCATAAAACAATATTTTATATTTTTCTGGTTAGCAGTAGTGATCGAAATTTGTAAGCAAAGTGGGGGAGGCGAGCTCTTGTATGGACTATTTTTTGATTCTCCTGAAAAATTTACTCTTTTAAGTTTAACTATAAAAGCGATTATTTTTTTATTGTAAAGGCGGTATCGATACCCACCTTCATGGCTGAGAATATTTCCATATGTTGAGTGGCGGATTTTTTAAAAATAAAAAAAAGTCGAAACATTCTTCATGTCATCCAATTAATATTTTTTTAATTCCTCAGCCATAAATGCTTACTTTGGATATAATAACATGTATGCAAAATTTTAGAGAAATCGGTCAAGTAGTTTTCTGGAAAAGTGTACCTAAAAATCACGTTTTTTAATGGAAAACGGCTGAGGAAGTGACCACCTTAAGGTACATTTTGCAAGGGTTATAGGACGAATTTACGAGTTACTATTGGGTATCTAATGAACCCCTATGGGCCGTTCACACGTGCGAGCTTTACTTAAGGCTTGCTGTATACAAGCAAACTATGCTGTGCAGACGTACAAGCGCGGTTTGTGGAATTTTTAAAAATTTAAAGAATAATTGCACAAACTAGGTATACACGGTGTTGGTCGTGTCGTGTGGAGGGTGGTCGAGCCGTGTCTACAGTTTTTTTTTTTGACACTGTAGTAGGTACGTGCAGGCTGGAAAGATGAGACTGGACTGAAGTTGGCACGTGCTTACCTGCATCTTTTGCGCTGTACGGAATAGTTTGCATAAATATACTGTACAGGCAAGTCGCTGTCTCGTGGAAGGCCCATTAGAGTGCACACTGTGCCAGTTTTATTCCATGCATGTAAAACCAGCCCTTATTCCTTTTATTTATGCTTATTATTATAATATTTTTTCTAAATTTTTCTGAATTAAAAATCTAATTTTTCCAGTCAAGTTTAAACGATGCTATATTAGCAGACGTCCGTAAAATGGAAGGCTTGAACGAAACCGTGCTGATGGTCGAACTGGTCCAGGGTCAATCGCTGGTCGAATATCAAGGTGAGGAGAATCAAAATTTCGCCAAAATCTCGGTGGCCCTGCCCAAACTGGTGGCGCCGGCCAAGAGATTACTAGAAACCACGACGGTTTACAAAAAACTGGAGAACCATCACTTGCGCGTGTTCGAGTCGAACGTCGATATTGAAATGAGGTGAGTTTTACACGAACGGCACCCAGTTATCGGTTGTTCCGAAAATGTCCATGTTTACAGATTTATGATCGATTCCAAAGTGTTGGGCTGCGCCTGGATCGAGCTGCCTGCGAAAAAGTGGCACCGCAGGACTCCCAAGTCCAAGTTTCCAGTGACTTCCAGGTGCCAGCTCGAGGTGGACGTTTCCTGTAGTGATTTTATAGCGCACGCTCCCGAAGGCGAATGGGGATCCGTGGCGCCGTTCCGTTTGCACAGTTTTGATATTGAATGCGCCGGAAGGAAAGGTGATTGATGGTTTAATGTTGAAGAATATAATGGCATGTTATAGGCGAAAGTGACATATCTGGCAATTATAACTGCTGAAGTATTAGCCGCTTCAATGAAAATATTACTGTTTGCCGATAAACCTCTCGCCAATAAATTCAATTCTAGGCGACTAAGGAGAGACACTTCGCTCACATGCCATATTATAGCAGCTCGGAGTATGGGCAGTGTTTTTTTTTGCTAGTATAACACAACCTGTAATATATCGTATTAAAATACAATTAATATTCATTTAATATCGATGAGATCGGGGCGGCACTAAAAAGTGTGTGTCCTCGAACATTATTGTAAATAGTTAAATTTAGAATTAGAATATGTTACCGTGAAGAGCATTATTATTTACTCGACCCACGATCCGATTAGCAAAGAAGCTAATACATAACAAAATTTAAATTTTGTTCTCTGGAATGTTATTACTATTATTTTTCGTAGGAATTTTTCCCGAACCACAAATCGATCAAATAATCCAGATAGCGAATGTGGTCCAGTTGCACGGTGCAGACGAGCCGATGATTTGCAACGTCTTCACCCTGAACAAATGCGCCCCGATTGGTCATGCTGAAGTAAGTCGCCTTGGCTCTGAATAAATAAATGATTTGTTCTCACTAATTAAAACTCTGTTCTTGTGAATTTGCATCGGAGATGGTCACTGTTTTATTCTTTACTGGATATAACAAGATTTACACTTTTAACCCTTTTCACTCCAGCCTTGTGGCTCGTATAGTACACCAAAACAAAATCAAATTTATCTTCTACATCACTTATTTCAGAATTTTCTTCGTAATAAAAACACGTTAAAATAAGCGCACAAAACCAACAAACAAGGCTAAACAGAAACGACAGTGGATTTAAAGTTCATATTTTAAATATCGTGTTATCGGCGACAATAACGCAAAGGGTTAAAAGGATGACAACATTTAAATTGGGGCAACACGCCTCGAGTGCTTGGTACAACTCTAACTGTGGATTTCTTAAATCGTCATAAAACTGGTACTATATTTTCGGCTGTGCAAACGATCTTTCAAATGGTAAACGGAATATATAAATTGACGTTAGGTTCTGCGATTACAATACACATAATTTGATTGACATTTACTTTTTAGCAATGTTTATTAACAAATTCTTTTCTATTTTGATGTGTTTGCTCTTTTGAGGCTCCATTTCTAATTTAAACAATAACAATTCAAAAATGTATTTCGTGACCGACAGTGACAAACAATAAAGAACGTTTACACAGCTGAAAATAACGTGTGAGCCACAAAATTTTGTTTCAGAGTTGGCTTTGATCTAAATGAGGCTTGTCGCATATTATAATGATTATTATCATTAGTTCAATTGAATTAGATATAGAAAAATGAATTAATCTCAGACATGACTGCTATGTTTCTCTCTCATGCATGGCCAACTCAGCAACAAAATTCTACGAAAAACCTGGCTTAAATAAATGTTTGTGAAATCCACCGTAAGCATAATTTTGTGTTTACAAGAAAACAAGAAAAAGTTGTCGGAAAACTTGAATGCATAATAAATTTATTTGAAAGTGCAAACCTTGTTGCGCCCAACCCTGCACTAACTTTACATTCTAGGTGTTCAGCTTCCAATGTGAGAAACAGATGCTATTGGCTTGGGCGGCGTTCGTGCGCGAACTGGACCCCGACATTCTCACCGGCTACAACATTAACAACTTCGACCTTCCCTATCTGCTCGACAGGGCGAAGCATCTCAAATTGGATAAATTCTTCCATCTGGGGAGGATACTGGCCATAAAGTGAGAATGTTTTACATAAAATCGTTAAAATAAGTTGTATTGATAGTACAAAAGTAAGTACCGTGAGATCAGAAAGTCGAAAATAGTTGGCAAAAATAGTCTGAAAATCCCTATAATCATTGAAGCAATGTTATATTGGCTGTCGTGAATCCTTTGCGCTTTGTTTATTTTTTGAGGTTACTTGTCTTGAAAGTAGACAAAATCGACACCAGTGACGGCTCGCAAGTTTTTTTTGGTATGGCCGAGGTCATGTTAGCAATACAGATAGGAAGGGTCAGTTGCAGAGATCGCACCTATCTGTATTACCACCTCGGCCGTACCAAAAAAAAACCGTCACTGATGTAAACACAAGACTATTTTTAAAACAAGTAACCCTTATGTCACTGCATTGGAGAATTCCAGACAGCCAACATAATATTACTTGAATTATTATCCCCATTTTCTGAAACGATTTTCGACTTTTCGATCTCGCAGTGTGGCGATGAAGAGAAAGTCGATACATTTTTTGATGATAGGGCCGAGGTGAAGGAGGTCACGAACCAGACCAAATTCGGAAGGAGGGCGACGAAATCCATCAATTTTGAGGGGCGCGTCCCCTACGACATGTTCGTGGTCATGAAGAGGGATTTCAAACTGAGGTCCTACACCCTGAACAACGTTTCCAACGAGATTCTCGGCGAGCAAAAGGAGGACGTGCATTACAGCATCATCACAGATTTGCAAAACGGAGATGAACAGACCAGAAGGAGGTAAGAGTGTTATGAAAATTTCCATCAGCTTGAATTTTTCCAAAATTGGTCGGAATGCATGCTGAATTATAATTTTGTAAACACTGAACTTTAGAATAATTTCATGTGAAGAGAATGTAAGTTTGCCAAATTGTAATAATTTTAATTCAAAAACAGTATAAAAATAGTAATAACTAATAAAACAGTTACTGTCCGCGCCCCATACCTTGGCGAGAAGCCGCGCAGCCCGAATAGTCCCGAGTGCGCCGTTTATAGCCGATCGACAAATTGAAAATGTTCCGCGCGGCGGTCAGTGGCGCTGTATTAAAAATACATGCCCAATACCACTGCTGTTCGTCGCTACTTCTATCGCATGTTATTCGCCGCCGCGGCGCCGCTGGAATTTTTAAAATGTAGCGGAAGTAAAATACCACTGCGCATCAGAGCCGCTCGCCAAGGTATGGGGCGCGGACTGTATATTACTTTCTTCACAATTTATTTTTAAAGCTAGATATACATTTCAGGTACTAAGTACCTATCATCAATTGCTAACTCTAGCTAAATTAGTAAATTTTTTAATTCAGTTTACAACGTAATGTCATGTTTTAGATTGGCTGTTTACTGCATAAAAGATGCACTGCTGCCTCTAAGATTACTCAATCACGTGAAGAGTTTCACCAACGACGTGGAAATGTCTCGTGTCACCGGCGTACCCTTAACCAGTTTGCTTAATAAAGGAGAACAAGTGAAAGTCGTTGCACAGTTGCTTCGACACGTAAGTTTTTATATTTTCGTTTACAAAAAAAAATATCTGCATAGTTGCATAATTATACAATTTATTGACATCTTTGCAGGCCAGAGAACATAATTACTTCATGCCGGTGCACCACGGGGCGCCAAGTTCCGAACAATATGAAGGAGCCACGGTAATCGAACCGAAGAGGGGCTACTATAAGGAACCCATAGCTACCCTCGATTTCAGCTCTCTGTACCCTAGTATTATGATAGCCCACAATCTCTGCTACACCACTTTGTTAAGACCACAGATGAAAGAAAAATTGGGGTATGTCATTTTTTTAAAGCACACAACAACCAATTTATGAGTAAATTTCCATGGGTGTGAAGTTGGCAATAGATCCAGCACTAGATTTTAATTAAATTAAATTCATATCTCTCGATACTCGCAATATAAATCTCGATTGTTTTTAAAGTTTGCAATCAGCCATAACTAAATAAAAATGCTTATGTTAATAAATAAGAAAAGTACAGTACTTCAATAATCAAGGGTCAAAAAATCTTACTGGCATCCCTTCATCCCCCAAAAAATTAATTGCCCCCCGACACTCGCAGAAATCCTTACTCTGCAATATAAATTTTGATTTTTTTTTAAGTTTGAAATCAGCCATAATTAAATAAAAATTCTTTTTTCGTCAACCGCCGTGAAAGTGACGGCTTTCCGACTTGACACCATTAATCGAAAATTGATAATTCCAGTACACCGAGAGGTTGCTAGGCTACGATGAAATAACAGTCCGGGAAAATTTTTGTCGGACAGTAGATGCAGCGATTGACGAAAAAATAGTATGTGCGTCACGTAGGAAAAATGCATTCCCGGACTACTATGACTGTTGGACTCGGCTGGCGCCTCGCCACTTCACAGTCGTCCGGGAATACTTCATTTTTCCCACTAGACACACAATTTATTATTCTAATACAAGTACTTTAAAATTTTTTTTGAGGTTTTAAAACGGAACTGAGCGTTCGATCGTTTGCAAAGTGTAAACGCCCAAACACAGAAAGCTAGAGTCCATAAACGATGTAATTTTCTAGGTTGACGCCTGAAAAAATAACCAACACCCCGGCGAATTGTATGTTCGTAAAGACAACCGTTCGGCGCGGATTGCTGCCGCACATTTTGGAGCACCTGCTGGCGGCACGTAAACGAACGAAGGCGGAACTGAAAGAGGCCACGGATCCCTCATTAAAGGCGGTACTGGAGGGAAGGCAGTTGGCCTACAAAATATCGGCCAATTCCGTCTACGGCTTCACCGGAGCCCAAGTGGGCAAGCTGCCCTGCTTGGAAATATCCGGGGTACGTGTCGACTTGCACTAACAAAGATTTTTAATTGTATGCTCTGTCCGAATGTTTAAAAATTACCAAAATTATTTTTTTTTATGTAAAATGTCATGATTTTTATTTTGCTAATTTATGGTGTCATTTCGAACAAAACTATTAGAGTTAACAGTGATGTTATTTGTTAACACCGACAGATGGCACAATGTCTGTCAACTAACATCGATGTATATTAACATTTTCAATGTTAAGCAAAACGGTCGATATATTTTGAGGTTATTTCGTGGTTTGTGTTTTTCATCAACAAAAAACTCAAATGGATAATAGTATTATCCCAATATTGATATACATGCTTTGTGAAAGGCTCATTTTATTTCTAAAGATATCAAAAACTTATTATTAATCATCTATCATAATATACATGAAGTTGTTCGTGCTGTAGACTCACTGTTGTCAATTTGTGTACAACCGGTTGTTTAGAATACAGTTTTTAACAGCGCTGTTCAATTTCACATATTGCAATTTTAATAACATCGCTGTTAATAATAGTTGTTCAGAATAGCACTATTAACTAATGTGATTTCTGTTGAAATGAAAGAAGATATTATTAATACAAAAACTTTGAAAATACTGCCCAAAAATTGGGGGGGATTTGGGTTGGAAATAACGGATGATATGGGACATTGGCTTAGATAGTGGAGGTCCTTCAGCCACAACCGATTATTTACAATATATTATTCATATTAAATGAAAATAGACATCCATAGACATCCATGCCCTTGCAGGGATTCGAACCATGAACCCTCCGCATTAGTTCTGGCGCGAATATAGCCCAAAAAAATTAAAAATTTAAAAGAAACGACAAAAATCAAATACTTGAAAATACTGACAAAAAAAACCAAAATTCATTAAATCAGGTAAATAGACCAGAAAAAAAAATTAAAAACCTAAAATATAGACCAAAGAAATAAAAAAATAATTATTTATAAAGTTAAAAAAGCAATTTACTTTCAACGATACTTTTCTTTTCAAGAGTGTGACCGCCTACGGACGTTCAATGATCGAACAAACCCGCCAGGTGGTCGAGCAACGCTACTGCATAGCGAACGGCTACAAAACGGACGCGAAAGTAATTTACGGCGACACCGACTCCGTCATGGTGAACTTCCAGGTCGACACCCTGGAGGAGAGCATGGCCCTCGGCCGGGAGGCCGCCGAATACATAAGCGCGAAATTCATAAAACCCATCAAGTTGGAATTCGAGAAGGTCTACTTCCCCTACCTATTAATCAACAAAAAACGATACGCCGGCCTGTACTTCACCCGGACCGACAAGTACGACAAGATGGACTGCAAGGGGATCGAGACGGTCCGTCGGGACAACTGCACGCTGGTCGTCGACGTCATCAACACGTGCCTGCAGAAGCTGCTGATCGACAAGGATCCGGACGGCGCCGTGGCCCACGCGAAGAAGGTCATCTCCGATCTGCTGCAGAACAACGTGGACGTCTCGCAGCTGGTGATCACGAAGGAACTGTCGAAGGCGGACTACTCGGCGAAGCAGGCGCACGTCGAGCTCGCCAAGAAGATCACCAAGAGGGATCCGGGTAACGCGCCGAAACTGGGCGATCGGATTCCTTACGTTATCACCGCTGCCGGGAAGAATTCGAAGGCTTATGAAAAGGCAGAGGTGAGTTATGCAATTGTTATACATGAAATATAAAAATCAATTTGGAAAAACCGCTAAATATTCTATCATTAACCCACATCAATAAGCGTTTTAACGTAATGTCTGCGACAGCCGGGTAGCATCAATAAGCGTTCTGATGAATTTATTTGTTTTTATATCCGAATAACGCTCATCATTGACGCTGCAGATATGTTTTTAGTTTTGGAGCAAAATCCAACACTAGAAATCGATGTTTGAAAAATGGACATTTTTTACGTCCGTCGGGTGTAATATTGCCAGATATACCCGTACTGAAAGCGTTAATAAAGGAGAGTTTGTGTCACAGATAAATTATCTAAAGTAAATAACATTGCTACTAGGTGTCACTAAAGCCCTCGCTTGGGTTAATATCTTTCTCTTTCTCCTTACCCCTAAATTTTCATGAGCCACCACTTCTTGTCCGATTCTAGCTTATGAATTTACCAACCGCAAGCATTTACAAATTCATGGCCGTTGCAATTTTACAGGATCCCATTTACGTTCTGGAAAATAACATTCCCATAGACGCGGATTATTACCTGCAGAACCAGCTGTCAAAACCATTGTTACGTATTTTCGAACCTATTCTAGGGGATGATGCATCTTCTATCCTACTACGTAAGTACATACAGGGTGTTCCTACTCAGAGGTAACAAGCGACTTTCTTGGGTTGAAAAAATCGCCGTGACACATCGATTTTTGTTTAGACTGGGACAACTTTTAATGACATTTTTACCTTCATAACCCTCATTTTAAATAGGGAAAGTGGGTCGAGTGATTTATCTTTGAAAAGCTCTTTTGATTCTGAATACGTGTCATTTGTTTTCGTTTTCATTGATTCCTGAGTAGAACGACAACACTTCGAATTTGTTTAACTCTCCAAAAAAATTGTAACAATCTAGTAAGGAATGTAAAATTGATGCGTGATTATTATTTTTTTGTTTCGTGTCGGCGATTTTTTCAAAAATGCCGCGTTACTCAACAAAGGCTCTTGTTACCTCCGAGATCGACCCTGTATATTAATCTGATCAAATTAGAATGTACTTGAACTTTTCTTATAGTTGCGCACATTTAACCAAGATTTGTTTATGGCTAGTGCGGTTTTTGCGTCGCCAATGTCGTTGAATATTGTTCGCAACGAACAATTTACAAAAAATATTTTCAAGGTGGCGAACACACAAGAACCAAAACTGTGGTTACCTCGAAAGTGGGCGCTTTGGCTGCGTTCACCAAAAAAAGGGAAACCTGTTTGGGCTGCAGGTCGGTGCTGCCGGCCGCCCACGAGAAAGAAGCCCTCTGCCAGCACTGCGTCTCCAAAGAACCGGTGCTGTACCAGCACGAGCTGTCGCACCTGCGTCAGTTGGAGGACAGGTTTTCCGCTCTGTACACGGAGTGCCAGCAGTGCCAGGGTTCGCTCCACGAGGAAGTGCTCTGCACCAGCAGGGACTGCCCGATCTTCTACATCCGCAAGAAGGTGCAGATGGAACTGGAAAACAGCAAGAACAGGGTCGCGCGGTTCGGCGACCCGGATTTGGAGGAGGCCGAGGAGGGTTGCGGTATGGATTTTTAAATTGTTTCGTTTGTAAGTCGTTCTTTTTTTTTTTTAATATATCTACACTTATCTGAATTGTTTTGTACAAAATTACTTATTAAAGTTCCAGTTTATCCCAAACTACGATAATTGCTTGCAGTGTGTAAATAATATTTTTATTCAAGCCACCTTTGGATGTGTAAAAGTTCAATTTGCATTTTTGTTTGTGGGTAATTCACTCTTAATATTATTTCTTTGGTAAATATAGTTAAGTCCCATTACTGCTTAAGGTCCGTTGTATCGTGTGAGCGACAATATTTTGTTGCAAAGTTGGCTGTGAGATGAATGAGGTATGTTGCATATTATTACGTCATGAGACTTGAATCAGATGTAGAAAAAAATGAATTAATCTCAGACATGACTGTCATGTTTCTCTCTCTTAGGCATGGCCAACTCTGAAACAAAATTCTGTGGCTCACACCTTATAATAAACGAGTTAATTTTTTGTGCAATTTAATTGGCTAGTTTCATACTTGAAATTGAGTCAGATTGTATAATTGACACAAAATTTATTGACAATTTAAATTGCGCAAGATATTAACTCATTTCTCGTTCAATAAATTGTATAGTGTAAAATGGCTTTTAGACAAATCCCTGAGAATAGAGGAAGTGGATTGTAAGGCTGATTCTCACTGAAATAATGTATCTCAATGTATAACAAAAGCGATGTTTAAGAGTTTTATTTTTCCAAAGTAAGAGTTCTTTCTTAGCTGAAAGATTCATCAAGAGTGGGAAAGTGCAAATTCTAATGTGTTTTAGAAACACGAACATTTGTATTACCAACACGATTGCCATCCGGGGAGAGGTTTAAGGCACTTCAGGGTAAGTGGAGGTGTGTAATACCGTGACCTCGTCACCCTTCCTGAAACTGAGGGTAAAAATCTATCTATTATCAAATTAAGGCACACTTTGTTTAAATGTTAATGCCGAATTTTTAAAAATCATCAAATTATTTAATGAAGTGTGACATTAGTTTTGGGAGGTTAAAATCCACTCAAAAATAAAATAAAAAATCCAGGTCCGTATTTTAACCCAGATTTGAATATGTTTCTCTAGATCAAGTGATTAAAATCTAAAAACAAAGACAACATTTTTCGTTTTTCTGTCAAATGTTAACAAACGATCACCGAACATACTTATTCGATTAAAAAAATGATAGATGGCGCTGACATAATTTTAGGGGGAAATTTTACTGTTGAATGGTCTTTATTAGCACTACCTAGCTTGATTAATTTCCCGGTCAAGGGGTTAAGTTGATGTGGTTGTTTAAATGACGAAACGTCGTATTTGAAAAATAAGATTATTTTCTGGAAGGGCTTACAAAAGTGCCTTAAGAAAGTGCTCTCGGTTTTTCAAAATAACTTCAAAAAAGAATATCTCTGAAAGTAGTCGGAACATTTTAAATTTCTTTTCAACAAATTATTCAGCATCAAAGCACGCAACTTTGTCTTAATTTAACCCTCTCCATCTTTACCGAGATAGCAATGCATTGCATTTGTATCACCCTGTATAATATTGTAGGAACCCCTTGTAAAACTATCCCTCTATTGATTGATTTACATTTTATAATAAAAACCCTTTTACTGTGTTGTTATAACACAAATTTTTATTGTTGACTACAGCTTTGGCAATTATCAAAACATGACTTTATGAAACTATAGCCAACAATAAAAATTTGTGTTATACGAACAAAGTAAAAGTGTTTTTATTATATTTACAACATGTATAACGAAGTAGAAGTCTCCACAATAAACAAGATTTACTTTTTAACCTCTTCAGGGACAGAAACACATTTGTGTACGTTTTAAAAAATGACGAACACATTTCAAACAAATTTGATTTAGCTCAATACTGCCATCTCATGTCAAGCTCCGAAAGCTGCTACAGTTGCACATTTCCATGTAAATACCTCCTGTCCGGTTCTACTGGCGAAATGTCAATTATTTCTTAAAGGATTTTAAACTTCAAAATTAATTTGTCCCTGAAGAGGTTAATCAACACGAGAAAAAATTTGGTCACATCTCCATTTCAGCCCGAATGAACATTTTTTACACGTTTCTTCTAATTCTAGACTCAGTTTAATTGCTTGGAAATTTAAACTATGCATAATTGAATTTTAATCTAAATCTTTTGTAAATTAGCATCCCTCCAGTTTTCTTCAATGAAAAAAAAAAATGAGCGATGTGTGTTACATGCCAAACTATAAAATTTTGCAGTTTTTTTTTATCCAAAGGAGGCTCTGATTACAAATTTATTTAAACATACTGTACAATAATAATAATTACAAATTCGTTAAATATAACTATATTTATATATATACTTTTTCATATATGATATCGGAATGATTCACACACCATATTAATGATAAACACACTGTTTTATTTTTGTTTTGTTTTAATAAATAAGTTTTGGAACGTAAGAACTTATCATTTACTCGTCTGGCCGAAAAGGGAAAGTAAACCGTTCAATCCGTGAATTAAGAGACAGACTAGAAGCTAACGGGGCGTCCGTGTCGTGTTATTTTTTGTTCTGCAGCGCGTTCGCCAGCCAGTCCATCGCCTGGTCGAGGCCCTCCCCTTTCGTCGCCGACGTCTTGAATATTTGGAAAGTCCTATTTTTTAACGCCTCCAGTCCCAGCGCCTGGTGCACCTCGGCCACCGTCATCGAGCCCGCCATGTCCTGCTTATTCGCTAATACTACTAGGATCGCTTCTGTCAATTCCTCTTCCTGTAAATATATTTTCAGATTCCAATTCCGTTATGATCTTCACCTAATTCTTCTCGTCTATATATATTATATTGTTTGGTATGTATGAGACTGCACTATATGACCAACCCATGAATTATTATTATTATTATTATAAGACTTGACGTAAAACCTCTAGTTGATAACTAACAAATACTGATCATTGATTGATTCTATCATTACGTAAAATAAACAAATTGAATTGATCTGTCAACGAAGATTTGATATTTATAGCCATTAATATTGTATGTTTATTAAAAAACACCCTCAAGTAACATAACCTCAATGTGTTAACAACTTAAATTTTTTTAAATAAAAAATCAAGGCACACTTGAGGTTTTTTTTTTTAATGAATATACTTATCATGCGATTAACCCACGACATAAATGTTCAAAAATATTTCAAATTTTCAAATATTTTGTAATACTCAATATCATAAAATCGAATAGAATCATTAATACAGAACATTTTCTATTACAAATAAATTCTGTTAAGTAACTAATGTTGCCTCTAAATATCACTAAAGCCCATAATGTTCGTTATACTCGCATAAGTACATTGGGAATTAATGGGTTAAGACGGAGATTACTATAAATCACAAATATTTGGTTTTTATAGCCATTAATATTATGTGATTTATAATAATTGAAGACGTCGGGGATTATTATAAATCGCAAATATTCGAGTTATATTCAAAGCTTTATCGTAACATCGATGTCGATGCTAAATAAAATCAACAAATATATGCCACAATATCAAAAAATCGAAAATAGTTGGTAGCACATTTGCTGAAAATCCCTATAAAAATTCAAGTAAAATTACATTGGCTGTCTGGAATTCTCCAATGCAGTACAGTGTACATTTTCTTAATTTTGGCATCTTGTGGTTTTGTAAGGTTAATTTTTTTTTAAATAGTTTTTATCTGCCGAATTTAAACATTGGCAGTTATTTTCAGATTTATCATCACTATTAATAATACATTTAAGATTATTTGTCTAATTGTTTTATTTCAATTTCAGGGTTTTCCATGCCGAAATTCCCATTCTTAGTGACGCCACTGAACTTCTATTAGTTAGGTTATGTTTTAAGGGCTGCCAACCAGTGGTGTATTGGTAAAATAAGAAGTAAGAGAACGCATGGTGAGAGTAAAGAAGTAAGGGAACGCATGGTGAGAGCAAAAAATAGTCCGCGACTTTCCACAAGTAGTTTACTGAAGTTTTTCAGAGATCATCTTATTTTAAGCAAAGTATTGTTTTCCTTGTAAGCTTTTTTATTTTTTTTAAATTCAAAATATTAACAAACACAAACGCATTCCGTTTCTGAAAAAAGGTGCCGGAATGTCATTCCTCCCCGTTCCCCCTCCAATACACCACTGCTGCCAACTATTTTCGACTTTATGATCTCACGGTATATCCGACATATAAAAATCATAACCTCAAAATTTAATGTTTTTCCGCAAATAACGCAACGCTATTCGCAAATACATTGGAAATTGTCTTGCAAAATTTGTGATGAATGAAATGATAAAAGCACATGATTGTTTTACACATGTAAAATAATATATAAAATGTGTTCAACGAGAAATTAATAAAACGTATATTTCTAATAAAGTTATATTCATCGTACTTACCCTTAACATATTAAATAATTCATCTTTAGATATACCTATCCTCTCCTTGTCTGCGGAATCCACTACGTAAATAATAGCGTCCGTGTTACTGTAGTAACACCGCCAGTACGGTCTGTAACGAAAAAATGAAACCTCGGTTGTTATATAAGCGATGTGTTTACCTAATACTAGTTTGTCCTCCGAGATCCCAAACTTGAAATTTCAGATTCTTATATTGTACTTGCTCCACGTTGAAGCCGATGGTCGGGATGGTGGTGACCACCTCGCCGACCTGCAGTCTATAGAGTATGGTCGTTTTGCCGGCCCCGTCCAGGCCCAGGATTAATATCCTCATCTCCTTGGCGCCTAATAATCCCCGGAAATAACTCCAGAGTCCACCTGAACAAAAAAAAAATATCGAACATTTTAGTAAAATAGTTTAACGCATCTTAAAAGTAATTAAAAACTAAACATCTTTTGTTAGTGAATATTTTTCATAGACTTATGTCAATAGCCCTTGACGATTCATCATAATTGTTGTATGTTAAATGAAATATAGAAAAATTATATTTATAAGTCTGTCAATAAAGATGTTTAATATACAGGGTGTTTCAGAACTCTGGGAACGGTCAATCACGTGCTTATTTGTCAAAATTTCAAAAAAAAATTTATACAAAAGTTTTGTATAATAGTGAGCTGCACGCCCTAAAAATATTTAAATTTATACAGGGTGTCTCATAACAAAGTTACAGACCAAACTTATGTTTTTTTAAATGGAACACCCTGTATTTTTTGTCATTTTTGAATTATATGGAGCAAATAAAGGTGAGTTCCTTCAATACTCCCTATACCTATTGTTTGCCGTTTTCGAAATATTTGAAGATTTGTTGAAATGCATGGTCTGGCTGAAATTTTATTTTTGCCCCAGTGATTGACGTTAAACGATTAAAATCATTTCTATTATTTGGTTGAAGGTTCGAACTAGAGAGCCAACCATGATTTCATACAAAAAATTATACAGGGTGATAAAAAAAAATGCGGTAGAAAAACCCAACTTATAAAGTTGAATAACTTCGTTTTTTCAAATGGCACACCCTGTATTTAGTAATGTATTCTCAAGTAGAATCCAATTATCTTTCAGATTATAATAATTATTCCTGATATGATAATCGCCGAATACAAGAAAACTATTGAGATTAGGAACGGGGAACCCTTATACAATCTGAAAGATAATTGGATTCTACTTAAGAATACGTTACTAAATACAGGGTGTGCTATTTGAAAAAAAACGAAGCTATTTAACTTTATAAGTTGGGTTTTTCTACCGCATTTTTTTTATCACCCTGTATAATTTTTTGTATGAAATCATGGTTGGCTCTATAGTTCGAACCTTCAACCGTATAATAGAAATGATTTTAATCGTTTAACATCAATCACTGGGGCAAAAATAAAATTTCACCCAGACCATGCATTTCAACAAATCTTCAAATATTTCGAAAACGGCAAACAATAGGTATAGGGAGTATTGAAGTAACTCACCTTTATTTGCTCCATATAATTAAAAAATGACAAAAAATACAGGGTGTTCCATTTAAAAAAAACAAGTTTGGTCTGTAACTTTGTTGTGAGACACCCTGTATAAATTTAAATATTTTTAGGGCGTGCAGCTCACTATTATACATAACTTTTGTATAAAACATTTTTCGAAATTTTTAAAAATAAGCACGTGATTGACCGTTCCCAGAGCTCTGAAACACCCTGTATATTTTTCATAAACTACTTGATTTTTATTAAAAAGAAGAACTGATTAAGGTTGGCAGCACTTACTTCATGATACACTTTTAATTAACTAAAAGTGTGTTTTATTTAATTAAAAAGAAGAAATTGAATAATTTTGATATTTTTGGCTTATAATTATGAAATTTTAATAGTTACGGGAAATTTTCATTAACATTGATCGTTTGGTGTTAAAATGAGCGTTTTATAAAGAATAAATATTTTTAGTAAATGCGCTAGTTTTTTAACAAAATCGATATATGTGAAAATATCACGAAAATCCCGATTATACCATCAATTCCTACCGGTGCAAATTAGAATTTACATGACGGTGACATCACTATCATTTTTTTACAGATCTCAAGCTCCTGAAGCAATTTTCTCAGTCGATTACTTTTTACAGTTTTTCAAATCGTTGAATGCATTTTCGGTTATCCTAAGTCAAATTTAGATTGTTGCCATTTTGTTTAAAGCAAGAGAGCATTGGAATTGTTTTAACGGGAAATTAGAAATGCATTGATTTTTTAATAATAATAATAATATTTTTTACCATTTTATAAAAATTGCATTTTTCATTTTCCTCGCTATTCAATCCATCTTTTCTTAGTCGTTGCCATCAATTGCGTTACAGCATTTAGAGACAATTTCTCAATTAATTTTTTAACCGTAGAACTGTATCGTGGGGTGAAAAAACACCCCAGAGGGGTTTAAATCTTGTGCCAAACACAACCGGCTTACGTTTACGACCCAGGACCGTAACCATAATTCAATTTCAACATCTGGGAGTACGGAGAGCACACTTGCCGTGTCAGTACCACGTGTAGCCTCGAGCAGCAAAGGCTTAAGGTGCGTCTGGGGTGTTTTTTCACACCGCGACACAGTTTATGTATACTTTTAGTCATCTTCAAGTGTTTTCTATTTTGGGTTTTTTTTTTCACTTTTTGGGTAAATATACATATACAGTACATTTTTGTGAAATAAAACATGTTTAAATTATTCTGACTAAGCGCATCATGTAGAAAAATAATTGATTTATTACTAAATAAAATTTCCTTCAAAATTTTATGATAAAATGTACATTAACACAAGGTATAATTTTTAGCATGTAAAATCCTATGGCCCACGATAAAAAAACATACGGTATATACACGTGTATGTGTAAAATAACCCCATTTGTGCTTTTATTGTGTAAAATATCCAGAGACCTTTGGAGGCTGTGGTCGTTCAAAATTCGCTTTTGACCAAACCAAAATTTCAGTTTCCTTCACTCCCAAGAAGAATAAAGTGGTTCTTGTTTTATCAACATTCCATCGATTGCGAGAAATAGCTGAGAATACGAATAAACCAGAGATGATCATGTTTTACAACATGACACTTTGGACCAGATGTGTCACGAATACACAACAGCAAGAAAAACGAAAAGATGGCCAGTGAGAGTTTTCATGGGGATGCTGGACCAATCGGGGATAAACGCAGGAGAGATTTCCTGAAAAATTTAGTCCACGACCTTACAATTGCTCGTATCCAGAGAAGGAAAGAGCTGACCAATCTGCCACGCCAAACTGTATTTTGCATTTAAGAAATATTGGAAGTTCCGGATTTGAGGGAAAGCTAATACGCTTAAAATAAGGAGTAAACAGAATTTTAGGTTATAAGTCAAAAGTGACGTGTACATCGGCTGACGAGTATTATAACCGCGTTGGCATATATACGTGGACGTATTGCAGCTTTTCGCATAGCAATATTTTGACATAGTGTGAATATTTGACAATATAAATGTTTATATATTCAAAGGTGTGAATAAATTGCAGGGTATCACAACATGTAATGCGAGCTCATAGAGTCAAATGTCAGACACAAAATAGCTACCAATTTACTAACATACCGCAACCACTTAGGGTCACGCCGCGCCACCGTTGCTTGGAGATACACATGAAGTTGGCGTTAGCAGTCCATATGTATATAGTCAAAGGTTCATAGTAATTACAATTCGTGAATTGATATTTGACTTGTAGAATTATTCTCCATAACATGACATTTGTTAAACTCATGGCAAGGGTTTTTATTAAATGGTACATTGTTCAATTTATTTTTATTATTTTTGAGGTGGATAAACGTAAATTAAATGAACAAGTTGGAAATAACCTTACTTGTGGCATAAAGCATTAGATAAATACAATATAAAAACGAAATGTAGCCTGAATATATGAATATTCAACCTGTTCGTTAATCTGCAAGCAAAAATTAAGTCTTACTAAGACTATATTTTGTAAATTAAATGGATGATACATTTATAATTTTTAATTCTCTAAAAAATATTTCTTTACGATTTTTCTCTAAAATGAATAGGGGAGCTAATAATACATGTTAAATTCCTATGTTCGCCCCTTATCCCAGACACTCGCTATACAAAATGTACTTAATTTAGATCGCTTTGAATTTTTGTATACACATCAGCAAGCTCCTACCCTATATCAAAACAACACACGCTTCTCAAGCAATCCGCAAAATGATTACCTTCCAGATTATAGCATGGTTTAACGACAAAGCAAAACATGAGAAATAAATTTTGATATGTGGTACTAATGCAGCTACAAAGCACACGAAACGAACCCCGGAATTCTTATGAACAATTCGAACGCGTAACAAAATCTGATGGAAAGACCATTAGGGTATTGTAAGGGTGCACCTAAACATAACCTGCACCCCCAGATATTTTCTGTGTGAAATATGTACGTACCCATGCTGCCCGTATATTTGAAAATTCGTATGCGTCCGGTAATTGATTTTCTTGGCGTTTTGGTCCTTTCTAATTGTGCATTTTAACCGTGTGTCCCGTAAATATTTGATTTTATTGCGGCCTGACGTGTAAGCACGCACAACTGTCAAGCGCGAGCGGCGCTGCCAATACCCTCGGAATATACGCCCTTATATTTCTAATGAAAAAACTATTAAAACGCACCGCATAATTATCATCAATGATTTATTATTATGACGCAAGTTTAAATTATTAATTATTTACGCATATAATGATTTATTCTATGATTGTGCGGAGATGATACGACAAAAAATATTGGTAGGACTTTTGCTCGACAAGTGATGTTCGATGTCTAGTAACTAGATGGCGATAGTGGTCAATTTCTGCGCGCAATTGATATATTGGCGCGTCTATCTCTAATGGAAAACTATTTAACGACACTGCATAATCGTTTTAATTCAAGTTTGAATTATTAATTATTTACGCTTATAATGATTTGTTGGTAGCACAAAAACCATGTGTTGTTTGACGTCGTAACTAGATGGCGGTAGTGGTCACGTTCCAGCGCGCAACTAAAATATTTCTAATGAAAAACTATTAAACAGCTAGTGGTGTATTCGAGGGGGAACGTGGAGGAACGACTTTCCGGCACCTTTTTTCAGAAACGGAACGCGTTTATGTTTGTTAATATTTTGTATAGTACGAATAAAACATAAAATAAAAAAGCTTACAAGGAAAACAATAGTTTGCTTAAAATAAGACGATCTCCGAAAAACTTTCAGCAAGCTGCTTGTGGAAAGTCGCGGACTATTTTTTTGCTCTCACCATGCGTTCCCTTATTTCTTTGCTCTCACCATGCGTTCCCTTACTTCTTATTTTACGAATACACCACTGTAAACAGCACTGCATAATCATCATCATTGATTAACAATTATAATACAAGTTTAAATTATTAACTATTTACGCTTATTCACGTTCTTGCGCGCATCTAAAACATCGGCGTGTCTACATCTAATGAAAAAAACTATTAAAACACGTTGCATAATCAACTGCATTCAATAATTATTATAATTTAAGTTTAAATTATTAATTATTTACGCATATAATGATACACCTAAAAATATTGGTGGCACAAAAAACGTGTTGTTTGGTATTTTGTAACTAGATGGCGATAGTGGTCACGTTCTAGCGCGTAGCTAAAATATTTGCGCGTATATTTCTAATAAAAAAGCTATTCAAACAGACTGCGGAATTAACTTCATTGATTAATTATTATAATACAAGTTTAAATTATTAATTATTCACGCATTTAATGATAGACCTAAAAATATTAGTGGCACAAAAAACGTTTGTTGTTTGACATCTTGTAACTAGATGGCGATTGTGGTCACGTTCTAGCGCGCAACTAAAATATTTGCGCGTATATTTCTAATGAAAAACTATTAAAACACATTGCATAATCAACTTCATTGAATAATTATTCCAGTTTAAGTTTCAATTATGAATTATTTACGCATATAATGATACACCTAAAAATGTTAGTGGCACAAAAAAAACATGTCTTATAACTTGACTTCTTTGAAATTTATCGACACTACAGGGTTATTTTTTTTTGCGATAAGCGTGAAAAATTTATATTGGTGAAGTGTCCACTATTAGAAGTATCGGCTCTTTGCATTTTGCACTACTTGTTGCAGTGTCGCAGGTATAATTTGAGCAATTTTCGTTTTAATTTTGTCTTTCAACTCTTATAAAATCTGTAGTTTGTTGATGTAGAATATGAATAATATTTTAAAATTTTTTTAATCACGAGGTGCACATTTTATTCAATCAAATTCGTTTTGTTTACAAGCAAGGTGCGTCAATTATATTTTGGTATGTGAAAAATATGTTATTTCTAAGCAAATTTGGAGATTTTGAAGCAGATTCCGCGGGTGATATTTTTTTTAGAAATTTTTAAATTAGGTGGTGCACATTTCACTCACTCAAATTCGAGTTCAGAGTGCTGCCATTTTGTCTACAAGCAAGGTGCGTCAATTATATTTTGGTATGTGAAAAATATGTTATTTCTAAGCAAATTTGGAAATTTTAAAGCAGATTCCGCGGGTGATAATGTTTTTAGAATTTTTTAAATTAGGCGGTGCACATTTCACTCACTCAAATTCGAGTTCAGAGTGCTGCCATTTTGTCTACAAGCAAGGTGCGTCAATTATATTTTGGTATGTGAAAAATATGTTATTTCTAAGCAAATTTGGAAATTTTGAAGCAAATTCCCCGGGCGATAATATTTTTAACATTTAAACTGGCGAATCAGTGTTTTAAGAGTTAATTAAAAATTCTTGTTGAGCTTGAAACTACAGGTTTTGCTCTATGAAACCAGCCGCCGCTGCCCGCAGGTAAATTTTGACGAGCGAGTGGTGGTATATTGGCAAATGAACCCTCGCTATATTATATTTCGGCCTGCGGGGCCACTCTAGATGTCGCCACCTCCCTTTCCATGTTGCGGAATATTGCACCACTTAATTACACCACTGCACCGCCCCAAGCATACAAATACAAACATGAAAGTTCATCGAATTTAGATCTAGTACACGCGCACGCTACGCTTAAAATAAATTTTCTTTGTTGTTTTTTTTTAATTGACATCGGCTATCTGCCACAAGCATTTTGTTCTGTTTTTATTAAATTTAATAAATATATTCAAGACTAATGTATCTGTATCTATGTCTATGTCATTGATTTTAATCAGTTTTCTTTATTAAATACTATACATACATGCAATAATGCATACAACTCACTACACTGATGAGACCTGAAAGGTCGAAACCGGTCTGTAGGTGTTCTGATTTAATGTTATACATGTATTTTCTTTATTCTTACATTGTATCAATGAACACCCTACATAATCCATGTTCGCAATGAATTTCTTTATTTATGTAATTGTAAAATTTTACTTTAATTCAAAACACACACTTTGAATTGATAGGATTTTTCTTTGCTTTTACATTTTATTGTTGAACATCCCGTACAGCCCATCTTCGAATGATCGAAAGGCATACATACAAATATGCAATCCTTTCGAATCTAATAAAGTCCCAGCCGGATGGATAGGGATTTCGGGACTTTAGTCGTCGCGTCCTTTTAAACGTGAATCGTGAAAGGGCCGGCGCGCGGGAAGCGAACGCGAACTTGATGTCTTGAGTTATTGTCCATAAAAGGGAAATATTCGTAACGTACAACTGTCGTCGTTATCAAAGTTGCCCATTGTGTCTATGGAAATCTCGAAAGGGAGAAAGTTTTGCAATAATGTTATTTTCTAACGATACATGTTCGTATTACAGGGGAAGAAGATAATAATAAAATTCAAATTGCACATTTTTCAAGTTGCAGGCGATCAACTAATTGCACCGCGGTGCACCGCAACAACCCATAAAAATTAGAAGGGATCATAATGTTGCTCTAATGTAGAAATAGATTTGGGTACGTTAAATTGAAAATAATTTGATTACTTGGCGAAAGACTAATACTTCAATTTTACGATAAAATACGAATGCAAAAAAAATTAAAAATGTTTCCGATACAAATACTTATTTTTCTTCCGACTTTATAACTTAGTTTCAATCAGTTTTCTCATTAACGATTATTTTATTCTTATAGTATTCGTGAATCAATTTTGAATCAGCGAATTTTCCAATATTTGTTAATAAACATGAAATAAACGAACAGTTATTTGCTTGAAGTGAATTTACGAATATGAAAATATGAAAAAAATAAAATTTCTGCCCGTATGCACGAAACACACTTTATTGGATTGAATTCGCCACGACGTACAAGGCGGGCCGGATTTACGCATGAAAAGGACGGATTTTCCCTGTCATGAGTATTTTTTCTTAGGGACGCGGTGCTAAGGAGAATTTTTCATACTAGGAGGGGTCGGAATTATTCTTTCGACCCTCAAACAATAATCCCGAACTCCAGATATAAATAGAAATGTAAATAAAACAATTCTACCTTTTTATAATTCCTTATTAAATCTAGTCTACAATTTTAGACTTTTGCGATATTTACACAATGCGAATTTATGAAAAATTGTAATAAAAAAAAATGTGAAAAAAATTTAAAAACAATTGCTATTCACTTGAAACTTCTCAAAATCACGCAATGTTAATTCAAGAATGATTTGGTGAAAAATTGCAATACATTCCGTTAGCACCGTTTGAGGAATTTCATGAAAACCCGAAGTTAATTTATGAAAATTTGCAATAATTTTGTTGATGTGAAAAAAATTTAAAAACAATTGCTATTCACTTGAAACTTCTTAAAATCACGCAATGGTAATTCAAGAATGATTTGGTGAAACATTGCAATACATTCCTTTAGCACCGTTTGAGGAATTTCATGAAAACCCGAAGTTAATTTATGAAAAATTGTGATAATTTTGTTGATGTGAAAAAAATTTAAAAACAATTGATATTCACTTGAAACTTGTTAAAATCACGCAATGTTATTTCAAGAATGATTTCGTGAAAAATTGCAATACATTCCTTTAGCACCGTTTGAGGAATTTCATGAAAACCCGAAGTTAATTTATGAAAAATTGTGATAATTTTGTTGATGTGAAAAAAAATTTAAAAACAATTGCGATTCACTTGAAACTTCTTAAAATCACGCAATGTTAATTCAAGAATTATTTGGTGAAAAATTGCAATACATTCCTTTAGCACCGTTTGAGGAATTTCATGAAAACCCGAAGTTAATTTATGAAAAATTGTGATAATTTTGTTGATGTGAAAAAAATTTAAAAACAATTGATATTCACTTGAAACTTGTTAAAATCACGCAATGTTATTTCAAGAATGATTTCGTGAAAAATTGCAATACATTCCTTTAGCACCGTTTGAGGAATTTCATGAAAACCCGAAGTTAATTTATGAAAAATTGTGATAATTTTGTTGATGTGAAAAAAATTTAAAAACAATTGATATTCACTTGAAACTTGTTAAAATCACGCAATGTTATTTCAAGAATGATTTCGTGAAAAATTGCAATACATTCCTTTAGCACCGTTTGAGGAATTTCATGAAAACCCGAAGTTAATTTATGAAAAATTGTGATAATTTTGTTGATGTGAAAAAAATTTAAAAACAATTGCTATCCACTTGAAACTTCTTAAAATCCCGCAATGTTATTTCAAGATTGATTTGGTGAAAAATTGCAATACATTCCTTTGAGGAATTTCATGAAAACCCGAAGTTAATTTATGAAAAATTGTGATAATTTTGTTGATGTGAAAAAAATTTAAAAACAATTGCTATTCACTTGAAACTTCTTAAAATCACGCAATGTTATTTCAAGAATGATTTCGTGAAAAATTGCAATACATTCCTTTAGCACCGTTTGAGGAATTTCATGAAAATCCGATGTGAATTTATGAAAAATTGCAATAATTTTGTTGATGTGAAAAAAATTTAAAAACAATTGCTATTCACTTGAAACTTCTTAAAATCACGCAATGTTATTTCAAGAATGATTTGGTGAAAAATTGCAATACATTCCTTTAGCACCGTTTGAGGAATTTCATGAAAATCCGATGTGAATTTATGAAAAATTGCAATAATTTTGTTGATGTGAAAAAAATTTAAAAACGATTGCTATTCACTTGAAACTTCTTAAAATCACGCAATGTTAATTCAAGAATTATTTGGTGAAAAATTGCAATACATTCCTTTAGCACCGTTTGAGGAATTTCATGAAAACCCGAAGTTAATTTATGAAAAATTGCAATAATTTTGTTGATGTGAAAAAAATTTAAAAATAATTGCTATTCACTTGAAACTTCTTAAAATCACGCAATGTTATTTCAAGAATGATTTGGTGAAAAATTGCAATACATTCCTTTAGCACCGTTTGAGGAATTTCATGAAAATCCGATGTGAATTTATGAAAAATTGCAATAATTTTGTTGATGTGAAAAAAATTTAAAAACAATTGCTATTCACTTGAAACTTCTTAAAATCACGCAATGTTATTTCAAGAATTATTTGGTGAAAAATTTAAATACATTCCTTTAGCACCGTTTGAGGAATTTCATGAAAACACGATGTTAATTTATGAAAAATTGCAATAATTTTGTTGATGTGAAAAAAATTTAAAAACAATTGCTATTCACTTGAAACTTCTTAAAATCACGCAATGTTAATTCAAGAATGATTTGGTGAAAATTTGCAATACATTCCTTTAGCACCGTTTGAGGAATTTCATGAAAACCCTAAGTTAATTTATGAAAATTTGCAATAATTTTGTTGATGTGAAAAAATTTAAAAACAATTGCTATTCACTTGAAACTTCTTAAAATCAAGCAATGTTATTGCAATATATTCTCTTAATAGCGTTTGTGATGTTAAAATGTATGAAATATTATTCTTAAGAAGAAAATTTTCTTTGCAAAAGCTGAATAGATCCACGAGTAGTTGCGCCATCCTGCTGAAACCAACTGTCCTTAATAGAAGCAGATGTTTCAACAATTTTTTTGTTGATTTTAAGAATCCCACCGGACATTTAATTAAATCCATACCCTAGGAAATTAATGAGTTTGAATGTATACTTCATGCAAACCGTGTTTTCGATTGATTCCGATAATTACTTCACACAGTTTCATAATGAAACAATTTACCACTGCAAATAAGTAATTATGCAGTTTAATGATGAATTCAACGTGCGGTAATTAAAAACCGTGTAATTTTATTGAGCCCGTTAGACGAGGCAAAAAAAAAATTGCAGAGTCGGCAATTGTGCAGCAAGGTCCTTAACGAATCCCGCGCACGTTCAAGGGCCTGCAATGAGTGATCCTTGAGAGACAGGGTTTTGTTCGGGCCCCGCGACATAAAAAATGGCTCAGTCTATTATACGCCATCATCATGATATTTCTGGTGAAACACATCCGAGCCTTCCTGCTCTCGGCTGCCGTAATCGTCACCATCATCAAACTGAAGCCTCCCGAAAAACTGGCGTCCTTCAGCAACGGCACGCTGGATTATTTCGAGTATTACAATTACAGCGATGGCGCGGAAGAGGACGTCGTCGCGAAGAACCGGAAGAAGTACAGGAACTTCATCCTAAACGAGCGTTCCTCTTACAATCAGACAGACGTTTACGTATTGGGGCTGTTTGAGTTGACGACTGGCGCGGGGGTGAGGCACGAGGGGTTTTCCGAAGTTTCGGCCGCTCAACTCGCCGTCGAACACGTTAACGAACGGAATCTGCTCGATGGTTATCAGATGAAGTTGTTAATTAACGATACGCAGGTGGGTTGCAATTTGTAATCGGTAATTAGTGGAGTGGAGTGGAGTGGAGTGCGCTTCCTGTTAAATGGGCCGAAAGAAGGGATGTTCGCACCGTCTCGTGATTCTTTTGATTCTTTCAGTGCGACCCGGGGGCCGGAATTGATAGATTTTTCCACGCGCTCTATTCCAAGAAGACGATTGCGATGCTGCTGGGGAGCGGATGTTCGAATGTTACGGAAAGTCTGGCCAGTATCGTGCCTTACTGGAATATATTACAAGTAATATTTCAAACTTTAAAGAATTGTTTCATTCAGATTGATTATGAGATAGCTCATCATCAACGTAGAGGGCGGCACAATCTTTTTTTTAATATCAACAAACAAAATCGATTTTTTATTAGTATTACATTTTTTTTGTTGCAATTTAAAAAATTAAAGATAACACGCATTTTAAGTTCTTTAGTTTAAAGATAACTGCACGCATCCCTCATATAAAATAATAGATACACAATTTTTTTTTTAAAGGTATCGTTTGGATCTACAGCTCCTACGCTGAGCGACCGCAACAAATTCCCCCTGTTCTTCCGCACCGTGGCGCCGGATTCCTCGCTGAACAATGCAAGAACCGCCTTCATCCGGCACTTCAAGTGGGACACGGTCGCCACCTTCAGCCAAAGGGACAACAACTATCTGCTTCCTCTCAACGATCTAGTCGTCCAATTAGAGAAGTCCCAAATCGGATGCGCCGCCGCCGTAACTTTCTCGTCGGACAACATCAAAGAGCAATTGGAATACTTAAAGGTGCTTAAACCCCTCGAAACGGGCGGTATCAAATTCTTGCATTCTTGTAATTGCAGAACCTGGATATCAGGGTGATCGTAGGAAGTTTCTCCGCAGTCATCGCCCCGAAGATCTTTTGCGAGGTAAACAAATAAGCAACAAAATATACTACATGTAATCATCATGACGTCACAGTTTTTTAAGACACCCTGTATAATTAAAAATATTTTCAAGAAATACATCCTAGGATAAGTCTGTCGATTATCAAAATTCT
Organism: Ocypus olens; assembly: GCA_910593695.2. Taxonomy (NCBI): domain Eukaryota; kingdom Metazoa; phylum Arthropoda; class Insecta; order Coleoptera; family Staphylinidae; genus Ocypus; species Ocypus olens. The sequence continues at coordinate 45,778,458 of OU343054.1, forward strand.
AACTTAATTAGTAACTGAGCTATAGAAAACAAAAGGTGAAATGCGGGATGTAAGTGTGGTGGATGCGCCAGGCAACACATGATTATTTTAATAATTATTCAGAAGAATAATAATAAATAATAATTAAAAAATATGTTATCTCAACAAATTATTTTTCAAAGCCACCTTCGATTTATATTTATTAAAATGCCCTTGGAATAATTAATAAAACTGGCTTTCTGTAAATAACTTTTAATCCTTTAGGAATTCCGATAGGATTTTTATTAGGCAAAATATTTGTTTTTTAATTCCGCATGGAATGATGTAAAAATATACAGGGGCTCCAATTAAAAATAAGAAAAATAAAGCGCATTAAAGTTTGAAAAGTTTGACACTAAATTTTGGACACCCTGTATAACTTGGCCAACGGGACTCTCAGACCTTATTTAATAAGTACCCTATACAATTTTACCAACGCGGCACTATTTCTATTTTTTTGTAAATTTGTTATAAAAATAAGAAAAATAAAGCGCATTATTAAAGTTTGAAAAAAGTTTGACACTACATTTTGGACACCCTATATAACTTGGCCAACGGGACTCTCAGACCTTATTTAATAAGTACCCTATACAATTTTACCAACGCGGCACTATTTCTATTTTTTTGTAAATTTGTTATAAAAATAAGAAAAATAAAGCGCATTATTAAAGTTTGAAAAAAGTTTGACACTACATTTTGGACACACTGTATAACTTGGCCAACGGGATTCTCAGACCTTATTTAATAAATACCCTATACAATTTTACCAACGCGGCACTATTTCTATTTTTTTGTAAATTTGTTATAAAAATAAGAAAAATAAAGCGCATTATTAAAGTTTGAAAAAAGTTTGACACTAAATTTTTGACACCCTGTATACCTTGGCCAACGGGACTCTCAGACCTTATTTAATAACTACCCTATACAATTTTACCAATGCGGCACTATTTCTATTTTTTTGTAAATTTGTTATAAAAATAAGAAAAATAAAGCGCATTATTAAAGTTTGAAAAAAGTTTGACACTAAATTTTTGACACCCTGTATACCTTGGCCAACGGGACTCTCAGACCTTATTTAATAACTACCCTATACAATTTTACCAATGCGGCACTATTTCTATTTTTTTGTAAATTTGTTATAAAAATAAGAAAAATAAAGCGCATTATTAAAGTTTGAAAAAAGTTTGACACTAAATTTTTGACACCCTGTATACCTTGGCCAACGGGACTCTCAGACCTTATTTAATAACTACCCTATACAATTTTACCAATGCGGCACTATTTCTATTTTTTTGTAAATTTGTTATAAAAATAAGAAAAATAAAGCGCATTATTAAAGTTTGAAAAAAGTTTGACACTAAATTTTTGACACCCTGTATACCTTGGCCAACGGGACTCTCAGACCTTATTTAATAACTACCCTATACAATTTTACCAATGCGGCACTATTTCTATTTTTTTGTAAATTTGTTATAAAAATAAGAAAAATAAAGCGCGTTATTAAAGTTTGAAAAAAGTTTGACACTACATTTTGGACACACTGTATAACTTGGCCAACGGGACTCTCAGACCTTATTTAATAAATACCCTATACAATTTTATCAACGCGGCACTATTTCTATTTTTTTGTACATTTTTTATACCAACCGTGCAAAACTGATTTTTTTCCGGTTTTTAATTTTTTCTGCAAATACCACCAAACTGATTTAAATAAAATTTTAGGGGTATATAGGTAACCATAAAAGGCCACCAAATAAGCAACAAATAATACTACATGTAATCTAAAAAGATACATCATCATGACGTCACACTTTTTTGGGACACCCTGTATAATCAACAATATTTTCCTGAAAAACGTCCTAGGATACAAATTAAGTATGCAGAATATCAAAATCCAAACTTAATTAGCAACTGAGCTACAGAAGACGAGAGGTGAAATGCAGGAAGCAGTTCTGGTGAATGCGCCGGTCAATTTAAATAAATAATAGGAGTAATACTTTTTATTTTATTAACAGGCAGAACAATTGCAATTCTATTAACTATTTAGAAGTATAATTAGCTGCCTTACTTAAGATTATGCAAGTGTGATAAACTAAAATAGCGTTTTTTTAATTTTGTAATATTTCAATCTTGCTGGGAGATAATTTCGAAAAACTTTTACCTTAGTTAAATTTTTTGAAACATGAAAGTAAATGAATCCTTAAGTATTTCTTAGTGTTTACAAGACATTTTTTTTAATTTCCTTCCAATATTTGAACATCACTGCAGCGACAATTTTTAAAATAAAATAAATAACTTTTATCTTAGTCAAAATTTTTAATAGGAATAATCTATTTTGTTTATTAAATAGATGTAAACGTATATGCCAAACTTCGCTAATCTTTAACGCAACGATTTATATTTTTTACAATTTTTTTAACTTTGGTTAATATTTTAACGTTATTGTAGGGACAATTTTGAAAAATCATAACTTTTGCCGTAGTCCGAATTTTTTAACGCGATGAACTGTTTTGGTTGGTAAATAGATGCAAAAGTATACGCTAAGCCTTGCTAATCTTTAACGCAACGATTTCAATTTTTTACATTTTTTTTTAAATTTGGTTAATTTTTTTTGTTTATAAATATTTTAATGTTATTGTGGGGACAATTTAATTAATTGAATTATATGATGTTAATAAAGAAAGCGTTTTAATTTACATCAAATTTTTTACTTTATTAGCTACTTTATGGTGTCGGGGTTTTCATTTCAGGTTTACGGGCTTAAGATGTTCGGAAGGGATTACGTCTGGATCCTGCAGGAGCAGCAACAGGTGACCTGGTGGAGGTCGGGGGGCTTTCGGTGTAATCAGGAGGAACTGAAAGGGGCCATCGAGAACGCCGTGTTTCTCTCCTCGCACGACGTCATCCCCGGTGACCGTACATCCGTTTCAGGCCTGGTATTATATATTCGAATTAACGCACGATTTATTAATTGGAGTTAATCCGAAGTGAGGTTTAGTTCGAATTTCGAGGGTTTAACCGGTAGAACGGTTTGCGGTTAGTTGGGCGATTCAACAAGTTTGAAACGCCGCCGTCGAGAACAAATTAAACAAAGAAAAGAGCGTAATAACTAAAACTCTAAATTGGCTAAATTAAATTACTTTTTGTGCCGATTATTATTACCGTTAATAATAGCGCTTTAATTAAAAAGAAAAATTATATGTCTTTGTCAAATTAATTATTTAAAAAAAGTAAGCCATCTATGGGCAATCTGTCAAATTAATAATGGTGCTTTAATTAAACAAAAAGTTAGTCTGTCAAAATATACGTTAATATAACAATTTTACAAGTGAAAATTGCCTCAAATGTGCCCAAGAAACTCTTAAACACTCATTTCTTGTTGGGTTTAAAATTTTCATTGACGCAACTTGCTTTTTTCTGTCATTAAAAATTCTTTCTTTCTTTATTTCAAGTTCCAAAACGGATCACGAAGTTAACGCTACAACCATTAATCAATTAAATACGTGTGTGTAAAATAATAATTTTCAGACAAATGCTGATTTTATAAAAGGCCTTAACACCACATCGGTGTCCCCACACGCCAGGCAAACCTACGACGCAGTCTGGACGATGGCTTTGATTTTATCAAAAATCCAGGACGGACACTCGCTTGGAGACTTCTATTACGATAACGATGAGTTCGTCGAGGATTTGGTGAACACAATTGGTGAGCTGCGATTCATGGGAGTATCGGTGAGTAGATTCCTGCCTTTGTTTCCTTTTCCAATTCTGAATTTAGAGCTTCTTGTTATCCTAAACATGTTGATATGGCCATCGGAGGCCTGCATGGGCCGGGCCGTATTTTTCAAACTCCGGGCCGGGCTTTTCGATGGATAATTTAACCCGGGCCAGGCCGGGCCGGGCTTGGATAAATTTAATTTTATTATATTTTGGAAAGCAACAACTAAGTGAATGAAAACAAATGTTATTAACACGAATTCAATGTATTTTCAGAATTTTAAGGAATACATGGGTCCAGTAATGTTATTTATTTAATTCAACATTTTTCGGGGACAGGCCGGGCCGGGCTTTGAATATTCAGCTCCGGGCCGGGCCGGGCGAGCACCATATTTTCGTTTCATCGGGCCGGGCCGGGTTTTAAATTTTCACTCTCGGGCCGGGCCGGGCCGGGCTTTCGAAAACCCGCTTCTGCAGGGCTTTGATGTTGATATCAATTCAGTTTGCAGTTTGCAGTTCGCAGTTGCAAGAACGTGTCGAATATTTATTTTTCGAAAGTTTTAGTGCCCTTTACGTTGTGATACATCTTCAGGATTTGAGTGTGTGTGTGTGTGTGTGTGTGTGTGTGTGTGTGTGTGTATTGGTGTTTGTGTTATTCCGGCTCATCAATCCGAGGGAAGCGAAGAAGCATCATCCGGGTTACATCTTAACCGCCAAGATGCCTCGAATGGATTTTCCTTTTTTGTAAGTTTCGATTTTCTTCCATAATGCCTCTTTCGCCGAACGTGAAGTAAAGTATTGTTTGAGTGAATTTAGAAAATTTCAAGTGTCTGGCAATTGTTTTTATATTTTTTTTAAGCGCTCGAGAAAAAGTGGAACTTTGATAATTACAAATTTTGTTCTCGAGGAATTATCTCGAAATGTTGTTAAGGGACGTTTGCAGATTTTTACAGTATCGTGGAGTAATGCGTTGTTTCAGTAGCTGTAGAAAATTTCAAGTGTCTGGCAATTGTTTTTATATTTTTTAAGCGCTCGAGAAAAAGTGCAGCTTTAGATAATTACAAATTTTGTTCTCCAGGAATTATTTCGAAATGTAGGTAAGGGATGTTTACAGATTTTTGCAGTATCGTGGAGTAATACGTTGTTTCAGTAGCTGTAGAAAATTTCAAAAAAATCCTTAAAAAGGTTCCGAAATAAGTCTGGAAAGAGGCCTTGAAAAAATGTCCTAAAAAAAAATCGGAAAAATGACCCTAAAAAGGTTTGAAAAAAAAACATCAAAATAAAGTCTTCAAAAAATCTCCTGAAAAAATTCTTTAAAAAAATACCTAAAAAACTGCTGAAAAATAGTCTGAAAAAAATTGTTCTAAAATCGGCCCTGAAAAAAAATCTTGAAGAAGTTTTGAAAAAGTTGAAATTTGTCCTGAAAGAGAGCGTGAAAAAAGTTTTGAAAAGATCACGAAATAAAGTTTTGAAAATAAAGTCTTGAAATATCTTTAAAACAATCTTGAAAAAAAGTAAATGTAATTAAAAGTATCTTACAAAAAGTAATCTTGAGCTCTTGAAGCATTTTCTGAAATGGTTTTGGTTTTTGAAAATCTTTCGAGTTTTGCGCGAGTTGTTAATTTTTGTGAAAATGTTTGTTTGTAAACGCGAAAAATAAAATAAAAATAAATATGAATCGCGAGTTGTAAAATTATACAAAAATTAAATTCCGTTTCCCCCTGAAATTATTTCGATTTTTGAAAATCTTTTGAAAATTTTCGTTCTCATTTGATTTCGACGCAAATTTAAATGCCAAATATTGCTCGATTGATGGATGCTGAATACGGATTTTTTTTGTTTTTTGTTTTTTGATGCGAGGAGAGAAACTCTTTTATAGACTCCCCTGTAGTGGGGTGGTGTTGGACTCCTCCCCCTGAAGGGCGCGGAGTGTACCAACTAAAAACTCTCCTCGATGGACTGGTTACGATACGAGAATTTATATGGAGATGCCCAAAAGACTTTATGCGTAGACGCCGGAAATTTAAAATTAATTACTGCAGAGGTGTTAAATTCAGGCTTTCTTTTTAATACGAGCATTCATGAAACACTGGATATACCTAACTCCTTGCAGGTAACAACTACCCTTTCAAACTAGAATTACGATTACCAAGAGTCGATACTTAACCCTCGTAAGAGTTACAGTGACTGTTTCGTGCAGGTAAAATAGTTGCCGTTCATAAAACACCTCTGTAATTACCAAAATTACGATCCGATCAGTCACCTCACAAATAATAATATTAAGTTTAAATTACTGAACAACATTCAATCATTGAAGCAAAAATAAAACCAAAACCTAAACGTTGACCATCGTTGAATAATTTTCGCGAAACGCAAGACCGAATAATTCATTCCAGCAAAAGCAATGAAGAATGCATTCCTTTTATGAAGGCAAAATAATAAATAACACCACAAAGAGCATTCAATAATCAACAAAAAACAGACAGAACCAACGTGTTTTTTTATACACCGAATGAAACTGACGTTTAAAACGTCAAAATTATGAAATATGAAAACGACAAATTACACTTCAAATTTTAATAGTCATCAATACCACACTCGCCAAAACAACCATAAGTCGCTTCGGCGATGCTTTATCTGCAAAGCGCGAACGGCCGAAAAGGATGCGGCTTTGATGAGAGCGAAACATGTTCAAACAGGTCTCGTGGGGAAGTTCAGGATATCGCGCAACATAAATTTCAATATCTAAACACTCAACACCTTTCTTATTACAGTTATGCATGCGCTCGCATCGGAAATTACTGCAAAGGTGTTTTGAAATTCAAGGCGGACTCGAGAAATTCTTCCCCGACATTCAGGCGAAGATTCCCCTGATCATGTCAAACATCCGGAAACACTATATATACCTAACTCCTTACAGGCAACAACTACCGTTTCGAGCTAGAATTACGATTACCAAGAGTTGATACTTCACCCTCGTAAGAGTTACAGCGGCGTGCTTCCGCGCCGGCAAAAGATCACCTCGAGCTGCCCATAAAAAAAAAATACAATTTCCGATCCGTTACATCGTAAACAATAATAAGAAATTAAAATTACTGAATACGATTTGAAAACAAAAAAAAAAGTCGCGCTATATCTCAAACAAAACTAATACAGGAATCGCCAGGAAACTTTGAACATTGGTATTACTTGACAATCCGAAGAAATTAAAAGCTTTTCGTAAAATTTCGTGTTTGGGAACGTTTTTTTTTTTCGAGATTAGAATTTGAAGTGTAATTGGTCATTTTCATCTTTTATAATTTATTTATTTTTTTGCAATTTTCATTGATTGGACATGAATATTTCCTAATATTTTTTTTAACACATCATTAATCAATAATAGTAGTAGTATAGTTTATTTCCAGTGCAAATGATAAGTACATTCAATAGGATGAACGATGTATTAATAATATACCATGTATATATAAAATATAATGTAAATATAAATGGGTCAATAACAAATTTAATATAATATCAAATGACGTTCTGCTTGCCCTTATATACCAATCAAGTTACCTTAGAATAGAAAAAAGACCAGGGCGACATCTATCGGCGATATGTGTAAATAATTTCAAACTGTTGTAAATTTTCGCCGACAGATGTCGCCCTAGTCTTTTTTCTATCCTAAGGTAACTTGATAGGTATATAAGGGCAAGCAGAACGTCATTTGATATTGTATTAAATATGTTATTGACCCATTTATATTTGCATTATATTTTATATATACATGGTATATTTACATCGTTCATCCCATTGAATGTACTTATCATTTACACTGGAAATAAACTATACTACTACTATTATTGATTAATGATGTGTTAAAAAAATATTAGGAAATATTCATGTCCAATCAATGAAAATTGCAAAAAAAAAAAAAATTGTAAAAGATGAAAATGACCAATTACACTTCAAATTCTAATCTCGAAAAAAAAAAAACGTTCCCAAACACGAAATTTTACGAAAAGCTTTTCATTTCTTTGGATTGTCAAGTAATACCCATGTTCAAAGTTTCCTGGCGATTTCTGTATTAGTTTTGTTTGAGATACAGCGCGACTTTTTTTTTGTTTTTAAATCGTATTCAGTAATTTTAATTGGTTATTATTGTTTACGATGTAACGGATCGGAAATTGTATTTTGTTTTTGATGGGCAGCTCGAGGTGATCTTTTGCCGGCGCGGAAGCACGCCGCTGTAGCTCTTACGAGGGTGAAGTATCAACTCTTGGTAATCGTAATTCTAGCTCGAAACGATAGTTGTTGCCTGTAAGGAGTTAGGTATATATAGTGTTTCCGGATGTTTGTCATGATCAGGGGAATCTTCGCCTGAATGTCGGGGAAGAATTTCTCGAGTCCGCCTTGAATTTCAAAACACCTTTGCAGTAATTTCCGATGCGAGCGCATGCATAACTGTAATAAGAAAGGTGTTGAGTGTTTAGATATTGAAATTTATGTTGCGCGATATCCTGAACTTCCCCACGAGACCTGTTTGAACATGTTTCGCTCTCATCAAAACCGCATCCTTTTCAGCCGTTCGCGCTTTGGAGATAAAGCATCGCCGAAGCGACTTATGGTTGTTTTGGCGAGTGTGGTATTGATGACTATTAGAATTTGAAGTGTAATTTGTTGTTTTCATATTTCATAATTTTGACGTTTTAAACGTCAGTTTCATTCGGTGTATAAAAAAACACATTGGATCTGTCTTAAATGTTTTTTTGTTGATTATTGAATGCTCTTTGTGGTGTTATTTATTATTTTGCCCTCATAAAAGGAATGTATTCTTCATTGCTTTTGCTGGAATGAATTATTCGGTCTTGCGTTTCGCGAAAATTATTCAACGATGGTCAACGTTTAGGTTTTGGTTTTATTTTTGCTTCAATGATTAAATGTTGTGCAGTAATTTAAACTTGATATTATTATTTGTGAGGTGAAGGTTCGGATCGTAATTTTGGTAATTACAGAGGTGTTTTATGAACGGCAACTATTTTACCTGCACGAAACAGTCACTGTAACTCTTACGAGGGTTAAGTATCGACTCTTGGTGATCGTAATTCTAGTTTGAAAGGGTAGTTGTTGCCTGCAAGGAGTTAGGTATATCCAGTGTTTCATGAATGCTCGTATTAAAAAGAACGCCTGAATTTAACACCTCTGCAGTAATTAATTTTAAATTTCCGGCGTCTACGCATAAAGTCTTTTGGGCATCTCCATATAAATTCTCGTATCGTAACCAGTCCATCGAGGAGAGTTTTTAGTTGGTACACTCCGCGCCTTTCAGGGGGAGGAGTCCAACACCACCCCACTACAGGGGAGTCTATAAAAGAGTTTCTCTCCTCGCATCAAAAAAACAAAAAACAAAAAAATCCGTATTCAGCATCGATCCATCGAGCAATCTTTGGCATTTAAATTTGCGTCGAAATCAAATGAGAACGAAAATTTTCAAAAGATTCTCAAAAATCGAAATAATTTCAGGGGGAAACTAAATTTATTTTTTGTATAATTTTACAACTCGCGATTCATATTTATTTTTATTTTATTTTTCGCGTTTACAAACAAACATTTTCACAAAAATTAACAACTCGCGCAAAACTCGAAAGATTTTCAAAAACCAAAACCATTGCAGAAAATGCTTCAAGAGCTCAAGATTACTTTTTGTAAGATTATTTTAATTACATTTACTTTTTTTCAAGATTTTTTTAAAGATATTTCAAGACTTTATTTTCAAAACTTTATTTCGTGATCTTTTTCAAAACTTTTTTCACGCTCTCTTTCAGGACAAATTTCAACTTTTTCAAAACTATTTTTCAGTAGTTTTTTTAAAGAATTTTTTCAGGAGATTTTTTGAAGACTTTATTTTGATGGTTTTTTCTCAAACCTTTTTAGGGTCATTTTTCCGATTTTTTTTAGGACATTTTTTCAAGGCCTCTTTCTAGACTTATTTCTGAACCTTTTTAAGGATTTTTTTGAAATTTTCTGCCTGCCCGACGCCGGGCCAGGCCGGGCCGGGCTTTTCGATGGATAATTTAACCCGGGCTTGGATAAATTTAATTTTATTATATTTTTGAAAGCAACAACTAAGTGAATTAAAAAAAAATATTATTAACACGAATTTAATGTATTTTAAGAATTTCAAGGAATACATGGGTCCAGTAATTTTATTTATTTAATTCAACATTTTTCGGGGACCGGCCGGGCTTTGAATATTCAGCTCCGGGCCGGGCCCGCAGCAAATTTTCGTTTCATCGGGCCGGGTTTTAAATTTTCACTCTCGGGCTGGGCCGGGCCGGGCTTTCGAAAACCCGCTTCTACAGAGCTCTGATATACAGGGTGTCCTAAATAGAGTAGGATTGCATGGGTATCTTTCTTATTCTTAAAGCTAGAGATCTGGTTAAATGGGCAATGTTGTGCAGTTTTCTATGCTGATTCAGATTATGTTGAGAAATTTTCAAAATTCCGAGCAGTTTAGAAAATATTTAAAAAAAAACTGAAAATCGCGATTTTCAAAAAAAATCAAATATCTCAATAATTATTAAAGATGCAAAAAAAAGTTTTAAATAAAAGTTACTTGGTTTAATTGGGCAAACATAGAAATCAAGTCAAAATAAAATTCAAGATGGCGGTTTCCGAGATATTAATACCAACTTTCTTATTTAAAATGGCCGCCATATTTGATTTTAACACGCATAAATAGACTTTTTTTTCTCTTTTCAACGATATACAACAACCTATGTCAAAATAAAATATAATGGAAATATAAATTGTTGTAAGTTTAAAACAAGTAGGCATAAATAAAAATAAAACGACTAACTGTCATCTTACATTAGTTTATCAGTTGTATTAATCATTCATACATGTGTATTGTCTTAAGTTGTTGTAGGCATCATATCCACTCGCGTTCTTCTTTTTCAATTGTCTGAAGTTTTCTTTAAATGTCCAGTTGGCCGATTTTTCGATTAAGACGTCAATTTTTTTTCAGGGCCCCGTTAGATTCGAGGGAGCGGATCGAGTGGGGGATTCGATTATCAGACAGATACAAGGTAATTTGCTTTACTTATGATTTCGGAAATATCGCGCCGGCAACATTTCGATTCGATTCCGTTCCTGCGATTCAATTGCCCTCTCGTAATTGATACACTTCTACCAAAAAAATGACAGCTAACAACTCGTTTATCATAAATCACAGAACGTAAATAACAATCTGATTGATAATTCCCAGTATCAGATTATGCACGGCAAACACGAATAAATAATTTATTTAGATTTATGGGATTTGAACGTAACAAACTTAATGTTTAATCACGTGGTGTGAAAATCGGTGTTTCCAATTGGTTGGCTAGACGATAAGATGAGCCCTTATAATGTAAGTGTTAGGGCATCAAGGGAAATTTGTTATTACATTGCAGCAGGCTAGAATCTCGCCAGTATTAGTAACACTCGAACGGTTTAGGTTTATTAAACCTAATAGCAACAATTTAATCAAACGGTGGTGAAATGTCGACTGAAATACCACCGACGACAGACCGCTGCAATTCAAATTCCTTAAAGGATTGCGACACAATTACTCACGAGATACTTATTTTTAAGAAAAAATAAACGAGCATGATTAATATAATAGCCATCATTTGTTTTAACGATGTATTAATTAACGTTAACGTCAACGCCAAAAAAAAATTCTCAGCAGGCCCATTCTCCGTGATGAGGGGCGCTTATGCGTGAATTATTCCCGCAGGTGGCGTCTTGAAAACGGTCGCCGTTTATTACTCCGAGAACGGCTCTTTGAATTTCCGCTGCGGCGGCTGCGTGGGCGTGCGATGGCCGGGGAACAGCGTCCCCATAGCTCGCCGCATCCTGGAGACCAAACTGCGGTCCATCCCGCCGGGGCCTTTCTACGCGATCCTCGTCGTCTCCGCTGCGGGAATCCTCACCTGTTTAGTCTTTCTGTATTTCAACTTCCATTACCGGAGGATGAAGGTGGTGAAGCTGTCGAGCCCGAAATTGAACAACATCGCCGTGCTGGGTTGCATGCTGGTCTACGCGGCGATCATTCTCCTCGGGATGGACATGGAGAGCATTGGTTATTTTTCGCAGATGTGCACCGTAAGCCGATTAACGTGATTTGTTTATTTTTTAAATCCGTGCTTTTTTTCCCCCCGGCAGGCTAAAGTGTATTTATTCTCCGCGGGATTTTCGTTGGCGTTCGGGTCGATGTTTGCAAAAACTTACAGAGTCCACAGGATTTTCACGTACAGCTGCACCAGCCTGGTCAAGGATAAGATCCTGAAGGACAAGCAATTGATCGGCCTGATCCTGGGATTGCTGCTGGTTGATGGAGTGATTGTCGTTTTCTGGGTTTGCGTCGACCCGCTGCAGAGGGAACTTTATAATTTGACGAGGGAAATTAGTTCCGAAGATAGATCCATTATATATCAACCGCAGGTGTGTAAGGGTTAACCCCACTGGCTACCTGTCTTTAGCATTAATTTTCTTAACTATACCGTGTGGTCGATAAAAAACGCCCAACGCCATATCTCTGTTATTTATTGACCGATTTCAATGAACTAAAAAATAAAGTCAATGGCTGTTTAAATACTATAAAATGGCGGCAATTATACATTTTTTCAAAATCAACTTCATTGTCAAATGATTGTCAACTTTAAATTTTTAAATGGCTGCATATACTTTTCTAATTTTATAATATTAGACATTGTTTTTCTGAATCCAATTATGCCCGTTATGTTGGTTTTAGGTTAATATTTATGCCGGAAAAAGATAATAATAAATCTTGTTCACATGATTTTTTTGGTAATAAATGTAGTGTGCCTTGAAAAAAATTCGAATCGACAAATGTCATTTATTGTATAAGTAATGCCAACCATTTGTTATTAGTGTGTGTTTCAGACAAATTCATGAACGAATTAACAGACATGTTAAAAATTTATTTTCTACGTAATAGAAATCGAAGAGCTGCAGCACGAATTTATCATCAACGGTTTCCAGAGCGGCGAATACCAGAACCTAAATTTAGAAGGTTAGAAGGAAATTTGGGACGATATGGAGCCTTTAAAAAGTCGTGGATTTGCAGAGTTAGACATTCTACAATAATCACAGAACATCTAAATCAGGGGTCGCCAAACTTGTTTGATCATCGACCCCTATATAATTTTTTGAAATTTCCATCGACCCCCAAAAAGTAATTTTCACTTAATAAAAAATAAAAAAATAAAACTATTAGAGATGGACAAAACTGCTACTTTTGAATCACATTGCAACCTGTGATTGCTACTATCAGTGATTTTAAACTGTGACTATGATTACAAAAACATCGCAAAAAAAATATAAAAAACGCGGAACAAATTCCATAAAAAAACATCCTCAATGGCCGAAGTATCACTTACTCAAAATCAATTTGTATTTTGTAAATTCAATAATTTTCAATAAAGATATGGATTTTTCAAAAATTTTCTTTTTATTTTCTGAGCATCTGAACAAAAACATCGCAGAAAAAAAATATAAAAAAACGCAGGAAAAATTCCATAAAAAATCATCCTCAATGGCCGAAGTATCGCTTATTCAAAATCAATTTGGTTTTTGTAAATTCAATAATTTTCAATAGAGATATGGATTTTGGAAAATTTTTGTTTTAATTTTCTGAGCACCTGAACAAAAACATCGCAGAAAAAAATATAAAAAACGCAGGAAAAATTCCATCAAAAATCATCCTCAATGGCCGAAGTATCGCTTATTCAAAATCAATTTGGTTTTTGTAAATTCAATAATTTTCAATAAAGATATGGATTTTTCAAAATTTTTCTTTTTATTTTCTGAGCATCTGAACAAAAACATCGCAGAAAAAAAATATAAAAAAACGCAGGAAAAATTCCATAAAAAATCATCCTCAATGGCCGAAGTATCGCTTATTCAAAATCAATTTGGTTTTTGTAAATTCAATAATTTTCAATAGAGATATGGATTTTGGAAAATTTTTGTTTTAATTTTCTGAGCACCTGAACAAAAACATCGCAGAAAAAAATATAAAAAACGCAGGAAAAATTCCATCAAAAATCATCCTCAATGGCCGAAGTATCGCTTATTCAAAATCAATTTGGTTTTTGTAAATTCAATAATTTTCAATAGAAACATGGATTTTTGAAAATTTTTGTTTTAATTTTCTGAGCACCTGAACAAAAACATCGCAGAAAAAAATATAAAAAACGCGGGAAAAATTCCATAAAAAATCATCCTCAATGGCCGAAGTATCACTTACTCAAAATCAATTTGTATTTTGTAAATTCAATAATTTTCAATAGAAACATGGATTTTTCAAAATTTTTGTTTTAATTTTCTGAGCACCTGAACAAAAACATCGCAGAAAAAAATATAAAAAACGCGGAATAAATTCCATAAAAAATCATCCTCAATGGCCGAAGTATCGCTTATTCAAAATCAATTTGGTTTTTGTAAATTCAATAATTTTCAATAGAGATATGGATTTTTGAAAATTTTTGTTTTAATTTTCTGAACACCTGAACAAAAACATCGCAGAAAAAAATATAAAAAACGCGGGAAAAATTCCATAAAAAATCATCCTCAATGGCCGAAGTATCACTTACTCAAAATCAATTTGTATTTTGTAAATTCAATAATTTTCAATAGAAACATGGATTTTTGAAAATTTTTGTTTTAATTTTCTGAGCACCTGAACAAAAACATCGCAGAAAAAAATATAAAAAACGCGGAATAAATTCCATAAAAAATCATCCTCAATGGCCGAAGTATCGCTTATTCAAAATCAATTTGGTTTTTGTAAATTCAATAATTTTCAATAGAGATATGGATTTTTGAAAATTTTTGTTTTAATTTTCTGAACACCTGAACAAAAACATCGCAGAAAAAATATAAAAAACGCAGGAAAAATTCCATAAAAATCATCCTCAATGGCCGAAGTATCGCTTATTCAAAATCAATTTGGTTTTTGTAAATTCAATAATTTTCAATAGAGATATGGATTTTTGAAAATTTTTGTTTTAATTTTCTGAGCACCTGAACAAAAACATCGCAGAAAAAAATATAAAAAACGCGGGAAAAATTCCATAAAAAATCATCCTCAATGGCCGAAGTATCACTTACTCAAAATCAATTTGTATTTTGTAAATTCAATAATTTTCAATAGAAACATGGATTTTTGAAAATTTTTGTTTTAATTTTCTGAGCACCTGAACAAAAACATCGCAGAAAAAAATATAAAAAACGCGGAATAAATTCCATAAAAAATCATCCTCAATGGCCGAAGTATCGCTTATTCAAAATCAATTTGGTTTTTGTAAATTCAATAATTTTCAATAGAGATATGGATTTTGGAAAATTTTTGTTTTAATTTTCTGAGCACCTGAACAAAAACATCGCAGAAAAAAATATAAAAAACGCAGGAAAAATTCCATAAAAAATCATCCTCAATGGCCGAAGTATCACTTACTCAAAATCAATTTGTATTTTGTAAATTCAATAATTTTCAATAGAAACATGGATTTTTGAAAATTTTTGTTTTAATTTTCTGAGCACCTGAACAAAAACATCGCAGAAAAAAAATATAAAAAACGCAGGAAAAATTCCATAAAAAATCATCCTCAATGGCCGAAGTATCACTTACTCAAAATCAATTTGTATTTTGTAAATTCAATAATTTTCAATAGAAACATGGATTTTTGAAAATTTTTGTTTTAATTTTCTGAGCACCTGAACAAAAACATCGCAGAAAAAAATATAAAAAACGCGGAACAAATTCCATAAAAAACCATCCTCAATGGCCGAAGTATCACTTACTCAAAATCAATTTGTATTTTGTAAATTCAGTAATTTTCAATAGAGATATGGATTTTTGAAAATTTTTGTTTAAATTTTTTGAGCACTTTAACACAAACATCACGGAAAAAAATATAAAACACGCAGGAAAAATTCCATAAAAAATCATCCTCAATGGCCGAAGTATCGCTTATTCAAAATCAATTTGGTTTTTGTAAATTCAATAATTTTCAATAGAGATATGGATTTTTGAAAATTTTTGTTTTCATTTTCTGAGCACCTGAACAAAAACATCGTAGGAAAAAAATATAAAAAACGCAGGAAAAATTCCATAAAAAATCACCCTCAATGGCCGAAGTATCGCTAATTCAGAATTAATTTGGTTTTTGTAAATTCAATAATTTTCAATAGAGATATGGATTTATCAAAATTTTTGTTTTCATTTTCTGAGCACTTGAACAAAAACATCGCAGAAAAAAATATAAAAAAACGCAGTATAAATTCCATAAAAAATCATCCTCAATGGTCGAAGTATCACTTATTCAGAATCAATTTGGTTTTTGTAAATTCAACAATTTTCAAGAGAGATATGTATTTTTGAAGATTTTTGTTTTAATTGTTTTGAGCACCTGAACAAGGAGGAGCATTTGGAGATTTCCGCAGTTTTGTGAATTGTTTTTATTTTTAATATTCAGTTAATGATTTGTAGAGGGGTCAAAATATTCGATACGTATATTTTTGTTTCGGCTAAAAAATATTTTCTCTAAATAAAACCTTTCCACTAAAAAAAAATTCGTGTTCACTAGCGGAAAATACGAAAATTGAGGTTTATAACTCAATATATATTTTTTTTACACTTGTTTTTCCTTTGAAAAATATAATTTTAATTGGAAGATTTGTTTTAATTTTTTTCGATTAAAATATTGAACGAAAAACAACATATTGGGCATTATTGGAAAAATAATGTCGAATGTAAAAAAAATTAAATATTATATGCTGCCATTTAAAAATTTTAAGTTGGCTATCATTTGACAATGAAGTTATTATTGAAAAAATCAATACTGATGTAATTTGTTGGTATTTAAACCACCATTGACTTTGGTTTTTAGTTGATTCATGTCGGTCAATAAATAACGGCGTTGGGCGTTTTTTATCGAACTTTAAAAAACCAAATATTTCAGGTCGAAATGTGTAGATGCAATAACACATCCGGCTGGTTCGTCGCCATGTACGGCTACAAAGGCTTCCTGTTGATAATGGGAGTATACATGGCGTGGGAAACACGGCACATAAAGGTGGAGCCCTTGAACGACTCGCAGTACATAGGCATATGCGTCTACAGTGCGGTCTTTAGTTCAATAATTGTTCTCCTCAGCAATTTCCTCACCGAGTACACAATCCTCGCGTACCTCGCCAGAAGCACGAGCATCCTCGTCTCCGCCACGCTGACCCTCCTCCTGCTCTTCGTCCCCAAACTGAAATCCGTGTACTGGGACAAGGAACAGGACCCGATAATGCAAAGCATGGGATTGAAGATCGAGTGCAACACCAGGAGAATGCTGATGGAGGATCCGAGGGAGCTCACGTACCGGATGGAGGTGCAGAATCGCGTGTACAGGTGCGAGCTGGAGGCTTTGGATAGGGAGATAGCGCGACTTGAAGCTCTTCTGGCGGATGAGCAGCCGAAGGCCTACCGGCAGTCGAGTAGGGCCTCGTGGCCTTCGACGAGTCTGTTCGGGACGAGAGATAATAGGAACAATTTTCTTTCGGAGAGCACGCTTAACGAGGATGGGCGGCAGCCTTTCGGGGAAAGGCTTAAGATCATCGATCGGATGAAGCACTTCTTCGGAAGAATACCCTCGGTTTGGTTGCACTTCAGCAATAGCGCGGTTTGTACGCAGGATGAGGTTGGTCTGTCGAAGGCTAGATCGATGAATTTGGTTTCCGGTGTGAAGGATTGCGCCAGCGACAGGCCCTTTTTTATTTCTGTGGATGATAACACGTTTAATGCTTTCTTAGATGATTCTTAGTGTAATTAATAATTAGTAATACCGGCTCAAGCATCGTATCAAGCATCTATAGTTTACCAATCGTCATTTTCTATTACACAACTATATTCGATTGCTTAGCAGCGGCGGCTCGTGGATCTTCGTAGAGGAGGCTAAGACAGAAATATCGTTCGTGCTACTTACTCTTATAGAGGAAGCAAATATTTCGCTCTCAAATTTTCTTCCGTAGCCTCCAGTGACGGTTCGCGGGGGTTTTTCTGTTACGGCCGAGGAACAAGAGGTGGTAATACAGATAGGTAGGGTCAGTTGCAGAGACCGCACCTATCTGTATTACCACCTCTTGCTCCTCGGCCGTACCAGAAAAAAAAACCCGCGAACCGTCACTGGTAGCCTCCTCGCCGAATATCCAGCCGTCGCTGTCGTTTAGATATATTTAAACAACGGTCTTATTGTAACAGAAGGTGGAAGAACATACGAGCATGTAGGTTAGTTGTTATAAGTCTTCCATCTGAAGTATCTAATTCAACCTATAATTGTTAGTTTTATAACTTAATTAGAAACTTAAAATAAAAGAACTAATATTTCCTTCCATTTATTTTACACCCAAGCAGGAATTGAGACTCTTGCAAGGTTCGACGAGACATTTTTTTTATCTTGCGAGAGAACCTTGAGTGACAAAAACACTGCCTTTGTAATTTTGTACGTAAAAGTGAACTCAATTAATAATAAGGATATTATAATTATAACCTATTAATTTCATTTTTAAGTACAGCTTGTCTAACGGGCCGTGGCAGCTGAAATTAAAGTTTGCGCAAAGCGAGATAATCGCGTGCCGCACCACTGAATTGAATTGTCACTTCGTGACGGTTCTGTGTTTAAATTTATAATTTCACGAGACTGAATAATTTTTAATTTCTGGCGCCCTTTGTCTTGAGAGTGCAATCGGCCGCAACTCGGTAGACGCGCTGTAGTTTATTGTGGGAGGGAGTGAATTCCGCGGGTGAGATTGCAATCGGTGCATTTTATAAACATTATTTGTAATTAATGAACTTCGATATAAATGAAAAAAAGAAAGAATATATGATCTGTGGAAAATTAACCCTTTCGCTGCGGCGCACAGTGGGCCAGAATGCTAATTTAGCGGGCCAAAATTAATAACGTCTTAATCCTTTCACTTTTAAAGACGAATTTGTAGATTAGTATTAATCTTGAGGTCGCCGAGTCCGAATCTGTAATCAGATTTGTTAAATTCAAAAAAACAAATTTTTGTAAAAATGTTCGGTTTTTAATGAAAATTAATACCATCCTGTATTTGATACCTCTGAATCCAAATTTTCAATAAAAATTTCAAAATTCAAAATGGCGGAATTTTTTTATAAAAAAATATTCAGTTTTCATTCAAAATTAATAACGTTCAGTTTTTGAAATCTCTGAATCCAAGTTTGGAATAAAAAATTCTAAATTCTAAATGGCGGATCTAATATGGCCAATAATATTTTTAAATTAAATTTTAAATTTTAAAGTACTTGTAACTGATATTATTTGAATGTGTTTCGATTTTAAGTTTATTTATACATTTAGGATTGTATTGATATCTTTCACATGAAATAAATTATTTCATTTGATTTGATTAAATATTTAGATTTTAATGCAACTTCGCGATTTCGCCGAAATTGATTTCAATGATTCTTCATTTCTCAAATTGTCAAATATATTCATATATGCCAGCTCATTCATGGTCAGGGGCGGCTCGTTATATAGAGCCACGGAGCCATGGCACTACCTGTAGTTTCAAACTCAAAAATGTTTTCCAATTAAAAAAAATTAGAAAATTATTTTGAGTAATATAGTGATTTTTGAGACTAATTTACAATTTTCTTACTAAAAAATTCTGCATATTTTATTATTAAGCCTGTGTTTTCGATTTTTTTGAGGTACATTTTTGATCATTTGGCCTAAATATTCTTTATTTTGACCTAAATTTTCGATTTAATTGTTAAAATTTTCGACGTTTTGGTCCGCATTTTTTGATTTTTCCCGCCGAATTTTTAATTTTTAGATTGGAATAAAACACTTTAACTTTTTTATACCACTATATTTTATTTATGTGACTAGTTTCGACCATTCACTGGTCATTTTCAAACATAAGTAAATTAAATTACGGCTTTACATTTCTTATATATTACAGGGCTTTCAAAATAAAATATAGTGGTATAAAAAAGTTAAAGTGTTTTATTCCAATCTACAATCAAGATGTACCACGAAGTAAACGCCGCCAACATTAAACATTTTAATTTTTAGATTTTTAACGTGTATTTTAATTTTTTGATCTTTTGCCCCAACTATTCTTTATTTTGACCTAAATTTTCGAATTAATTCTTAAAATTTTTGATTTTTTGGTCCGCATTTTTGATATTGCGGGCCAAATTTTTGAATTGATTTAGGTTAAAATATCTATAATCTGAATTATTGATTTATGTGCGAGATTTTTTTTTATTTTTTGCGGTATTTTCGAATTTTGTTTGCTGAAATTTTCAATTTTTTAGTCTGCATTTATTATCTTTACGCCCAAGTTTTCATGTACTGTCTAAATTTTCCGACTTTCTGACCAACATGACAGATTTTTATTATTTTTTTAAAATCTTTTAACCTACATTTTTCTTTATTTTGACCTAACTTTTCGATTTTATTGTTAAATTTTTTGATTTTTTGTTCCGCATTTTTCGTTTAGTCCACATTTATTATCTTTAGGCCCGAGTTTCGATGTTTTCAAATTTTTGGCCAACATTGTAGATTTTAATTTTTTTTATCTTTTGCCCTAAATTTTTATTAATTTTTGTTTAATTGATTGACACTGGAGGCGTTTACTTCGTGATACATTTTTAATTATAAATAAAACACTTTCTTTGTTTAATCATGTGATATTAACAAAGAAAGTATTTTATTTATAATTTTCTTTTATTTGCCTGTATTTTTTTCTTTTCTGGGTCCACCATTTTTATTTTTAGGCCAGAATTTTAGATTTTTGGTCTAAATTTTTCATCGTATATTGTAGATTTTTGGTCTATTTTTTTATCCTGTATTTTATATTTTTTAACTAGAATTATTGATTTAATTTCGTATTTTTATTTTATTTTTTGGCTATTATTTTCGAACTTCTGGTCCAGCGGCGGCTCGTGGATTTTGCGTAGGGGAGTCAAATTTTCTTCTGTTGCCTAACCGCCGAACATTCACGAGCCGCCGCTGTTCTGGTCTGAAACTTATTTTTGGCGGCTGAAAGTGGCAAATCATTTTTCTTTTGCTTGTATTTTCAATTTTTTGGTCTGCATTTTTATTTTTCGATCAGGTTTTTGACCTTTTGTCCTAAATTTAGACAAAATATCGAAAACTCAGGCCTAAGATGAAAAATGCAGACAAAAAATCGAAAATTTCAATAAACAAAACTCGAAAATACCGGAAAAAGAATCTCGCATATAAATCAATAATTCTTTATTTTGGCCTAGGTTTTGAATTGGTTTGTTGAAATTTTCGATATTTCCGTATTTTCGGTTTTCCGTTTTGGTCAATTTTTTTGATTTTTTGTCCTTTATTTTATATTTTTTAACCTGAATTATTTATTTTTACGCGGAAATTTTTTATTTTTTGCGGATTATTTTTTTGGGGGTCAAAGTTTTTGATTTTTGTCCTTCATTTTAGATTTTGCCACCTACATTTTTGAATTTTTTGACCTGTATTTCTAAGGGTTTTGTATTCATTTTGTAAAACTTCGATTTGTCCGCAAGCTTAAAATATTATTTAATCTTATACTTGGTTTAAATAAAATATACGTTTTCAATGTGTAAACTTTCTACGAATTTACGTGAAATTAATGTAGAGGCAGGCCGTTTCGGAAGGCAATAAATTATCAAGTGCTAATGCATGCATTTCTGTAACTTAGGCCACGCGGAGAGTGTAGCGACTTGAGGGTGGATTTAATTAATCACAGTGGGGACTTCAGATGTTCCACTCCACTTACGCCGACTGTTCGCTCGTCTCTCCCCTTAAAGGCGCCCTTCTTGCCCAAATCTGCCCTTTAGTTCAGTGTTTTTCAATCTTTTAAGACAAAACGTCCACTTTGTCAGATCCTCTTCCTAATTTGACCATTTTAATTTTGAACAGCTTAAAATTATAATCCCTAAAGTAATGCAACTTAAGTTTAGGTTAGGTGTTGGACATAAAGAAAAACAAAATGAGAGGAAGGAAGTAAAACAACATTTTGTACATATTATTTGAAAATCCTATATTCCGTTTTGTTCATCTACATCAGTGGTTCCCAAACTTTTTTGACATACCGCCTCCTTTCCAGAAAAAAAATTACTTAGCGCCCCCTATTTTCGTCAGCAGGAATCTTAAATCACCAAGATTGACTATTTGCAATTCGTTTCTTTTTTTGTTAATAAATTGGTTACCGCACTGAACCCCATGTTCCACTAAATCTTCTCTTCTTTCTTTTATACTATCACCACCCCCTTGCAGTTATTCATCGCCTCACAAATGCATCTGTGGCCATCAGCGCCCCCCTGAATCGCTGCAGCACCCACCAGGGGGCGGTGGCGCCCACTTTGGGAATCACTGATCTACATCCTGTACAACGCAAAAAAGCAGCACATATTCTACGTGTTACAGTCATTATCAGGTGAATTAGTTTCCCGTACTTTGTTCGGAGAAATCAAAAAGCTGCGATTTATAAAATTAAAATGAAACATCACCAACCTTAACACATCCCAATTGCGGTTTCCATCGGTGAATTTTGTGCCCTTTCAATTCTGGTAATATTCACAATATATCCTCCAAATGATTTGAACTGGTAATATTGACAATAATTAACACCACTAAATTTCAATTCGCCCGAGAAATAAACAAACATGCAAACAAACGCGGGGCGATGTGCGCGCGGTACACGAGAGACTCGCTAAATAATTGTAGGAAATCACGTTACCGGCTTCTCTCCGTCTTTGTTTTACTCCGCGACACTCCGCGCGTTCCATTTCACTCGATAATAATAGTAATGGCGCGCGGCGGTGGCGTCATTCCAGTGTTGTTTTGAAACGTACGGATATTTTCAATTAATTTCGAGTATTTCTCAATACAACCAGTGAGTGAATTAGGCGAACGTGTGGTGTAACTACGGGCGAGAAATACCAGACAGAAATTTCAAGTGCACCTTTCGCACGTACACAAACACAAGTTCAATTCAATACAATGATAATGTGCGGTATGCTGAATAATCATCACGATAATATGCAGTAACATACACACCGGGGGGATCCTTTCTTTCTGACTACACATTGCACGAAATTACGCACTTCTCAATCGTTCCCTCGCCGCGGAGTTTTGCAACTGGAAAGTGTGCGTGTGCTTCGCGATTCGACGCCCGGAGGCAACTTTTTTTGTGCGATTTCGAATTCTTATCGGCCCGACTAATAACAACAGTCTGCACGTCGCCGTCCCGAAAACCGTTTATCGAACATTTCGGCCCGGAAAAATTAAGTATGTGAACTGTTTGTGCAAGATTATTGGCAAAGGGTGTACAGTGCTAGTGTTGGTGGGATTTTCCGGCACTTTCCAACCATCCCGAAGACAGGGACGAGGTTGGGTGTCTTCTCGAGACCTGCAGATCACATCTCTAGCAAGTTGTAAGAGGATTGAAGGTAAGTGCTAAAATATAAAATCAAGATATTGATTTTTAAAATTGCTAAATGCGTGTTTTCGATCGTGACGATTTAGAATGTAATATTTTACCATTACCATTAGTATTTTGGATGACTTCAACAGTGACGGTTCGCGGGTTTTTTTCTGGTACGACCGAGGAACAGATAGGTGCGGTCACGCAGTCAGCCGTCTCTGCAACTGGCCCTACCTATCTGTATTACCACCTCTTGTTCCTCGGCCGTACCAGAAAAACTCCGCGAACCGTCACTGGACTTCAAATAAAACATGTGCATCTTTCTCGTCAACTAGATGAAAAGTTAGAATGCAATAAAAACATAAAGAGTATTTTAATCTGCACGTAGATGGGAGTGTGTCAAGGTGGCACCCCTATGGAAAGTTCTGATAGCTCTGAATAGCCCAATTTTACAGAACTCTTTTTAAAAAGTTGATAGTACTTCATTGGGGTGCCAACTTGACACACTCCGTAGATGGAGCATACGTACACATTTTATGATTAAATAAATCATATCACGACACAAACGTTAAAACAAGGTAAATTTAGTGTAATTTTAATTTTAAAAATTTTTTTTTTCGCGACTTTAACACGAAATGTGGGGGTCGCGGTGGCCTAGTGGGTAGGGCTCCTGCTTCTGGGCCTCGTGGTCGTGGGTTCGAATCCCATCCGTGCGGTCACTTTTTCTGAATAAAAAATGGCCGTACGGGTCCAGTGGTTGTCCTTTCATATCAATATATGAATTTATTACAAAGAATCGGTTGTGGCAGAATAGCCAAGTAGCTTACGCCAATTTCCCTAATATCATTCACTCTCCTTAACCCGAAATCCCATCAACCATCCTTCCTTTAAAAAAAAAAAAAAAACACGAAATGTAAAAATCGCATATTTTCAAAATTCGAATACTTCATAATCGTGATTTAAATTTTTTAAATTAGACAACTGCGAAATTGTCCGATTTTGAAGATTCTAACATAAAAAAATGGAAAATTTAATGCAATTTAAAAACAGATAATAAATAGTTTCATAAAATCAACGCCAAAACTGCACGTTCTCAAAATCCGAAACTTGATAAAATTGCGATTTTCATTTTCCTTTAACGTGTAAAATTTAGTGAATTCACATCTGGTTTAATTTTATTTACCTACATAAAATCAACGCAAAATTCAAACGTCAAAATGAGGCCAATTTATTGTAATTTTACAACTGATTACATTTTTTTTGCATGAAATTAACACAAAATGTAAAAATTACAGTTTTTAAAGTTCGATGATTACAAAACATTTTTTTTCTCGTGAAATTAACCCAAAATGTAAAAATCGCACTTTTTAAAATTCGACGATTGCAAAAAGTCATGTTTTTGGGTTTTGAAATTGCACAGCTGCCAAACACAAAGTTTGATGATTCTAACGTCAAAAAATGGGAAATTTAGTGCAAATGGTGTCGTGAAATCAACGCAATACATTCTCAAAGTCCGAACCTTTAAAATTGCGATTTTGATTTCCTTAAATTGCGTAACTGCCAAACAATTCAAAATCGCGATTTTCGTTTTTGAAACTGCACAACTGCCGAACAACGCATTGTTCAATTTTGATGATTCAAACGTGAAAAATAAGTAATTTTAAAACTGATTACATTTTTTTTAGTGAAATTAACACAAAATGTTAAAATCGCACTTTTTAAAATTTGATGATTACAAAAAATCGTGATTTTGATTTTTGAAATTGCATAACTGCCGAACGCATCGGCCGATTTTGATGATGCTAACGTAAAAAGTGGAAAATTTAGTGCAAAATAAAAACGGGTAATAAATTATTTCGTGAAATCAAATAAATCAAAATTTAAGATTCAGTGCAAATATCTAAACATGCATTTTAAAATAATACCACGAAATTTTGAAATTGCAAACTTCATGAACTGAAAAAAAAATAAAAACAATTTACCAAACTGCGTAAATTTCTAAATGCTCCTTGTTCAGGTTCTCAAAAAATTAAAACTAAAATTTTCAAAAATCCATATCTCCATTAAAAATAGGCGAATTTACAAAAACCAAATTAATTTTGAATAAGCGATTCTTCGGCCATTGAGGATATTGTTTTAAGGATTTTTTTCTACGCGTTTTATATTTTTTTCTGCGATGTTTTTATTCAAGTGTTAAAAGAAAATAAAACTCAAATTTGCAAAAATCCATATCTCCATTAAAAATTGTGGAATTTACAAAAAAACAAATTGATTTTCATTGAGCGATACTTCGAGCATTGAGGATGTTTGTTATGGAATTTTGTGGGCGCGTTTTGTATTTTTGTATTTTTTCTGCGATGTTTTTATTCATGTGCTAAAAAAAAACTAAAATTTTCAAAAATCCATATCTCCATTAAAAATTGGCGAATTTACAAAAACCAAATTAATTTCGAATAAGCGATTCTTCGACCATTGATGGTATTATTTTAAGGAATTTTTTCTACGCGTTTTATATTTTTTTCTGCGATGTTTTCATTCAAGTGCTTAAAAAATGAAAACGAAAATCTTCAAAAATCCATATCTCTATTAAAAATTGTTGAATTTACAAACACCAAATTGATTTTGAATAAGCTATACTTTGGCCGTTGAGGATGATTTTTTATGGAATTTTGTTTGCGCGTTTTATATTTTTTCTGCGATGTTTTCATTCAAGTGCTCAAAAAAATAAAACTAAAATTTGCAAAAATCCATATCTCCATTAAAAATTGGCGAATTTACAAGAACCAAATTAATTTTGAATAAGCGATTCGTCGACCACTGAGGATATTGTTTTAAGGGATTTTTTCTACGCGTTTTATATTTTTTTCTGCGATGTTTTTGTTCAAGTGCTCAAAAAAATTAAACTAAAATTTGCAAAAATCCATATCTCCATTAAAAATTGTTGAATTTACAAGAACCAAATTAATTTTGAATAAGCGATTCGTCGACCACTGAGGATATTGTTTTAAGTGATTTTTTCTACGCGTTTTATATTTTTTTTGCGATGTTTTTATTCAAGTGCTCAAAAAAATAAAACTAAAATTTGCAAAAATCCATATCTCTATTAAAAATTGGCGTATTTACAAAAACAAAATTAATTTTGAATAAGCGATTCTTCGACAATTGAGGATATTGTTTTAAGGATTTTTTTCTATGCGTTTTATTTTTTTTTCTGCGATGTTTTCATTCAAGTGCTCAAAAAATTAAAACGAAAATCTTCAAAAATCCATATCTCTATTGAAAACTGTTGGATTTACAAAAACCGAATTGATTTTGAATTAGCGATACCTTGGCCATTGAGGATGATTTCATATGGAATTTTGCCTGCATTTTTATATTTTTTTCTGCAAGGTTTTTTTCAAGTGTTAAAAAATTAAAACGAATATCTTCAAAAGGATTTTTGAGGATTTTCTGAATTGAAAATTGTTGAATTTACAAAAACCAAATTGATTTCGAATAAGCGGTACTTAGGCCATTGGGCATAATTTTTTTTGGAATTTTGCCTGCACGTTTTATATTTTTTTTTGCGATATTTTTGGCCAAATTTCACAAATTGAAGAGAAATTCGAGATTTCAGCTGTCGCAATCGTGAAAGAAATAAAATTTCTCGCTCAAGGAAGAGAAAGGATTTCTTCCCTCCCTAGGGAGGGAAATGTTTCTCTCACGATTTCGACAGCTGAAAATTCGAATTTCTCTCCAGTTTGTGAAATAATCATTTCTCCAATGTGAAATTGTTACATCTGTTAACTTTCGAGGCAAATATAAATGTTAAAAATGAAACAGCAACACTTGCAACGAAAAAAAAAATTCCCATCAAATGGGAATATATCCCCCCTTTTCGTTACGAGGCTGAAGGGCGGCGCATCTTGACTTTTATCAAAAAAAGAACATTAATCGGATTTATCGAGGGAATATTTCAATTCCGTTATGAGTTCCTTCCTTGTCGGAGGATTTCTAATAAATACAGGATATAAAATTCCCCACTCTCGTTTACTACTATCATCGGGGCCATTCACGTTCACCATCATCGATATATTAAACGGTTTATCTATATTGCTTTACACATACGCACAAATACAACTTTCCAAAACTTCTATTAAACTATTACGTCCGCTCTCAGTAATTTTCAATTACAAACTTATGTTGTATTAGTTTACATGTTTAGGGCTAATAGCTTCTATATTACCAATTAGCGAACTTGCTTTGTTACAGAATCGCGTTTGAAATCAGCAAACAGTAAGTTTGACTCATTTCATTTAATTAATTCTAATATTTACGTGTTGATACAGTGCGACCAACAATTATTGGATAAAAGAAGCCCTTGAGATTTTGGAAGTGTGACGCACTGGAATGCATGGAAGTATATTTGGTTGCATAAACATGTTTCAATTTAAATTAATCTTATTGGCACTACCACAAGTATTTAGATAAAAGAAGCCCTTGAAATTTAAGAAGTATGTCTGCTAGAGGTTCAGACGCACTGGAATGCATGGAAGTATATTTGGTTGCGTAAACGTGTTTCAATTTAAATTAATCCTATTGTCACGATCACAATTATTTAGATAAAAGAAGTCCTTGAAATTGAAGAAGTACATATTTCACATTTTTTAAGTTTATCATGTGAAATTTTACTTTTGCAAATTGAAAATGTCATAAATCGTTTCAAAATTAAATTAGAGTGAAATTTCTTGAATGTACTTGAATTCTAAACATTCGTGGAGTGTACTGATTTTATTTTTATTTTTTTTAGACCGAAATATAATATTTTTTCAAATTTTTAAAGTTTTTTAAGTTAAATTTTATTTTTCCAAATTGAAAATGTCATAAGTCATTTTAAAATTAAGTTAGAGTAAAATTTATTAATTATCCTTAAATTCTAAACATTTGTGGAGTATACTAATTTTATAGAATTTTTCTAGAGTGAAAATTAATATTTATTTCACATTTTTAAAGTATATCATGTGAAATTTTACTTTTGCAAATTGAAAATGTTATAAATCGTTTCAAAATTAAATTAGAGTGAAATTTCTTGAATGTACTTGAATTATAAACATTTGTGGAGTGTACTGATTTTATTGATTTTCTTTTAGAGCGAAATATAAAAATTTTTCAAATTTTTAAAGTTTGTTATGTGAAATTTCATTTTTCCAAATTGAAAATGTCGTAAGTCGTTTTAAAATTAAGTTAGAGTAAAATTTATTAATTATCCTTAAATTCTAAACATTTGTGGAGTATACTGATTTTATTGAATTTTTCTAGAGTGAAATTTAATATTTATTTCACATTTTTAAAGTTTATCATGTGAAATTTTACTTTTGCAAATTGAAAATGTCATAAATCGTTTCAAAATTAAATTAGCGTGAAATTTCTTGAATGTACTTGAATTTTAAACATTTGTGGAGTGTACTGATTTTATTGATTTTTTTTAGAGCGAAATATAATATTTTTTAAAATTTTTAAAGTTTGTATGTGAAATTTCATTTTTCCAAATTGAAAATGTCATAAGTCGTTTTAAAATCAAGTTAGAATAAAATTTCTTGATTATCCTTAAATTCTAAACATTTGTGGAGTATACTGATTTTATAAAATTTTTCTAGAGTGAAATTTAATATTTATTTCACATTTTTAAAGTTTATCATGTGAAATTTTACTTTTGCAAATTGAAAATGCCATAAATCGTTTCAAAATTAAATTAGAGTTAAATTTCTTGAATGTACTTGAATTCTAAACATTTGTGGAGTGTACTGATTTTATTGATTTTTTTTTAGAGCTAAATATAATATTTTTTCAAATTTTGAAAGTTTGTTAAGTGAAATTTCATTTTTCTAAATTGAAAATGTCATAAGTCGTTCTAAAATTGAGTTACAATAAAACTCCTTGACTATCCTTAAATTCTAAACATTTGTGGAGTATACTGATTTTATAGAATTTTTCTAGACTGAAATTTAATATTTATTTCACATTTTTAAAGTTTATCATGTGAAATTTTACTTTTGCAAATTGAAAATGTCATAAATCGTTTCAAAATTAAATTAGAGTGAAATTTCTTGAATGTACTTGAATTCTAAACATTTGTGGAGTGTAGTGATTTTATTGATTTTTTTTTTAGAGCTAAATATAATATTTTTTACAATTTTTAAAGTTTGTTATGTGAAATTTAATTTTTCCAAATTGAAAATGTCATAAGTCGTTTTAAAATTAAGTTAGAATAAAATTCCTTGATTATCCTTAAATTCTAAACATTTGTGGAGTATACTGATTTTATTGACTTTTTCTACAGTGACATTTAATATTTATTTCACATTTTTAAAGTTTATCTGAAATTTTACTTTTGCAAATTGAAAATGTCATAAATCGTTTTAAAATTAAATTAGAGTGAAATTTCTTGAATGTACTTGAATTCTAAACATTTGTGGAGTGTACTGATTTTATTGATTTTTTTTAGAGCGAAATATAATATTTTTTCAATTTTTTAAAGTTTGTTAAGTAAAATTTATTTTTTTTAAATTGAAAATGTCGTAAGTCGTTTTAAAATTAAGTTAGAGTAAAATTCCTTGATTATCCTTAAATTCTGAACTTTTGTGGCGTATACTAATTTTATAGAATTTTTCTAGAGTGAAATTTAATATTTATTTCACATTTTTAAAGTTTATCATGTGAAATTTTACTTTTGCAAATTGAAAATGTCGTAAATCGTTTCAAAATTAAATTAGAGTGAAATTTCTTGAATGTGGGTGGTATGAGCAGTAGCCCCGTCTTGCTGAAAGTAGTCCATTATCGTGTAATTCCTCAATGAAAAGTCTGAAGATGTTGATAATTCTTCTCAGAGACAATACAACCATCTTTCTGGGGATGTAGTGGCGATACAGGAAATACGTGAGGATTTTGCGAGCTCCAAATGTTCATATTCTATAAATTTACATACCCCCAAAGGTGTTAAATATTTGATATCATGTCAGTCCATCTGTGCAGGAGAAATAAATATTATCCTCAACATCCTCGTTACCATTTGCACTTACCCCCTGTGGCACGTAATCCACGAGGCCGAGTCAACTATAAATTTTCACCTTTAATTAGAGAAATTGCATCGATCTGTTTGAACCCGACGTGCGACGTGTGGAGAATTTATATTTATTTGTGGCGAGCCGAGATAAGGTGTTAAATATTTAAAACCAATCGAAGGTGAATTAAAAATTAACGGGGAGCTTCGCGCGACGACGATACTAATGGGGATGGGGGAAAAGAATTTCCATTTTCTTCTTTTACATTTATTTTTGTTTGTATCCCACTGTTTCAAGTAAAATAAAATAAAAAAAAAGAAATCGATGGCGAACAGAAAGCGTTTTCCACTTTGCATACCTGTTTAACGAACGAGTGAACGATTGTTATCAATTTCCTGCACTTGAAGTGAAACATTGTTATGCAGATTAACGTACAAAGCAAATGCTAAGATATTTTTTACAGGACTAAAAATAGAATTATGGATTCCTGTTTCTTAATAATATGCATCATTACATTTTCGTTAGTACTCTTATAGAGTGTGGTAAATAGGTGGTATAAATTTTAAAATTAAAATCCCTCACTTGTTGCAAAATTGATTCGGGGATAATACCACAAGAGGTTAGAATTTGGCCGGATGAATTTTATTTTTTAGCACGAGCCATTGATTCGACATACATTTTGAGAATGAAATAACTGGCACATGGATCGGAATGACAATCGTGAAAAATGTTTCAAGCGGAAGCATGTCCGAAACGGATTTAAATTATATTTCACCGCAAAGTTATTCAACTGACAGGAACTGCCACCGAATATAATGGTGAAGGTAAATAAATTTTTATCCACTTGCAAATTTTTTTGTCCGCCGTTTTAAATGCACCTGTTTATACATGAGTTGAATTATCTGGTTAAACTCTGTTGATCCGTTTAAAACTTTAAAACAAAGAGGAGATAAAAGAAGGACTGACAAAAGTTACCATTCCCAACGTCCACACAAAAGAACATTTTCTATTTCTATTACCCGCATTTGTCTCTGCGTGACAATAAAGTCCGACCCCGGCGATAAACTTCCATTACTTCCTTCGGGCTGATTTATGATTGCTTTAATCTTTAAGAGAAAGAAAAATAAATTAAAAACACGTTATCGCTTTCGTGATTTTTCACGTTTTGGAATTATAAGCTTAGTTCATAAACCGCACTCTCTGGCGAAGCATTTTACATCAAGGTGTAATCGCAAATAAATGAATTAAATTAAAAATCACTGATGCAAACGTTATTTTTCTCCTTGAAAAAATATTATGAATGAATAATATTTTTTTATTACTCTAAAAAAATAAACATTGGCACGGCGCACTTGAAAAAATCTATTCTGGACGTGCCAACTTTCCAAGTTATAATTAAAGTGCACCTCTCCCGCAATTTTAGAATTCGATTAAGACTTTAATGTCCTCTCCATTTGTACGAGTAACGTTAAATATCAGACAAAGTAATTGATTAATGGCGCTCCAAAGTCACACAACGCGAGGGCACTCCCTTGTCAATTTACACTTCTCTGCTATTTTTAAAACATAATTCCTTTTTACTTAGTCTAAACGAATATTTCAAAATATTTTACAGACAGCATACATTAGGGAGGGCCTAGGAAAACCCGAATTTCCACTCGATAAATTGTCAGTTGCACTCGTTAATTTGAAAAATTGCAAATTTTTAATTACTTTGACTATTTACTAAAACTATTCACAAGAAATGTATTTTTGATATGACGAATTATCAACATGCAAAAAAATGCTCAAAACTTGCGCTCAACGATTTAAAAAATAGTAAAAATGGATTATTTGAAAAATTCACTGCACTTATTTAAAAACACTTTAGATTTCGTGTGGTTTCCTGTCACAGCAATTCATATCTTTCTGCAGAAAAAAAACGAAAAACTCAATATTTGTTTTGGGGGGAAGGCAATTTGTAATCAACGATTTGGAAAATTGTAAAAAAAATAATTTCTGGAAGAATTCGCCTTAAATTTAGTAAACTTATTAAAAAACAGTATATTTTTAATTTACTGTAAAAACCATAGTCATTTTGCTTCAAAAAATAAAGGAAAAAACTAAAAATATGTTCCGGAGGGAAGAAAATTTATAATCAACGATTTCAAAAATTGTAAAAAAATAATTACTGTGAGAATTCGCTTCAAATTCAGTAAACTTATTTAAAAACAGTTTTTTTTTTATTGCCTGTAAAAATAATTGATATTCTCCTGTAACAAATACCGAAAAAAACTAAACAAATGTTTTCTGGAGGGAAGAAAATTTGTAATAAACGATTTGAAAAATTCAAAAAAATTGATTACTTAAAGAATTCGCTTCAAATTTAGTAAACTTATTAGAAAACAGTGTATTTTTGATTTCCTGGAAAAACAATAGACGTTCTCCTGCAACAAATAAAGAAAAAAAACTCAAAATGTGTTCTGGAGGGAAGAAAATTTGCAATCAACGATTTGAAAAATTGTAAAAAATTAATTACTTGAAGAATCCGCTTCAAATTTTGTCAACTTATTCATAAAAAGTGTATTTTTGATTTCCTGTAAAAACAATAGACATTCTCCTGCGACAAACAAAGAAAAAACTCAAAATGTGTTCTGGAACGAAAAGAAAAAAATTCAAAAAAATTATTTACTTGAAATATTCGCTTCAAATTTTGTAAACATATTCATGAACAGTGCATTTTTGATTGCCTGTAAAAACAATTGACATTCTCATGCAAGAGACAAAAAAAATCAAAATGTGTTCTGGAGGGAAGAAAATTTGCAATCAACGATTTGAAAAATTGTAAAAAATTAATTACTTGAAGAATCCGCTTCAAATTTTGTCAACTTATTCATAAAAAGTGTATTTTTGATTTCCTGTAAAAACAATAGACATTCTCCTGCGACAAACAAAGAAAAAACTCAAAATGTGTTCTGGAGCGAAGAAAATTTGCAATCAACGATTTGAAAAATTCTAAAAAATTATTTACTTGAAATATTCGCTTCAAATTTTGTAAACTTATTCATAAACAATGCATTTTTGATTTTCTGGAAAAACAATTGACATTCTCCTGCAACAAACAAAGGAAAAAAACTCAAAATGTGTTCTGGAACGAAAAGAAAAAAATTCAAAAAAATTATTTACTTGAAATATTCGCTTCAATTTTGTAAACATATTCATGAACAGTGCATTTTTGATTGCCTGTAAAAACAATTGACATTCTCATGCAAGAGACAAAAAAAAATCAAAATGTGTTCTGGAGGGAAGAAAATTTGCAATCAACGATTCGAAAAATTCTAAAAAATTAATTACTTGAAATATTCGCTTCAAATTTTGTAAACTTATTCATAAACAGTGTATTTTTGATTTCCTGTAAAAACAATTAACATTCTCCTGCAACAAACAAAGGAAAAAATTCAAAATGTGTTCTGGAGGGAAGAAAATTTGCAATCAACGATTTGAAAAATTCTAAAAAATTAATTACTTAAAGAATTCGCTTCAAATTTTGTAAACTTATTCATTAACAGTATATTTTTGATTTCCTGGAAAAACAATTAACATTATTCTGCAACAAATAACGGAGAAAACACAAAATATGTTCGGGAGGGAAGAAAATTTGCAATCAACGATTTGAAAAATTCTAAAAAATTAATAACTTGGAGAATTCGCTTCAAATTTTGTAAACTTATTCATAAACAGTGTATTTTTGATTTCCTGTAAAAACAATTGACGAATGTCCTGCAACAAACAAAGGAAGAAATTCAAAATGTGTTCTGGAGCGAAGAAAATTTGCAATCAACGATTTGAAAAATTGTAAAAAATTAATTACTTGGAGAATTCGCTTCAACTTTTGTAAACTTATTCATAAACAATGCATTTTTGATTTTCTGAAAAAACAATTAACATTCTCCTGGAACAAACACAGGAAAAAAACTCAAAATATGTTCTGGAGCGAAAAAATTTTTGAAAAATTGTAAAAAATTATTTACCTGAAGAATTCGCTTCAAATTTTGTAAACTTATGCATTAAGAGTATATTTTTGATTTCCTGAAAAAACAATTAACATTCTCCTGCAACAAACAACGGAAGAAACTCAAAATATGTTCTGGAGGGAAGAAAATTTGCAATCAACGATTCGAAAAATTCTAAAAAATTAATTACTTGAAGAATTCTCTTCAAATTTTGTCAACTTATTCAAAAATAGTGTATATTTCATTTCCTGTAAAAACAATGGACATTCTCCTGCAACAAACAAAAGAAAAACTTAAAACGTGATCTGGAGGGAAGAAAATTTGTAATTTATTTTTACTTGAAAAATTCGCTTCAAATTTAGTGCACCTATTCAAAAGTAGTGTATTTTTGATTTCTTGTGAAAATAACCGACATGCTCCTGAATTTAAAAAAAATACTGGAGGAAGGGAAATTTGCAATCAACGCTTTGAAAAAATGTCAAAATTTAATTACTTAGAATTAGCTCAAAAATAGCAAAATTAATTAAAATACTTTTGATTACTTGTAAAAACAATTGCAATATTCCTGCTGGAAGCAACAGAAACATAGACAAAACTGCATTGGAGGGAACTAAAATTACATTCAATGTTTGGAAAAAATGTAAAAAATTAATCACTTGCAGAATTACCTCGAAAATCACTAAAACCATTCAACAAAGGTGAGTTTTTGATTAGTTGCAAAAATAATTGCAATATTCCTGCAGGAAGCAACAGAAACAGACTGAAAAATGCACGGGAGGGAACGAAAATTACACTCAATGTTTGGAAAAATAGTAAAAAAATTATCACTTGTAGAATTAGCTCTCAAAAATTCTGAGCCATAAAATGTAGCAATAATTTTTCGTCTGAATTTAAATTCACTATGTATTTACATTTTTTTGCTCGTTATTAATTATTAATACTTTCGCAATGAAAGTTCTGCCCCGTTTATTTTTTTTTATTTCGATAAAGATCTCGACTAGTTTTAAACTTTCATTAAAGCCTTCCGCCATCGTAAAACTTTTATACGCGTTTTATATCTCGATGGGATGTTTTATGATTCGTCCTAATGCTAAAATTAAACGATACGAAACAATAAAGAATAACGGAAAAGGAATAGTAATGATGATTGAAAACCGTTACTGCAAGAAATAGTTAAAATTCTTTTTGTGTGTTCATCAATTTGTACAGCTGCAAATAAAAATAAATCGGGAATCATACAAAGAGGTGTCTTAGCATAATTGGCAACAATTTTCAGGGCTATTCATAAATTTTTAATTTGCAATTAAATAAGAAAATATTGGTCGATAACCGTTGAAAATAAAAACAAAGCTATTTGTATATTTTATGTATATATTAATGTAATAAAAACGAATAAACATCATTTAGTAGTAAAAATAATAGAGGCTGAAAGACCTCTGATCGATAGCCAATTAATAATTGTGATATAGCCTATTCGGTGGAATCTGGCGGCTGAGGTCGTAAAACGGTCAGTCCGCCCTGAGAATCGACGCACCCTCGAAGAAAAGGTATTGGTGGTTCGTCTAATTGCATCCCACACATTTATTACTGTCCTTCGCTCCTTTTACACCAGTACTTCTCAACAAAGATTGGTTTGAGATAAAAAATATTACGTCCCCTACTTACCGAGCTCTAACCCTCTTTTACGACCACAACCGCCAGATTCCAGAGAACGGGCTATATAACAAAATGTTTTAATGTATCTTAAATATGTAAACTACTATTAATAAAGGTATTTGTATATATAAAAAATAATAGTATTTATTCCCAACAAGATTGATAAACCTTATTACTGGGAATACAAAAATTTCAACTAAATCGAAACAAACTCTTTAAAATAAAGGTAAACTAATATAAACGACAAACATGAAGGTATGTTTTGATTATTCACGGTTATCATTATTAGCACTATTTTTAATGGTTTGCTGCCACGTGATCAGAAATGGATGTATGCCATTCAAATTTCCCGGGCTACTAATTGTTAATTTTCCATGACCTGCTAATCAAAGTTAATCATTGTTGTTGGATATTTACGTACTGGTGGTTCATATTATTAAGAATGGTTATATGAAATAGATATTAATTCAGAATTTTTATTCGGTAGAATTAACGACTGTTTCGCATTTTGCGGAAGTTTATTTAAAACGTATTTACTTTGCAAGCGAATCGAATCCTGAATAGGGCTTACTTTGGGTATTGGGGGGATTGTGTATATCCATTTTTAAAATGTTGCAATTTTGTTCCGCCCATAAAATATCGAGTAAGCCAAAAACAAAAACGCACACTTCTCTTAATTCCCGTCTGATGATTTATAAAAATAATTAATGCAAATTTATGCATTGCATTTCACGATTATTCGCATGCCCGCACCTTCAAAGATGTAATAAACTAGACGTGTACATGGAGGGCATAAAGAAATTTTTATATCGAGGCGAGCATCGCGAGGAATAATCGAAAATTCAAGGAGTAAATGAAATTGGAAACGCGGGGGCGGTCTCCCGATGAATAATTTATCACCGACGGTCCTCTCTACGAGATTAACATACAGCGAAAATCAAGTGTGAATTTATAACTTAATTATAGTTTAATACCGCTGATTATAATGAACATAATGAGTTAATCAAGATTACGAGAATTTAATGAAATAATAACAGTAAACGGTCAAATAACAAGGAGTGAGATTATGCATTAGTTATCGTTAGGGTTAATTGCTTGTACGAGTAATTAAAATTAGAAAATAATTATTTTCGTAATAACGATAATTGTTAACATTATGTGCACCGTCCGACCTTTTTCGTTCATTATCGCTACAGGTGTTCATGAGGACGCAAAAGGTGTGTAGAGGTAGTTTTAGCGTACAGTTGTATTAACTTGAATGTTACAAATTAAATATTCGGCGCAGTCGGTAGGATCTTCTGTAAAAGGTAAACTCCAAGAACCAGTTCGGGACGTTCTATTTCAATCGAGGATTCCACATCCCATTATCAGTTCGTTTTCTCTACATACTTATTTTTTTTAATCAAATATGTGCTAACTATAAATCTTGCAGGTAAAATTGCGATTTTTTTTGAACTCCAAATTTTGAATTGTCTAAATTATTGAGTCTAAGAAACATCATTCTTTTAAAATAATTTTTATTTTGAAAAATCCAACAATTTTTTGTGACGTTTTTAAAAATTATAAATTTTTAATTCTCGAATCTACATCGAAGAAAATTAAAATAAATATAAATCGTGCGGGTTAAGTTTTACAAAAATTTTATTTAGTTTAGGAAACATCATTTTTTCAAAATAATTTTGATTTTTAAAAATCCAACAATTTTCTTCTGACTTGTGAATTTTTTAAAAATTATAATTTTTTTTTAATTGTCGAATCTACAACGAAAAAAATTGAAATAAATATAAATCGCGCGGGTAAAAATTTACAAAAAATTTATTTGGTTTAGGAAACATCATTCTTTCAAAATAATTTTTATTTTTAAAAATCCAACAATTTTCTTCTGACTTGTGAATTTTTTAAAAATCATAAATTTTTTTAATTGTCGAATCTACAACGTAAAAAAATGAAATAAATATAAATCGTGCGGGTTAGGTTTTACAAAAATTTTATTTACTTTAGGAAACATCATTCTCTCAAAATATTTTAAATTTTTTTAAATTCAACAAATTTCTTGCGAGTTGCAATTTTTTTAAAATTGACGAAAAACGAAAAAAAAAAGAAATAAATATAAATCTTGTGGGTAAAAATTTACAAAATTTTTATTAAGCTTAGGAAACATCATTCTTTCAAAATTATTTTGATTTTTTTAAATCAAACAATTTTCTTGCGAGTTGCGAATTTTTAAAATACTAAATTTTGAATTGTCGAATCTACAACGAAAAAAAAATGGAAATAAATTTAAATCGTGCAAGTAAATTTTTTATTAAGCTTAGGAAACATCGTTCTTTCAAAATAATTTTAATTTTTTCTAAATCCAATACTTTTCTTGCTACTTGCGAGTTTTTTAAAATTCTAAATTTTGAATTGTCGAATCTACAACGAAATTTTACAAAAGAAATTATTTAGATTAAGAAACATCATTCTTTCAAAATAATTTAGATTTTAAAAAATCCAACAATTTTCTTCCGACTTTAGAATTTTTTTTTAAATTATAAATTTTAAATTGTGGAATCTTCAACAAAAAAATGAAATAAATATAAATCGAGCAGTTAAAATTTCACAAAAAAATATTTAGTTAAGGAAACATCATTTTTTCAAAATAATTTTGATTTCTATAAATCAAACAATTTTCTTGCAAGTAAATTGCAGGTAAAATTTTGCAAAAATTTTATTCAGCTTAGGAAACATCATTCTTAATAATTTTAATTTTTTTAAATCCAACAATAATCTTGGGAATTGGGAATTTTTTAAAATTCTAAATTTTGAATTGTCAAATCTACAACGAGAAAAATTGAAATAAATATAAATCGCGAAGGTAAAAATTTACAAAATTTTTATTTAGTTTAGAATACATCATTCTTTCAAAATAGTTTAAATTTTTTCAAATCCAATAAATCTCTTGCGAGTTGCAAATTTTTTAAAATTCTAAATATTCAGTTGGCGAATCTAAAACGAAAAAAATTGAAATAAATATAAATCTTGCGGGTAAAAATTTACAAAAAAAAATATTGAGCTTAGGAAACACCATTCTTTTAAAATAATTTTGATTTTGAAAAATCCAACAATTTTCTTATGACTTGCGAATTTTTAAATTTCTAATTGTCGAATCTACAACGAAAAAAAATTGAAATAAATATAAATCCTGTGGGTAAAAATTAAAAAAAATAAATTTAGCTTAGGAAACATCATTCTTTCAAAATATATATTTTTTTTTAATTATAATTTTTTTTATTTGTCGAATCTACAAAAACAAAATAGAAATAAATATAAATCGTGCAGGTAAAAATTTAAAAAAATTTATGTTTGGCTTAGGAAACATCATGCTTTCAAAATAATTTGTTTTTTTTTTAATCCAACAATTTTCTTGTGAATCGCGAATTTTTTTAAAAATTATAATTTTTTTAAATTGTTGAATCTACAACGAAAAAAAATTCAAATAAATATAAATCGTGCGGGTAGAAATTAAAAAATAAATAAATTTGGCTTAGGAAACATCATTCTTTCAAAATAATTTGTTTTTTTTAAATCCAACAATTTTCTTGTGAATCGCGATTTTTTTTTTAAATTTTAAATTTTTAATTGTCGAATCTACAACGAAAAAAAATTTGAAATAAATACAAATCGTCCTGGTAAAAATAAAAAAAATAAATTTGGCTTAGGAAACATCATTCTTTCAAAATAATTTTTTTTTTAAATCCAACAATTTTCTTGTGAATCGCGAATTTTTTTAAAAATTATAAATTTTTAATTGTCGAATCTACAACGAAAAAAATTGAAATAAATATAAATCGTGCGGGTAAAAATTTAAAAAAATAAATTTGGCTTAGGAAACATCATTCTTTCAAAATAATTTGTTTTTTTTAAATCCAACAATTTTCTTGTAAATCGCGAATTTTTTTAAAAATTATAAATTTCTAATTGTCGAATCTACAACGAAAAAAAATGAAATAAATATAAATCTTGCGGGTAAAAATTTACAAAATTTTTATTAAGCTTCGGAAACATCATTCTTTCAAAATAATTTTGATTTTTTTAAATCCAACAATTTTCTTACTACTAGCGATATTTGTGTGTTTCTTAGATCCAAATTATTTTATTTAGACGAATATATCATTTACTGAGTCTTAAGTAAATGTGGGTTAATATTTATTTTTTTTTTAATTTTTGACATGAACGATTTTTGAACCTGCAGATATCGACGTTCTAGAATGTTTTCATACGGAACGCGTTTCGTGTACTTTTGCACGGCTTTGTAAAACCCATTAGTTCGCAATTACTAGAGTAAAATCCGTCCGATTTAAATTAAGGCCTTAATATGTTGACCAACAATTTCCAATTAGAGTTGGTCGCTAATAAAATCGATAAAATAAATTTAGTCCTATCGAACGAGAGTTTAATCTACGAGACTGCATGATGTACAGTTTTCAGTTAAACATCCATCCCAGGTGATTAACTAAAATCTAGAATACAGAGTGGTATACAGTTATAAAAAAAATAATAAAAAATGTAGAAAAGTATTGCGGCTTTTTATTAGTACAAAAACGCCCCGCTAGAGAGCGCTGCGGAATTTTAAAAGGTCTCGCCAAAGTTTGTGGATTAAAACGGAGGGTGGTGGGTGTGCCCTATCCCACCCACCGATTGTTTAAAACGCTCTAGAATTTCAATAAATTAAATTGCTTGACTGTGAAACAAAATATTGTTAAATTCTGACATTAATTAATTTATAATTTTGCAACTCTCGTTTGTGTTCTAAGAATTGGAAGGTGGAATGGGATCCACCCATCACCCTTCGTTTCTAGCCAAATTGAACCTAGAAGTTTTAAATGTCTTAAAACTACCAAGAGAGTTTGTAAGTTTATTTAAAATGGAAACGAAGGGTGGTGGGTGTTCCCTATCGCACTGTAGGTGGTGGGTGGGTGCGAAGGTGGTGGGTGGGCCCGTTCGCTCCAAAATAGAGCAAGGCTATATTCCGTTTTATTAAATTTCTTTGTATCTAAATATAAATTGTCTATATTCAAATTTTAGTGTCAAAATAAACCTAAAATTAATTATTCTATTTACGTAGTAATAAATAACGAGTGTCAGTATTTTATTTAACAACAATGAAATAAGAGACATTAATTTCAGTCTCAATCTCTTGTTAACTCTGCAAGATTAAACAGTGTAATATTTTATTACTAAACGAAGACAACATTACAATTCGGTCCGTTGTGAATTCCTCGCTGGTAATTAACGAAAAGCTCATCTTCGCAGGTAATTGGATACTTCCGGTATCGTACCTAATTATATCCGGCCCGCGAGGATTTTTCTTTACACCACTGAATCCTGAAGTCTGCGTGGGGATTTTTCAATTTCTAAGGAGGAACATCCATTAGTGCTCCCGTGCTTTCTTTTTTTAAATATAATTGGTTATTAGTTTATTACTTCATAATCATGAATATTTAAAGAAGTTACGTGGAGGTAAATAGAATAAAAGACTACGTTTGTCTGAATATTAAAAAAAAAAAATGTATTTAGATCAAATGACACGTGTTTAAAGTTTCTCTTGTTTCTGGATCAAATAAGTATTTAAAAAAAAAGAGTGACTAAAGAAAATTAAGAGCTCTACAAAAGTTGAAAAATAAAAAAAAATGTCAATGACGTCACACGTCAAACACTAGTGACGTCACAATATTTTTGAGCACGTAAAAAAGTGCGCAATAATGAATAAAAATCCACATGAGCTGTTAGGCATTTTGTGCAGAACTTTATCACCACTCTGTATACCATTTACTTATTTACGCACGCAAAACACTTGGTTTGGTTTTATTGGCTGAATTGAAGAATAGGACCCACCCACCACTCTTCATTTCATTTTGAACTCGGTACAAACACCTTTTTTCATTCAGTCGCATTTTTCTAAATTCAGTAAAAAGAAAAATAGAAAAACAGTTGCTACGAGCTTAAAAAAATCTAAAGTTACTTAGAATAATTGCCACTACATGATCCCACAAAAATTCAAAAAGGTCAATTTCCTAAATTGTAAAATAATCTCAATTCAACTTCCGTTTGTTTTTTCTGGAGTTGCGTTTTTCTAAATTCCGTAAAACAAAATTAAAAAAACAGTTGCTACGTGCTTAAAAAAATCCAAAGTTACTTAGAATAATTGCTATTACATGATCCCACAAAAATTCAAAAAGGTCAGTTTCCTAAATTGTAAGATAATCTCAATTCAACTTCCGTTTGTGTTTTCCTAAAGTTGCATTTTTAAATTCGGTAAAAAAATAGAAAAACAGTTGCTACGAGCCTAAAAAAATCCAAAGTTACTTAGAATAATTGCTACTACATGATACCACAAAAATTCAAAAAAGTCAATTTCCTAAATTGTAAAAGAATCTCAATGCAACGTCCGTTTATTTTTTCTAAAGTTG
The DNA here is from genome assembly GCA_910593695.2 of Ocypus olens. Lineage (NCBI taxonomy): Eukaryota > Metazoa > Arthropoda > Insecta > Coleoptera > Staphylinidae > Ocypus > Ocypus olens. The sequence goes on from OU343054.1 coordinate 45,820,836, forward strand.
CATTTTTTAAATTCGGTAAAAAGAAATAGAAAAACAGTTGCTACGAGTTGAAAAAAATCCAAAGTTACTTAAAATAATTGCTACTACATGATACCATAAAAATTCAAAAAGGTCAATTTCCTAAATTGTAAGATAATCTCAATTCAACTTCCGTTTGTGTTTTCCTAAAGTTGCATTTTTAAATTCGGTAAAAAAATAGAAAAACAGTTGCTACGAGCTTCAAAAAATCCAAAGTTACTTAGAATAATTGCTACTACATGATCCCACAAAAATTCAAAAAGGTCAATGTCCTAAATTGTAAGATAATCTCAATTCAACTTCCGTTTGTGTTTTCCTAAAGTTGCATTTTTTAAATTCGGCAAAAAAATAGAAAAACAGTTGCTACGAGCTTTAAAACATCCAAAGTTACTTAGAATAATTGCTGCTACATGATACCATAAAAATTCAAAAAGGTCAATTTCCTAAATTGTAAAATAATCTCAATTCAACGTCCGTTTATTTTTTTCTGAAGTTGCATTTTTCTAAATTCGGCAAAAAATAGAAAAACAGTTGCTGCGAGCTTAAAAAAATCCAAAGTTACTTAAAATAATTGCTGCTACATGATCCCACAAAAATTCAAAAAGGTCAATTTCCTAAATCGTAAAATAATCTCAATTCAACGTCCGTTTATTTTTTTCTGAAGTTGCATTTTTATAAATTCGGTAAAAAAATAGAAAAACAGTTACTACGAGCTTAAAAAAATCCAAAGTTACTTAGAATAATTGCTACTACATGATCCCACAAAAATTCAAAAAGGTGAATGTCCTAAATTGTAAGATAATCTTAATTCAACTTCAGTTTGTGTTTTTCTAAAGTTGCATTTGTTAAATTCGGTAAAAAAGATTGAAAAACAGTTGCTACGAGCTTAAAACAATCCAAAGTTACTTAGAATAATTGCTGCTACATGATACCATAAAAATTCAAAAAGGTCAATTTCCTAAATTGCAAAATAATCTCAATTCAACGTCCGTTTATTTTTTTCTGAAGTTACATTTTTCTAAATTCGGTAAAAAATAGAAAAACAGTTGCTACGAGCTTAAAAAAATCCAAAGTTACTTAGAATAATTGCTGCTATATGATACCATAAAAATTCAAAAAGGTCAATTTCCTAAATTGTAACTTCCATTTGTTTTTTCTGTAGTTGCATTTTTTAAAATTTAAATTAAAAAAAGAAATGTTTACCATTTCTTGCAAACGAGTATAGCCGTGCCAAAATGTCGTGACACCTGGAGGGTAAAGTTTGCGCAGAGTGAGAAAGTATTCGGAGAGAACGCAATAACAAATCTAGATTATAGAATTAAGTAGGTACGACATTAACTCTATAATCGCCGAAAGAAATGTTTATTATTTCTCGGAAACGAGTATAGCCATCCCAAAATGTCGTGACACCTGGTGGGCAAAGTTTGCGCAGATTGCGCTAAGAGAAAGTGCCTTTGTATTTGGAGAGAACGAGATAACAAATCTACACGTGGCCGCATCACCAAAGTGAAGATGAAGCTGAATAATTCTGAGTTTTCGCTTCTTGAAGTTTAAGATGTTCACTATGGATTTTTGGAATGGTTCTACGTTCGATGTTTCTAATCGCTTAATTGATAGGAAAGTAACAGCATGTTTTCTCTCACCGAAAACTTCGCCGAGATGGGTCAGAGTCGGATTACTAAAAGTGGTGGGTTCCGACAGGGGGGTTGCCTATATGTGTTCTAGAGGTTAAAGTTCCCCAATAAAATAAAAATTCCCTGACTTCTTGTAGAAAAGTGAAATAAAATGAGAAGTACGTTGCGATGTTTCGGTAGATGATTTGTTGTATTGTATTGTATTTATTGTTTATTCCTCGTATTTACACAATATCAAATTGTACAAAAAAAATAATTAATTAATTAATTGTAGTCTCTCCGAGGCTTTTAAATTGTAGAAGACAAAAAGTGTCCTATTTCTCGTTTTATTTAAAGTAACTCGTTTGATTTCTAAAAGTGAAAGTCTCCACAATTACTCCATGTAAAAATTTACTATCAACCTAGTTTACGTTCACTCTGTATATTTTTAATATTACCGGCAGCATGAAACGCCGATAGAGTTGAAACTACGCCGCGAGCACATGGTGCTCGCGCCGCTTTGATACACTGTTGCTCGAGCCGCTGTCAACGTCCTCATACGCGTGTATTAATAGCCAACGTTATCAGCTCATTGCTCGAATTAGAGCCCTGCAGAAGCGGGTTTTCGAAAGCCCGGCTCGGCCCGGCCCGAGAGTGAAAATTTAAAACCCGGCCCGATGAAACGAAAATTTGCTGCGGGCCCGGCCCGGCCCGGAGCTGAATATTCAAAGCCCGGCCCGGCCCCGAAAAATGTTGAATTAAATAAATAAAATTACTGGACCCATGTATTCCTTAAAATTCTTAAAATACATTAAATTCGTGTTAATAACATTTTTTTTAAATTTACTTAGTTGTTGCTTTCCAAAATATAATAAAATTAAATTTATCCAAGCCCGGCCCGGCCCGGGTTAAATTATCCATCGAAAAGCCCGGCCCGGCCCGACGTCGGCCAGGCCTCTGATCAACAGGTACGCCGCGGATTATGAAATTATGAAATATGAAAACGACAAATTACACTTCAAATTCTAATGCAGTAATACGTTGTTTCAGAAACTGTGGAAAATTTCAAGTGTCTGGCAATTCTTTTTATATTTTTTAAGCGCCCGAGAAAAAGTGCAGCTTTAGATAATTACAAATTTTGTTCTCGAGGAATTATTTCGAAATGTAGGTAAGGGATGTTTACAGATTTTTGCAGTATCGTGGAGTAATTCGTTGTTTCAGTAGCTGCAGAAAATTAAAAAAAAATCCTTAAAAAGGTTCCGAAATAAGTCTAGAAAGAGGCCTTGAAAAAATGTCCTAAGAAAAAAATCGGAAAAATTACCCTAAAAAGGTTTGAGAAAAAACCATCAAAATAAAGTCTTCAAAAAATCTCCTGAAAAAATGTTTGTTTGTAAACGCGAAAAATAAAATAAAAATCAATATGAATCGCGAGTTGTAAAATTATACAAAAATTAAATTCAGTTTCCCCCTGAAATTATTTCGATTTTTGAAAATCTTTTGAAAATTTTCGTTCTCATTTGATTTCGACGCAAATTTAAATGCCAAAGATTGCTCGATTGATGGATGCTGAATACAGATTTGTTTTGTTTTTTGTTTTTTTGATGCGAGGAGAGAAACTCTTTTATAGACTCCCCTGTAGTGGGGTGGTGTTGGACTCCTCCCCCTGAAGGGCGCGGAGTGTACCAACTAAAAACTCTCCTCGACGGACTGGTTACGATACGAGAATTTATATGGAGATGCCCAAAAGACTTTATGCGTAGACGCCGGAAATTTAAGATTAATTACTGCAGAGTTGTTAAATTCAGGCTTTCTTTTTAATACGAGCATTCATGAAACACTGGATATACCTAACTCCTTGCAGGTAACAACTACCCTTTCAAACTAGAATTACGATTACCAAGAGTCGATACTTAACCCTCGTAAGAGTTACAGTGACTGTTTCGTGCAGGTAAAATAGTTGCCGTTCATAAAACACCTCTGTAATTACCAAAATTACGATCCGATCCGTCACCTCACAAATAATATTATCAAGTTTAAATTACTGCACAACATTTAATCATTGAAGCAAAAATAAAACCAAAACCTAAACGTTGACCATCGTTGAATAATTTTCGCGAAACGCAATACCGAATAATTCATTCCAGCAAAAGCAATGAAGAATACATTCCTTTTATGAGGGCAAAATAATAAATAACACCACAAAGAGCATTCAATAATCAACAAAAAACATTTAAGACAGAACCAATGTGTTTTTTTATACACCGAATGAAACTGACGTTTAAAACGTCAAAATTATGAAATATGAAAAGGACAAATTGCACTTCAAATTCTAATAGTCATCAATATCACACTCGCCAAAACAACCATAAGTCGCTTCGGCGATGCTTTATCTGCAAAGCGCGAACGGCCGAAAAGGATGCGGTTTTGATGAGAGCGAAACATGTTCAAACAGGTCTCGTGGGGAAGTTCAGGATATCGCGCAACATAAATTTCAACATCTAAACACTCAACACCTTTCTTATTACAGTTATGCATGCGCTCGCATCGGAAATTACTGCAAAGGTGTTTTGAACTTCAAGGCGGACTCGAGAAATTCTTTCCCGACATTCAGGCGAAGATTCCCCTGATCATGTCAAACATCCGGAAACACTATATATACCTAACTCCTTACAGGCAACAACTATCGTTTCGAGCTAGAATTACGATTACCAAGAGTTGATACTTCACCCTCGTAAGAGCTACAGCGGCGTGCTTCCGCGCCGGTAAAAGATCACCTCGAACTGCCCTTAAAAAAAAATAATTACAATTTCCGATCCGTTACATCGTAAACAATAATAACAAATTAAAATTACTGAATACGATTTGAAAACAAAAAAAAAGTCGCGCTATATCTCAAACAAAACTAATACAGGAATCGCCAGGAAACTTTGAACATGGGTATTACTTGACAATCCAAAGAAATGAAAAGCTTTTTGTAACATTTCGGGTTTGGGAACGTTTTTTTTTTTTCGAGATTAGAATTTGAAGTGTAATTGGTCATTTTCATCTTTTACAATTTATTTTTTTTTTTTGCAATTTTCATAGATTGGACATGAATATTTCCTAATATTTTGTTTAACACATCATTAATCAATAATAGTAGTAGTATAGTTTATTTCCAGTGCATATGATAAGTACATTCAATGGGATGAACGATGTATTAATAATATACCATGTATATATATAAAATATAATGTAAATATAAACGGGTCAATAACATATGTATACAATATCAAAAGACGTTCTGCTTGCCCTTATATACCTATCAAGTTACCTTAGGATAGAAAAAAGACTAGGGCGACATCTGTCGGCGAAAATTTACAACAGTTTGAAATTGTTTACACATATCACCGATAGATGTCGCCCTGGTCTTTTTTCTATTCTAAGGTACCTTGATTGGTATATAAGGGCAAGTAGAACGTCATTTGATATTATATTAAATTTGTTATTGACCCATTTATATTTACATTATATTTTATATACACATGGTATATTATTAATACACCGTTCATCCTATTGAATGTACTTATCATTTGCACTGGAAATAAACTATACTGCTACTATTATTGATTAATGATGTGTTAAAAAAAATATTAGGAAATATTCATGTCCAATCAATGAAAATTGCAAAAAAAAATAAATTGTAAAAGTTGAAAATGACCAATTACACTTCAAATTCTAATCTCGAAAAACAAAAAAAAACGTTCCCAAACCCGAAATTTTACGAAAAGCTTTTAATTTCTTTGGATTGTCAAGTAATACCCATGTTCAAAGTTTCCTGGCGATTCCTGTATTAGTTTTGTTTGAGATATAGCGCGACTTTTTTTTTTGTTTTCAAATCGTATTCAGTAATTTTAATTTGTTATTATTGTTTACGATGTAACGGATCGGAAATTGTAATTATTTTTTTTAAGGGCAGCTCGAGGTGATCTTTTACCGGCGCGGAAGCACGCCGCTGTAGCTCTTACGAGGGTGAAGTATCAACTCTTGGTAATCGTAATTCTAGCTCGAAACGGTAGTTGTTGCCTGTAAGGAGTTAGGTATATATAGTGTTTCCGGATGTTTGACATGATCAGGGGAATCTTCGCCTGAATGTCGGCAAAGAATTTCTCGAGTCCGCCTTGAATTTCAAAACACCTTTGCAGTAATTTGCGATGCGAGCGCATGCATAACTGTAATAAGAAAGGTGTTGAGTGTTTAGATGTTGAAATTTATGTTGCGCGATATCCTGAATTTCCTCACGAGACCTGTTTGAACACGTTTCGCTCTCATCAAAACCGCATCGTTTTCGGCCGTTCGCGCTTTGCAGATGAAGCATCGCCGAAGCGACTTATGGTTGTTTTGGCGAGTGTGATATTGATGACTATTAGAATTTGAAGTGTGATTTGTCGTTTTCATATTTCATAATTTTTAAACGTCAGTTTCATTATATATAAAAAACACATTGGTTCTGTCTTAAATGTTTTTTTGTTGTTTATTGAATGCTCTATGTGGTGTTATTTATTATTTTGCCCTCATAAAAGGAATGTATTCTTCATTGCTTTTGCTGGAATGAATTATTCGGTATTGCGTTTCGCGAAAATTATTCAACGATGGTCAACGTTTAGGTTTTGGTTTTATTTTTGCTTCAATGATTAAATGTTGTGCAGTAATTTAAACTTGATAATATTATTTGTGAGGTGACGGATCGGATCGTAATTTTGGTAATTACAGAGGTGTTTTATGAACGGCAACTATTTTACCTGCACGAAACAGTCACTGTAACTCTTACGAGGGTTAAGTATCGACTCTTGGTAATCGTAATTCTAGTTTGAAAGGGTAGTTGTTACCTGCAAGGAGTTAGGTATATCCAGTGTTTCATGAATGCTCGTATTAAAAAGAAAGCCTGAATTTAACACCTCTGCAGTAATTAATTTTAAATTTCCGGCGTCTACGCATAAAGTCTTTTGGGCATCTCCATATAAATTCTCGTATCGTAACCAGTCCATCGAGGAGAGTTTTTAGTTGGTACACTCCGCGCCCTTCAGGGGGAGGAGTCCAACACCACCCCACTACAGGGGAGTCTATAAAAGAGTTTCTCTCCTCGCATCAAAAAAACAAAAAACAAAAAAAATCCGTATTCAGCATCCATCAATCGAGCAATCTTTGGCATTTAAATTTGCGTCGAAATCAAATCAGAACGAAAATTTTCAAAAGATTTTCAAAAATCGAAATAATTTCAGGGGGAAACTGAATTTAATTTTTGTATAATTTTACAACTCGCGATTCATATTTATTTTTATTTTATTTTTCGCGTTTACAAACAAACATTTTTTCAGGAGATTTTTTGAAGACTTTATTTTGATGGTTTTTTCTCAAACCTTTTTAGGGTCATTTTTCCGATTTTTTTTTAGGACATTTTTTCAAGGCCTCTTTCTAGACTGATTTCGGAACCTTTTTAAGGAATTTTTTGAAATTTTCTACAGCTACTGAAACAACGTATTACTCCACGATACTGCAAAAGTCTGTAAACATCCCTTACCTACATTTCGAAATAATTCCTCGAGAACAAAATTTGTAATTATCTAAAGCTGCACTTTTTCTCGAGCGCTTAAAAAATATAAAAACAATTACCAAACACTTGAAATTTTCTACAGCTACTGAAACAACGCATCACTCCACGATACTGTAAAAATCTGCAAACGTTCCTTAACAACATTTCGAGATAATTCCTCGAGAACAAAATTTGTAATTATCAAAGTTCCACTTTTTCTCGAGCGCTTAAAAAAATATAAAAACAATTGCCAGACACTTGAAATTTTCTAAATTCACTCAAACAATACTTTACTTCACGTTCGGCGAAAGAGGCATTATGGAAGAAAATCGAAACTTACAAAAAAGGAAAATCCATTCGAGGCATCTTGGCGGTTAAGATGTAACCCGGATGATGCTTCTTCGCTTCCCTCGGATTGATGAGGCGGAATAACACAAACACAAACACCAACACACACACACACACACGGGCTTTCCGGGCCGGGCCAAAGCCCGGACCATGCAGGCCTCTGGCTCGAATAACAAGTCAGCTGAAGCACAAACGTTGCATTTTCTTAAGGTTGATAGATGAAATAGATATTAATTAATCTTATGATCAAACGCAACGCTATCGAGTATCGATTCTAATTGTCAACTCGAATTATCCAAATACATTAATAACCGCTAACCCGAATTCCATAATCGGATACCTGGCATCGAAATTCAATTACATCCGGTTATTGGATACATGTTTGTACCGAATGTTATATTGTTTATCGATTCCTGGTGCCATCAGCACAAGGCGAATGACAATGAGCGAGCCGCTGAACGTTTCGGGTGTGCATTTTCAGGAGCGAGCATTCCCCGGTTTAATAAATGGTGGCAGTTTCATTCAGGAGGAGGGAGATAGTAATGAAAAATACCGGCTGTTTGTTTAAAATTACCCGGAGATCCGATTCATAAATATTTTTCGGAAATAACAACAACGCACGACACTGGAATCATATACTTTCAAATTATGAGCCGTTGATGTGTAAACATTTAGTTTGTGGAGGTTGAATTAAATTAAATTAGCACAAGCAAATTAGAAATTTAATTCGTGGTTTATTCTACGTGTGTGTTATGTTGGGGCAACGTTAGATACCGGGTGTAACTGAATTCAGGTAGACCCCAAATATCATTTTCATTTCTGCATGTATCTACAAAAAAAACGCGCCTAGTGCGAGGATGCGGCGTCTTGCTGAAACCATATCGTGTTATATGGCAGGTCAAGATGTGCGCGCTGTATCTCAAAAACTAATTAAGCAATTGATATGAAACTTTGAACATCCTTCTTATTTGATAATCTGAAGATCTGAAAAGCTTTCGGTAAAATTTTGTACACCGGACGGGGTTGTTTACCTTAACTGTTTTTTGTTTTTTGCCAATATTTTCTTAAATATGAAAAATATCACAAAAACATTTAAACAAACATTGAAGATAAGAAAGAAATGAACATCTTTTACTCGAAAACATTTTTCATAAAATTATTTTTATTCGAGAAAAAAATGTATTATTTTTTTAATTTTTGGTTAATAATTATAAAATGATAATAGTTACAGCAAATTTATGTTAATAGTAACTGTAGAGAATGCCAAAATGAACAACTTTTAAAGAATAAGATTTTTTCGAAATCCCTTTAGTTTTTGAGTAAATTGCGTTTTTAAATTTGAAGTATAATTTTTCCATCTTTGACGTTTTAAACGTCAGTTTCATCCGAGTTTACACAACGCTCGATGTACATTTAAAATATGATTGCAATTGAAAATAAACCATGTAAATATAAATGGCTATGATACCATAAAGTCGGAGAAAGTAACATGATAACCATTTTCTGTGATTGATTTAAACAAAACGTAGAGATTGAATAAATAGAATTCGGTTCACTGGTATACAAATAAACCTATAGATGGCATTTAGACTTGATTTATATATTTTCAAAATCTAGATCGAATTCTCCGAGCGGAATAGTTTCATACAAACACACGAGGATGAATAATCTGTTGTTAGAGGGGTATCATTAAGGACTCGGTTAATTGAGACGGGGCGTTAATTAGTCGTGTCTGTTGTCCGGCGGATGATTTAATAAAGGTTTTAATAACAAATGTCGTGTGTGAGCAAATGGGGAATACGTCGTCGTCGGCGTCGCCGGAGTAACGCTTGTTTGTTGCACCGAATGCGCGGTTAATAATTAGCAGAAACTTTGTGTAATTAGCGACGACCAGAAATTTCTCTCTGTACGGGGTGCACGTTCGGGCGTGGATTTCCTAGTTGCTGCTCAATATCAACACACAAACACATAATGTGTGGAAAAGCTTCCAATTTCGTATAATACAGTTTCAGAGATGGATTTGATTACGGAAAAGTTTGTGCCACCACTGAAATCGTATTAACAGTTGACTTGTTTTACAGAACACAGATATTGTGAATTATAGAATATTATTCAAACAGTATCAATGGAAAGTTAAAAAAATGGTGATGTGGCCATCATGTTACTTTCTCCGACTTGATGGTATCCTAGCCATTTATATTTACGCTTTCATGGTTTATTTTCAATTTAAATCATATTTTAAATGTATGTACATCAAGCGTTTTGTAGACTCGGATGAAACTGACGAAGAAGTAGGATGGTAAATAGGATACATAAAGTCAAGTCTACTAGAGCGAAAATCTAGAATTTTTGAAATAAAGCGATATAAAATAACAACTTTACCAACAAAAACAAAGTTTACAAATTGGTATATTAAAGAACGTCACTGGTGAATGTAGTGTGTTTAAAAAAGTATTAAGAAATATGTATAAAATTCTACGAAAAACTGAAAACACCCCAACCATAGATTTTGAGATAAATCCATGTGAACAGATCATAATTTCATAAAAAAACTGTAAATAATTTGTTGGCTCAAAAAAATTTAAAAACAATTGCCATCGACTTGAAACTGTTCAAAATTACTCAAAATACATTCAGGATTATAATTCCATGAAAAACTACAAACACCCCAACCATAGATTTTGAGATAAATCCATGTGAACAGAGCATAATTTCTTAAAAAAACTGTAATTAATTTGTTGGCTCAAAAAAATTTAAAAACAATTGCCATCGACTTGAAACTGTTCAAAATTACTCAAAATACATTCAGGATTATAATTCCATGAAAAACTACAAACACCCCAACCATAGATTTTGAGATAAATCCATGTGAACAGAGCATAATTTCTTAAAAAAACTGTAATTAATTTGTTGGCTCAAAAAAATTTAAAAACAATTGCCATCGACTTGAAACTGTTCAAAATTACTCAAAATACATGCAGGATTATAATTCAATGAAAAACTGCAAACACCCCAACCATAGATTTTGAGATAAATCCATGTGAACAGAGCATAATTTCTTAAAAAACTGTAATTAATTTGTTGGCTCAAAAAAATTTAAAAACAATTGCCACCGTCTTGAAACTTTCCAAAATTACTCAAAATACATTCAGGATTATAATTCAATGAAAAACTGCAAACACCCCAACCATAGATTTTGAGATAAATCCATGTGAATAGAGCATAATTTCTTAAAAAACTGTAAATAATTTGTTGGCGCAAAAAAATTTAAAAACAATTGCCATCGACTTGGAACTTTCCAACATTACTCAAAATACATTCAGGATTATAATTCCATGAAAAACTGCAAACATCCCAACTATAGATTTTGAGATAAATCCATGTGACAGAGCATGATTTCTTAAAAAACTGTAATTAATTTGTTGGCTCAAAAAAATTTAAAAACAATTGCCATCGACTTGAAACTGTCCAAAATTACTCAAAATACATTCAGGATTATAATTCCATGAAAAACTGCAAACACCCCAACCATAGATTTTGAGATAAATCCATGTGAACAGATCATAATTTCTTAAAAAACTGTAAATAATTTGTTGGCTCAAAAAAATTTAAAAACAATTGCCATCGACTTGAAACTGTCCAAAATTACTCAAAATACATTCAGGATTATAATTCCATGAAAAACTGCAAACACCCCAACCATAGATTTTGAGATAAATCCATGTGAACGGAACATAATTTCTTAAAAAACTGTAATTAATTTGTTGGCTCAAAAAAATTTAAAAACATTTGCCATCGACTTGAAACTGTCCAAAATTACTCAAAATACATTCAGGATTATAATTCCATGAAAAACTGCAAACACCCCAACCATAGATTTTGAGATAAATCCATGTGAACGGAGCATAATTTCTTAAAAAACTGTAAATAATTTGTTGGCTCAAAAAAATTTAAAAACAATTGCCATCGACTTGAAACTTTCCAAGAGAGGTTATTTTTTTACAAATTTTCAAACCTTCGAATGCAATATTTGTTTCTTCAAATTAATGTTTTTGAGTGTTGCTCAATTATGTTATGTATTTTCACAGGATGTTAAAAATATGTTGATTCTGATGAGGATTTGAATATTTTGAGGTTGATTTCTTGAGAGGATATTTTTTTCATGAATTTTCTAATCGTTGAGTGCAATGCAAAAAAGTCAAATTAATCAATAATAAAATCCAATATTTTAAGAATAAAATTAACAATTGATGATAGTTTAAGTATTTTTTTCAGTATGCAACTTAAACAAACAACCCACACAGATATTTTCTTTTACTTTCACTAAAAAACAACGAACTCCATCCTTAAAAGAAAATAAATAAAACGAGCCCAAGAGGTCTTTGTTAAAACAAATATTACAATCCATTTCCGTATACTCTGCGGCTTCTGCAGAAATATTTCTTCGCCCGAAGAAGCCGTGTATTGACATTGCGTGCGATGTGGCTGTAACTGTAAACATCTTAGCATGCAACTGAAGTAAAAAAGGAATAATCACAAAGTATTTGTAAACAAAATGATGCAGGAAAATGGAAATGTTTTTCCTTAAAATTTCATTAAAAAAAATGTATATGGATTACCACGTAGTGACAGTCGCAACCATCCTTAAGATAGTGTTATCTATTTTTATAACATAATTACCATCAATTACTATTGTTATTTTTAATCATTTTTTAAGCTGGCATGTGAGTATTAAAGAGTGAAATAGGAAGAGAGTGGGGGAACGGCGCTCATCTCCGCTTTTCAGTTTTCAGTGTTGCGCCGCGCTTCCACCAATGCACACTGATCGTCCGGCCGAAGCGCTGAAAATGTGCGTCCATTCATGAAATTTCGAAATTTTTGAGTGTTTCAAAGTGCAAAGTGCAAATAATTTGTAGTAACAGACTTTGAAAAAATAGCAGTGAAGAATTGAAAGAAGTGTAAAAAATTTAGAATTTGCTAATCTCTTCTTGAAAAACGTTACTTTTAATTTATTTATTTTTTTTAAGTATTAATGTAAAAAAATGATTTTTCCGTTGAAATTTAAAATTCTAAAAAGAATATGACAACTATAGTTTACCACACTTTGCGCAGAGAAAGTAAAAAAGTTATAAAAAAATTATGGAAAATGCAAACTTTTCAGAATTGATTATTCTGATGAATTCTACTGAAAATTAATTCGTTAATTTAGTGTTGATATTTGCTAAATTTTCTTTTTCATAAAAAATGTCCTCATTAATAATTATCAATTAATTCGTTAATTTAGAGTGATATCAATGCTAAATTTTCTTTTTCATAAAAAAATGTGCTCAATAATAACTATCAAAAAATTTGACAAAATTTATTTAAAAAAATAAACGGGATCAAATAACCCCATTGCCCCCCCTTGGATCCGCCAGTGTATACAAGTGAGTTAGTACGACTACCGAACCCAGCTCTTTCTGCCCCGTCTCATACAATCATGAAATGAAAAATGAATATTTATTGTTCGGATAATTCCAGTATTCATCAATCTCTAAAAAAAAAATTGCTGAAATATCCTTACAATGATTCAGTTTGTAAATCTTTAATAAAACAGGAGTAATTAATGACTCGTGACTCAAGCGCTCTTTCTAAAATTTCAATAAGTTTTTATTCGAAAAGATTCATTTTTTTTAATCACGTGAAATGGAAAATTTTTAATTTGAATAAAAATAGTTCTTCAAATGAAACATTCATATAATTAAATGATATACAAAACAGTACTGTTTTAGTTTTTGTCAATTGTTTTAATCGCTACACCGAAATTCCTATTCGGAAATTTTATTATTTTTGAAAAATTTTAGATTTCAATTTGAAAGATGGAGATGGAGAGTTAAATTATCTATAAAATCGTACCATTATTATAATTTAATCACTTACCATCACCCAGTTATTCAATTGTTTTAATCGCTACACCAAACAAATCAGCGTTTTTGGTGATTTAATTATTTTTGTAAATTTCAGATTTAAATTTAAAATATTTTCAAATCAAAACAATGGAGAGTTAAATTATTTATAAAATCGTACCATTATTAAACTTTCATCACTTACCATCACCCAGTTATTCAATTGTTTTCATCGCTACACCAAACAAATCAGCGTTTTTGGTGATTTAATTATTTTTGGAAATTTGAGGTTTAAATTTAAAATATTTTTAAATCAAATCAATAAAGAGTTAAATTATTCATAAAATCGTACCATTATTTAAATTTCAGCTCTTGCCATCACCCAGTTATTCAATTGTTTCTATCGTTAAACCAAACAAATTTTTATATTTTTTTTTTTTACAAGAAATTGATGATAGAATTCGAAAACAATGCAATAAAACCGATACAGAATTTAATTACACATATTACGGTATGATTGTTATAATTTTAGAAACCGCCATCATCTAGTTGTACAACTATTTTTATCGCTACTACTTACAAGTAAATCGGAGTTTTCATAATTTTTATTATTTACGAAAAATTGATGATGGATGAATTATCTATAAAACGATGCTACTTTTATAATTTTAGCTAGTGCTGTCATCTAGTAATTTAATTGTTTTTATCGCAACTCTAAATTGGTGTTATTGCAAATTTTATTTTTTATGAAAAATTGGTAATTACAATAAAAAAAATCTTTAAACAAAAGCGATGAAGGAATTAATTTATTTTCTATAGATCTTTATTATTCGTATAATTTTAACTGCAGTCATCACTTAGTTATTAAATTATTTTTATCGCTACTCCAAAAAATCCGTATTTTTAAAATATTTTTTTTTTATAAAATTGGAGGTTGGAATAAAAGTTCCTTAAATGAAAAATATATAACTAAATTATCTATAAATCAGTATTTTTTGTAAGGCTTTAGTCAAGTTATTCAATTGTTATTTTATGGTTATTCCAATTTTTTTCGGAAATCAATTTTTTATGTCAATTTTGTAATTCGAATAAATAAGTTCTTCAAATAAAATATTTGTATAATTGAATCATCTATAAAACAGTACTGTTTGTATGACAACAAGTTAATCAATTGCTTTTTTTGTCGTTACTCCAATTTTTCTGGAAATTAATTTTTTTATGGCAATTTTGCAATTCGAATAAATAAGTTCTTCAAATACAACATTTGTATAATTGAATCATCTATAAAACAGTACTGTTTGTATGGCTTTAAACAAGTTATTCAATTGTTTTTTTATCGTTACTCCAATTTTTTTGGAAATGATTTTTATTTATGGCAATTTTGTAATTCGAATAAATAAGTTCTTCAAATAAAACATTTGTATAATTAAATCATCTATAAAACAGTACTGTTTGTATGACTTAAACAAGTTATTCAATTGTTTTTTTATCGTTAATCCAAATTTTTTGGAAATTAATTTTTTATGGCAATTTTGTAATTCGAATAAAGAAGTTCTTCAAATAAAACATTTGTATAATTGAATCATCTATAAAACAGTACTGTTTGTATGACTTTAAACAAGTTATTCAATTGTTTTTTTTTAACGTTACTTCAAATTTTTTGGAAATTATTTTTTTATGGCAATTTTGTAATACGAATAAATAAGTTCTTCAAATAAAACATTTGTATAATTGAATTATCTATAAAACAGTACTGTTTGTATTCAATTGTTTTTTTATCGTTACTCCAAATTTTTTGGAAATTATTTCTTTTATGGCAATTTTGTAATTCGAATAAATAAGTTCTTCAAATAAAACATTTGTTTAATTGAACGATCTATAAAATAGTATTATTTGTATGACTTTAATCAAGTTATTCAATTGTTGTTTTTATCGTTACTCCAAATTTTTTGGAAATTAATTTTTTATGCCAAATTTGTAATTCGAATAAATAAGTTCTTCAAATAAAACATTCGTATAATTGAATGATCTATAAAACAGTACTGTTTGTATAACTTTAAACAAGTTATTCAATTGTTTTTTTTTATCGTTTCTCCAAATTATTTTTTTTATGGCAATTTTGCAATTCGAATAAATAAGTTCTTAAAATAAAACGTTTGTATAATTGAATGATTTATAAAACAGTAGTGTTTGTATGACTTCAAACAAGTTATTCAATTGTTTTTCTATCGTTACGCCAAATTTTTTGTAAAATTTTTTTTTTATGGCAATTTTGCAATTCGAATAAATAAGTTCTTCAAATATAACATTTATATAATTGAATTATCTATAAAACAGTACTGTTTGTATGACTTTAAACAAGTTATTCAATTATTTTTTTTATCGTTACTTCAATTTTTTTGGAAATTATTTTTTATGGCAATTTTGTAATTCGAATAAATAAGTTCTTCAAATAAAACATTCGTGTAATTGAATGATCTATAATACAGTATTGTTTGAATGACTTTAATCAAGTTATTAAATTGTTTTTGTATCGTTACTCCAATTTTTTTGGAAATTAATTTTTTATGGCAACTTTCTAATTCGAATAAATAAGTTTTTAAAATAAAAGTGACACAGAATTTATTATTTTTACAATTTCTGCAACCGCCATTATCTAGTTATTCAATTATTTTTATCGCTACAACGATCAAATCGAAGTTTTCAATCTATTAATTTTTTTTAATGAAAAATTGGTGATGGAAATAAGAAAGTTCTTTAAATAAAAAAGACGTATAATTTAATTAAATACCTAACAGTGAGATTTTTATAATTTTAGCCACGGCTATCACCTAATTATTTTTTTTTTTTATTGCCACAAGGAACAAATCGTAGTTATCAATGTTTTAAATTTCTTTATGGAAAATTGGTGATGGGAATAAGAAAGTTCTTCAAATAAAAACGACTTATAATTTAATTAAATACCTAATAGTGAGATTTTTATAATTTTAGCCACCGCCATCACCTAATTATTTATTTATTTTTTATTGCCACAAGGAACAAATCGTAGTTATCAATGTTTTAAATTCTTTTATGGAAAATTGGTGATGGGAATAAGAAAGTTCTTCAAATAAAAACGACGTAGAATTTAATTAAATACCTAACGGTGAGATTTTTATAACTTCAGCCACCGCCATCACCTAATTATGATTTTTTTATTATTTATAAGCATCAAATGCTAAACATTTATTTTAAGTTTATTTATTTGTTTACGGTTACACCTTTTGCAAATATAGAAAACATGATGGAAGAAAAAGAGAAATTGAAATTAAAACTATAGTTAAAATCAAAATTGATTAGATATTATTTATTAATAATAGATAGATAGATATTAATATTATTAATTAAAATTAATAAAAAAGTGTACTGGAATTATTTAATATTGCAAGTAACTATTAGTGTTTAAAACTATGAATTGATTCGAATAAATAAAAACTATTGACATTTTAAAATCCTCGAGCAATAAGTGAATACCTTACAGAAAACGCTGAAAAAATCCTCACCAAGCTAAGACACCCGAATAATCAATTCCACAAACCTTCTAACGAGCTCCTTTATGTAAACACACAAATTACACCAATCTCCCAACGTACAAAGGGTTTAAGTACAAAGTTTGCTCCTAACCCTTTAAAAAAAAATTTGTATCCACCGCAACTCTAATATTCCTTTCAAATGCAAACATCCTCTCGTTACATTACATCAATTCATCAGGGCGTATAAATAAATCAATTTATTTTTATTTTTTTTAATTAATTAATTTATTTATTTATTTAATCTAAGCAGGACAGGACAGAAAGACCTCTGGACGATAGTTTTATGCAAATCTTTGCATCTATTAATGTCTGAATAATCAATCTGTTGGAAATTGTTATTTTTTTAAATAGAGGTTTGAATGGTAGACCAGCAGTGTTTTGTCCATTACTTACTATTTTTTATGAGGAAATAGATACAATTATTATTATTCATCGTTAGTGGCTGAAAAAATATTATTATTATTATTGATAAATGCACAGTTTGTACTGAATATAATCACTTCTTTGGATTGCTCGAGTGGGTGAAATTAAATCGGAAAATAAATACTGAAAAACGGCGCTTTTTTTTTGTTCTAATGAATTTAATTAAATAGAATACTAATGAATTATTTACACTCTAAATAATTACTTTTGTTTGATTCTTAAGAGTAACAAATTGAACGAGAAAACGCAATCCTGTTAAAAAATTTTCATTTTCAAATTAATGGGAAAATAAATTTTTCCTAAAAATAGTTTTAATATTTACATATTGGTAATTCAATTATAAAAAATTGCTACTCTTAAAAGTTAAAACTTATGATTCTTTCAATTGTTAATTCTTAGGTGCTTCAATTAAGTGAACAATTTTCCAGAAAACTATTAACAAACTGTTACACCCAGTGTTAAAATTAATCAATCAGTAATCAATTAATCACCGGTAATATTTTACCCTTGCTATTAGACATGAGAACTTTTTGGCGGTCACACGTCCCATTAGTCGAGACGAAGCCAGCCATCCTGGCGCTAGTTTTCCGCCCGTCGTCCTCCTCCTCCTCCTCCTCCGCGCGGAAATAGGTCAGGGAAAACTGGAAAACAGCCAGGCGACTTTTTGACTGCCAATGTCAACACCATCATGAGTTTCGAAGAGGAATACGGCAGGGACGGCCTCGCCCTCTACGGGCACAACGTCAGCGAGGCCATGTGCAATGGTACCGACGTCTGGGTCATGAACACCAGCGTCTGGGAGTTCGTCCGGTTGTACAGGGGACCGCAGCGGTTGCCTCTGGAGACGACCATTCCTCTGACCGTCATCAACGTCATCATCTTCGTCACCGGACTGCTGGGGAACGCCGCCGTCTGTTTGGTCATCTTCAAGCACTCCAGCATGCACACCGCCACGAATTACTACTTGTTCAATTTGGCCATATCTGACCTTACCTTGCTTATTTTTGGTAAGTCTACTAAAAATTTTCGTGAGGAAAAAAAAAGGTATTGTGAAGAAAATTAACAAATCTGTAGCTACTTTACACTCTACACATCATTCTGATACCTTTAGTTGAAGCGAACTCACCAACGAGCATCATCCACCATCGCGAGCATTTGCCAATTTTTGCTTACAGTGAAAGTTACATTTTTCCATTTAATACGTTTAAAAGTTTGAAAAGCTTAAGGTTGATGGATAACACAATTAACCAATCTATCTTTATTGTTAAACTTATTTCAACCAGAATGATGTTAATCTTCCGACTTCTATAGATCTTTATTACAAATGGCAGAAGAAAGTAAAAAACATCTTGCAAAAATTTAGGACAAACATGTAAATCAGTTAAATGCGTTCTTCCACTAAAACCCCACTCACGCTTGACCATGAATGTACAATCTACCAGCAGAAAAATTCCATTAGGAATATCTAGGGTCAGCTTATGCACATCTTTAGGTGCAAAACATAAATTCAATTTTTACTTCACGAGCCGCCGCTGGACAAGAATCATATTATTTGAACTTGAGGCGCAAAATATTGTATAAATTCAAGGGAATTTTATTTTTACTTCACGAGTCGCCTCTGGACTAGAATCATATTATTTGCACATAAGGCGCAAAATATTGTATAAATTCCACGGAATTTTATTTTTACTTAACGAGCCGCCTCTGGACAAGAATCACATTATTTTAACTTAAAGCTCAAAACATTGTATAAATTCAAGGAAATTTTATTTTTACTTCACGCCCGCCTCTGGACAAGAATCACATTGTTTTAACTTAAGGCTCAAAACATTGCATAAATTCCAGAATTTTATTTTTACCTTCAATAAAGACACATCATCGAACACAACTAAAAGCAGTTTATGAAAAAAAAATAAAACTGAGATTATCATGAAATTCACAAAATGGAATTTGTGTACAATTTCAAAGTTTCAAGTATGTGACAATTGTTTATATTTATTTTGTATTCACTTGAGAAATGAGATTTTTTGCATGACAATAGATCACACAAATTATCACAAAATTTTGTGATGAGGTGTTTTGATATGTTCACTACATTGTGAAGTATAATCATTATTAAGTAATTTTAAAAGGTTTAAAAAATGTAACAATTGTTTGTATATATTTTTTAAATCACTTAAGAAATGAGAATTTTATACATGGCGAGTTGTTTTAATATTTTCACAAAATTGTTAAGTATAATCATTATTAAGTAAATTTAGAAAATTTTAAGTATGTGACAATTGTTTGTAGATTTTTTAATTCACTTGAGGAATGATATTTTTTGGATCACAATAAGTTCACTTCTCATGCGATTATCACAAAACTTTGTGAAGACGTGTTTTGATATTTTCACTAAATTATGAAGTATAATCATTATTAAGTAAATTTAGAAAGTTTTAAGTATGTGACAATTGTTTGTATATTTTTTAATTCACTTGAGAAATTATATTTTTTGGATCGCAATAAGTTCACTTCTCATGCGATTATCACAAAATTTTGTAAAGACGTGTTTTGATATTTTCACTAAATTATGAAGTATAATCATTATTAAGTAAATTTAGAAAGTTTTAAGTATGTGACAATTGTTTGTATATTTTTTAATTCACTTGAGAAATTATATTTTTTGGATCGCAATAAGTTCACTTCACATGCGATTATCACAAAATTTTGTGAAGACGTGTTGTAATATTTTCACCAAATTGTGAAGTATAATCATTGTTAAGTAAATATAGAAAGTTTCAAGTATGTGACAATTGTTTGTATATTTTTTAATTCACTTGAGAAATGATATTTTTTGGATCGTAATAAGTTCACTTCTCATGCGATTATCACAAAATTTTGTGAAGACGTGTTTTGATATTTTCACTAAATAATGAAGTATAGTTATTATTAAGTAAATTTAGAAAGTTTGAAGTATGTGAGAATTGTTTGTATATTTTTTAATGCACTTGAGAAATTATATTTTTTGGATCGCAATAAGTTCACTTCCCATGCGATTATCACAAAATTTTGTGAAGACGTGTTTTGATATTTTCACTAAATTATGAAGTATAATCATTATTAAGTAAATTTAGAAAATGTTAAGTATGTGACAATTGTTTGTATATTTTTTAATTCACTTGAGAAATTATATTTTGTTGATCGCAATAAGTTCACTTCACATGCGATTATCACAAAATTTTGTGAAGACGTGTTTTGATATTTTCACTAAATTATGAAGTATATTTAATACTTAGCGAATTTACAAAGTTTTAAGTATTTATATTTGTTTATTCAATTAAAAAATTAGAATTTTCGGGATGACAAAAAAATTTGTTTTCATATGATTATATCAAAATTTTGTGAAGAGTGACAATTGTTTTTATATATTTTTTATTCACCTGAAAAATTTAAAATTTCAAAATGATTATTTGATTGTTTTTATATTTGTTTATTCAATTGAAAAATTCGAATTTTCATATTGACAATAAGTTCTGTTTTATGTCATAATTTAAAAATTTGTGATGAAGTCTTGAATATTGCCATTAAATTGTCAAGTATATTTAATACTTGGTGAATTTAGAAAGTTTCAAGTATGTAATAACTGTTTTTGTATTTTTTAATTCAATCGAAAAATTAGAATTTTTAGAATGACAATTAATTCTGCTTTTAAGTGATAATTTAAAAAATTGTGATGAGGTCTTGAATATTTCCATTAAATTGTCAAGTATATTTAATACTTGGTGAATTTAGAAAGTTTCAAGTATGTGACAACTGTTTTTGTATTTTCTTAATTCAATCGAAAAATTAGAATTTTTAGAATGACAATTAATTCCGTTTTTAAGTGATAATTTAAAAAGTTGTGATGAGGTCTTGAATATTTCCATTCAATTGTTAAGTATTTTTAATACTTGGTGAATTTAGAAAGTTTCAAGTATGTGACAAATTTTTTTGAATTTTTTAATTCAATCGAAAAATTAGAATTTTTAGAATGACAATTAATTCTGTTTTTAAGTGATAATTTAAAAAATTGTGATGAAGTCTTGAATATTTCCATTAAATTGTCAAGTATATCTAATACTTGGTGAATTTAGAAAGTTTCAAGTATGTGACAACTGTTTTTATATTTTTAAATTCAATTGAAAAATTAGAATTTTTAGAATTCTGGTTTTAAGTGATAATAAAAAAAATGTGATGAAGTATTGAATATTTCCATTAAATTGTCAAGTATATTTAATACTTGGTGAATTTAGAAAGTTTAAAGTATGTGACAACTGTTTTTGTATTTTTTTAATTCAATCGAAAAATTAGAATTTTTAGAATGACAATTAATTCTGTTTTAAAGTGATAATTTAAAAAATTGTGATGAGGTCTTGAATATTTCTACTAAATTGTCAAGTATATTTATTACTTGGTGAATTTAGAAAGTTTCAAGTATGTGATAACTGTTCTTGTATTTTTTGAAATCAATCGAAAAATTCAAATTTTCAGAATGGCAATAAGTTCTGTTTCTTTGTGATTATCTCAAAATTTTGTGACAAAATTTTTGATATTTCCGCTATATTGTCAAGTGAATTTAGAAATTAAAATTTTCGGAACTACAATATTTTCTGTTCTCAAAATTTTGTGACGTGGCATTTTGATTGTAAAGTATAATAATTACAAAGTAACAGATGAACTTTGCGACTTCCTATAACCCATAGCGTTTTGCTTGAGCATAAGTTCATATGTATACGTAGATCTTTATTTTATTTTATTATTTTAGTGATTAATTTTTTTATTCTTTTTTCTATAAAAAAATAGGATTTCCTTCAATAAATATTATTACTATCATTAATAATACATGGGACGATGGGTTAGCCCGGCGGTGGGTGAGCCCTATTCTATCCTCCAGACGGTGGGTGGGCCCTATCCCATCCTCAGGCGGTGGGTGGGCTCTATTTACGAGGAAGTCATTTTGCGTATCTCTGTTCCCGGAAGTCTCACAAACAATTTTTATATATAAATAGTGTTCACAGTGAGCTCTTAGACTTGAAAAGAAAATAAGGGAAATTTTTGGAAGAATTTTTTTTTAATCCTCCAATAAGTTGATCACAAATCATAGTTTTTAATTGTCCAATTTTTAAGCAACGAAGTCAATATACATTTTTTTAGAGAAACCATTGTTTTTGGTTTTCATTTTTTAATTCAGTGAAACTTTGAATTAAATTTATCTCTTGCACTTGTTTGACTATATTTATAGTAAATAATAAATGCATTTTTTTTTAATTTTAAATCAGTTTGTTCCACATACTCCACTATTCACAACAAACTTTATATAAGGAGTGTAGGAGATGACATATCTCGCACTTGCTCACGTTTGGCAAATAAATCTGAATCGTGAAGATGAGTTGCGACCGTTATTCATGACTAAATTGAATTGAATAGAGTTGGGAGCCTCCACTAACTACTCTCCAAGAATTCCTCACCACCCTCACACTAAATACAAATGTATTCTGAACACACATTACTAAAGCAATGCTGTGTAATTCTGAAACACCCTATATGTATTACAGAGACGACTAGATGGCGCCATTTTACTATCCTATTAAGTTACATGATGATATTTCTAACAGTTGTTGTGGTTAAAACTATTTTTTTTTCAATTCGGCATGAATACGTAGGCGGGGGAATCGCGGTCACAAGGGAAAGGACGGAGGGTAGGGAGGGTAGTAGTGCGCCGTAATAAATATAGGTGGCGTTGGCCCTAATCCCTTCTTTCACTAATTCCCGATTTTAATATATTTGGCGGTGGACGCGAACGCATCAGATCAAAATGTTTTACACTGGTGCGTTCGCGTCCATCGGCAGTAGAAAAAAAAGTCCTTAATTTAATATTTGAAACTTGAAATTAAATATTTCGCGTTTGTTATTACATTTTAAATCCTGCACATTTTCAATTTCATCTATTCACAAGACAAAAATTCTTTGAACAAACGCTTTTATTTTTCTACGGATGTCTGCGCTGATGAAGTGACTTAAAGCTAGCCTTATTAAAAGCTGAAAGAGATTCATCAAATAACTGTTCCCTTTGTAAGGGATGTAATTGGCTATCTCTCTCGCTCAGCGTGCGCGATGTATCTGTGAGATGAAGTGGGATAATCCTTATTGAAAGAGGGATGCTAGTTTGCAATGGATATGAATTTTTTTTGAAAAAAAAAGGAGAAAATTGCGAGGGGCGTCAGAGGACGGGAAACGCAAATTGTCGGCAATCGAGTTAAGCGGAAAATATTTCTTCGTAATAATATGGGACGCGGGACCGACAACTCGATTCTAATTGAAATCGTCGTTCCCCTTAATCGAATGATGACGGAACTGATTACTTATTCCGCAATCGTGTCCATTAAAAAATCCCTCTACGCACTCACGAACGTACAGAAAAAAAAAGTGAAGTTGAAGCTTGAAAATCGAAAAAAAAACATTGATTAACACCTAAGGGTGTGTAGATACAACCTTAGCCCGCCAAAATTTGAAGCCCAAAATATTATATTATTTAACTTAATATAATGCACAACCTGCAACGCGTCCAAACCTTTCCAAAACTAAGGCCAAAGTCAATTTTAATATGGAGTATACTGAATCGATTTCCATAACGTGAATTACATTTTTCATCAAAGGGAGTGGATGTTATTTTATATCTCGAACTGTTAATATAGAGTATGGTGGATCGATTACCACAGCCAACTTTTTTTATTACAGTTGGCGAAACTTTTAAAAAAGTTGAAATTAATACATCGGTGCGCCCGGATTCCGAGTTTGGCGTGGACAAAATATTTTTTTAAATGTGTCAAGTTTTCCGTCACTTATGAACTTTCGAAAATCAATATTTTCAGTTGTCGAAGACTCGATTTTTCATTAAACTAATTGCCATTTCCTTGGTGAAAACAAAATGACAACAATTCTTCAAGTTCAAATTGTTGTCATTTTGTTTTCACCAAGGAAATGGCAATTAGTTTAATGAAACATTCTGAAAATGAAAATTGCATTTAAGGATTAAAAAAAATGTAATAAAAAGGCCCTGTTGAGGTCAATTCTAAAAGTATCTCAATAAATGTATTGTCTCTCTCTGTCGTAATAAAAATAATATTTTAAACGCTCAAAATTTCCGAAAAAGAATCAATTTCGCATAAAAGCAATTCCATATTCTAAGTGAAACCAAAACAGCAACAATCCAAAGTTGAATTGTAAAAGTGAAATTGTAAGAAAAATATCAGTCGAGTGATTTTCATCAAAAGCTAGAAAATCCATTAAAGAGAAGAGCAGCGCATTAAAACAATTGCTATATTCTAAGCCAAAGCTCTTGAAATGATACAGAAAATTCTTGTATGGGAATGGCTTTTATGAAATTTTTGCCGTTACGTATGAGTAAGAGATAAGGGAACGAATTCCTTTTCCCTTGATCGACTGTATATCACCACAAATGTATCTGGAAGTGGTGCGGGTGCACCTAACGGGAATTGTAAATGGAGGAGATTGTGGCAAAGCGATCGTCATTTGTTCGGTGGTTTTTCCATTGGCCACGTCGAACTGGATGAAGTGAAAGCGTCAAGAGGAAAAATTAATCAAAAAGCGTTTTACGGCGCATACAGTCCCACTAATCCGCTAGAATGGATAGGATGTAAAGAAAACGTTTTATTACGTATGGGAAGATAGAAATCTATCGATTAATTTATAAAGGTCGAATCCACGCGAATTCCAATTATAAATCGACAAGATTTTAAAGTCAAATAAAGCAGTGTTAAAATGTAATTTTTTAATACCAACTTGTAGGCAAGAGTCTATTTAAGCGATTTAAACAATAAAGTTTCGGATAAAATTGTTTATAACTATCTTGTAATTTTTTTTTCTCGGGTCCACCCGAACTACCATTATAAAATGATGGGATTTCAAAATCCAATAAAGCACTGTTTGACGCGTTTCAAATTTATTTTTTTAACAACAACGTGTAGATAAGAGTCTACTTAAACGATTTAAATGATGAAATTTTGGGTAAAATTGTTTATAACTTTTTAATGTTTTTTTCCCGCGAGTCCACGCGAACTCTAATTATAAAATGACAAAATTTTAAAGTTCAATAAAGCAGTGTCTAACGCACTTTGAATTCAATTTTTTAATACCAACGTGCAGGGCCGGACAAAATTAATGAAAAAACTCTTAAAAAAGGCATTTAAAAAAAACGTTTCTTACAAAAAATTTGTATTTTTTCCGTAGAACACGATCCCACAATAAGAAAATAGGGGGTTCTATTTAAAAAATCAAAGTGGACTGTCGTTTGACCTTGAAAATGAACGCCAATATCATTTTCAAGGTCACCAGCATATGTCCCCGTCCGAACCCTACAACTTTTATCTGAAACATTTTTTGCCATGTTGTTCATGTTCCGATATATTTAAAATGGGACACCCTGTATAGAGCCCAGGAGCCAAGGCACTACCTGTAATAGTTTTAAGCTCAGCAAGAATTTTGAATTAATTTTTAAAACACTTTTTCGCCAGTTACTTTGGTTTAGAAAGAGAAATCGTTCTTTCTTTCTTTCTTTATTTTGTTGTTTAAAATTGTATTTTTTAGCTGACAATAATGGTGTGTTGCAACTGTCAATAATGGTTTGTTGCAGTTGTCAAGAATGTAATTTTTTAGCTGTTAAAAATCTACGTTTTCAGCTGTTAAGAAATGTATTATTCAACAGTCAAAAATGATATTTTTCAGTTGTCAAAAATGATATTTTTCAGTTGTCAAATATGTTATTTTTCAGCTGTCAAAAAAGGTATCACCTATTACAATGGTATTTTTCAGCAAAAAAAGTATTTTTCGACATTTTTTATTTGTCAAAAATGGCATTTTTCAGCTGTCAAAAATTGACTTTTTGTAGTCAAAAATTGTATTTTTAACTGACAATAATGGTTTGTTACAGTGGTCAATAATGTTTTGTTTGTAATTGAAGTGTATTATTCAAATGTCAACAATGATATTTTTCAGTTGTTAAAAATATTTTTTTTCAATGTCAAGAAAAGTATTTCTCACCTATTAAAATTTAATTTTTCAGCTATCAAAAACAGCATTTTGCGACATTTTTTTAAATTGTCAAAAATGGCATTTTTCAGCCGTCAAAAATTGACTTTTTGTAGTAAAAAATTGTATTTTTAAGCATGCAATAATACATTGACAGTTGTCAATAATGGTTTGTTGCAGTTGTCGACAATGGTATTTTTCAGTTGTTCAAAATGGTAGTATTCAGCTGTTTAGAAGGGTATTATTCAACTGTCAAAAATGATATTTTTCAGCTGTCAAAAAACGCGATTTCCAACCAATAAACATGTTATTTATCAGCTATCAAAGGCAGCATATTTCGACATTTTTTTAACTGTCAAAAATGTCATTTCATCTGACAAAATTTGTGTTTTTTGTGTTGCCAAAAATTTTATTTTTGGGTTGACAATAATGGTTTGTTAAAGTTGTCAATAATGATTTGTTGCAGTTGTCAAGAATGGTATTTTTAGTTGTTAAAAATGGTATTTTTCAGCTGTTAAGAGTATTATTCAACTGTTAAAAATAATAATTTTCAGTTGTCAAAAATGATACTTTTTAGCTGTCAAAAAGGTATTTCTCACCTATAAAAAATGTTTTTTCATCTATTAAAAGCAGCATTTTTTAACATTTTTTAATTATCAAAAATTAGAGCTGTCAAAATTATATTTTTTGTTTTCAAAAATTGTATTTTTTAGCTGACAATAATGGTATGATATAGTTGTAAATAATAGTATGTTGCTGTTATCAAGAATTGTATTTTTCAGCTATTAAGAATTGTATTATTCAGCTATCAAAAATGTAATTTTTCAGCTGTCAAATATATTTTTCATCTACCAAAAATGGTATTTTCCACCTATATAAATGGTATTTTTTAGCCACCAAAATCAGCATTTTTGACGTTTTTTTAACTGTCAAAAATGGCATTTTACAACTGTCAAAAATGATATTTTTTGTTTTCAAAAATTGTATTTTTTAGCTGACAATAATGATATGATATAGTTGTCAATAATAGTATGTTGCTGTTATCAAGAATCGTATTTTTCAGCTATTAAGAATTGTGTTATTAATCTGTCAAAAATGTAACTTTTCAACTGTCAAATATGATATTTTTCAGCAGCCAAAAGTGGTATTTCGCACCTATATAAATGGTATTTTTTAGCCATCAAAAGCAGCATTTTTGACGTTCTTTTAACTGTCAAAAATGGCAATTTACAGCTGTCAAAAATTATATTTTTTGTTTTCAAAAATTGTATTTTTTAGCTGACAATAATGGTATGATATAGTTGTCAATAATAGTATGTTGCTGTTATCAAGAATTGTATTATTCAGCTATCAAAAATGTAATTTTTCAGCAGTCAAATATATTTTTCAGCTGCCAAAAAGGATATTTCCCACCTATCTCAATGGTATTTTTTAGCTATTAAAAGCAGCATTTTTTGACGTTTTTTAACTGTCAAAAATGGCATTTTCAGCTGTCAATCAAAACCTGTATATTTTGCAGTCAAAAAATGTTTTTTTTTTGTTAAAAATTGTATTTTTTAGCTGCCAATAAAGGTATGTTTCAGTTGTCGGGGATGGTATTTTTCGGCTGTCTCAAGTTGTATTTTACAGTTGTAGAAAATGATATTCTTCAGCTACCAAATATGCTATGTTTCAGCTGCCAAGCTAATAAAAATAGTTTTTTTCGACATTTTTGAATTGTCAAAAATTGTATTTGTCAGCTGTCAAAAGTAGTATTTTTCAGTTGTCAAGAGTGGTATATTTCGCTGTTAAAAGTAGTATATTTTGCTGTCAAAAGTAGTATTTTTTACTGTCCAAAATAGTATTTTTTTGTCAAAAATAGTATTTTTGTCAAAAATAGTATTATTGTCAAAAATAGTATTTTTGTCAAATATAGTATTTTTGTCAAAAATAGTATTTTTGTCAAAAATAGTATTATTGTCAAAAATAGTAGTTTTGTCAAAAATAGTATTTTCCATGAGGAAGGGTATGTTTCAGCTGACAAAAATGGTATTCCTCAGCTGTTGAAAATTAGTATTTTTCTAGTGTCAACAATGGTATGTTTCAGCTAATAAATAGTTTTTTTCGGCATTTTTGAATTGTCAAAAATTGTATTTTTCAGCTGCCAAAAGTAGTATTTTTCAGCTGTCAAAATTGGTATATTTCGCTGTTAAAAGTAGTATATTTTGCTGTCAAAAGTAGTATTTTTTACTGTCAAAAATAGTATTTTTTTGTCAAAAATAGTATTTTTCGTGTGGCAGGAATGGTATGTTTCAGCTGACAAAAATGGTATTCCTCAGCTGTCAAAAATAGTATTTTTTTGTCAAAAATAGTATTTTTCGTGTGTCAGGTATGTTTCAGCTGACAAAAATGGTATTCCTCAGCTGTTGAAAATTAGTATTTTTCAGTTGTCAAAAATAGTATTTTTTTGTCAAAAATGGTATTTTTCGTGTCAGGTATGTTTCAGCTGACAAAAATGGTATTCCTCAGCTGTTGAAAATTAGTATTTTTCAGCTGTCAAAAATAGTATTTTTTTGTCAAAAATAGTATTTTTCGTGTGTCAGGTATGTTTCCGCTGACACGAATGGTATTCCTCAGTTGTTGAAAATTAGTATTTTTCAGCTGTCAAAAATAGTATTTTTTTGTCCAAAATAGTGTTTTTCATGTGTCAGGTATGTTTCAGCTGACAAAAATAGTATTCCTCAGCTGTTGAAAATTAGTATTTTTCAGCTGTCAAAAATAATAATTTTTTGTCAAAAATAGTATTTTTCTAGTGTCAATAATGGTATGTTTCAGCTGTCAAAAACAGTATTTTTTAGCTAATAAAAATAGTTTTTTTCAACATTTTTGAATTGTCAAAAATAGTATATTTTGCTGTCGAGAGCAGGGGCGGCTCGTTATATAGAGCCAAGGAGGTATGACACTAAATGTATATTTATTTTTATTTTTATTTTATTTATACCGCGTTTTAAATTGGTTATGTATACAAATAATTTTTAAAATCCGAAGTTGAGAAACGAAAATTTCGTTCCGCGATTTGAAAAATTTGTACAGAACCAACCAAAACCCGAATTAATATTAAAAGCTCGAAATCTATAAAAAAAACAGTACATGTCTGATTTACCCAAAAAAAAAAAAAAACAATTGCCGTATCCTACCTTGAAACAAAATGGCAATAATCCAAATTTAAACTGGAAAATAACGAAAATTACATGGTCGAAACTAAGATGTGTTAATAAAAACCTGACTAAAAAACATTATTGCTTTTTTGAAAAATTGCAGAAAAAATGACCAAGCCAGAAACTTTCTTCAAAATCACAACATGCATAAACAAGCAACACATTTTTGATTTCCCTCAAAATCAATTGTCATATCCGAACTTCAAACAAAACGGCAACAATCCAAGGCTAAACTGGAAAAATGAAAATTGCAATTTTGATTTCCCTCAAAACCAATTGTCATATCCGAACTTAAAACAAAACGGCAACAATCCAAACCTAAACTGGAAAAGTAAAAATTGCATTCGAGGATTTAAAAATTGTAAAAACCAAACCAGGAATTTGGGAAAAGCTCTAAATCAATAAAAAAAAAATGCAATTTTAATCATAATCAAAAACAAAACAGCAATTTTAAACGTGAACTTAAAAAAATGGAAATTACATTCAACGATTTAGAATGTAATAAACTATAGCGGGAATTTGCTTCAAAAGCTTAAAATTCATAAAAAGGAATGATTTTTAATTTCTACAAACTACAACTACAAACAAAACGGTAATTGTAGTCTTAATAAGACTTAATTTTGCAGAGTCAGTTTGATTATTCAGGCTATTTTTCGTCTTTATTTAATTTAAAAGAAACGGTAATAATCTGAACTTGAATTGGAAAAAAAAATTTATTTAATTTTTCACTTGATTTTTCTTAACAGATTGTGAAATAAAGACCACCCACGACCCACCACCCTTATTTTGCCTGGTCATGGAGAAAGTATAGTCTGCTACTCTTCTGTTGCTTGTGGTTTCCACTCGCATCGAATTTCCATCGTAACCTTGTTACAGAATATACTATTTTAACCCTTTTAAAACTTTAGGGACGCCGTTTGTCGAGAAAAGTTTAAAATTCCAACGGAAATATATACTCAAATTACCATAATTTTCTCGCTTCTCACATCGGACGTATGTGACCCCTAACTTTCATATCAAATAAATTGGCGCTATTTCACGCACGCACGAAATTCGTCAATTTATTATGTTTACGACTGGAGACTTTCCCGGAAAATGTTTCAAAAATGAATGCTATTTTCACAATAGCTAACGCCCGGAACGTGCCCTAATGTGAAAATGGCAATTATCCCGCGATGGGTGGCTTCGGGCTAAGCCGTTAGTTCCGGGAAAAAGTTTTCCCGTACTTAAATCTTCGTTTCTAATTTCTCGCCATCTCTTTTTCGCCCACGCGCACCCTCCTTTCCATTTTCCGAACACCACAAATTTCTTTTACTTTTAAACTTTCCTGTTTCGGACGTTAATCCGTTTCCATTTAGTTAATTGAATTTGTGCAAATTTAATCTGCACATGCACTTGATTGTATAATAAATAATCAATGTGTTTCATAAATGAAAGCATTATTTAGTATTGTTATTGTACCGGTTTAGACTTTTTTTTTATATAAAAATTCCCTTTATGATTTTACAATCCATCACTAACAATAGTTATTACATCAAGAGCGTAAAATGATAGATTTTAGCCCTAGGGTGGAAATTGCGAATTGAATTAAGCTTTAGTTTATAGAAAATTATTAATTGAAATTTATACGAGCGTTTGGAAATAATCGTAGTTTCCTTGATATGCTTAATTCCGCACGTAACCATGGTAATAGCTGTCATCAATAAAAACAGCCATTTGTAAAGTTTCTATGCTGTCAGTGACAGTGTTTGTGTGTTTCAAAAGGGTTCAAAATGTACCCCATCCCACGTCCACGGCAAATGGAGCTACATTAAATTTTATCCCGACTATTAGGCGAATTTTTTATCGTGTGAACCACAAAATTTTGAGGTATGTCGCATATTATTACGTCATGAGACTTGAATTAGATTTAAAAAATGAATTAATCTCAGACATGACTGCTATGTTTCTCTCTCTCTCAGGCAACAAAATTCTGTGGCTCACACGTTATTATTACCAGCGATTACCCGTGAAAAATCACGGAGAAAAATTAATAACGCACATTTTTATATTGAAATGCTGCCATCTTACATAAGAAATTTAATCTGCTAATGATGAGGAACTGATAAGAGGTGCATTAATACAGCGATAATTTTGATTAACTTTAAAGGTGAATTATTACGAATGAGGTGCGATTAAAATAATCGTGATTAATTTTATTCAGGGTGGAGAACCCTCAATCAAACTAATTGAAAACGTTTTAATTCCTTGAATGGGTTATATTTCAATGGGAATGTATTTTTTACTTTCTCCGTTACGAAGTACGAGAAAGTATTGTGATCGTGATTTTTTTTTCAAAAAATTTTTTTACGGAAATATCCGTTTTGGGGTCCCTAGATGCCATTTCAACAATTTCTGGAAATTTTTTTTTTACTTTCTCCGTTACGAAGTACGAGAATTGTGATCGTGATTTTTTTTTAAATTTTTTTCACGGAAATATCCGTTTTAGGGTCCCTAGATGCCATTTCAACAATTTCTGGAAAAAAAAATTGTGCTGTGTGTGTGTGTGTGTGTGTCTGTGCGCGCTGTATCTCAAAAACTAATAGACCAATTGATATGGAACTTTGAATATACGTCTCATTTGATAATCCGAAGAACTGAAAAGCTTTTGGTAAAATTTCGTACACCGAAAGTGGGTGTTTACCTTAACTGTTTTTTGTTTTTTGCCGATATTTTCTAAAATATGAAAAATATCACAAAAACATTTAAACAAACATTGAAGACAACAAACAAATGCGCTTATTTTATTTGAAAACATTTTTCATAAAAACATTGTTATTCGAAAAAAAATGTATTATTATTTTTTTCATTTTTGGTTTATAATTATGAAACGATAATAGTTAGAGCAAATTTATGTTAATACTAATTGTAGAGAATGCAAAAATGAACAACTTATAAGGAATAAGTTTTTTTCGAAATCTCGTTAGTTTTTGAGTAAACTGAGTTTTTGAATTTGAAGTATAATTTTTCCATCTTTCATAATTTTGACGTTTTAAACGTCAGTTTCATCCGCTCGATGTACATTTAAAATATGATTTCAATTGAAAATAAACCATTAAAACGTAAATATAAATGGCAATGATACCATCAAGTCGGAGAAAGTAACATGATGGCCACATCACCATTTTTCAATATGCATTCCTATTAAAATGTATGCGTGTTTGCTTCTGCGCGCTGTATCTTAAAAACTACTACTTGAATTAACATCAAACTTTAAACATAAGTCTTATTTGATAATCCGAAGAACTGAAAAGCTTTTGGTAAAATTTCGTACACCGGAAGTAAATGTTTACCATAATCGTTTTTTGTTTTTCTCCGATAATTTTTTAAATATGAAAAGTTCTATAAAAGCACGCAAACAAATCTTAAAGAAAGCAAAGAAATGAACATCTTTTGTTTGAAAATATTTTTCGTAAAATGTATGGTTTTTGAAAAATAATAGCAATTAATTTTTTTTTTGTAATTTTTGGTTTAAAATTATAATTTTGCCATTTTAAACTTCAGTTACAAAACTATCCATGCACATTTAAAATTTCCTTTAAATTGAAAATAAACCATGAAAGTGTACACATAAAGAACTACACCATCAAATCGGAGAAAGTAACATGATGGCCACGTCACCATTTTTTGTTTCTCTTGCCATTATTTTAGAGTTTCGGGTCGTATCTTATTTTGAGCTTGTGATATTTTTGGGGCAAATTATTTCTAGACCAGAATTTTTATGTATTTTAGATTTTTTGCCCGTTTCTTCGATTTTTTTCCTTTAAATTCTTGATTTCTTTTCATAAATATTCTTTATTTTGGCCCCAATTTTAAAATTATCTGTTGAAATTTTCATTTTTTTTGGTCAGCATTCTTATTTTTAAGCTCGTGCTTTCGATTTTTGGTCTAAATTTTCGATTTTTTTGCTACAATTGTTGAATTTTGACTTGTATTTTGGATTTTTTGGTCTAAATTTTTGATTTTCTGTCCTACGGTTTCTTTATTTGGCCAATTTTTTTAACTTTTTGGTCTGCATTTTTTATTTTTAGGCCCGTGTTTTCGATTTTTTGGTCTAAATTTTCGATTTTTTGACCACAACTGTTAAATTTTGACCTGTATTTTCCTTTACTTGAATTTTTTTTATCTGCATTTTTGATCTCTGGCCTGTAACTTCGTTTTCTATTCCAAATTTTTGATTTTTGGCCTAAATATTCTTTATTTTGGCCTAAGTTTTCGAATTGTGTGTTAAAAGTTTCGATTTTTTGGTCCGAATTTTTTATATCTAGGTCTTAATTGTTGGTTTAAGTTTTATATTTTTTGTGTTATATACGTATTTTAAATTTTCTAATCTGAATTATTGATTTTTTGCCAGTATTTTAGAGTTTTTTTATTGGTTTTTGATTTTTTGCCCTTTACTTTAGATTTTTAACCAGAATTATTGTTTTTTATTTTAATTTTTTTGCATTCTTTTCAAGTTTCTGGTCGAAAACTTATTTTGAGCCAAAAAGTTATTTTTGGGGCCAGTTAATTATTTTTTTCTTTTACTTGAATTTACAATAATTTGGTCTGCATATTTTAGATTTTTACCTGTGTTTTCGGCTCAATTTATTCAACATTTTTGCTTTTTTGCCTAAATAATCTACATTTTAGAAGTGTTTGTTGAAATTTTCGATTTTTTAGTTTGCGTTTTTTTTATGTTTAGGCCATAGTTTTCGATTTTTGAATTTTTTTGGGCGTATATTCTGGTTTTATGTGTAATTATTGATTTCTATGAGCGAATTTTTGATTGGCGAATATTTTAGATTTTTAACCTGAAGCAGGGATTTTTTATTTTTGCCAGTATTTTGAAGGTTTTGGTCTAATCGTCAAATCGGAGAAAGTAACATGATGGCCACATCACCATTTTTTATTATTAAATTAGTTGAAACATTCAGTCACGGGAAGGTTTTATAATTAATGTGTTCTTCGAAGCCTTCACTCCATATTTCCGAATCTAGCTGGAGCCTGTTTACCAGGGCAAAATAAAAATAACGAAGGTATTTAAAGATTTTTGAGCGTAAAGTAAATTTAAATGATTTTCACGGAGGCATATTAAAAGGGTATTGATATTCCTACATTCGCACATTCGGACGTTATTTATTTAGTACTTCAAGCTCTGTGAAATGCAATGAAAATTATTAGATTATAAAAAAATCCAGGCATAGATTTCCCGGCTCATCCACCAAAACGCGCGATTTTTTAATTTTATTTGTGTAGTTCCTTTCTGCTGGTGTATTTAGCAAATACAAACTGTCAAAAAGCCACAAAAATTAAAACAAAACAAAAAATATCTAACAGCTCATTAATCCACGTGGCTCACGCGCCCTTAAAAAAGAAAATTCAACTCGCCTCACAATGCCGCAATTGCAATAAAAATAAACCACGATACCCCCATTACTTCAGAGAATCAATTACCCTCGTTTTCTACGAATCCTGAAGGTCATACCGGAGGAATAATTAAGTTTCAGCTCTCCTGTTCAGCGATCATTCGGGAAACTTTTCGTTACTGACACAATACAAAGAGTGGATTCTTAATTTCAAATTACGTCAGCGCGGAGTTTCGGGGAAAAACTAATTTTCCCCCATTTCATTTCGAGAAAACTGCGGCGGACTGACACGTCCGACACCTGGCCCACAAAACATCGTCCCTTTTCTTATCAATATGAAAACTTTTCCTTCCTCACGGCTCTCCGTTCCAGAACGGACATGGGTCGCAACGAATATAGACATGAAATTAAATTTCGTTTTCCTTCCCCCTTGCTGAATAATAATTTTGTTTGTTTAGTTGGTAAATTTCTTATTACTCCTGAATAATTCAATCAACAAATAGAAATGGTAAAGTCTAGTTTTACTGATACACGGTATATAAGGTCGAATTAACATGAAGCGCAGGGATAAAATCCTATCACTTCACAAGATGTCGATCTTTCAAAATAATTTTGGTTTTTGAATGTGCAGCAATTTTCAGTCGAGTTATGAATTTTTTTAATGACGAACACTGGAGTGCAAAAAAATAAAAATCAATATGAAACGCAGGGATAAAACCTACAAAAATTAATTTCACTTCACAAGATATCAATCTTTCAAAATAATTTTGGTTTTTGAATGTGCAGCAATTTTCAGTCGAGTTATGAATTTTTGAAAATGTATTTTTTTTAATAACGAACACTGGAGTGCAAAAAATTAAAAATTAATATGAAACGCAGGGATAAAATCCTACAAAAATTAATTTCACTTCACAAGATATCAATCTTTCAAAATAATTTTGGTTTTTGAATGTGCAGCAATTTTCAGTCGTGTTATGAATTTTTGAAAATGTATTTTTTTAATGACGAACACTGGAGTGCAAAAAATTGAAAATCAATATGAAACGCAGGGATAAAATCCTACAAAAAATCAGGTCAGTTTACAAGATGTCGATCTTTCAAAATAATTTTGGTTTTTGTAAGTGCAGCAATTTTCAGTCAAGTTATGAATTTTTGAAAATGTATTTTTTCAATGATGAACACTCGAGTGCAAAAAAATATAAATTAATATGAAACACAAGGATAAAATCCTACAAAAATTCAGTTCAGTTCACAAGATGTCGATCTTTCAAAATAATTTTGGTTTTTGAATGTGCAGCAATTTTCAGTTGAATTATAAAGTTTTGAAAATGTATTTTTTTAATGACGAACACTGGAGTGCAAAAAATTGAAAATCAATATGAAACGCAGGCATAAAATCCTACAAAAATTCAGATCACTTCAAAAGATGTCGATCTTTCAAAATAATTTTGGTTTTTGAATATGCAGCAATTTTCAGTTAAGTTATAAATTTTTGAAAATGATATTTTTTCCAGGAGTGCAAAAAATTAAAAATTAATATAAAACGCAGGAATAAAATCCCACAAAAATTCGGTTCACTTCACAAGATGTCGATCTTTTAAAATAATATTGGTTTTTGTATGTGCAGCAATTTTCAGTCGAGTTATGAATTTTTGAAAATGTATTTTTTAATGACGAACACTGGAGTGCAAAAAATTGGAAATCAAATATTAAACGCAGGGATAAATCCTACAAAAATTCAGTTTACTTTACGAGACATCGTTCTTTTAAAATCATATTGGTTTTTGTGTGTGCAGCAATTTTCAGTTGAGTTATACATTTTTGAAAATGTATTTTTTTCAATGATGAACACTCGGGTGCAAAAAATTGAAAATCAATATGAAACGCAGGCATAAAATCCTACAAAAATTCAGATCACTTCAAAAGATGTCGATCTTTCAAAATAATTTTGGTTTTTGAATATGCAGCAATTTTCAGTTAAGTTATAAATTTTTGAAAATGATATTTTTTCCAGGAGTGCAAAAAATTAAAAATTAATATAAAACGCAGGGATAAAATCCCACAAAAATTCGGTTCACTTCACAAGATGTCGATCTTTTAAAATAATTTTGGTTTTTGTATGTGCAGCAATTTTCAGTCGAGTTATGAATTTTTGAAAATGTATTTTTTAATGACGAACACTGGAGTGCAAAAAATTGGAAATCAAATATGAAACGCAGGGATAAATCCTACAAAAATTCAGTTTACTTTACGAGACATCGTTCTTTTAAAATCATATTGGTTTTTGTATGTGCAGCAATTTTCAGTCGAGTTATAAATTTTGAAAATGTATTTTTTTACAGGAGTGCAAAAAATCAAAATTAATATGAACCGCAGAGATAAAATCCTACAAAAATTCAGTACACTTCACAAGATGTCGACCTTTCAAAATAATTTTGGCTTTTGTATGTGCAGCAATTTTCAGTCGAGTTATAAATTTTTAAAAATGTATTTTTTTTTTCAATGACGAACACTGGAGTGCAAAAAATTAAAAATGAATATGGAACGCTGGGATAAAATCCTACAAAAATTCAGTTCACTTCACAAGATGTCGTTCTTTCAAAATAATTTTGGTTTTTGAATGTGCAGCAATTTTCAGTCGAGTTATGAATTTTTGAAAATGTATTTTTTTTTCAATGACGAACATTCAAATGCAAAAAATTAAAAATCAATATAAAACGCAGGGATAAAATCCTACAAAAATTCAGTTCACTTCACAAGATGTAGATCTTGCAAAATAATTTTGGTTTTTGTATGTACAGCAATTTTCAGTCGAGTTATGAATTTTTGAAAATGTATTTTTTAATGACGAACACTGGAGTGTAAAAAATTAAAAATTAATATGAAACGCAGGAATAAAATCCTACAAAAATTCAGTTCAGTTCACAAGATGCCGATCTTTCAAAATAATTTTGGTTTTTAAATGTGCAACAATTTTCAGTTGAGTTATAAATTTTTGAAAATGTATTTCTTTTTAATGACGAACACTGGATTGCAAAAAATTAAAAATCAATATGAAACGCAGAGATAAAATCCTACAAAAATTCAATTCACTTCACGAGACATCGTTCTTTCAAAATCATATTGGTTTTTGAATGTGCAGCAGTTTTCAGTAGAGTTATAAATTTTTGAAAATGTATTTTTTTACAGGAGTGCAAAAAATAAAAATTAATATGGAACGCAGGGATAAAATCCTACAAAAATTCAGTTCACTTCACAAGATGTCGACCTTTCAAAATAATTTTGGTTTTTGTATGTGCAGCAATTTTCAGTCGAGTTATGAATTTTTGAAAATGTATTTTTTTTTTCAATGACGAACACTGAAGTGCAAAAAATTAAAAATCAATATGAAACGCAGGGATAAAATCCTACAAAAATTCAGCTCACTTCACAAGATGTCGATCTTTCAGAATAATGCTGCTTTTTGAATGTGCAGCAATTTTCAGTCGAGTTATGAATTTTTTAAAATGTATTTTTTTAATGACGAACACTGGAGTGCAAAAAATAAAAAATTAATATGAAACGCAGGGATAAAATCCTACAAAAATTCAGTTCAGTTCACAAGATCTCGATCTTTCAAAATAATTTTGGTTTTTGAATGTGCAGCAATTTTCAATTGAGTTATAAATTTTTGAAAATGATTTTTTTTAATGACGAACGCTGAAGTGCAAAAAATTGAAAATCAAATATGAAAC
This sequence comes from Ocypus olens, assembly GCA_910593695.2. Taxonomy (NCBI): domain Eukaryota; kingdom Metazoa; phylum Arthropoda; class Insecta; order Coleoptera; family Staphylinidae; genus Ocypus; species Ocypus olens. The sequence continues at coordinate 45,859,654 of OU343054.1, forward strand.
GCAGGGATAAAATTCTACAAAAATTCAGTTCACTTCACAACATGTTGATCTTTTAAAATAATTTTGGTTTTTGAATGTGCAGCAATTTTTAGTTGAGTTATGAATTTTTCAAAATGTATTTTTTTCAATGATGAACTCTCGAGTGCACAAAAATAAAAATTAATATGAAATGCAGGGATAAAATCCTACAAAAATTCAGTTCACTTCACAAGATGTCGATCTTTTAAAATAATTTTGGTTTTTGAATGTGCAGCTATTTTCAGTCGAGTTATGAATTTTTGAAAATGTATTTTTTTAATGACTAACACTGGAGTGCAAAAAATTGAAAATAAAATATGAAACACAGGGATAAAATCCTACAAAAATTCAGTTCAGTTTACTAGATGTCGATCCTTCAAAATAATTTTGGTTTTTGTATGTGCAGCAATTTTCAGTCGAGTTATAAATTTTGAAAATGTATTTTTTTACAGGAGTGCAAAAAATAAAAATTAATATGAACCGCAGAGATAAAATCCTACAAAAATTCAGTTCACTTCACAAGATGTCAATCTTTCAAAATAATTTTGGTTTTTGAATGTGCAGCAATTTTCAATTGAGATATAAATTTTTGAAAATGATATTTTTTACAGGAGTGCAAAAAATTAAAAATTAATATGAAACGCAGGGATAAAATCCCACAAAAATTCGGTTCACTTGACAAGATGTCGATCTTTCAAAATAATTTTGGTTTTTGAATGTGCAGCAATTTTCAGTTGAGTTATAGATTTTTGAAAATGTATTTTTTTAATGACGAACACTGAAGTGCAAAAAAATAAAAATCAATATGAAACGCAGGTATAACATCCCACACACTTCACAAGATGTCGATCTTTCAAAATAATTTTGGTTTTTGTATGTGCAGCAATTTTCAGTCGAGTTATGAATTTTTTTAATGACGAACACCGAAGGGCTGAAAATTTAAAAAAAATAATATGAAACGCAGTGATAAAATCCTACAAAAATTCAGTTCACTTCACAAGATGTCGATCTCTTAAAATAATGTTGGTTTTTGAATGTGTAGCAATTTTCAGTCGAGTTATGAATTTTTCAAAGTGTATTTTTTTAACGACGAACACTAGTGCAAAAAATTGAAAATCAAATATAAAACGCAGGGATAAAATCCTACAAAAATTCAGTTCAGTTCACGAGATGTCGATGTTTCAAAATAATGTTGGTTTTTGAATGTGCAGCAATTTTCAGTCGAGTTATGAATTTTTAAAATGTATTTTTTTAATGACGAACACTGGAGTGCAAAAAATTAAAAATTAATATGAAACGCAGGGATAAAATCCTACAAAAATTCAGTTCAGTTCACAAGATGTCGATGTTTCAAAATAATGTTGGTTTTTGAATGTGCAGCAATTTTCAGTCGAGTTATGAATTTTTCAAAATGTATTTTTTTAATGACGAACACTGGAGTGCAAAAAATTAAAAATTAATATGAAACGCAGGGATAAAATCCTACAAAAATTCAGTTTACTTCACAAGATGTCGATCTTTCAAAATAATTTTGGTTTTTGAATGTGCAGCAATTTTCAGTTGAGTTATAGATTTTTGAAAATGTATTTTTTTAATGACGAACACTCAAGTGCAAAAAATTAAAAATCAATATGAAACGCAGGTATAAAATCCCACACACTTCACAAGATGTCGATCTTTCAAAATAATTTTGGTTTTTGAATATGCAGCAATTTTCAGTCGAGTTATGAATTTTTTTAATGACGAACACCGAAGGGCTGAAAATTAAAAAAAAATAATATGAAACGCAGGAATAAAATCCTAGAAAAATTCAGTTCAGTTCACAAGATGTCGATCTTTTAAAATAATGTTGGTTTTTGAATGTGTAGCAATTTTCAGTCGAGTTATGAATTTTTCAAAATGTATTTTTTTAATGACGAACACTGGAGTGCAAAAAATTGAAAATCAAATATAAAACGCAGGGATAAAATCCTACAAAAATTCAGTTCAGTTCACAAGATGTCGATGTTTCAAAATAATGTTGGTTTTTGAATGTGCAGCAATTTTCAGTCGAGTTATGAATTTTTCAAAATGTATTTTTTTAACGACGAACACTAGTGCAAAAAATTGAAAATCAAAAATAATAACGCAGGAATAAAATCCTACAAAAATTCAGTTCAGTTCACGAGATGTCGATGTTTCAAAATAATGTTGGTTTTTGAATGTGCAGCAATTTTCAGTCGAGTTATGAATTTTTCAAAATGTATTTTTTTAACGACGAACACTAGTGCAAAAAATTGAAAATCAAAAATAATAACGCAGGAATAAAATCCTACAAAAATTCAGTTCAGTTCACGAGATGTCGATGTTTTAAAATAATGTTGGTTTTTGAATGTGCAGCAATTTTCAGTCGAGTTATGAATTTTTCAAAATGTATTTTTTTAATGACGAACACTGGAGTGCAAAAAATTGAAAATCAAATATAAAACGCAGGGATAAAATCCTACAAAAATTCAGTTCAGTTCACAAGATGTCGATGTTTCAAAATAATGTTGGTTTTTGAATGTGCAGCAATTTTCAGTCGAGTTATGAATTTTTCAAAATGTATTTTTTTAATGACGAACACTGGAGTGCAAAAAATTGAAAATCAAATATAAAATGCAGGGATAAAATCCTACAAAAATTCAGTTTACTTCACAAGATGTCGATCTTTCAAAATAATTTTGGTTTTTGAATGTGCAGCAATTTTCAGTTGAGTTATAGATTTTTGAAAATGTATTTTTTTAATGACGAACACTCAAGTACAAAAAATTAAAAATCAATATGAAACGCAGGTATAAAATCCCACACACTTCACAAGATGTCGATCTTTCAAAATAATTTTGGTTTTTGAATGTGCAGCAATTTTCAGTCGAGTTATGAATTAACTAGCCATTTAACAACCTTTTGGTAGCATTAATAATATCAATATCAATTGCAACAGAAAATAGAATTGAAACAAAATGTGATTGGGATTTTATCGGTTGGAAAGCACAATGTTTTTCCGTTCTAATAATTTTAATTACGTTTCGCAGAGCTCCAAGTATTAAATTAATAAACGTCCAATTGTAGTACAGATACGCAAATGTAGGAATATTAATGCACTTTTTATTTGCATCCATAAAAAAATCTCATTTAAATTTAGTTTACGCTCAAAAACACTTTGAATACTTTCATTATCTGTAAACTTGCTAAGTCTGTGAACATTGAGCGAAGGGCCAGAAGAAGACTAATTATTAACAAAATTAATGTTTCAACGAAATTAATAATAAAACTATTTTCTTTTTTACTTAGGCTGAGCCATTCAGTCACTCACGGCTGTTATTTTTGAAATTCCTATATTTATATGAATAAATGAAATTAAATGAACAAATGAATAATGTAAGACATACAAAAACCACGGACCCGAGCGAATATTTCTCGATCCCCGAAAAATCTTCCGCCTGGGATGGGAATCGAACCCACACGGCCGCGGTGCCTCAACCCACTACACCCAAACGATTTTCCAATATTAAAATAAAAATCCCTTTCAAGAAATTTGATCAAAACAGTTGAGTAAGTAGTGAAACACGAGTGGCAACTCTGCTTAACTCTTAAGTCCCAAGCAGCGCGATTGCGCTGTTGTTTCTTTTATCGTATATAGACAAGCGCTATTGCGCTGTTTGACGTATTTCGACCATGTGCTTCCTGGGGCCCAAAGGGTTAAGCCTCCTCTACAAAGATTTCTACTGGGGTAACCAAACCACGTCACACATCCGAGCTTTGGAACGTTGAATAACCCACCAGACGGAAATCGATGCCGTCGAAGTTTAACCAAGTACAATCCTGGTAAATCCCGAGAAATGAATTTTATAATTGAATACAAAACTCAATTAAAGCCCCCCCATTTCAGACCCCTCCATTGTCTGCCTTCTTATATTTAGGGGTTGCCCACATAACTGGGACAATTTCGTCTATTGTCTTCTTGTGCGAGAAGTGGGCGGGCGGGCTTTATGCAAATGCGCGGAAAGCTCAAGTATTTCCGTATCAGATCGATTAATTACACTTCACTTTGGCGAATGGAAATTTGTCTGCACGGATACCAAAACACGCAATTCCCAGATAAATTCGTCTGCGGGGTGCGCGGCGGGTGGACACGGCAGCGGCGTCTGAAATTGAAATAAATTATGCGGGGTCTTCGAGACACATAAAACGCGAACCGCGTACACCGAGAATTTTTGATGGGGCCGATAAATGGGATCCGACATACGAAATGTTTATTTTCTGAAAATAAGAGAACATTTTTTCAGGCAGTGAGATGGTCAAGGAAAGCCATGACAGCAAGATGATAAAAAAAACTTTCTACTAAATTTATATCCGAATATATCCGAAAACCACTAGAATTTAAATACATTTTTTCATAATCAAAAATATTTGAAAAAAATTGACTATATTTTGAATAATACATTGGTTAACGAAATATTAAAATCGTCAGTAAAATTACAAAGGACTCTTCACAAATCAAATGGAAATTGGCTTTCGGTGAAATTGACCAAATTTTGGATATGTTGTTCCTTTCGGTGTCCAGATCAAAAGTCTCCACGGGCACAAAGCTCGAAAATCTTCCCACATGTCCACAACATATCCAAAATTTGGTCAATTTCAACGAAAGCCAATTTCCATTTGATTTGTGAGGGGTCCTTTCAATTGTTCACTCTGTCATACGTTATTATGCACCATTTAATTTCCACATTTCCCTGCTTTAAAAATGTTCAAAATTTAAAAATCCACATTTTGTTTAGATTTGTAAAATTTAAACATTTTTAAAGCAGGGATCGAAAATAGTGCTTAAATCGACTAAATTTCGAATTTTTAAAATTCGTTTTCAAGTCAAACAACTGAAGACTATTTGCCTGAAAAAAAAAATGGGACTTTTAAGTTCAGGTAAAATGCATATTTACGGTTTTACACAAGAATGCGAACAATTAAGTGCGTAATTTCATGTGTTTGAATTTTTCGTGACAATTAAATCTGTGTGTGCACGTAATTATGTTTGTGTTTGCTCGTTTTGTGAGAGATAAAACGATGGGTGGGTAAATTGGGGGTCATAACGTAATTAAATTTACTGCATCCTAATGACGTTAACGCAAATGTTTATGCCCCGTCGGCACCCAAACAATTATGTATGTTCGTCCTCAGAATCAAGACAAACAAACGCACGTAATTATACGATTTTCTCTGTAATCAATTATTGTTTCCCCATCAGACCAATTTCGGACTCTTAGTACTCATCGGGGCAAATGAGAAAATTGGTCGATTAAGTGTTTTACCGCCATCTGTAAGTTTTTTTTTAAATGTTGTGTGTACTATTTTCTTTCATGTAAAATTTTCTAATCAATTATAACAATCTTTACTCACGTAAATTAGTTACAAAATGCAAACAAAAACAATATTCATGTTCTTCCTTTGTTTACTTTACTTCTGTAAAATTCTTGTTTATATTCTACTCTTTGGATAGTGGGATAGGGCCCACCCACCAACCTTGATTATCACGTTTACTTTAACTAACAAACCATGTTTCCATTTTTCTGTGAATATAATAGTAATATAATAGTTTTATATCAACAAAAAATGCATATACAGTGTTTCTAGATTACATATAAATTGAAGGGGTGGGTGGTGGGCATAGGCGCAGCGTTGCCAACTGATCACACAATATTTCCGCCAGATAGCCAACCTAATTCCACTAGAATTCCGCCAGAAATTATAAAAATATAAAGTAGGAAATAAATCTATTTCTTATTTTAACATAACGTTCAGCAGTTAAATAACGTTTTGCGTACGAATTAGGGCCGAATATTAGGTAGAAAAAATTGAAAGAAAAATAACTACATTTGAATTAATTTTGAAAATTATTATTTTTAGTAGTTGAAGATTTAACAAAAAAATCTAAAAAAATAAATAGTGATGTAATGCAATACCACAAAAATTTTAAAACCTTTTCAAATCATCTACCTTTAAAACTAAGATTTTTGAAAATCAGCCAATTTCTCCGTGAGTTATGAATTTTTTTAAAATTAACGTTTTAATTTGTCGAACACTTCGATAAAAAAAAATCGAAAAAAAAAATAAGTACCTATATGATTACATTGCTCAAAATGTTTAATATATTCACAAGATATCTACCTTTAAAAGTAAATCAAACTTTTGAAAATGTGTCAATTTTTCCATGAGCTATGAATTTTTAAAAATAAAATAAATATCTAAAAAAATAAATAGTGATATAATACAATACCACAAAAATGTTAAAACCTTTTCGAATCATCTACCTTTAAAACTAACTAAGATTTTTGAAAATCAGCCAATTTCTGCGTGAGTTATGATTTTTTTTAAATTAACGTTTTAATTTGATGAACACTTCGATAAAAAAAAATCGAAAAAAAAATAAGTACCTATATGATTACATTGCTCAAAATGTTTAATATATTCACAAGATATCTACCTTTAAAAGTAAATCAAACTTTTGAAAATGTGTCAATTTTTCCATGAGCTATGAATTTTTAAAAATAAAATAAATATCTAAAAAAATAAATAGTGATATAATATAATACCACAAAAATGTTAAAACCTTTTCGAATCATCTACCTTTAAAGCTAACTAAGATTTTTGAAAATCAGCCAATTTCTGCGTGAGTTATGAATTTTTTAAAATTAACGTTTTAATTTGACGAACACTTCGATAAAAAAAATCGAAAAAAAAAAATAAATACCTACATGATTACATTGCTTAAAATGTTTAATATATTCACAACATATCTCCCTTTAAAAGTGAATCAAACTTTTGAAAATGTGTCAATTTTTCCAAGAGTTATGCATTTAAAAAAAATAAATAAATATCTAAAAAAAAAAAAATTGTGATATAATACAATACCACAAAATTTTTAAAACCTTTTCGAATCATCTACGCGTAAAACTAACTAAGATTTTTGAAAATCAGCCAATTTCTCCGTGAGTTATGAATTTTTTAAAATTAACGTTTTAATTTGTCGAATACTTCGATAAAAAAAATCGAAAAAAAAATACCTATATGATTACATTGTTCAAAATGTTTAATATATTCACAAGATATCTACCTTTAAAAGCGAATCAAACTTTTGAAAATGTGTCAATTTTTCAATGAGTTATGAATTTTTAAAAATTAACTTTTTAATTTGTCGAACAAAAATTCAAAAAATCGAAGAAAAATTAATACCTGTATGATTACGTTTCTCAAAATGTTTAATATATTCATACGATATCTACCTTTAAAAGTGAATCAAACTTTTGAAAATGTGTCAATTTTTCAATGAGTTATGAATTTTTAAAAATTAACTTTTTAATTTGTCGAACACAAATTTAAAAAAATCGAAAAAAATAAATACCTATTTGATTACATTGCTTAAAATGTTTAATATATTCACAAGATATCTATCTTTAAAAGTGAATCAAACTTCTATAAATGTGTCAATTTTTCCATGAGTTATAAATTTTTAAAAATTAACTTTTTAATTTGTCGAACAAAAATTTAAAAAAATCGAAAAAAAATATATACCTATATGATTACATTGCTTAAAATGTTTAATATATTCACAAGATATCTATCTTTAAAAGTGAATCAAACTTCTATAAATGTGTCAATTTTTCCATGAGTTATAAATTTTTAAAAATTAACTTTTTAATTTGTCGAACAAAAATTTAAAAAAATCGAAAAAAAATATATACCTATATGATTACATTGCTCAAAATGTTTAATATATTCACAACATATCTCCTTTTAAAAGTGAATCAAACTTTTGAAAATGTGTCAATATTTCCAAGAGTTATGCATTTTTTTAAATTAAATAAATATCTAAGAAAAAATAGTGATATAATACAATACCACAAAAATTTTAAAACCTTTTCGAATCATCTACCCTTAAAACTAACTAAGATTTTTTTTAAATCAGCCAATTTCTCCGTGAGTTATGAATTTTTTAAAATTCATGTTTTAATTTCTCGAACACTTCGATAAAAAAAATCGAAAAAAAAATAAATACCTATATGATTACATTGCTCAAAATGTTCCTTTAAAAGTGAATCAAACTTTTGAAAATGTGTCATTTTTTTCATGAGTTATGAATTTTTAAAAAAATTTAATTTGTCGAACAAAACGAAAAAAAAAACCAAAATGATTAAATTGTTCAAAATGCTTAATATATTCACAAGATTAAAAAAAAATAGTTAAATTGATTAAATGTTTTAAAAATGTATCAAGTTTTCCATCAGTTATAAACTTTTGAAAATTAATATTTTCAGTTGATGAAGATTTTAACAAAAAAAATCCAGAAAAATATGTAGTGATATAAAAGAATTCCACAAAAATTTTAATATTTTTACAAGATATCTACCATTTTGTTCATTTTTCTGGCTCTGATTCTGTTTCAGGCTCTATTTTTTTTAGGATCTGCCTGCAACCATAATTTGAAAATGAACAGGGGCACGCGATCCAACTTTGTTCTAAAATCGTATTATTTTATTCAATGATGTGAATTCAGAAATACAATCACAATTAGACCTAAATTTCATGCGATAATAATCCTTTTAAGAAACTGAACAAACCCGCTTAATTCTTAATTAAAAACAATTAGCGTTTCCAGGGACTTTTCCGCTCTCCGAACGAATTTTACTTCCTCAACTTTACTCGTTCGAAGTTATCTTTGTTTCTATTTTTAAGTTCGACATTTATTAATCCTCGCAGCCCCGAACAATAATACAAAATCGAACTCCTCCGGCATCTGACCATCAATCAATCACTCCCTTTTGCCACCCTTTCCCATTTCCCACACCTCATACATGGATATACGTTGTAATCTAAACCAATTTTTTTTCTCTCTCTCCACAAGGAAAAGTGATGGAGATGTTAGACATGAATAAAACAAAGGCGAACATCTGCGAATTTATTATCGATCATCTCTTTCTAATCCCTTGCGAAACTCGCAGACTTTGGATAATTTCGTGTAATATATTGATGGTGTTATAGGCATAATTAATTTAATGCTTCACTAGTTTCTAATGAAAATTGTAGTGTATTGTTTCAATGTTATACAATGTTTTATCTTATCATAAAAAAAAGTAATAAAGTTTCGTTATGTAAAAAGATTTTAGTGTCGGAGAAGATTTGTTAAGGCTGAACATGAACGACGGTGGGCGGATAATTAGAGGATCAAATTAGGGCCGGTTACAATTACAATTTATGGTGCAATTACAGCCAATTCAACCGTTAGTGTATTTAATTAATTAATTTCTGGACACTTTATTATCCTCTCTGTTTATTTTTTTAATAATACAATAATTAACGAATTGAAATTATAATAATAGTTTTTTAACCCTTTAACGACCAAATATTTTTTTTCGGTAGAGTGCTTGGCTGCAATGCTGGCATATACCGACCATTTTTTGGAAAAATTAAAATTATTATTTATTATGAACTGAAATTGCCAATAATATTTAATGCAACATACAGGGTTACTCAAATTCTCCGACCGTAAGAAATTTCAAAAAAATGTTAAAAAAAAACTATCGTTTAAATATATTTTTGATATACAGGGTGTTCATTTTATTATGGAAATTTGGTAACTTTTCCATTTTCAATGCATCATTTTTAAGTTATTCTAATGGAGCGCATCATGTAGAAAAATAATTGATTTATTACTAACTAAAATTTCCTTCAAAATTTTATGATAAAATATACATTAACACAAGGTATAATTTTTAGCATGTAAAATCCTATGGCCTGCGACAAAAAAAATACTGTAATTATTAAGATATAATCGCTATTATGATCAATCGTTGCTATATTTTGCCTCAAACATTTTTTTATTCTAATGAAAATGTTAACCTCACTGAATTTTTGAAAATTTATATATAAAAAAAAAACGGTTTTTCTTAATGAATAGATGCCAAAGTATCAATTTGAATTTTTAGACAATCATTGGACATTTTAAATTTTTTAACAATATTCCGAAAATTTTAACAATTTTGAAAATTTCTAACTTTAATTTTCGTCAAAATTTCTCCGAGAAAGAAAATGTGGTTAATTAATAGATGCAAACGTATCTGTAAGAATTTGCAGAACAATAGTGCAATGGGTTTATTTTTTTACATTTTTAAATTCTAACTAGGATTTTACACTTACGCGGCAGGAACAATTTTGAAAATTAATATTTATTATTCTAGTAAGGATTTTTGTAGAGCTGATCCGATTTGGTTAGCTGAAAGTTGTAAAATATACTGGTGGAAAAAATTTTCAAACCCCAAAAAAACAAAACTCGAAAAAAATATAAAAACAATTGCTATCGATTTGAAATTTTCAAAATTTACCCATTACTCTTGCTAGTTTGTGATTCAGTAAAAACTGCAAGTATTTTCTCCTTGGATTTTAAGATATTTTTATTTTAAACGGAATGTCAAGTCGTGAAAATTTTAACAATTTTTCAAGACTCGAAAAAAATATAAAAACAATTGCTGTGGATTTGCAATTTTCAAAATTTACTCACTATTCTTGCTAGTTTGCGATTAAGTGAAAACTGCAAGTAATTTTTCCTTGGATTTTAAGATATTTTTATTTTAAACAGAATATCAAGTCGTGAAAATTTTAACAGTTTTTCAAGACTCGAAAAAAATATAAAAACAATTGCTATCGATTTGCAATTTTCAAAATTTACTCACTACCCTTGCTAGTTTGCGATTCAGTGAAAACTGCAAGTAATTTTTACTTGGATTTTAAGATATTTTTATTTTAAACGGAATATCAAGTCGTGAAAATTTTAACAATTTTTCAAGGCTCGAAAAAAATATAAAAACAATTGCTGTGGATATGCAATTTTCAAAATTTACTCACTACTCTTGCTAGTGTGCGATTCAGTGAAAACTGCAACAGTTTTTCAAGACTCGAATAAAAATATAAAAACAATTGCTATCGATTTGAAATTTTCAAAATGTACCCATTACTCTTGCTAGTTTGTGATTCAGTAAAAACTGGAAGTATTATTTCCTTGGATTTTAAGATATTTTTATTTTAAACGGAATATCAAGTCGTGAAAATTTTAACAGTTTTTCAAGACTCGAAAAAAATTTAATAACAATTGCTACCGATTTGAAATTTTTTAAAATTTACTCACTAATCTTCCTAGTTTGCGATTCAGTGAAAACTGCAAGTATTTTTTCCTTGGATTTTAAGATATTTTTATTTTAAACGGAATATCAAGTCATGAAAATTTTAGCAGTTTTTCGAGACTCGAAAAAAATATAAAAACAATTGCCATCGATTTGAAATGTTTAAAATTTACTCACTACTCTTACCAGTTTGCGATTCAATGAAAACTGCAAGTAATTTTTTCTTGGATTTTAAGATATTTTTATTTTAAACGGAATATCAAGTCGTGAAAATTTTAACAGTTTTTCAAGACTCGGAAAAAATATAAAAACAATTGCTGTGGATTTGCAATTTTCAAAATTTACTCACTACTCTTGCTAGTTTGCGATTCAGTGAAAACTGCAAGTAATTTTTACTTGGATTTTAAGATATTTTTATTTTAAACAGAATATCAAGTCGTGAAAATTTTAACAGTTTTTCAAGACTCGAAAAAAATATAAAAACAATTGCTATCGATTTGCAATTTTCAAAATTTACTCACTACTCTTGCTAGTTTGCGATTCAGTAAAATCTGCAAGTATTTTTTACTTGGATTTTAAGATATTTTTATTTTAAACGGAATATCAAGTCGTGAAAATTTTAACAATTTTTCAAGACTCGAAAAAAATATAAAAACAATTGCTATCGATTTTAAATTTTCAAAATTTACTCATTACTCTTCCTAGTTTGCAATTCAGTAAAAACTGCAAGTTTTTTTTCTTAGATTTTAAGATATTTCAATTTTAAACGGAACGAAAAGTCATAGAAATTTGAATGTTTTGAGACTCGAAAAAAATATAAAAACAATTGCTATTGATTTGAAATTTTCAAAATTTACTCATTACTCTTCCTAGTTTGCAATTCAGTGAAAACTGCAAGTTTATTTTTCTTAAATTCTAAGATTTTTCAATTTTAAACGGAACGAAAAGTCATAAAAATTTGAATAATGTTTTGAGACTCGAAAAAAATATAAAAACAATTGCTATCGATTTGAAAATTTCAAACTACATGAAAAAAACATAAGTTATTTAAGAAGTGATAGTTTTTAGTGTATCTTTCTTATAAATATGTATTGATTTTCGCACGTAAACTCTCGTTTAAAAATCCATAAATTGGCCGCTAGGATAGGGACCACCCACCGCCCCTGATTTCACTTTTACTTAAACCACATAACGTTTAGTGCAATTTCTAAGCTCTTCGTGTAATCACAGAATATACTTACATTTTCCATCAACCGATTTTGGGATAATTTTCAGAATTCAGAAAAAAAAAATTTGAAAAATTGTAATCATTTCATGTAGAAAGTACCTTATTTATAGGTTAGACAAATACCTGTCAAAATTACATTATTTAGGTATTTTTTCTTCCCCAACATTTTTAGTGTAAGAAGCTCAGATTCGTTGTGAAATTGTAAACTTGTAGATAATTTTTTTTTCATGTGGAAAAATCGTTGTTTCTAGGTTAGTTAAAAATTGACAGCTGTCAGAATTACATTATTAGATACGTGTTTTAGTACCGCACTTTTTTATTTGTACATTTTCTATGCGAGAAGCTCAGATTTCCTTTAAAATTTCTCAAAATAAGAACCTAATTTTGTTTTCATGTAAAAAAATCATTATTTCTAGGTTAGGTAAAATTTGACGGTTGTCAAAATTAGATTATTTGACATGTATTTCATTTTACCCGTGTTTCTTTCTCGAACATTTTCTGTGCGAGAAGCTCAAATTCACTTTGAAATTGCAAATAACTTAGACAATATTTTCATGTAGAAAAAAACTTATTTATAGGTTCAGCTGCCAAAATTATATTAATGGTTGTAGGGGTTTTAAAAAATTGTTCTACCAACCATTTTCAATTTTTTGATCCCAATGCTTTTGAAAGTCTATTTAATTTACTAAGATAATTTTTCCTTTTTTTCAGGTCTTCCTAATGATGTCACGGTGTACTGGCACCAGTACCCATGGGTTTTCGGAGAAGCCTTTTGCAAATTCAGAGCTCTGATTTCGGAAATGTACGCAAGACACACGTTTTAACCTAAAAAAATCAGTTACACTCAACCCAATCACTTTCAGGTCATCTTACGTCTCCGTACTGACAATAGTAGCATTTTCCACGGAGCGTTGCTTATCCATCTGCTACCCTTTGTACCTGTACACAATGTCAGGTCTTCAAAGGGCCATACGGATAATAACCTGCTTGTGGCTGATCTCCCTCATCGGCGCACTACCATTTTCCGTCTACGTGCAAGTCTACTATTTGGACCATCCGAACTGTCCTTCAAGAATCCTCAAGGTAATTTATATACAGTATTCGGAAAGTTACGACTAACAAATTGTATGATACAAATTATTTAACGTTGGTAAAACTTTCCCCAGTGACATCTCGCGGGGTGACTCAAGGTACGGATAGGTAGGGTCGATTGCAGAGATCTGTATTATCGCCTCTGCTACCTCGGCCGTACTATGCTAGGTTAAGTCAGTTGCAGAGATCTGTTTTACCATCTCTGAAAAATATTGGGAAACTCTATTCTAGAGTATCGTTAATCACGGCAGCTATTAGAGGTGTACACGTGGTATTATTAATTTAATTGCACTCAAGCGAACTAAACGCAGAAATTTTGACAGACGTGTGTTTCGTTGAAGCGTACGAGTTGGATTACCGTTTCCCGTGTTGTTCGTATTCATTATTTTTTCTGTCGGATATTAAAAGTATCCGTTCCTTTTAATTAATCCGTGATTGGATTATTGACGGGAGCTCCACGTTTCGCGTATCCATTTCCCGTTCATTATATTTTTCATCATCTGCAAAAGTTGAAACATCATTAGACAGCGTATTTACAACAGTACAGATAAAAGGCACTTAAACAACAAAAAACATTTCTATTCACTCAAAACGAGTTATTTAATTACATTGTAAATATTAGCTTGTAAATTCGTACCTAGAATTCACTGTAGTGAATAATGAGTTCATTATGAGTTAGCCATAAATTTAAGCCACAAATCCGGCGCCTGCACCATTTTGCCTGTAGTAAATTTCCACGTTTTCTCTACTAATTTACAGACAATGGATTAAAATTTATAATTAATCAAATTGCTGTAATGCCATAGTAATAACAATAAGCTCTTAACTTAGAATTTACCCCAATTTTTCGAAGACATCTATCGAGACATGGTCAATTTTCAAAAAATCAAAAGTCATCGTTAGGCGTAGTTTAGCTTCGATATTTTCGGCCACAAATGTTCCATAAGGCTTTGTTTACAATATTTAAGTTTACAAAAATGACACATATTTTTCTTTTTTGTTTAAATAATTATTTACCTAAACACTTTTACGAAATTTCGTGTATTTTCAAAAAATCAAAAGTCATCGTTAGGCGTAGTTTAGGTTCGTTATTTTCGACCACAAATGTTCCATGGGCCTTTGTTTACAATTTTTAAGCTTAAAAGAATGACACATATTATTCATTTTTGTTTAAATAATTATTTACCTTAACACTTTTACGAAATTTCGTGTATTTTCAAAAAATCAAAAGTCATCGTTAGGCGTAGTTTAGGTTCGTTATTTTCGACCACAAATGTTCCATGGGCCTTTGTTTACAATTTTTAAGCTTAAAAGAATGACACATATTATTCATTTTTGTTTAAATAATTATTTACCTAAACACTTTTACGAAATTTCGTGTATTTTCAAAAACTCGAAAGTCATTGTTAGGCGTAGTTTAGGTTCGTTATTTTCGACCACAAATGTTCCATGGGCCTTTGTTTACAATTTTTAAGCTTAAAAGAATGACACATATTATTCATTTTTGTTTAAATAATTATTTACCTAAACACTTTTACGAAATTTCGTGTATTTTCAAAAAATCGAAAGTCATTGTTAGGCGTAGTTTAGGTTCGATATTTTCGGCCAAAAATGTTCCATGGGCCTTTGTTTATAATATTTAAGCTTAAAAAAATTACACATATTCTTCATTTTTGTTTAAATAATTATTTACCTAAACACTTTTACGAAATTTGGTGTATTTTCAAAAAATCGAAAGTCATTGTTAGGCGTAGTTTAGGTTCGATATTTTTGGCCACAAATGTTTCATGGGCCTTTGTTTACAATATTTAAGCTTAAAAAAATTACACATATTCTTCATTTTTGTTTAAATAATTATTTACCTAAACACTTTTACGAAATTTCGTGTATTTTCAAAAAATCGAAAGTCATTGTTAGGCGTAGTTTAGGTTCGATATTTTTGGCCACAAATGTTTCATGGGCCTTTGTTTACAATATTTAAGCTTATAAAAATGACACATATTCTTCATTTTTGTTTAAATAATTATTTACCTAAACACTTTTACGAAATTTCGTGTATTTTCAAAAAATCAAAAGTCATCGTTAGGCGTAGTTTAGGTTCGTTATTTTTGGCCACAAATGTTCCATGGGCCTTTATTTACAATATTTAAGCTTAAAAAATAACACATATTCTTCATTTTTGTTTAAATAATTATTTACCTAAACACTTTTACGAAATTTCGTGTATTTTCAAAAAATCAAAAGTCATCGTTAGGCGTAGTTTTGGTTCGATATTTTCGGCCACAAATGTTCCATAGGGCTTTGTTTACAATATTTAAGCTTAAAAGAATGACACATATTATTCATTTTTGTTTAAATAATTATTTACCTAAACACTTTTACGAAATTTCGTGTATTTTCAAAAAATCAAAAGTCATCGTTAGGCGTAGTTTAGGTTCGTTATTTTCGACCACAAATGTTCCATGGGCCTTTGTTTACAATTTTTAAGCTTAAAAGAATGACACATATTATTCATTTTTGTTTAAATAATTATTTACCTAAACACTTTTACGAAATTTCGTGTATTTTCAAAAAATCAAAAGTCATCGTTAGGCGTAGTTTAGGTTCGATATTTTCGGCCACAAATGTTCCATGGGCCTTTGTTTACAATATTTAAGCTTAAAAGAATGACACATATTATTCATTTTTGTTTAAATAATTATTTACCTAAACACTTTTACGAAATTTGGTGTATTTTCAAAAAATCGAAAGTCATCGTCAGGCGTAGTTTAGGTTCGATATTTTCGGCCAAAAATGTTCCATAAGGCTTTGTTTACAATATTTAAGTTTAAAAAAATGACACATATTCTTCATTTTTGTTTAAATAATTATTTACCTAAACACTTTTACAAAATTTCGTCAATTTTCAAAAAATCAAAAGTCATCGTCAGGCGTAGTTTAGGTTCGATATTTTCGGACACAAATATTCCATAGGGCTTTGTTTACAATATTTAAGTTTAAAAAAGTGACACATATTCTTCATTTCTGTTTAAATAATTATTTACCTAAACACTTTTACGAAATTTCGTGTATTTTCAAAAAATCGAAAGTCATCGTTAGGCGTAGTTTAGGTTCGTTATTTTCGACCACAAATGTTCCATGGGCCTTTGTTTACAATTTTTAAGCTTAAAAGAATGACACATATTATTCATTTTTGTTTAAATAATTATTTACCTAAACACTTTTACGAAATTTGGTGTATTTTCAAAAAATCGAAAGTCATCGTCAGGCGTAGTTTAGGTTCGATATTTTCGGCCACACATGTTCCATAGGGCTTTGTTTAAAATATTTAAGTTTAAAAAAATGACTCATATTCTTCATTTTTGTTTAAATAATTATTTACCTAAACACTTTTACGAAATTTCGTGTATTTTCAAAAAATCGAGTCATCGTTAGGCGTAGTTTAGGTTCGTTATTTTCGGTCACAAATGTTCTATGGGGCTTTGTTTACAATATTCAGGCTTAAAGAAATGACACATATTTTACATTTTCCTTTAAACAATTTTTTGGAATTTTTGGAATACTTTTTAAGCTTTGCGATTAAACAACGTAAGTATGCGACATATGGGAAACTTTTTTATAATTAATTTCTCAGAAAATCGTATCTTTTAAAAAAGTTTGTGCTGGATCTTAAACATACAAAAAAGACAAAACAAATGATATTCGGAATCACTGAATAAAACACTCTATTTGATTTGACGAAATTTCGTAAAAGTGTTTAGGTAAATAATTATTTTAACAAAAATTAAGAATATGTGTCATTTTCTAAGCCTAAATATTGTAAACAAAGCCCTATAGAACATTTGTGGCCGAAAATAACGAACCTAAACTGCGCCTAACGATGACTTTTGATTTTTTGAAAATTGACCATGTTTCAATAGATGTCTTATCGAAAAATCGGGGTAAATCCTGAGTTAAAAGCTTATTGTTATTACTATAGCACTACAGCAAATTGATTAATTATGAATTTTAATCCATCTGTAAATTAGTAGAGAAAACTTGGAAATTAACCAAAGGCAGAAATGGTGGAGGCGCCGGATTCGTGGCTGAAATTTATGGCTAACTTCCAGTCGGTATTTATGAATTGATCTCCTGGTGGAAGTGCCGGGAACTTAAAATATATTTCATGTCTTAGGGGAATATTTTTATAGTCGCAAATACAGGGCTTTTATTTTAGCACTGAACATACTATTATTAACGCCTATGTTCAATCGTAAAATAATCACATCAACGCATGGCATTTAATTGAAATTGTATGCAACCAAATATACAAAGGTGACAGTGACACAGCTTAACGCATTACGAATAAAGTTAAGTTAATTAAATTAAATGCGGTTTCACAGAATTTCGTTCGTTTGCCTTTATCTTCATTTGATAGTTGCTGATGATTTAAAAACTTCTTTAAATTCTTTTAATGTCTTTTAAAAGGAAGCGGAACTTATTGGAAAATGTGCTGCAATAACTCTTAAAGATGATATGGGGTTCTGTTCTTAACATAAAATGTTGAGTTTCATCTCTTCTTTTAGCCCTTTTGCTATGAAAATTATGTACAATATTAAAAATTGTTCCGATGGATATAATTTGTCTGCTCCGGTATGCAACTGAAAATAAATCTCTAAGACCTCGAGTGCTGTTCCCGTTCTTGTAATAATTCATTATTTGTATTATTTCTTGTGCTGTAATACATTTTTATTAACACAATGTTGACAATTAAATAAAATTGAGTAAGTATGGTTGCCTACCTATTAATGCGTCGATGTGATTATTTTACGATTGAACATAGGCATTAACATGTGTTCAGAGATAAAATAAAAGCACTGTATATGTTATATAGGCGCAATACAAAAAAAAAAACATTGTTTTCAATTGTACCCTAATGATTTAGTACCTACAAACTGCCCATAGGCCTACTAGATCTTAAGACAGCTCAGTTTTGTGAAAGATGTGCAAATTCAGAGTGTAGGAACATTAAACTTGGAGGTGTGAATGATTTTATAAAATATAGGGTGCCCCATTTAAACAAATTAATATTTTTTTAAATATTCAAACGCTACTTGGTGAAAAATTCTTTTGTTTGCCATTTGCTGACGGCAATTAACTGACAGATTAATTTGTTCTAATGATTTTTTAAATTATAGAGTCCCATTCAAACGCGAAATAAGTCGACTCTTGACTCTTAGCAAGAAGTAAACAGTCTGCCTGCGCAAAAAAAATCCTCACCCAAAAAATGTATATTTTAACACTCCAACGAAAACTTTTACATTGCTCATTGTGAGTCACTTCACTAGTCGACGATGAGTCAACTCTTTAAATCGACTCACTCATGAGTTACCCATCTCTAATTCAGTCGCTATTTCGTGAAAAATCATTTGTGTGCAATTTGCTGACGTGGGTGTGGCATTTATATTTTTATTGGGCTTCGGGCTTATTAGTTCGACTTGTTCTTCCGAGAATTGGGGCGAGGTTGTAGTTTGACTCGTTAGCGGTAATCCGATCGCTAACATCCGGCCCGCACTTAATATTACATCCGCAAATTGTGCTGAGGCAATTTTTTTTTTCTTCGAATAAGCAAGTTCGTTTACTTTCTCTGTTACGAAGTATGAAATAATTTCAAAGGCAATTTTTTAGCCAGAGTTACAAGAGGGAATACTCGCGTAGTTTTTCATGTTTTCCTCAAAAAAATCAACCCGAATCCGACTAATTTGCACAAGGAGCATAAAGGGCATAGCCCTATAAGATGGTGAAAAGTCCCCCGTCCGGGATTTAGACCGGACTTAGAGCATTCGATTCGGTATCAAAAAATACTAAGCCTCCTAAATTTTCAGCCCGCTAGAGCGTCTCAAAAAAAAAACATTTTTTCAGTATTTTTGGGATAACTTAAACTCAAGACAATATTTTTACACGCGGGTTGCAGCGTTCTAAAGCAGCCTCATTGTGGTATTTTTTTTCAAATTTTTCGGCTCGATAACCGAAAACTGGCGGCCTTTTCAATATTTGTAACATGATTTTCAGCACGTTTTTTTTTCGCGACGAAAAATCAAAAAATTCTATCTTTTGGCATTTTTCATTGCCTTCAAAATGATGTATTGCCAAAAAATTTTTAAGGTCGAAAAACGTAGAAATGCGCGATTTTGGTCATTTTTGACGGTCTTTAATCCTTTTGCGACGTTTTTGGGGGTATTGAGTCATCATCAAGTCCCGAAAGGGGACTTCTATCCCTCGGAAATCGTTTTAGCACCCTCAAAAACCCCCAAGTGAGACTTTCTGGCCCTCAAATTTTTTTCAATATAATTTTTTTCGTCCAAAAACCACATTCGGGTTTTGGCGTCCACTACAAAGATCCATGAGCCGTCGCCGTTCTAAAGCGAATAATATATTTTGTAAATTTCAATCACGCGAGTCACCCCATAAAATTAAATTAATTAAAATGCGTAACACCTCAATTTGTTCATTTCTTAAATTACAATTACAGGAATCTGCTTTCTGCGGAATGCTGGACCCTCCCCCGCTCCTCTCGGAGCTGAGCACCTTAATCTTCTTCATAATTCCCATGCTGGTGATCATGGTGCAGTACACCATGATGGGAATGAAGATTTGGAACAGAACCCAAGCCTTCGGTCAAAATGTCAGAGGGAGCGTGCACCGAGAGAGAAGGTCGCAATCACATAAAGCGATCATCAGAATGTTAGGTGAGTGCAAAATTATTGAAACCTCATTTACACAATGTGATTGTTGACAATGTATCCTTCGCTGTGAAATTCCAAGACCTATCATGTTTCTCCATACGGACGCTAGAAAGCAATATCCCTTTAACTCTTTGAGCCCCATGTTGAGATCAAAGATATTTAGTTAAACATTTAGTGGAAAAAAAATCTAACGTATCTGAATGAATCTTCTCATCGCAGATAAAATTGATTCATATTTTTTGAGATACAGCAAAATTGCTTTCGAGCGTCGAAATACATAAACAGATCCTTTGTAACACAAGAGCTTGAGCAACGAAGATGCCGGATATCAAACTCGCCGGGTACTCTGCAAATCTTCTCGCACCAATAAAACAACAACGCTTTATATGCCAATCAGGTGCCGTGGTCTTCTGTTTCTTCATCTGCTGGGCTCCCTTCCACGCCCAGCGCCTGCTCTACATCTACGCCCAAAACACCCAGTACTACCACCAACTGAACGAATGGATGTTCTACATCACCGGCATACTCTACTACCTCTCGTCCACGCTAAACCCGATTCTTTACAATGTAATGTCGAACAGGTATCGAACCGCGTTCCGCGACGTCCTCTGCGGAAACAGACGTCGCGACCTTGAGAATCGAAATTCCACGATACGAACGCGAGTGCCGTCACACGGCTCCAACTCCGACAAAACGGAGAGGAACAATCGGTACGACCAGACGGTCGACGACGACGACACGACGACTTTGGTGGAGAACAGGGATTTGGTGGTCGTTTCCAGTCCGAAGGGTAAAAGCACGCTCATCTACCAGGTGAACTATTGCGAGATAAAACCGAACAGCGAAACGTGCATTTAATTTGCATAATCGAATAAAATAACTCGACCCGAACAACATTCCATTTATTATGTACAGGTGTTTACGTGGATATACGAGAGGGAGTTTTTTTTTATTTTTGGAAAAGCGAATTCACCCGTTCGCGAATAATGTTTTATAATTTAATGCACACCGGTGATGATGATGATGATGATCGATAAAACACCTATTGGTTATAATGCGTTTTGCTTGTATATACATTGGCTCCATTTTAACTAAATTTATTGATTAAACAAAATGGGATTCACTTAATTGTTAAATACCAAATATAGCCAGACTAAAAAAATCATTAATTTGGTCTGAATTTTGTAGATTTACATCAGTTTGAATATTGATATATTCAGTCTATATTTCGTGTTTATTAAATTTAAAATTTCACTTCAAGCTCGCGATCCGCGGAACGTACAGCCTTGGCACTTGACCTCAGGCAAGGGAACGGGGCTCAACACTTCTTGAGCTCTGGTGTCATGGTAACCGCTTCGCAATATCGCTGTTTTCCTTCAAATCTAAAAATCTGCAATAATAATAATAACAAAAAGCAACATTACATGTTACAATATATTTCACCAAGTGCTAAATCTAAGAAATATGAAAATCCGTTAATACGTCATCGTACCTTTTCCTCTGACGTCCTTGAGCGATACATAATGCATTACTTCGAATACTAGTCATCGTAATTTTTTCCTTTAACGATAAGTAAATAGAGGATTATTAAATATTAGGTTTTTTAATCAAGACGAATTGCGCATCAACAAACTTCTTCATTTGCAACATTAAGCATTAGAAAAAAAAATATTATACAGACATTGCTCATTGGACGTTAGTCCATCTTGACCTCATTAAGCATTTAAATAAAATGCGTACGATGACGGAAAACGCTAAATATGACCATGAATTTTTTTCAATAATTTTTGAACTTCAAAAAAATAAATGAGAAAAGAAATGCTTTGAGAAATGTTTTCCTTTTTTCTCTCTAGCAAAAAGTTAAATAGAAAAATGTGTAAAAATCGAATATTTTTCATTTCAAAAAAAATCCCTCTGAAAAAGTCATCTTTTTTCCTCTAGCAAAAAGTTAAGTAGAAAAATGTGGAAATTTTAAACAAATTGAATTTCGAAAAAATAAGAATCGTCAGAGCTGAATTGTGCTCTGGAAAATGTTATTGTTTTTCTCTCAAAAACTGCAGAGAACTCCAAATATGAGCCTTTGAATAATTTTTGAACTTCGTCAAATAAAATTGTGATCTGAAAAATGTTATCTTTTTTCTCCCTCTCTAGCGAAGAGTTGAATAGAAAAATGTTAAAAATTAAGAAAAATTAAACATCAGAGCCGAATTGTGCCTTGAAAATTGAATCGTTTTCTCCAATAATCAAAGTTTCTAGTTTAAGAACACATGAACCCACAAAACTTAATGAAACAAATTCGAGATATATGTACAGGGTGTTTCAGAGCTCTGGGAGCGGTCAATCACGTGCTTATTTTTCAAAATTTCGAAAAATGTTTTATACAAAAATTGTGTATAATAGTGAGCTGCACGCCCTAAAAATATTTAAATTTATACAGGGTGTCTCATAACAAAGTTACAGACCAAACTTATGTTTTTTTTTTAAATAGAACACCCTGTATTTTTTGTCATTTTTGAATTATATGGAGCAAATAAAGGTGAGTTACTTCAATACTCCCTATACCTATTGTTTGCCGTTTTCGAAATATTTGAAGATTTGTTGAAATGCATGGTCTGGGTGAAATTTTATTTTTGCCCCAGTGATTGACGTTGAACGATTAAAATCATTTCAATTATTTGGTTAAAGGTTCGAACTATAGAGCCAACCATGATTTCATACAAAAAATTATACAGGGTGATAAAGATTATGCGATAAAAAAACAGAACTTATAAAGTTAAAAAACTTCGTTTTTTCAAATGGCACACCCTGTATTTAGTAACGTATTCTTAAGCATAATCCAATTATCTTTCAGATTGTATAAAGGTTCCCCGTTTCTAATCTCAATAGTTTTCTTGTATTCGGCGATTATCATATCAGGAATAATTATTGTAATCTGAAAGATAATTGGATTGTATTTTTACTTTTTCCGTTACGAAGTACAAGAAAGTATTGTTATCGTGAACATTTTTTTTTGAGGAAATATCCGTTTGAGGTCCCTACTTTTTTTTGGAATTACAAAAGTTTTGAATTACCCGAATGTGAATTTTTGAACTATTTGCTATAGTGAAATAACGTTTTAGTTTCCAAGTTTGAGCGCTTAACTTCATAAAATTTCATTATTGGGGAAAACTATTGAATTTGTGACACAAATTAGCACTTTTTATTTTCAAATTTGAAAACACATAGTACCACAAAATTTTGGTAGACTGAAAAACGATTACACAATTCAGCATTAGTTTTATTTTAAGAAATTTCCACGGTGAAACAATAGAAACTTAAACTCGGAAAAATAAAATTGCATTCTATGATTTGAAAACTACACAAAAATAAATTGGGAAATTTGCTTCAAAATCTATTGAAAATAATGCATTTATGATTTTTCATCAAATAGCCATAACCTAACTGGTAACAAAACGACAACAATACAAACTTAAACCATGGAAACGAAAATTGGATTAATTTATCTAAGAAAATGTGAAACAATCTTTAATCGTGGAATTCACTTTCAAAGCTCAAAATTTATAAAAATAACAATGCATTTATGATTTCTCATTGAAACAATTGTCATGTTGTTGGTGGAAACAAATCTAAAATACTGTACAAATTTACTTTAAAAGCTCAGTATTCACAATCTAACATAAAACGTAAAAATCAATACATAAGAGGAAGAAAAAACTATAGGTGAACTGATTTATTAGCAGAAATTCTATCATGTGCACTAGGATAGAGCCCACCCACCATCTTTAAATTCTACTTCAGTTTAACCTAAAAACTTATATTTTTTTAAAATCTATTAGAGAAGTTTGTAAATCTGTTAAAAAGCAAGATTTTGTAAGTCATTTAATTTTAAACCGGAGGGTGGTGGGCGGGTACTATCCTATTATAAATTATAAAATCTATCTAACACGAGCAAGGGTTTTATTTGTAAAAAAAAAACAATACAAGGGGAAGGAAAACAGAAGATTTTGTTTGTTTCATAAATGAACTAATTTATTATAATAGTTGTATTGTAAGACAGAGTCCACCCACCACCCTCAAATTTTACTTTAATTTAACCTAAAAACTCAGCTTGATTGATAATTTTTTTTAAATCCATTAGAGACGTTCGTAAATCTGTTAAAAAGATTTTGTAAGTTATTTAATTTTAAACTAGTGGGTGGTGTAGGATAGAGACCACCCATCACCCTCAAATTTTACTTTAATTTAACCTAAAAACTCAGCTTGATTAAAGAAATTTCT
This sequence comes from Ocypus olens, assembly GCA_910593695.2. Lineage (NCBI taxonomy): Eukaryota > Metazoa > Arthropoda > Insecta > Coleoptera > Staphylinidae > Ocypus > Ocypus olens. Next base: position 45,884,184 of record OU343054.1, read on the forward strand.
TTGGGGAAGTTAGAAATTTGTAAAACTTTCAAAAAGCGATTTTCTGGGTAACATAATTTAAAACCGGAAGGTGGTGGGTGGGCACTATCGTATTATCCAATCTATTTAACCCAAGCAGTTTACTTGTGAAAAACTACATAAGTAGAAGAAGGACACGAAGGGCTTTATGTTTCGTAGGTGAACTAATTTATTCTAGAAGTTTTAGCGTGTATACAACTGGCTGGATTGTAAGATAGGGCCCTCCCACCACCCTTAAATTTTACTTTAATTTAACCTAAAAACTTGAAATTTCTTCAATCTATTGGAGAAGTTGGAAGTTTGTAAAACTTTTAAAAAGCGATTTTGTGGGTAATATAATTTAAATCCGGAAAGTGGTGGGTGGGCACTACCGTATTATCCAATCTATTTAACATAAGAAATTTACTTGTTGTAAAACAGTACATAAGGAGAAGAAATACACAAAGGGCTGTGTGTTCCATAGGTGAACTAATTTATTCGTAGAAATTCTAGCGTGTGTACAACTGGCTGGATTGTAAGATAGAGACCACCCACCACCCTTAAATTTTACTTTAATTTAACCTAAAAACTCAGCTTGATTGATAATTTTTTTTAATCCATTAGAGACGTTTGTAAATCTGTTAAAAAGCAAGATTTTGTAAGTAATTTAATTTTAAACCGGAGAGTGGTGTAGGATAGAGACCACCCACCACCCTCAAATTTTACTTTAATTTAACCTAAAAACTCAGCTTGATTGATATTTTTTTTAAATCCATTAGAGACGTTTGTAAATCTGTTAAAAAGCAAGATTTTGTAAGTAATTTAATTTTAAACCGGAGAGTGGTGTAGGATAGAGACCACCCACCACCCTCAAATTTTACTTTAATTTAACCAAAACTTTCGACATGATTAAAGAAATTTTTTTGGAGAAGTTGGAAATTTGTAAAACTTTTTAAAAGCGATTTTGTAGGTACTGTAATTTAAAACAGGAGGATGGTGGGTGGGCACTATCCTATTATTGAATCTATCTAACAGGACCAAGGATTCTGCTTGTAAAAGACTATACATAAGAGGAAGGAAAACGCAAAAGATTTTGTTTTCGATAGGTGAACTAATTTACTTGTAGAAATTCTGGTGTGTGGTGAACTAGTTGTATTGTAGGATAGCGTCCACCCACCTCACATTATATTTTTAACCTAAAAAAACCAACTTAATTAAAGAAATTTCTTTATCAATTCACCGGACACTTTTAAAACGCGATTTTGTGGATAATGTAATTTAAAAACGGAAGGCAGTGGGTGGACACTATCCTATTAGCAAATATATGTAACACGAGCAAGGGTCTTGCTTGTAAAAAGCAATACACAAGAGGAAGGAAAGCACAGAAGACTTAGTGAACTCATTTATTCGTAGAAATACTGGCGTATGTTGAACTGGCTGGATTGTAGGATAGAGCCCACCCACCACCATAAATCCTATTTTAATTTAACCTTATAATATGCATTTCTGATTTTCCATTGAAACAATCGCCATACCCTAGGTAGGAATAAAACTACACCAACATAAATGTAAACTTGGAGAATGAATTGAAGAAAACAATTACTTGAGCAATTTGCAACAAAAACTCAAGATCCATTAAAGGTAATTTAACGATTAGATTAGAATATCTTTTAACAGGCTATGTCGGCGGCCCCTGTGTAAGTAGGGCGCTGAGTACAGTAACTATTATATTAAAGTGTGTTTCAACTGGCCACGGCGGGGCGCTGAGTAAAGACGGTCCTACCGTCCACAAAAATATAGTGAATTCTATTTTGTGACAACTTATAACATCCATTCATAAATAAAACGTATCTGTGATATTTTTAAGGCAACACTGTGTGTTTTCCCATCAATGTAATCCCAAAATTTCATGTGTAAATGTTGAATAAAATGAAGATGGTTTTACATAAATAAAGTTTATTGTCCTCTTATCGCTTGTTATAACGGAATAGTTACAATGCGGGCTATAAAGTTTTATAAATAATGTAAATAAAGGTGTATATAAATAAAATACATATATAGTCTTTTTGGAAAGTGTGTGTGTGGGGGGGTGGGGGGAGGTGGGGGATTATTTACAAGTGTTTTGTTTGCCCTGCTGCGGTCTCCTTCCCTTTATCCTATACTGAAGGGTGCTCAGCAAACCGGCCAGAACGTCGTGGTTGGGCAGCTTCTTGGCGAAGAGGAGCCTCTTGACGGAATCGTCGTAGGTGAGTAGGGCGACCATGTTCTGCAGGAGGAAACCTTGGCAGTACTCGAGGAGCTGCATGGCGTTGTAGACTTTGGCGTGGATGTACATCGAAACCACGTTGTCCAGCACCAGCATCGAGGCGCATCTGCTTTCGCAGTACCTCAGGAGACCGTCGAGCTGGAAGAAGTTCGCCGCCGCCATCAGCTCCAGGATGTCTTCGGGCGCCGGTTCCAAGGTTTGGCATCCGCCTTGGTAGAGGAATTGCATGACAATCTAAAAATATTCATAAGAACATTTGATAAACGAACGAAATCCAATTTTGTAACAGGAGGACAGGTTTTTCGATATGTTTTGAAAATGGTTAAATTTATCAAGGCCGAAATATGTCATAGACAAGATAGGACATCATCCAATGTTTCTTAAAAAATAGTTTAGGTTAGTTGAATTAATTAAGGACAACATTTTTTTAACCTTGAAAAATTGCTATTTCCCGTTGGACATGATAAATCAACAATTTAGAAATTGTGTTTTAAACATAAGCTTGCTTAGAATTTGCTTTAAATGATTATGATGGACGAATACAGTTGAATTAATCAAGACCAAAATTTTTTTGAACTTGGAAAAGTGCTATTTCCCGTTGGACATGATAAATCAACAATTTAGAAATTGTGTTTTAAACATAGGCTACCTTAGAATTTGCATTAAGTGATTACGATGAACGAAAACGGTTGAATTAATCAAGACCAACATTTTTTTGACCTTGGAAAAGTGCTATTTTCCGTTGGACATGATAAATCAACAATTAAGAAACTGTGTTTTAAACATAAGCTAGCTTAGAATTTGCATTAAGTGATTACGATGAACGAAAACGGTTAAATTAATCAAGACCAACATTTTTTTAACCTTGGAAAAGTGCTATTTCCCGTTGGACATGATAAATCAACAATTAAGAAACTGTGTTTTAAACATAAGCTAGCTTAGAATTTGCTTTAAATGACTATGATGGACGAAAACAGTAGAATTAATGAAGCCCAAAATTTTTGTGGCCTTGGAAAAGTGCTATTTCCCGTTGGACATCATATATCAACAATTTAGAAATTGTGTTTTAAACATAGGCTAGCTTAGAATTTGCATTAAGTGATTATGATGGACGAAAACAGTTGAATTGATCAAGACCAACATTTTTATGACCTTGGAAAAGTGCTATTTTCCGTTGGACATGATAAATAAATAATTTAGAAATTGTGTTTTAAACATAAGCTTGCTTAGAATTTGCATTAAGTGATTAGGATGGACGAAAGCGGTTGAATTAATCAAGACCAACATTTTTTTGACCTTGGAAAAGTGCTATTTCCCGTTGGGCATGATAAATCAATAATTTATAGACTGTGCTTTAAACATAAAATAGCTTAGAATTTGCATTAATTGATTATGGTGGATGAAAACAGTTGAATTAATCAAGCCCAAAATTTTTGTGACCTTGGAAAAGTGCTATTTCCCGTTGGACATGATAAATCAATAATTTAGATACTGTGTTTTAAACATAAGCTAGCTTAGAATTTGCATTAAGTGATTACGATGAACGAAAACGGTTAAATTAATCAAGACCAACATTTTTTTAACCTTGGAAAAGTGCAATTTCCCGTTGGACATGATAAATCAACAATTAAGAAACTGTGTTTTAAACATAAGCTAGCTTAGAATTTGCTTTAAATGACTATGATGGACGAAAACAGTAGAATTAATGAAGCCCAAAGTTTTTGTGACCTTGGAAAAGTGCTATTTCCCGTTGGACATTATAAATCAACAATTAAGAAACTGTGTTTTAAACATAAGCTAGCTTAGAATGTGCATTAAGTGATTACGATGAACAAAAACGGTTGAATTAATCAAGACCAACATTTTTTTGACCTTGGAAAAGTGCTATTTTCCGTTGGACATGATAAATCAACAATTAAGAAACTGTGTTTTAAACATAAGCTAGCTTAGAATTTGCATTAAGTGATTACGATGAACGAAAACGGTTAAATCAATCAAGACCAACATTTTTTTAACCTTGGAAAAGTGCTATTTCCCGTTGGACATGATAAATCAACAATTAAGAAACTGTGTTTTAAACATAAGCTAGCTTAGAATTTGCTTTAAATGACTATGATGGACGAAAACAGTAGAATTAATGAAGCCCAAAATTTTTGTGGCCTTGGAAAAGTGCTATTTCCCGTTGGACATCATATATCAACAATTTAGAAATTGTGTTTTAAACATAGGCTAGCTTAGAATTTGCATTAAGTGATTATGATGGACGAAAACAGTTGAATTGATCAAGACCAACATTTTTATGACCTTGGAAAAGTGCTATTTTCCGTTGGACATGATAAATAAATAATTTAGAAATTGTGTTTTAAACATAAGCTTGCTTAGAATTTGCATTAAGTGATTAGGATGGACGAAAACGGTTGAATTAATCAAGACCAACGTTTCTGTGACTTTGGAAAAGTGCTATTTCCCGTTGGACATGATAAATCAACAATTTATAAATTGTGTTTTAAACTTAAGCTAGCTTAGAATTTGCTTTAAATGATTATAATGGACGAAAACGGTTGAATTAATCAAGACCAACATTTTTTTGACCTTGGAAAAGTGCTATTTCCCGTTGGACATGATAAATCAATAATCTAGAAACTGTGTTTTAAACATAAGCTAGCTTAGAATTTGCATTAATTGATTATGATGGGCGAAAACAGTTGAATTAATCAAGACCAACATTTTTTTGACCTTGGAAAAGTGCTATTTCCCGTTGGACATGATAAATCAACTATTTAGAAACTGTTTTTTAAACATAAGCTAGCTTAGAATTTGCATTGAGTGATTATGATGGACGAAAACGGTTGAATTAATCAAGACCAACATTTTTGTGACCTTGAAAAAGTACGAATTCCCGCTGGACATGATAAATCTGTTATAACTATTAAAGTGATGATTTTTTGCAAATTTACCTGAAATATATGGTATCGTATGTCGTTGATTTGTACTGTGGGTAATCCTCCCTCGCAGAGTTTCGAACTCAGCATCGACCTCAGCCTGGGACTGGCGGTGACGAGGACGATTTTGTGGGCGTAGAAGAGGCGGCCTTCTACCCGAAAGGTAACATCGCTCAATTCGGGGTTGTTCACGTACTTCGGATCGATGCGGGAGGTGTTCGTTGCCAAAATGCAATCCTTTATCGGTTTGATGGGCTCCCATCCGAAGCACGTGGAGAATATGTCGGCCAGGAGAAGTGTAGTACCCTCCTTCTAAAAAAAAAAATGCATTTTTCATAAGGATGATTCATTTATCTAACAAATAAAATTAGACAGGAAGACGCCATCTACAGACATTGATTTTTAAAATTTATTTGAATCATAGCATTAGCCAGGGAAGTACAGTTTGTCTACCGAGCCGTGGCGTACAGTTTGTCTACGGAGCCGTGGCGTACAGTTTGTCTATCGAGCCGTGGCTAATTGCAAGATTTCAAGAGAGGGGAGGGCGTACCACAATTAAACATAATCTAAATAGGCACAGAATCGTCACGAAGCGATGTTTTGTATTCGATTTTCACACTGCGCAAAACCCATCCGCCACGGCTCGGTGGGTAAACTGTAGTTATTTGTTTCAGACCTCATTTTCCAGTCGTATCTCTGGTTGTACATTTATAAACCCAGGCTGTTTTTCTTAATTACAATCAATAATTGTTTTTCTATTTCTGTTGAGTTCTCACTTTACCCCACCTGTCACGGCTCGGTAGATAAACTGTAGTTATTTGTTTCAGACTTCATTTTCCAGTCGTATCTCTGGTTATACATTTATAAATTCAGGCTATTTTTATCGATTGTAATCAATAATTGTTTTTCTATTTCTGTCGAGTTTTCACTTTACCCCCACCTGCCACGGCTCGGTAGGTAAACTGCAGTTATTTGTTTCAGACTTCATTTTCCAGTCGTATCTCTGGTTGTACATTTATAAATCCAGGCTGTTTTTCTTAATTGCAATCAATAATTGTTTTTCTATTTCTGTTGAGTTCTCACTTTACCCCACCTGCCACGGCTTGGTAGATAAACTGTAGTTATATGTTTCAGACTTCAATTTGCAGTCGTATCTCTGGTTATACATTTATAAATTCAGGCTATTTTTCTCGATTGTAATCAATAATTATTTTTCTATTTCTGTTAAGTTTTCACTTTACCCCCACCTGCCACGGCCCGGTAGGTAAACTGTAGCTATTTGTTTCAGACTTCATTTTCCAGTCGTATCTCTGGTTGTACATTTACAAACCCAGGCTGTTTTTCTTAATTGCAATCAATAATTGTTTTTCTATTTCTGTTGAGTTCTCACTTTACCCTCACCTGCCACGGCTCGGTAGATAAACTGTAGTTATATGTTTCAGACTTAATTTTTCTGGTTGTATATTGCTAGTTTTCTCACTTTAATTTTTGTTTTGGGTTTTCAAAAGTTTCCGTTTTATGTGTTAAATAAAATAATTAGCACCAAAAGCGCAGTAAATTAATTCCAACATTTATGCATTAACTTTTTTACGAGCAATTTGTAACGCTTTTATATTTTAATTCAAGAATTACGGAATAATCTTATGCCTGCACGTTTGCACAAAAGCACATTTGCGCCTTTATGAGGCGGTTTAAAACTTTCTTTATAATGAATGAATTTGAACTGGATGGTGATGGGAAAAGTCCGACGCCGCCCGTGGAAAGAGTGAGGAATCAATTAATTTTAATTTGCCTAAATTTGCGTGCAGGAGAACTGAGTTTGGCGGTTGTTTCAACAAAGTTTCACGACAGTCCGGGGAAAAGGAAAATTGCTTTTCCGGTCCCCCTTTCAGTCAACAGCTCGCGAAAATCTCACATTACACACGCCATTATTGCAAGAACAATAGAAGGGATAATGCATGAAGCATTTTCGATGTATTTTTCTTTTTATGTGCCTTTGTCTGGGTTATAACTTTTCGAACGATAAGTATTGATATATTTACTAGCCGACGACAGTGTGAAGCGAGATCTTAAAAGTTTTAAATTACTTTATCAGAAGTTTTATACACGAAAATTGACTATTTCGTGAGTAAAATATGTATGATGATGCTACTCGTATATGTATATACAGGGTGTTTCAAATATTCGAGACCCGAATCACGATCAAAGAACTTTCTGGTACTAGATATACGAAGAAAGGATTTTTACAAAATTTATGGATTTTTTAAAGTTTTTAATTTTTTTTATTTCTAAAAGACAAAAATATGAAACGTGGAAATACGACTAACTAATTCACAAAATAGCTACTGTTTTGGTTTCTGCAAACGAGTTTTGAAGGGAAAGTTTTGTTTTCCAACAAATTTTTTTTATCAAATTATAAAAAAGTGTACCAATCAAAATTCACTGATCACTAAGCGATCTTTTTAATATTTTGGCTCTCGAGTTTTTTATCATCCAAACTAAAAATTGGAAGAAAATATGATGCGCGAAGATAGAATTATGCAAAAATTAAATTCATTTACAAAATGCAGTTTTTTATAAATGATTTTAAGTTGTTTTAAATATCTTTAAATGTCCTGCACTTAAATCGCAATATTTTGATGAAATTCTAAAAAAAATAAAATTAAAAATTTTGTTTTCAATTTTTGAACATTCAAACTAAGAATGAAGAGACATAAAACATAAAATGCCGTTGTTTTAAAATTATTATTATTTTTTTTTAATTGAGCATTCAAGTTTATTATGCTTAAAACACATTATTAAAAAAAAAGTAAAAAAGAAAATTTACTTATCTTTAACCGGTTTTTTAAATATTTTTTATAAATGATTTTAGTTTCTGAAAAATATTTTTAAATGTCTTAGCAATATTTTGATGGAATTATGAAAAATATTAAACTAAAAATTCACTGATTTTGTTTGTGCTTTTTTAAAGTTTCTGAATTTAAACTGAAAATCAAGAAAACACCTAAAACTACGCAAAATGACGTTCTTTCAAAAAATTCTGATTTTTTAAATTGAGCTTTCAAATTTTATCAAGACACACAAACTTGGCATTATTAAAAAAAGTAAAAAAGTACATTTACTTATCTTTAACCGATTTAGACTAAAATATGAAAGAAAAAAGATCATGAAATGAAAGAGGTAAAATAAATTGTTTTTTCCGCTACCGACAACGTAAATACGCATTGCATGCATGGTTACAGGTACCGTAAGTGGCTTATAACATTCGTGGTGTTTGTTGTCCTTGACGACGGAACTTAATTTTTACTTACGGACCTAGGAAAATAATAAACAGAAACGTAACGCTCCAACATATAGGCGAGCAACACATTTTCGTCTATACCTACAGAATCGGCATCCTTTTTACATAACCACTGCTTAAAAAGAGTCGTAACAGGACACATACCTTTTTTAGATTTTGTCGGTAACACATTCTAACACGCAATATTCGCAGCTTCGGATGCAAATCCGTGCCCGCAAAAACTGTCACTGGATTGACACATACAAACAAAACTCGACATTGTTTTCTCCGTTGCTGGGTTGCCATAGGACGCATAGAACGCATAGGTGACTATAAACATTTGAATCCCAAATGTTACAAGCCGTATTTTAGAATATTTTCTGATCATTTTTAAGTATTATATTTCCGGTAGCGGAAAAAAATTAATAAGCAACATGGAACGTAATGACAATTAACATTTTCGGCAGGCGACGAGCCTCGGCTCCGCCTCGGTTCGTATTCGCCTACCTCAAATGTTAATACGTCCTTACGTTCCTTGTTGCTTAAATAACTATTAATTTTTGCAAATGAATTTTCAAAAAGTATGTTTTATTTGTGTTCATTCTCAAAAATTTGGTTAAAATTATCACAAATTGATTTTTTAACGTTTTTTTTTTTTATATTTTGGCTTTCAAGTTTTTTACCATTTAAACCATAAATTTAAAGAAAGTATGAAGCGCGAAGATAGAATTTTGCAAAAATTAAATTAATTTACGAAATGTCGTTTTTTACTTTCTCCGTTACGAAGTACGAGAAAGTATTGTGATCGTGATTTTTTTTTCAAAAATTTTTTTTACGGAAATATCCGTTTTGGGGTCCCTAGATGCCATTTCAACAATTTCTGGAAAAAAAATTTTTGTGTCTGTGTGTGTGTGTGTGTGTGTGTGTGTGTCTGTCTGTGTGCGCTGTATCTCATAAACTAATAGAGCAATTGATATGAAACTTTGAACATACGTCTTATTTGATAATCTGAAGAACTGAAAAGCTTTTGGTGAAATTTCGTACACCGGAAGTGGGTGTTTACCTTAACTGTTTTTTGTTTTTTGCCAATATTTTCTTAAATATGAAAAATATCACAAAAACATTTAAACAAACATTGAAAACAACAAAGAAATGAACATCTTTTGCTTAAAAATATTTTTCATAAAATCATTGCTATTCGAGAAAAAAATTTATTATTTTTTTTTAATTTTTGGTTTATAATAATGAAACGATAAGACTTACGGCAAATTTATATGAATAATAATTGTAGATAATGCCAAAATGAACAACTTCTAAAGAATAAGTTTTTTTCGAAATCTCGTTAGTTTTTGAGTAAACTGAGTTTTTTTATTTGAAGTGTAATTTTTCCATCTTTCATAATTTTGACGTTTTAAACGTCAGTTTCACCCGAGTTTACGCAATGCTCGATGTACATTTAAAATATGTTTTCAATTGAAATAAACCATGAAAACGTAAATATAAATGGCTATGTTACCATCAAATCGAAGAAAGTAACATGATGGCCACATCACCATTTTTATAAACGATTTTACTTTTTGAAAAATATTTTTTAATCGCAATATTCTGATGAAATTATATTTTTTAAATTCACTGATTTTGTTTGTGTTTGAACAGTTAAATTAAAAATTAATAAGAAATAAATAAAACTACGCAAAATGCCGTTTAAAAAAAAAATATTTCTGAAACTTACTATTAGTCTTATTTGTTGAAAACAAATTAAAAAAGAAAATTCACTTATCTTTAACCACTTCTTTTTTAATAGATCATCTTGCAAAAAATAAATATTATATATACAGGGTGTTTCAGAGCTCTGGGAACGGTCAATCACGTGCTTATTTTTAAAAATTTCGAAAAATGTTTTATACAAAAGTTGTGTATAATAGCGAGCTGCACGCCCTAAAAATATTTAAATTTATACAGGGTGTCTCATAACAAAGTTACAGACCAAACTTATGTTTTTTTTAAATAGAACACCCTGTATTTTTTGTCATTTTTGAATTATATGGAGCAAATAAAGGTGAGTTACTTCATTACTCCCTATACCTATTGTTTGCCGTTTTCGAAATATTTGAAAATTTTACGAAACTTAAATTTTTAAGACAACGAAATAATGAACATGTTTTGTTTGAAAATATTTTTCATAGAATCATTTTTATTGGAGAAAAAAATTTATTAATTTTTTTTTAATTTTTAGTTTATAATTATGAAACGATAATAGTTACAGCAAATTTACATGATTAATAATTGTAAAGAATGCCAAATTAAAAAACTTATAGAGAATAAGTTTTTTCGAAATCTCTTTGGTTTCTGAGTAAACTGACTATTAAACTCAACTTACGTGCCACAATTTTAGGTTATGTCACAGACGAGCGATATAAATTAAAATGCGCAAAAACTACTACATCAATTAACATCAAACTTTAAACGTAAGCCTTATTTGATAATCCAAAGAACTGAAAAGCTTTTGGTAAAATTTCGTACACCGGAAGTGGGTGTTTACCTTAACCGTTTTTTTGTTTTTCTCCGATATTTTTTTAAATATAAAAAATACTATAAAAGCACTTAAACAAAACCTGAAGACAATAGAGAAATTAACATCTTTTGTTTGAAAATATTTTTCGTAAAATGTCTGGTTTTTGAAAAATAATAGTTATTAAATATGTAGTTATTATTTTTTTGTAATTTTTGGTTTATAATTATGAAACAATTATAGTTACAGCAAATTTATTTTAATAATAATTGCAGAGAATGCCAAAATGTACAACTTATAAAGAATACGTATTTTTCGAAATCTCTTTGGTTTTTAAGTAAACTGACTATTAGAATTTAAAGTATAATTTGTCATTTTCATCTTTCATAAAATTTACGTTTTAAACGTCAGTTTCATCCGGTTCTACAAAACGCTGTATGTGATTTTAAAACATGATTTGAATTGAAAATAAACCGCGAAAGCGTAAATATAAATGATACCATCAAGTCGGAGAAAGTAACATGATGGCCACATGACAGACATACACACATACACACACGCACACACACACACACACACACACACACACACACGCGCACACACACACACACACACACAGACCCACAGACACACACACAGACACAATTTTTTTTTCCAGAAATTGTTGAAATGGCATGTAGGGACCCCAAAACAGATATTTCCGTAAAAAAAAAATTTTGAAAAAAAATCACGATCACAATACTTTCTCGTGCTTCGTAACGGAGAAAGTAAAAACTTGACAGCTATATTTCAAAAATTAAAATAATTTTGAAAAAATGCATTTTGCCTAGTTTGATGTGTTTCTTAATTTTTAGTTTAATGTTCAAAAACTATTAAAAGCCTCAAACAAAAACAGTGAATTTTTAATTTACTTTTTTTATAATTTTATCATTTTTGACTGTTAATACCCAATCTGTGAATTTATGTCCAATGGGCCTGAGCAATATCTTATTTTTTGTGATCAAACTAACAGTTTTAAGAGAAAATGCCAAGAGATAAAAAGTTGCAGATTGGATCAATTTTTGAAGTAGAAAAATGTGAACGCATTAAAAAGTTCTGATGCAAATTTTTTCACCCCCTTGTAATACTATTTTTGGGCTACAAAGATCGTCAAAAGTGACATTGTATTAGGAACAGTTATCTGCCAAATTTCATTCTTCTAAATTCTTCCATGGTGGAAGAAATAAAAACAATTGTTTTCTCTTAACTTTAGAGGGCTGTAACTTGGAGAGGAAGAAACATTTTTATGAAAGACCTCCCTTATTTTTTTGCTGAAAATCACCCTTTAAAATCTTTCGCATCAATTTAGAAACACTCTGTATACATTTCAAAGTTATTTGGATAAAACTGAAAGATGCCATTTTTCTAAATACCAAATGCTCAATGATTATAAAAATATATAAAATAAATGTTTTAAGTTAAAATCATTCCGTCTGAAGATTCTAAAATTTAAGATGGCGGTTACCCGGATACAGATATCATTTTTTTATATATTTAATCCACTCCACATTTAATTAAGCCAAATTAGTTTTACCTAAAAATGTGGGCGCAATTTTATGTATGAGGTAGACCCTTCCGCGAGATATTTTAGTTGGCGTAAAGTAGAAAATAGTTATTTCCAAGAGATGCCTATATGTTTCACCGTTGTCCCGCAGGAGAAACTATCCGTTGCCAAAGTTTCAATAACACAATTTCACAAGGCGCATTGTACTCATCAAGGAATCCTAGTAGAGTGGCTTTACTTACTTTGCTGTATCTAAAGATGTTGAAGAGCAGGGGCAAACACTCCTGCACGAATTGGGAACTATAGTCGTCGGGGCACACTTGCAGGAAGTCCTGCAGGAGTTGGTCGATGACGCAGTCGAGACGGGCCTCGTGCGCCGCCCCCAGGGAATGCATCCAGCAGTGCAGCGTCCAGGGAACGCCGAGGGATCGGATTTCCACGGTTATGTCCAGGTGATTGTTCTCCGCGCTGTGGTACATCGCCTCCTGCAGCGCTTTTATTTGCGTTTTACTGAACTGCGGCGTCGAATTCGCAGAGTTCGATTGTGTCGAGGCTGCACCTAAGAAAGAATTAAGAACATGTTATGAACCCATCAAAATGGGCATAAGGTTTGGGAGGGGGGAGGTGGTCAGCAGAATTGTAACAGTAAATTCAATGGGGTGACATAAAATTTTCGTGATTTAAGGAAGCCGCCTAAGCGGATGTTATCGTGTTCGCGAGTACTTCGTGCATTTCAACGACAAATATAAATATTCCATGTAATATCATTAGTTCTAAAAGTTATCTGCATATCTGACAACATTTAAGGAAGTCTAATCCATTTATTAATTCGCGAGTCTAACCAATTTATGAATACGAATGTTATCGTGTTCGCGAGATCTTCGCGCGCGTCAACGATAAATATTCCATAATTTTCTTCTGCATAACTGTTTATTGTTTTACATACCTTCCGCTAACATTTCCTCCAGAGACAAAACTTCTTTGTTAAGTGAAGCCGCCGGTTGCGCAATCAATTTCTGCAGTATCGATCTTTGGCCATGGGCAGCAGAAACTGATATCGCACTGTAGCAACCTCTCTGTGCCGAAGCCGAGTAGCAAAGGGTGTCCTTGAGCATGGTGGACAGGAAAGGATGGGCTCCGTGCGATAACAGAAGTGACACCATTTCGGCATTTCCGCTTCCGCATGCCACCTAAAATATATTCATTTGGAATAAAAACCTCTTGGAAAGTATTAAGGCTTCTAATAAAATATAGTAGAATAACAAATATTGAAAATGATAATTGCCACCAACGCACAGTGGGCGAGAATGTTAATCTAGCGGGACAAAATTCAATTTTTGTAAGTAAAAAAAAAATCATTAGTGTTGATAACTTTATAGTAGACATTCTAATTAAGGGTAAAAATACATTTTTCAACAAAACAATCGCATATAAACATTAAATCGGTAAGCAATAAGCACAAATATAACATTCAATTTGAATGAAATATGTCTATGCGCGCTTGGTTTAATTTTTAATCATTTCATGTTGCAAGTTAACAATGGAGCGGTTTAATAATTTATTTACTTTAAGAAATACCTCAGTTACAAATAAGTGTATTAAATGAAACCATTTAGTTATTAGTTCACATAATAAAAAATTTAAATGTCAAGTAAGTATGAAATTTTAATCGATTTGATGATATATTAGGGCATTCCTAAAAATTACTCAATTTTACCCTTATTCGACTATGATGAAAATGTAGTGCATATACATCTCTGTCGTATAAAAAAAAAATCGTTTGCCTTTATGCGCCTTTGTGACTTCTGTGACGTGTTTTATACGCACGCGCACGCCACGCAGCCATCAGTATTTCGTGAATATTGCGTGCGAATCGATGGAAATTTTCCGTTAGTAGTGATTTTGCATTTTCTATCGCAAATATCTTCAAGTCGTATATTCTCTCTCGTGAAAAAAATCATACTCGACAAAGTATTTGCCGAGACAACATTCTCGCATTTCTGTTCTGGCATCGAATGGAAAACACGGGTACCATGAACAGTGGCGGCTCGTGGAAGATGTTGATGATAGACCCACTTCTTCAATACCCCCTTCTTTTTTGAAGAAACAAAGAACGATTTATCTTCCTAGATCAAAGTAAGTGTTTTCAGAATTAATTAAAAATTCTTGTTGTGCATGAAAGTACAGGTAGTGCCATGGCTCCTTGGCTGTATATAACGAGCCGCCCCTGACTGCGATTACTATTTGAAACACATTGTATAAACTAATCAATAATAAAGCTCCTGGCATTGCTTACAATTAACTCCCATCAATTGTTTTTTTCTGTTTTTTTATAGGATAATTCTTGAATGGATGACGAGATTTCGAAAAAATTTCAGGTTTGGTGTGGATAAGATACAAAAATTAAATTCGCCTTTAAGTTGTTTTCAATTGTTTGTTTTTCTCGGATAACCCTTGAACCAGCGGCGGCTCGTGGATGGAGGAGGCAACGGAAGGAAATTTGACCAAAACAGCAGCAAAATATTTGCTTCCTATTAAGAGTAAGTAGTACAGGACGAGCGGCATATCTGTCGTAGCCTTCTCTATAAAGATCCACGAGCCGCCGCTGCCTTGAACGTATAATGAATGAAGTCTAATATTGTATAAGTTTAGATCGGACAAAAAACCTAAATTAGACATTTCATTGTTTGATGCAAAAAATCTGAAATTCCCACAAATATTTAAAAATCAAATAATTCGTTAACATAAATCCCGAAGACAATATTTTCCAGATAAAGATCAAAGTAAATTAATTTTATCTAAAAATAAACCCCATTTTTAAATTAAAACCTACGAAAACAAAAGATATAAAATTAAATAAATAACCTGAAATGAATACAAAACCCTTAAAAATACAGGTCAAAAAATTCAAAAATGTAAGTGGCAAAATCTAAAATAAAGGACAAAAATCAAAAACTTTGACCCCCAAAAAAATAATCCGCAAAAAATAAAAAAATTCCGCGTAAAAATAAATAATTCAGGTTAAAAAATATAAAATAAAGGACAAAAAATCAAAAAAATTGACCAAAACGGAAAACCGAAAATACGGAAATATCGAAAATTTCAACAAACCAATTCAAAACCTAGGCCAAAATAAAGAATTATTGATTTATATGCGAGATTCTTTTTCCGGTATTTTCGAGTTTTGTTTGTTGAAATTTTCGATTTTTTGTCTGCATTTTTCATCTTAGGCCTGAGTTTTCGATATTTTGTCTAAACTTAGGACAAAAGGTCAAAAACCTGATCGAAAAATAAAAATGCAGACCAAAAAATTAAAAATACAAGCAAAAGAAAAATTATTTGCCACTTTCAGCCGTCAAAAATAAGTTTCAGACCAGAACAGCGGCGGCTCGTGGATGTTCGGCGGTTAGGCAACAGAAGAAAATTTGACTTCCCTACGTAAATCCACGAGCCGCCGCTGGACCAGAAGTTCGAAAATAATAGCCAAAAAATAAAATAAAAATACGAAATTAAATCAATAATTCAAGTTAAAAAATATAAAATACAGGATAAAAAAATAGACCAAAAATCTAAAATATACGATGAAAAATTTAGACCAAAAATCTAAAATTCTGGCCTAAAAATAAAAATGGTGGACCAAGAAAAGAAAAAAATTTAACAGACAAATAAAAGAAAATTATAAATAAAATACTTTCTTTGTTAATATCACACGATTTAACAAAGAAAGTGTTTTATTTATAATTAAAAATGTATCACGAAGTAAACGCCTTCAGTGTCAATCAATTAAACAAAAATTAATAAAAATTTAGGGCAAAAGATAAAAAAAATAAAAATCTACAATGTTGGCCAAAAATTTGAAAACATCGAAACTTGGGCCTAAAGATAATAAATGTGGACGAAAAATGCGGACCAAAAAATCAAAAATTTTAACAATAATATCGAAAAGTTAGGTCAAAATAAAGAAAAATTTAGGTCAAAAGATTAAAAAAAAAATAATACAAATCTGTCATGTTGGTCAGAAAGTCGGAAAATTTAGACAGTATATGAAAACTTGGGCGTAAAGATAATAAATGCAGACTAAAAAATTGAAAATTTCAACAAACAAAACTCGAAAATACCGGAAAAAAAAAAAAATCTCGCACATAAATCAATAATTCAAATTATAGATATTTTAACCTAAATCAAATCAAAAATGCGGACCAAAAAATCAAAAATTTTAAGAATCAATTCGAAAATTTAGGTCAAAATAAAGAATAGTTGGGGCAAAAGATCAAAAAATTAAAATACACGTTAAAAATCTAAAAATTAAAAATTCGGCGGGAAAAATAAAAAAATGCGGACCAACACGTCGAAAATTTTAACAATTAAATTGAAAATTTAGGTCAAAATAAAGAATATTTAGGCCAAATGATCAAAAATTTTCCTCAAAAAAATCGAAAATACAGGCTTAATAATAAAATATGCAGAATTTTTTAGTAAGAAATTGTCTCAAAAATCACTATATTGCTCAAAATAATTTTCTAATTTTTTTAATTGCAAAACATTTTTGAGTTTGAAACTACAGGTAGTGCCATGGCTCCGTGGCTCTATATAACGAGCCGCCCCTGACCATGAATGAGCTGGCATATATGAATATATTTGACAATTTGAGAAATGAAGAATCATTGAAACCAATTTCGGCGAAATCGCGAAGTTGCATTAAAATCTAAATATTTAATCAAATCAAATGAAATAATTTATTTCATGATGAATATAAACATTCATGTGAAAGATATCAATACAATCCTAAATGTATAAATAAACTTAAAATCTAAACACATTAAAATAACATCAGTTACAAGTACTTTAAAATTTAATTTAAAAATATTATTGGCCATATTGGATCCGCCATTTAGAATTTAGAATTTTTTATTCCAAACTTGGATTCAGAGATTTCAAAAACTGAACGTTATTAATTTTGAATGAAAACTGAATATTTTTTACAAAAAAATTCCGCCATTTTGAATTTTTAAATTTTTATTGAAAATTTGGATTCAGAGGTATCAAATACAGGATGGTATTAATTTTCATTAAAAACCGAACATTTTTCGCCATTTTGAATTTAACAAATCTGATTACAGATTCGGACTCGGCGACCTCAAAAATAATACTAATCTACAAATTCGTCTTTAAAAGTGAAAGGATTAAGACGTTATTAATTTTGGCCCGCTAGATTAGCATTCTGGCCCACAGTGCAACGTTTTGGTATAATTTCGGCACTCTTAGTAATTCCGATTCACCATTACCTGACTAATACTGCACTGATGAGATCTATAAATTGGAAACCGGTCTACACTTTGTCGCTCTTGGAGAAACATAATTTAATATTTGGTAGTTAAGAGCGGGATCGAAAAAGAGCTGGAAGTAGTTGATACAATCACACGATTCAATGAGATAAGTATTAGATGTGGGAAGAGTGGGACTTTTGGCTGAAAATCCTTAGAGAGTAATACCAAAGTACATCAAAAATACTGCAGCTCATATTGTAAAGGTAGCAGGCAGTGAAAGTGTAAGAAGACGTTGGACTTCTTGGCTGAAACTCCTTTGAGAATAGTACCAATGTACATTAAAAATACTGCTGCTCATAATGCAAAGGTAGCAGGCAGTGGAAGTGTAAGACGATGTCGGACTTCTTGGCTGAAACTCCTTTGAGAGTAGTACCAATGTACATAAAAAAATAATGCAGCTCATCATACAAAGATAGCAGACAGTAGAAGTTCGAGAAGACGTGGGACTTCTAGGCTAAAACTCCTTTGGGAGTAATACCAATGTACATCAAAAATAATGCAGCTCATCACACAAAGATAGCAGACAGTAGAAGTGTGAGAAGACGTGGGACTTCTTGGCTGAAACTCCTTTGAGAGTAGTACCAATGTACATAAAAAATAATGCAGCTCATCATACAAAGGTAGCAGACAGTAGAAGTGTGAGAAGACCTGGGACTTCTAGGCTAAAACTCCTTTGAGAGTAGTACCAATGTATATCAAAAATACTACAGCTCACAATGCAAATGTAGCAGGCAGTAGAAGTGTGAAAAGACTTCGCACTTTTTGGCTAAAAACCTTTGAGAGTAGTACCAATGTATCAAAATAACCATGTTAATCGACTGAACGTTCTTTAGCAAATTAACCACCAAACCCTTGCTGAAAACATTAAATCAAAATTTGTCTTACCTGTAGAGGAGTTAAAGTACACTTTTCCTCCGAGAGCTGCGCCCCGCCCTCAACGCACGCCCCCCTCTCCAGCAAAATCCTCGCGCACTTACAGTATCCCTTCGCCGACGCGTACGTCAGCGCCGTCCAGTGTTGACTCTCTCCGTTCACAGCAGAAAAGTTCGGACTGGCCGCCGCCGGTGTCTCGATGTCAACATTGGCGCCCGCTTCCAGCAAACCCTGAAACACGCTTCGCAATCAAATCTAAAATCGACGGCAATCGAAAACTTTCTTCATTACGATTAGCGTGGCATCGTCGTTATTTATCGTGGCCAACATCAGGGCCGTGTGCCCCTGTTGGTCCAGGGTGTCCAGTCTTGAGGGTAACGGCAGGAGCGCCAGCGCCTGTTGGATCAATTCGGGCCGTCCGCTTAACATCAGTCGAAACGCCAATTCAACCTACGGAAAGATAAGACGTTGAAACATTGTGAACGCAAACGATTCTTCAAAATTTTTGATTACCAAGGGTAAGATGAATGCAAACAACTTAAAAAAAATAGATTACCATTATTTAGGCATGATGAATTTTTCAAAAATTTTGATTAAAAGGTGAACGCAATTTTTCAAAACCTCCGCTCTACTCTGAGGAGAGTTTTCAGTTGGTATGCTCCCGCCCTTCAGGGGGAGGACTCCAACACTGCCCCATTATAGGGGCGTCTATAAAAGATCTTCTCTCCTCTCTTCAAAACCTCTGTTCTAGGCGTACTGCCACCTACATTGGACGCCATTTTTCAAAAATTTTAAATTCATGTTATCACATCACAAGATAAATAAGTTAAATTATAACATCCAACAACCTAAACTCCAGTGGTTCATTGGTTTTTCCAAAAAATTGAAATCTTATTAACCTGTATTTGTCTCGATGCTTCGACGTGGTCATCATCACCTCCGGTAAGTCTTTTGATTCGAACCGCTTCTTCCCCCAACGGTCTGACGGGACAATCCACGCCGGGAAGGAGGAGCCTGGCCGCTTGCATAACGTCGTCTTTGTCTAAAATTGCGGCGAAGCGATGTTCACCGTGTGCGGTTGCTACTCGCAGCCATTCCACCAGCGGAGGAAGGACTACGTAAGCCCTTTCGTAACACAGTTCCTGAAAAAATCAATTGTATTATCCACATAAAATATCCTACATCCTACATTTTTTTTTCCGAAATACGTATTTTTGGAAATGTTGCCAAATTGGTTTTACGTAATTAGGAATGCCTTCTAAAAGGTTTAGAATAAAAATGATTTTATTGCCATATAAGTCCCAAGCGTTATATTCTGAAAGTTAAGTTAATTTAATTCTGTGTTTGGAAATTTCGTCAAAATTTGCGGTTTTGGGAGGTTGTAGGAGATGTCGAGACATACATTTTTTTTTTTGAAATGTTCAAAGAAGTTGCCAAATTGGTTTTCCGCAATTTTTAATACGTTCTCAAAGGTTTAGAATAAAATATCTTTTCCTGCCGTATTCTAAACTCCCAATATTCTGAACGTTTAGTTGATTAAATCTGTGTGTAAAATTTTCATCAAAATTTGTGGTTTTGAGAGGTTGTGGGAGACGTCGAGACATAAAACTTTGAATTATAAACCCATGTCCAGCTCAATTATATTTAACTATATGTTGATTACTATTGTATTAATAAAAAAATAAATAGGACTTTTCGGCACCAAAGCCTCCTACTTTTAAAATGTTGTACAACTTCAGTTTACTAGTGGAACTAATTTTGGATTAGCGTACCAACTATTTATTATTTGAAACAATAGCTTAAAGTTTCGATTCCCGACCTGTTAAATTTTTCAGTGCGTATCTCGCTGTCCGAAAAGACCGACAGCTAGCACTTTTGCTAAAAATTCTTCTTGCGAGCCTACAGGAGTTTTTTTTATAAAGATAATCCCAAAGGAAAAAACGCCCGGGAAATTGTTCGTTTCAGATCATTAGAGATAGAAAAAATTACTATTGTCCAAATGCTACCGGCGGTATATGGAGCGCAGAAGCGAGGACTTTTTGGTTTTCCGGCCCCACGTTGGACGCCAAAAACTGATCCCAATTTTTGGCACCTAACGCGAGGCCCGAAAACGAAGCAATCCACTTGGAAATATATTGTTCTTCTCTTTGACTGCTCTATATAACCGGAACTATTAAAATTTTAGATATTTTTAAATTCGAAAAGAACCAACGAAACATTTGATAAAAAAGACAAACCGTATATTTTTTTTGGTTTGAAGCTGATGGCGTTTATTTCGCCGCACAGCTTGGGTATAATTGACACTTTGATTTATTACTATATATTTGAGGAGTTTATGTCATAAACAGCTTGTCAAAACAAAAACTGTTTATCTTGGCAACCGTTACAACTTCTATTTTCACAATTATTTTTATTACTTATCGTAGATTACGTGACTACCCATTTAGTCCATTTAGTTGTATTAAGAAAAATCAAAGAAAAGCAATTGGACATCAACAATGTTGCAATAAACAATAAGATAAATATATTTTAAAGCGTGGTAACTTTGTACATTACAAAGGTTTTTAAATGAACAACGTCCACCGTTGGATATCTTGCAAAATACTTTACCAGATGCCGGAAAAATTTTGGACATATGCTGTTTATGAAATCAGTGCCTCATTCGTAGTTTCGGTTTACAATGTGATATTTAAACCAAATTCTATAATAAAGGAACATTTAATTTTTTTCATAAACATCATAGAACACTCTTCATTTCGTCTTCTTCTTATGAAGATTGGCAACGATTTTGACATATTGTTCTCAGTTTTTGGATTTCCTCAGTAGGGTAGACTAGTAGGGTAGATTCAGTAGGGTATACTCAGTAGGGTAGACTCAGTAGGGTAGAATCAGTAGGGTAGACTTCGTAGGGTAGACTCAACCTATACCCGTCCAATCCTTAATGTTCTCCAACCAAATATTGTCCACGGGCAGGTCCTTCGATGAAACAAGTGCGGATCTCGCTGCACAAAAAGACAGCCAACTCAAAATGTTTGCTAAAAATTCCTGTTGCGAGTCTACAGGAGTTTTTATAAACATAGCTCCGAAGGAAAAATCCAACGGAGTTAAGTGGCCATATCACAACCCATCGTCTGGGAAATTATTCGTTCCAGATCATTAGAGATGTACAAAAATTACCTCTGACTAATCATGCTGGAACCGGCGGTAAATAATATAGAGCGGAGGTGTGAGGATTGTTTTTTTTTTGGGTGCCAAAAGCTGTTCCCAATTTTTGGCGCCCAACGAGGGACCCAAAACCAAACACACCACTTGGTCGTGAGTGAGAGATGTACAAAAATTACCTCTGACTAATCATGCCGGAACCGGCGGTAAATAATATAGAGCGGAGGTGTTTTTTTGGGTGCCTAAAGCTGTTCCCAATGTTTGGCACCCAACGAGAGACCCAAAACCAAACACACCACTTGGTCGTGAGTGAGAGATGTACAAAAATTACCTCTGACTAATCATGCTGGTACCGGCGGTAAATAATATAGAGCGGAGGTGTGAGGACTGTTTTTTTATGGGTGCCAAAAGCTGCTCCCAATTTTTGGCGCCCAACGAGGCACCCAAAACCAAACACACCACTTGGCCGTGACTGAGAGATGTACAAAAATTACCTCTGACTAATCATGCTGGAACCGGCGGTAAATAATATAGAGCGGAGGTGTGAGGACTGTTTTTTTTTGGGTGCCAAAAGCTGTTCCCAATTTTTGGCGCCCAACGAGGGACCCAAAACCAAACACACCACTTGGTCGTGAGTGAGATATATTGTTCTCTACAGCTATATAACCGGAACTATTTTATTGCTATCTTTTCTCTACTCGAACAACATTTGATAAAAATGAAAAAAAAAATCCGTCAAAGTTTATTGGATATTTAAGGCACCGTACAGCTAGGATATAATTGACACTTTGATGTTGCTGTTTCGGTTTGAAGCCGGGAAATTATTAGTTGCGGATTATTAGAGATGGAAAAGGGGAACAAAAGTATCGTTGCTGATTCCTGAAACTAAAAACAAAAAAATTCTACTCAAGGCGTATAAACCTCTAATGAAACCCAGCAATAAAATAGTTCCGATTATATACAGCAGCTGTAGAGAACAATATATTTCACTCACGACCAAGTGGTGCGTTTGGTTTTGGGTCCCTCGTTGGGCGCCAAAAATTGGGAACAGCTTTTGGCACCCAAAACCAGACAGTCCCCACACCCGTTTAAAGCAACGTGGAAGCCATAAGAGCATAAAAAAAGGAACTGTTCTCAACTTTTGGCGCCCAACGCGGGGCTCGGAAACCAATCGCTCTGGTTGGACGTGGGTGAAATATATTATTCTCCACGACCATTGTGGAATTTAGGCATTCTGAAATCAATTTTGATCATAGAACGTACACGTATTATGGAACAAGTCACTATGCGCTTATGCATTTTGCATGTAATTCATTCCATAACAAAGGTAGAAACGCCAAAGTGGCGGAATCTATTGCCTGAATGCTGTACTGAACCAAATCCGGGTGGCTTTAACACCGACAAGATATGGACATTGCCATCGGCGGCAAATGTAATGGCAAGTGGTGTGATTGGTTTTGGGTCCCTCGTTGGGCGCCAAAAATTGGGAACAGCTTTTGGCACCCCAAAACCAGATAGTCCCCACACCTGTTTAAAGCAACGTGGAAGCCATAAGAGCATAAAAAAAGGAACTGGGGACTTCCCCGGAAAACAGTTTCATATCAATCGATTACAAGAATTTGGGAAACTAATCATCTGTATTAATATTCATATAGCATATTTTAACCAATGGAGCGAATTTGCAAAATATCTTAAAAATAAAACAATTGTTGATTGTAAAAATAAAAAATACTAAATTCAGGAAAAATATTCGATAGAAATAATTTATTATCTATATTTACTTGGCAATGTCCACACACGTAGAAAACAAGTATAACCTCGATAAACTCCCAATTATTTAGGCAAATACATCCAAAATGAAATGATCAATTTATTGAGAAATGCAATTACACAAAATTTTCTAACAGCAATCAGAAAATCTATGAAATATTCTATTGTACAAGAGACGTCAGCCACATTGAACAAATGACGGTGATAATTCGTTTTGTATCATGTTTAGAAGAAGTGGTATCTATTGAAGAACATTTATTGAGATTCTTCCCAGTTAGTGAATCAACTGGCAACCCTCATTATAAACAAAGAAGACGGGAATCCGTCCAAACATGCTGGAACTAGTGGTAGATAATAAGGAGAGGACTGTTTGTTTTGCGCTCCATAAGCTGTTCCCAACTTTTGGCGCCCAACGCGGGGCCCGGAAACCAATCACTCTGCTTAGACGTGGGTGAAATATATTATTCTCCACGACCATTGTAAAATTTAGGCGCTCCAAAAGCTGTTCTTTAGAGATTGGAAGAAAACTACCGTTGTACTGAAAAGTGGGGAGTGTTTGGTTTCGGGTCCCACGTTGGGCGCCAGAAGCTTTTGCCAGGTTTTGGCGCCCAGCTCTATATAATATAATCGGGTAATTACCCCCTCTAAGAATTTTTCGCGTAACAATTTTTATTGTTAAAAATCACCGATATTCCATATTCCAAACAAATAATATAACCGGTAAATTTTTCCAACGCTTTAAAACGTTGATGAACAACTTATAAAGAATACATTTTTTTCGAAATCCCTTTAGTTTTTGAGTAAATTGAGTTTTTAAATTTGAAGTATAATTTTTCCATCTTTCATAATTTTGACGTTTTAAACGTCAGTTTCATGCGAGTCTACAAAACGCTCGATGTACATTTAAAATATAATTTAAATTTAGAATAAACCATGAAAGCGTAACTATAAATGATACCATCAAGTCGGAGAAAGTAACATGATGGCCACATCACCATTTTTTGGTTCTTTTTTTTATTTTATTCAAATTTAGATATAGTACATACAAATTATAACAAAGTACATCACAACAAAATCAAATTCTACAGCTAATTGAATACGTCACAGAAAACAAGAACAAAATCATTTGCAATTGATACAATCCTCTACTGAGTAATATTCTATTTCCATCAGTCGAGACATTTTTTTCTACATCTTGCGGATGAATATAGACTTTGCCGAAAGAATTTTATAAATCTCGTCCTCGGTTCAAAAGTTAAAATGTTGAAAATTAAAAAAATGCAATTTTTGCATTTTGTGTTAATGTCAACAGAAAATTTCGTAACCCATAATAAAATTACATAAAATTTGCCATATTTTAAAGTTTAAATCATCACAATTGAACAATGCATACGGCAGTAGTGCAATTTAAAAAAATCAAAATCTTGGATTTAATTTAATTTAAAAACTGCAATTTTGCATTTCGTGTTAATTTCACGAGAAAATATTGTAATCCGTTTTAAATTAACAGTAAATTCGCCATATTTTGACGTTTAAATAATTAAAGTCGGACTACGCATTCGGCAGGTGTAAAATTCCAAAAATTAAAATCGCGCTTTTTAAATTCTGGAAATTTAAAAAATTGCAATTTTTTACATTTTGCGTTAATTTCGCGAGAAAATATATGAATCCATTTTAAAATAACACTAAATTTGACATATTTTGAAGTTTAAATAATTATAATCGGACAACGCGTTCGGCAGGTGTGTCGTTTCAAAAATCGAAATGTCGATTTCAAAAAGTGAGATTTTTGGATTTTGTGTTAATTTTACGAAAATGTTTTGTAATCCGTTTTAACATTACACTAAATTTGCCACATTTTGACTTGTTTCAATCATCAAAATCGGACGACGCATTCGGCAGGTGTGCAATTTCAAATATCAAAATCGCGACAAAAATTACAAATTTAACGATGGCTACTTTTAACTGTCAAAAATAATAATTTTGAGCTACAAAAAATGACAATTTTCAACCTTCAAAAACTACAATCTTGAAATGCCAAAATTGATCATTTTCAACAACCAAAAACTTATATTTTCAACTGCTAAAAATGGCAATTTTCAACTGCCAAAAACCACAATTCCCAACTGTCAAAAATGACAAATTTTCAACTGCAATCAATTACCGTTTCAACTGTCAAAAACTGTAATTTTTATTTGCTTACAATGACCAACTGCTTACTCGCAGAAATGACAATTTTTTGGCTATTTTCAACTGCCAAAAATAATTTGAGCTACTAAAATGACAATTTTCAACCCCCAAAAACTACAATCTTGAAATGCCAAAATTGTTCATTTTCAACAACCAAAAACTTTTATTTTCAACTGCTAAAAATGGCAATTTTCAACTGCCAAAAACCACAATTCCCAACTGTCAAAAATGACAAATTTTCAACTGCAATCAATTACCGTTTCAACTGTCAAAAACTGTAATTTTTATTTGCTTACAATGACCATCTGATTACTGGCAGAAATGACAATTTTTTGGCTATTTTCAACTGCCAAAAATAATTTGAGCTACCAAAAATGATAATTTTCAACCTTCAAAAACTACAATCTTGAAATGCCAAAATTGATCATTTTCAACAACCAAAAACTTATATTTTCAACTGCTAAAAATGGCAATTTTCAACTGCCAAAAACCACAATTCCCAACTGTCAAAAATGACAAATTTTCAACTGCAATCAATTACCGTTTCAACTGTCAAAAACTGTAATTTTTATTTGCTTACAATGACCAACTGCTTACTCGCAGAAATGACAATTTTTTGGCTATTTTCAACTGCCAAAAATAATTTGAGCTACTAAAATGACAATTTTCAACCCCCAAAAACTACAATCTTGAAATGCCAAAATTGTTCATTTTCAACAACCAAAAACTTTTATTTTCAACTGCTAAAAATGGCAATTTTCAACTGCCAAAAACCACAATTCCCAACTGTCAAAAATGACAAATTTTCAACTGCAATCAATTACCGTTTCAACTGTCAAAAACTGTAATTTTTATTTGCTTACAATGACCATCTGATTACTGGCAGAAATGACAATTTTTTGGCTATTTTCAACTGCCAAAAATAATTTGAGCTACCAAAAATGATAATTTTCAACCCCCAAAAACTACAATCTTGAAATGCCAAAATTGTTCATTTTCAACAACCAAAAACTTTTATTTTCAACTGCTAAAAATGGCAATTTTCAACTGCCAAAAACCACAATTCCCAACTGTCAAAAATGACAAATTTTCAACTGCAATCAATTACCGTTTCAACTGTCAAAAACTGTAATTTTTATTTGCTTACAATGACCATCTGCTTACTCGCAGAAATGACAATTTTTTGGCTATTTTCAACTGCCAAAAATAATTTGAGCTACCAAAAATGATAATTTTCAACCCCCAAAAACTACAATCTTGAAATGCCAAAATTGATCATTTTCAACAACCAAAAACTTATATTTTCAACTGCTAAAAATGGCAATTTTCAACTGCCAAAAACCACAATTTCCAACTGTCAAAAATGACAATTTTTAATATCTGCCATTTTGTTCAAGAGTTATGCTTTCAAAACCGCAAAAAATGAACGACGAATTTAATGTTGTGCATCAATTTAGCGAGCACAATACTTTGCCGGAAGAATTTTCAAAATCAGATTGTCCGTTACGCGAGTTATCCTCAAAAATAGAACGACGGGTAACACTTTGCTGGATGAATTTTTAAAATGTGGCCATTCTTTCAAACAATTGAACGACGAATTTATTTTTTGTTTTTATCTGCATTTATTCGATAAGTGAACAACACATTGCACCAAGAATTTTCAAAATCGGGTGATGCGTTCAAGAGTTTTTTTTTTGCATATAACATTTTTACTTTCTCCGTTACGAAATACGAGAAAGTATTGTGATCGTGATTTTTTTTTTGAATTTTTTTTACGGAAATATCCGTTTGGGGTTCCTAGATGCCATTTCAACAATTTCTGGAAAAAAAATTTGTGTGTGTGTGTGTGTGTGTGTGTGTGTGTGTGTGTGTGTGTGTATCTCAAAAACTAATAGAGCAATTGATATGAAACTTTATACATCCGTCTTATTTAATAATCTGAAGAACTGAAAAGCTTTTGGTAAAATTTCGTACACCGGAAGTGGGCGTTTACCTTAACTGTTTTTTGCCAATATTTTCTTAAATATGAAAAATATCACAAAAACATTTAAACAAACTTTGAAGACAACAAAGAAATGAACATTATAATAATTTATAATACATTTATTAACGGGACATCGCCCTTGAAAAATACAAAATAACTAAAATGTACATTTCTATGAAGTAAAGTAATCTTAATCTAAAAATATATAACATTATTTGGTTATATCTTTTGCTTGAAAACATTTTTCAAAAAATCATTTTTATTTGAGAAAAAAATGTATTTTTTATTTTATTTTTGGTTTATAATTATAAAACGATAATAGTTACAGTAAATTTATGTTAATAATAATTGTAGAGAATGCTAAAATGAACAACTTATAAAGAATAAGTTTTTTTCGAAATCCCTTTAGTTTTTGAGTAAACCAAGTTTTTGAATTTGAAGTATAATTTTTCCATCTTTCATAATTTTGACGTTTTAAACGTCAGTTTCATTCGAGTTTACGCAACGGTCGATGTGCATTTAAAATATGATTTCAATTGAAAATAAACCATGAAAACGTAAATATAAATGGCCATCAAGTTGGAAAAAGTAACATGATGGCCACATCACCATTTTTTTGTAGGACTTCCAGGAATGAAGATATGCTAAATAACGTTAGTCGTAAATAGTGCTTAGATCGACTGGAAACGCATAAAAAACGAGTAAAAAATAGTTTTTAGCCACTGGGTGTATGAGAGCGGAAGCACCAGTTTATTTATCTTTTTTTTTATTACCCCCCCTAGACTAGTTGGTTGGAAACGTCACAATTAAATTTGCGTCAACAATGGCGGGTTAAATACCTTCCCCTAGTTAAAGTCGTCAACAATTCTGGCATACTTGTCTCTATTTTTGGGTTTTCTCAGTAGAGCATTTGACTCTATACCCTTGATGGTCTCTAACCGAGAGCAGGTGTTCTTTTACCTTCTATCTTGTCCTGTATGATTAGTTGGAGAAACTCATATTTCTTTTGTCGCATGAGATTTTTTTAGTTTTTTTTTATGGTCTCCAGGATTTCATGTTTTCTTCCCAATCGGTGTAATACATTTACATTTATATGATCAGTCAATGGTATTCTCAGCATTCTGCGATGAGCTCGCATTTCAAATGCCTCTGGTTTATTTTCACGCTGCTGATTTTTAGCGCCCATGCCTCGATTCCTTATAAAAGTGTAGAATGGAGAATTTTGTACTCGTTTTTCCAAAAATATTTACCCACTTAAAAACTGACTACTAAATACTAGACTGCTTTATAGTAATTCCAATTCCCAATTACTATACATCTGGCAAATCATTCCTGATGTTGATGACGAGTACGTTTCGTATTTTCAAGAAACTGACTAGCTATTTCCATCCGTGCTATAATTTTCACTTCAGGATTCAGATCTTTATAGAAACTCACATTATACGTTGCGTGTGGTTAGCCATTAGATTACTCACCTGTATTGCGCTTCCGCCCTGCTCGCCGTGCTCCAACTGCGAGCACCTCATGAAGTAAAACAGTGCCCTCACGGCCCTCGTGCACAATGGTATCCTCGGCTGCATCCGGCTGATCAGCTCCTGCAGCTCGGACAGCGATCCGACACACGTGGTCATGAGAGAGGGCTCCGGCGGCCCGGATCCACGACCCGAATCCCTGCTGCTGCCCAAACTAGAAACCGACACCCATCTAGGCAACGCCAGGGCACCTACAAAAAAATGACAATTAAACCGACCTCGGATTAATTGAAGCCGAGAAATATAGCACCTGAGGCTATCCTTCCGGCGTTCAGGTGCGCGTACGGCTGGAGTAATCCCCAGAGGTCGCCGTTGTTGGCGATCGCGTGTTCCAGAAGGGTTGCCGTTAAGGTAACGTCCGAATCGCTGGGTAAACACTGCAGCAGGATTTCCTCGAGTAGGTTTTCCAGTCCTGCGCATAGGTAAACGGCTGCATACCTGTAAATATCAGACAGATTTGTATGGAAATTATCTACAAAACAGAACGAAACAATATTTACTAAAATTGATGGAGGAAAATCTTTACAGCTATCTAGCGTAATTAAATGTTCACGTTGTATAATATTTTCTATCGCACTTATTCGCGTGCGATAAAACTCTACTCCACGGGAGATTTTGTACAAAGCAGGCCCTGTTATGGTGGCATAATCAACTGACGATCAATCTCCGAAGCTAAGTTATAGTTCAATCTGAATTTAATGTACAAAAATTGACTCTATCGCGAGCTACAGGTGATTCTTGACATTCACCGTCAATATATTTTAGGGATCTTTAATTTTGGCCAAGCAAAAAACAACTGGAGTATAGTTATGCATTTTTCAATGCAGTCAAATTGTCTGGCTGATGATTGGCATTATACATGATGACGTAATAATAGGCTTACTCGTGTATGAATCTGGATAGTTTAACATCAATCATCCACCGGTGGAATCTTCCGACGTGCAATTGCAGCCCGGCTCTGGTCGATTTGCTTTGTCTCAGGGTGGAATCTCCCGCCATCGCTAGCATGGCCGCCGCCCTCAGGCAGGATTTTATGCAAGAGTCCGCCAACGGTGGGCAAAGGACTATCCTGAAGGATATCATGATGTCGTGCTTCGTGCACGTCCCCAAGTTGGAGGACAATCTCTGCGTTTCCCTGCTTATCCTCACCAAGGCGCGCTGTAACAAGTAGGATAACCTTGGGATTGTCTCCACGCTGACTCTAGACATGTGTTCCCTGCAACGCCCGGTTTGTAACACCCTGAGGATGCAGTGGTTCGTCCATGGTAAGTGTTGAAGCTCCACCAACCTAAACAAATTAGACAACCTTAACATACGCTGATGTTACACACCATAAGAAAGACGTTAGTGAGGAAGTTTACATCTTACTAGATCCAAAATTGAGCTTTTCGGTTAATGCTAAAAGCCTTTGTGTTTTAATGTATTTTTTCGCCTGCCCCTACCGAAACCATTTATTTCGGCCATAAAAATCTGGCCGAAACTACGATTTAGCATATCTAGGGCGAAAAAATAATATGCATAATATAGATAACCTTCGGAGGAATATGAGTAGGCTATGCAAAAATCTGACAGTGACAGTTCAATGGTGCGCGATATAAAATTTCCTGAAACACTGTTTTTACTTAAGGCAGGCGAAAAAATATCGAGCGCAACTCATGCCGAAATGCTTTAGCAACCCTCGCTCGTGTTGCTAAAAGCGGCGGGTTGCTAAAGCCTATTTTCGGCCCTTGATACACTATATACTATAGAAAAGCCAACATTGTAAATATTCTGTTATTGAATACAAGCCAAACTTAGGCTTATTGTTAGACAAATAAACGCGAAACAAAAATGATAATTATAATTCCCTACAGACCGGTTTGGGACTATTAGTTCTCATTACAATCGCTGTAGAGGATTCGGAATTGCTACGCACAACTGCGGCGTTTCTTGGAACGTTTAAGATTCGATTGTAATCAGCGTACCTGTTGTGTGAATCCACCCAGACGAATTCATCGGCATTGGTGATGTTGGTGTTGATGGTTTCTAGCGACGAATGTCTCATCAGACGTCTCATCGCCGGTTCCGAGCTCTCCGAACCGGCGCTCACGCTCGAGTAAGTGCTCGTGGAGGTGTGGGAGCGCATCGTCAGCTGCTGGAGAGCCAGTTTGATGTCTTCTAGGCCACCACTTCCTGACCACGGCACCTGCAACTGACGAATCTTTCAATTACGTTTCAATGCAGCAAACTGGAAACTGTACTGTCCACTAGTGCTGGAATTTTTCTTCGAAGATTTCCAATTTCGAAGGTTCCAAGATTCATAGAAAATCTGTTCAAGTTTCGAAGATACAAATTTCGAAATTTCGAATTTTTCTAATTTCGAATTTTCGTAATTTCGAATCTTCGAAACTTCAACTTTTCTATGAATCTGAACAATTTTTGAAATTCCATAATCGAAGTCCTCTTCATTTATTCGGATTCTTTCTCGAATTATAAGAACCCCTAATTCCCACGATGAATAAGGCAGAGTATTATCCTAGCAGGATTAGTACCGTCACATCAAAAATTATCAAGAGTAGCCATGAAATGAAAAAAAACTGCAATCCTAGCTTTTGTCAAATTACGTCTCATACTGACAAGTTTTCAATGATGTTGGTATATCACATAACCTAACAAATATTTACAGAATTATTTCGAACGGATGGTATAAGCTAGGACAGTCGTTTTCCATTCCATGGCTACTCATGACCAACGCATTTTTTTTTATTTCGGTATATCTACCGCACCGCAGAACCACATAAGGGAGGTGAGGGCTTGATCTCGGGTGACATTGGATAACGGCGGGGATAACAAAATAAGGAGAAGAAATACGGAGGTCAATCTTGGAGACTTCATCCATACCGAACTTAACAGTTAGCTGAATATTTTTATATAAAGTCCAAATGTCTGGTTTTATAGGTTACTTGATTAAATCATGTATAAGTTGTAGAGAATATGAATGTGTTAAAAACAAAGAAATCAGTTTTTAGTTATGTGACTTCAGGTGTCCCCCAAGGTTCACACCTGGATCTGTTTCTATTTCTCATCATTATCAATCACATTTTTAATGTCCATCAGTGCAGTACTTATCAGGTGGTTATAAATATGACTTCGGATGTCCCCGAAGGTTTACACCTGAACTATTTCTATTTCTCATCATTATCAATGACATTTTTAATATCCTCATCATTGCAGTACTTATCAGGTGGTTATAAATATGACTTCGGATGTCCCCGAAGGTTTACACCTGAACTATTTCTATTTCTCATCATTATCAATGACATTTTTAATATCCTCATCATTGCAGTACTTATCAGGTGGTTATAAATATGACTTCGGAGGTCCCCCAAGGTTCACACCTGGATCTATTTCTATTTCTCATCATTATCAATGACATTTTTAATATCCTCATCATTGCAGTACTTATCAGGTGGTTATAAATATGACTTCGGAGGTCCCCCAAGGTTCACACCTGGATCTATTTCTATTTCTCCTTCTTATCAATGACATTTTTAATGTCTTCATCATTCCAGTACTTATCAGGTGGTTATTAATGTGACTTCGAATGTCCCCCAAGGTTTACACCTGGGTCAATTTATATTTCTCATTCTCATCAATGACATTTTTAATGTCTTTATCAGTGCAGTACTTATCAGGTGGTTATAAATATGACTTCGGGTGTCCCCCAAGGTTTACACCTGGATCTATTTCTATTTCTCATCATTATCAATGAAATTTTTATTATCCTCATCATTGCAGTACTTATCTTATGTGACTTCGGATGTCCCCCAAGGTTTACACCTGGGTCCATTTCTATTTCTCATTCTCATCAATGATATTTTTAATATCCTCATCAATACAGTACTTATCAGGTGGTTATAATCATGACTTAGGGTGTCCCCCAAGGTTTACACCTGGGTAAATTTATATTTCTCATTCTCATCAATGACATTTTTAATGTCCTCATCAGTGCAGTACTTATCAGGTAGTTATAAATGTGACTTCTGATGTCCCCCAAGGTTTACACCTGGGTTCATTTCTATTTCTCATTCGCAACAATGATATTT
This sequence comes from Ocypus olens, assembly GCA_910593695.2. Taxonomy (NCBI): domain Eukaryota; kingdom Metazoa; phylum Arthropoda; class Insecta; order Coleoptera; family Staphylinidae; genus Ocypus; species Ocypus olens. The sequence goes on from OU343054.1 coordinate 45,917,647, forward strand.
TTAATGTCCTCACCAGTGCTTGTTAGGTGGTTATAAATATGACTTTGGGTTTTTACACTTGGATCTATTTCCATTTCTCATCATTATCAATGACATTTTTATTGTCCTCATCAGTGCAGTACTTATCTGGTGGTTATAAATATGACTTCGGGTGTCCCCCAAGGTTTACACCTGGGCCCATTACCATTTTTCATCTTCATCAATAACCTGTATGAATGTCCTCATCAGTGCAGTACTAATCCGGCGATGGATAATCATAATTACTAAGAGTGTAATAACGCACAATTTTTATTTTATAAGAAACTGATTAGGGAAGAAGGCTTTAGGTTTTCAAAAATATATTTTTTAAATAATTTTTAAGTTTTATACTGATCAACGTGTACTTTTGTACTTGAGAATTTTTCTGTTTTTTTTTTTTGTTGTTTTTTTTTGTTTTTTTGGTGTCGACTGCGAGGTCATCTGCCACCACCGTTTGTGTTAATATATCATATATTAATTGAATACAACATATGCAACAGAATTATATCAATCACTCACTAATTTCATCATTAAGTACTTGTTGTACTTTTTTAAAAAAAAATCTCAGCATCCGCAAGTGAAATCCTGCGAAAAAGCGAAATTAGGAAAAAGAACATTCTTCAATAAATCATCAATTAATATCTCCGTTGATTGTTTCATTATAGGTTTCATTATTATATTCATTAATTGATGATTTTATTGAAGCAGTTAAAGAAATTAACTCTGCATGGTTTAAAGAGGAGAAAAAGAGAGATAGATACATTTATTAAGACACTTTTACAAATGACCAGAGGTTTAAAGAGAATCATTTTAGTCCCTTCAAATTGGACAAAAAATCGGCGTCTTAGAGACATTTTACCCGCAGCTTATAATTTTTAATAACATTTGAAGAAAAACAAAACGCAAAAATGCATATACGGTAATTTTGCGCGCTCTGGCGGGCAATGCACGCATTATTGGAAAAGTCGAAAAACCTACATCGATCGAAAATTTTCCGCTCTACAACTTTGGTCACAAATAATTTTTCCAAAAGATGCATAGTTTTAGGTGAAAATCCAAAAAATCAGCAGAGGATCAAAATTTGCGTAATTTTTCAACGCTCTTTTATCGGAAAATGCGCTCACTATCGGGAAATCCAAATGGCTAATATCAATCGGAAATTTGATGTCTTATAATTTTTCACAAGTGCAAAAAATGAAATCATATCTATATACTTTATTTTCCGCGCCCTCTAGCGGAAAAACGGTAAATTATAGGAAAATTCAAATGACCTATATCGATTGGCAATTTTCCGCTCTACAACTTTTAATAGAAGTAATTTTCACCCAAAATTCATCATTTTCGCTAAAAATGCAAAAAAAAAACTTTTAAAAATGCGAAAATTGATATATACCGGATGATTACTCCAAAACCACCCTTCTTCGTGCGTGCGCCAGGTGAAAATAGTCTTCAGACAGTCCAAATACCCCTAACTTAAGCTGTGGGTAGAATTTCCCTAAAAAATATCTAATTTGAATTGACTATTTCAGTGACGGTTCGCGCGGTTTTTTCTGGTACGGCCGAGGTAGGAGAGATGGTAATATAGAAAGGTGCGGTTACGCATCCAGCCGTCTCTGCGACCCTACCTATCAGTATTACCACCCTTGCTACCTCGGCCGTACTAGAAAAAAAACCCGCGAACCGTCACTGGACTATTTCATAATCCAGAGAAGTTGTGTTTCCTGATTTTTGAAGAATCTTGAAAAGTAACATATTTTGAGTGAATTTTGAATGTTCAGCAGTAGTAGCAGTTGTTTCTCTATTTTCTCTTTTTGAGTCAACTAAGAGAATGCGGAACTTTGAAATTGTCTCTTTTTGGTTCAAGGGAAAATCGAGCCATGGGATGTTTCCCAATTTTAACAAAAGCTTGGAGAGTAACTTATTTCAAGTCAATTTGGAAAGGTTTTAGATGGTGGCAGTTGTTTTCCCCCATTTTAGTAAAGTAGAACAATTTGTAACTTCAGAAATTGACATGGTTTAAAAAGGTCCTAATAAGTCCATGCTTCGCAACTTCGAAGCTTCCAAAAATTCATAGAAACGAAGAAAACTTCGAATGTCGAAGTTTTTTAATTTTTTCGAAGTTTCGAAAATACAAAGTATCCGAAATTTTCAATCCCAACACCCTAAACAGCTATGGATGCAAATATGCGCACGCTGAGTTGCTGTAATACTTATTTCAAGTCAATTTGGAAAGTTTTTAGGTGGTGGCAGTTGTTTTCCCCTATTTTAGTGAAGTAGAACAATATGTAACTTCAGAAATTGACAAAAAAAAGGTCCTAATATTTCGATGCTTCGCAACTTCATAGCTTCCAAAAATTCATAGAAACGAAGAGAACTTCGAATGTTGAAGTTTTTGAATTTTTTCGAAGTTGCGAAAATACAAAGTATCAAAATTGCGAAGTTTTCGAAATTTTAAATTCTAAAACCCTAAACATTGGCAAGGTAAAAAAACAAAAACATATCTTGCAAAATTAATCGTTTTTATCAGTTTTGAAATAATTCGATAGCAATTAACTTATTCATTGGCAATATTCACAAAATGAGACTTCGAAAGTTCAAAGTTCATTTTTTTCAAAAATTCATAACTTTGCCCCAAATCATCAAAACGACTCGAATTTTTGAAGGCATTTGAAGGAAATTGATTAAATTTTTCTGCCATTGTGGTGAAATTTCCCGCCGATTTTTTTTGCGTGCGGTACAGCTTGTCAAAGTTGGACAATTATTTACATAAAAAAACATTTTTTTTTCATCGCGTTGTTACGGCGGGTGGGTTGGACTTGGCGTCAAAATCAACTACACATTCTCAAAGATAAAACTTGAATCTTTCCCAAACTGAAAGATTCATCGATTTGCGACCAAATTGAACCAAGTTACGACGGTTTGAAAAATCGAGTTTTTTCGCGAGTTTTCGAGTGGTGCCGAGTGTATATCCATCTGCAAATACGTTCTTTTCGATTCATGTTTACCTTCGCCGGCGTCGCTCTGTGTCTCGATCTGTTGTGCTGAGCATTGACTCTGCTCCTGAGGGGTTTCTGGACGATGCCGGTGGTGAGTCTGTCGGCATTGCTGTTGGACAGCGCCCTCGGGGAACTGTTTCCGGTGTCGGACATACTTGCGTGACCCGATGACCTGTTTTCGTCCGAGGAACTGTTACCATGCTGCGTCCGCTGCTGCAATCCGAAGGAAACACGCAAAAATTAAAAACAATCGACGTTTAATTCAAATTGCGCAAAAGTTTTAAACTGCACCGAACTGGAAAAAGCGGAAAAAAATTGGGTTTGTAATTGACGTGACACATTAAGTAAACCGTGTAGCGGTGATTGTATTCCGTAAGCTTGGACGGACCTGTACGATTTTATCAATTGATTTTAAAGTCTAGTCTAGAATAAATTTGATTTATGCAGGGCCGGCACAACGCGGTAAGCATCCCATGAGCGGCACCTGAGGCCGAAATTAAATAAAAGTCATTTCTTTCGAATCGATGGTACAAAAGGAATTTTGCGTATTTATTGATTCTCTACAATTTTTGTTTATATAAATTTGAAGTAACTATTATAGTTTCATAATTATACATCCAAAAACTTTGAGGATAGTTCTTCGTTACCTTCAACATTTATATCAAGATTTGTGTAGCATTACTAAAATTCATTTTTTTTTTTTTGAAGAAAGCCCACTTCCGGTTACCTCTATTTGAGATATAGATCCTGCAGATAGACATTTTTCAAAAATGATCTAAATCGCCTCGGAGAACCTTAAAATAGATATTTCTGGAGAAATTTTGAATAGAACAATCATACTTTCTCGTATAGTAAAAATAAGGTTTATATCTTAATCAGTAATGTACACAGCGGGGGGGGGGGGGGGGGGGGGGTTCAAGAGAGGGCGCCTTCAACAACTGAAAATATTAATTTTCAAAAGTTCATAACTGACGGAAAACTTTTGATGCAATATTTTTATACTGCCAATTCGACAATGAAACGATCTCTCAAAATCAAAAACAAAAATAGTCGGTTGCCATTTAAAAACAAAATGGCTGACGTCATTACTCGAAAACGAATTACGACTGAAAATCGACTTTCATGCAAAAATGTGTATTTTTATAAAAGAAAATCGACCTGTTCGAGGATTTTTTCCAAAAATATTTTATTTCGGTTTTACTGCTTATATTCCATACTTTAGGCGCGCACCGTATTATAATTCCTTCGTTAATGCCAAATTAGAACTTACAGCGGTCAGTGATTATGAAAGTGCTAACCGCAGTATTTGGTCCTTCGAGCCGGATCTTCTGGACCAACTCGCTCTAATTACCGGCCATTCAAATCCTGAATGCAGCCCTTGGCGAGTTTGTACAGACATAACCGCATCATCGACCGGCGACGAAATCGATATACAGCACAATTAGTTCATCGGTAAATCTCCTAATCATTTTATTACACGTTCCGTATCGTCCTTGTTCACTATAATTGATTGAGCCTTTTTTTTATTGTTGGCAACAAAACAATTACTACAGATGTAATAGAAACAGAAATAATCGCAAAAATGTATTTGGCTACAACGAATGGATGAATTTTAAACCTGCTAACTGAATTTTGTTTATAGAAATTTTTTTTGGTCAGCTTTAGATCGGTGCAAAATTTAATCATAGGCAAAAATCTTACGCTTACATGTGAAAAATAATTCGAAAAAATACTTAATACACACGGTAGGAATGGACGATATTTCACATACCTGTGATTTTTCACTAGTATTGAAAAATCACAGGTCATTACTGTTAGTAATAGGCGAATGACTGCTACTTAAAATCACTGCTACTTAAAATCACTGTTCTTAAAATCACCGCTACTGAAAATCACTGCTACTTTAAATCACAGCTACTTAAAATCACTGCTACTTAAAATCACAGCTACTTAAAATTAGTGCTACTTAAAATCACCGCTACTTAAAATCACTGCTATTTAAGATCACTGCTACTTTAAATTACAGCTACTTAAAATCACTGCTACTTAAGATCACTGCTACTTTAAATCACAGCTACTTAATATCACTGCTACTTAAAATCACTGGTATTTAAACTGTGACTAAAACTGTGATTGCTCCTTAAAATCACAACTGTTAACTAAACACGTGACTGTAAGAAGCCAATGGAAAATAGCATTTCTAAATATTATTTTTTATTCAATACTGTATACTCCTATTTACTCTTACGCTCATGTTGTACAAATTACGTTTTTCATCAACTGAAAAACAAATATATAAAAACAATTTCTACAAATGATAAACCCAAAATGACATAAACATACATTTTGAAATAATACCACTTCATTAACTGAAAATTAAAAAAAAAACAATTCACCAAACTGCGAAAATCTTCAAATGCTCCTCCTTGTTCAGTTGCTCAAAATATTAAAACAAAAATCTTCAAAAATCCATATCTCTATTGAAAATTGTTGAATTAAAAAAACCAAATTGATTTTTAATAAGCGATACTTCGGCCTTTGAGGATGATTTTTTATGGATTTTTTTTCTGTAAGGTTTTTGTTCAGGTGCTCAAAAAATTCAAACAACAATTTTCAAAAATCCATATTTCTATTGAAAATTTTTGAATTTACAAAAACCAAATTAATTTTGAATAAGAAATACTTAAGCCATTGAGGATGATTTTTTATGGAATTTTTCCTGCGTTTTTTATATTTTTTTCTGCGATGTTTTTGTTAAGGTGCTCAAAAAATTAAAACAACAATTTTCAAAAATTCATATCTCTATTGAAAATTATTGAATTTACAAAAACCAAATTGATTTTGAATAAGCGATACTTCGACTATTGAAGATGATTTTTTATGGAATTTTTCCTGCTTTTTTTATATTTTTTTCCGCGAGGTTTTTGTTTGGGTGCTCAAAAAATTAATACAAACATTTTTAAAAATCCATATCTCTATTGAAAATTGTTGAATTCACAAAAACCAATATAATTATGAATAAGTGGTACTTCGACCATTGAGGTTGATTTTTTATGAAATTTTTCCTGCGTTTTTTATATTTTTTTCTGCGATGTTTTTGTTCAGGTGCTCAGAAAATTAAAACAAACATTTTCAAAAATCCACATCTCTATTGAAAATTAATGAATTTACAAAAACCAAATTGATTTTTAATAAGCGATACTTCAGCCATTGAGGATGATTTTTTATGGAATTTTTACTGCGTTTTTTCTTTTTTTTTTCTTCGATGTTTTTGTTCAGGTGCTCAAAAAATTAAAACAACAATTTTCAAAAATCCATATTTCTATTAAAATTTTTTGAATTTACAAAAACCAAATTAATTTTGAATAAGAGATACTTTGACTATTGAGGATGATTTTTTATGGAATTTTTCCTGCGTTTTTTATATTTTTTTCTGCGATGTTTTTGTTAAGGTGCTCAAAAAATTAAAACAACAATTTTCAAAATTCCATATTTCTATTGAAAATTTTTGAATTTACAAAAACCAAATTAATTTTGAATAAGCGATACTTCGATTATTGAGGATGATTTTTTATGGAATTTTTCCTGCGTTTTTTTATATTTTTTTCTGCGATGTTTTTGAACAGGTGCTCAAAGAATTAAAACAAACATTTTCAAAAATCCATGTTTCTATTGAAAATTTTTGAATTTACAAAAACCAAATTAATTTTGAATAAGAGATACTTTGACTATTAAGGATGATTTTTTATGGAATTTCTCCTGCGTTTTTTATATTTTTTTCTGCGAGGTGTTTGTTCAGGTGCTCAGAAAATTAAAACAGATATTTTAAAAAATCCATATCTCTATTGAAAATTAATAAATTTACAAAAACCAAATTGATTTTGAATAAGCGATACTTCGACCATTGAGGATGATTTTTTATGGAATTTTTCCTGCTTTTTTTATATTTTTTTCTGCGAGGTTTTTGTTCAGGTGCTCAGGAAATTAAAACAAAAATTTTCAAAAATCCATATCTCTGTTAAAACTTGTTGAATTTACAAAAACCAAATTAATTTTAAATAAACGATACTTCGGCCATTGAGAATGATTTTTTAAGGAATTTTTCCTGCGTTTTCTATTTTTTTTTCTGCGATGTTTTTGTTAAGGTGCTAAAAAAATTAAAACAAAAATTTTCAAAAATCCATATCTCTATTGAAAATTGTTCAATTTACAAAAACCAAATTTGTTTTGACTAACCGATACTTCGGCCATTGAGGATGATTTTTTGTGGAATTTTTCCTGCGTTTTTTATATTTTTTTCTGCGAGGTTTTTGTTCAGGTGCTCTTGATTTTAAATAAGCGATACTTTGGACACTGAGGATGATTTTTTGTGGAATTTTTCCTGCGTTTTTTATATTTTTTTCTGCGTGGTTTTTGTTCAGGTGCTCGGAAAATTGAAGCAAACATTTTCAAAAATCCATATCTGTGTTGAAAATTGTTGAATTTACAAAAACCAAATTAATTATGAATAAGCGATACTTTGGACATTGAGGATGATTTCTTAAGGAATTTTTCCTTCGTTTTTTTTTATATTTTTGTCTGCAATGTTTTTGTGATCATAGTCACAGTTTAAAATCACCGATATTAGAAAGTAGCAACATGATTCAAAAGTAGCAGTTTTGCCAATCTCTAACACACGGCATCATTTAAAGAAATATAGAAAGAGTGTTAAATGAAATTTTCTTTTCATTAAAACATCTTCCATCAATGGATGAATTACGTTCGATTCTTAAGTGAATTTTAATTGTAGCAGATCGTATCTCCGGCGGTAAATACTCGAAGCGGAAAGTAAAAGTCTTAATTAATCGTCTCGTCGGATTCCTGGGATAGTGTTGACTGGTGGTAATTAGGATGTTATTGAATTCCTACTTTCACACCGAATTAAAATCGTCAACACTGGCAGCAGGAAAAGAATTTGAAAAGAAAAACAGGTTTTCTCTCATAGAAATGTGTAACCGCAATTTAAATTATTATGTTTGAAATTATGAAAACCAACCCCTCACAAATCTCAAAGTGAAGACAAAATGTTTGTAAGCTTTTTTTGTACGTGATGTTTTTGTAAATACGATAGACACATGAATTATCAAAACGAGATGTACATTTTTCTTACAATAATTGTTTATTCAAAGAGAAATAAAAATAAAACTTTTAATTTGCTGCTAATATTATTAATTAGTTAAAGGTCCGGCGCGTTAAATATCGTATGTTCGTTAAAAAAAAACCTCAAGTGTGCCATGATTTTTTAATTTAAAAAATTTAAGTTGGCACACATGTTAAAAATTGACATACAAAACGTCAGATCGTTCTAAAAGTCACAATTATTCCGTGGTCACAATAGTTTACAGCAACCAGCAATTTTTTCAGAATTTTTTGTGTTTTCCAATAAAAAAAAATCAAACTTGGAGTATAGAAAACATGTAATTCAGACGTTAATGGCTTAAAATGGTATTTCAGTTTAATTATTATTATCCGGACATGAAATTTTAAATCATTCCATTTTCACTCACCTGAATTCGTAATTCCTGCACGCTGATGTGATGATGGGGTCTAGCCGAGTGCGCCCTGCCCTCGTCGTCTCCCCCATACTTCAGCACGCCCTGCGATATCGGTATCTTCAGTCCGCCCGAAGAACTCACGGCCGAACTTCCGTTGTACCTTCCGATCTCGTTGCAGACCTTGCTGCCCTTCTCGGTCTGCTCGCTGAAACTCGACGTCTTCACGTTGTTCGCCACGTACAGCTGGGGAAAGTGCTCGATCTTCTTCTTCGGAGAGACCATCCTATCGGTAGTGCCCTGGGAAGAAACGTTCGCGGCCGAAGGGCTCTCCTTTTGCGGCTCGATTGTTTCGATCGTCGGGTGATATGCGGACTGGTCGTTGCGGGCATTGCTCGATGGCCTAAAATAAAAAAGAAGACAGTTTTTAATTTTGATTTTTTTCTTCTCGCCAATTCCATTGTTTTTAAGAGGCTCAAGTGGGCCTTCTGGAAATTCTGATCACGTATACCTTTTTTACTTTCTTGATTTTTTTTTCAAAAATTTTTTTTACGGAAATATCCGTTTTGGGGTCCCTAAATACAATTTCAACAATTTCTGGAAAAAAAAATTGTGTCTGTGTGTGTGTATGTGAGTGTGTGTGTGTGTGTGTGTGTCTGGCTGTCTGTGCGCGCTGTATCTTAAAAACTAATACAACAATTGATATGAAACTTTGAACATCCGTCTTATTTGATAATCTGAAGAACTGAAAAGCTTTTGATAAAATTTCGTACACCGAAAGTGGGCGTTTACCATAACTGTTTTTTGTTTTTTGCCAATATTTTCTTAAATATGAAAAATATCACAAAAACATTTAAACAAACATTGAAGACAAGAAAGAAATGAACATCTTTTGCTTGAAAACATTTTTCATAAAATCAGTTTTTTTCGAGAAAAAAATTTATTATTTTTTAATTTTTGGTTTATAATTATGAAATGATAATAGTTACAGCAAATTTGTGTTAATAATAATTGTAGATAATGCCAAAATGAACAACTTATAAAGAATAAGTTTTTTTCGAAATCACTTTAGTTTTTGAGTAAACTGAGTTTTTGAATTTGAAGTATAATTTTTCCATCTTTCAAAATTTTGACGTTTTAAACGTCAGTTTCATCCGAGTTTACATAACGCTTGATGTACATTTAAAATATGATTTCAATTGAAAATAATCATGAAAACGTAAATATAAATGGCTATGATATCATCAAGTCGGAGAAAGTAACATGATGGCCACATCATCATTTTTCAATATGCATTCCTATCAAAATGTATGCGTGTTTGCTTCTGCGAGCTGTATCTCAAAAACTACTACTTGAATTAACATCAAACTTTAAACATAAGTCTTATTTGATAGTCCGAAGAACTAAAAAGCTTTTGGTAAAATTTCATACACCAGAAGTAAATGTTTACCTTAATCGTTTTTTGTTTTTCTCCGATAATTTTTTAAATATAAAAAGTTCTATAATAGCACTCAAACAAATCTTGAAGAAAGCAAAGAAATGAACATCTTTTGTTTGAAAATATTTTTCGTAAAATGTATGGTTTTTGAAAAATAATAGCAATTAATTTTTTTTTGTAATTTTTGATTTAAAATTATAATTTTGACGTTTTAAACTTCAGTTACAAAACCCTCTATGCACATTTAAGATTTCCTTTAAATTGAAAATAAACCATGAAAGTGTAAACATGTATTAACTCCATTAATGACTGCAAATTAATCCAAGAAGACATTAATAGTATTAATCAATGGTGTATTCTAAATAAATTATTTTTAAATAAGAAAAAGTGTAACTCCATTTCATTCTGTAGACGTGCTAGTTGCATCGACTTTACTTACTCGATCGATTCGCTGCCTCTAGCAAAAAAAAATGAGGTAAACGACTTAGGGGTACTGTTCGATCATAAACTGACATTTAATTCACATATTTCAAACGTTTGTGGTAAGGCAGTAAGAATGTGGGGTTTTGTGTGGCATATTAGTAAACATCTTAACGTAAATTGTATAAAAACTTTATATTGCGCCTTGGTTCGCTGTCACCTAGAATATGCTTCTGTCATTTGGTCGCCTCATACATTAGCAAACAAAACAGCATTAGAAACTGTACAAAAAAAATTTCTTAGGTCTATAGAATATAAAACTGGCTCCGTCCATATTCAGGGAGCTTATTCGAATATTATGAGTCGGTTACGGATACATGATTTGGAGGACCGTAGATGTCTTTCAGATTTGTGTGTATTGCATAAATTGGTGAACGGTATGATTGATTGCACTTATCTTGTAGAGCAACTGGACTTTCATTTCTCTGACAACAATCGCCTGCTGAGATGCAAACCTTTATTCCGCGAGAAAACTTTCTTGACTAATTACAGCGGCAATAATTCTATTAGTCGAATTATACGTTACGCAAATTTATACAATATACATGACTGGTTCGACATTTTTAACTCCTCATACGCCTCATTTAAGTTTTCTTTTAAGAGACACTTCAAATAGACAAATAGATTGTTGATCTCTGCGCTTGTATTGCTTGCTGCAATTGTATGTGTGTGTATATATATTTTACTTGTTTGTTAAATATAATCATTATTTGTTTTACATATATGTTTAGTACTTAAGTTGTTATATAAATTGTATAAATCTTTATTGTAATAGGGGTTTCCCGTTTTTAAATAAATAAAAATAAAATAAAATAAAGAACTATACCATCAAATCGGAGAAAGTAACATGATGGCCACATCACCATTTTTTTGTTTCTTTTGCCATTATTTTAGAGTTTCGGGTCGTATCTTATTTTGAGCTTGTAATATTTTTGGGGCAAATTATTTCTAGACCAGAATTTTTATGTATTTTAGATTTTTTGCCTGTTTCTTCGATTTTTTTCCTTTAAATTCTTGATTTCTTTTCATAAATATTCTTTATTTTGGTCCCAATTTTAAAATTATCTGTTGAAATTTTCAATTTTTTTGGCCAGCATTTTTATTTTTAAGCTCGTGCTTTCGTTTTTTGATCTAAATTTTCGATTTTTTGCCACAATTGTTGAATTTTGACTTCTATTTTGGATTTTTTGGTCTAAATTTTTTATTTTCTGTCCTACGGTTTCTTCATTTGGCCAAATTTTTTAACTTTTTGGTCTGCATTTTTTATTTTCAGGCCCGTGTTTTCGATTTTTTGGTCTAAATTTTCGATTTTTTGACCACAACTGTTATATTTTGACCTGTATTTTCCTTTACTTGAATTTTTTTTATCTGCATTTTTTTATCTCTGGCCTGTAACTTCGTTTTCTATTCCAATTTTTTTATTTTTGGCCTAAATATTCTTTATTTTGGCCTAAATTTTCGAATTGTGTGTTAAAAGTTTCGATTTTTGGGTTCGAATTTTTGATATTTAGGTCCTAATTGTTGGTTTAAGTTTTAGCTTTTTTGTGTTACACTCGTATTTTAAATTTTTTAATCTGAATTATTGATTTTTTGCGGGTATTTTCGAGTTTTTTTTTGTTGGTTTTTGATTTTTTACCCTTTACTTTAGATTTTTAACCAGAATTATTGTTTTTTATTTTAATTTTTTTTTTGCATTCTTTTCAAGTTTCTGGTCGAAAACTTATTTTGAGCCAAAAAGTTATTTTTGGGGCCAGCTAATTATTTTTTTCTATTACTTGAATTTACAATAATTTGGTCTGCATATTTTTGGTTCATATTTTAGATCTTTACCTGTGTTTTCGCCTCAATTTATTCAACATTTTTGGTTTTTTTGCCTAAATAATCTACATTTTAGATGTGTTTGTTGAAATTTTCGATTTTTTAGTTTGCGTTTTTTTTTTATGTTTAGGCCATAGTTTTCGATATTTGAATTTTTTTGGGCCTATATTTTAGTTTTATTGTGGAATTATTGATTTCTATCAGCGAATTTTTGATTGGCGAATATTTTAGATTTTTAACCTAAAGCAGCGATTTTTTATTTTTTGCCAGTATTTTGAAGGATTTAGTCTACTCGTCAAATCGGAGAAAGTAACATGATGGCCACATCACCATTTTTTTCTTATAAATTCCATAGTTTTTTTTTTTAAGTGGGCGGTCTGAAATCTCTGATCACGTGTGCCTTTTTTCTTAACAATACCATTGATTTTTTAAGAGGTTTAAGTGAACCTTCTGAAAACTCTGATCACGTATGCCTTTTTTCTTACAAATTCCATTGAATTTTTAAGAGGCTCAACTGGGCCTTCTGAAAACTCTGATCACGTGTGCCTTTTTTCTTATAAATTCCATAGTATTTTTTAATGTGGACGGTCTGAAAACTCTGATCGCGTGTGCCTTTTTTTAAATACCATTGATTTTTGAAAAGCTTAAGTGAACCTTCTGAAAACTCTGATCACGTATGCCCTTTTCTTATCAATTCCATTGTTTTTTAAGAGGCTCAAGTGGGCCTTCTGAAAACTCTGATCACGTGTGCCTTTTTTCTTATAAATTCCATAGTATTTTTTAATGTGGACGGTCTGAAAACTCTGATGACGTGAGCCTTTTTTTAAATACCATTGATTTTTTAAAGGCTTAAGTGAATCTTCTGAAAACTTTGATCACGTATGCCTTTTTCTTATCAATTCCATTGTTTTTTAAGAGGCTCAAGTGGGCCTTCTGAAAACTCTGATCACGTGTGCCTTTTTTCTTATAAATTCCATAGTATTTTTTAATGTGGACGGTCTGAAAACTCTGATCACGTGAGCCTTTTTTTAAATACCATTGATTTTTTAAAGGCTTAAGTGAATCTTCTGAAAACTTTGATCACGTATGCCTTTTTCTTATCAATTCCATTGTTTTTTAAGAGGCTCAAGTGGGCCTTCTGAAAACTCTGATCACGTGTGCCTTTTTTCTTATAAATTCCATAGTATTTTTTAATGTGGACGGTCTGAAAACTCTGATCACGTGAGCCTTTTTTTTAAATACCATTGATTTTTTAAAGGCTTAAGTGAATCTTCTGAAAACTTTGATCACGTATGCCTTTTTCTTATCAATTCCATTGTTTTTTAAGAGGCTCAAGTGGGCCTTCTGAAAACTCTGATCACGTGTGCCTTTTTCTTATAAATTCCATAGTATTTTTAAATGTGGGCGGTCTGAAAACTCTGATCACGTGTGCCTTTTTTCATTTCCCCTTTTTCATTATAATTATTTCACTTTTTCCATGTTCCTTGACTTGAATCGAAATAAGATTAGCTATTCGTTCCTTCTGTTCCCTTTTTATTTTCTCTTATACACATTAATATCAATTATTGTGAAAACGTGAAAAATTTGCAGATGAAACAAGGTTGAGATTTTTTTTTGTTTCGATGTAATGATGATCGATCGCCCAGATAGACTAATACATTTTTAATTTTTTTTTTGACAGGCTGAGCCATTCAGTCACACACGGCTGTTATTTTTGTATTTATTTATGAATAATTGAAATAAATGAAAAAAATGAATAATGTAAGACGGACCCGAACGAATACTTCTCGATCTCCGAAAAATCTTCCGCCCGGGATGGGAATCGAACCCACGCGGCCGCGGTGTAGTTAATTAATTTTGTATTTCCATAAATATATTTTCCGATTTAAAAAATATACATCAACAATTCAAAAAATATTACGTTTTTAACAATTACACCAGCATAAACATAATTTTTAGTTTGGAAACGTGTACATTTCGCCGAAATGGCATTTAGTAATTAATTTAACTTCTAATTACACCTGTCCCGGTGTATTAATTAGTTTCCTCCCGACGCTGAGAATGTCGACGTTTCGTAAAAGTTAATGTATGCTCGCAATTGTTCACTTACCCGGGCGTAAATTTTCACCTTTTCATATGTTTTCCTTTCATAATTCGCACCGGAAATAATTAGAAATGCGATTATTACTTTTTTCATTAAACGTGCGACGCGGCTTACGGCATGTACGAAACGAGTGTTAATTGACGCAGTCGGTAGGATTCCAACTTGAACAATTGAAGTTTCTAATTTAAAATTGTAATTAATATTAAGCAACATTGTGGAAGCGTACATATTGGATGGATGGTACGAATTTGGAAACATTTACGCTCTTTCCTCGAGGCATTATTTATCTACAATTTTTAAATTCCTCAAATGCAATTTTCGTTCTCTAAAGTTCAAGTTTTGAGGGTTGCTGTGCTATTTTCATATAAATGTTTTCAGAAAACCTTAAGAATAAACTCATTGTATGTATTTGTAAATTTTGGTGCCATTTCCGTGAGGCATTAATTTTTTACAATTTTTCAATTCTTTTAGAACAATTTTTTTTATCTTCAGTTGAAGTTTCGAGTTATTGTCAGCAGCGAATTGTCAATTTTTTTTAGGAAATCTAAAGAATAAACTCACTCTGGATGGATTTGTAAATTATTGTGCCATTTCCGTCAGAAATTAATTTTTTACAATTTTTCAATTCTTTTAAAGCAATTTTTGTTTTCTTCAGTTGAAGTTTTGAGTGTTGCCTTTTAATTTTCAGCAGTGAATTTTCAATTGTTTTTAAGAAAATCTCAAGAATAAACTCATATTGAATGGATTTGTATATTTTGGTGCCATTTCCGCCAGGAATTAATTTTTTACAATTTTTCAATTCCTTGAATGCAATTTTCGTTTTCTTCAGTTGAGGTTTTGATTGTTGCTATTTTATTTTCAGCAGCGAATTGTCAATTTTTTTTAGAAGATCTCAAGAATAAACTCATTCTGGATGGATTTGTATATTTTGGTGCCATTTCCGCGAGGAATTAATTTTTTACACTTTTTCAATTCCTTTAATGCAATTTTCGTTTTCTTTAGTTGAAGTTTTGAGTGTTCTATTTTATTTTCAGTAGCGAATTATCAATTTTTTTTAGAAGATGTCAAGAATAAACTAATTCTAGATGGGTTTGTAAATTTTGGTGCCATTTCCGCCAGGAATTAATTTTTTACAATTTTTTAATTCCTTCGATGCAATTTTAGTTTTCTTCAATTAAAAAATACATGAAAAACATCCGAAAAATTACTTGAAAACCATCAAATCGAAAAAAGAAAAAAATCAACAGTTTTTTCAAACTTTTATTCCAATTTCGTTAAATTGTGCACCTTAGAAAAAACAGAATTTTCTAAAAATGTAAATAAATACTATGAATGTTGAATTATATCATTTTTTCTCTTCGTTTTATATTTTCTTTTTCAATTTCAAAGACGTGAAAATGAAAAAAAAATAATTGAAAATTAGCGTTTTTTTCAAAACTAATTATTTAAACAAAAATTATACAACGGGTACATCAATATTCCTTTTTTATACCATCAAAAAAATTGAAAATCTTGGATTTTCTTTCGGATTGCGTTTTTAACGTTGAAAAGTGTTCAAAAATTCTGGTTTTGAGATAATTTGAAAATGTTGATTTTTTTAGATTGCGTCAAGTGTTCACAAAATTTGGTTTTGAGATAATTTGAAAATCTTGATTTTTTTATTGCGCTTTAAACCTTGAAAAGTGTTCAAAAATGCATATCTCTTGAGATTCAATGTATTTTCGAAATCCGAAATTATTTTGGAAGAACGACAAATTGTTCATTC
Source organism: Ocypus olens (assembly GCA_910593695.2). Taxonomy (NCBI): domain Eukaryota; kingdom Metazoa; phylum Arthropoda; class Insecta; order Coleoptera; family Staphylinidae; genus Ocypus; species Ocypus olens. The sequence continues at coordinate 45,933,797 of OU343054.1, forward strand.
ATTTTAATTTTGTGAAATTTTCCACAGCCCGAAAGATACAATCTTTTAGATATGTGTATTTCTGTTAAAGAAAGTTAATAAACATGAAAAACATCAGAAAAATTACTTAAAAACCATCAAATTGAAAAAAGAAAAAAATTACATTACAATTACAATTTTTTAAAACTTTTATTACAACTTTGTTCAATTGTGCACTTAAAAAAAAAAACAAAAAATTGGCGAATTTTCTAAAAATATAAATTAATACTGTGAATGTTGAATTGTATCATTTTTTCTTGTCATTTCAGACTTGAAAATAAAAAAAATCATTTAAAATTAGCGTTTTTTCAAAACCCAAATTGTTCTAAAAAAAATACATAACGGACGACACATCAGTATTCCTTTTTTATACCATCAAAAAATTTGAAAATTTCGGATTTTCTTTCGGAGTGCGTTTTTAACGTTGAAAAGTATTCAAAAATCCTTAACTCCTTTGAAAGTCAATGTATTTTCGAAAACCAAAATTATTTTGAAAGAATTAGAAATTGTTCACCTCAATTTTGCGAAATTTTCCACAGCCCGAAAGATACAATTTTTTTGGATATGTGTATATGTTTTAAACAAATTTAATAAACATGAAAAACATCAGAAAAATTACTTCAAAACCATCAAATAAAAAAAAAGAAAAAAATTACATCAACGGTTTTTTAAAACTTTTATTCCAACTTCTTTGAATTGTGCACTTAAAAAAAAAACAGAAAATTGGCGGATTTTCTAAAAATATAAATTAATACTGTGAATATTAAAATTATATAATTTTTCTCCTCGTTTCGTATTTTCTCTTTAAATTTCAAAGCTTGAAATTAAAAAAAACATTTTTTTCAAAACCCAAATTGTTAAAAGAAAAGTTACATGATGGTCACATCAGTGTTCCATTTTTATGCCATCAAATCGAAAAAAAGAAACGAATAAGTTACAATTTTTTTAAACTTTTATTTCTTTTATAACATCAAATCGAAAAAAGAAAAAAACAATACATCAATTTTTTTTTATTCCAATTTCGTCCGATTGTCCACTTTTCAAAAAAAAAACAAAACATTGGCAAATCTTCTAGAAATATAAATTCATTATGTGAATGTTAAATTACATAATTTTTTCTCCTCGGTTCATATTTTCTTTTTCATTTTCGAACACTTCAAAATTAGCGTTTTGTTTTTTCAAAATCCAATGTGTTTAAAAAATGACATATTTCTTAACTTTTATTCCGACTTTGCTCAATTGGACATTTTTTCAAAAATGCATCACCAGAAAGTTGGCGCATTTTCTGAAAATGTAAATTAATATTGTGGATTTAATTTAACTTTCATATGATTTTATCTTCTCGTTTTATATTTTCTTTTTAATTTCAAAGACTTTTTTTTGAACGGATTTATTTCAATTTTTGTTTTCTTCGCTTTGTATCCTTAACGTTGAAAAGTCTACAAAAATTCATAGCTCACCTGAAAATTAATCAAAGTGAGAGAGATACTTTTTCAAATGACCTCAACAGGCATTTGACCGGAGGTCAACTACAATAACAAATATTAATAATAATACATAAACATTTTGCAAAAAAAAAAATGAAAATCTTGATTTTTTTTTCGGTTTGGATTTTTAACTTTGAAAGAAAATGATAAAAAACTTGAAAATCTTGGAATTTTTTTCGGATTGCGTTTTTAGCGTTGAAAAGTGTTCCGTAACTTTAACTTTTACAAATGACCTCAACAGGCATTTACAATACAATAACAAATATTAATAATAATTAATTGGATCTGAAGTATGGCTTGTTCGTTTGTCTAAGGATGAAGTTTTAAAATCAAACTGATTTTGAAAGAATGACAAATTTAACGTAATTTTTACGGAATCAAAAATCAAAATCAGCAACAAAAATTTTCGAAAAATATCAATACCAATATATCTTCACTGAAAACAACGTTTTTTAAGTCGCATTTAATTTTTGCGAAATTTCGCCTCAGAGTTTATTTTTTTCACCAAAGTAGTCGATGCCACAAAAAACAAAATTTTCATAAATTAACCTTAAAATCGGCATATTCTCAAAAACCATTTACATACCAACGATTATCATCCGGAACACCACTACACTTCTTATTAAAGTAATAAGCCTCCATCCCCAGCGGAAAATCGTCACAATCAAAAAAATCATCTTCGAGGCAGCATTCGGGCACGTTCAAATCGTTGATGAGTTGCGAAGCGAACGAGAACGTATTTTTGAAGACGACATTGATCAAACGGCTGTCCTGCACCGAGTCCAGACTCATGAGCTCGTCCACCTTTTCGTTCAGCACCACCGAATTTCGAAAATCCGCGTTATTATTCTCGTCGACCTGATCGTTGACGTAAATCACCGACTTGTGCAGGCTCTCCGTGATCTTTTCGTTCTTCGTCTGGATCACTTTGCTCTCGGTGATCTGGTGGATGTTGTCGGCGCTCGAGTTGATCGTCGAAAATTTTTCCGCCCTGTCGAAGTTCGCGTCGCCGAAAAAGGTGTACTTTTTCGGCTCCTGCTTCCGCCGCATGATCACATTCTTGACGAGGGCCGTCGACTTCGATAGGATGAAGTTGCTGGTGGCGACTTTGCTGTCGGTCAGCTTCAGGTCGCAGCCTGTCAGCTCCAGGCACAAAATGCACTTGCAATTTTGATCGCAGCGCATTCTTCTAAAGTCAAAACGCATGTTCCATAATTCTTTAATTGTTTTATTTTAAATTCTTGCACTGCTTGTTTGTTTAAAATTTTTCTTGCGAGGAGAAGCACGTTTCGTTTAGTTCTTCACGGCGCGATGATTAAGAACTAACTGAATAGCTAATGAAACAATCGAGCGACGCAGATGTGGTACATTTCCCACCATTGTCTTCAATTTCCTTTCAAGATCAACAAAACATAACATCATTATTGTCTTCTTTTCATTCACTACTACCAGCCACTTTTCTCTGTATCTTGAATTCAAAGAAAACCTGTAAATTCTCGTGAATAGTTTGTAAATATATGCCAGTCAGATGTTTCAAAGGGAGGGGAGAGGGTAAAGTAAACGGTCATTTTATTATTTCTAGGTCATTTCATCAGTAATGTTGGAAATTCAAAAATTGTCAATAGACAGGCGTTTGTAGGTTAAGTTAAAAAGAAAAGGAATGGTAGTGGGTGGGCTCTATCCTACCCTCCAAACTGTAGAACTTACACGTGGGCTTCACGGATGGAAAATCACGAATTATTTATCAAAATTTTGACTTTCTGTTTAATTTTCATAAATTAATTCATTTGCAAAAATCCTGGGTTATGTTTTACTGATTGAATTGTAGGATAGGGCCCACCCACCACCCTTAGCATCCAACTATACTTAACCTATAAACCTATGTTCTATTTAATATTATTTCTGTCATTTCAACAGTAATGTTGGAAATTAAAAAATTATCAATAAACAGGCGTTTGTAGGTTAAGTTAAAGAGAAAAGCAATGGCGGCGGATAGGCTCTATTCTACCATCCAAATTGTAGAACTTACACGTGGGCTTCATGGATGGAAAATCACGAATTATTTATCAAAATTTTGACTTTCTGTTTAATTTTCATAAATTAATTCATTTGTAAAAATCCTGGGTTATGTTTTACTGGTTGGATTGTCGGATAGGGACCACCCGCCACCCTCAGTATCCAACTGTACTTAACCTATAAACATATGTTCTATTTAATATTATTTCTAGGTCATTTCATCAGTAATGTTGGAAATTCAAAAATTGTCAATAAACAGGCGTTTGTAGGTTAAGTTAAAAATGAAAGGAATGGTGGTGGGTGGGCTCTATCCTATTCTCCAAACTGTAGAACTTACACGAGGGCTTTACGGACGGAAAATCACGAATTATTTACCAAAATCTTGAATTTCTGTTTTATTTTCATAAATTAATACATTTGTAGAAATGCAGGGTTTTACTGGTTTGATTGTAGGATAAGGCCCACCCACCACTCTTGGTATCCAACTGTACCTATAAACCTATAAACCTATATTCTTTTTAATATTATTTCTGTCATTTCATCAGTAGTGTTGGAAATTCAAAAAATGTCAATAGACAGGCGTTTGTAGGTTAAGTTAAAGAGGAAAGGAATGGCGGTGGGTGGGTTCTATTCTACCCTCCAAAACTGTAGAACTTACAAGAGGGCTTTACGGATGGAAAATCACGAATTATTTATCAGAATCTTGACGTTCTGTTTTATTTTCATAAATTAATACATTTGTAGAAATACAGGGTTTTACTGGTTGGATTATAGCATAAGGCCCACCCACTACTCTTGGTATCCAACTATACTTAACCTATAAACATATGTTCTATTTAATATTATTTCTGTCATTTCATTAGTAATGTTGGAAATTCAAAAATTATCAATAAACAGCCGTTTTTAGGTTAAGTTAAAGAGAAAAGGAATAGTGCTGGGTGGGCTCTATCCTACTATCCAAACTGTAGAACTTACACAAGGGCTTTACGGATGGAAAATCACGAATTATTTATCAAAAACTTGACTTTTTGTTTTATTTTCATAAATTAATTCATTTGTAAAAATCCTGGGTTATGTTTTACTGATTGGATTGTAGGATAGGACCCACCCACCACCCTTAGAATCCAAATATACTTAACCCATAAACCCATGTTCTATTTATGATTATTTCTATGTCATTTCAACAGTAATGTTGGAAATTCAAAAATTATCAATAAACAGGCGTTTGTAGGTTGAGTTAAAGAGAAAAGCAATGGTAGTGGGTGGGCTCTATCCTACCCTCCAAACTGTAGAACTTACACGTGGGCTTCACGGATGGAAAATCACGAATTATTTATCAAAATTTTGACTTTCTGTTTTATTTTCATAAATTAATTCATTTGCAAAAATCCTGGGTTATGTTTTACTGGTTGCATTGTAGGATAGGGCCCACCCACCACCCTTAGCATCCAACTATACTTAACCTATAAACCTATGTTCTATTTAATATTATTTCTGTCATTTCATCAGTAATGTTGGAAATTCAAAAATTATCAATAAACAGGCGTTTGTAGGTTAAGTTAAAGAGGAAAGGAATGGCGGTGGGTGGGCTCTATTCTACCCTCCAAACTGTAGAACTTACACGAGGGCTTTACGGACGGAAAATCACGAATTATTTACCAAAATTTTGAATTTCTGTTTTATTTTCATAAATTAATACATTTGTGGAAATACAGGGTTTTTCTGGTTGGATTGTAGAATAAGGCCCACCCACCACTCTTGGTATCCAACTGTACTTAACCTATAAACCTGTGTTCTATTTAACATTATTTCTGTCATTTCATCAGTAATGTTGGAAATCCAAAAATTATCAATAAACAGGCGTTTGTAGGTTAAGTTAAAGAGGAAAGGAATGGCGGTGGGTGGGCTCTATCCTATCCTCCAAACTGTAGAACGTAGACGAGGGCTTTACAGATGGAAAATCACGAATTATTTATCAAAATCTTGACGTTCTGATTTATTTTCATAAATTAATTCATTTGTAGAAATCCTGGGTTTTACTGGTTGAATCGTAGGATAGGGCCCACCCACCATCCTTAGCATCCAACTATACTCAACCTATAGACCTTTGTTCTATTTATTATTATTTCTAGGTCATTTCATCAGTAATGTTGGAAATTCAAAAATTATTGATAAACAGGCATTTGTAGGTTAAGTTAAAGAGGAAAGGAAAGGCGGTGGGTGGGTTTTATGCTACCCTCCAAACTGTAGAACTTACACGAGGGCTTTACGGACGGAAAATCACGAATTACTTACCAAAATCTTGAATTTCTGTTTTATTGTCATAAATTAATACATTTGTAGAAATACAGGGTTTTACTGGTTGCATTGTAGGATAAGGCCCACCCACCACTCTTGGTATCCAACTGTACTTAACCTATAAACCTATGTTCTATTTAATATTATTTCTGTCATTTCATCAGTAATGTTGGAAATTCAAAAATTATCAATAAACGCGCGTTTGTAGGTTAAGTTAAAGAGGAAAGGAATGGCGGTGGGCGGGCTCTATTCTACCCACCAAACTGTAGAACTTACACGAGAGCTTTACGGATGCAAAATCACGAAAATCTTGACTTTGTTTTATATTCATAAATTAATTAATTTCTAGAAATCCTAGGTTATGTTTTACTGATTGGATTGTAAGATAGGGACCACCCACCACCATTAGTATCCAAATTAACAAAAACTACAAACCTGCGTTTTATTTAATATAATTTCCGTTACTTCATGTTGGAAATAATTAACAATTATCAATAAACCGAGGTTTGTAGGTTAACTTTAAGAGAATACGAAGGGCGGTGGGTGGGCTCTATACTACTTATCAAACAGCTAAACATACACTAGAGTCATGAACCATGAATTAATCATCAATGCATTGACTTTATGTTTTATTTTTCTCTCAAATTAATTCATTTGTAACCACCAGTTTTAAAGATAGGGCCCGCCCACCACCCCTACTATCCAAATTAGCATAAACTACAAAGCTATGATTTATTCAATATAATTTCTATTATTTCATCAGTGATGAAATAATTAACAATGGTCTATTGACAACCGAGATTTGTAGGTTATGTTTGAGAGAATACGAAGGGCGGTATCGTTCCTCCCAAACAGCAGAACCTATACGAGGGTTTTTCCGGTGGACCATGAATTAATCATCAATATGTTGACTTTCCGTTTTCTTTCTCTTTCGTAAATTAAATAATTTCTAGAAATCGCGGGTTTTGTTTTACTGTCTGGATTTTAAGATAGGGCCCACCCACCACTGATTTACTGTCTGGATTGTAAGATATAGCCCGCCCCCCACCACTAACTATTTTAACATAGCTAACAAACTTCTGTTTCATTTTTTGAAGTTTCTTGTCAAATCAATTGTGTTGCTGGCAATTTAAATTCTTCTGAGAAACCATGTTTGCGGAGGAAGGAGGGTGGGCTCTACCCTACCCTCCAAACAACTGAACATACACGAGGGTTTTACAGGTGAAAAAACATTAATTATTCAAAGAAATGTTGACTTTATGTTTTTCCTTCGAATACTTAATTAAATTATAGAGGTGGGTGGGCGCTATCCTACTCTCCATACAACAGAACATACACGAGGGTTTCACAGGTGGAAAACCATTAATTATTCAATGAAATGTTGACTTTCTGTTTTTTTTCTCTCAATACCTACTTATTTAAATTGTAGAGGTGGGTGGGCGCTATCCTATCCTCTAAACAACATAACATTTTACAGGTGGAAACTCATTAATTATTCAATGAAATGTTGACTTTCTATTTTTTCTTCCAATACTTAATTGAATTGTAGAGGTGGGTGGGCGCTATGCTATCTTTCAAACAACAGAACATATCACAGGTGGAAAACTATTAATCATTCATTGAAGTGTTAACTTTCGGTTTCTTTTTTTTCAATAATTTTTTTTCAATAATAATAATAATTAAATTGTAGACTCTGTGGGTTGTGTTTTACTTGTGGAATGGGGCCCACCCACATTATAGGCTAGGTTACAGCCTATAAACTCTTGTTTTGCACAATTTAATTTGTAATATTCTAGTTCAATAGATTTTATGTACATATACAGGGTGTTCCATTTTTGAGTTGAACACCAAAATTGATTTTTTCTAAATGGAACACCCAATATTTTGTTCAATATTTAGATAGGCCACTTCAAAAGCAACTGTACATATACAGGGTGTCACAACAGTCGGACGATTGTACCCACACTAAAAGCTGCAAGAAAAATCTGTTGATGTAATATCATAGATCGTGTCTGAATGCATGTTCTAAAAATATTGTCATATATATACAGGGTGTTCCATTTTTAAGTTAAACTAGCAACTTAGCAACTAGGATGCTTTAATAGTCAATTGTTTAGTTACTCCTTCACACCTCCGCCATTTTGAAAGAATAATTTCTTTTTATTTAGTTTTTTATTTTCCATTACTTCAGCTTTTAATGAGTTGTCAGTTTGTAGCGATGTTGTGATGAATTCATACAGGGTATTCCAAAAATATACATTTTCTCAATTTTGAAATAGAACGCCCTGTATATTTAATATACAAAATACAGCTTTGGTCTTTAACTCAAAAATAGAACACCCTGTATATATAAAAATATAATTAGAATATGCATTCGGATACGTTCTATGATCATCCGGAAACGTATTTTCTCGAAGCTTTTAGTGTGTTCACGATCTTCTTGGGACACCTTGTATACGTAATTATATAGTGCGTGCCTAAAGTATGGAATAAATTCAGTAAAACCGATTTTTGGAAAAATCTTTCTTTTACTCGAAAAATTTCTTATTTTTATACTGCCAATTCAACAATGAAAAGATCTCTCAAAATCAAGAACAAAAATAAGGGGTTCTCGTTTAAAAACAAAATCGATGACATCATTACTCAAAAACAAATGACGACTTAAAATCGACTTATGCAAAAATGTATGTTTTTATCAAAGAAAATCGAGGATTTTTTCAAAAAATATTTATTTTGGTTTTACTGTATATATTCTATACTTTAGGCGCGCACTGTATATTATTTAATGCATCGTTAAAAATTGAGTTCACAAAGTCACAAAGAAAGACTTGGTGGTGTAGTGGGTTAGAGCGCGAGCATCTTCCTGCTGCCTCACGAGTCGAGCGGGTTCAATTCCTCGCCCGGGCGGAACATTTTTATAATCGAGAAATATCCGCTCGCATCCGAGATTGATGTATTTGTCTTTCATTGTTCATTCGTTCATTTAATTTCCAATGTATGCACGCCCTGAGCTGACCATATGGACTTGCGTCAGAGGTGTATAAGTCAAAATCTCTTCTCAATTTTTGCCTCATGGCTGTTTGATTTTGTTGTAATAAGTTGCATCAACTACTCCGTTATCGTTGTTTCAAGGTAGAGAGAGAGTGAGACAATACATTTATTGAGACACTTTTACTACAGGTAATTGACCAGAGATCTTTCAGCCTTCAAGGTAAATTTATTTAATAATTTAAAATACCTGATTATGGATGTATAAATAAATTTATTTAATAATTTTAAATATCTGATCATCGATGAATAAATAAATGGCTTAACGAATACACTGTTTGAAGCTTCAGAATTTCCTTTTACGTAGCAGATTTTTCGCTGTAAAAATACTCACATCCACAATGCGGAGAAAAGAGAACAATTTCGGGCTAAAATATGCGCATGTAATTTTGTATATTATTTATTTCTACGGGGAGCACTTTATTAGGACCTGTTTTTCTTTCGTGGATATTAAAGACGACATGAAGAAAAAAACGTAACCGTAAATATGTAATGCGAGTCTCTAGAGCCATTTGCATTTCAAGTACATTCAGGAAACCGATTACAAACGTTTCAGTTTTTGACAAGTCTCACTTAAAAAAGCATTTTAAGCCAAACAAATAATATTGACCAGCTGGTCAACGCTGTTTGCCACAATTTATAAATTGTGAAAGAAGTTAAAAAAAAAATGTTCTAGAAGTCAACTAATTTGTAGTCTCAATAAATCTTAATTTTGCAGAGTCGCAAACTGGTTGAATATTTATACAGTGCGAACGTTGGCTGTGGAACGCTCCAAATAAAAAATTCCACAGCCAACGTTCGCACTGATTTTTCTCCATACTGTATAAGCTGAATCTAGCCACAACAGTGGTCTGGCAGAAAGTAAGTGGACCCTTGCTCGAATAGCCCTTCGCCAACCTTTGAAACTTAATATTATCTAATAAGACTATCAAAATTCCCTATTTGAGGTGATTTTCTTGCGGATTTTACCACCGCGTTTAAAGTTTCTTCCGTGTTCGAAAACTTCAAAGAGATTTGATTTAACACGGAGAAATCAGATTTTAAATAAATTTAATAAAAACGAAATATAGCTTGAATTTCATAAGACATCTTTATTACATTTATTTAATGCACCTGCAACAGGTGAGTTCGTCTCAAATTTATTTCTTTAGTGACATTTTTTAATATTTTTTTAAGATTAAAATTTGTACCTGCCCAACTTATTTTATGTTTTGAAAAAAATGAATTATTATAATGATAAAATTTATCTGTAATTGTATTGAACTACCAAAAATGATGGTTAGAGATCCATTCAACTCTTTCCAATTGGTGATGACGATCTGTAATTGTATCCTAATTTTCTATGGAAATTTGTTACATGTGTATAAAATAGTGAAATTTTCTCGTTGGATATAATTACTTTTCTTTGTATTAATTATCATTAAAAGAAAGTGTTGCGCTGTGGAAAAAGACGCACTGAATCCTCCCAACTTTTTCCCCGAGAGAAACAAGAGCTCGGGCGCGCGTCATGGCCAAACAATTAAATCTCATTCTCATGATTTTTGCGCCATTATTTGTAATGTGAGAACATTTCGATGGCAGAACGAGAAGAAATTCAGCCATTGATAGAAAGTATAAAATTTGCACCGAAGAAAGTATGTGAATAATACACAACCATTGTCAGCTGAAGAACAAAAAATATAATTATATGATATATATAGATATAGATATTTTTACAAGGTTGATTTCTATCCAATTATTGTTCACATGGCTGGAACTAATCAAGATCGGACGGATAATTAAATTCGCCGGATTTAATCACCTTTCGGTTACATTTACACGCCGATTGCGCTTGAAATGATGGCGAATTTAAGCCAGATCATTAACAATGGGGTTGGATAATCGTACAATGGCGGAATTAACAATTTTCCATTAAATTCTCCCCGAATTTCCTTCCTGCTTCTCGAGATAAGAAGTGCTACTTACTTGAAATTAATTATTATCTGAATATAAAAATAATTATAGGCGCTAAAAAATTAATAATTATGGCTGCCATCAATGATAGTTCGGAGGTGATTTTTTTTTTTTAATTTCAAAGTAATTTTTAACCTACTAAACAATGAGCAATATCGACGTTTAAATTCTCCGTTTATCTGACAATCCGCATTTGAGAGGCGATGGTCATATTGCGGCGTCGAATGCATTTTTAATATCCACCTGCAAATATGGCTCAAACCGCTTTAAAAAAATGATTAATATGACTTAAGATTAAATAATTTAGCAAAATCAAAAAACAATTTTTTTTTCAAATTTTCGGAATTTCCATCGTCTCGACATGAATATTTATTTCATTTTATTTATTTTTTTTATTTTTTTTTATTTTTATATCTACTAATTGAGTTTTAAAAACTTGAATTGTGAAAAAAGTGAAAGTCGTCGAGAGTTGAAATTTTGCAGACGTATAGAGGCCGCCAAAAGGTAAAAAAACTATTAGATTTTAGACATCAACCCCCACCCCCAGAGGGCGCGTTTTAAGGTACGCTCGATTTTTTTTTTCTCAGTTTGTGTAAAATTATCGATCGAGTCGATCCCGACCACTCCCACCCCTCTAGAACCAGCGCAACCTCCGCGGCGAATTTTTGAAAATCGAAAAAAAACATCGAAACGCGCCGGATCAGAAGTCGGTCGGCGACCGTATTTTTTTGAAATTAAAAACGATTTAAAAAAGACGTTCGGTGCCCGATTTTTGAACTTTTGCCAGAATCGGGCCACGCCCCCTTTTTTACTTCCGGGCGTACTTTCGGGGACGTATTTTTTTCCATGGAAATCGAAGAGATGAAACTTTCAGGGTAGGCGGGGGGTGGGACGAGCCATGATCGGTAATTTTTTCAAAACCCTCCAAACACCCCCCGCCCCTCCAGAGCGCGTTATTTGGCCCACCCCTTACATTTTTTCTTTCCTTTTTATTTCTTTCGAGAACGTATTTTTTTCTATTTATATCAAAGAGTTTAAACTTTTAGGGGGAGTTCGGGGTAAGACGAGCCTTCATCTGTATGTTTTTCAAAAAATTTAAAACACCCCCTACCCTTCCGGAGCGCGTCGCCTAGTTTTTCGTTTTTCTTCTTTTAGTGATTTATTTTTTCTTTTCAAATTGAAAAGCTGAAACTTTCAGGGATGCCAAAGGATATAACCGGCTTGCATTGGGAATTTTTTCAAAATTTTTGGAACTACCCTTATACTTCATTTGCACCCCGAGTTCTTTCGTTTCTTCTTTTAAGGGCGTATTTTTTTTTCTTTTCAATTCGAAAAGCTGAAACTTTCGGGGATGCCAGAGGATATAACTGGCTTTAATTAGGATTTTTTTCAAAAAATTTCAAACTACCCTTACGCTTCATTTTCGCAATTTTCATTGACTCGACATGATTATCTATTAATACTTTTTTCAAACACGCTAAACTCGCTACATTTTGGCATTTAAATCATCAAAATCAAATCAATTAATTTTTGTTTTAATCAAAAACTTGATTTTGAGCTCGAAAAATTTTGGATTTTAGCAATTTTTATTGTCTCTGTATGATTATATTTAATACCATTTAAAACACAATGAATTATCTATTATTTTTTTTAAATATAAAATATCGTAATCAAAACTTGCGTTTAACACACCTCAGCAATTTTTCAAAATCCAAAGCGCGATTTTTTTTACTTTTTCATTGATTCGACATGAATATTTCATAGTGCTTAGGGAAGTTAGGGAATTTTGCAAAATCAAAAATGTTACTTTGTTGACTTTGAATTTGGAGAATTTCGGATTTTGGCATTTTTGGTTAACTCAACACTTTCTTAAAATAAAATAAATTTTCTACATTTTATGATCAAAAACACGTTAAATTCAGCAATTTTTAAAAACATGATTTTGTTGACTTTAATCATGCGAATTTTTGTAATTTTCGTTGACTTGACATGAATCTTATTTTTTTTTTTAATCACTACTTTCTCTACATTTTAGCGTATAAATCATCACGATAAAAAAAAAACGCTCTCATCACCTCAGCATTTTTTTTAAATCAGAAACGGAATTTTGTTGCCTTTGAAACTTAGCTTTTATTTATATGTTTACATCTTAAATTTGAAAAAAATCACAACTTCCTTAAAAAGTGATTTTAATTGAGAAAACGAATGAATTGTGTTAAATAAATGCTACATCTGTAAATTGGCTAGTTTTTAAAATTTTCTGAACACCCTGTATATTTTTTCTATATTTTTAAACCTCACCCAAGTTTTTGTTTTCTTTGATCTTAAATTTTGAAAATCACAAATTCCTCAAAAACTGATTCTAATTGAGAAAACAAATTAATTGTGTTAAAAAATGATACATCAGTAAATTGGCTAGTTCTTGAAATTTTCTGAACACCCTGTATATTTTTTCTATATTTTTTTAACCTCACCCAAGTTTTTGTTTTCTTGTATCTTTAATTACGAAAAATCAGAACTTTCGTAAAAAGTGATTCTAATTGAGAAAACGAATAAATTGTGTTAAATAAATGATACATCTGTTAATTGGCTAGTTCTTGAAATTTTCTGAAGACCCTGTATATTTTTTCTATATTTTTTAAACCTCACCCAAGTTTTTGTTTTCTTGTATCTTTAATTTCGAAAAATCAGAACTTTCGTAAAAAGTGATTCTAATTGAGAAAACAAATTAATTGTGTTAAAAAATGATACATCAGTAAATTGGCTGGTTTTTGAAATTTTCTGAACACCCTGTATATTTTTTCTATATTTTTTAAACCTCACCCAAGTTTTTGTTTTCTTGTATCTTTAATTACGAAAAATCAGAACTTTCGTAAAAAGTGATTCTAATTGAGAAAACAAATTAATTGTGTTAAAAAATGATACATCAGTAAATTGGCTGGTTTTTGAAATTTTCTGAACACCCTGTATATTTTTTCTATATTTTTTAAACCTCACCCAAGTTTTTGTTTTCTTGTATCTTTAATTTCGAAAAATCAGAACTTTCGTAAAAAGTGATTTAAATTGAGAAAACAAATGAATTGTGTTAAATAAATGATACAACTGTAAATTGGCTAGTTCTTGAAATTTTCTGAACACCCTGTATATTTTTCTATATTTTTTAAACCTCACCCAAGTTTTTGTTTTCTTGTATCTTTAATTTTGAAAAATCACAACTTCCTTAAAAACTGATTCTAATTGAGAAAATAAATTAATTGTGTTGAATGAATTAAAAATTAAAGGGGGTGAATTAAGAAGTGGACCTGACAAAGTGGGCGTTTGGCCCTAAAAGGTTGAGAAACACTGTACTAAACGAATGCTGATCATAAAAAATGACTGCTATTCGTGATAATTCAGGGGTGAAGCTGGGAAAAAATTGTCTAGAAGAAATTGTTAACATTTCTTTTTGAAAAAAAAAAAAAAATATTCGGGGGTAATACCACAAGAGGTTTAATTTGGCAGGATAAATTTTATTTGTTTGCACGAGCCATTGAATCTATACAAATTTCGAGAATGAATTAAGATGGAAAAACACTACAAGCGGTATGAAGTTAGGAAACCAATAACAGCTGATCGTTAATTGACCGGGTGCACTTATTTCCGACACACGTAAAAGGGAAGACGCCAAATACACTAATATATAAATATTTATTTCACACTATTAGAACATGATAGAATAAGAGGGATATTAAATGCAATGCAATTCTGCAATTCACGCATCGCATCAGGGCTAATCGCACGCTTGCGACATCTCGCGGCCGAAGTACGAAATGCAGTTCTGTCAGTATCACCGGGTTTAATATCGAATGTAAGAAACTAAATCTATAATTAGTGAAAAGACAATATTTACCTCCCTGACACATGGGTCGGAATGGCAATTGTGAACAATTTTTCACGCAGAAACGTGTCCGAAACGGATTTTAATTATATTTCACCGCAGAGGTATTCAGAACTGATACGAACGGCCACTGTTCAACTGAAGTTAGCTGTTTACTAAAATTGTTAATATAAAGATCATTGTCATGGTGAAGGTAAATACATTTTTAACCATTTGCAAATTTTGTTTGTCCGCCTTTTTATACATGAGTTGAATTATCGATTTTAAATTTTAAAATAATTTTTAACCTACTATACATTTATGTAATCTGACACATAAATATTTACTTATATAGTTTATTTATTTTTCTATTCTATTCTATCTTCACAACATGAGCTGTTATCATGGAAATGGTTGATATCTCCCTCTTTGCTAACCTACAAATGTTGACGAACTGTCCCTGACTGTGACTTTGACTGTGAGCTTGACTGTGACCAAACTAAAATAATCCCAATTTTAGAAATGTTAAAAAAAATATCAATTCAGTTTAACAAAGACAAACAAAAATTTCACCACATTTAATACCTAATTGCCTATCTTTAAATTAATTTCCTTGCAACTGCTTAATGCAATTGCATCTTATTTGAAATTAATGAGAATACATACATTGCTGTTAAATTTACGAAAAAAAAAAATATAATAAAACCATGACTTGTATAAGTTATTATACGAGCATGAATAAACATTCATCCATCATTATTAGCAGCGTAAAGAAGAGTTACCACTGAAGTATCTCCCCTTTCAACATCATTAATTGGCTCGGCCACAGCGTTTACACGCGAAATAGCTCTAATTGCCATTTTTTCCCTCTACATTGTAAATAAATTGCAAGTAAATTTGTAATAGTCAAAACGTCGAACGATTGATAGCAAATAAAATTTGATGTTGAGTTATGAATTGTCATAGAATCTTTCTGTGGCGTAACGATGATTTATTATTAATTTCATCGATTTATCAATCTTGCGACAAACACAAGAGCCGAGCCCTAACCCGGATTTGAACCTGGAACGCACTGAGCTTCCATTTTTAATTTGTCAATTCGAAAAAGTTACAGATAAATGGAATGAGGTATAAAGATCAGAGCCGTTTTAACTCTTTCTTTCGCTGTGATAATTACGCAAAAAATATCACAGCACCCGGATATATACGCATGCATCCAAGTTCTAATTCTGCAGCACACCAGTTAATCTTTTGAAATTCGTATGCAGCAGCGAAAGAGTTAAAAAAAAATGATTTCCTATAAGAAAATAATTGTCATATCCAAGCCTACATTGAAATAAGAAGGCAACAATTCAGACTAGAAAAACAAAAATTGCAAAATTGTAACAAAACAATTTATTGAAGAATTTGCTTCAACCTCTAAAAAATTGTTCAAAAAACAATTTCCACAGCCTTAGAGAAAACAAAACTGCAAGAAAAATTGGCAAAATAAAAAATGCGTTGAACAATTAAAACAAATAATTCAGTGAGAAATGTGTTTCAGAAGCCCAAGATCTTTGAAGAAGCTTAGACTCGAAAAACAAAAATTGCATTCAACGATTTGATAAATTGTAACAAAATAATCCATTGAAGAATTTGCTTCAACGGTTTAAGATCTTAAAAAAAAATGCGGTCATGGCCAGATTATTATTTGAAAAGTGATTTTTTCCAAACAAATTGATTTGTATGTAAAATGACTTTAAGCGCGAAAATTTAAAATTTCAAAATTCACGTCACTTCACCACTAAACTCCAATTAGGAAATTGATATCTCCAATAATAAAAAAAAAAAAAACTGTAGAAGTGAGTCTGGTATAGTATAGTGGAATGGCAAAATATGTCAAAATTTCTATTTCAAATCACCTGAAAATGTACAATCACATAGTAACGGTCGCAACCACGATCTTCACAAGCATATTTAGAATTTCCCGCAACATGTGTTCAGAACTTTCTTCTCATCACCTGTCATTACTAACCTTCGCGGTTTCGGTCTTAAGATCTCGTGGTTGGCGTCGGTGATGCAGAGCGGATTCAAGGGCCCGGAGAGATGGTCCACCCCGGTCCAGTGCGGCTCCGGAGGGTCGGCGGGGGTCGCCGAAGAGGGTGGTGCCGAAGGAGCGGCGGGCAGTTCCCAGTCATTACGAGCGGCAGCACCCGAACAAGAGGATGAAGAACCGTTGTTCAGTTGGGCCATGGCCATCGGATTCCAGCCTCATCATTCAAGTTTAGCCCGCGGGTGTCTCGCACACTTTTCACAAACGGCATACCATCGCGAAAACGGCACGTTTCCACACACCACGTCGCGCGTCGTCAGTCAGCACACCGGACGCCACTTCTTCGCGAACTGCACGTCCGAGGAGGTACGTCGTTCCTCTTGGTCACATTGGTAAACAACAATAGCCATGGGCGCAGTTTTAGGGTCAAATCAGGTTATTCAAAGACGGTTTGAAGGACTCTCTCCGCTGCAGCCTCGCCGCCGCCGCTGCTCTTACCATTTTCAATCAAACTGGTTTCGTCGTTTGCTCGTGTGTCTTACAGTTAAACTTACTAATCACACGAATGATAACGCTTATTGCTGAATCGCGTTAGGTACTGTTCGCGGGTGTTTGTTGCCGGTGACTGAATTTTCGTCCGGTGACAAGGAGGACTTCTTCTTCTTCGTCTTCTTCTCCTCTTCTTCTTCTGCTGGTTTCTGCTGCTGTTGGAATTTTAAACGGCCAGCGGCCGCACCATTATCTCCGTTTAATTGTACCGTAATTATTATTTCATAGATGGATGGATGGACCATTTTTTTTTCGGTTAGCTCGTGGCCCAATCGACCTCTTAAATTCCACGACCGGAAATCTCGACGTTCTCATTCACCGCGACGACGCGACGCATGTGGAAAATATGTGGTTTTGAATTAATGTGTTGGTCCGGTCAAAACAAAGGAAATTCATAAATTAAATAAACACGAGAAGTTGCTTAATATTTTACTACAAATTTACTACAAATTTAAATAAAAATAAACTATTAGTTTCTCCATCAGCGGCTCTATAGCACTGATGAGGCCTAAGAGTCCGAAACCGGTCTGTAGGGAAATAATAATTATTGTTTAAAAATAAACAGGAATTTGCCAGTTTTGGTTGATATTTGCTTGCATCAATCATGAAATTTCAAATAAGAAAATTAACGCAAAACTTCAGCAACGAAGATGCGATTTATTAATTTTCAACGGCGGCAGTTTTAAAATCTCCATTAATTTATTCAAAATGTGATACTCTGGGCAGTTGGCACAACTTCTGACCTGAAAAATAAGCACATTTTTTATACTTGACAGTTCAACTTTCTTCAAGCTCTAAAATATATAAAGATAAGGAGCGAAGAGCAGGAACCGCTTTAAACTTTCAGAACACATTTTTTTCGCATACGAAAATCCTTGAATTTTAGGAGACAGTTGGCAACAATTTTGAGTTCAACTTTCTTGGAGCTCTAAAATGTGTAGAGAAAGAGAGCGCTTTCAAAACACATTTCTTCAACATTTAAACTGAACTTTCATTCTTTCTATATTGTATTTTATTGTACCCTGTATATATTTAGGGAACAAATCGTATCTTATTTTTACTGTATACAGAGAAAGAGAATGAGGTAGAAAGTGGGCATTACTTCTGAGCTTAAAATTAAACTTTTGAATTAAAGTTTTTCGCACCAAAAAGCTAGAGCTTTAAAAGAGAGTTGTGAATAATTATGCAACAGTTGAAAGTCTGCACTGTTTTGCACTTAGAAAAAAAGAAGGCTCTTTTGGTATTTTAACCGCTGAAAATGGCTTTTCTTTCGTTTAAAAGTGATTATTTGTAAAACTAGATAATTAATGTGCATAGATTTTCATAGAATATTAAAGCCCAACCATTTGTGAATAATTATGCAACAGTTGAAAGTCTGCACTTATTTCGCACTTAGAAAAAAAGAAGGCTCTTTCGATCTTTAAGCGTTGAAAATGGTCTTTCTTTCGTTTGAAAGTGATTATTTGTAAAACTAGATAATTAATGTGCATAAATTTTCATAGAATATTAAAGCCCAATTATTTGTGAATAATTCTGCAACAGGTAAAAGTCTGAACTTGTTTCGCACTTAGAAAAAAAGAAGGTTCTTCCGAAAATGGCGTTTCTTGCATTTGTTGGTGATTATTTATAAAACTGGGTAATTAATGTGTATAGATTTTTATGGAATATTAAAGCCCAACCATTTGTAAATAATTATGCAACAGTTGAAAGTCTGCACCTGTTTTGCACTTAGAAAAAAAGAAGGCTCTTTCGATTTTTAAGCGTTGAAAATGGTCTTTCTTTCATTTGAAAGTGATTATTTGTAAAACTAGATAATTTATATGCATAGATTTTCATGGGATATTAAAGCCCAACCATTTGTGAATAATTATGCAACAGTTGAAAGTCTGCACTTGTTTCGCACTTAGAAAAAAAGAAGGCTCTTTCGATTTTTAAGCGCTGAAAATGGTTTTTCTTTCGTTTGTAAGTGATCATTTGTAAAACTAGATAATTCATGTGCATAGATTATCATAGAATATTAAAGCCCAACTATTTGTGAATAATTATGCAACAGTTGAAAGTCTGTACTTGTTTCGCACTTAGAAAAAAAGAACGCTCTTTCGATTTTTAAGCGCTGAAAATGGTTTTTCTTTCGTTTAAAAGTGATTAATTGTAAAACTAGATAATTAATGTGCATAGATTTTCATAGAATATTAAAGCCCAACCATCTGTGAATATTTATGCAACAGTTGAAAGTCTGCAGTTGTTTCGCACTTAGAAAAAAAGAAAGCTCTTTCGATTTTTAAGCGCTGAAAATAGTTTTTCTTTCGTTTAAAAGTGATTATTTGTAAAACTAGATAATTAATATGCATAGATTTTCATAGAATATTAAAGCCAACCATTTGTGAATAATTATGCAAGAGTTGAAAGTCTGCACTTGTTTCGCACTTAGAAAAAAAAGAAGGCTCTTTCGATTTTTAACTGAAAATGGTCTTTCTTTCGTTTGAGAGTGATTATTTGTAAAACTAGATCATTAATGTGCATAGATTTTCATAGAATATTAAAGCCCAACCATTTCTGAATAAGTCTGCACTTGTTTCGCACTTAGAAAACAAAAACGCTCTTTCGATTTTTTATCGCTGAAAATGGACTTTCTTGCGTTTGGTGGTGATTATTTGTAAAACTAGGTAATTAATGTGTATAGATTTCCAAAGAATACTAAAGCCCAATCATTTATGATAATTCTGCAATAGTTGAAAGTTCGCACTTGTTTCGCACTTAGAAGAAAAAGATATTACTACTTTATTAATGTAAAATTGCGGAATACCTATGAATCCAGAAATCTTAGTAAACACATCTCGAATGGTAAATTACGTAACAATTAAATATTACGGACGTAACCGAACGAACCGAACGCGAGCAAGTCATGTAATCGTCATGAATAATTAGAGTTGCTCTCGTCCATCATCCCGCGTAAATTATAGCACTTATTGCAATTTATGTAAGATAATCTCGTCATTACACCGCATAAATTGAATTCGCGCTGATCCACGATTTACGCACGCACACGACTCGCGCCAATTAGCAATTGATCGCCAACTAATTAACCGAGACGATTTTCCTCTAAAACCAGTCGAATGGTAATCCGGGATTGATTTAATGTCGTGGCTTGCACGTAAATAAAATAAAGCAACCATCGAAATTCTATCTAAGACGAATTAATAGATTACTGATGGGTAATTGCAGGATGTTATGAAAAGGATGAATTATTTATTAAATGTGAAATGATTAATGCGCTGCAAACAAAATGGAGGAAAATACGAAATTTTACGCAGTAAACTCCAAATTTATGATTAGTGAAAATATTAAGTACATCCATCTGCAATGTGTTTTTGCACGGTTGCTATGGGTTTGTTTTGAGACAAAAACTCGGTGAAAAGTTTCGTGATAATATTGACCGCGAGTTGACACAACACTTATTAATTTATAATGTAAGGTTTTAGTAACTTCTGATAGACCGTGAAGTGTCACTTTTATTGATCAGGCAGTTAATTAGAGAATGGGCTGATCAAAAAAATTCGACAAGCAGATGACACGACCTTCACGGCCCGACAGTATTAAATATTCATTACATGTCACTTACGTCATCATGGTAATGTTCCTTGCCGCTAATCTCCGGCGGAGTTAATATTTCATCAGCAGAAGCAAAATGAATGCAACACGCACATGCAAAATGCGGATATAACAATATTTATTATAAATGTCAATTTTTGTTTTACATGGCCACCCACAAATTTTAAAAATAATCACAATGCTTAAATTGTTAATTTATTCTAAGCAATCCTCGAAATAATCAAATATTCAACAAGGCAATAAAACAGATTTACCGACTTACAGTCAGCGTCAGTAAATCTGCTACTTTGTTGCCTAGTAATCATAATTTAATTTTTAATATATTATTTATTAACATGCATGCCAAAGAATTTTCCGTATAAAAAAAATCAACAGCAATCGCATCTAATCAGATAAGAGTGTTTGTATCAAAGTTCAAAAACAGATTCACTTGACTCGATTACATAATTTATCGTTATTTACAAACACACGGCGCTCAGTAGATCTCGAGTCATGCACTTGCTCGGGTCGTTACACGCCGTCCTCTTCGTGACGAGCTGCCATTTTGTGGACGGCGCCAAAATTTTGGGCGTATGGCCCGACCAGGTGTACAGCCATTTCATACCCTTCGAGAGGCTGATGAAGGGACTGGTGGAACGGGGCCACGAGGTCGACGTCGTGAGCCATTTCCCGCAGAAGCAGGAAGTTCAAGGGTAATATTATTATTGTGCCGGCGGCGGGAGAATCAGTGGCGTATCGGCGCCGTCACGCAGGATATACATTTCCAGAATCGCATGTTGCATTTTCTCAGAAACGCGTGCGAATGAGTTTAAGTTCCACAGATAATTATAATGACATAAGAAAATACTATTTCTTGTACACCTCCAAAAATGCGACACACAAAGTAGTCCCGAGTAAGTAAAGACCAATTAGTAACATAAAAACTTAGAGGTTATGTTTACACTTGTTTGCCGTGTACGGCAATGAATTGTCGCTCTATAATAGAATAAAAATAAAAGATTTTCGTCGAGAATAAAACAGACATTACCCTCGCGCTGTTTCTTCCGCGCCATTCGCTTTGCAAACAAAGTGTTAAATACAGTGCTGCGCCAGGGTATGTCACCGAAGGGGTGCGAGGCGAAAATTGCCGCCCGCTTTATACGGCTGGATCTGGCACTAAATCGATTTTCGTTCGTGTACAATGAAACTTGACATTTTATGATATTTTTTTTTTGCTTTGTGAATTGTATACAAATACCTTTAACACATTTTTTACATTAAATACTAAAATAAATAGTATAGAACTACAATATTACAAATGAATTATTATAGAAATTATATTGAATTAACCAGAAATTTTTAGGTTATGTTTCACTGGACATAAATGAAAGTGGGTGGGCCCTATTCTACAATCCAACCAATAAAACATAACTCACGATTTCTACAAATTAATTAACTAATGAAAAGTCAAAATTTCATTATTTCAGGGTTTCTCACCTGCAAAATCCTCGTGTAATCCTGCTGTTTAAAAGGTATGATAGAGCCCACCCACTTCCCTACACATAAACCTCAACTGCAAACGCTGTTTCTCAGTAGTCATAAAATTTCCAGCAACGCAATTGACTGGACAAGAAACAGTAAATGGAACAGAATTTATTTTCTGCAATTCGAGTATTGACAATTTGTTCCAAGCTGTAATATGTCAATTGTTTTAACAGTGTGTCAAAAATAAGTTCATTATGGGTGTATTTTGAAATTTTGAGGCCAATTCCAGCGAAGATGAACTTTTTACAATTTTTCTAATCGCCGAATGTAATTTTATTTTCGGCAATTTAAGTTTCGAGTGTTGACAATTTGTTTCCAGCTGTAATATGTCAATTGTTTTAGCAGTATGTCAAAAATTAGTTCATTCTGGATGTATTTTGAAATTTTGAGGCCAATTCCAGCGAAGATGAATTTTTTACAATTTTTCTAATCGCCGAATGTAATTTTATTTTCTGCAATTTAAGTTTCGAGTGTTGGCAATTTCTTTCCAGCTGTAATACGTCAATTGTTTTAGTAGTGTGTCAAAAATAAGTTCATTCTGGATGTATTTTGAAATTTTGAGGCCAATTCCAGCGAAGATGAATTTTTTACAATTTTTCTAATCGCCGAATGTAATTTTATTTTCTGCAATTTAAGTTTCGAGTGTTGACAATTTCTTTCCAGCTGTAATACGTCAATTGTTTTAGTAGTGTGTCAAAAATAAGTTCATTTTGGATGTATTTTGAAATTTTGAGGCCAATTCCAGCGAAGATGAATTTTTTACAATTTTTCTAATCGCCGAATGTAATTTTATTTTCTGCAATTTAAGTTTCGAGTGTTGGCAATTTCTTTCCAGCTGTAATACGTCAATTGTTTTAGTAGTGTGTCAAAAATAAGTTTATTCTGGATGCATTTTAAAATTTTAAGGCCAATTCCAGCGAAGATGAATTTTTTCCAATTTTTCCAATCGCCGAATGTAATTTTATTTTCTGCAATTTAAGTTTCGAGTGTTGACAATTTGTTTCCAGCTGTAATACGTCAATTGTTTTAGTAGTGTGTCAAAAATTAGTTCATTCCGGATGTATTTTGAAATTTTGAGGCCAATTCCAGCGAAGATGAATTTTTTACAATTTTTCTAATCGCCGAATGTAATTTTATTTTCTGCAATTTAAGTTTCGAGTGTTGGCAATTTCTTTCCAGCTGTAATACGTCAATTGTTTTAGTAGTGTGTCAAAAATAAGTTTATTCTGGATGCATTTTAAAATTTTAAGGCCAATTCCAGCGAAGATGAATTTTTTCCAATTTTTCCAATCGCCGAATGTAATTTTATTTTCTGCAATTTAAGTTTCGAGTGTTGACAATTTCTTTCCAGCTGTAATACGTCAATTGTTTTAGTAGTGTGTCAAAAATAAGTTCATTCTGGATGCATTTTAAAATTTTAAGGCCAATTCCAGCGAAGATGAATTTTTTCCAATTTTTCCAATCGCCGAATGTAATTTTATTTTCTGCAATTTAAGTTTCGAGTGTTGACAATTTGTTTCCAGCTGTAATACGTCAATTGTTTTAGTAGTGTGTCAAAAATTAGTTCATTCCGGATGTATTTTGAAATTTTGAGGCCAATTCCAGCGAAGATGAATTTTTTACAATTTGTCTAATCGCCGAATGTAATTTTATTTTCTGCAATTTAAGTTTCGAGTGTTGGCAATTTCTTTCCAGCTGTAATACGTCAATTGTTTTAGTAGTGTGTCAAAAATAAGTTCATTTTGGATGTATTTTGAAATTTTGAGGCCAATTCCAGCTAAGATGAATTTTTTCCAATTTTTCTAATCGCCGAATGTAATTTTATTTTCTGCAATTTAAGTTTCGAGTGTTGACAATTTGTTTCCAGGTGTAATATGTCAATTGTTTTAGCAGTATGTCAAAAATTAGTTCATTCCGGATGTATTTTAAAATTTTGAGGCCAATTCCAGCGAAGATGAATTTTTTACAATTTTTCTAATCGCCGAATGTAATTTTATTTTCTGCAATTTAAGTTTCGAGTGTTGGCAATTTCTTTCCAGCTGTAATACGTCAATTGTTTTAGTAGTGTGTCAAAAATAAGTTTATTCTGGATGCATTTTAAAATTTTAAGGCCAATTCCAGCGAAGATGAATTTTTTCCAATTTTTCCAATCGCCGAATGTAATTTTATTTTCTGCAATTTAAGTTTCGAGTGTTGACAATTTGTTTCCAGGTGTAATATGTCAATTGTTTTAGCAGTATGTCAAAAATTAGTTCATTTTGGATGTATTTTGAAATTTTGAGGCCAATTCCAGCGAAGATGAATTTTTTACAATTTTTCAAATCGCCGAATGTAATTTTATTTTCTGCAATTTAAGTTTCGAGTGTTGGCAATTTCTTTCCAGCTGTAATACGTCAATTGTTTTAGTAGTGTGTCAAAAATAAGTTTATTCTGGATGCATTTTAAAATTTTAAGGCCAATTCCAGCGAAGATGAATTTTTTCCAATTTTTCCAATCGCCGAATGTAATTTTATTTTCTGCAATTTAAGTTTCGAGTGTTGACAATTTGTTTCCAGGTGTAATATGTCAATTGTTTTAGCAGTATGTCAAAAATTAGTTCATTTTGGATGTATTTTGAAATTTTGAGGCCAATTCCAGCTAAGATGAATTTTTTCCAATTTTTCTAATCGCCGAATGTAATTTTATTTTCTGCAATTTAAGTTTCGAGTGTTGACAATTTGTTTCCAGGTGTAATATGTCAATTGTTTTAGCAGTATGTCAAAAATTAGTTCATTCCGGATGTATTTTGAAATTTTGAGGCCAATTCCAGCGAAGATGAATTTTTTACAATTTTTCTAATCGCCGAATGTAATTTTATTTTCTGCAATTTAAGTTTCGAGTGTTGGCAATTTCTTTCCAGCTGTAATACGTCAATTGTTTTAGTAGTGTGTCAAAAATAAGTTCATTTTGGATGTATTTTGAAATTTTGAGGCCAATTCCAGCTAAGATGATTTTTTGCAATTTTTCTAATCGCCGAATGTAATTTTATTTTCTGCAATTTAAGTTTCGAGTGTTGACAATTTGTTTCCAGGTGTAATATGTCAATTGTTTTAGCAGTATGTCAAAAATTAGTTCATTCCGGATGTATTTTGAAATTTTGAGGCCAATTCCAGCGAAGATGAATTTTTTACAATTTTTCTAATCGCCGAATGTAATTTTATTTTCTGCAATTTAAGTTTCGAGTGTTGGCAATTTCTTTCCAGCTGTAATACGTCAATTGTTTTAGTAGTGTGTCAAAAATAAGTTTATTCTGGATGCATTTTAAAATTTTAAGGCCAATTCCAGCGAAGATGAATTTTTTCCAATTTTTCCAATCGCCGAATGTAATTTTATTTTCTGCAATTTAAGTTTCGAGTGTTGACAATTTCTTTCCAGCTGTAATACGTCAATTGTTTTAGTAGTGTGTCAAAAATAAGTTCATTTTGGATGTATTTTGAAATTTTGAGGCCAATTCCAGCGAAGATGAATTTTTTACAATTTTTCTAATCGCCGAATGTAATTTTATTTTCTGCAATTTAAGTTTCGAGTGTTGAGAATTTCTTTCCAGCTGTAATACGTCAATTGTTTTAGTAGTGTGTCAAAAATAAGTTCATTCTGGATGTATTTTGAAATTTTGAGGCCAATTCCAGCGAAGATGAATTTTTTACAATTTTTCTAATCGCCGAATGTAATTTTATTTTCTGCAATTTAAGTTTCGAGTGTTGACAATTTCTTTCCAGCTGTAATACGTCAATTGTTTTAGTAGTGTGTCAAAAATAAGTTCATTTTGGATGTATTTTGAAATTTTGAGGCCAATTCCAGCGAAGATGAATTTTTTACAATTTTTCTAATCGCCGAATGTAATTTTATTTTCTGCAATTTAAGTTTCGAGTGTTGACAATTTCTTTCCAGCTGTAATACGTCAATTGTTTTAGTAGTGTGTCAAAAATAAGTTTATTCTGGATGCATTTTAAAATTTTAAGGCCAATTCCAGCGAAGATGAATTTTTTCCAATTTTTCCAATCGCCGAATGTAATTTTATTTTCTGCAATTTAAGTTTCGAGTGTTGACAATTTGTTTCCAGGTGTAATATGTCAATTGTTTTAGCAGTATGTCAAAAATTAGTTCATTTTGGATGTATTTTGAAATTTTGAGGCCAATTCCAGCGAAGATGAATTTTTTACAATTTTTCTAATCGCCGAATGTAATTTTATTTTCTGCAATTTAAGTTTCGAGTGTTGGCAATTTCTTTCCAGCTGTAATACGTCAATTGTTTTAGTAGTGTGTCAAAAATAAGTTTATTCTGGATGCATTTTAAAATTTTAAGGCCAATTCCAGCGAAGATGATTTTTTTCCAATTTTTCCAATCGCCGAATGTAATTTTATTTTCTGCAATTTAAGTTTCGAGTGTTGACAATTTCTTTCCAGCTGTAATACGTCAATTGTTTTAGTAGTGTGTCAAAAATAAGTTTATTCTGGATGCATTTTAAAATTTTAAGGCCAATTCCAGCGAAGATGAATTTTTTCCAATTTTTCCAATCGCCGAATGTAATTTTATTTTCTGCAATTTAAGTTTCGAGTGTTGACAATTTCTTTCCAGCTGTAATACGTCAATTGTTTTAGTAGTGTGTCAAAAATAAGTTTATTCTGGATGCATTTTAAAATTTTAAGGCCAATTCCAGCGAAGATGAATTTTTTCCAATTTTTCCAATCGCCGAATGTAATTTTATTTTCTGCAATTTAAGTTTCGAGTGTTGACAATTTGTTTCCAGGTGTAATATGTCAATTGTTTTAGCAGTATGTCAAAAATTAGTTCATTTTGGATGTATTTTGAAATTTTGAGGCCAATTCCAGCGAAGATGAATTTTTTACAATTTTTCTAATCGCCGAATGTAATTTTATTTTCTGCAATTTAAGTTTCGAGTGTTGACAATTTCTTTCCAGCTGTAATACGTCAATTGTTTTAGTAGTGTGTCAAAAATAAGTTTATTCTGGATGCATTTTAAAATTTTAAGGCCAATTCCAGCGAAGATGAATTTTTTCCAATTTTTCCAATCGCCGAATGTAATTTTATTTTCTGCAATTTAAGTTTCGAGTGTTGACAATTTGTTTCCAGGTGTAATATGTCAATTGTTTTAGCAGTATGTCAAAAATTAGTTCATTTTGGATGTATTTTGAAATTTTGAGGCCAATTCCAGCGAAGATGAATTTTTTACAATTTTTCTAATCGCCGAATGTAATTTTATTTTCTGCAATTTAAGTTTCGAGTGTTGAGAATTTCTTTCCAGCTGTAATACGTCAATTGTTTTAGTAGTGTGTCAAAAATAAGTTCATTCTGGATGTATTTTGAAATTTTGAGGCCAATTCCAGCGAAGATGAATTTTTTACAATTTTTCTAATCGCCGAATGTAATTTTATTTTCTGCAATTTAAGTTTCGAGTGTTGACAATTTCTTTCCAGCTGTAATACGTCAATTGTTTTAGTAGTGTGTCAAAAATAAGTTCATTTTGGATGTATTTTGAAATTTTGAGGCCAATTCCAGCGAAGATGAATTTTTTACAATTTTTCTAATCGCCGAATGTAATTTTATTTTCTGCAATTTAAGTTTCGAGTGTTGACAATTTCTTTCCAGCTGTAATACGTCAATTGTTTTAGTAGTGTGTCAAAAATAAGTTTATTCTGGATGCATTTTAAAATTTTAAGGCCAATTCCAGCGAAGATGAATTTTTTCCAATTTTTCCAATCGCCGAATGTAATTTTATTTTCTGCAATTTAAGTTTCGAGTGTTGACAATTTGTTTCCAGGTGTAATATGTCAATTGTTTTAGCAGTATGTCAAAAATTAGTTCATTTTGGATGTATTTTGAAATTTTGAGGCCAATTCCAGCGAAGATGAATTTTTTCCAATTTTTCTAATCGCCGAATGTAATTTTATTTTCTGCAATTTAAGTTTCGAGTGTTGACAATTTGTTTCCAGGTGTAATATGTCAATTGTTTTAGCAGTATGTCAAAAATTAGTTCATTCCGGATGTATTTTGAAATTTTGAGGCCAATTCCAGCGAAGATGAATTTTTTACAATTTTTCTAATCGCTGAATGTAATTTTATTTTCTGCAATTTAAGTTTCGAGTGTTGGCAATTTCTTTCCAGCTGTAATACGTCAATTGTTTTAGTAGTGTGTCAAAAATAAGTTCATTTTGGATGTATTTTGAAATTTTGAGGCCAATTCCAGCTAAGATGATTTTTTGCAATTTTTCTAATCGCCGAATGTAATTTTATTTTCTGCAATTTAAGTTTCGAGTGTTGACAATTTGTTTCCAGGTGTAATATGTCAATTGTTTTAGCAGTATGTCAAAAATTAGTTCATTCCGGATGTATTTTGAAATTTTGAGGCCAATTCCAGCGAAGATGAATTTTTTACAATTTTTCTAATCGCCGAATGTAATTTTATTTTCTGCAATTTAAGTTTCGAGTGTTGGCAATTTCTTTCCAGCTGTAATACGTCAATTGTTTTAGTAGTGTGTCAAAAATAAGTTTATTCTGGATGCATTTTAAAATTTTAAGGCCAATTCCAGCGAAGATGAATTTTTTCCAATTTTTCCAATCGCCGAATGTAATTTTATTTTCTGCAATTTAAGTTTCGAGTGTTGACAATTTGTTTCCAGGTGTAATATGTCAATTGTTTTAGCAGTATGTCAAAAATTAGTTCATTTTGGATGTATTTTGAAATTTTGAGGCCAATTCCAGCGAAGATGAATTTTTTACAATTTTTCTAATCGCCGAATGTAATTTTATTTTCTGCAATTTAAGTTTCGAGTGTTGGCAATTTCTTTCCAGCTGTAATACGTCAATTGTTTTAGTAGTGTGTCAAAAATAAGTTTATTCTGGATGCATTTTAAAATTTTAAGGCCAATTCCAGCGAAGATGATTTTTTTCCAATTTTTCCAATCGCCGAATGTAATTTTATTTTCTGCAATTTAAGTTTCGAGTGTTGACAATTTCTTTCCAGCTGTAATACGTCAATTGTTTTAGTAGTGTGTCAAAAATAAGTTTATTCTGGATGCATTTTAAAATTTTAAGGCCAATTCCAGCGAAGATGAATTTTTTCCAATTTTTCCAATCGCCGAATGTAATTTTATTTTCTGCAATTTAAGTTTCGAGTGTTGACAATTTCTTTCCAGCTGTAATACGTCAATTGTTTTAGTAGTGTGTCAAAAATAAGTTTATTCTGGATGCATTTTAAAATTTTAAGGCCAATTCCAGCGAAGATGAATTTTTTCCAATTTTTCCAATCGCCGAATGTAATTTTATTTTCTGCAATTTAAGTTTCGAGTGTTGACAATTTGTTTCCAGGTGTAATATGTCAATTGTTTTAGCAGTATGTCAAAAATTAGTTCATTTTGGATGTATTTTGAAATTTTGAGGCCAATTCCAGCGAAGATGAATTTTTTACAATTTTTCTAATCGCCGAATGTAATTTTATTTTCTGCAATTTAAGTTTCGAGTGTTGACAATTTCTTTCCAGCTGTAATACGTCAATTGTTTTAGTAGTGTGTCAAAAATAAGTTTATTCTGGATGCATTTTAAAATTTTAAGGCCAATTCCAGCGAAGATGAATTTTTTCCAATTTTTCCAATCGCCGAATGTAATTTTATTTTCTGCAATTTAAGTTTCGAGTGTTGACAATTTGTTTCCAGGTGTAATATGTCAATTGTTTTAGCAGTATGTCAAAAATTAGTTCATTTTGGATGTATTTTGAAATTTTGAGGCCAATTCCAGCGAAGATGAATTTTTTACAATTTTTCTAATCGCCGAATGTAATTTTATTTTCTGCAATTTAAGTTTCGAGTGTTGAGAATTTCTTTCCAGCTGTAATACGTCAATTGTTTTAGTAGTGTGTCAAAAATAAGTTCATTCTGGATGTATTTTGAAATTTTGAGGCCAATTCCAGCGAAGATGAATTTTTTACAATTTTTCTAATCGCCGAATGTAATTTTATTTTCTGCAATTTAAGTTTCGAGTGTTGACAATTTCTTTCCAGCTGTAATACGTCAATTGTTTTAGTAGTGTGTCAAAAATAAGTTCATTTTGGATGTATTTTGAAATTTTGAGGCCAATTCCAGCGAAGATGAATTTTTTACAATTTTTCTAATCGCCGAATGTAATTTTATTTTCTGCAATTTAAGTTTCGAGTGTTGACAATTTCTTTCCAGCTGTAATACGTCAATTGTTTTAGTAGTGTGTCAAAAATAAGTTTATTCTGGATGCATTTTAAAATTTTAAGGCCAATTCCAGCGAAGATGAATTTTTTCCAATTTTTCCAATCGCCGAATGTAATTTTATTTTCTGCAATTTAAGTTTCGAGTGTTGACAATTTGTTTCCAGGTGTAATATGTCAATTGTTTTAGCAGTATGTCAAAAATTAGTTCATTTTGGATGTATTTTGAAATTTTGAGGCCAATTCCAGCTAAGATGAATTTTTTCCAATTTTTCTAATCGCCGAATGTAATTTTATTTTCTGCAATTTAAGTTTCGAGTGTTGACAATTTGTTTCCAGGTGTAATATGTCAATTGTTTTAGCAGTATGTCAAAAATTAGTTCATTCCGGATGTATTTTGAAATTTTGAGGCCAATTCCAGCGAAGATGAATTTTTTACAATTTTTCTAATCGCTGAATGTAATTTTATTTTCTGCAATTTAAGTTTCGAGTGTTGGCAATTTCTTTCCAGCTGTAATACGTCAATTGTTTTAGTAGTGTGTCAAAAATAAGTTCATTTTGGATGTATTTTGAAATTTTGAGGCCAATTCCAGCTAAGATGATTTTTTGCAATTTTTCTAATCGCCGAATGTAATTTTATTTTCTGCAATTTAAGTTTCGAGTGTTGACAATTTGTTTCCAGGTGTAATATGTCAATTGTTTTAGCAGTATGTCAAAAATTAGTTCATTCCGGATGTATTTTGAAATTTTGAGGCCAATTCCAGCGAAGATGAATTTTTTACAATTTTTCTAATCGCCGAATGTAATTTTATTTTCTGCAATTTAAGTTTCGAGTGTTGGCAATTTCTTTCCAGCTGTAATACGTCAATTGTTTTAGTAGTGTGTCAAAAATAAGTTTATTCTGGATGCATTTTAAAATTTTAAGGCCAATTCCAGCGAAGATGAATTTTTTCCAATTTTTCCAATCGCCGAATGTAATTTTATTTTCTGCAATTTAAGTTTCGAGTGTTGACAATTTCTTTCCAGCTGTAATACGTCAATTGTTTTAGTAGTGTGTCAAAAATAAGTTCATTTTGGATGTATTTTGAAATTTTGAGGCCAATTCCAGCGAAGATGAATTTTTTACAATTTTTCTAATCGCCGAATGTAATTTTATTTTCTGCAATTTAAGTTTCGAGTGTTGAGAATTTCTTTCCAGCTGTAATACGTCAATTGTTTTAGTAGTGTGTCAAAAATAAGTTCATTCTGGATGTATTTTGAAATTTTGAGGCCAATTCCAGCGAAGATGAATTTTTTACAATTTTTCTAATCGCCGAATGTAATTTTATTTTCTGCAATTTAAGTTTCGAGTGTTGACAATTTCTTTCCAGCTGTAATACGTCAATTGTTTTAGTAGTGTGTCAAAAATAAGTTCATTTTGGATGTATTTTGAAATTTTGAGGCCAATTCCAGCGAAGATGAATTTTTTACAATTTTTCTAATCGCCGAATGTAATTTTATTTTCTGCAATTTAAGTTTCGAGTGTTGAGAATTTCTTTCCAGCTGTAATACGTCAATTGTTTTAGTAGTGTGTCAAAAATAAGTTCATTCTGGATGTATTTTGAAATTTTGAGGCCAATTCCAGCGAAGATGAATTTTTTACAATTTTTCTAATCGCCGAATGTAATTTTATTTTCTGCAATTTAAGTTTCGAGTGTTGACAATTTCTTTCCAGCTGTAATACGTCAATTGTTTTAGTAGTGTGTCAAAAATAAGTTTATTCTGGATGCATTTTAAAATTTTAAGGCCAATTCCAGCGAAGATGAATTTTTTCCAATTTTTCCAATCGCCGAATGTAATTTTATTTTCTGCAATTTAAGTTTCGAGTGTTGACAATTTGTTTCCAGGTGTAATATGTCAATTGTTTTAGCAGTATGTCAAAAATTAGTTCATTCCGGATGTATTTTGAAATTTTGAGGCCAATTCCAGCGAAGATGAATTTTTTACAATTTTTCTAATCGCCGAATGTAATTTTATTTTCTGCAATTTAAGTTTCGAGTGTTGGCAATTTCTTTCCAGCTGTAATACGTCAATTGTTTTAGTAGTGTGTCAAAAATAAGTTTATTCTGGATGCATTTTAAAATTTTAAGGCCAATTCCAGCGAAGATGAATTTTTTCCAATTTTTCCAATCGCCGAATGTAATTTTATTTTCTGCAATTTAAGTTTCGAGTGTTGACAATTTCTTTCCAGCTGTAATACGTCAATTGTTTTAGTAGTGTGTCAAAAATAAGTTCATTCTGGATGTATTTTGAAATTTTGAGGCCAATTCCAGCGAATATGAATTTTTTACAATTTTTCTAATCGCCGAATGTAATTTTATTTTCTGCAATTTAAGTTTCGAGTGTTTCATTTTTTGAGCGTTATATCAAAAATTGAAACATTTGGGATGGAATTCTTAAAAATAATTCATTAGAATGGATTTTCAAATTTTGAATTCTTTTCCTGGCTAAAAGCTTCCATCAGTGGCGTAGCAACACGGGTTAAATGGCAAGGGAACAAACTTTTCCTTTTGTCCTTCTCTCCCAGTCTCTCAATTCTTCATGTTAGCGATTTTCTTTCTTCCTTCCATTATTCCCCTCTTTTTTTCAGATTCTATAAATCTCGTAGGCGCAATTATATTTTCACTATTTTGACCATTTTTTGACAACGTGCAGTAATTGATGGAATTACACTAACTAATTTTTTTTTAGTTACAAAGATTTAAGTGTTGCTGGTAGTCTGGAACCATGGACAGAAAACCTCACGATGGACATAATTTACGAGCTCGGTTTCTGGGGCGATATAAAATTCATGTTCGAGGATTGTGGAGTGGAAGTGTGCAAGGCCATCTTCAAAACCGACGCCGCCAAAATGCTGATGAAAAGCCCAAAAAAGTACGACCTTCTCATCACCGAAATCTTCGGCACCGACTGCTTCCTCGGCTACGCCCATCACTTCAACATCCCCTCGGTTTTGTTAACCACGAGCGTGAACTTGCCGTGGAGCGGGGATAGGATCGGTTTACCCGATAATCCCTCTTACATTCCGAACTACTTTATGCCCTACTCGACCGAAATGAGCTTTTTGGAGAGGATGAAGAATTCGTTCGTTGTGCTCGCCACAAATATTATGTGAGTAAATAATTGTCTATATTATTCAGTTATTCGCAATAAATAAAAATTGTTGTTTTCTTTAGGTTTGATTATTTTTCAACAACTGGTTCCAACTTGGTGGCTAAGGAATATTTCGGACAAGACTTGCCCGATTTGCGGGAATTGGCCAAAAACGTGTCTGCTATTGGCAAACAGCCACATAAGTCTAAACTTCGCAAGACCATCAGTTCCCAACTTTATCGAAGTAGGAGGGATGCACCTAAGAGATCCGAAACCAGTTCCAAAGGTAATCAATAATTTCATCAATTTGAACGGCAAAAAATATTCCATGACAAAATCATGTTTCTGCAAAAAGTCATGTTTTTGTTTAACAAATTTTAGTTTTGACAGCCGCCATTATTAGTTGGCAATGTTTTGAGTGACCATTTGTAAAGGCACACTTTCTAGGATTATTTTGTCGCAGTTTCAATCATTTATTTAACTGGAGTCAAAATCTGCAATCATGTTTCTTCAAAAAGTCAGCTTTTTATTAACAAATTTTAGTTTCGAACGCCGCCATTATTTCCTCCGTTAAGTTGGCAATATTTTGAGTGACCATTTATGAAGGCACAGTTGTTAGGATTATTTCGTCGCAGTTTCATTCATTTATTTAACTGGAGCCAAAATCTGCAATCATGTTTCTTCAAAAAGTCAGCTTTTTATTAACAAATTTTAGTTTCGACCACCCCCATTATTTCCTCCGTAAAGTTGGCAATATTTTGAGAGAATATTTGTAAAGGCACCATTTTTATGATTATTCTGTCGCAGTTTCATTCAATTATTTAATTGGAGCCAAAATCTGCAACCATTTTTCTGCAAAAAGTCAGGTTTTTATTAACAAATTTAAGTTTTGACCACCGACACTATTTCATACGTGAAGTTGACAATGTTTTAAGTGTCCATTTATAAAGGAACACTTTTTAGGATTATTCCGTCGCAGATTCATTCAATTATTTTAGAGGATCCGAAATCTGCAATCATGTTTTTGCAGAAAGCTATGTTTTTAATTAACAAAATTTAGTTTTGCTTTAATTATTTTCCTTAGATTAGGATACGGATCTTAAACCAATGTTACATCGATAGTAGCACTATTTATAACATGCAATTAGGAATTTATTTGGTCTATAATTTTTGTGTATCTACAAACAGGTTGAATAATAATAATATTCAGGCCATACTTCACTTTTATTTAATGTATGTTATTGAAGTCTGAGCGATAATATATTATTCATATGAAAGCCAGTCACGCCCTATAATAAATAAGGGCCTTAGCATGTCATTTTATTTAATATTTATTCCAAGAAATTCTTTTTTCAAATACCATTTTATTTCAGAATCTGGAAAATATTTTAAACACTAAGAAAAGAGGCGTAATTTACGTCGGAATGGGATCCATGGTGAAAATAGAGTCCTTTGCGTTTGAAAAACTGCAGGCGATGTTTGATACTTTCGCCGAGGTCCCGTACGAAGTTCTCGTGAAGGCCAAAAAGGAGGATTTCAATTCGAGCTTGAGAATTCCTGAAAATTTGCATTTCGAGGATTGGGTGCCACAATTTGACGTTTTATGTAAGTGTAAAATAATCCACATTCTTGTTAATATAATCGAGAATTTATTTCGAATTTCTAGTACTACGTATTTATCTTGTTAACATCAAATTTTGATAACGTTTAAAATAACATAATTTGTTTGTTTAGTGTGCCTGAATATCTCATTAATATTCATGTATAGGGGTATTATTTTCTTATCCATCTATAGAAGGGGGGAATTGTTAGGTACACTTTCTAGTTACTTCCAGGGACCTTAGAATATTAAATTGTAATCTCAGTAAACACCCTTCCTTACCTAAACAATTCACCCAACAAATACTAAGACGCACTTGAAATTAAGCGAAAGCGGTTTTTAATTTCAATGAACGATTCAAAAATTTCTTCATTATCGCTTTGTTGTAAATCTTAATTATAATTTGGAAACAAACACGTTTCATAATTAAGGATTATCCTGGCGAATATTTTAAGTGGCAAACTTAAACAATCAAGGAACGTTCCAACTTGGCCTGGAGATTTCTATTTACAAAGCACGCAATTTCTGTAAGCGTTCCATCCTAAATAAATAAATGTAGAATCCATTTTTCAACAAAAAGTTAAACGCTAAAACATTAATGCCGAATTAAGCAGGTTTAATTTTCGGAGAGGGCGATAGGGCTTAAAATATTTGTATGCAAATTCATTAAATTATAATCAACTTCAAGACTTGTCGCGATCGGTGGCAATTCACGTCCCATTTCCATTGGAATTCAGTACAAATACAAGTGATTGATGGCTGGTTTTGAACGATTGTAGGTCACCCGAACGTGAAACTTTTCATCAGCCACGGAGGAGCTCTCGGTGGACAGGAGGCCGTTTACTGTGGCGTGCCCCGACTAAGCGTACCGTTATTCGCCGATCAGGAGTTGAACGTAAGGGCTTCGGAAAGGGCAGGCGTCGCTCTGAGACTCGGATACCACGAGATCACGAAAGAAACTTTTTCCTCGGCCTTAAACAAATTATTATTCGATGAAAGGTAATACAAAAAATTATTTATCGTTTGTAAATTACAAAATAATTTGAAAAATAATCTATCAAATCGCAAACTTACATCCTTAAAAGACCAGTTGTTTATTTCCATATCAAATCTGCATAAATAAAAAAAAACTCATTCCAGTTCAGCAACTTTTTACATACTTTAATAATAAGGTGTCCCTTGCAGAAACTAGGGGAAGGGTCCGCGCGTCACATACGCCTGACGGCTTGAAACTTACATCCTAGAAAGGGTCATCGAGTTGATTGACGCAACAAATTTCCATATTATTTGCACATAAAAAACGAAAATGCGCTGGTGTTAATGTATCAACTTTTTAGTTGCTTTTAATATTATAAAATAGGTCTAAAGCTCAGATTCAATTGGAAAATACTACATTTCAACCACAAACCCTTTATTTTAGTTTTTTTCCTGTTGGATAATAATATTATTAATGTAATTTTTAATTATATTCATTTTTTCAGTTATTTGAGGAATACGGAAAACATGGCGAAGATTTTCAAGGACAGACCCTTGTCGGCCCTCGATACGGCACTTTATTGGATCGAATTCGTCATCAGGCACAAGGGCGCTCCGCATTTACGCGTCAAGGGGGCCGATTTGCCCTGGTACAAGTATTTTCTGATCGACGTGATGGCTACGAGTGTCACCGCAGCATTCGCCCTTATTTGGATTATTTATAAATCGGTTAAAATAGTGTTATCCTTAACGAAGAACAAAACTGATGTGCACATGAGAAATAAAAAGAAACTGTGACGAGAAACAAATTTGTTTGAAATAAAATCTATTTATTATTACTGCTAATGTCTTTTGCCTAAAATCACTCACATATGTATTCTGAATCTAGTTGTGACCAATCCGGGTGACAAAGTTGCTGCAGATTAATTTTTGCGGGCCAGATTGATAAGAAAACGCCATTTGCCATAAAAATATGTTCAAAATAAATCTTGCATTCTTGGTGGCGACATCTACCAATCATCTGTACAATTTACAGTATCGCTAATTACAGAACACGATAAAAAGAAACTAACATTACCGGGAAAACAAACAGATCACTACACTCTAACATTACAGGAAACTACAGTTATCGACACGGCAGATTCCTACATTCACAGAAGCTAGTTCCACAACCCACCACCAGCACCGCCACTCACCACGTAACTGGTTTTATTAACATTACATTTTACTCGTATCCCTGTTTAAACATCACTACTTATAAAATGGCACGTTTACCTTTGAACTTGATTTTTAATTTATATAAATCGAAATACCATAAAACTGAATTACATCGCATCCAGCCTTATCCGTGAGTATAAACAACAGTCGTGTACATTGTGCTGCCTATGTCAAAGTAGTCGCCGGCGTCGATTTAATAAATAAGATGGATAATCAATTAATTAATTAATTGAATAAATAATTATTCAATTAAATAATAACTAATTTAAATACGTATACATGTCGAGTGCCGTACGTTTAAATTTTAAGGACCGCTTGAAGTAGAAGATGTAACATAATAGAAGAGGCAACTTCGCACTTCCTGGATCATAGGAACGGGAAGAGGTATTTCAAGCCCAAATAATTAGTTTGAGACGCCTTGAGGAACAGGATACAAAAGCAATGAAGTATTTCCAACGCGAAGAAACCCTCTCCCTAGAAGAAGAAGTCGATCACCACCATCATCATATAAATGTTAGGCATCCCTGATGCCGAGAATGGCCCTTTTAAGGGCCACAAAAAAATTCACAATTCTAAAATTGTACAATGTCAATGATTAATGAATGAATGCATGTATGTAAATAAAAAATAACAAAAAGAATGACACCATTATGGCGCAATTTAAACTCTGAACAGAAACTGGATTACAATTTTTCACACAAAAATTTTCACCAGGAGGAACAGGATCGCAGAAATGAAAAGAGTAATTTGGGCGCGAAAATAAAATAAAATTTTATGAATTTTTCGCACAATTTTTGCTCGAAAATTCCGACCAGGAGTAACAGGATCGCAGAAATGGAAAGAGTAATTTGGGCGCGAAAATTATATAAAATTTTTATGAATTTTTCGCACAATTTTTGCTCGAAAATTCCGACCAGGAGTAACAGGATCGCAGAAATGGAAAGAGTAATTTGGGCGCGAAAATAAAATAAAATTTTTATGAATTTTTCGCACAATTTTTGCTCGAAAATTTGGATCAGGAGTAACAGGATCGCAGAAATGGAAAGAGTAATTTGGGCGCGAAAATAAAATAAAATTTTTATGAATTTTTCTTACAATTTTTGCTCGAAAATTTGGATCAGGAGTAACAGGATCGCAGAAATGGAAAGAGTAATTTGGGCGCGAAAATAAAATAAAATTTTTATGAATTTTTCGCACAATTTTTGCTCGAAAATTTGGATCAGGAGTAACAGGATCGCAGAAATGAAAAGAGTAATTTGGCGCGAAAATAAAATAAAATTTTAATGAATTTTTCTCACAATTTTTGCTCGAAAATTCCGACCAGGAGTAACAGGATCGCAGAAATGAAAAGAGTAATTTGGGCGCGAAAATAAAATAAAATTTTATCGAATTTTTCGCACAATTTTTGCTCGAAAATTCCGACCAGGAGTAACAGGATCGCAGAAATGAAAAGAGTAATTTAGGCGCGAAAATAAAATAAAATTTTATTGAATTTTTCGCACAATTTTTGCTCGAAAATTCCGACCAGGAGTAACAGGATCGCAGAAATGAAAAGAGTAATTTGGGCGCGAAAATAAAATAAAATTTTATTGAATTTTTCGCACAATTTTTGCTCGAAAATTTGGATCAGGAGTAACAGGATCGCAGAAATGAAAAGAGTAATTTGGGCGCGAAAATAAAATAAAATTTTATGATTTTTTCGCACAATTTTTGCTCGAAAATACCGACCAGGAGTAACAGGATCGCAGAAATGAAAAGAGTAATTTGGGCGCGAAAATAAAATAAAATTTTATTGAATTTTTCGCACAATTTTTGCTCGAAAATTTGGATCAGGAGTAACAGGATCGCAGAAATGAAAAGAGTAATTTGGCGCGAAAATAAAATAAAATTTTATTGAATTTTTCGCACAATTTTTGCTCGAAAATTTGGATCAGGAGTAACAGGATCGCAGAAATGAAAAGAGTAATTTGGCGCGAAAATAAAATAAAATTTTATTGAATTTTTCTCACAATTTTTGCTCGAAAATTCCGACCAGGAGTAACAGGATCGCAGAAATGAAAAGAGTAATTTGGGCGCGAAAATAAAATAAAATTTTTATGGATTTTTCGCACAATTTTTGCTCGAAAATTCCGACCAGGAGTAACAGGATCGCAGAAATGAAAAGAGTAATTTGGGCGCGAAAATAAAATAAAATTTTATTGAATTTTTCGCACAATTTTTGCTCGAAAATTTGGATCAGGAGTTACAGGATCGCAGAAATGAAAAGAGTAATTTGGGCGCGAAAATAAAATAAAATTTTATTAATTTTTCGCACAATTTTTGCTCGAAAATTCCGACCAGGAGTAACAGGATCGCAGAAATGAAAAGAGTAATTTGGGCGCGAAAATAAAATAAAATTTTATTAATTTTTCGCACAATTTTTGCTCGAAAATTTGGATCAGGAGTAACAGGATCGCAGAAATGAAAAGAGTAATTTGGGCGCGAAAATAAAATAAAATTTTTATGAATTTTTCTCACAATTTTTGCTCGAAAATTCCGACCAGGAGTAACAGGATCGCAGAAATGAAAAGAGTAATTTAACGCCAAAATAATTTCGAATTTTTCGGTATTTCGGACAAAAATCATCATTTGAAACGCAACGAGAAATTTTACCAAGCAGGATAAGGGGAAGGATATAGAATAAGGTAGTTTTGACGAAACAGACAAATCTTCGAATTATTAAAATTTTTGTGGTTCTGAAAAGAACCGGTCAAATTGATTTAAAACGAAACCACCACTCTTCTGCATCGGAGGTCAAGAGAGGCGAATAAATTAGGAACCATCCATCTCCACAAACTGTCCTAGGGCATGTCAGCTACGAAACGGAGATCGGTCTTGAAATCCTGTCGATCTCGAGGACCACACGCTGGAATTAAAAGTTACTTCCCTACTATCCCTTCACGAAATGCGTAAGATGGCGCCAGCGGGTATCAATGAAACAAAAAAGCGTGGTGTGCCATCTTCACTAGTACTACTCATTGATTTTTAGAGATCGAAAGTGCTGCCAACTGCTGCGCACTAAAATTTACTGCTCCAACTTTTCTATCTATATTAGTACGTATCATTTATTTAATTAGAATTTAAGACAAGGCGCGTTCTTTTAAGGATGATTTTAACATATCCGGTTAATAAGAGAAAATATCGTGTTACCGTATGCTATTTTACTCGTTATTGGCGCACTAATTTATCCAATAGAC
Source organism: Ocypus olens (assembly GCA_910593695.2). Taxonomy (NCBI): domain Eukaryota; kingdom Metazoa; phylum Arthropoda; class Insecta; order Coleoptera; family Staphylinidae; genus Ocypus; species Ocypus olens. The sequence goes on from OU343054.1 coordinate 45,974,585, forward strand.
AATGTGTAATAGGTGGAGCTATCACGTGGTACACCATCTTTACTAGTGCTACTCAATGATTTTTCAGCCATTATGCTGCCAACCGATGAGCACTAAAGTTCTCCGCTTCAACTTTTCCATCTTCACGAGTATATCTCATTGATTGTGTTAGCATTAGATGCATGGCGCATATTTTCAACGATTAGTGTGCTAGTAGCGAGTAAACTATTAATGTAATACAGCGAAAGTTAATGAAACGCTAAGACTGGCTCAGTGGTATGACAATAGATATGGGAACCAAGGCATAAGGAATTGTTAGATGGCGCAGCAATAGATATTCGAAGGATTTCTGTAAATTAAGTTTTGACCGCGCTTTTCCGTTCAAATTTATCGTGTAATTTGTTACTTGAAACGTCGAATGTGAAACGGTTAAAGTGCGGATATCGAGGACGAATAAAATAATAATTTCTTGTGTTAGCCGTATAGCAAAAAAATGGTGATGTTACTTTCTCCGATTTGGTGGTATAATGAAAAATCAATTTTTTAATAATCATCCTAGATCCATTTCGAAAAATATTCAGGATTTTTATCAGGAGAATAGGAACGAAAAGAGGAATTTTGCTACTAATACTTAATTTCAAAAATCTATCGAAAATTTGCGGTTCAGAATGCCTACCCAAAATTAATTTCGAAAAATGTTCATAATTTGTATCAGAAAATGTTAAAATGGTCACCGTGGTGCACTGGGGGTGTCTCGTAATGTTCCACTATTGTATTTCTTTCCACGAAAGTAATTTTAAAGATTCTATAATCCTCGGCCATGGCAACTTTTTAACTTTTTCCATTAAATAGACATGTCATTTCATCCTGTAATTTATTAAATTAAGATCAATATTTCCTTATAAAATGGCAAATAGCATAATAATAAACTGTATTCATAATTTAAGTATGTAAGTTCTATTATGTATGTAATTGTGCTTTAATAAAGATGTTTGTTTATATAAATTTGTTTCGATAAGAAATCCCTGTTCACCTTCCTATAATCCTCCTACTCTTAAAATGTTTCTATGCATTTTAACACGAAAAATTTAATTACACGCCTTTTCCCATTATTTAGAACAGTCATGAACACCCAACAGTTTTAGCATGAATATTTTTCCTGAGTAATACTATGGAAAAAATTGCGAAAATCATCAAATGACCAAAAAATTTTTTTTCGGAAAAATAATTACTTCACACGCCTTTTCACGCCATTAAGAACAGTCATGAATTTTTTCAAATTTTTCTGAGACCCAACATTTTTAGCATGATTTTTTTCCTGAGAATTACTATGGAAAAAATGGCGAAAATCATTAAAAGACCAAAAAAATTTTTTCTGAAAAATAATTACTTTAGAAGCGTTTTCCCATCATTTAGAACAGTCATGAATTTTTTCAATTTTTTCTGAGACCCAACATTTTTAGCATGAATTTTTTTTCCTAAGTAATACTATGGAAAAAAATGGCGAAAATCATCAAAAGACTAAAACATTTTTTTTCGAAAAAATAATTACTTTACACGCTGTTTCCCGTCATTTAGAACAGTCATGAATTTTTTCATATTGTTCTGAGACCCAACATTTTTAGCATGAATTTTTTTCCTGGGTAATACTATGGAAAAAATGGCGAAAATCATCAAAAGACCAAAAAATGTTTTTTCGAAAAAATAATTACGTTACATGCTTTTTCCCGTCATTTAGAACAGTCATGAATTTTTTCAAATTTTTCTGAAACCCAACATTTTTAGCATGGTTTTTTTCCTGAGTAATACTATGGAAAAAATGGCGAAAATGATCAAATGACCAAAAAATTTTTTTTCGGAAAAATAATTACTTTACACGCGTTCTCCCGTCATTTAGAACAGTCATGAATTTTTTCAAATTTATCTGAGACCAAACATTTTCAGCATGAATTTTTTTCCTGAGTAATCCTATGGAAAAAAATGCGAAAATCATTATATGACCAAAAAAATTTTTTTCGGAAAAATAACTACTTTACACGATGTTTCCCGTCATTTAGAACAGTCATGAATTTTTTTAAATTTTTCTGATACCCAACATTTTTAGCATGAATTTTTTTTCCTGAGTAATACTATGGAAAAATGGCGAAATTCATCAAAAGATCAAAATATTTTTTTTCGGAAAAATAATTACTTTACACGCCTTTTCACGCCATTTAGAACAGTCATGAATTTTTTCAATTTTTTCTGAGACCCAACATTTTTAGCATGAATTTTTTTCCTGAATAATACTATGGAAAAAAATGGCGAAAATCATCAAAAGACCAAAACATTTTTTTTCGGAAAAATAATTACTTTTCACGCGTTTTCCCGTCATTTAGAACAGTCATGAATTTTTTCAAATTTTTCTGAGACTCAACATTTTTAACATTAATTTTTTTCCTGAGTAATACTATGGAAAAAATGGCAAAAATGATCAAAAGACCAAAAAAATTTTTTTCGGAAAAATAATTACTTTTCACGCTTTTCCCGTCATTTAAAACGGTCATGAATTTTTTCAAATTTTTCTGAGACCAAACATTTTCAGCATGAATTTTTTTCCTGATTTTTTTCCTATGGAAAAAATGGCGAAAATCATTAAAAGACCAAAAAATTTTTTTTCCGAAAAATAATTACTTTTCACGCGTTTTTCCGTCATTTAGAACAGTCATGAATTTTTTCAAATTTTTCTGAGACCCAACATTTTTAGCATGATTTTTTTTCCTGATTTTTTTCCTATGGAAAAAATTGCGAAAATTATTAAAAGACCAAAAATTTTTTTTTCGGGAAAATAATTACTTTACACGCTGTTTCCCGTCATTTACAACAGTCATGATTTTTTTCAAATTTTTCTGATACCCAACATTTTTAACATGAGTTTTTTTTCTGAGTAATACTATGGAAAAATGACGAAAATCATCAAAAGACTAAAACATTTTTTTTCGAAAAAATAATTACTTTACACGCTGTTTCCCGTCATTTAGAACAGTCATGAATTTTTTCATATTTTTCTGAGACCCAACATTTTTAGCATGAATTTTTTTCCTGAATAATACTATGGAAAAAAATGGCGAAAATCATCAAAAGACCAAAAAATTTTTTTCAAAAAAATAATTACTTTACACGCTTTTTCGCGCCATCTAGAACAGTAATGAATTTTTTCAATTTTTTCCGAGACCCAACATTATTAGCATGAATTTTTTTCCTGAGTAATACTATGGAAAAAATGGACAAAATTATTAAAAGACCAAAAAATTTTTTTTCGGAAAAATAATTACTTTACACGCGTTTTCCCGTCATTTAGAACAGTCATGAATTTTTTCAAATTTTTCTGAGACCCAACATTTTTAGCATGATTTTTTTCCTAAGTAATACTATGGAAAAATTGGCGAAAATCATTAAAAGACCAAACAAATTTTTTCTGAAAAATAATTTCTTTAGACGCGTTTTCCCGTCATTTAGAATAGTCATGAATTTTTTCAAATTTATCTGAGACCCAACATTTTTAGCATGAATTTTTTTCCTGAGTAATACTATGGAAAAAATGGCGAAAATCATTAAAAGACCAATAAATTTTTTTCGGAAGAATAATTACTTTACACGCTGTTTCCCGTCATTTAGAACAGTCATGAATTTTTTCAAATTTTCAAGAGACCCAATATTTTTAGCATGATTTTTTTTCCTGAGTAATACTATGGAAAAAATGGCGAAAATCATCAAAAGACCAACAAATTTTTTTTCGGAAAAATAATTACTTTTCACGCTGTTTCCCGTCATTTAGAACAGTCATGAATTTTTTCAAATTTTTCTGAGACCCAACGTTTTTAGCATGAATTTTTTTCTTGAGTAATACTATGGAAAAAATGGCGAAAATCATTAGCTCAAAAAAAATTTTTTCCGGAAAAATAATTACTTTCCGAGTTGGCCATGCCTGAGAGAGAGAGAGAGAGAGAGAAACATAGCAGTGATGTCTGAGATTAATTTATTTTTTTAAATCTAATTCAATAGTCTCATGACGTAATAATATGCGCCATACCTCACAGCCAACTCTGAAACAAAATTTTGTGGCTCACACGATATAAATGATAAATGTGCACGAGGAAAACGTCCACATCCGCAAGCATGTCGATTTTAATTACACGGCAATTTAGTCGTACCTTAAACGGTAATCGTGCAGATGCAAAATTCTTATATATACGAGAACATCCGCCTGATTGGCGATTTGCAATTTAATTCGTTAATAATCATTCCACAAGCTGGTTATGTAAATGTGGGAAACGGCACTGTCCATCCAAAATACTCCACTGAGAATGATGTTTTTTTTTTTAATATATTATATACGCAGGAAATTTATTGAAAGCTTTATACAATATTATTTTCTTCGATTGCTGTTTTCTTAGCTCAAAAGGGCAAATTAATGGTGAAAATGCTTGTGAAGGATAATATTTTAAGTTATTTTGAAGTTAATTTTGCCACGACTGATTTTTAATTACAAAAAATATCTCTTTCTTCGGTAGTAAAGTTTCCACGTCAAAATTTAAACAACGCACGCTCTGGTTGTTACCATAATGACCAATAATTTTTCAAGCTTGTAATACATCAAAATACGGTGTGTTCCAAAAAGAAACTAATGCACATGTCAGAAGAAACATTTTTTATGAAGACACATTTTTGCTCAAAAATTTTGACTAGAAGTAACAGGATAGCAGAAATGAAAAGAGTAATTTGTCGGGAAAATAATATAAATTTTTTTATGAATTTTTCATTTTATTACAATTAATTTCTGTTTAAAGTACACTTTCCAAATTTGGGGTGATTATTTTAATGTAGCTATCTCCGTTGCCTTGATCTATATAAACATTGTTATTGCGGTGACTTCATAACATTTATTGTACAATATTATTGCATTGTTTCGTTTCGTCAACCTCGGAAATCCCAAATGGAGCATTATAATAATTTATTTGTGTCGTATCGGTCGTATTCCGATTTTCAACAAATGACTGAGATTTCCTGTTTTGATGAATGACGATGTTACGTAAAAAAAATTCAATTTTTGTAAACGGATTATGTAAATCCACGCTAGCGCTGTTGCATCACTAATTATAATTAATGATGGATTGTTACATACAAAACGAAATTTATTTAATGACCAATTAACTAAACTTAAATCGTGAATGATTTGTTTAAGAATATCCACATGAAAATACACACTTTTTTATTGAATCCAAAATAATTGGTTTTTGTAATTTATCGCCAGGGGGTAAATATGTATTTTACATCCGACTGATGTATTTCTAGGAATTAAAAAAAAATTAATTAGTTTTTCTTAAAAAAAAAATCATCGGAAAAGTAAAAACATACTGCAATTGAAAACAACAAAAATATGAACTGTGCTATTTTTGTGGTTTTGCAATTTTCGATATTTTTTTTAAATGTGATAAATATTAAAAAAATCATGATGGTTCTTAATGACTGGAAAAAGCATGTAAAGTAATTACTTTTCGGAAAAAAAAAATTGGGGTCAGTTGATTTTCACCATTTTCTTCAGGAAAAAAATGCATGTAAAAAATGTTGAGTCTCGGAAAAATTTGAAAAAATTCATGATTGGAAAAAGCGTGTAAAGTAATTATTTTTCGGAAAAAAAAAATGGGGTCATTAGTTGATTTTCGTCATTTTTTTCAGAAAAAAAATGCATGTAAAAAATGTTGAGTCTCGGAAAAATTTGAAAAAATTCATGACGGTTCTTAATGATGGGAAAAAGCGTGTAAACTAATTATTTTTCCGAAAAAAAATTTTTTGGTCATTTGATGATTTTCGCCATTTTTTCCATAGTATTACTCAGGAAAAAAAATCATGCTAAAAATATTGGGTATCAGAAAAATTTGAAAAAATTCATGACTGTTCTAATTGACGTGAAACAGCGTATAAAGTGATTAATAAAAAAAAAAATTGTTGGTCTTTTGATGATTTTCGCCATTTTTTCCATAGTATTACTCAGGAAAAAAATTCATGCTAAAAATGTTGGGCATCAGAAAAATTTGAAAAAATTAATGACGGTTCTTCATGACGGGAAACAGCGTGCAAAGTAATTATTTTTCCGAAAAAAAATTTTTTGGTCTTTTGATGATTTTTGCCATTTGTTCCATAGTATTAATCAGGAAAAAAATTCATACTAAAAATGTTGGGTCTCTGAAAAATTTGAAAAAATTCATGACGGTTCTTAATGACGGGAGAAAGCGTGTAAAGTAATTATTTTTCTGAAAAAATTTTTTTGGTCTTTTGATGATTTTTGCCATTTTTCCATAGTATTACTCAGGAAAAAAATTCATGCTAAAAATGTTGGGCATCAGAAAAATTTGAAAAAATTAATGACGGTTCTTCATTACGGGAAACAGCGTGCAAAGTAATTATTTTTCCGAAAAAAAAATGTTTTTGGTCATTTGATGAGTTTTGCCATTTTTCCATAGTATTACTCATGAAAAAAATTCATGCTAAAAAAGTTGGGTCTCAGAAAAATTTGAAAAAATTCATGACTGTTCTAAATGACGGGAAAAAGCGTGAAAAGTAATTATTTTTCCGAAAAAATTTTTTTTGGTCTTTGATGATTTTCGCCATTTTTTCCATAGTATTACTCAGGAAAAAAATTCATGCTAAAAATGTTGGGTATCAGAAAACTTTGGAAAAATGGCGAAAATCATAAAATGATGAAATCACCAAATGACAAACATTTTTTTTTTAATTGGTTCATTCAGAATCGTCATGAATTTTTTCAAATTTTTCTGAGACCCAACATTTTTATGGAAAAAATGGCGAAAATCATAAAATGATCAAATCACCAAATGACCAAAAAAAATTTTTTTTTTTAAATAATTACTTTAGACGCTTTTCCCCGTCATTAAGAATTGCCATGAATTTTTTCAAATTTTTCTGACCAATTAACAATTAACTAAACTTAAATCGTCAATGATTTGTTTAACAATATTCACACGAAAATACAATTTGTTCATTGAATTCAAAATGATTGAGTTTTATAATAATTTATCACCAATGGAGAAACATTTGAATTTTCTTCTGCAGAGGCTGGCTGTCTGGTGTATTTCTAGCACTGTTCATATTTTCTTAGTTTTCAATTGCAGTATGTTATAACTTTTTCCGATAATTTTTAAATTTTGAAAAATATTAAAAATGTTACATAAAATGATTTTTTTAAGAAAAAAGTAATTTAAATTCTGGTATATAATTATGAATAAAAATGTTACACAAAATGATTTTTTTAAGAAAAAAGTAATTTAAATTTTGGTATATAATTATAAATAAAAATGTAACACAAAATGATTTTTTTAAGAAAAAAGTAATTTAACTTTTGGTGTATAATTATGAATAAAAATGTTTCGTAAAAGAAATTTTTTTCTCGAAAAGAAGAAAATTTGACCGAAAAAGCAACGGACTATTTGCTTTCTCTATTAGAGGAAGTAGTGCAGTGGCATCTTTGTCTTTGCCTCCTCTACAGAAATCCACGAGCCGCCGCTGTCTTTTAAAGCAAGAAAAAGATAGATATTGTAGACTTTAGTTGGATTTAGATTTTGTTGTTTCTAATTTGATTTAGATTGAGAAACATTGATTTATATGTGTTTCGATTGGCTTAATCAGTTTGTAAATGGAGTAGATTTTTTGGCAAGCAATTTTTGGAAGAAAGTGTTATTTTTTTGGTGAATCCTAAATTTTTTTTAAATTTTATTTGGTAGTCTTTAAAATCAGATGTTAATTAGTTTTAAACTCTGATTTTTTGGCAAGCAATTTTTGGAAGAAAATGCAATTTTGCTGGTGAATCCTAAATTTAGTTTTTTTTTATTAATTTGGTAGTCTTTAAAATCATGTTAATTTTTTTTGCAAGCATTTTTTGGAAGAAAATGATATTTTGCTGGTGAATCCTAAATTTGTTTTTCTTTATTAGGTAGTCTGTAAAATCAAATGTTAATTGGTTTTAACCACTGATTTTTTTGCAAGCAATTTTTGGAAGAAAATGCAATTTTGCTGGTGAATCCTAAATTTAGGTCTTTTTTTATTTGGTAGTCTTTAAAATCATGTTATTTGTTTTTTTTTTTTTGCAAGCTATTTTTGGAAGAAAATATTATTCTGCTGATGAATCCTAAATTTGTTTTTTTTTTATTTGGTAGTGTTTAAAATCAGATGTTAATTGGTTTTAAACTCTGATTTTTTTGCAAGTAATTTTTGGAAGAAAATGCAGTTTTGCTGGTGAATCCTAAATTTGTTTTTTTTTTATTAGGTAGTCTGTAAAATCAGATGTTAATTGGTTTTAAACACTGATTTTTTGGCAAGCAATTTTTGGAAGAAAATGTTATTCTGCTGGTGAATCCTAAATTTATTTTATTTTTTATTTGGTAGTCTTTAAAATCAGATGATAATTGGTTTTAAGCAATGATTTTTGTTTGCAAGCAATTTTGGAAAAAAATGCAAATTTGCTGGTGAATCCTAAATTTAGGTTTTTTTTTTATTTGGTAGTCTTGAAAATTACAGTTTCATTTTCTTTAAAAATATATCATACAAATAGTTGGCCGTACTTACATCTATAGCCACTTACCTGAACCAAGGATCAGTATCAAGGAATGGAAAGATGCGGCGGAGGCTCGTGAAAATTCGGAAAGGAAAATAATTACACAAGGATACTCGTGTCTCTTCGAAAGTTCACAAACCGCCACTGGTAATATGTTGTACACGTGTCGTTCTCCATGGAATAGTCAAATGGTCAAAGCTAGTATTTCTTTTATTTTTTTTTCTACGATTCGTAGTGAGCAATCTAAATTATGTTTTTGCAATTTAGAATTTCAAACTAATTTCTCTCGAAATTCGGACACGTTTTAAATTATATCTTAGTCAGCGGCGGCTTGTGGATGTGCAACGGAAGATAATTTGACCGAAAAAGCAACGGAATATTTGCTTCCTCCATAAAGAGCAAGTAGTGCAGCACGAGCGGCATCGTTGTCTTTGCCTCCACTATGGAAATCCACGAGCCGTCTCTAGTTTCCAAAGCTCGTGCTAATTCCGTTTCGAACAAATGGTTCCATTAGGGGATGTTCGGAGATGAGGCTACGGAAGAAAATTTGATTAAAACAGCAGCTTCCTTTATAAAAATAGTGCAACACGCGCGGCATCTCTTTCTTCGCCTCTTGTACGAAGATCCACGAGCTGCCGCTGGTTTCCATGAAGAACGACACGTATACCATTGTTGGTTTGAAGATATCTGATATTAACAGCATTGTAGGTAATTATAAAGTTGTATTACAAGTCTTATCAAATACGTACGCAAAATAGTTAAAGCGTGTAATGCACTAAATTAAAAAAGAAAAATTGTCTTTACACTCAATTATCACAAGACACTAGCTGTAACTAGGCGTGGGCTTATTGACCGACCCCCAAAACAGTATGGCTTTGGTATCCTGATTCCTGATGAAGAACAGGAAAGGCTGGTCAACGCGAAAAGTCACTATGTCCCCGCCCCTGGACAAACTAACGGAAGTAGCGGCGGCCGCCTCGGTGCCGGTTTCCGTTATATCCATGTACACCTTGTGCAAGACTTGATCCACGTACAAACCCGGGTTATCCTTGCTGCCCAACACCGAACGCAAACCATCCAGACTTTCCACGTTAACCTGCCGCACGCTCCGCCCGGATTTCTTCCGTTCCATCCCGCACTTCGACGCATTGTTTTCGGTGCAATTGATCGCCGGCAATGAGGATCTGGAGAATACGAAGAAGTCGTTTCCGGAAGCATCGGTCATCACCGGATTCCTAACCACGTTCGCCACGAAACCTCCGTTTAAAGCGGGGTGGCCGTAATCGCTGCGTCCGGGTGATAGTAAAGCGAGATTCGCTTGCGATTGCAAGAATAAGGATTTGACGCCTAGATCCATTAGAGATTTCGTTAGATCGAGGGAGGTTTCCAGGCGCATTTTTGGGAAGAGGATGACCGTCTTCGTGTACTTGGTGTTGTCGACTAGGTTCTCCACGTCCAGGGATGTTAGTCGGTTCTGGAGCTGCCGCAGCTTGGCTCGGTTGGAGTCCGTGGGCATGATGACGTACATCGTGGTGCGGTTGCCTTTGTAGGGAAAGCCGATGATTTCGCAGTCTAAAGTTGGGTCTCTGTAGTAGGGGAAGAGGCCTCCGTTGGACATCATGTCGGCCATTATCGATTTGCCTGATTTTCGGCCGTCGGGGAAAAATGGTCGCCTGTAAAATTGTAGCCAAATTAAGTAACAAGGGCGGCAAGTGCGTTATAACGGTGGAGGGTAATATTTACTCACGCCCGAGATGCTTATACTATTTTTTGCCCGATCGATTGGTTAATTAATTAATTAAAATCTTTTTTTTAAATGACACTTCGAAAATGTGAATTCTGTCAAGTCGGCTAATGCGCTCTGGTGTGCCATGATTTTTTATTTAAAAAAATGTAAGTTGGCACACATGTTAGGAATTGACATACAAAACGTCAGATCTTTCTAAAAGTCACAATTATTCCGAGGTCACAATGGTTTACAGCAACCAGCAAAAAACGTTACTATAGAGCTATTCAGCAGAGATGGCGGTCGGGGTGTCTTGCCCGTCCGAATCAAGTAGTGTCTTGTCCGTAGTGTCCGTTGCGACTAAATCGCGGGCGCCTCTGAAATAACCGGTAAGTAAGAGACGCCGTAAACTATTTCTTTCTCCTTCTACCGCTCGGTCTGAGACCGAGCTACGCAGGCCGCGTGTGTGTTTTCTAGATACGGCCGACGAAATCGTACGTCTTGGGAATATCCGCTCGGTTATCAGGTAGTAGAAAAGGATACCAATATTATTTGAATGTTCCGAACTTAGTCCGTAAACCGCCCTTACTCATGAATAGGTCTATAGTGGAAAGGGGACTAAAGTAGACAGAAATTGGGTGTATTCATTCGACGCACCTTTGGCTGAGTTTCAGGAAGAATTTCCTAACGTTTCCATTATTTATGATGAATTTAAAAATACCTTATCATGATCTGTTATGTCTCCGTAAGCCAGGAAGTGGTGGACCAGGCAAACGTACTCAGGATGCTATTAACACAGCCCAAGACATTTTAGAAGATGAACCTACGATGTGATGAGGGACTCCCCGCGTCGCTTGGCACAGCAAATGAATTTATCGGTAGGAATATAACATAAGTAACATAACCTCAATATATGTTACCAACTTAAATTTAAAAAAATAAAGAATCATGGCACACCAGGTTTTTTTTTTAATAAACATACAGCCGGACGGATTTCTCGTGAACCGAAAAGGCGAGGTCGCGCACGGTGTTCACGGCCAAATACAGTCAGTAACATAATTTATACGAAGCGCCACACGTCTTTATAATGAATACCATTTAATACGGTGTATTTAAAAAACTTTTACAACAGACTATATCATTAAAACAACAAATAGGCGTGCATCTGGAATGAGGTCCCCTCCACTTTGCCAGTGCGCACCCGACCTTCCAGTCCACGAGAAATCTGTCCGGCTTTATTTTACAACAGAGCCATGGGCCCACAGATTAGAAGAGATGGTTAACTCCATAGGAAAATTAGTCGCATAGCACCCACCTCAATTTTCCCATTAATTTTGTATCTTCTATCTCATATGGCAACGATCTCAGAGGGCGCACCAGTAGGTGTTAGTTCGTTGATTTGTTAATAGATGGCTTGGTAGTGAAATTGCCTACTTTGTTTGGATGCCGACGCCATTTTAAGTTTCTCACTTGATTCGGTAAATTGTTGTTGTTAAAGTTTTAAAAGATTATCTGTTATGATTAATTGATTTTTGTAGCAAGCTATCCCAAAATGGTGAAGACTGTGTTCTGTTTTATTTGCGGGAAGCATGTAGATGAAGTCAGGGGCGGCTCGTTATGTAAAGCCAAGCAGCCCTGGCACTACCTCTAATTTCGAGGTCGGCAAGAAATTTTTCCGTTCTGGAACTACATTAGGAACCAAATAATTTCTGGCTCCGCTCATGCGTACGACGACGACGTACACTTGTCAGTCGTATTTCCGCGCCATCCACGATGAATGAAATTAGTTCATTACCGAATAAGCCTTTTTGCTCATGTAGTATAGAGGGCACTTGAAGATTGTCAATTTTAGCACTTGAAAATGTCTTTTTCGGCACTTTACATGGTTGAAAATAGTCATTTTTGACACTTGAAAATGGGCATTTTTGACAGATGGTAATTGTATTTGTTGGCAGCTGAAAATTGCCATTTTTTGGCAGTTAAAAATTGTCATTTTTAACACTTGAAAATTTGACGTTTTTGACAGTTGAGAACGGTCATTTTTCAAACTTGAAAATTTTAATTTATGGCACTCGAAAATAATAATAATAATAATAATAATTCAAAAAATGATAATTTTTGACAGTTGAAATGATCGTTTTTGACAGTTGGAAAATGTTATTTTTTTGCACTTAAAATTGTCAATTTTGGTACTTGAAAATGTCTTTTTCGGCACTTGAAAATAGTCAGTTTGCACTATTGAAAATTGCCTTTTGGACACTTAAAAATGTCGATTTTACACTTTTGGTAATTTTTTAACAGTTGAAAATTGCGACATTTGGCAATTAAATTTTTCATTTTTGGCACTTGAAAGTTGTCGTTTTTGGCATTTAATGGTAATTTTTTAACCATTTATGGCATTTGAAAATGATAAATTTTGACAGTTGTAAAATGTAATTTTTGGGCACTTGAAGATTGTCAATTTTGGCACTTGAAAATGTATTTTTTTGCACTTGATGATTGTCAAGTTTGGCACTTGAAAATGTCTTTTTTGACACTTTGTACAGTTGAAAATTGTCATTCTTGACACTTGAAAGTTGTCTTTTATGACAGTTGAAAATGGTCATTTTTGAACCTTGAAAATTGTCATTTGTGGCACTCGTAAATGATAATTTTTGACAGTTTAAAACTATCGTTCTTGACGCTTGGAAAATGTAATTTTTGGCCCTTGAAAATTGTGAACTTTTTTGCAGATGAAAATGGCTATTTTGCATAGTTAAAAATGGTCGTTTTTGAAACTTAAAAATTTGAATTTATGGCACTCGAAAATGATAATTTTTGAAAGTTGAAATGATCGTTTTTGACAGTTGGAAAATGCCATTATTTGCACTTGAAAATTGTCAATGTTGGTACTTGATAATGTATTTTTTGGCACTTGAAAATGGTCGGTTTGTACAGTTAAAAATTGCCTTTTTGACACCTAAAAACGTTCATTTTAGACTGTTGGTAATTGCCCTTTTTAACAGTTAAAAATTGTCACATTTGGTATTTAAAAATGTTCATTTTTGGCACCTGAAAATTGTCGTGTTTAGCAGTTGACAATTGTAATATTTGAACCATTTATGGCATTCGAAAATGATAATTTTTGACAGTTGGAAAATGTCGTCAATTTTGGCACTTTAAAATGTCTTTTTTGGCACTTAATGATTGTCAAGTTTGGTCTTTTAAAAATGTCTTTTTCGGCACTTTGCACGGATGAAAATTGTCATTTTTGACACTTGAAAATTGTCTTTTTAACAGCTTAAAAATAGTCTTTTTGAACCTTGAAAATTGTCATTTGTAGCACTCAAAAATGAGAATTTTTGACAGTTGACAACTATCGTTTTTGACACTTGGAAAATGCCATTTTTGGGGCTTGAAAATTGTGAATTTTGACTTTTTTTGCACATGAAAATGGTTTTTTGCACAGTTGAAAATTGTCATTTTTGAAAATTAAAAACTGTTTTTTAACACTTGAAAATGGGCATTTTTGGCAGTTAAAAATTGTCATTTTTGGCACTTGAAAATTGTCGTTTTTGGCAGTTGAGAATGGTCATTTTTAAAACTTGAAAATTATCATTTATGACACTCAAAAATGATCATTTTTGACAGTTGAAATTATCGTTTTTGGCAGTTAGAAAATGTCATTTTTTGCATTTGAAAATTGTCAATTTTGGTACTTGAAAATGTCTTTTTTGGAACTTGAAAATGGTCGGTTTGTAGTTGTTTTTAAGCACTTAAAAATGTTCATTTTAGACTGTTGGTAATTACCTTTTTTAACAGATGAAAATTGTGAAATTTGGCAATTAAAATTTTTCATTTTTGACTCCTTAAAATTGTCGCTTTTCGCAGTTGACAATGGTAATATTTTGAACCATTCGAAAATGATAATTTTTGGTAGTTGGAAAATGTCATTGTCAATTTTGGCACTTGAAAATGTCTTGTTTGGCACTTAAAAAGGAGGTAATGTTACAAAATACAATTCGTCGTTCAATTGATTTTCGTGGACGAAGAACGATGTTACAGATTAAATGCTATTTTTCGTTTTTATTTAATTATTTTAGTGCTTCTGCAAGTAAACGTTTTTAATTTTTCTTTCCTCAAAAAGGAGGCGGTGAGGTATATTGTGTATGCTAAGTGGCTCTACCACCAAAATTTTTCACGAGCCGCCACTGGATGAAGTGAAGAAACTGTTCCACTTCCCCACGAATCTGAAGCTAAAAACTACTACTAATCTGTGCATGGGCCGTAAGTTGATCGAACCGCGCAGAAAGCAAAGCTTGTAAATTAAAGAAAACTACCGATCGGGCAAAAAAGGTATTAAAGTTCAAACTTTCGTTAATTGGAGAAATAAACAATCAGTAACAACGCCACCCACCTTTTAGTGAGTCCATCGAAGAAAGGCTTCTCCCACGCCGCCCTGAAATACAGAGCGCCCACGATGATGACCTTGGTGGTGGTGGGAGGATTCTCCTGCAGGATCGCGTCGATCTTCCCGTTCGTTTGGTCGCTGACCCACGCGTTGATCCTGTCCTTCGCGTTCGCCGGATCGTTCTGGAAGTCGAGGTTCAGCACCTGGCTCTTGTAGACCTGTTCGCTGATCTGCTTGTAGACCTTTCTCACGGGGAAATCTTCCTGCACGAAGAGCGCCGACGCCAGCTTCACCACCTCGTCGGGATCGGCGGCCTGATCGATCCTGTCCAACAGTCGGCCCAGCTGCTCGTGCACCAGCTGGGATTTGCTTTGTATGTCGACGCCGGAAGCGAGGCCCATGATGGTGGAGACCTCCTCGAACGTTTTTCCGTTCGAGCCCAATAGGATCAGAGCAAGGATGGCTAGATTTACGAAAAAATTGTTATAAAGTTACAAATATATTCCTTTATATTAACTGAGGGTGTATTTTATTGCTGTAATTATCATCCACACATAATAATAGGCAAAAAATATTAGAACGTCATAATGAATGAAGATTATAGAAGTCGAATTGCGCATCATTGATTTAAACCAATTTTCACTACGCCGTATTATTGTTGTAAATACAAGACAAATGGTTAAAATGCTCATCTATGGGACATTTGTTGATGAGTAGAGGAGTAAGTATTTGGTCGATTATAGGGATGACGTAATTTGGAGTGGGTACGCGTTGTGCTATTACAAAGTTCTAAATATTTGATCTGGAAGATTGGAAGAATACGATTGTGTATTCAAGCAAGAGGAGACATGAGGTCTAAGAGATTTTGACAGTTTGTTAGAATTAATATGCAATCGTTCTTGTAATTACAAAGTTGGGGAGTTTGGGAGAACATAAGAGATGACATATGGTCTTATAGATTTTAGTAGCTGTTGCAAATATCTCATTCTTTGACCTTGGCGACGTTTATTTGGTTAAAGGTCTCGAAGGTAAATTTACCTGCTATGTTAAGAGGTGAATACACGGTGTTATCCGTAGATTGTGTCTTTGGCGACATGTTATTGGCTATTTGCAGGGTCAGCTTGATGATGCCCCTCGATATTATCCTGTTGATTTCGTCTTCTGGCAACGGTAACGGTGCCGACTGCCGGAGCGGAAACGTTTCATAATTGACTTGCGTGGAAGTGTCCGCGGGGAAGTGTATCTGGCTCCAGGAGAAGTTGAGGCTCAGGAGGAGGAAAAGGGTTTGAATGCACTTCATCTGAAATAAACGGAAACGTCATGGTTTTTATGAAAAATGAAGCAAACAACGCTCATCATGAAGATTAAAGAAATATTGCTATGCACTTCATCTGAAATAAGCGGAAATGTCATGGTTTCTATGAAAAATGAAGCAAACAACGCACATCATGACGAATACAGAAAGATTACAAAAACTTTGCAACAGTCAACTGCAAGTACTTGATCTCAGTTTTATTCAGTAGTTCTATTTGATACGAAATCTGCGGTAATATTTCTTCAAAAAAATCAATCTTTTTATAATTAAATAAAAAAAAAATAATTTGTATTTTGTAAAGCACTCTTATTGGGATTAATCCCTCACAGTGTCATTTAATTGTCATATTGTATATGAAATCTACAATCATGTCTCTGTAAAAAAAAAAAAATTCATCAAATTTCATCATTTTTTTTTTCAGCGAAGTTTGAAAAGTTTTAATTGATGAATTGTAAAGACACATTTATTAGGATTAATTTGGCATAGTTTCATTCAATTCTCATATTTTATATGGAATCTACAGTCATGTTTCTGCGAAAAGTCAGTTTTTGAACTTCAAATTTCAGTTGCGACTAATGCCATTTTTCTTTCAGTGAAGTTTGAGATATTTTAATTGATGATTTGTGGAGGCACATTTATGAGGATTATTTTCTTATAGTTTCATACAATTTTTTTATTTGGTATGGAATCTACGTCCATGTTTCTGCAAAAAGTCAGTTTTCGAACTTAACATTTCAGTTGCGACTACTGCCATTTTTCTTTCAGTGAAGTTTGAGAAGTTTGAATTGATGATTTGTGAAGACACATTTATTAGGATTATTCTGTCATAGTTTCATACAATTGTTTTATTTGTTATGGAATCTACGATCATTTTTCTGCAAAAAGTCAGTTTTCGAACTTAACATTTCAGTTGCGACTAACGCCATTTTTCTTTCAGTGAAGTTTGAGAAGTTTGAATTGATGATTTGCGAAGGCACATTTATTGGGATTAATCTGTCAAAGTTTCATTCAATTGTTTTATTTGTTATGGAATCTACGATCATTTTTCTGCAAAAAGTCAGTTTTCGAATTTAACATTTCAGTTGCGACTAACGCCATTTTTCTTTCAGTGAAGTTTGAGAAGTTTGAATTGATGATTTGTGAAGGCACATTTATTAGGATTAATCTGTCAAAGTTTCATTCAATTGTTTTATTTGGTATGGAATCTACGATCATGTTTCTGCAAAAAGTCAGTTTTCGAACTTAACATTTCAGTTGCGACTACTGCCATTTTTCTTTCAGTGAAGTTTGAGAAGTTTGAATTGATGAATTGTGAAGACACATTTATTAGGATTAATCTGTCAAAGTTTCATTCAATTGTTTTATTTGTTATGAAATCTACGATCATTTTTCTGCAAAAAGTCAGTTTGCGAACTTAACATTTCAGTTGCGACTACTGCCATTTTTCTTTCAGTGAAGTTTGAGAAGTTTGAATTGATGAATTGTGAAGACACATTTATTAGGATTAATCTGTCAAAGTTTCATTCAATTGTTTTATTTGTTATGAAATCTACGATCATTTTTCTGCAAAAAGTCAGTTTGCGAACTTAACATTTCAGTTGCGACTACTGCCATTTTTCTTTCAGTGAAGTTTGAGAAGTTTGAATTGATGATTTGTGAAGGCACATTTATTAGGATTAATCTGTCAAAGTTTCATTCAATTGTTTTATTTGGTATGGAATCTACGATCATGTTTCTGCAAAAAGTCAGTTTTCGAACTTAACATTTCAGTTGCGACTAATGCCATTTTTCTTTCAGTGAAGTTTGAGAAGTTTGAATTGACGATTTGTGAAGACACATTTATTAGGATTAATCTGTCAAAGTTTCATTCAATTGTTTTATTTGGTATGGAATCTACGTTCATGTTTCTGCAAAAAGTCAGTTTTCGAACTTAACATTTCAGTTGCGACTACTGCCATTTTTCTTTCAGTGAAGTTTGAGAAGTTTTAATTGACGATTTGTGAAGGCACATTTATTAGGATTAATCTGTCAAAGTTTCATTCAATTGTTTTATTTGGTATGGAATCTACGATCATTTTTCTGCAAAAAGTCAGTTTTCGAACTTAACATTTCAGTTGCGACTACTGCCATTTTTCTTTCAGTGAAGTTTGAGAAGTTTTAATTGATGATTTGTGAAGGCACATTTATTAGGATTAATCTGTCATAGTTTCATTCAATTGTTTTATTTGTTATGGAATCTACGATCATTTTGCTGCAAAAAGTCAGTTTTCGAACTTAACATTTCAGTTGCGACTACTGCCATTTTTCTTTCAGTGAAGTTTGAGAAGTTTGAATTGATGATTTGTGAAGGCACATTTATTAGGATTAATCTGTCAAAGTTTTATTCAATTGTTTTATTTGTTATGAAATCTACGATCATTTTTCTGCAAAAAGTCAGTTTGCGAACTTAACATTTCAGTTGCGACTACTGCCATTTTTCTTTCAGTGAAGTTTGAGAAGTTTGAATTGATGATTTGTGAAGGCACATTTATTAGGATTAATCTGTCAAAGTTACATTCAATTGTTTTATTTGTTATGAAATCTACGATCATTTTTCTGCAAAAAGTCAGTTTTCGAACTTAACATTTCAGTTGCGACTAACGCCATTTTTCTTTCAGTGAAGTTTGAGAAGTTTGAATTGATGATTTGTGAAGACACATTTATTAGGATTAATCTGTCAAAGTTACATTCAATTGTTTTATTTGTTATGAAATCTACGATCATTTTTCTGCAAAAAGTCAGTTTTCGAACTTAACATTTCAGTTGCGACTAACGCCATTTTTCTTTCAGTGAAGTTTGAGAAGTTTTAATTGATGATTTGTGAAGACACATTTATTAGGATTAATCTGTCATAGTTCCATTCAATTGTTTTATTTGTTATGAAATCTACGATCATGTTTCTGCAAAAAGTCAGTTTTCGAACTTAACATTTCAATTACGACTAATGCCATTTTTCTTTCAGTAAAGTTTGAGAAGTTTGAATTGATGAATTGTGAAGGCACATTTATTGGGATTAATCTGCCATAGTTTCATTCAATTGTCATATTTGATGTGGAAGTTACAATTAAGTTTCTGCAAAATGTCAGTTTTCGAACTTCAAATTTTAGTTGCGACTAATGCCATTTTACCTTCAGTGAAGTTTAAGAAATTCTAATTACTGATTTGTAAAAGTACATTGATTAGGATTAATTTGACATAGTTTCATTCAATTGCCATATTTTATTTGGAATCTACAATCATGTTTCTGCAAAAAGTCAATTTTCGAACGTCAAATTTCAGTTGTAACTACTGCCATTTTTCTTTCAGTTAAATTTGAGAAGTTTTAATTGATGATTTGTGGAGGCACATTTATTAGGATTAATATGTCATAGTTTCATTCAATTGCCATATTTTATTTGGAATCTACGATCATGTTTCTGCAAAAAGTCAGTTTCGAACTTCAAATTTCAGTACCATTTTTCTTTTAGTGGAGTTTGAGAAGCTTAATTAATAATTTCTAAAGACCTACTCTTTAAGATTAATCTGTCACCGTTTCATTCAATTGTCATATGAGATATGGAAGCTATAGCCATGTTTCTGCAAAAAGTTTTTGATGAACAAATTTTAACTTAAAATAAAAGCCCTCGCACTTGTTGCAGTAGCATTAAATAAATATTTAATTCAAACAAATCAAGTTAGTTTTACTCAATAAAATTGAATTGAGTTTTTTTTCGATAGATAGCCTTATTTCTTTTATTTTTTTTTATTTATTTTTTTTTTGGCTATAGTTTCGGCAACATGAACTAGTCGCAGAAGTAATACATTTCATTGACGGCACGCGGTTTTTTTTTGTGCGGCAGAGGTAGCACAGGTGGTAATACAGATCTCTGTAAACCTATCTGTGTTGCCACTACCTCGGCCGTATCAAAAAAAAACCCGCGAACCGTTACTGATACATATTTTAAGTTGCACAAAAAAAAAGTCATAGTGTATAATTTTAAACGAAGTAGAAGCCTGCAGTATAAACATCATGATAAATGTTCATTAAATTATCTAATTAGATATAGAGTCTGCAATATTTTATATTCATCAGGGAGGAAAACAACCCTTTAAATACGCTACTGATATTTTTAAAACTAGATTACTTTACTCACCAAGCTTAAAGCATAAATATTTACAATTTTTGGAACTGTGGATTACGTATTAATTAAATCTAATCGTTGTTTGTCCGTATTTCTCTTCTTTCACAATTTTGCATTGCTCTGTTGTTTGTTGATAAACAACTTTTAATTAAGGCGGCTTTCATCAATGATATAGTTGGATCAATGGATCTTTGCATCTGCGTCATTACCGAAAACTGAGTTTTCTCGCCTTGGACGACATACGTACACACATGATTGCGCCTAATTTAATTTATCGTAGAGAGAGTAAACGCATGAAAATGTTGTCGGAACTAGGTCCGACAATCTATGACGTGCACGCAAAGATCCATTTATCAAAGTATATCACTGGTTTTTCGA
Organism: Ocypus olens; assembly: GCA_910593695.2. Classification (NCBI taxonomy): domain Eukaryota; kingdom Metazoa; phylum Arthropoda; class Insecta; order Coleoptera; family Staphylinidae; genus Ocypus; species Ocypus olens. Next base: position 45,995,144 of record OU343054.1, read on the forward strand.
TAAATTTTAACCCCCACCATCTCACATGGTTTTGGGAAAACAGACCGTTACAATTTCGATAAACCTGTGATATCATGTATGCATGCACTAATAAACGTTATTATTATTATTCTCATCCAATTATCGTCCACCTTCAGACGTGTTTCATTCGGTATTATAAATCACGTTCGAACGAAAAAAAGCTTTTCTATATTATCAGTGCTAATACAATTAATTTCCTTGCACCATATAATTGATTCTATTGTTAAATTTAAGCCAATGCCAATTAAACGTCTTAGAGTGAATCATTCTGGGTTGTTTATTTCTTATCGGATTTGTTGCTCGCAGAATAATAAATCACGCAGATTAGTAATGAAGGAAACAAAAAAAAACAGGGAGTGTAAAGTCGGTCAAACAATCGACCAATTCCGAGATGTAACCTTTAGATTTCACTTGAAAAGAAAGTGTAGAACTTTGTAAACAGATCAGACCGTCATTGCATAATGGTAAAAACCTTATTGCAATGCTAGAATCCGTGATGTGATTATCTACAATCTACAAAAAAACAAGGATTTGTTATTATCGTCTCTGCAATAAATTGAGTATTTAAATAATAATTTTTTTTTTGTAAACATGACAGAGATAAAGTGTAACTGTAACCTTTCTCAGATGAAAACTCAGGTTTCGAATATTTTAAAGCATAATGAAAAAACTAAACCTACCCATCCATATAAAATAACACGTGATAACTTGTAAATCTTAAACATCAATAATTATCAATAAAAAAATACATCTATACTGTGTGCAGAGTTTATAGTTTATATAGAAATAAGAAATAACAAGCAGATGATCTCGTAGTCGACGCAGAAAAAATACACTTGGTTACTTACTTTAATGTGCCATCTATTTTTCTAACCTGGGTAAATTCTTAACATTAAGCATTAACTCCCATAAACTTACTTTGCTGTTTTGTGAAGACAGGTTAGATTTAGTAAGCGGTATCATGAAAACCATTAAATCAGAGAGACAATCCAGTTATCTTCGATGGCAATTTAATTTTTGTACTTGATCCACCGTGGAAAAAAATGGTTCTAGCAAGATGACGCATCAACACAAAAGGGTCGAATCACCGACAGAATGAAATAAACGTTCTCGAAATACTAATTAAAATCAAATAATGTAATTACAATTAAACAATGTAATTATAATTACACGGTGTAACCTTTTACATCAGGAAAGAATGCCTGTTTAAAATACGAGTGAAGTGGTGTATATCAATATTACTATAGGATTTGTCCTTGACTAAGAAATTAGTTAATGATAGAAGGTTATAGTTTAAGGTTGAAAGAATTACATATTGTTTATTAATCCATTTATAAATATCGTATCGTGCCGCATTTATGACTTACTATTTGCGTGGCAATGAAAAGAATAAAATGCTTGGGTGGATAATAAAAACATGCAATTGAAGATTTAAATATTTAGTGTAAACAAAAAAGAAGGATTACGTTATTTACTTTATTCAATTTGGTATACGATTATAATATCATTTTTGTAGGTACTGTAGTATTGACTTATTATAAAGTCCTTTTTTAGAGGTCATTTGTTAGAGTATTCTGCCAGCTTTACATTGATGTTAATTAATAATCAGAGTTGGGAATCCGGGGTTACACCTTTGCGGTTCCGGTAAACCGCACACCAGCAATTTATTATACAAAATGGGAATCATTTAAGAAAATAACAAGTTGTATAAACATAAAACAGACCTAGTAAAGATGCGCTATTTTTTAGAGTTTTCTATTTTTCCATTTGGAAAAAGTGGAAATTAAGGGAGTAAGGGCCGCGTCGAAAATCGATGCATTTTTGATGGTCAGCATATACATAATTCTGAAGTTAATATCAAATATTAAGAAATGATATTTTGCACATTTATAGAGAAAGGGTTAAACTATTCGTCTATAGAATTTGATTTTTTTTAAATCATCAGACAAACTTATTAATTTATCCTGAAAATTGGATATCTGGAGCTTTTCTCTGTAAAGAATTAAAAATGCAATGCTACAGAAAAATAGTTTATACCTTTGAAAACAATATGTACGTAATAAAATTGTCATTCGTTATCAAATAAAGTCGCAAAAACGTAAGAGCTGCACCTCTGCAAACATTGCAAATATTGTAACAAATAAAAAGCTAATTTTATTTTTATGCAAAAAAAAAACGTTATTTCTACATTAGATACAAAATGACAGCTGTCAAATTTACATTATTTGACAGTTGTTTTTATACCACATCTGTTTTTACTTCAATATTTTTGGCGTAGGGAGCTCAGATTTTTCTTGAAATTGCAAAGATTGTAACAAATAAAAAGCTATTTTTTTTATGCAAAAAAACGTTATTTCTACGTTAGATACAAAGTGACAGCTGTCAAATTTACATTATTTGACAGTTGTTTTTATACCGCATCTGTTTTTTTCCAACATTTTTGGCGTAGGGAGCTCAGATTTTTCTTAAAATTGCAAAGATTGTAACAAATAAAAAGCTAATTATATTTTTATGCAAAAAAAAACGTTATTTCTACGTTAGATACAAAGTGGTAGCTGTCAAATTTACATTATTTGACAGTTGCTTTTATACTGCATCTGTTTTTTTTAAATATTTTTGGCGCAGGGAGCTCAGATTTTTCTCGAAATTGCAAATATTGTAACAAATAAAAAGCTAATTTTATTTTTATGCAAAAAAAAACGTTATTTCTACATTAGATACAAAATGACAGCTGTCAAATTTACATTATTTGACAGTTGTTTTTATACCGCATCTGTTTTTTTCCAATATTTTTGGCGTAGGGAGCTCAGACTTTTCTCGAAATTGCAAAGAATGTAAAAAATAAAAAATAAATTTTATTTTTATGCAAAAAAAAACGTTATTGCTATGTTAGATACAAAGTGACAGCTGTCAAATTTACATTATTTAAAAGTTGTTTTTTTTCCAATATTTTTGGCATAGAGAGCTTAGATTTTTCTCAAAATTCCAAAAATTGGAACAAATAAAAAGCTAATTTTATTTTTATGCAAAAAAAAACGATATTTCTACGTTAGATACAAATTGGCAGCTGTCAAATTTACATTATTTGACAGTTGTTTTTATACCGAATCTGTTTTTTTTCCAACATTTTTGGGATAAGGAGGTCAGATTTTTCTCGAAAGCTAATTTTATTTTTATGCAAAAAAAAACGTTATTTCTATGTTAGATACAAAGTGGCAGCTGTCAAATTTACATTATTTGACAGTTGTTTTTATACCGCATCTGTTTTTTTCCAATATTTTTTGCGTAAGGAGCTCAGATTTTTCTCGAAATTGCAAATATTGTAACAAATAAAAAGCTAATTTTATTTTTATGCAAAAAAAACCGTTATTTCTACGTTAGATACAAAGTAGCAGCTGTCAAATTTATATTATTTGACAGTTGTTTTTATCCCGCATCTGTTTTTCCAGCATTTTTGGCGTAAGGAGCTCAGATTTTTCTCGAAATTGCAAAGATTGTAACAAATAAAAAGCTAATTTTTTTTTATGCAAAAAACCGTTATTTCTACGTTAGATACAGAGTGGCAGCTGTCAAATGTACATTATTTGACAGTTGTTTTATACCGCATCTATTTTTTTCAATATTTTTGGCGTAAGGAGCTAAGATTTTTCTAGAAATTGCAAAGATTGTAATAAATAAAAAGCCAATTTTATTTTTATGCAAAAAAAAACGTTAATTCAACGTTAGATGCAAAGTGACAGCTGTCAAATTTACATTATTTGACAGTTGTTCTTATACCGCATCTATTTTTTCCAATATTTTTTTGCGTAGGGAGCTCAGATTTTTCTCGAAATTGCAAAGATTGTAACAAACAAAAAGCTAATTTTATTTTTATGCAAAAAAAAACGATATTTCTACGTTAGATACAAAGTGGCAGCTGTCAAATGTACATTATTTGACAGTTGTTTTATACCGCATCTATTTTTTCCAATATTTTTGGCGCAAGGAGCTAAGATTTTTCTCGAAATTGCAAAGATTGTAAAAAATAAAAAGCTAATTTTATTTTTATGCAAAAAAAAAACGTTATTTCTACGTTAGATACAAAGTGACAGCTGTCAAATTTACATTATTTGACAGTTGTTTTTATACCGCATCTGTTTTTTTACCCAATATTTTTGGCGTAGGGAGCTCAGATTTTTCTCGAAATTGCAAAGATTGTAACAAACAAAAAGCTAATTTTATTTTTATGCAAAAAAAAACGATATTTCTACGTTAGATACAAAGTGGCAGCTGTCAAATGTACATTATTTGACAGTTGTTTTATACCGCATCTATTTTTTCCAATATTTTTGGCGCAAGGAGCTCAGATTTTTCTAGAAATTGCAAAGATTGTAAAAAATAAAAAGCTAATTTTATTTTTATGCAAAAAAAAACGTTATTTCTACGTTAGATACAAAGTGACAGCTGTCAAATTTACATTATTTGACAGTTGTTTTTATACCGCATCTGTTTTTTTACCCAATATTTTTGGCGTAGGGAGCTCAGATTTTTCTCGAAATTGCAAAGATTGTAACAAATAAAAAGCAAATTTTATTTTTATGCAAAGAAAACGTTATTTCTACATTAGATACAAAGTGACAGCTGTCATTTTTATACCGCATCTGTTTTTTTCAACATTTTTGGCGTAGGGAGCTCCGATTTTTCTCGAAATTGCAAATAATGTAAGAAATAAAATGCTAATTTTATTTTTATGCAAAAAATTCAATTTACTGAATAAAAAATCTATCTTGATTTTCTGAATTATCCAACGACATTTTTATTCATAAATAATTATAATGTTGACAAACAAAGAGTTATTCAGATTTTAAATTGCTTTTAATTCCATGGCAGGGATGATTTTTGGTAAACGCTTTGATATTTAGAGCGGGAAATTGGAATAAATAATAAAAATTATTTGGCGTATTTCTCAAAAATTAGACTAGTAAGAAGTATTTTGTTTAGTACTGTTAAATAGCAATTTTCAGGAGCTTTCCACTGAGGTATCACAAGGGGGTGTTGCCATTAAAAAAAAATGAGTTGGGGTGGTTACAGCCCCAGGGATTGCTTGCTGAAGGTCATTTTTGTGGTCATACTGATTCCCCCGACATACCCTAGAAACGTTTTTAGGTCCATTGCTCGTTTTTAAATAGACACCCTGTAGATTCCCAATAAAATTGGTTTAAGATTGTTCATTTATAAAATTAAATGTTTGTTGTGTTCTATTGTTGTCATCACAAAAAAAATGAACTTTCAGATGTGAGAAAAATTCAATATGGCGTCTATAAGAAATAAGAAAGTTGATGATGGTTCAAAAGAAACGAAACATGCTACAAAGAAAAATCTTATGCCATCTATTAGATAATAAAAAAGTGCTATAAGAACATCCTTACCGTTTTTAAATATCACCTTAAATAACAAATTAATAGAGAAACAAAAAAAATCAGTTTCTTTTAGTTTTTCTGGACTCAACTCGAAAACAAAATAATTTAAGTATTTTTTTTTCAATGGATTATTAGTCAGCAAAAATTTTGCAAAAGTGCCAAATTTGAACACGCCCTCTATCTCTTCTAATAAGCGAGATCCCCATGGTGAGCCTCGAATTTGAAACACCCTGTATAAATAGCGTTAATTTGTATTTTAAAAGGATACCGACTTAATTGATTAATTAATAATGATTCTGGGAATTTTATCAATCAAATAAACAATTAATCGATAATTCGATTATTTGATTGTTCGATCATTTAACTAATCGTATTACATGTTTTAGAGATTATTTGAATATTAAGTACAGCAAAATGAAATAGATTTTAATTCTAATAAACTTTGAATGTTTAAAATTTTGCCTTTTTGTATAAACCATGTTTTTATTTGGTAGAATTAATATCCATTTCATATTACTATCCTCAATCATACGAACTACCAACATGTACATATTAATACAATTAATAATATTGGATGAAACGATTATTTGATTAATCGATAAATAAAAAGAATTAATCATTCATAATCGAACACCCCTAATTATTGTGACTAGAGGGACCAGGTAAAGACAGACACGCTTGATCCTGTTATCTTTTTAGGTACGCAAATGAGAAAACCAACTCTTTATTATATAAACAAATTAGAAACAACCTTACTTGTTGCAGAAAGCATTAAATAATCTTTATTAAGACCAATTTTTAACAGAAATTTGTTTGAGTGTGCAATAAATTTGGTTAGTTAGTCTGTCTGGACTATCGAGCGTAGGTCTTTCTGTCCAACTCTTTATTATTCATCCCATTCTTTCTTTATCTAGTTGTGTCAGAAGATCTTAATCAGTTGAGTAAAGATCAAACAACTCGTAAAAATCTTCCCTCTCTGACCATTGCGATTTTAATTTTGCGGCGTAGGAATCGCGCAAATTCTCACCTCGAATAATTATCCCAGCCTGGGATAAGTATTCGAGGGATTATCCTGAAGAACTGATCCAAGCGAATTAAATATAACAGCCGCGTTTGCAATTTGCATAATTATTTTAGTAATCGAGGATTTGGCATTACGCTAAAGTTTACCTTGAAGTGCACCGACGTTCCTCACTCACACAAACACGAGTGTACAGTTTACGAGAAAAAAAACCGCACCAAAAACGAGACTCAAAACAACTGAAACACCATCCTCTCTTTGGCTTCTCGCGCTGCTGTGGAATTCGACGTGTTTCGCGACGGCGATACGAAATCTGGACGATCGGTTTATTTGAAATAAAGCCATGTGCACCACAACTAGTTGACCTTCCCCACCAACAACTGAAAATGTATGTGTGTGCGTGTGTGTGTCCATACACACACACAAGCACGCGAAAGGATAGAATGTGGGAGCATTTAATTAATAATTCCCCTTCTACGAGCGCGTCGCTCTTTTGTTTTTGTGTTTTTTTGGCCTTTTTCGGGCGCAGATTCGCCAGCGCCGGAAAAACATTGTGTGCACGCTCGAATGCAACCGCCTTGACCGGCTTCGACTTTTTCGATAATTGTCAGATAATCGTCGCTGTTTACTAATTACGATTCGGATGTACGGACTGTTACATGTGAAAGTTCACCCGTTTTATCGTCCATACGTGCACCGTATAGGCAATGTGCACGAACGAATAACATAATCGATTGTGTTCGTTTTATGGATGAACAATAAAAATGTAATTTGTCATTATCACGAAAGTAAACTCACAGCTTTTTTAATGAGCATCAGGTTGATATCCAATTCGGGCCCTGAAAGTACAAAAAGCCGAAAAGCTATCTTTTCAATATGATCATAATTCGGTGAAAACGCCCATTTAATTTGGGTCCAAAAATACAAAAAGCCTGCCATGATTATCTTTTCAACACACACTGCAATATGCCCGTGATAACAATTACGTGAAAAAACTGTGACGTAATAGTTTTCTGTGATCTTTTTAAACCATTATCAAAAGTATTTCAAATTCTCAGATATTTTCTAAAACTGAATTTGTTGAAACAGAATACAATCACTGCCAAACATCTGTTCTACCATTAGTACAGAAGAGTTTGTGCCACAAAAAATCAACAAATCCATTCGAAATTAACCCATTTGCAACTTCCCATTAAAAAAATTGACATTTCGCGGCTGGAAACAAAATGGCAACCCTCAAAACTGAAACTGATTCAAATAAAAATTGCACGCTCAATTTGAAAAATTGTAAAAAATTACTTCCGGTAGGAATTACTTCTTAAAAATCTAGAAATCCATTCGAAATTAACACATTTGCAACTTCCCATTAAAAAAATTGACATTTCGCGGCTGAAAACAAAATGGCAACCCTCTAAACTGAAACTGATTCAAATAAAAATTGCACGCTCAATTTGAAAAATTGTAAAAAATTACTTCCGGTAGGATTACTTCTTAAAAATCTAGAAATCCATTCGAAATTAACACATTTGCAACTTCCCATTAAAAAAATTGACATTTCGCGGCTGAAAACAAAATGGCAACCCTCAAAACTGAAACTGATTCAAATAAAAATTGCACGCTCAATTTGAAAAATTGTAAAAAATTACTTCCAGTAGGAATTGCTTTTTAAAAATCAACAAATCCATTCAAAATTAACCCGTTTGCAGGGTTACTCGTTTTACGCCAAGTGGCGACTTCACAAACGCCCATCTAATTTTGGGTACAAAAAGCCTGCCATGATTACCTTTTCAATACATTACTGCAATTTGTTAATAATGAGGCAAAAACGCCATCTATTGGATTCAAAAATACACACTTACTGCAATAAGCCCATGATAATTCGTGACGTAATCGTTTTCTTTTTTCCTTTTGTAATTACAAAGTTTATTGACTCGCATTCGAACAAATAAAATTTATTACATTCACAAACAGTCCCATTTTTAAACCGGAGACGAAATTTCTCGGACCGGTGTGTATTAAAATTCCCAACCAGTTACGTTTTATGCGCTCATAAATATTAATGATTAATGTAGCGCGTCCCCGCGTCTTCATTTTTGCATTTTTTGAGGCCCCCCGTCCGTACGGCCTTGGCGGCTAAATTGCTCGACATCAATGATGTACTACTACGAAAAAAAAAATGATGACAAAGAAAATTGTTGCATTTTTCATTAGCGCTCCGGGTGTGATTCACCGGTTTCCAACAATGGAATTTACGTACGGATTAATACGACACAAAAAAATAACAATTGCGCGTGCCTAGAATTTCTTAAAAATGAGCTAATGTATTCCGCATTGATTCAATTAAAATTGCATACATGTCCATACAGGGTGTCCCAAATTCAGTGGGACAGTATGGGAAACTTTCTTATTATTAATTATACCGGGAGATCAAAAAGTCGAAAATAGTTGGCAGCCCTTAAAACATAACCTGACAGAAATTCAGTGGCGTCACCAAGGAAATTTTGACATGGAAAACCCTGAAATTTAAATAAAACAGCTACATAATGAATCGTAAATGTATTATTAATAGTGATGATCAGTTCTATAAATAACTGCTAATGTTTAAAATAGGCAAAATCGGCAGATAAACACACAAAATTAAATCTCATGGCCTCCACAATAAAAATTAAAAGAAAATCTAAAATTGGGAGATTTTGTTTTAATTCTTATTTTGAACAAGTGAGCCATGACAAGTGGGATTTGGGGTGGATTCTCAACGAGCCCTCGAACCAGCACCTTTTTGCTAATTTGACCATCTCTCTATCTCTTCAAATGCAGAAGTTGCCCATGTTGCCCCTACGAAATCCGGGCACCCTGTATACAGTTATGATTAAATATTTAATTTATTTTGGGAAAAAATGTTTACTACGCCAATGGAAAAGCAATCTAAGGGATTTTCTTTTCATATGATCAGTTGCGCAAACATGCGTATTTGGTTGGCTACCTATCAATCTGCAACCATTGTTGCTCACTCTGTAGAACTGTGGGCATATCTGGGTTAAGTAAGAAAAGTCGTGCAGTTTCATGTGCTTAAATTGCGTTGAGAAAAATTATGCATTTTGAATAGTTTCGACGCCAAGAAAAAATTTTAAATCGAAATTTTTTAAATTGCAAATATCACCTAATGCCGGCTCAAATAACTCCTAAAGCAAACAACTTAGTGACAAATGTGACACATCATTAGTTTTGGGAGGTGAAAAGCTACTCAAAAATTAAAAAAAAAATCCAGGTCCGTATTTAAAAAAATCAAGTTGATGTGGGGATCTAAGTAACGAAACGTCGTATTTAAAAAATGAAATTATTTTCTTCAAGAGCTTACAAACGTGCCTTAAGAAAGTGACATTGGTTTTTTTTTCAAAATAACCAGCAATAAAGACGTAAAAAAATAAAAACCAAAATTATTTTTTTTTGTTTTGTTTTTTTTTCCTTCAAAATTCTCCAGAAATAGTATGAATATTTTAATTTCGTTTTAATTAATTATTCCAGAGCTTACAAAAGTGTCTCTTGGTTTTTCAAAATAATCACTAATAAACCAAAAGTGATTATTTCGGTTTTTTTCGAAAATCTCCCGAATTAGGTAGAATATTTTAATTTCATTTTAACAAATTATTCCAGAGCTTGTAAAAGTGCCTCTTGGTTTTACAAAATAACCACCAATAAAGTCGTAAAAAAATAAAAACCAGAATTGATTTTTTGGGGTTTTGTCGAAAATCTCCCGAATTAGTCAGAATATTTTAATTTTGTATTAACAAAGTATTCCATAGCTTACAAAAGTGTCACAGTTTTCCAAAATAACCACCAATAAAGTCGTAAAAATAAAAACCAAAATTGATTATTTCGTTTTTTTTCTAAAATCTCCCGAATTAGTCAGAATATTTTAATTTCGTTTTAACAAATTATTTCAGAGCTTGTAAAAGTGCCTCTTGGTTTTACAAAATAAACACCAATAAAGTCGTAAAAAATCAAAACCAAAATTGATTATTTCGTTTTTTTTTCGAAAATGGCCCGAATTAGTCAGAATATTTTAATTTCGTTTTAACAAATTATTCCAGAGCTTATAAAAGTGCCTCATGTTTTTTCACTTTTCTCAAAAATCTCACGAATTCGTCAGAATATTTTAATTTCTATTTAACAAATTATTCCAGAGCTTACAAAAGTGTTTCTTGGTTTTTTTTCAAAATAACCACTAATAAAGTCGTAAAAAATAAAAACCAAAATTGATTATTTCGTTTTTTTTCGAAAATGGCCCGAATCAGTCAGAATATTTTAATTTTGTATTAACAAAGTATTCCAGAGCTTACAAAAGTGTCTCGGTTTTCCAAAATAACCACTAATAAAGTCGTAAAAAAAAATTGAATTTTTCGGTTTTTCTCGAAAATCTCCCGAATTAGAATATTTGAATTTAGTTTTAACAAATTATTCCAGAGCTTACAAAAATGCCTTTTGGTTTTGCAAAATAACCACCAATAAAGTCGTACAACAATAAAAACAAAAATTTATTATTTCGGTTTTTTTTTTAAATCTCCGGAATTGGTGAGAATACTCTAATTTCTTTTTAACAAATTATTCCAGAGCTTACAAAAGTGTCTCCCGGTTTTTCAAAATAACCATGAATTAAGTCGTAAAAAAATTAAGACCAAAATTGATTTTTTCGGTTTTTTTTCGAAAACCTCCGGAATTGGTGAGAATATTTTAATTTCTTTTTAACAAATTATTATTCCAGAGCTTATAAGTGTCTCTTGATTTTTCAAAATAACCAGTAATAAAAAGATAAAAAAATAAAAACTAAAATTGATTATTTCGGTTTCTTTATTAGTCGGAATATTTTTAATTTCTTTTTAATAAATTATTCCAGAGCTTACAAAAGTGCGTCTTGGGTTTTCAAAATAACCAATAATAAAGAGGTAAAAAATAAAAACAAAAATTTATTATTTCGGTTTATTTCGAAAATCTCCAGAAATGGAGGGAATATTTTAATTTCAATTTAACAGATTATTCCAGAGCTTACAAAAGTGTCCATTGGTTTTTCAAAATAACCAGTAATAAAGAGGTAAAAAAATAAAAACCAAAATTGATTATTTCGGTTTATTTCGAAAATCTTCGGAATTAGAATATTTTAATTTCGTTTTAACAAATTATTCCAGAGCTTATAAAAGTGTCTCTTGGATTTACAAAATAACTACCAATAAAGTCGTAAAAAATAAAAACCCAAAATTGTTTTTTTCGGTTTTTCTCAAAAATCTCACGAATTAGTCAAAATATTTTAATTCCGTTTTAACAAATTATTCCAGAGCTTACAAAAGTGTCTCTTGGTTTTACAAAATAACCACCAATAAAGTCGTAAAAAAATAAAACCAAAATTGATTTTTTCGGTTTTTCTCGAAAATCTCCGGAATTAGACGGAATATTTTTTATTTCTTTTAAATAAATTATTCAGCATTCAAATACGCAACTTTACTTGCATTTTACTAACTCTCTATCTCTTATAGTTACCGAGATGGCAATGCTAAAGAATCGAATTTGTAACACCCTGTATATTTTTTATCAGCAGTTCATTGTAGAACGAAGAAAGAAAGAAAGAAGGTAATCATTATCCAGACCATTTATATGGGGTTTACATTGAAACATGTGCACATATACAAAAAAAAAAACATTTTTCTGATTGGATTGTATTGCTCAATATTTGTTCAGCTGAAATTGGTAACGGTATCCGTTTTTTTCACAATTTTATTAACATTACATAAGTGGAAACTGTATGGATAAATGTCCTTAAAATTTATGAGGAAGTCAGTGTCGTCAAGCGTAATAATAATTTAACACAAAAAAGTCCTTGTCGACAGAATGGATTAAATGTGATAAATCACACAACAAATGACATGAAAGGTTGGATGAGCGGCCGATATCATTCGTCATTGGGATAATTAATGATGCTTCGGAGTAATGCAGAGTAATGTGGCAGAGAAAAAAATAGTCTTTCGAATGAGGTCATAGCCAACTATGGTTTCTATTTAAAAAAAATGTAAGTTTGCATCATATCTCAGAAAATAATAGCGTTAATAATTTTCTTTTGTCAAGCTACAACTCAATTATGGTTTCTATTTAAAAAAATGTAAATTTGCGTCATATCTCAGAAAATAATGGCGTTAAAAATTTTCTGAAGTTATTTATCAAGCTGCGTAAAATATCTACAACTTTGTCCTTTTTTTTCTATCTGTTATAATAACCGAGATATATTTATTTGAAAAAATTGACACTTTTTACATTTTTCAAAATATCTTGTTACCTTTCACTTTTTTGAAAACTTTGAAAGTGTTATTTTATTGGGATTGTAAAACTGCACTTTGCCCATATAACCATTTCTCTATCTCTTATAGTTTCTGAGATCCCCATTGAGAACATAGAAAAAAACTCATCCTGTATATGATTAAAAAAAATACTTAAGTTTAATCACTTGCACCACTTTCATGAACTATCTTTTCTTCCTGATTGGTATGATGCCACTTTCATCACTCGATAGTTATTGATGGGATTCTGGTTCAAACATTTTTACCAGTTTTTTGAATCAGTTAATTTATCAACCGTGTAAAACAAGTACCGTGTAAATCGAGGGATAGGTGTATTTTTCTTTACTTTAGTTTAAATATTATGTGATGGAGACATAGTTTGGATTTTGTAAATCTGTTTCGTTTCCTAAATAAAAACATTGACATTTGAACTTCCCTTGTTTCCACCTCAATAATACGTATTGTTTTCTTTTTTCCCGTATGCACAAAAAAAAGTTTAGGCGAGATATAAGAAAAAAAAATAGTAATTCATATGTACTCACCAATTCATTTTTATAATGTGTGTGGGGATGGGGATATAGGGTTGCCAACATAACTTCTGCACCCAGGCATTGTACGCTGCTGGCGAGCCGTGATAATGCTCCCACAGCTCTCCATAGACATCCACGCTTTCCTTCCTGCTCCCAACCACCGACAGAAGTGGATCAAGAGTTTTCAACACTCTCCCCTACCTTAACTCTCCACTGGCAACCAATAATGGTTTCTCAAGTCTTCGCTTCCATGCACATATCTCTTGCTTCCTTTTTTCTTTACATATTTTGCTTTATCTCAATGTTTATTTGGTTTGAATAAGCATTATTCCATCGATATATTCTTAAAGAAATTCTAGTAGCAGATGCGGGTTTTGGGGATATGCCTTAATACCCCTTCTGGGTTGCAAGTACCACCTAAAAATATTTAAATTTTCTGTACATCACTCTGTATAAAAAAAAATATCCAGATCATCATCAGGTTACCTGTGAATTAAATTGCCGCACTTAAAAAAATTATTTTAGGTTTTAACATTTACCGTCTCTGCTGTGGTGGGCCCTATATATAATAATGAAGAGCTTCAAGACAATGCCAAATTCATTGGCGGCAACATTTTATGAAGAGGGTATTGGAAAGCTCGTTCACAGGTACGACAAATGCCTTAATCTCCAAGGTGATTATATCGATAAGTAACCATAAGTGTACGTAACTTTTGGTATAAAAATCATTGTTTTATATACACTTGTCTACTTTTTATGGCCCATCGGAGGTTGAAAAAAAAATGACCCTCGTAACTACTAACAAGTAACTAGTGTTGTAACATGTTAAAACACTAGTTAGAATCACGTTAGTATCTACTAACTGCACTCTACATATGGCTGTCAGAATTTAATAGTCATTTATTATACGAGTGTGGAATGTACGTATTAGTCCCACAAGAAAAAGTTTAAAAAAGATCATTTTCTTAAGGGACTAATGAGTAATTCCATAATTACTAATAATATAACATTTTATCCAAAATCGCCTGCAATTGCATTAAATATTGAAATATTTATAAAATTTTGACATACATGGAGTCAACTTGAAATATTATTATATAAATAAATTATTCCGTGACTCCGAGTTATTTTCTCACTAGTGGGTAATGAACATTACTTCCCTCAAATGACGACAGTAATTCGCTTATTACACCCGATTTTGGATAAAAAAAATTTATTTGGTAGAATACCAAAATAAAAACAAAACAAAATTTTGTGGCTCACACAATATACATATTAAAATAATAAACGAAGAAATAACATGAACAGGAACGTTAGAAAAGGAACACTACAATTCACACTCGAAAAACATTTAAGGGGAGGTTCTTCTTTATTTTTTTTCAAAAAAACAATTTTTTTATTGCATGAATCGAATGCTGTAGGTGTCTAGAATATGTGGGTAAAATGATTTTGCGATCGGTGAATTAGTTTCGTGCCTACACGGCTTTGAACGGACCGGTGTCCCGAGCGAAGTAACTCACACTGTACGAGCAAAAACCGTTCCCAAAACTTTAAAAGCGTTTTTCTTGAAACAAGATTTTTCAAATCTGCGGAACTTGTAATTCTTTAACCGTTCAACCAACCAAAGTTAAGTTTGGCAAACAAAATCTTCCATGAAATAAACTTATCAAATTGTAAAATTTCGATTTACCGTCGAAAAATCATCCAAAAAACGATACTTTGTTTTCAAGTAGCCGCCATTTTCTTTCTATAACGAATGTTTTCGTGATTTTGGTCTATTCTATTCTTTGGGATGTAAGCTTCAAGGTCGTTTTGGTTTCATGCTACTAGGTGACGAATTGCGACCTCCAGGATTCCCGCAGAAGAGCTTTTTTTTAAACAACGTTTCCTGGAGCCGCCATTTTGGAAAAACCAGAACTCAAAATTTTTTATTTTGTAGACCAAAGGTTAATAAACACTTCGCAAAAAAGCGCAATGCCCAAGTCATTTCAGTTCCGCAAAAAAAATTGTCAAACATCAGGTACGTTTGGCACAATTATAAAGGAACCTCCCCTTAACCCGTCAATGGTGACTCTACTGGTCTGTGAGACCGGGTGTGTCAAATAACTTTATTGTTTTTTGTTGCAATTTTGAGTAGCTGCCGCATTGCAGAGCTTAAATTGATTAAATATCTTTGTTTTATCGTCAAAGAGCATAAATTAAAAAAAAAAACATGAACTATTAGTAACACGTTTCGAAAAATCTTCAGTTGAAAGACCGGATAAATTTGCGTCACCAACGGCGGGTCAAGAAAAGACATGAGGTGAATGAAGAGAAGACATGAGGTGAATGCATCGAGTAACTTTAAATCAAAGTCCCTAAACAATTTTTAGTTTTATAATAAAAACAAATTTAATACATATACAAAAACAACTTAACAATAATACTCTGATTTATAAATAAAACCTATTTACACTAATTATTTCATGTTTTCCTGGTAAAATTTATGTGTTTCCACCGGTAATTTGATTAAAGCATTCGATTCAACACACTCACTTTAAATGCGCATCAGTTGGCAATACTGACCGAGTTCGGCCCCAGCGTTTTCATCAGCTTGTAGCAATCCTGTAACCGCTTTTTGTCACCGATACGCTCCAACGTTTTGGCGGCCTCTGCCAGCATCCCCGCACGCTCACCCGGGGATGAAATCAGCTGGCCGGGCAAGTGCCTGCAAGCTAGGTAGAGGGCGGCGGCGTGTTGTCGTTCACCACCGAGATCTTGTTGGTTCTTATCTGATATTTTAAGAAAAACGGCATTTCACATAAATGGTTTGGTAAATTTTTTAGTTATTCTTTTCACGAGCATTGAACCCACAGTGCCTGCACCGAAAGTGCCAAACGTTTTGTTTATTAATAAGAAAAACAGTACTTCAAATAAATAACTTGAACATTAAATATTGTTCCCCCATCAGAACACCTACAGACCGGTTTCGATCTTTCAGGTCTCATCAGTGTAGTTAGGGAAAACCCCACCCCGACCTGAAAGGCCAAAACCGGTCTGTAGGTCTTCTGGTGGGGGAACAATATTTAATGTTTACATTATTATTGTTATATTTGCTGCCGCTGGCAATGTCCATATCTTGTTGGTGTTAAAGCCACCCGGATTTGGTTCACTACAGCATTCAGGATAGATTCCGCCACTTTGGCGTTTCTACCATAAATAATTTGGTTAGCCAATAAAAAAAAAAAAATGAGAATACATTACAAAAATTTGAATTGATTTACTGGTGGAAAAAAAATGAAACACTTGAAATCCGTGAAATTACGACCATTTTCAAACCGCCATAACTCGGCGTATTTTCAATCGATTTTGATGAATCTTTGAGGGCGAAAAACTTTGAAGTGTCTTCTTTAAAGTCATGCATGCAAACTCAAGCGTAACTCCTTCCGCCCCCCTCTAGCACCCCTGTGAAAAAAACATGTTTTTTTCAGGAAACCATGTCCAACTTTGACGATGTGTATGGATAACCATACCCATAACTTTGTGCCAAATCGTCGGTTTGAAAATAGTCGAAAATGTTTAATTTTTTTTTCTCCACCAGTGTATTTACTCTTCCACAATGTTTGTTCACAAATTCTTAACTATTTCGATGTATTTATTACCTTAGATCTTCTTCCGAGGCTCCATTTCTAATTTAAACAATAACGATTCAAAAATGTGTTCGGTGACTGACAGTGATGCGCAAAGAACATTTACACAGCTAAAAGTGTAGCCTTATTTTCAAATTTCATTTGAATGTGTTATTATACAGGGTGTTTCAGAGCTCTGGGAACGGTCAATCACGCGCTTATTTTTCAAAATTTCGAAAAATGTTTTATACAAAAATTGTGTATAATGGTGAGCTGCACGCCCTAAAAATATTTAAATTTACACAGGGTGTCTCATAACAAAGTTACAGACCAAACTTATGTTTTTTTAAATGGAACACCCTGTATTTTTTGTCATTTTTGAATTATATGGAGCAAATAAAGGTGAGTTAATTCAATACTCCCTATACCTATTTGCAGTTTTCGAAATATTTGAAGATTTGTTGAAATGCATGGTCTCAGTGAAATTTTATTTTTGCCCCAGTGATTGACGTTGAACGATTAAAATCATTTCTATTATTTGGTTGAAGGTTCGAACTATAGAGCCAACCATGATTTCATACAAAAAATTATACAGGGTGATAAAAAAAATGCGGTAGAAAAACCGAACTTATAAAGTTAAATAACTTCGTTTTCTCAAATGGCACACCCTGTATTTAGTAACGTATTCTTAAGTAGAATCCAATTATCTTTCAGATTGTATAAGGGTTCCCTGTTCCTAATCTCAATAGTTTTCTTGTATTCGGCGATTATCATATCAGGAATAATTATTATAATCTGAAAGATAATTTGATTCTACTTGAGAATACGTTACTACATACAGGGTGAGCCATTTGAAAAAACGAAGTTATTCAACTTTATAAGTTGGGTTTTTCTACCGCATTTTTTTTATCATCCTGTATCATTTTTTGTATGAAATCATGGTTGACTCCATAGTTCGAACCTTCAAGCAAATAATTAAAATGATTTTAATCGTTCAACGTCAATCACTGGGGCAAAAATAAAATTTCACCCAGACCATGCATTTCAATAAATCTTCAAATATTTCGAAATCGGCAAACAATAGGTATAGGGAGTATTGAAGTAACTCACCTTTATTTGCTCCATAAATTTCAAAAATAACAAAAAATACAGGGTGTTCCATTTAAAAAAAACATAAGTTTGGTCTGTAACTTTGTTATGAGACACCCTGTATAAATTTAAATATTTTTAGGGCGTGCAGCTCACGATTATACACAACTTTTGTATAAAACATTTTTCGAAATTTTAAAAAATAAGCACGTGATTGTCCGTTCCCAGAGCTCTGAAACACCCTGTATGTGCATGTACTCTACTTTTACCTTTTACTGCAGATTAAATTGTGTTTACAAAGTTTATATATTTTGTTACATTCAAAATTGACCTGTGTAGCAACAATAAACTATTTATTCATTTACAATGGCTTACGAAAAACCTGGCTTAAATAAATATTTGAGAAATCTAAACGATTTTAATATTTCTTGAATAACGTTCGCATCACCAATAATACTGATGTTGGCCAATGGTTATTATACCAAGGCCAGGCGATAGCCAAATATGAATAAAAAAAAAAAAAAATACTGATGTAAAACTAAAATTACCTTTCCCACATATTATCGACGTCTTAGCGTGCCGGTGGCGCAAACTCCTGTCGAGGAGTTGTTGCGTCCTTCCCGGAGCAGCTCCGGCCATTAATCGAGAGGTGGCTTCGTATAAAAACACCCTCGGGAGAGCAGACTGGAAACGATCGTTATAAACGATTGGAATTAATAACTTTACGGAATCAAACTCACCGGTATATGCTGAGTGAGACTCCTCAACGACGAAATGTCCTTCTGGAAGGCCGTCAAAACAGAATTCGACACGGGAATGCTGTTTGCATCCGCTTCCACGCCGTCCTCCCACAGAAAAGTGCGCGTTTCCAGCAACCAGTCGCACACCATTAGTTGCGTTAACTGAAAAATTATTTCTATTTTCAACAATTAAATTTGTATGACATGATTAATGAGCAAAAGTTTAATTGGTTAACCACTTCGCGCCCATGCTACTTTAATTGGGTTATAGCATAATCCAGGGTTTATTCAAAAATTAATTTTTTGTTGTTACGGTTTTCTACGAAATATTATTCCACTGTTATAAACTCATTTTTGCAAAAAAAATGAAAAAATATTCCATAGATGGCGCTAAAGCGGTATTTTTATTTTATTTGTAAAATATCTTTTTTTTGCTTGTCACCACACGTGGCGACCTGGGCGTGAAGAGGTTAAATGTGTTTTAATCGATGTTAAAAAATGTTTCACCACGGATTAACCCTTTCGCTGCTGTAGACGCATATTTATGTTCCTTTTTTGCGTCAACATGTATCATTTTTCACGAGAAGTTACTTTCTAGTTCTTTAACTTTCCACAAACAATAAGCATACTGTTAACAGATACAGTGCGAATTTTTAATCTCTGAACATGCTAATTGCGAGCACGTAAAATTTCCTTAAAGGGTTTTCGAGAAAATTAAGAAAATCCAATCGAAAGTGGTGGATTTTCAAGTTGAAAATTTTTATTGATGAATTTCTTAACAACCAATGATAACCGATTTGTGGATTTTTCTAATGTTTTATAGCTACATATGTCTAGAATATGTCCTGAAATTTTTGTTGAAATCCATCAAGGGGTTTCCGAGAAAATGAAGAAAATCCAGTCGAAAGTATTGGATTTTCGGATTAACAATTTTTAATGGTAAATTTCTGAATAACTAATGGTAACTGATTTGTAGATTTTTCTATTGTTTTATGTCTACAAATGTCTAAAATATGCCTTGAAATGTTTGTTAAATTCCATCGAGGGGTTTTCGAGAAAATTAAGAAAATCCAGTCGAAGGTGTTGGATTTTCGGATCGACGATTATGTTCAATTTAAAAAAAACACACTTCATTCGCATTGTGCCTTGAGGTTCTTAAATTGAACATACAAAATTTTACGTGCTGGCAATTAGCACGTTCAGATATTAAAAATTCACACTGTATATATTTTTTGTTATTCTGCTAGATGCCATTGTTGTTAATGTATATACAGGGTGGAAACTTTAACTGGAACAAATTCGATATTTATCCAATGAGAAGTTCCAGCAAGTTCCTCGGACAGGTAGATTTTTGTTTTTTACTGCGCACTTTTTAGCGTCTTTAAAAATAGTATGACGTCACTAGTCTTTCACGTATGACGTCATAGACATTTGTTTTTTAAATGGAATCAATTTTTTTTTATTTCATTAAATTTGTAGCCCTTTCTACTCTACTTACAACTGCGTAAAAATATTTTGTTTTTTTTGTTTTATAATTTAAGAAATACCGAATTTGTTCCAGTTAAAGTTTCCACCCTGTATATTACAGGATTAATATAGAAAATATTCGCTGCGGCGTTAGGAAAACGGGTTAAGTGAGAAACTAATGAATCATAAAAGGTACACAAACATCTACAATTTTATTAAATACCAAAAATAATTGTTGCTGTCATTTGCTTAATTTGGGTTGCACTGAAGAAACACTGCACTATTAAAATACATGCAATGCAACTACAATGCACCCAAATTAAACATATTGCCTGTGAATAGAACAAATGATTACCTTTAGAAATCGGAACACTCACCAGGACTTTAATGTTTTGCTTCTTGCAGCTGTTGAAGGTGAGGCTGTCCTCGATTAGCTGGCCGGCGTGGTCGCACTGCCTGAGGATGATCTTCGGTGAGATGTTTTCGTTGTCAGCGAGGTAGGTCTTCCTGGCCATGTAGGAGGCGAACACCGCCTTCGGCAAGGGATCCGTCATCGATTCCAGAATGTGGGGCATGCTCTCTATTTTCGGGTAGAGCCTCTCCGCGTTCGCGTCTTCTCCCAGCAGCCAGTAACAGCCGCACGCGATCACGTTCGTCCACCAGTTCGCAACTTCATCGTCGTGTTCTAGAGAAATTATTCATAACTCGAGCACAAACATAATTTTTGCGATATTTTTAATTTTGGTGTAGATACCTACACATTTTAAATTTAAGGTAGTTTTAGATTATATTTAAGTTTATACAATTTTACAAATTGGAGATGTTCCGTTTTTTTGAAATAAATAAATAAATATAAAAACTGGGTTATGTTGTAGTTTGGCACATGGATAGTGCGCATGCACGAAAATCACGCGGGTTGACAGCTACTGCAGGTAAAGCTACTAGCTGCTCCATGGCGGGACTATTTTAAGCCTGACCTAAACATAAGCACTAGCAGTTGCAACCGCTAACTGGTTTGTGACATATACTTTAAGAAAAAACACATTTTCCAAAATTTCATTATGTAATTGAATATGAATTTGTTTAAAGGGCATAAGTCAGCGAATTCTAATTGTGGGGAAATTTATAAAAATAATTTATTTATTTGTTTATATGTCTTAAACAACTTTTTCATTTTCGTATTTATTCTTAACAGTATATTTAGCACTGAGACGAATTTTTCCGAGTGTGCGACTGGTCGCTGAGACCATTGCATGTGCCGGATGCAGCTCTCGGACGCTGAGACTGAATCGTCTCTGGGGACCTCAAAACAGACTTCCGCAAAAAAAATGTTTTGAAATTTTTTTGTGAACATGCAAAGAATCATAAATGACTTCATGTTCACTCACAATTTCAATCAAACGAAGATCATTATCATTTGAATATTCTCCCGCCATTTTAAATACACTATTCCTGACTACATGTTCACAAATCGTGTGCGACTGTCGCAGTCCTTGCAATCGGTGCAGCTGACATATGCGATTGATGCAGTCAGTCGCATAAAGGGAACCAACATTACAGAATCCCATATGAGCAGTAGTAGCGACTCGGTCGCACAAGCGGAACCGGACCTTAAGACAAAACAAATGTTTTATACCTTTTATAACTTTTTTGCTGTCAATATTGGATGTTGTTTATTAGGTTCAATCACAAATAAACTTTTAAATGTACTTTTATTCATTGGAAATTAAATGTTTCAAAAGATGCAGCAAAAATACTAAACAATGAGAAATTTCATTTTAATGCGAACGATTTAAGCTCAACTCAACTCGGTGTGCAAGTAACCAGCAACGCTATCGCCATCTGGTGGCATATTATAAAATTAGTTAAAAAATTGTTTTTCAAAATTTCACAATTTTTATATCTCGGTTGATTCATTACAAAACCATATACAGGACGGCAAACGTAACTTGCTGGTGCGCAGTGGCAAAATTGTGGGTGGAACCTTCGAAGGGCGCTCTCGATAGATTTCGTGAAGAGTTTGCGCGCCTCGTACATTCATTTTCAAAATTGGCAGTGCATTAATTATGTGGACGAGAGCGCCTGATAGAGTTGTAAATGAATAGCGCACGCGAAGAATATGTGATTGCTTATTACAGAGGCTGTGCTCGGCCGGCTGTAGAGAGAGAGACAGAGCTTTCGCTTGTTCTCTGCGCGTCTCGCCAACTTACATTTGCCGTCCTGTACTGATGCCTTTTTAACATCAATATGTAGCTTTATGAAATGGACAAAATAATGACCGATGCCCTTTTAACAAATTCATATCCAATTGGATATGATGTAATTATGTTTGTTATGGTGAGACGGGAAATCCAGCAACGTCGTAAATATTGAGCCTGAAGTTATTTTGCTTACTTCATGTGTCAAACTACAAGATTACCAAAAATGGTACTTACTCTGCAGCATGTTGGGATTGAATACACTGGACACGTCCTTATCCAAATTTTCGAACAAGAGTTGAACGTAGTACAAAACATCGGTTGTGTTTGATTTTTTCAGTGCTTCATCCTCGTTAATTTTTGCTCCGGGTGCCACCAAGGTTTGAAGGGCCTTTTCTATCAAATTTTCACGATACAGCTGGAAATATTATAATAAGTTCAATCAATCATTTTCATCTACAATCATGTGAAGAGTTTGATAAAGTAACCTTTTATTTCACAATAATATTAATCTGATCCCACACAAAAATACACACCTAGATGACAGAAGGATCTTGCGATCGATTGTATTTTTTTTTAAAATAATAATTCTAACTTTATTGACGGGATACCCATTTATATAAAGCAACATAAATTAATCATTAATTAATAATAAAAAATAAATAAATAATAATCAAATTAAAAAAAAGAATCTTCAGAATAAACAAATTAAATTAAATTAATTGCTTAACTACTACGTTAAAATCAAATAGCCCGGACAGACTAACACCCATATTTAATGTAATGTCATATTTTTTTATTGTTATTTATAATGTACATATTTAAACAGAATGATAATTTGTGTGTGTGTATTAAAAAATAGACTGAAAGATCTCTCGTCAATTACCCCTTGAGGTCATTTGTAAAAGTGACTGAATAATTGTATTGTCTATCTCTCTCTGTATTAACCCACATTTGCCCGAGATTTAAATTAAAGTAAATGATATATTTCTCTATATCAAGTAATTAAGATTTAAAAACACAGAGAGGTTATTTTTCGCTTCCTGTCAAATGCAATGAACATACTTATTAGAATAAAAAAATTATAGATGGCACTGGCGATATTCTAGATATAATTTTAAGGGGAACTTAAAATATAAACATATAGAACGGAAGGCATATCTGGGTTAAGAAATGCACAATCGTAGATAAAAATAAAATAAATTTCTATACATGAGACACTAGTTTTGTAACATGCTAGAAGATTTGAGTTTTTGGAAAAAACATACATACCTTCATCACAAATGCCATGGGATCAGATCTATTCCCCAAACTGCTGTAGGGCAAACCCTTATTTTCATCTACGTAGGTCACTTTTTGGGTGGTGAAAAATTTGTATCCGTAAGGTGTGAATATCCATTTTAATTTCGCCGGAATTGGGTCGAACGCGTTTGTCGAAGCCTGCCTGGCCAAGTTTATGTAATATCTGAAAAGAAAAATAATATACTGTAAAATAGATTGGAATACGTAATCTTCAAATAGTATCTTTATGGTTAGATCATAATAAATTTTCTATTTTCTACAATTTTATTATCAAAAATCCCCCTACACAACTCGAAAACCCCAGGATTGGGGTTTGTTCAAAAAATTGAATTGCTCTAAAAATCTGAGAAAAATCATATATATTTTTAACTCAAACACCAAATAGTGCGAATTTTTCAAGGTCATTAACCAGTTAGCTGTGTGACGAGTATACTCGTCATGAAGAAATTGTTAATATTTTGTGTTATGTCGAGTAGGTACTTGTCATATTGACATTTCTTAAGTATACTCGTCAAAAACAGTAAAAAAGAAGAAATGGCAATAATTTTTGTTAATGTCGAGTAGATATCTTACACAATATTTCCATTTTTCATGACGAGTATATTCATCAAACACAGCTAACTGGTTAAAGGTCATTTAGGGTATTTTTTTTTAAAGTTAAAAATATTTTTTCTACCGCTTTGGTTCTGCTCTAAAAATCTGAGAAAAATCATGGGTCATTTAGGGTATTTTTTTTTAAGTTAAAAACATTTTTTCAACCAATAAAGAATTGCTCTAAAAATCTGAGAAAAATCATATATATTTAACATCCAAATACCAAATGGAGTGAATTTTTCAAGGTCATTAAAGGCCATTTAATCAGCAAAAAACTTTGCGGGCATAAAATTTACTAACTTGAAAAAATAATAGGACTGAAAAAATTCACCCCATTTGATATGTGTGCCAAAAATAAATGTGAATTTTTATGGAATTCTTTAGTGGTAAAAAAAATTTAAACATATTTTTTAGGGCGTTCAAGGTCATATCTTAGCAAAAAATGGGGTTATGTATACAAAGCTCAAATAAAAATTATTATCACTGAAATGTTTACAATAATTTTACAAGAATTTTTCTGGTCAATTGTTCATAGTTATGTAATAGTAATTTACAATACAAGTAACGTTATGATAAAAGAAATAACGTTACATGTGTCGTAACACAGTTTATTTTATCCTAATTGTACTTTTCTAATTTAAAAACATGTTTAATGAAAACTCCATAGCAACGAGTTGCGTTAAGATACATATAACAACACTAGTGTTGTTAAGAATTTCTTAACAACACTAAGAATTTCTTAACAACACTAGTATTACCCTATTTATTACTTGCGTTGAAAATATATGTACATTTTTTCAGATTTTTAAAACAAATCTTTAGTGGTTAAAAAACAATTTTCGAATCAACCCCATTTTTGGGATTTTTGGGTCGTGTGGGGTTTCTTTGATGTCGTTTGATGGTTCAAGTAATGAAATTTTCATATTTATTTGAAAATCTGTGTCAGGTGGCTCTTTGGCCATCTTAACCCGGGATACCTTTTATAGTAGAAAATGTCAGTCATTTTTCGAAAAATATAAACTGTCAAAAAAGTTTAAATTCAATATTTCGTCTCAAAAAATTGAAAACAAAATTGACAAAAATCTGTTGAAAATCGAAATATATCAAACAAAAATTGAAAAACTGCAAATTTTAAGATGATAAAAAAACTTAATAAAGAAATTTAGTTGAATGTTGTAAAATATAAACTGTCAAAAAAGTTTAAAACTCAATGTTTCGTCTGTCAAAAAATTGGAAACAAAATTGACAAAAATCATCAAACAAAAGAAAGTCAGTTGAAAGTTGTAAAATAAAAAATATTAAATGTAAAATAAAAACTGTCAAAATAGTTTAAAATTCAATATTTCGTCTGTCAAAAAAGTGAAAACAAAATTGACAAAAATCTGTTAAAAATCGAAATATATCAAACAAAAATTGAAAAACTGCAAATTTCAAGAAAATAAAACACCTAATAAAGAAATTCTGTTGAATGTTGTAAAATAAAAACTGTCAAAATAGTTTAAAATTCAATATTTTGACTGTCAAAAATTTCAAGACGATAAAAAAACTTAATAAAGAAATTCAGTTGCAAGTTGTAAAATATAAACTGTTAAAAAAGTTTAAAATTTAATATTACGTCTGTCAAAAAATTGAAAACAAAATTGACAAAAATATGTTGAAAATCGAAATATATCAAACAAAAATCGAAAAACCACAAATTTCAAGACGAGAACTTGTTGACACAAAAATAATTAAAAAATGCAAACTGTCACAATTTTATTGAAAAATATATATAACAATCTTTATTCTCAGTTTATCTACATTAAATGCAGTACAATATATTTGCATTTTAACTTTTGAAAGGGCTATCGACCGTCAGTCGAAAAATTGAATCTAGAAACTAATATCGACGAAAATAATAATTTTTTGCCTTTAAATTTATTATTTCTAGATTTTAATTACATATTTGTAATTTGTATTTTAATTTTGTAATAATGTATTAAATGGCTTCCGTTGAATTATATAAATAAATTTTGTATTAAACTTACCTGTGAATTCCTTGAATTAACCCAAAACGGCTGGCTTTAATCCTCAGCGCGATGCTCACGTAAATGTCCATCAGTTGTATCGAGGGCAGCATTGAACCCGCGGCTTCGGCCAAATTGACAGAATTTAAAGCCAAGACGAGCCCCGCCAAAGTTCCCGATTCACCCTCCACAAGGTGGATCTGATTTAAGCCGTGATACACCAGAGCCAACTCTCTGCACGAAGTCAGAGCTTCATACCGTGTTACTCTGAAAAAGATAACGTAAATGTTACTTCAAAAATTGCCTATTAGAGAAAAAAATATAAAAAATAATGCTGCCGATGGTAAATAATAGTAAGAATGTAAAAATATGATACTTGAACGAATACAGGCATGAAGTGAGTATCCCTGTATTTAATCCCAAAGTAACTCCAACATTTCACTGGTGGAATTTTTTATATATACATCTTTATTTTAAGAAATAAAAAAAAGTACAATACAGCATGTGAATAAAAGGATGATAGACAGTATAGACTTTCTTTTTCTGTTCAATGGTTATCGACCTGTGGCCTTTCAGCCTGTGAATGTTTTATTTTGTCTATTAAAGCTTAATTTTACACAAAATTAACATGTTAATTTTCACAAAAATATTAGTTTTTTTCTAGGTTATAAGTTATGCAATTTATGTAATTTAAATACGTTGTAATGTTGACTTGTGTAAAACATTTTGTTAATACACCAATAAATAAAACGCTTCAAAAACTCAACATTTGTGCTAAAAAAAAAATAAAGCAAACAAATCAATAGACAACATGAAACCATCAACTTTAAGAAAAATCAGTATTACAGTTTTCCCACTTACCCATCAGCCATAAATCCCCCGACGTGTCTAGACAACCACCTCCCGATCCACAGCCTGTGGAAAATCTGGCGCACCATTTGCCACGAGAAAGAGGTGAACAGGTCAAACTTGGAAGAGGGCAATTCCAGCCCAAACGTCTGCAGGCACCTTTTCAATTCCTGTTTGGCCCTTGCATTGTTTCCCTGCAACGATAAAAATTTATCATAACCGCACAAAAGGGTTTTATTTATAATAATAATAACTTTATTTACCACTTTGCTATATAAATTACATATTATATATAAAATAAAATAATTGCAATAATTCTATGATATATATATTATTTAATTCACTTACCTCAGTGAAATAAAAATCGGCCTGTCTCTTGTGCCTCCAAAATATCTGCGATTCTTTGGACTTCGAGGGGACAATCGGATCCCCGTACACGAACATTTTGATCAAGCAGAAACCCAAGACGAATATGTTGAAAATCCAGAGGAGAAAAACTGAGCTCGCCAAAGATATATTTGATCCTTCTCCATCTAAAAATTATGTTTTCTTATAATACACAGTGTATGGTTATATGTATACCACATCTACCCACAGATTAGACTTTTTTGACAACTTAAGTGGCAGAAATCCCACTGGGTTGCCACAAAAAGTAGTACTTATGAAACTTTCGGTAAATGTAAACATTGTAATTGTAATTTATTACGAAAATCACACTCACATCATTTAGAACGTTCTCCATGACAAAAATTCGAAAAATACTTAAAATTCAAGAACAATAACAACAAACTGCCAATAATATGTCTGTTGGCGACTTCACGTATGAATATATTGGAAGTATACTGGTACCAACCTAACGCGCTGCAAAATTACATTTTTCACGTCCGTGTTGGTACTTTTCACTTTCTAGTGTTTGTCACTGAAGATATCAAAAAAGTCTAATCTATTGGTGGACATGGTATAGGAATATTTAATGTTTGATAATGAATAAAAAAAAACAACTTACAATTTAAAATCCTCCTCCCGCCGGTAAACTCGCTCCCGGTACTAGAAATCGTGTTCAAGGCGACACCAAACGGATTGAAGGAAATGATGGCCAGCATAAACATGCACAGCGCGATCCTGGAATGATCCAACATCCCCCTGGTAATCCCCATCTGTTCGTCGTCGCTCTCCTCCTTCACCAACTGACCGTACTCCGGACTCGAAGGGATGGAATGGGCGGGCGACAACGAGGAAACGTCCGATGGAGGGGGTGTATTCTGCGCCACGTACTCCTCCATTTTAATATCCTCGACCGTGCCCCCACCGCCGTCCCCCAGCAAATCTTTGAGGGTGTTCTTCCTGGCGGCCATCTTCAAGGCCATGTTCTCCTGTTTGAGTTTGGTGTTGCTGTTTTGCAGGAAACGGATGTAGTCGATGGTCTTGCGTAGAATCGCCGACTTGTTGAGTTTGGCTTCGACGCCGACGATCATGTTCTTCAGCTCGATGATTTTATCATTGATGCTGGTCCGGTATTTACGCTCAATTGCGTTGTGCGCGCTGCGCTTGACCTCCTTAACCTTAGGTTCTTTGCCCGGCGTTGTAGGGATTCGATTAATAGCCACTTTTTCCGCATCTAACACTAGTGGAATTCCCGTGGTGAAGAGTTGCCCGTTGGTGTTGATTAGGGTGTGCACGGCTTGGTTGTTGGTGGGGGATGTGGTGTACATTACGGTGGTCGGTTGGATGTTCTGCGATTCCGTCTCTAAAATCTTCGTCTGCAGTATATTTATCGATTGCCCTATATTCTTCACCAGCAACGGTTGGCCCGTGATTTTGGGTTTCTGCTGCATGATTATGTGCCGGTTCGTGGGGATCGAGGAGTAAATCATCGGCTCGGCGTTTTGCACAATGCTGGGCGATGATATGATGACGGTGGTGGGGTTCTGCACTATTTTCGCCGGCTTGATTTTCACCTGTTGCTGCGGTACGCGCAAGTCGAGCTGCGGTTTGATATCGAGCGGTGTGAACACTGGCGCCGGGTTGTGCACAGGTGACGTTTGTTGGTAATTCATGGGATACGGTTTCTGGTCTCTTGGTGGTGATAAGGAGAGCGGGTCTACAAACGGGTCCTGCTGCTGCTGCTGGAAATTCTGGAAGTTGAAGCTGATGTCGTCCATCGGCAGTTGACCCTCCAGTTGCGAGAGGAAGGATTCATCGTTGAAGAGTTCGGTTTTCAGCAGCTCGGATTCGTAATTTGTGATTATATCTGGCGAGAGAGAGAATATTTAGTGAGGCACTTTTACAAATGACCTCTACAAGCAATTACTGATGATGCTGTTATAAAAGAATCAGAAATTAAGATTGCAGAAGATGTCAAGGAAGATGTTTCAACTGAAGGATTCCCAAAAGATTCAAATGGAGATGAGGTTAAAAAACAATCTTTCGGTATATCTGGTGAATTAAGGAGTGAGATGCAGTTAGAATTATCAAAAAAAACGATTTGTTTTTTTTGCATTTTCTTGAAGTATTGTGTTTCGAAAATATTCTGTGAAAATTTTAAGTTAATCCAATTAATAGTTTCCGAGACATCCCATAATTAAGGGAGGGGCCTCGGGTCCCCATGGCAGGTAGCGGACGGCAGCTGCAAGCGACCATACCATGCGTTTACATATAAACATATTTGATTATTTCATTATGAATCGTCTAAAAATTTTTTCCAACTTTTGAAATAAAAAAACAAAAAACAAAATATTTTTACACAGTCGTATAGAGAATAAAAAGAGCTACAAATTTGGTGGAACAAAAAAATAGTATATTATTAAACGAGTGAGAAAGTTGGCCATTGCCATGAGGGTGAAGTTTGTAACACGAGCCGTAGGCGAGTGTTGCAATTCACCCGAGTGGCAATGGCCAACTTGTTCACGAGTTTAATACTATACTTTTTCGAATCATATTAAATAATTACCCAAAGATTTTTCTGTTTCTATTAAATTTTAATGAATAATTTTTCTATTTGGAAATTGCGGCAGTTCGCTGACAAAAAACCAATCGTAACCATAGTAACAACTAAACTGTTGGGCAATGAAATCACTATCATTTGATTGGACGTCACCTGTGGAGAAAATGATTCGGCCGAATAATGGACAACTTTCTCAATCAAAAACGATTTAACAACGTTTATATTATTTAATAAGATGCGAAAAATGGTTTCCATTAAAAAAAAATCTCACCGGTACACAGAAAGAACAGATTCTCAGCGTATAGACGTGGCTGAAAAACACCCTAACGACAATACCCAGGAAGGCAGAATGCTTCAAAGACAACGGCAAATAGATATTTTGGAAGCTTCTACATCGGCAGAAGCCCTGTTTTATAGGCCAGGAATTGATGATTTTATGTAATTATTTGATTAGTATTTCTATATATGAATCTAGTGTAAAATTGGAAAACGCTTTCAAAAATGTATATCTCAAAAACTATGAGCTTTAGCAAGATTTTATAAGGATATAATCCTTCTGAAACACCACATTAGTACTTGCAATTAATTACACCCATCTAGTGGTATGAGAGAATGAATCATATAATAAAACAACAATCATTCATGGCCACTAGATATTTTAATAACTGTTACGTTTGTGACTCGTGGTTGAAATAATTCACTAACGTAACTTCCAAAGAAATAAATGTTTATTCTATAACTCGAAAATACAACATACACATCCGTACCATACAAGATCACAAAACTAACTGGCTAAAAATACCTCGGCATGCGAAACAAAAACTGCAATGTGTAGCCTAATAATATATTTGTATTCTCACAATTTGGAAATACACTACAGTAATGTATGAAACTCCTACCTGCATTGATCCTGCTAAAACTAATAATCGCAACGGGAAACTCAAATGTTGTGTCGCAATAACTGATGTTTACATCCAACGTACCTTGAAATTGAATATTCCCCACAGAATTACCAAGCAGTCGAGACTTGCGTGTTTAAAGTTAGCGCAGAGTGAGAAATTATTCGAACGCAACAACAAACCTCCGAAGCCAATTGAATTTAAGATGGTCACGTCTCGAGTGCTTGGTACATCATCTAACTAAATTCTTTCGTCTGGCCATGCCCAACAAAATCAGATACAAACGACTTAATGGTTATAAAATCAGATACAAACGACTTAATGGTTATAACGCATGTTAAATAAATTGTTTATATGCACATCCAAGTATTGTTACCACTTTAAATACGAAAAATGTTTGTTTACACTCACCATCTATTCCGCTGAGCTCGCTAATGTTGAAGACGTCGTCGGCCGCGAATTGGGCACTGTTTTCGCCCATCGCGGAGCGTTTTTTCGTGTTTTTTCACCTGGAGGAAATTGAGTTATTCCTGCGTTTTCCTATTTCGCGGATCACAACACTTTACGCCGACGAATCAGAACACAACAGGCGATCTGGTGATTTGACGTCACCGTTTAATCACCGGTACTGCTGCCGACATCTGTTGGATGAAAGTGCAAGCGGCGCGAGTGCAATTAATTAAATTTTTAAATAAATTTTCGAGTACAATTGTTGTTTATTTTAAGGGCCCCATCCACTGTCGTACATGTAGGACGGACCACGACGTACATGCGCGTCCAATGAAAGAATAGTGGATGGGTACGTTCGGGCAAAAGAGAACGTGCAACGCAAACACTGCTCGCAATGATACAGAAACAAATGTAAGCAGTGGCGGCGGTTATCGCTATTAACACAAACATATTTCTTTTTTCTATTTTCTTTTTCTTCATATCGTGTAAAATTATTACGAATATTATAATTTTGTAAACGCCGATTTTTAAAACAAGTTTGGTACTTTATTTGCCATGTAAATAGACTAGAAATTTTCAATTATATATTTCTGACGAACGTCGCTGGAAAAGACCGTGGAACGTGGTACGTGTATCCGGCACGATGGTAGACGGACCAAAATTCAAGCGGCGCGGCGACAGAACTTTGATCCGTCCTGCAAATTTACCCATCCACTATCGTACATGCACGGACAGACGTGTACGTCGTGCAAAACCGTGGTACGTGCACGACAGTGGATGGGCCCCTTTAAAGTAAGGAGGTGGTTAAGTAATTGGGACATTGTAGTAATATATTTATTTACCAGCAGAAATACCTACGGTCGATAGTCATTATGGCATTAAATAATAATTCAAATATATGCTTTAATTGTTATGTGTATGAAATTTATTTATTTACGGAAGTTCATTTAAATATACACTACATTATAACAATGTGTCAAATAACTATTTATTTACCAGTAGAAATATTCGAGAAAGATTATTGAGTACAGTTGCTGTTTTAGTCAAACAATTGAGACATTGTAGTAATATATTTATTTACCTTATTGTGCTAGTTTGTATGTTACAACTGAGCTTATCACTATAGACATTTTTAAGAGCAAATAAAAGTGTTATTCATGGTTTATTACGGAAATTGGTGCACTGTGAGAACATCGCAAGGTAGTAAATTGTATACAGAGTTGCCTATGTACAAAGCGACACCTGTATGTTGCGCTCGTAACTAATCGAAACAATTATAACAGATAACTATATTTTGATTTCAAACAGTTTTCTATAACCTTTGATTCCGTGCAGTTATCTATAATGATTGATTCATTACAGTTATTTATAATTATATGAGTCCGTATAGTTATCTATAATAATATACTCCATACGGTTATCTATAATTATATGATTTCATACAGTTATCTATAATTATATAATTCCATACAGTTATTTATAATTATAATAATTCCATACAGTTTTCTATAACCATGTTTTCGATTCAAGATGTCTATAACTGGTTGATTCTATACAGTTTTCTATGACTATCTTTGATTTAATAAAGTTCTCTATAACACAATTTTTATCCATACAGTTTTTAAATTAATAATTATTTAAATATAATCTATTCCTGTCCTAGATTTCGAGATAATCTAATTTAAATGGATCAAGTGTTCATTTTAAAGTCACCCATTTTCCAAGTTGGTGAAAAAATTTAAAAACCATTGCCACACACTTGGAACATTCCAAAGTTGTTTAAAATGGATGCTTGAACGTAATTCTGTAAAAATCTAGAAACACTCCTGTTCTAGATTTCAAGATAATCTAATTTAAATGGACCAAGTGTTCATTTTAAATTCACCCATTTACCAAGTTGGTGAAAAAATCCTGCAATGGCGGCATATTTCCGACAAAATATTATACCGCGTGTCGAAAATATTCTATCGTGATTATATTATCATTGTTGTTGGTGGAATACAGTGACGATTCGCGGGGTTTTTTCTGGTACAGCCGAGGAACAAGAGGTGGTAATACAGATAGGTGCGGTCACGCAGCCAGCCGTCTCTGCAACTGACCCTACCTATCTGTATTACCACGAACCGTCACTGATGGAACAATAAGTGCATTATTAAACCAAAGCAGAAAACTTGTTGTGTTACACTCTTAATGGAACCAGATATTCAAATTTTGTATTAAAGAAAAAGGTTTAACCTTTGATAATGATCTGTAATGATTCTAATAAAAACATGGAACATAACAAGTTTCTTTCTTTACCAAATTTGGCATTAAACCTGCGTTACTTTGATACTATATTCAGGTAACCTTTTCGCATAATTCAATATTCGTCGCTCGTAGCACCAGGAAATCAGTTTCAATTTCAATACGTGTCTCGTTTCTAATTTGTACTCTTAGCGAAAAGTTTCGCATTTCTAAACGTTATTTCGTTTGGTGCGAGTGAGATGTAGAATGTTTTTGTCTTGCCAGAAAATGGGTGAATGGATCAATCGGACAATAATGTATCGTACATTAAGAGTCGCAGTCACGGCTCATGGACAAGGACGAAGCTTCAATACCATTTACGTGTTTGGAGTAGCAGATCACATTAAAATATGTAAATTTTCGGTAGCAAGCAATAAAATCTTAGAGTGTTTCCCATATGGATGACGTTTTAAGTTTGAAAAATCATATAGACTTTTTGTCGTCGATATTGGAACGAGTAGTAGTACCAATATCCGACGTGGCACTAGCCAGGGAAGTAGTTGTTTCAATGAGTTTTTTAATTTTAAGTTACAAACAGATTTAATACTAAATACAAGAAAACGAAATGTAGCCTGAATATATGAATATTCAACCTGTTCGTTAATCTGCAAGCAAAAAATTTAATACTGTAAATGCCTTATGTTTTCAGTTTTCATATACTCAATGTTTTTAAAACGAATTTTTATTCTAATCATCGCTTACTACGACCAAGGAAGTAATCGCAGTCGATCGACCGGTTGAAGACGCTCGTCCCTGCGTATAATAGGTGCGCATTCTTCGAGGAATTCTTCGATAATTGCCGTGTACGGTGAAAGGAAGAGCCGCGGGGCGTTCCGAACTCGAAAATTTCAATAGAAAATGCGTCTTTTTCGAAAATGTCAAACGAGGCGTCTCTCGTTACATAATCGGTTTTAAATGTGAGGAGGTCGTTAATTGCACAAAACGGGGGGGACATCAATAACTGATTTGACATTTCGCCTAATTGAATATTCAGTCGCGTACAATTTAAATATTTCTGCCGATTTATAATTTAATTTTGCATTGAAATAATGGCTATTCTAACTTCCTAAACATCGTTTGGATACGCAAATTGGTGATACTTCCTATTTCCTGCATGGGAATTGTAAATGTCAAACGTCACTCCAAAAAAATATGCTTTTAACGAAATTCTATTCAAAATAAATTTTCGATATTTTGACGTTTGAATCATCAAAATCAGACGCGTTTGGCTGTTGGGCAATTAAAAAAAAATTAAAATCGTAATTTCAAGTATACTCTGAAAAACGTAAAATTTTGACGTTTTGCGTTGATTTACGGAAATATTTCTTAACCAACTTTTAAATTGCACAAAATTTGGCACATTTTATCGTTAGAATCATCAAAATCAGACAACGCGTTCGGCACTTGTGCAATTTCAAAAATCAACATCGCGATTTTAAAATCTTCGAACTTTGAAAAAGTGCAATTTTGGCATTTTGGAGTTAATTTAAAGATCAAAATCTGTAATCCGTTTCAAAATCACATTAAATTTTCCATATTTTTACTTTTGATCATCAAAAAAAGTCGCGTTTGGCTGTTCTGCAATTTAAAAAAAATCAAAATCGTAATTTTAAATACTCGAACTTTGAAAACGTGAAATTTTAACGTTTTGCGTTGATTCTACAAAAATATTTCTTAACCAACTTTTAAATTACACTAAATTTGGTACATTTTGACGTTAAAGTCATCAAAATCGGACAACGCATTCGGCAGCTGTGCAATTTCAAAAATCAAAAACTTTGAAAAAGTGCAATTTTTTCATTTTGAAGTTAATTTAAACGAGAACATTTTATAATCCGTTTTAAAATGACACTAAATTCGTCACATTTTGACGTTTTAATAATCAAAATCAGACGTCCTGTAATTAAAAAAAAAACAAAATCGAACCTTACATTGATTTTACGAAAATATTTCTTAATCAACTTTTAAAATGCACTAAATTGGACACATTTTGACGTTATATTTATCAAAATCGAACAACGCGTTCGGCAGTTATGCAATTTCGAAAATCAATATCGCGATTTCAAAATATTCAAATTTAAGAAATGTGCAATTTTTGCATTTTGCGTTAATTAAAACATATTACGTTTTAAAATCAAACTAAATTCACCATATTTTGATGTTTGAATCATTAAAATCAGACGTTCTGAATTGAAATCAAAATTTAAAATCTTCGAACATTGAAAACATATAAAATTTTGACGTTTTACATTGATTTTACGAAAATATTCCTTAACGAACTTTTAAATTGCACTAAATTTGGCACATTTTGACGTTAGAGTCATCAAAATCGGACAACGCGTTCGGCAGTTAAGCAATTTAAAAAAAAAATAAGATATTAAAATATTACATTTTTGCATTTTGTGTTAATTTAACGAGACCATTGCATAATCCGTTTTAAAATTACACCAAATTTGCCATATTTTGACGGTTGAATCATCAAAATCAGACATTCTGTAATTTAAAAAAAAAACAAAATCGAACTTTGTGAACGTAAAATGTTGATGTTTTACATTGATTTTTCGAAAATATTTATTAACCAACTTTTAAATTGCATTAAATTTGACACATTTTGACGTTAGTGTCGTCAAAATCGAGCAACGCATTCAGCAATTGAGCAATTTCAAAAATTAAAATCGCCATTTTAAAATATTCAATTATTACATTTTGTGTTAATTTAACGAGAATATTGTATAATCCGTTTTAAAATTACAATAAATTAGCCGTATTTTGACGTTTGAATCATCAAAATCAGTCGTTCTGTAATAAAAAAAACCAAAATCGAACTTTGAAAAAGAAACAAATTTGACGTTGTACATTGATTTTACGAAAATATTTCTTAACCAATTTTTAAAATACACTAAATTGGGCACATTTTGTCGTTTGAATCATCAAAATCAGACTTTCTTTAATTAAAAAAAAATAAAATCTTTGATTTTTGAAAACGTGAAATTTTGGGGTTTTACATTGATTTTCGAAAATATTTCTTAATCGATTTTTAAAATGCACTAAATTTAGCACATATTGACGTTAGATTCATCTAAATCGAGCAACGCGCTCGGCAGTTGTCCAGTTTCAAAAATCAAAATCACGAATCTTCGAATTTAAAAAAGTGCAATTTTTGCATTTTGTGTTAATTTTACAAAAACATTTTATAATTTGTTTTAAAATTACACTAAATTCTCCATATTTTGACGTTCGAATTATCAAAATTGGACAACGCGTTCGGCAGTTATATAATTTCAAAAATCAAAATCACGAATCTTCGAATTTTAAAAAAGTGCAATTTTTTACATTTTGTGTTAATTTTATGAAACATTTTATAATACGTTTTAAAATTACACTAAATTAATCATATTTTGACGTTCGAATGATCAAAATCGGACAAAGCGTTCGGCAGTTAAGCAATTTCAAAAATCAAAATGGCGATTTTAAAATCTTCCAAATTTGAAAAAGTGCAATTTTTGTATTTTGTGATCATTTTACGAGAAAATTTTATAATCCGTTTTAAGAGTATACAAAATTCGCCATATTTTGACGTTTGAATGATCAAAATTAGACTTTTTTTAACTTAAAAAAAAAAATCGAAATTTTTTCTTAACCAATTTTTGAAATGCACTGAATTTGGCACATTTTGACATTAGAGTCATCAAAATCGAGTAACGCGTTCGGCAGTTGTGCAGTTTGAAAAATCAAAATCGTGCTTTTAAAATCTTCGAATTTTGAAATAAGTGCAATTTTTTGCATTTTGTGATAATTTTATGAAAGATTTTATAATATGTTTTAAAATTACACTAAATTCTCCATATTTTGATGTTAGAATTATCAAAATCGGACAACGCGTTCAGCAGTTACGCAATTTCAAAAATCAAAATCGTGATTTTAAAATCTTCAAAATTTAACAAAAGTGCAATTTTTGTATTTTGTGATAATTTCACAAGAACATTTTATAATCAGTTTTAGAAGTACACAAAATTCGCCATATTTTGACGTTTGAATAATCAAAATCAGACTTTTTTAACTTAATTTTTTTTTTTCGAAAATTAATTTTCTTGACCAATTTTTAAAATGCACTAAATTTGGCACATTTTGACATTAAAATCATCAAAATCGAGCAAAGAGTTCGGCAGTTGTGCAGTTTCAAAAATCATAATCGCGATTTTAAAATCTTCGAATTTGAAAAAAGTGCATGTTTTTGCATTTTCTGTTAATTTTATGAAACATTTTATAATATGTTTTAAAATTACACTAAACTAACCATATTTTTACGTTCGGATTATCAAAATCGGACAACGCGTTCGGCAGTTATGCAATTTTAAAACTCAAAATCGCGATTTAGAAATCTTCAAAATTTAAAAAAGTGCAATTTTCGTATTTTGTAATAATTTTACGAGAAGATTTAATAATCCGTTTTAAAAGTACACAAAATTCGACATATTTTGACATTTGAATAATCAAAATTAGACCTTTTTAAATTTTATAACTTTTTGAAAATATTTCTTAACCAATTTTTAAAATGCACTAAATTTAGCACGTTTAGATGCTGGAGTCATCAGAATTGGACAATGCGTTCGGCAGTTATGCAATTTAAAAAATCAAAATCTTCAAAATTTAAAAAAGGGCAATTTTTGTATTTTGTGATAATTTTACGAGATCATTTTATAATCAGTTTTAAAAGTACACAAAATTCGCCATATTTTGACGTTTGAATAATCAAAATCAGATTAACTTAAAAAAAATCAAAATCGAACTTTGAAAACGTAAAATTTCGACGTTTTGCATTGATTTTACGAAAATATTTCTTAACCAACTTTTGAATTGCACTAAATTTGGCACGTTCTGACGCTGGAGTCATTAAATTTGGAGAATTTTTTAAATCTTCAAAATTAAAAAAAAGTGCAATTTTTGTATTTTATGATAATTTTACGAGAACACTTTATAATCCGTTTTAAAAGTACACAAAATTCGCCATATTTTGACGTTTGAATAATAAAAATCGGATAAACTTCAAAAAATCAAAATCGAACTTTGAAAACGAAAGATTTTGACGTTTTACATCGCCATATTTTGATTGATTTTACGAAAATTTTTCTTAAACAACTTTTAAACTGCACTAAATTTGGCACGTTTTAACGCTGGAGTCATCAAATTTGGAGAATTTTTAAAATCTTCGAACTTGAAAAAAAGTGCAATTTTTGCATGTTGTGTTAATTTTACGAGAAATTTTTTTAGTTAGTTGTAAAATTACTTTAAATTCGCTATATTTTAACGTTTGAATCATTAAAATCAGACGCGTTTGGGTATTCTGCAATTTAAAAAAATAAATAAAAATCGCAATATAAGATCTTTGAACTTCAAAAGCGTAAAATTCTGAGTGGTTTAACGAAAATATTTCATATCAACTTTTAAATTATACTAAATTTGGCACATTTCCGTTAAAAATGAATTTTGAAAACCAATTCACGATTCCAATACTTCCTAACGGAAAAAGTAAAAAGGGTAAGAAAAACATTTGAAAGTTGAATAAATTTTAACATACACTGAGACTAATAAAAAAAAAGCAAACACCATTTGGAAATAAATGGTAGGTATTCGAAAAAATTTTTTCCAAATTTTTGAATGAATTTTGGGTTTAAATTGCATGTTTTTTTTTGCTGTGAGGTGGAAATTTCTGAAAATCCAAATTCTGAAAACTTTGTAGGATTTTTGCAATTGAAACGTCAAAATCTAGCGAATTTTACGTTCTTTAAACAATTTGATAAATTTCGTAGTCTTGAATTTTGCTCATCAATTCAATACTTTTATAGTCTTGTTTTTAAGATTTTACGAATGGCCAAAT
Organism: Ocypus olens; assembly: GCA_910593695.2. Classification (NCBI taxonomy): domain Eukaryota; kingdom Metazoa; phylum Arthropoda; class Insecta; order Coleoptera; family Staphylinidae; genus Ocypus; species Ocypus olens. Next base: position 46,034,745 of record OU343054.1, read on the forward strand.
TGTAAGCTGCAGTTCAATTTTAATAATAATAATAATAACCATCATTTATTGCCCTACAGGAAGACCATTACAATTTTTGGACTTATTTTGGCGTTTTTCGTAATTTTTATTTCTCGGTACACTTTGAAGAATTTTGATGAGTAGTCTTGAATTCTGTTCAATAATTCAACGGTTTTATAGTTTTATTTTGTACATTTGAAGAATAGCTCGTGCGGCTTTAAATTTTGGACGAATTTTTTTGTGGATTTTACAGTTTTCGTATGTTTACAGTTGTGGGAGGAATGGTGGAAAAGCGCCGAATCGATAATCGATTAGTTAGTTTCCTTGACCTAGTGGATAGCATTCGTCGGTGTGCGCGCTGAAGAAAGTGGCCGGTGGTAAAGGCGAAGAAGTGGCGAGGAAAGTGCGCAGTGACTGCCTGACGACGACCAACGTCCTGTCCTCGCAGTCTGTTCGTGAAGTGAAGAGATATGGCGGTGTTCGCGAAGAAGACTCTCGGCCCGCTGGTACTTTTAACCATCCTGACCATCAGCGCGCATTATTGTAAGTACCCCACCGAACCACCCCCGTTCTCCCTAAATCGGCGCAACTTTTACTTTTCAACCCGACAGCCGTGTCAGAGCCCCGATTTGAATAGTTAACGCTTTCTATTAAAGTATTGCATCAACGCGATAATTACCGAGAATTTCCACCAGTTATAAATCGCACCAAGGTTGGACATTCTTCAATCCGAGGGACCAGTTCTTCGCGGATCCGGTTTTCCGCGTTTTTCCTCGCGCTCGCGCTCGTGCGCACCTATTACTCAACCAGCGGCTCATCCTCTTCCTTTTTTTTTTCGACCGGATTTTTCGTACGGTACTCCGCACAGAGAAAATAGAAGTAGAAAGTCGAAGCGAGCGGTCGTAATAAAAAAAAAAAAGATTTCTCGATGTGCGTCCGCTTCCAAATCTTTATTTGTTCTTCGAAAGTGAACACATGACGTGAGTTTTGATGAAATGTCTCGGAAATGTCAGGGTGCAGCTTCGGTCGAGCGGTTTGAATGAATAACTTTATAAGCCGGCCTTGGGTCTCCGTATTTTTTTTCATCCTTGGCGCGCGATTTAATCTAACGTGTGGATAAATTTCATTTCGCGAATCCTTGCTTTTCGAAAATTCATTCACGTTGCGACCTTCCTTATAAATTAATTAAAAAAAAAAAACGGTGACGGTCTTCCTGCAATCCTTGCATTTAAACTCGATACAAAAAATTGTGAATTGAAATGCGAAAACGTAGAGAAATCTTCAATTTGGTCAAAATATGAAATCCTTATTGTTACTACGCGGTTATGCGTTTTGCTATGCAAATTCTATGACTAGTTACAGGATGAATATTCTATCAATCCTAAGGTTCACATGTCGGCCCTTATTTGCAGTGGTAAAGTAGAGCCCTGTTGCAAAACAAACATTGTTGAAACAGTGGACTAACTGAAAGGCTATAAAATACAATCCTCTATAATAGTTGGTTCTCACGTGCATATAACTAGCTACAGAATGAATATTCTACTATCAGTTCTAAGGTTCACATTTTGGCCCAAATTTTCGGTGGTAAAGTAGAGCCCTATTGCGAATAAAAAAAACATGGAGTAGCTGGCGGACTATAAAATGCAATCCTTTATAATAGTTGTCTCTTACTTACGTGCATAATTAATAGTAATGTTATTTTTCAATTAACACTCCCTTAATAGTTGGAATAAAATTTAATGCTGTACCCCACCACATTTTGAACACTTTTGAATTACACAAACACCGACACTATACCTCATTTAATAACCAGGCGGACTAATGGCGAAAGTCACATTTACACTATAAAAAGTTACCAGAAAAGTAACCAGACATGTTTTGGCGGTAAAAATTAAATTATTTCGAATTAGTTTACCCATAACATTTATTCAACAATTATATCAACACATAAACTAATTGTAATGAAAATGACACCAAACTTGTGCTGGTTATACATCGATAGTTTAAAATAAAATAAAATAACTATTTCCAAGAAAATCGCGGGATGAAAAGAATCGATTCTTACACTATCAACGAGAGAAATAACTGGCTAAAAACACAAAAACTGAGGTGAAACACGTGGAACCGGTGAGAGACAAGTAACGGTGACAGATCAGCTGATCATAACAACGGCCATTGCTGTTTTCGCGATTTGAGCCTGTGTAAAAACGGCGCCCGTTTGGCCAATAACAACGACGTATTTTCGCGGCTAAAATTTGATTTAGTCCGCCTGGTTATTAAATGAGGTATAACAGCAAATTTTATCAAAACTTTGCAAATGGCTGTTCTTATTGGCATCTGTTACCATGGTTACCCAGCATATCAAGGAAACTACGATTATTTCTATTCCCGCGTATAAATTTAAAATATGAATTTTCTATAAATTAAAACTTAATGAGCGTAGAAAAAATATTGTATGCATAGGGGTGGATCTAGGGTTTTCGGCTCCATTAAAAATAAAACTGTAAATTATTATTATTATATTATTAATTATAACATTTTTTACTATAACAAAAATGCTCATTTTAAATGAAACACTTTTAAATTTATGAAAATAAATCATTTTTGGGGGCTCAAGCCCTATTAGTCCCTATGTAGATACGCCCCTGGTGCGCATAGGCATAAAATAGGTTTTCACCCTCGGTGTTGACCTCCACTTCGCTTAATTTTGAAGATAAAAATGGCAAAAATATATTTTTTTAAACTAATTTGTAAAATTACGTCCTGAATTCGAAAATAAAAAAATATACAGGGTTTTCCATTAAAAATTCGAAATTAATGTACTTTCCGGTAAAACCTAAAGAGCAATTAAAGTTTTTGGATGTCCACTAAACTCCAATTTGATCCGAAAATTAAAAAAAATATACAGGATGCTCCATTTAAAATTTCAAAACTGATGTCACTTCCGGTAATTTCCAAAGTTTTTGGATGACCACCAAACACTAATTTCTAAATCTTTCAGATTTCAAAAATTCTTCCAGAATTGTGTTTTGTGTTATCTTGAAAACCAGTGATGGGGTATTTTGAGTTTTTTGGAGATTTAAGATTAATGTATTTTGAGTAAATTTGAAAAGTTTTAAGTGAGTGGCAGTTGTGTTTCTATTTTTTTTTCACTCCGAAGAAGTCAAACTTAAAAAAACTTAAGGGCTGTTTTTTAGAGGATTATTAAGATTAATTAAGGGCTGTTTTTTAGAGGATTATTAAGATTAATGTATTTTGAGTAAATTTGAAAAGTTTTAAGTGTGTTGCAGTTGTTTTTCTATTTTTTTTTTCACTCCGAAGAAGTCAAACTTTAAAAATCTTAAGGGCTGCTTTTAGAGGATTATTAAGATTAATTAAGGGCTGTTTTTTAGAGGATTATTAAGATTAATGTATTTTGAGTAAATTTGAAAAGTTTTAAGTGAGTTGCAGTTGTTTTTCTATTTTTTTTTTCACTCCGAAGAAGTCAAACTTTAAAAATCTTAAGGGCTGCTTTTAGAGGATTATTAAGATTAATTAAGGGCTGTTTTTTAGAGGATTATTAAGATTAATGTATTTTGAGTAAATTTGAAAAGTTTCAAGTGTGTTGCAGTTGTTTTTCTATTTTTTTTCACTCCGAAGAAGTCAAACTTAAAAAATCTTCAGGGCTGTTTTTTAGAAGATTATTAAGATGAATTAAGGGCTGTTTTTTAGAGGATTATTAAGATTAATGTATTTTGAGTAAATTTGAAAAGTTTCAAGTGTGTTACAGTTGTTTTTCTATTTTTTTTTCACTCCGAAGAAGTCAAACTTAAAAAATCTTAAGGGCTGTTTTTTAGAGGATTATTAAGATTAATTACGGACAGTTTTTTAGAGGATTATTAAGATGAATGTATTTTGAGTAAATTTGAAAAGTTTCAAGTGTGTTGCAGTTGTTTTTCTATTTTTTTTCACTCCGAAGAAGTCAAACTTAAAAAATCTTCAGGGCTGTTTTTTAGAAGATTATTAAGATGAATTAAGGGCTGTTTTTTAGAGGATTATTAAGATTAATGTATTTTGAGTAAATTTGAAAAGTTTCAAGTGTGTTGCAGTTGGTTTTCTATTTTTTTTCACTCCGAAGAAGTCAAACTTAAAAAATCTTAAGGGCTGTTTTTTAGAGGATTATTAAGATGAATTAAGGGCTGTTTTTTAGAGGATTATTAAGATTAATGTATTTTGAGTAAATTTGAAAAGTTTTAAGTGTGTTGCAGTTGTTTTTCTATTTTTTTTTTCACTCCGAAGAAGTCAAACTTTAAAAATCTTAAGGGCTGCTTTTAGAGGATTATTAAGATTAATTAAGGGCTGTTTTTTAGAGGATTATTAAGATTAATGTATTTTGAGTAAATTTGAAAAGTTTCAAGTGTGTTACAGTTGTTTTTCTATTTTTTTTTCACTCCGAAGAAGTCAAACTTAAAAAATCTTAAGGGCTGTTTTTTAGAGGATTATTAAGATTAATTAAGGGCTGTTTTTTAGAGGATTATTAAGATTAATGTATTTTGAGTAAATTTGAAAAGTTTTAAGTGTGTTGCAGTTGTTTTTCTATTTTTTTTTTCACTCCGAAGAAGTCAAACTTTAAAAATCTTAAGGGCTGCTTTTAGAGGATTATTAAGATTAATTAAGGGCTGTTTTTTAGAGGATTATTAAGATTAATGTATTTTGAGTAAATTTGAAAAGTTTTAAGTGAGTTGCAGTTGTTTTTCTATTTTTTTTTTCACTCCGAAGAAGTCAAACTTTAAAAATCTTAAGGGCTGCTTTTAGAGGATTATTAAGATTAATTAAGGGCTGTTTTTTAGAGGATTATTAAGATTAATGTATTTTGAGTAAATTTGAAAAGTTTCAAGTGTGTTGCAGTTGTTTTTCTATTTTTTTTCACTCCGAAGAAGTCAAACTTAAAAAATCTTCAGGGCTGTTTTTTAGAAGATTATTAAGATGAATTAAGGGCTGTTTTTTAGAGGATTATTAAGATTAATGTATTTTGAGTAAATTTGAAAAGTTTCAAGTGTGTTACAGTTGTTTTTCTATTTTTTTTTCACTCCGAAGAAGTCAAACTTAAAAAATCTTAAGGGCTGTTTTTTAGAGGATTATTAAGATTAATTACGGACAGTTTTTTAGAGGATTATTAAGATGAATGTATTTTGAGTAAATTTGAAAAGTTTCAAGTGTGTTGCAGTTGTTTTTCTATTTTTTTTTCACTCCGAAGAAGTCAAACTTAAAAAATCTTCAGGGCTGTTTTTTAGAAGATTATTAAGATGAATTAAGGGCTGTTTTTTAGAGGATTATTAAGATTAATGTATTTTGAGTAAATTTGAAAAGTTTCAAGTGTGTTGCAGTTGGTTTTCTATTTTTTTTCACTCCGAAGAAGTCAAACTTAAAAAATCTTAAGGGCTGTTTTTTAGAGGATTATTAAGATGAATTAAGGGCTGTTTTTTAGAGGATTATTAAGATTAATGTATTTTGAGTAAATTTGAAAAGTTTTAAGTGTGTTGCAGTTGTTTTTCTATTTTTTTTTTCACTCCGAAGAAGTCAAACTTTAAAAATCTTAAGGGCTGCTTTTAGAGGATTATTAAGATTAATTAAGGGCTGTTTTTTAGAGGATTATTAAGATTAATGTATTTTGAGTAAATTTGAAAAGTTTTAAGTGTGTTGCAGTTGTTTTTCTATTTTTTTTTTCACTCCGAAGAAGTCAAACTTTAAAAATCTTAAGGGCTGCTTTTAGAGGATTATTAAGATTAATTAAGGGCTGTTTTTTAGAGGATTATTAAGATTAATGTATTTTGAGTAAATTTGAAAAGTTTTAAGTGTGTTGCAGTTGTTTTTCTATTTTTTTTTTCACTCCGAAGAAGTCAAACTTTAAAAATCTTAAGGGCTGCTTTTAGAGGATTATTAAGATTAATTAAGGGCTGTTTTTTAGAGGATTATTAAGATTAATGTATTTTGAGTAAATTTGAAAAGTTTTAAGTGTGTTGCAGTTGTTTTTCTATTTTTTTTTTCACTCCGAAGAAGTCAAACTTTAAAAATCTTAAGGGCTGCTTTTAGAGGATTATTAAGATTAATTAAGGGCTGTTTTTTAGAGGATTATTAAGATTAATGTATTTTGAGTAAATTTGAAAAGTTTCAAGTGTGTTGCAGTTGTTTTTCTATTTTTTTTTCACTCCGAAGAAGTCAAACTTAAAAAATCTTCAGGGCTGTTTTTTAGAAGATTATTAAGATGAATTAAGGGCTGTTTTTTAGAGGATTATTAAGATTAATGTATTTTGAGTAAATTTGAAAAGTTTCAAGTGTGTTACAGTTGTTTTTCTATTTTTTTTTCACTCCGAAGAAGTCAAACTTAAAAAATCTTAAGGGCTGTTTTTTAGAGGATTATTAAGATTAATTACGGACAGTTTTTTAGAGGATTATTAAGATGAATGTATTTTGAGTAAATTTGAAAAGTTTCAAGTGTGTTGCAGTTGTTTTTCTATTTTTTTTTCACTCCGAAGAAGTCAAACTTAAAAAATCTTCAGGGCTGTTTTTTAGAAGATTATTAAGATGAATTAAGGGCTGTTTTTTAGAGGATTATTAAGATTAATGTATTTTGAGTAAATTTGAAAAGTTTCAAGTGTGTTGCAGTTGGTTTTCTATTTTTTTTCACTCCGAAGAAGTCAAACTTAAAAAATCTTAAGGGCTGTTTTTTAGAGGATTATTAAGATGAATTAAGGGCTGTTTTTTAGAGGATTATTAAGATTAATGTATTTTGAGTAAATTTGAAAAGTTTTAAGTGTGTTGCAGTTGTTTTTCTATTATTTTTTTCACTCCGAAGAAGTCAAACTTTAAAAATCTTAAGGGCTGTTTTTTAGAGGATTATTAAGATTAATTAACGGCTGTTTCTTAGAGGGTTATTAGGATTAATGTATTTTGAGTAAATTTGAAAATTTTTAAGTGTGTTGCAGTTGTTATATATTTTTTTTTCACTCGGAAGAAATGAAACTTAAAATCTTGAAAACCAGTGATGGGGTTTTTTGAGATTTCTGGAGGATTGCCAAGATTAGTGTATTTTGAGTAAATTTGGAAAACTTCAAATGTGTGTTGCAGTTGTTTTTATAATTTTTGTTCACTCGGAAGAAGTGCAAATTAAAAAAAATCTGAAGCGCTCTTGTTAGCCGGTTATCTTGAAAACCTATGATGGGAGTTTTTTGAGTTTTTGGAAGATTAACAAGATTATTTCATTTTAAGTAAATTTAGAAAGTTTTAAGTATTTTACAGCTATTTTATATATACAAAAAAAATGATTCTAATTTTTATAAATTTACACGAAAAATTGCAAAAGCAATCCACGGAATGTATTTGAATTTTCTACCAAATCACCCTTGAATTAATATTGAATGATTTTTTGAAGTTCCAAGTCGATGGCAATTGTTTTTATATTTTTTTCGCGTCGACGAATTTGTTGCAATTTTTTTCTAAATTTCATCTCCGTTCACATTGAAATATTCTAAAATTTAGAAACAATGCATTTCTAATTTTTACGGAAATGTAGAACAACATGTATTGTCAGTTGGTTTGGAAAGTTTCAATTTGATGGCAATTGTTTTTATATTTTTTTCGCGTCGACGAATTTATTGCATTTTTTTTTTAATTTCATCTCCGTTCACATTGAAATATTCGAAAATTTAGAAACAATGCATTTCTAATTTTTACGGAAATGTAGAACAACATGTATTGTCAGTTGGTTTGGAAAGTTTCAATTTGATGGCAATTGTTTTTATATTTTTTTCGCGTCGACGAATTTATTGCATTTTTTTTTTAATTTCATCTCCGTTCACATTGAAATATTCGAAAATTTAGAAACAATGCATTTCTAATTTTTACGGAAATGTAGAACCACATGTGCTGTCAGTTGTTTTGGAAAGTTTCAACTTGATGGCATTTGTTTTTATATTTTTTTCGCGTCGATGAATTTGTTGCAATTTTTTTTTAATTTTATCTCCGTTCACATTGAAATATTCTGAAATTTAGAAACAATGCATTTCTAATTTTTACGGAAATGTAAAATCGCATGTATTGTTAGTTGTTTTGGAAAGTTTCAATTTTAATTCTTTCTATTCTATTTTAAAATTACAGTTGAACCGTTGTGTTGCTATTTATGATTAATTTCTCTCAATAGTACTCGGTCAATTATTCTTGGTATTTTAAGTGCTAATTGCCAAAGTGGTGTTGGTGTTGATATAATGACGTGTCATCTACGAAATTGATTATGTATGGATTATGCATTAAGTGTGAAGATATTCTTTGTGGGTGATTAAATGAAAGTTTACCATTGTTACAACATTTCTTGCAAATTTTTATTAATAATTAATTATACAACAAATAATTTGCATATTGCAAATAGCAGTGCCATACACGATTAAATATCGTTTCTAAAAATAGAGTTTAATTTGAAGAAAATTAATTCATTATGAAATTAAAATGTAGAATGTTTAATGCTAGAGGTGTTTACTTCATGGTACTACACCTTGAGAATAATTTATCACGGTGTGATTCTGGTGTTCCAATTTTATTTATAACATTCTATACGTGGCTGAATAGTCAAACCTATGCCAAAAAAAAACAAAACAAAAAACATTCTATACCGAAGGAAAAAAAAACACTTGAAATTCGTGAAATTTCGACCATTTTCAAACCGCCATAACTCGGCGTATTTTTAATAGATTTTGAAGAATCTTTGAGGATGAAAAACTTTGAAGTGTCTTCTTTAAATTCATGCATGCAAACTTAAGCGTAACCCCTTCCGCCCCCCTCTAGCGCCCCTGTGAATTTTTTTTTTCTTTCTGGAAACCATGTCCAACTTTGACGATGTCTACGGAGTTGGAAAAATTTTGTCGACTCGATCCACCATAACGGCATTAAAATTTGATCAATTCTCTATGCAGGACTCGAAGAACGAAGTTCCTACGACGATTTGGCACCAAGTTAGGGGTGTTTGAAAAAAAAGTGCATTTTGAGGTTTTTCGCACATAACTCGGCGACTTTTCAACCAAATTTGATGTTTCTTTCGGGAAAAAATTCCATTTTGGCGCTACTTTAAGGAAGTAAACTCAGATGGAATGATCCATCCCTTTTCGAATCCTTCAACCCCTGAACACCGAACACCGAAAAAACACGTTTTTGGGCAAAAAAACGTCCAACTTTGGCAAGGTGTACCGAGTTGGAAAAAATGTGTCGACTCGATCCACCAAAAGGGCATTTAAATGTGTTCAATTGCCTGTACAGGACTCAAATAACGAAGTTCCTACGACGATTTGGCACAAAGTTATGGGTGTTAAAAAAGCGAATTTCGAATCATTCAAATTATTACAAATTTTCACAACTAATCCTCTCATCAAATCCAGTGGTGTAGTATACATAGATTTTCATGAAATCGTATCTCTAATTAATATTGAGCAATTTTGTAAAGCTTCATGTTGATGGCAATTGTATATCTATTTTTTAGAAATCGCTAAAATTATTATTAATTTTTACAACTTCGCCTTCTTATAAAATGAATATTTCTTAAAATCCAGTGGTGTAGTATCCATAGATTTTCATGAAATCGCATCTCTAATTAATATTGAGTAATTTTGTAAAGCTTCATGTTGATGGCAATTGTTTATATATTTTTTAGAAATCGCTACAATTATTATTAATTTTTACAACTTCGCCTTCTTATAAAATGAATATTTCTTAAAATCCAGTGGTGTAGTATGCATAGATTTTCATGAAATCGCATCTCTAATTAATATTGAGTAATTTTGTAAAGCTTCATGTTGATGGCAATTGTATATCTATTTTTTAGAAATCGCTAAAATTATTATTAATTTTTACAACTTCGCCTTCTTATAAAATGAATATTTCTTAAAATCCAGTGGTGTGGTGTACACAAATTTTCATGAAATCGTATCTCTAATTATTATTGAGTAATTTTGTAAAGCTTCATGTTGATGGCAATTGTATATCTATTTTTTAGAAATCGCTAAAATTATTATTAATTTTTACAACTTCGCCTTCTTGTAAAATGAATATTTCTTAAAATCCAGTGGTGTGGTGTACACAAATTTTCATGAAATCGTATCTCTAATTAATATTGAGTAATTTTGTAAAGCTTCATGTTGATGGCAATTGTTTATATATTTTTTAGAAATCGCTACAATTATTATTAATTTTTACAACTTCGCCTTCTTATAAAATGAATATTTCTTAAAATCCAGTGGTGTAGTATACATAGATTTTCATGAAATCGTATCTCTAAATAATATTGAGTAATTTTGTAAAGCTTCATGTTGATGGCAATTGTTTATCTATTTTTAAAAAATCGCTAAAATTATTATGAATTTTTACAACTTCACCTTCTTATAAAATGAATATTTCTTAAAATCCAGTGGTGTGTTGTACACAAACTTTTATGAAATCGTATCTCTAATTAATATTGAGTAATTTTGTAAAGCTTCATGTTGATGGCAATTGTTTATATATTTTTTAGAAATCGCTACAATTATTATTAATTTTTACAACTTCGCCTTCTTATAAAATGAATATTTCTTAAAATCCAGTGGTGTAGTATACATAGATTTTCATGAAATCGTATCTCTAAATAATATTGAGTAATTTTGTAAAGCTTCATGTTGATGGCAATTGTTTATCTATTTTTAAAAAATCGCTAAAATTATTATTAATTTTTACAACTTCGCCTTCTTATAAAATGAATATTTCTTAAAATCCATTGGTGTGGTGTACACAAATTTTCATGAAATCGTATCTCTAATTAATATTGAGTAATTTTGTAAAGCTTCATGGCAATTGTTTATCTCTTTTTAAAAATCGCCAAATTGATTATAAATTTTCACAACATTGCCCTTTGATCAAATGAATATAACTTATCCAGTGGTGTAGTATACACAGATAATTGTGACTTTGTGAAGCTCCGAGTTAATGGCAATTGTTTATCAATTTTTTTAGAAATCGCCAAAATAGAAATATAAAAAATTGTTGAAATCTCCTCTAATGACCTCAAAATAGTCATTACCGTTAATCAAAATTTTCGCGATCACAATACTTGCTCGTGCTAGGAAAGTAAAAATGATAATTATCATTTAATCCAAAATTCCGATTGTTTTAAAAGGAATATCCGAAGAAATGCGCATTTCTGTTCGAATAAATTTATTGAAAGGTGTTAAAAATTTATGGCACCGTTTAGATTATCTCAGGAATTTCATATTTGAATAGAAAGTGTAGTTGGCCTTGACTTTATGAAAACGATTTCTGTGCAATATTATTCACGCCGTTTTTAACCGCCATTAATATGCAACCAAATAAATCCTTGCACTTTTTTGATATTCGGAGAACAATGAAGAACCAATACCCGTTTTCGAATTTAAAGCGGCCATTTGTAAAATAAATTGAATAAAAAGGATTATTATTTGGTGCTTCAGGTTTTTAATTTTAATTTATAAAATACACAAAAATTAATTTCATTATTTCCTATGACGCCAGTACAGTCTAGATGAAGTTTTCGATGTAAACTTCTCTACTCATTTTTATATCAGTTAAAACCATCGATAAGTTAAGGGTACAGTCTACTTTGCAGGCCTGACAAATAAAGTTTTTAACTTGAATGTTTTTCCCAAAAATTTAATAAGCCTTTAAGTAAATATTGTAATTTTTTTGATAGTTTTATATAAAATCAAAATTTAGGGAAAGGGTGTTTATGGTTTTTGAATAATCATAATTTAGGGTGTATTTTAAGTAACTTTGGCAAGTTTCAAGACGATAGCAATTGTTTTTATATTTTTTTCGAGTCACGAAAGTTATTGATATTTTTCGGAAATTTACGCTCCGTTTGCATAAATTTATTTCAAAATTTAGGGAAAGGGTGTTTATGGTTTTTGAATAATCATAATTTAGGGTGTATTTTGAGTAACTTTGGCAAGTTTTAGGTCGATAGCAATTGTCTTTATATTTTTTTCGAAGCACGAAAGTTATTGATATTTTTCGCAAACTTACGCTCCGTTTGCATAATTTTATTTCAAAATTTAGGGAAAGGGTGTTTATGGTTTTTGAATAATCATAATTTAGGGTGTATTTTGAGTAACTTTGGCAAGTTTCAAGTCGATAGCAATTGTCTTTATATTTTTTTCGAGTCACGAAAGTTATTGATATTTTTCGGAAATGTACGCTCCGTTTGCATAAATTTATTTCAAAATTTAGGGAAAGGGTGTTTGTGGTTTTTGAATAATCATAATTTAGGGTGTATTTAGGGTAACTTTGGCAAGTTTCAAGTCGATAGCAATTGTCTTTATATTTTTTTCGAGTCACGACAGTTATTGATATTTTTCGGAAATTTACGCTCCGTTTGCATAAATTTATTTCAAAATTTAGGGAAAGGGTGTTTATGGTTTTTGAATAATCATCATTTAGGGTGTATTTTGAGTAACTTTGGCAAGTTTTAGATCGATAGCAATTGTCTTTATATTTTTTTCGAGTCTCGAAAGTTATTGATATTTTTCGGAAATTTACGCTCCGTTTGCATAAATTTATTTCAAAATTTAGGGAAAGGGTGTTTATGGTTTTTGAATAATCATAATTTAGGGTGTATTTTGAGTAACTTTGGCAAGTTTTAGGTCGATAGCAATTGTCTTTATATTTTTTTCGAAGCACGAAAGTTATTGATATTTTTCGCAAACTTACGCTCCGTTTGCATAATTTTATTTCAAAATTTAGGGAAAGGGTGTTTATGGTTTTTGAATAATCATAATTTAGGGTGTATTTTGAGTAACTTTGGCAAGTTTCAAGTCGATAGCAATTGTCTTTATATTTTTTTCGAGTCACGAAAGTTATTGATATTTTTCGGAAATGTACGCTCCGTTTGCATAAATTTATTTCAAAATTTAGGGAAAGGGTGTTTGTGGTTTTTGAATAATCATAATTTAGGGTGTATTTAGGGTAACTTTGGCAAGTTTCAAGTCGATAGCAATTGTCTTTATATTTTTTTCGAGTCACGAAAGTTATTGATATTTTTCGGAAATTTACGCTCCGTTTGCATAAATTTATTTCAAAATTTAGGGAAAGGGTGTTTATGGTTTTTGAATAATCATCATTTAGGGTGTATTTTGAGTAACTTTGGCAAGTTTTAGATCGATAGCAATTGTCTTTATATTTTTTTCGAGTCTCGAAAGTTATTGATATTTTTCGGAAATTTACGCTCCGTTTGCATAAATTTATTTCAAAATTTAGGGAAAGGGTGTTTATGGTTTTTGAATAATCATAATTTAGGGTGTATTTTGAGTAACTTTGGCAAGTTTTAGATCGATAGCAATTGTCTTTATATTTTTTTCGAGGCACGAAAGTTATTGATATTTTTCGGAAATTTACGCTCGGTTTGCATAAATTTATTTCAAAATTTAGGGAAAGGGTGTTTGTGGTTTTTGAATAATCATAATTTAGGGTGTATTTTGAGTAACTTTGGCAAGTTTTAGATCGATAGCAATTGTCTTTATATTTTTTTCGAGTCACATCGTCGAAGTTGGGATGTTACACGAGCATGCCTCACTGGTGGTAGTTCCTCGGTCCGCAAAAATAGTGTGAAATCAAAAAACGACATAATGTGTTAAAGTTTATTACATTTGCCAGTGTTATGTAGCACGGAATTAGCTAACGAGCTAGTTTAGTCATCGCTTTAGAGCCGCCTAAAATGAGCTAATTTATGAACCGATCTTATGGTGAATGCGCCTGGAATTATAAGTTTACTTCGAGAATTATGATAATATTGTTATTGTTGCGAATATTTTTCGTTGTCACTAATATGGTGGCATTCGTTAAGTAAAGGTTGCAAACGCTACATTATATACTTCAAAAACTAAGGTAATGCACAAAATTGGACCTTTACAGCCCTCTCTTTTCTGATTTATTTACAATTGATTACAATTTAGAATTTCATTCCATAATCCTAATCACCATTGGGGCGACATCTCATGCTTATCTTTGGTACTGCGGCTTAAATTTTTCGTTCATTTTCACGTGGAGCAACCTTGTTTTATTATGCCTGCAATACACAATAAAAGTTTAATAAATATCCGTAGACCAATTTGTTGTACTCATTTCCCTAATGTAGTGAAATTATCCACCGACTTGGCTGTTTCCTATAATTATTGCCGGATAATTCCACTCAACTAGGGAACTGCATGCAACATATTAGACTGCGGATGTTTGTTTAACTTTTATTTTGTAAAGCAGGCATAATAAAGCAAGGTTGCTCCAGGTGAAAATTAACGAAAAACCTAAGCCGCAGTACCAAAGATATGCATAAGATGTCGCCCTAATGGTCATTAGGATTATGGAACGAAATTCTAAATTGTAATCAATTGTAAATAAATCACAAAAGGTCCAATTTTGTGCATTACCTTAGTTTTTGAAATATATAATGAAGAATTTTCAACCCTCCAGGTGAAAATTAACGAGAAACCTGTGACATCATTTGCGGAAGCCGCACTACCAAAGATATGCATAAGAATCAGGTATTCAATGTGTTTCTTGGTATTTCACTGCACGATCTTTTTTCATCACTGAAGGCTGTTACTATAAATCCAATGGTAAATTCCAATACGCATGCCCTTGTTTTATTAAAATAATTAATTCAAAATTAGCACTGACCTTCCAAGTACATTATAAAAAAGCCTCCTTGTGGTTCTCGTACACATTAATACGTGTTTATTGCAAAATATCCTTTGAAAATGGTTGTAATAAATCGAAACACGTGTGAAACTGAAAACGATAACATGAAATCAAGTTAGACAGGCAGAAAATGTACTGTAAATGTTTTAACCCTTTCAGCCCTGGATTTTTAAATTTGAAAAAAAAAATTGTTGTTAATTATTATTGATGGGGAGCTTCTTAAGACCAAAAATACAAAATTTAAACTGATTTGATTAATGAATATAGGAATTAATTAGTGAGGCTTTGTTGAAGTGACATCTAGTGATAAACAGCAAAAATATGGATTGTCATAGTAAGTAGAGACATGTAAATGTTGCGGTGGCAATTGCCACCACCAGGGCCGAAAGGGTTAAATTTATACGAGACAATAGAAATAATCGTAGTTTCCTTGATGTTCTTAATAAAATACTTCTATGTATGTAACCACGGTAACAGGTGTCAATAATAACAGCCATTTGTAAAGTGTCGGTATTTAAAATGTATCACCCGACGTTACGGTTACAGCAAATAGTGCTACAGTATTACCGAGAACACGAGACGTATGGAGGTAAAGTCTGCGCAGAGTGAGAAGGTACACGGAGAACGTGAGATAACGAGAATTTAAGATGGTCACTGCGCAACAAGCCCCGTGTACTTGATACAACTCTACATTTGATCCCGACTATTAGGCGAGTGTTCTATGCAAATTCATTTTATTATTAATTATCCACGTAAGAAACAACGGATTGATTCAGTGGCGGTTCGCGGGGTTTTTTCTGGTACAAGAGGTGGTAATACAGATAGGTAGGGTCAGTTGCAGAGACGGCTGGCTGCGTGATCGCAGCTATCTGCATTACCACCTCTTGTTCCTCTGCCGTACCAGAAAAAAACTCCGCGAACCGTCAGTGGAGTGATTGCACTTCACGGTCAAACTCCCGATTTCGGAAATTTTTTGTTTGGGTGCTCTATACGTGTCATTATTAAGGCACAAAAAATTTTGTGCGGAAATTAACACAGCCCAAGGAATTTTGGAAGGTGAATCTACGTCTTCTCTGCGTCGTTTATCACAGCAAATTAGTTTATCGGTAGGAACATAACCTCAATATGTGTTACCAACTTAAATTTTTAAAAATAAAAAATCATGGCACACGAGTGTAACATTTTTAAATTTTGGCGGAAATCGTAGTAATTTGCCACCCCGATACTAGGCGGCGCCAAAAATCGTGTTTCCGAAATTTAACATGCAATTTCATTTTCTAAAGGTATGTGTTCTGTGATGGCACACTTGAGTTTTTTTTTAATGAACATACTTTATAAGAAAATAAAAATCAAAAAAAGGTCTAAATGCATTCGAATCGAATTCACTAATAACAATTTTGGTCATTCCACACATTACTATATTTAACCCCTTAACGTACACTTTTTTAGCGTTACCGTTGGACTCGAATTAACTCGAGTATGTACTTAAGGGGTTAAAGATGGACATTATTTTAAGAATTGGGCATTGATGAAAATACGCGTGTTAATTATTACTGACACATTTTGAGCCTTTCGATCTTCTTCGGTTGTTGAGTTAACTAACAGGTTATTTATTTACATTGTGTTGCACGTGTAAAAAAAAAACAAACACCAAACTAGTTTTTGAAGTCAATGGAGGAACGCAATAAAATTTAATAACAAAACCCGAAAACCCGTTTTGCAGCGGACGCGCAACAGCTGCCGGCCCAAAATGAGAGGAGGCCCACCGCTCCCAAGGAGGCTCCAAAGGACGTGGATTTCGCCTGTCCGACGGAGACAGGAAACGGAAACTTTGCTGATCCGGCCACGTGCAGAAAATTCTACCAGGTATATATTGTTCTTAATCCATAAACTATTTCTTACAAACCCCTATTATAATAATGAAAAAATTGAACCAGCCAGTTAAACATAAATAAAAGCGGGTTTACTCGCGTGTTCTACGGATTGTTAAATTAGGTTTTATTTTATTTCCTGTATTAGGTAATTATCCATGATGTATCTACGCAACAGTGGCATATTTTCAACACGTTTAATAAAACATATTTAAAGATTACAAAATTATCAGTACTTTAACGTTTCAATTACCAAAAGTTGTGCGTTATTAAAAATCCAATTAAATGGTTGTAATTACCGCCGCGTCCGCGCCACCTACCAGACGACAGTTGCACTACTAAGTGCATATCGCTACCAGCGCCAAAACTCTCGAACTTTATATCTATAACTAAAATGTAAAAAAATAGCTACCAGTTGCATATTATATGATAGAACATTTAATTCCGGAATGATGTATAAAATAGCTAAGGAAATTAAGCGATTTTGCTGTAATTTGGAAATAAAAATGTACTGTCGGTAATTCCTGTAAAGTATAATGTTGAAATTTAAAGCATTTGAAAGTAATTTATAAATAAGTACTGGTTTAATTAAACCGTGTGTTTATTTTACTTTTTGTTTTTCTAGTGCATTTACAGCAAACTGAATTACAAATTTATCGCTAATTCAGTTTGCTGTAAAACCTAATTTTAAAAATTCATTTGCAAAATACATACTGCAAAACCGCGTGTCTTTTACAGGTATTTTATACATCATTCGATTCGAAATTAAATATTTCTATCATTCGATGTACAACTTTTTACATTTTGGTTACAGGAATAAGTTTGGGAGTATATATACCTAGTAGTTCAGTTATCGTCCGGTAGGTGGCGCTGGCGCGGCGGTAATTACGAACTAGATTCAATTGGATTTTTAAGAGCTCATAACTCTTACGGAAATATGACGTTATTGAAACCAGTGACGGTTCGCGGGTTTTTTTCTGGTACGGCCGAGGAACAAGAGGTGGTAATACAGATAGGTAGGGTCAGTTGCAGAGACGGCTGGCTGCGTGACCATAAGTATCTGTATTACCACCTCTTGTTCCTCGGACGTACCAGAAAAAACCCCGCGAACCGTCACTGATTGAAACGTTGAAATACTGATAATATTGTGATCTATGAAACTGTTTTAATAAACCTGCTTAAAAATTGGAGAAAATGTGCTGCCCCTTTTTGATCTCACGGTATAATAACCCAATTAGTCGAATGTTAAGAGCGGCTAATAAATTAAACTTGTATGAATGATTCAATTTACTTACAAAAAAGTATGCGTTAAAAAAAAACTGTTATTTGTAGTATTAGTAGTAGCATTGCTTAAATATATACTGGGTGTCTCGTTTTGAGTGTGCCAAACGAAAACAGGAAGTAAGTAATGTTATTCTGAACAGAAAAGTTCAAATAAACATATGTCCGATTTCTTACAGTTATCGAGATAAATAATCTTAAAGATCTTTCGATCGTAACAAAATCTTACAAATTTTCATGTAAGTAATGTTATTCTGAACAGAAAAGTTCAAATAAACATATGTCCGATTTCTTACCGTTATCGAGATAAATAATCTTAAAGATTTTTCAATCATAACAAAATCTTGCAAATTTTCATTATAAATTTTGCATGCGTGGTATCTTGGGAACCATCACTCATTAGAGTAAGAAACTTTCAGCAACGGTTTAGTGTTATCGTCTGGGCACACCGTATTACCAGTTTTTTTAATCCCCACCTTAATTTTCTAACGACTTTGAAGAAATTTTAGATGATTAGCCGCTTGCACAACGGCTTAGGGTGTGGTTCCAATAGGGTGGAGCACCTCCCCATTATGCAAGAAATATCAGACATTGGGGCGCAGTTTGAACATTTACTTTAATGCTGTTTTTTTTCCTCTTAAAATTACTTTTGTTCATGACCTAATAAAATTAAATTGATTATTGCATTCATATTATTAAAAATGTTGTTTGTCACCGCAGAAAATGGTAAAAATGACAGTAATTTTACTTGATGTAACTCACAGCAATGAACAGGTTACTCTGTTATTTTTGTGTAAACATTAACCTGCTCAAATTTTTGTTTAAATTCACTGCAATCTAATAAATTTATAGAAAAATTTGTAAGATTTTTTTACGATCAAAAAATTATTAATTAATTATCTCGATAACGGTAGAAAAGGTATGTTTATTTGAACTTTTCTGTTCAGAATAACATTATCTGCTTCCAGTTTTCGTTTGGCACTCTCGAAACGAGATGCCCTGTATATTTAAACAATGGTAGTAGTATTAGTTTAAAGATTAATTTTAAGTATATATCAATCATGTGAGCCACAAAATTTTGTTTGAGAGTTGGCTGTGAGATAAATGAGGTATGTTGCATATTATTACGTCATGAGACTATTAAATTAAATTTAAAAAAATGAATTAACCTCAGACATCACTGCTGTTTCTCTCTCTCGGGCATGGCCAACTCAGAAACAAAATTATGTGGCTCGCACCTTATAATAGTCCATAATGTAAATCTGTTTGTAATACTATGTATGTCTGTAATAAAAATTATGTATACCATGTGTCTCACGAAAAAGGCCTCAAGCTCTAGCGACCAAAACAAAAAAAAAGTTGGCTATACCATGTGTCTCACGAAAAAGGCCCCAATATCTAGCGACCAAAACAAAAAAAAAGTTGGCCATGGATTTTTTTATTATTAAAAAGAAAGTACAAGTTTATCAAGCTACTAACCTCTGCAGATTTTGTTTTGTTAAATTTCATTGCACACTATTTCTTGCCATTTACTTTCTTTTTAATAATAAAAAAATCCATGGCCAACTATTTTTTGTTTTGGTTCTGTTTTTTTTTTCTCAAAGAAAATGTAATGCGCAAGCCTATGAAATGATTACATCGTTAAATAGCATAGAACATTCCTTATAAAAAAGTTTTAACAAATTTTTTTTGTTACCATTTAAAAAAATGGACGAAGACAGCAAGATGGCCGCTCTCTAAAAAAAATCTGTTACAAGCAGATTGCAGCAATCGAGATGCAATTTAATATTTTCAATTTAAGTCAAAAATAAAGTTGCTAGAGCATGGGGCCTTTTTCGTAAGACACACGAGATCTAACTGTAAATTGAAACGAAATTTCCTGTCTTAGTGCGTAGATGGATTTCCCTATGTAAACCGCTGTCCTTCAGGACTCTACTTTGATGATTTCAACAAGTACTGCACATTCAAGGAGGAAGCCAGATGCGGTCCATTGGCTGCCAGTAAGTTACCAACATACAAAAATTAAAAATTAATCTCTCCTTATATAAACTTTCATGCGTACTCCTAACATCCCCGTATTATTTTGATAGCTACTTTTACCACCCAAATTTGTTGTATAATTCAGAAGCTGTTTTTATGCTTTTGTTTTCTAAATGTTTTTGTAAAAAGGATATTATCCGTAAATAAAGTTATTATTATTAGAAGCCGTGAAAAAAGTTGTTTTAATAAAAGCATTCTATTATAGTCTTTGTAGAATGGTCTAAGTGCTGCGACCATTTGGTCGCCCTCCACAAACCATCATCATAGTCTTTGTAAGACATAGATTACGAAAAGTAAATGTTTACATCATTTATCTACAATTGAGTATTTAATTTGCTTAAATATTTTAAAATAATGCAAATTACATTAAACATTTGTTGTGGCATCAGCCACGAAAGAATTGTTTCAATGAAACCATTGTTTATTGTACTCGATGTAAGCAATGTGTTACAAAAAAATATCGTGTACATCATTTATCTACAATCAACTAATTTGATTAATTAAAACACTTGGTTTTGTTTCACTACTTTTATTTGTGTCTCCGACTAGTTTCGACCTTGGGTCATTCTCAAGGTGAAACAAAACCAAGTGTTTTAATTAATCAAATTATATAATTATGTTTCACCATGGGTTAAGTGAGAAATTAATTAATCATACAATCAACTATTTCATTTGTTGAAATATTTAAAAACAATGCAAATTACTTGTTGTGAAATTCAATATTTATCTCGGCATTAATCACGAAAGTATTTGTATATTGATTGTGTAGACCTTGTAAGATGTTGAATGTTTTAGATTATGAAAAGTATCGTATTTTTTTTTTAATACTACCCAAATATTCGGTAATGGAGTTTTATCAATTATCCGCATCATTGAATTTGTGTCAACAACCTTTAACAGCTGATTCAATTTCCTTGGCGATTGTTTATTAAACAAAGTTTATGTTGCAATTGCTAAATTAAAAATAAATAAAATAAAATGTGAAATATTTTGCTGTACGCAATAAATCCCACAATAACAAATTATTTATTGAAACAATGACTTTCCTGGCTAGTACCACAGTTAAATATTGATAGGTAGGAACGCCAAAGTGGCGGAATCTATTGCCTGAATGCTGTACTGAACCAAATCCGGGTGGCTTTAACACCGACAAGATATGGACAAATATAACAATATTAATGTGAACATTAAATATGAATGTATTTATTTTTTATTAATTTTAACCGAAAACTTCAATATCAAAGTGTTTCTTGTTACTTTTGTTTCCGCATTTAAGTGTTTTTTTTTTAATTCCTCAGCACCACCTCCAAGCACTGAATCTCCAGAGTTCCTGGCAACAAAATGCGATTCTGCTGATTGCGAGCTGCCTTACTGCTACTGCTCGAAGGATGGTACCCTTATCCCCGGTGGATTGGACCCTGATGATGTAAGTTTCGCAATGTTTTGCTTTAATTTACTCGTGAAGCTTTGTGCAACAATCTATGAAGATTTCGTATATGTGGATTACATGTTGATTAAATACCATATGTATAAAAATTATTTAGATAAAGGGTGGCTTTGTATTTTGGAACGTACGTTGCCGGTTTGATACGTCGCATCACGTCTTCGCCACCAGTTGTTCATATGACATAAAGTCAAAAACGTGCTGAACTAATCCAAGACAGTGATTTTGTTTATCATATCTAAATATTTTTTATACATATGGTATAATCTTTGTGCTCACGCATAAATAACATTTAAATTTGCCGTCTTAACATATTTTATGCTCTATTATTTGAGAAAATGGTAAATTTTAGAATCACTTGTGTGTATGTTTTTATTTCGAAAATATGTTTTATTTAATAATAATACAAGAGCTGCGACAAAGAAGAGCGAATGAAAATCCTCCTTGATGAGATAAAAGTTTATTGCAGGTTTTAATGAAAACAGTTCTAACACATTTTGTGCCGGTGCATTATGGCTGGAGCGGGTGGTTTATTTATATTTTGGTAATAATAGCTAATCAATTCCTCTACAAAATATGTGAACAAGTCATCTCCAATAAACAAGTTCACCGCATCGGTTATGAATTCGAGAACAATATCAACATTTTTCGAAGTGTAACCTAAAAACTCCTCTAGTTTGCGAAAAAACGTATTTTTACGTGTCCCAACACAATGTGTTGAGTACCATCACCAACCACCGTAAGAAAGGCAGTTTTTTTAAGGACTTTGTCTTTCCGCAATTTATTCTCAGTATTTTGACACGTGTTCTTCCCTTGCACTTTAAGAGGTTGGCAAATCTAGTTTTAAGGAATGTTAAAACATTGACTTTATATAATTCCTAATGATTATTTTGATGCTCAACCTCCGATTCTAATTTTTAAATATTGTTGTGTACGATATACCGTATGTTTTTTTTTTATCGCGGGCCATAGGATTTTACATGCTGAAAATGATACCTTGTGTTAATGTATCATCACCATCCTTAAATTCCCAGACTAATGTAACTGGTATATATAGCTAAATTATCTTCATTAATTAATTTCACTGAATCTTAAGTTCTTAATATTCTGTGTTCAAATTTATTGTTTAAAAGTATAGAAAACCTTTGTATGCCGTATCAGCTGTTCACTTCACATTTTAATCTTTCAGACCCCACAAATGATCCTGCTCACCTTGGACGGCGCCGTCAACCTCAACAACATCGACCACTACAAGAAGGTCTTCAGCAAGAAACGCAAGAACCCCAACGATTGCGAAATCAAGGGGACCTTCTTCGTTTCTCACGAGTACAGCAACTACCACATGATCCAGCAGCTCGCCGCCGAGAGACATGAAATGGCCACAGAATCCATCTCGTAAGTCAAACGAAAGAATTTGTACAGAACTTAGAAGAGTTGCTATCGCTAAAGTATAGTAATATTACAACTTCCTTAAAAAACAATGTCGGAAGCATGTTCACACTCGTAAGTCAAACGAAAGAATTTGTACAGAACTTAGAAGAGTTGCTATCGCTAAAGTATAGTAATATTACAACTTCCTTAAAAAACAATGTCGGAAGCATGTTCACACTTTTGATCCAATTCATTGACAAAATTTGCTTACAAATAATAATATATTTAATTAAAGAAGTAATCAGTATCGATTTTGTATGAAATAAAACACTTTTTACTTTGTATAACACTTTGATTTATTTGTTATTTATGAACGAATAAATCAAAGTGTTAAACAAACAAAGTAAAAAGTGTTTTATTCATTTATTTAATCACGTATAACGAAGTAGAAGCTTCTTTCATAACAAATACTTTAGATTTTACTTATTCTTTGTGTTTGTAGAGAGTGTGCAAATTAAACAAAAACCCTGGAGTATATTGATCAAATTGCAATTTCCTTAAAAAAAGTCAAAAAAGTTTGTAAATCTCTGCTGGGAAAAGTTTTGATTTTACTATCGCTGAAGTATATTAGTATAACTGCAATTTTCTTTAAAAAAACAATCAAACAAAATAAGTTTGTAAAAAATACTGATTTGACTCTTTCTACGTATTTGTAGTTCGCAGCAAGGACTACAAGACAAGGGTTACGAGGAGTGGGTCGGCGAGATGATAGGCATGCGCGAAATCTTGAAGCACTTCTCCAACATTTCCAAAAGCGACGTGGTGGGCATGAGGGCGCCCTTCCTGAAGCCGGGCCGCAACACCCAGTACAAGGTGATGGAAGATTTCGGCTTCATTTACGACAGCTCGATCACCGTGCCCCCTGCGGCCGTGCCCACTTGGCCGTACACGCTGGACTACAAAATCCCACACGAGTGCAAAGCGGGAACTTGCCCAACAAAATCGTTCCCAGGTAATTTAACACTGAATGAAACACTTATAAACACAATATGTTTTAACCCAATTCTATACGTAGGATGACTATTTTAAAGTTCCTCTTCAAATTAGATCTAGAATATCGTCAGGGCCATCTATCATTTTTTTTAATTCCAATAATGTGTTCAGTGCTTATTCATTGACATGTGACAGGAAGCGAAAAATAACCTCTCTGTTCTTAAATCTTAATTACTTGATTTAGAGAAACATATCATTTACTTTCCTTTAATTTAAATCTCGGGCAAATATGGATTAAAACCAAAATTATTTATTGTAAGACATATACAATTTAAAATTGATATAAATACAATGACACGACTTAAGTTTCAACGTTTGATGGTCATTTTATCTGTATAAGTAGAACCTTCTATAATTTGTTTCACTTGAAAATGACAAAGTCAAAACTTAAGTCGTGTCATTGTATTTATATCAATGTAAAATTGTACAGTGAGATCAGAAAGTCGAAAATAGTTGGCAGCACATTTTCTGAAAATCCCTATAACAATTTAAGTAATCTGATATTGGCTGCCTGAATTATTTCAGTGCATGAGCATTTTATATATTTTGACGTTACTTGTTTCAACTCTTTGAGGGGCATTGTACCACCTTTTGAACATGCCTAGTGGGGCGGTGGTGCGCGCATTGTACCACCTTTTAAAATTATATAGTTTGAATATTTTCGTTTTATATTTAGATCTATACACATGACAACATTTATTGACAAGTAGGCTAACTAAGTACTTCAATTAAGCACAGCTTTGTAAGCACCTGCCATTTTGTTTTAACTTATTTTCTTTTTTGTCTGGCCCTACTTGGGTCTAGAAATGTATGAATTTCTGACTCTTCAAAGAGTTAAAAACTATCTTTATAACAAGTAACCTCAAAAAACCACAAGACGTCAAAATTCTTAAGTACTGCAGGCAACCAACATAATATTACGTGAATTATTATCCCTATTTTCAGAAAATGCGCTGCCGACAATTTTCAACTTTCTGATCTCACTGTATATATCTTACAATAAATAATTGTTGTTTTAAAACATAGTAGTCTTACTAAGGTTTACCGCGTAGTAACGGTCATAACCATCATCATGATTTTTTTTTCGAAATGTTCATCATTTCAATAATCCTAAATTTGCAACTTTAGGTATTTGGGAAGTACCATTAAACGCCCATTACGTGGAAGACTACGAAGGAGGCCACTGCCCCTACTTGGACCAGTGCGTGCTTCACAATCACGATGCGCAGGAAGTGTTCGAGTGGCTGCAGGAGGACTTCAGCAGACACTACGAGCAGAACAAGGCGCCCTACATGATGCCCTTCCACACCAACTGGTTCTCCATCAAGGAACTGGAGGGAGGTCTGCAGAAATTCTTGGACTGGGCCTTGGAGCAGTGAGTATTTACATAATTAACCTCTTCAGGGACAGAAACACTTTTTCAAACAAATTTGATTTAGCTCAATACTGCCATCTCATGTCAAGCTCTGAAAGCTGCTACAGTTGCACATTTCCATGCAGATACCTCCTGTCCGGTTCTATCAATTGTTTCTTAAAGGATTTGAAATTTCAAAATTAATTTGAGGGGCCGCCGTGGCCTAGTGGGTAGAGCTCCTGCTCACGGGCCCCGTGGTCGTGGGTTCGAATCCCATCCGTGCGGTCACTTTTTCTGAATGAAAAATGGCCGTGCGGGTTCATGGATGTTTAAGTAGTTGTCCTTTCATCCAAGTATGAAAATTATTACAATCGGTTGTGGCAGAATGCCCTATATGGCTACGCCAATTCCCACTATCATCCGCACTTCCTTAACCCGAATTCCTGTCAACCATCCTTTAAAAAAAAAAAAAATTAATTTGTCCCTGAAGAGGTTAATTTGTTGATTACGACTTATCAACGTTTTAATTTCCAGAAATGACATTTGGTTCGTAACCATAACCCAAGCCCTGACGTGGATAACCGACCCGAAACCGCTCAACCAGTTGAACAACTTTGAAGCGTGGAGCTGCAACAAGAAGAGGGAGAACCTCCCGGAGCCGGGCTGCAACAATGCCAACAAGTGCGCCCTTAGTTATAAAAACCCGAACCTCAACTACACCGACACGAGGTACCTGGAGACGTGTTTCGAGTGTCCCAACCAGTACCCTTGGTTGGGGGATGCGGAAGGCACGGGAATCCCGTCGAAGGACAACTACGTTCCAGATAGCGAGAGGCAGTGATGCGCCTCGTGCAGTCGCGATAAAAAAAAGTTCCAACTGTATTTATTACACCACCACCACCACCACCACCCTTTGCTCAAACGTATCCTCCGATCGGCCGTCGCGTCGTCCCAGTAAAGACTTCAAGAACGCTCGTTTATTAGATTGTATTTTGCATATATTAGCACTTTTATAAAATCATATAAGGACTAATTATAAAGTTACTTGTTACAATGATACTGCGTGTATTTATTTTTATTATCGAATTGGTTGAATAAAATAATTAGAATCAACTTGATTTTTTTAACATATTACCAACTTTTTAGAAGAAAAACCGGATGATCAGTAGATTTAATTTTTCTTCCTTTAGAAACGGGAGAGAAAGTCGATTTCTCAGCTATCGAAATCGTGAGAGAACATTTTTTCACAAATGGGAGAGAAAGTCCATTTCTCAGCTGTTGAAATTGTGAAAAATAAAGTTACTCTCCCTAGGGGGAGAAGTAATAATTTCTCTTCCCAGGGAGAAAAATAATCATTTATCTTCCTGCGAGCTTCCATTATTTATTTTTCGCCTGCCTCTACCGAAACCATTTATTTCGGCCATAAAAATCGGGCTGAAACTACGATTTAGCGTGTCTAGGGCCGAAAAAATAATATGCATAATCTAGACAGCCCTCCGCGGAATATGAGTAGGCTATGCAAAAATCTGACAGTGACAGTTCAATGGTGAGCGATATAAAATTTCCTGAAACACTGTTTTTATTTAAGGCAGGCGAAAAAATATAGAGTGTAACTCATGCCGAAATGCTTTAGCAACACGAGCGAGCGAAGCGGGTTGCTAAAGCCTATTTTCGGCCCTTGATACACTATATACTATTTAGCTGTCACAGCTGACAGCATTTTTTATTTTTTTTTCTACGTCCGTTATAAAATGTACAGATTTTTTCATTAATTTGGGTTTATAAAATATGTGATTCCTGAACCCTACAAACAGCGTGAAAAAGCGTGAAAACGGTTCATTTTTTCACTCTTTTGCGTGAAAAAAAAGTGCCGTAGCGGTTAATTTTTTAATGCTACTGTAAAATTGTTAGCGCAAAGTGTGTCATGAACGCTTCGCAATACACCGCGAGTTCCGCCGATAAATGTCAAACATTCGTTTCCGATCAAGAAAACTTGATGATTATTATTTTCTTCATTTAAAAAAAGTATTATTACTTATAAAAATTAATTAAGGTTTTATCGAATTTATTTCAAGTTACGGACGTAGAAAAAAATTTGTATGAAACTCGAGAGTAAAGTACCTTTTTTTTACTTGTAGGAATTGCCGCACTCGCCTTCGGCTCGTGTGGCAATCTTTCCTACTCATGAAAAAAAGTACTACTTTACTCACTTGTTGCATAAATAACCAAATAGGTTGGGTTTTAGGAATGAATGTTTTACTCCTAAAATATCCTGGCTGTAAAAAAAGTAGTACATACATGTCGGGAGAGAAAGATATTTTTCCCTCGGTGCGTTGTACCTCAGGAAAAATCACACACCTCTCTCCCTGTATACATAATCTACTATTTTTGCCCAAGGGAGAGAAGCTAATACTTCTCTCCCTAAAGAGATACAAATTTGCACCTCAGGAAAAATCACCCTTGCTAAATAATCTACTATTTAAATTTACCAAAATTTTGTGGCCCTACAATAACGACATAAAACAAAAACACTTTTTAACACATTTTATATTTACAAAAATGTACACACGCACACATAGTTGTGCATACTTCCTTCATAACTTAAACCTAAAATTAAAACAACATTTTCTTAACCAAATCGAATCACATGTTTACTCACAAGCTGAGGTTAAATTTGATTAAAAATAAAATAAAGAGAAAGGAACAAGTAAGTACTTTTAAAAAATGGCTAAATACTGAATTACAACCTCCGGCGGCGCGCGCTTCATTGCATTTTGGAGACCTCGAACCGCGTGTTGACCAGCTCCTCGTCGGAATCCAGGACGGGCAGGGGCGGGTCGATCGTCACGTTCTCCTCCAGCCACTTCAGGTCCTCCTCGATCGTGCTCTGCTTCGGCGAGTTGTCCTTCTGGTGGTGGATGCGGACCTTGACGCCGTACGCGTCGTTCACCAGGTGCTCCTCCTCCTCGTCGTCGCCGGTGTCCAGGAGCGGGACGAAGGCGTATCTCTGGTTGTTGTTCGTGGGTCTCCACAGGATCATGATGACCAGCAGCAGGGAGGAGAAGAGGATGTGCCAGTAGGCTTGCTCCAGCCAGAGGTCTTTCCACACCATCAAACACATAACGATCCTGTGCGTTTTAATCGAATAAAGCATGAAGATCACCGAGGCGGCCACTGCGAAAATTAGCGTGTTTGTGAAGTGCCGGTAGAGGTTCAGCTTGATTTCGTTCCGTCTCAACCGAAGCGTACGGGTGGTGTTTACTAGAGCGCTGAAGATCCACCAGCAGATCGCGGAATCTAAAACGGCCAGGGGGACCGAGGCCACCAGCAAATCCTTACCTTGATCGGTGTTCGTTCGTGTGACCCGTAAATACGCCTCGGACGATGCTAGGAAGAAATAAAGCATACCGACACCTACGACTCGGTGTAGGGCTGCACCCAGGCGCGGCTTGACTATCCCGAATCCCAAACTCACGATCACGACCAGCATCCGTGCCAGCGTGCGTTTCGCGCAGGAGATCCACTCGGCGAACAGCATCGCCCCCTGCACCCGGCTCCCGGTGTTGTTGATGCTTTGGTACTCCGCGTAAAAGGTGGCCTTCTCCAGCATGCCCAGCAGGATCACCCCGCCGATCCAGAACTGCACCCGGAGCAAATCGCGCCATTGCAGAAACGACATGATCAGCCAGATCAGGCCCAGGATCACGTAGAAGATGCACATGAAGCCGTAGAACGGTAGCAGTGGCCAATCGGCGGCCGACAGGTAGCCGTAATCGCTCTTCATCTCCACGTGCACGCCCAGGCTGTACTTATCGCCGGAAACTTTCAATCCCAATGCGTAGACGCCGTCTTTGGGGATTATGTAAACCGGCGCTGCTTTCGCCTTCTGGGTGTTTTCCAGAGACTGCTCCTCGAGGACTATGTGATCGTGGCATTTGAATACTTTATCCAGTGAACGGTAAAATGTTTCAGTTATGTTCACCGAGTACGTCGGATTTAAATGCTGCGGAAATAAAGTATTTACTAAATATGGTGGATATGGTAGAGTTGTACCAAGCATTCGAGACGTGTTGCACAAATGACCATTTGTTGTTGCGTTCTCTGAATACTTTCTCACTTGTCTCGAGTGCTCGGTAACACTCGAATGTAGTACTAAACGCATTCTGAGTGGCATAACCACCAACAGATGTAGGAATATGCCAAAGCAGCAAGTATAACAATGTGGTGCAGATTGGGTAGAGAAAGTGTTCGCAGGGCATCTTATCCCAATGGCCTTGGTTGATGGTTTATGGAGGGCGACCAAATGGTCGCAGCACTTAGACCATTCGTTGGTCCTTCGTGCCAAATGGCCTTAGGAAGTCAAAAAGCGGTTATGGATGCTCGAAAGAAAACCTGTGAGGGTATGCTAAATCAAGTAATCTTAAAAAGTTACCCATGCAATCCTACTCTCTTTAGTACACCCTGTATATCGTGTGAGCCACAAGATTTTGATTCGGAGTTGGCTGTGAGATAAATTACGAATGTCGCATATTAAAAATTAGGACATTATTGATGTTATTCTGAACAAAAATGTCAGCGTTAATCGATGTTATTTGCTAACATTGACGTATGTTATGAATATACGATTCTGTACACAATGTCTATCAACTAACGTTGATGTTTATTAACATTTTCGATGCTAAGCAACACTTGTCAAAACAGTCGACTTGTCAAAACGGCCGGCTGTTTAATTTTTTTTTTTTTTTTTGGCTTTACGTCCTCTATTTCTGCTGCTATGGCTAATCATGTGCCGGAGATTAGGTCCGGAAATTTTGGCGAATCCGGTGGGAATTCCGTATAATATCAGATTCATCACTTCACTACAATTTGCTTCTAAATCGCTCGGACAATCAGATAAAGTATCCGCGAACAATTCATTAAAAGTTTCTTCAACGTTATGTTCCGTCATGATTGAAATTTCTGAATTACTAAAACTTTGATGAAAACCTAAATACCAACAAACGTATTTTCTATATTATAAAGCGGACATGACTAAAAACAATGCGCATTGCTTTTGCAAAACGTGCGGGGGTGCGCCGTCTTGCTGAAACCATATTGTATTACATGGAAAGTCAAGATATCTTTGTTTGGAAAAAAGCATTAGAACAAGGTCATTTTACAAAAACTCTAGATATCAAGTTCTCTCCTTCAATTGTCATTTACTCGAAAAATTTCTCATGTAAGATGGCAACATTTTTATACTTCCACTTCGACAATGAAAAGATCTCTCAAAATCAAAAACAAAAATAGGGCGTTGCCATTTACAAACAAAATGGATGGTGTCATTACTCAAAAACAAAACACGACTGTAAATCGACTTTCATGCAAAAATCTGTATTTTTATAAAAGAAGATTGTTTTCAAAAATATTTACTGAATATATTCCGTACTTTAGGCGCGCACTGTATTAGAAAACAGAAAACATTTCGAAACGGATTGAGATTAAATTAAACTGTGTTAGTGATAAAAGAAAACAATCCGAAACTGGTTAAGAATTACACCATCAGACAAATAGTCAGTTAATTTTTCTACAGTTTCTATGCAAATATTAATTTATCAGTTTCAGCTTGAGATATTTGCAACATGCTAATCATTTCAGAAACCATTTTGTTCTTATCATTTATCATTTTTTTTATCAAAACTGAATGGAAATTGTAATGATCGTAAACCTACGCCTTTAGCGCAGCGTGTTACTCACGTTTGCCACCGAGGCCACGGCGTCCTGGAAGTCCCAGCACACCGAATGGAAAATGGTCCAGCTGATGTTTATATTGATTGGCTCCGTGCCTCCCAGCGACTCGCAATTCACTACAAACAAATCGTTACTGCACTATTACGAACCACGATGGCACAAAAGTAATTACGTGTTATGAAGACCTGCGCCCCCTTGAACAGGCTCTTCGAGAGGACGATGTTGTTGTGCTCCTGTAAAACGTGATCGTGTGTAAACTTTCACGGGGGGGCGAGAAAACCAAAAAACTTACCACTGTCAGGAGGAAATCCCATTTTCCTTCGTCCGGCGACGACGCCTTTGTCTCATGCCGGAAAACGCAGATCGCGCAGAGCAGCAGCACGAAACTGCAATTTCGGGGCGTCATTTTCCCCTTATCACCATTTATGGTGTTAATTGTAAATGGGAAAGAGTGGAAAACTGCGGTAATCAACCAATTTGACGTGTGTGTACTTTCGGGACTACCAATTTTCACGTATTTTAAACAAAATCTCCGCTTTGTATAATCTTCGCGTTGCAAACGGAATTTATTGAACGCTAACGCGTTATTGTTTAAAATTAAATGCGATTGCTAAATTGGTAAATTGTGCTGATTAAATAATTGGTTGGTAGCGCTTTAAATTTGATCGATATTTACGGTTCGAGAGCGCTAATACAAATATTTACAATATTATTATTAATTTTATTAACACAATTAATTAGGTATTTAGAATCTTTTAAACAATAATTAATTATTTTAACTTAACTTTGCTCACAAGTGTATCTTGTAAGATGTGTTTATTGGTTGGTAGCGTTTTAAATTGATCGAAATTTATGGTTGCATTATTAACACAATTCATTTAAATTAAGTATTTAGATTATTTTCAACAATAATTAGTTGTATCTTGTAAATTGTGTTTATTATTTGCTCGCAACAGTGTTGCCAGTTGATTAAATAATAATATTAAATTTCGTATCTTGGTTGGTTTATCAGTGATTTTTAAAAATGGCGTGTCTGCCGAGAATTCCGAAGACTCCTCTGGAGCTGTTGGCCCCTTCGCAGAGGCCGGAGCCCTTCCTGAATAAAATTTGGGCCGGAGGACTCTTGGGAACGTTTACGTTTGCTTGTATTTGCTACATAAATTACGCCGTAAAGCGTCCCGTCTTCAGTGGTTCGTATTATAACCTTTAAAATTATATAATTGCACAAGATTTGTTCACAATATTTAAAGGAACGCCCGTTACAGCAAGGATTGCGCCATATTTTTTGACAAATGTAGGTTTTTCATTACAATTTAATTAAGGACATCATATTTGCAGGTGCCAATATTAAACGGGTACTGCAAGCAGTAAGGTTACTAGCGGCAGCTCGTGCATATTCGGCGAGGGGGTTGCGCAAGAAAATTTGACTAAAACATCAGTGGAATATTTGCTTTCTCCATAGGAGTAAGTAGGATAGCACGAGCTTCCTCTACGAAGGTCCACGAGCCGCTGCTGGTACTCATTGATTAGGTAAATTTGCCCTGTGAAGTCTAGTCTGAAAATTTTTTAACTTTAAACTTCATACTGCAGTAGTAAACTGTGAAAAGATGGAATAGTAGATATACAAGGTGTCTAAAAAAGACACCACCAAAATGATATGGTGTATTCCTGAGACAAAAAAAGAGCTAATTAACTAAATTTATCTATATGAAAAATTACATACTTTCCAAGATACAGCAAGTCAAAGTTTAAGATTTTTAAAATATTTTAATCTATATCTCGAAAAGGGCAGATGAGAATGATTTGTTATTTTTTTCTGACAACTACATTAGGTGTACTACATTGTTTGAAAATTTCAAGAAATTTCTTCAAGTACAAAGGTGCTCCAGAGGACATGCTGTTTACATTATTACAAAGAACTTTTTTGTTCTTCATATTTTTTACGATTTAATATTTTTTTCAATGCAACTCATCACTTTTAAAGAATTTATAACTCTTAAAGTTTTTTTGTTTACGCCCTATTTTTAACAAAAAAAAATAAAAAAGAACTTATTGTTCATTGTTTAATTGCGCTCGTCCTGCAAGAAAAGTCTTAAAAATAACTATAATCCAAAAACTGCTTTTATTTTAACATATCAAATTATTTAACAAATTACAAAAATTGTTCAAAATGACCCTCATAAAAAAAAAATCACAGTACACATTGTATGCGCCCGCGCGTCGCGTCGATGCGCTTCAACCACCGGCGATACTTCGGTCACCACCACTCAACGTGTTAACCAGTTTTACTTGAATTGAAAGTTTTAATTGTACTGACACACGTTTTCAACGAATTGACACCCGCTTACTTAGATTATTTCATTTTTTAACACGAAATTTTCCAAACAATAAGTTCTTTTTTATTTTTTTTTGTTAAAAATAAGACGTAAACAAAAAAACTTTAAGAGTTATAAATTCCTTAAAAGTGACGAGTTGCATTGAAAAAAATATTGAATCGTAAAAAATGTGAAGAACAAAAAAGTTCTATGTAATAATGTAAACAGCATGTCCTCAGGAGCACCTTTGTACTTGAAGAAATTTCTTGAAATTTTTAAACAATGTAGTACACCTAATGTAGTTGTCAGAAAAAAATAATCAAATCATTCTCATCTGCCATTTTCGAGATATAGATTAAAACAATTTAAAAATCTAAAACTTTGACTTGCTGTATCTTGGAAAGTATGTAATTTTTCATATAGATAAATTTAGTTAATTTGCTTGTTTTTTGTCTCAGGAATACACCATATCATTTTGGTGGTGTCTTTTTTAGACACCTTGTATTTTAAACTGGTTTTTCATTAAATTTTGACATTTATAGAAGCTGCCTGAACCAGTGACGGTTCGCAGGTTTTTTTCTGGTACGGCCGAGGAACAAGAGGTGGTCAGTTACAGAGACGGCTGGCTGTATGACCGCACCTATCTGTATTACCACCTCTTGTTCCTCGGCCGTACTAGAAAAAACCCGCGAACCGTCACTGGCCTGAACTGAATAAGTGATCAATATAGAGTGTTTGTGTCATTATACTGCTGTTCCCCTCCGATTAACTGCACATTCAACGTGAATGCAATTTTGGCTTAAAAATCTGAGTAGAATGGCAGGGCTGATGGAATTTAACTGAGGAGTAATTTTAGAATAAAAACGAGTTGACGTAACCTCAAAATATAGTAATATTGGGAGGCCATTAACTACGCCAAAAGAAGTTCTGCGTTGATTGCACTGGAAATTTTTCATATTATGTATCTCTCAACAGTAGGCATAAGTAACTTGAAAATTGTTTTACAATAAATACAGGTCGATACAACCTTAAAATATAGTAATACTGGGACAAGTCCATTAACCTCTTCACGCCCAGGTCGCCACATGTGGCGACAAGCGAAAAAAAGAAAACAAATATTTTACAAAATAAAATGTTTACCCCTTTAGCGCCATCTATGGAATACTTTTTCACATTTTTTTTTGCACAAATGAGTAAGTTTGCCATAGTGGAATAATATTTCGTAAAAAAACATAACAAGAAGTAATTTTTCAATAAATCTGAGATTATGATATAATCCAATCAAAGCAGCCTGGGCGCGAATTGGTTAACTTTAGTAAAAGAAGTTGTATGCACTGTAAATTTATCATATTATGAATCTCTCTGACAGTAGGCATAAGTAACTTGAACATTTTTAATCGGGCGATGTAAATGTGAATATTTTCAGGTATACAAAGACACATAATCGCTACGGGACTCGCCGTCGCTGCAGGTCAATATTTGGAGGAGTACAGGAGGGGCTATTTCGCAGAGAGGGATGCCGTGCTCCGCCATTACATTGAGTTGCACCCGGAGGACTTCCCTCCGTTCGGTCAGTGTAGAGTTAAATATAACAAAAATGAAATAAGATGGCTTACGGAACAATTTTAATTTACGGGGTTTGGGGAAACAGAAGACAGATGAAAAAATACTTCATTATTTACAGTTTCTTCTACTTTTCTCTCCGTTTTTTTTTTCGCACTCACAGTGTCAAAAAAGGTAATTTTTATGAATTGTTTTTTGTTATTATTTGGTTTAAATATTTCTTGACAATTCTTTTTTGATTCAACTAGTTATTAGGAATAAACACGTGAGTTTGAAGCAATTCTTCGAAGGGGCAACAAAAAGACATGTTGCGGTCAGGGGTGTGGAGTCGGTGAATATTTGGGGTCGGAGCCGGTGTCTGCAAATTTGAGGAGTTGGAGTCGGAACAAAAAAAATCAGGAATCGGAGCCGGAGTCTGGAGGCTGCAAATTTAAGGGGTCAGAGTCGGAACAAAAAAATTCAACACTAGAAATCGATGTTTGAAAAGTGGACATTTTTTACGTCCGTCGGGTGTGATATTGCCAGATATACCCGTACCGAAAGGGTTAAAAAAAATGAATAAAAATTATCTTGTTTTTTGACACTGTGAGTGCGGGTGCCCCATTAATTATGCAACTTCATACGCTCTTATTTAATTCCACTATATACGGCCACGGTTTCGTTTGAGCTGGTTTTTTGGCACTAAATTTACTGTCGGGGGCACCGCTTCAGTTTTTGCTCAAGCATTTTTTTTTTATATTACCCAACATCTTATTTTATTTCACTACTTTATCGATTAACGGTGGTACCAATATTTTGTGTTGTTTTACAGAACGAAAAAAGTTCTCCGAAGTGCTAGAGCCTTGGGTCCCAATCCGTTAGTGATTGACGAGTATTTCCAGTTAGTGTACATTTGAGAAATAAAGTAATTTTATTGTTGTATTGCATCTCTAGATTTTTTTTTATGCGTCCTTGAGAATAATACTGGTTTTGCATATCCACCCGCAGCTTGGGTACAATCGGTACGAGCAAATATAAGTATCGATACCAGTGAGGGCCCGAGAAAGCATTACAGGCAGGAAGGGTCTATATTACCACCGCGGCTGTACCATGAGTCACCCCACCGGCTATCCTACAATCCAACCTGTTGCCCACACACCAACGTTTCCACCCATAAATATGCTAATCAAAAGAAAATCAAGTTTTTAGTGTTTCTTACGCTTGTGTATTGATTTCCACATGTAAAACTCTCGTTAATGATCCATGGATTGGAGGGTGGGATAGGGCCCACCCACCGCCTCCCGGGTTCCACTTCTATTTCAACTACAAAATCATATTTCGAGTTATTCCTAAACTGCTCCAACTAATTGTTATAGAAATTTTCTCATCTCAACAAAGTTTTGTTGATTGAAGTAATGTTGATTCGAAGGGTGGTGGGTGGGCCCTATCCTACAAACCAATCTGTTGCCCACACACACCAACGCTTCCACCCATAAATATGCGAATCAAAAGAAAATCAAGTTTTTAGTGTTTCTTACGCTTGTGTATTGATTTCCACATGTAAAACCCTCGTTAATGATCCATGGATTGGAGGGTGGGATAGGGCCCACCTACTGCCCTCGGGTTCCACTTCTATCTCAACTACAAAATCATGTTTCGAGTTATTCCTAAACTACTCCTACTAATTGTAGAAATTTTCTCATCTCAACAAAGTTTTGTTAGCTGAAGTGATGTTAATTCGAAGGGTGGTGGGTGGTCCCTATCCTACAATCCAATCTGTTGCCCACATACCAACGTTTCCACCCATAAATATGTTAATCAAAAGAAAATCAAGTTTTTAATGTTTCTTATGCTTGTGAATTGATTTCCACATGTAAAACCCTCGTTAATGATCCATGGATTGCAGGGTGGGATAGGGACCACCCACCGCCCTCGGGTTCCACTTCTATTTCAACTACAAAATCATATTTTGAGTTATTCCTAAACTACTCCTACTAATTGTAGAAATTTTCTCATCTCAACAAAGTTTTGTTGGCTGAAGTAATGTTGATTCGAAGGGTGGTGGGTGGGCCCTATCCTACAATCCAACCTGTTGCCCACATACCATCGTTTCCACCCATAAATACGTTAATCAAATGAAAATCAAATTTTTAATGTTTCTTGATTTCCATATGTTAATCATCCATGAATTGGAGGGTGGGTCACTGATCGATATTATTGCTTGATCCGTCAGTATATCAGGGCAGAACATATCTGCTCTGTTAAATACAAACAAAATCCTGCTAGAGAAATTATGGGAAAGACCAGCCTGTTTTCCAGCAAAGTCTTAAACTTTATCAATTAATGGAGGTGTACAATCTACAATAACCTCGTCACCCTTCCTTTTATCCGCAACCTTAAGAGCTAAATAAAACACGGGGGAAACGATTGCGATTAAGCAAAAATAAAACAGGTAATCTAGCATTCAGCTGGATTTTATTAATATTCTACAGTAAAAAAAAATCATTTACGCCAGTTTAGTGGGCTTAACAAAAGTCCTCTTGCGTTTCAGCTTCTTCCTCGTTAACTCCAATTTCTGCAGCTGCGACTGAATTTCCGCAAATATTTCATTTTGTTCCTCTTCGGGGATTGTTCGCCTGAAATGTCAAGGTAAGCATGCATAACGTGTGAATGAACGCAATCAATAGGCACGTTAATATAAAAAAAAAATATCAGAAAGCATTAGACGTGCATGAAAAAAATCACTATAGTCTGTCCACGGTACACATAGTTCTAAAAACGCCCACAACCGCCATTTGTTCTGAGCAAAAGTCTGATTTACACTATGTAAATTTATTTAAACAGAGCTAGTAATTTTCCTGACACCTTAGAAAAATATTAAGTATAGATTCCTTGGTGGACACTGAAAAATGCTTCGATGGAGATAGAGCCATTATAATGAAACAAGCAGAAAGGTACTCGATCGCAAACAGACGCTAACAGCTAACACAATACAATGAGGCAATCAGCTGACGATCGCGTCAACCATTTGCATTCGTACTGCGTAATTTGGACGTGCGGATTTCCCGCAATTTTTCGAATCGGCCAGTAAGAATGATGCGTTGGCGATTGTGGGCGTTTTTGCAACTCTATGTGTACCGTGGACAGACTATAAATAATAACCTTAAAACACTAACTAAAACACTTTGATGCAAAAAGTGTTTTATTCCACATAAAAGAGTGTATAATGAAGTAGAAACTTCATACATAACAAATAATAACCTTCAAGTTTTCCAGTTTTTGAGATATTTGACAAATTTGATGCTTTTTCATAATTAACTTCAAAAATACGTATCTCCAAACAATATAAAATTGAAGAGGTGTAATGTTGGCTATAAAAAGCGAATACCCGGAGGTACCCAGTGGCGATTTAGTTTTGGGATTATAAAATATGGAATGTTCAAAATTTCACACCACATCTAATCAACTTTAAAGCATTAAATCTCGGTCGTTTTAAATGGAGCACCCTGTATATTTTTACATATTCTGATGCAGAATTCAATTCTGCATTGATCCACACCTATCTTCTTTCGTTTTTAAGATATTAACATATTTATAAAAATACGTTTGTGTTGTAATTATTGCAAAAATTATTTATTTTATCCTATAATGTTATCATACCAATAACTCCTTAGCAACGAGTTACGTTAACGTAACTTTAACAACACTACTGTTCTTAAGAATTCTTAACAACACTAGTGTTGTTATGTGTACCTTAACGCAACTCGTTGCTATGGAGATATTGGCATACAAACATTATTTCGCCCATGGCGGTTTTCATTAAACAATTTTTTTTAATTAAAAAAATAGAAATAGGATAAAATAAACCGTGTTACGACACACGTAACGTTATTTGTTTTTACATTACTCGAGAATTTAAAAGCACTAGCTCCTATGTCGCTCGTGCTTTCAAACTTTTCTCTCATAATGTAAAAACCTTCATAACGTTACTTGTATTGTAAATTACTATTAACTTTAAAACATCACTCACATGTACTCCTTCATCAGGTCGTATTTTTCGTAAGGCTTGGCCAATTCCTTGGCCCTGTCGAAGAACTTCTGCGGCAAATCGATGCTTTCGATGCCCCTCAGCTCCTTACGCTCCCACCTCTCCAGCCAAGGCCTCGGCTTGAGTTTCACCTTGAGGGGATTCACCGGCACCGGAGCGCCCTCCGGCAACATTTCCGCCTCCATGTTCATGTTGAAGGTGCTGTATTCGGGCAGGGAGTCGCGCAAGTACAACAGCTCATCGTCCAGCCGTTTCTCCAGGCGCAACGTTTCAATTTTCTGTATGGTCGGATCGTACAGCTCATACATGACTTCCACACCCTAAATATTTCATCGGTTAATACAGGATGGCAAATGTAAGTTGGCCAGACGCGCAGAGAGGAAGTGAAAGCTCTCTCTCTACAGCCGGCCGAATACAGTCTCTGTAATAAACAAGCACATATTCTTCGCGTGCGCTATTCATTAAGAACTCAATCGGGCGCTCTCCTCCACTTTGAAAAAGAATGTAACAGGCGCACGAACTGTTTACGAAATCTATCGAGAGCGCCTTTCGAAGGTACTGCCCACAATTTTGCCACTGCACAACGGCAAGTTATGTTTGCTGACCTGTACACTTGATGTAGATTCGTGTTTTTTTTGGACTTTTCAATTATTGTAGATAAATAAAACAAAATGTGAAACGACCCAACATCCATTCGTATAAGTCTTTAATCATTATATTTTTATAACATTGATGCACTTGTATTTTCTGTATCTTTTATAGTATTAAGTTATATATAATATCATCTTTTGACAAATGTAAAGCTTTATGCTGTTAACATGAATGAAATAAATAAAAAAAAAATGAATAAATATTACCTGATGATCGATAACGTTTCTAAGTAAAAAATTAGCCCTCAGCCCCGCACCTCCTCTCTGTATACAGATACCGACAAACTTGATGGGTTTTCCCGGTGTGTGTTTGTCGGACGACGTCACCGCCATGATGGAGCCTTAACATAAAACCCAATTCATTATTTACTTAGATTTTTATGCGATTGAAATAAAATTACCGACGTAAAATTCCGGAATATCAATCAGAGTCCGCCTAGAAATCATATCGTTCCTCTCGAGGCGCTCCCTGACCTTATTTCTAAACTCGACTTTAGGATCCGGGAGAAATTCGGGGTAAATGTGGCGGTATTCGGAGTAATTGTGTCTGGCCGCGTCGGCTTTCGTTTTGGCTGGGATTTTCGTTGATACACGCCGAATAACTGAAACAGAAATTAGCTATTGGTTAACACGACTAGGGCAGCATTAACGTGTTCACTGCAGCGACAGTTTTTGTGAGATTCACAAGACGGTACAGGTCATAAATTTTTAATTGTGTTACTGCAAACCGAATGGAGTTAACCCGCCAATGGTGACCTTACTGGGTGTGTCGAATAACTTTATTCTCCGTTATTGTTTTTTGTTGCAATTTTGAGTAGCTGACGCATTGTAGAGCTTAAATCGATTAAATATCTTTGTTTTATTGTCAAAGAGCATGAATTAAAAAAAAAAAAACATGAACTATTAGTAACGGGTTTCGAAGAATCTTCAGTTGAAAACCAACCCCGGTGCGTGAGACCAGCGTCAACAATGGCGGGTTAATCGATACCACAAATTAATCGGCACCAAAAAAGTTTTAATTCAGTCAAAGTGTGATGAAGTTACAGGCACCGTCTGTACGAAAGTTCGATGGAATTCTGGTCCACCAAATACGGTAATGCGACAGGACGCATATGCCCCGTAATGCAGACATCCTGTTAAATTTAAAACCAATATAGTTCGATGAAATTCAATAAAAAGCGCAAACAAAATTGAACATTTTAGGCAGTAGAATAATTTAATTCAATTCTACCTACTTCTCAATACAACTTTATTGGATAGATTAATTAATTGTTGAGTGTAATACTTCGACAATGCAAACCTTATTTTTATTACTAGTATTCAAACAGTAGTAACTGTAGATGAATGTTT
The DNA here is from genome assembly GCA_910593695.2 of Ocypus olens. Taxonomy (NCBI): domain Eukaryota; kingdom Metazoa; phylum Arthropoda; class Insecta; order Coleoptera; family Staphylinidae; genus Ocypus; species Ocypus olens. Next base: position 46,075,512 of record OU343054.1, read on the forward strand.
TTAATTAAGTATACTTGAATATGTGCTTACGTTTAGCTGTGGACAAGATTTCCCAGGATTTATTGCAAATATTCGGCAACATTTTGATGTATTTTAAGTGGTACAATTTTCGAGGTTATGTCCATAGATAAAGTAAAATAGATCGGCGACTCTCTGTATAAAACATTTACCGCATGTTTAATTCGTCACTGTGGTCATGCGATGGCGCTGGTGAACCAAAAGCGGGTGCGGGTCAAACGTAGGAGTAATAAGAAGTCATTGATTATAATCATATAATTATTGCAAATTGCACAAATGGTTACTTACAGTATAATAATAATAATATTATACATCAATATCCAACTAGCAAGAAAAAATTTTTGTTCCTTTCCATTTGAATGTAGCATGATATTTCATTAAATTATTTCTCACATACTTTAGAAAATGAGGAGAATCAAACAATGGAATTATTTCCTCGTCACCTATGAGAAATAAACGATAACAATATTTTGTCCCAAAAAATAACAATATGACATTCAAAATTTCATACAGCAATAAAGAAATGAACTTGTAATAAATATCACTTACCGGTTCCTTTCTAGTGAAGGAATGCACATAAGTGTTTCTGTTGCAATTTTTGCAGGATTTAATGGCACAATAACGACTCATTATTTATAATATTTTTATAACGCGAAGGGTATGGACGACTTTCTCTTTGTTTTAACAGACGAAAAACTAAAAGGAATCGTATATTCACATACTTACGGTTTTGTTTGTTTACATATAGTCGGCCTCGCTGATTATCGCTTGGTGTTGAATGATTTACGGACGTGATTTCAAATTGTATTAGCAGGATGGGCCATCTAGCGTCATTTGCTGAACAAATTTTTGCCTGTTTCGCGATACTTACGCCATCCTATGTTTCCAGTGCGAATCTCCAATGCGAACAATTTATCTCATATGGAATGCGCAGGGCATGGTTATGTCTCTACTGAGAGCTGTAAACAAGATGGATAAGGAACTAGATTTGTGAAGTAGTTAAATTTTCACACTGAGCGAACATAAAAAGATATCTTGCACCCAAAAATAGGCATCATGCCTTGAGCACTCCATACGAAATAAATTGTTCGCATTGGAGCTTCGCACTGGAGACATGGGATGGCGTAAGTATCGCCAAACTGACTAGAATTTAAATTAGAAACAACCTTACTTGTTGCAGAAGCATTAAATAAATTCAATAAAACGAAATGTAGCCTGAATATATGAATATTCAACCTGTTCGTAACTCTGCAAGCAAAATTAAGTCTTACTAAGACTATAAACAATGTTTGTTAAACTTGTTTCAATAAGTTATTTGTTTATAGTCTTAGTAAGACTTAATTTTGCTTGCAGAGTTACGAACAGGTTGAATATTTACATATTCAGGCTACATTTCGTTTTATTGAATTTAGACTAGACTTTGTTACAGCAAATGACGCTAGATGGCCCAACCTGCTAATACAATTTGAAATCTCGTCCGTAAATCATTCAAGACCAAGCGATAATCAGTGAGGCCGACTATATGTAAACAAACAAAACCGTAAGTATGTGAATATTCGATTCCTTTTAGTTTTTCGTCTGTTAAAACAAAGAGAAAGTCAATGACTTCTTATTACTCCTACATTTGATTTTAATAAAGAACTGTGAAATTTGGAAACCCACTAGCTCTGCAACCCGTTCTACCCGCACTCGCTTTTGCTTCCCCAGCGCCATCCCATGACTACAGTGACGAATTAAAAATGTGGTCTATGTTTTATACAGAGAATCGCCGATCTATAGAGCTATTCAGCAGAGATGGCGGTCGGGGTGTCTTGTCCGTCCGAATCAAGTAGTGCCCGTTGTAATTTTCCACCATAGGCTAAATCGCGTGCGCCTATGAAATAACCGGTAAGTAAGAGACGCCGTAAACTATTTCTTTCTCCTTCTACCGCTCGGTCTAAGACCGAGCTACGCAGGCCGCGTGTGTTTTCTAGATACGGCCGACGAAATCGTACGTCTTGGGAATATTCGCTCTGTTATCAGGTAGTAAAAAGAGGATACCAATATTATTGAATGTTCCGAACTTAGTTCGTAAACCGCCTTTACTGATGAATAGGTCTATATTTTACTTTATCTATGATCACTATTCTACCCCATAGAAACTGAAAAAAAAACATGGTGTGCCTGTGTTTTTATCAGCTGTTCGAATAGTTATTCTATTGAATATTTGTTGGAGAAGCAAAGAGAAGAGATATCAGCTGTGTTCACACCACCGACCTGACCGTAATCGCTTCCTTCAAGCGATTAGTCATCGGCATCTAAAAACATTGCTTGTAGAGAATTTGAAGAAGCAGAGAAGAGATTTTTCCACCTGTATTCGAGCCACTGTCACCTGCCGATTTACCGCCTGTATTCGAGCCACTGTTACTCGCCGATTTACAACCTATATTCTAGCCACTGTCACTTGCCGTAACCGCTCCCTTCAAGCGATTATTCATCGGCATATAAAAACATTGTATTTAGAGAATTTGTAGAAACAAAGAGACGAGATTTTTCGACCTGTATTCGAGTCACTGTCACCTGCCGATTTACCGCCTGTGTTCGAGCCACTGTTACTCGCCGATTTACAACCTATATTGAGCCACTGTCACTTGCCGTAACCGCTCCCTTCAAGCGATTATTCATCGGCATCTAAAAGCATTGTATGTAGAGAATTTGTTAAAACAAAGAGACGAGATTTTTCCACCTGTATTCGAGCCACTGTTACCTGCCGATTTACCACATGTATTCTAGCCACTGTCACCTGCCGTATTATTTGTCTAAGATCTGAGATATACAGATCAGAATAAATTATATCTGAATGAATTAAATAAAGATGAAACGTAACCAGAACCTGTTATTAATTTATCCGGACTACTTTTTCTCTTCATTTGATTCAAACAAGTAAGGGTTTTCAATTTGATTAATATCTTAATGATATTCAGTGACGTGTTGCGGGGTGACTCATGGTACGGCCGGTGCAGCCACGGTCAAAATATAAAATGATTAGATAAAGAAATACGATTTAGAAAAAACGAACGTTATATTTAATATTTCCGTATTAACTACTTCCAATAAACATTTATCATCCTCAAACCATCTTCAACTTCTCCCGCTTCATAACAGCTCGATTCACGTGATAGTTCTCCATCTGAACCTTCTCGTCAATTTTCGACGGCACCGGGGGCACGACACACTCCGCCACGTTAATCAATATATTGGCGAGCACGTAATAAACGATAATGAAGCCCAGTTTGGCGGCGGCCACTTTCCAGTAAAAAAACGTGTGGTCGTACCTATTCGGGTCCTCGGGCGGTTCCCGTAAATCGAAGTAGTAACAGTAATCGGACGATGTCTCCCCTTCGCCCGTTTGGGGCGCGGTACCCTCCTCGAAATCCCTCGTGTCGAACTTGGAGAGCGAGTGCATCAGGAATCCACTGTCCTTGCTGTTGGTCAGGCCCTCGTAGTAGAAGACGAGCCGAGGTATGAATCTGGGCGACATGGCTATCATGAAGGCGTTGGTGAAGATCGAGACCTTGCAGATGAAGTAGATCACCTGCACCCAGATTCCCACGTCTTTTACCAATTTCGGGACGGGCCGTCGGTGGTATTTCAGGACCGAGAGGGCGTCGACGCGGATCCGCAGAATGTTGTGGAGCAGGGCGAAGGTGTGGGCTATTGGGAAGGCGTTTACGAACATGGACACGAAGCCGAACTCGATAACTAGAAAGAAATTATAATCATAATAATAATATATATTTCGTGCCAAATACAAATAGTTTACACAAGTCAAATTAGGATACATTCAGCGGTGATAGGCGTGTGGAACTGTGGCAGTATATGAATAAAATATGTTAACAAATAAATAAAATAATTAAACAATACATAAAATCAACAATAATCAGTGACCAAATAAACAGATTAAAAAAGTATAGATTGATGTAAATGGATAAAATAAAATTAAGAAAATAAAATCTCAAATAATAAATACTAGTCTTACAGTAAAATTTGATTAAAAAAACACATTAAAATTATATGATCACAGAATTATATATAAAATCACACATTAAAATCTTTAAATCTATTGGATAGGCATTCTTCCACACTGTAGAATGCTTTATTTTGCAAATAAGTTTTTATTTGTTTAGTGAACAACGCTTCGGTGCATGATTTTAATTCAGAAGGAAGGTAATTGTATAATTTAGGCCCGTAATAATTTATGCCGTTCCTGCATTTAGAAATTCGTTGCTGTTGTTGGCAAATAAGATTACTGTTACGTGTCTCGTAGGAGTGTATATCATTGTGGGTTCTGTATAGAACAGTGTGTCTTCGAACATATTTGAGACATTCCATAATATAGATGCACGCCAGTGTTAAAATATTTAGATCTACAAACGATTCCCTGCAATCTTCACGGTACCTTTTGTTAGATAGTACTCGAATTGCTCGTCGCTGTAGACCAAATGGGCGATTTATTATAGTGGAATGCCCCCACGTTATAATCCCATATGAGATATGACTCTGAAAAAGTGAGAAGTATGCTGTTTTCACGGCATAGTTTAGCAGAAATATAGTCTCCGTATGCCAGTCCAATTTAGAATCTAAGTGTATGCCCAAGAATTTCATGGAGGCGTATTGCGTATTTCCCGTTTTTAATGTGAACAAGACTTTTACGGTTTTGTCGGTGTTAATCGTTAATTTATTTGAGCTAAACCATTTAAATATTAAATCGTTGGTCAAGTCACTATCTACCATAGCGGATTCAAAGTTTTCGGATTTATTGACACAGGTAGTGTCATCAGCATATAACAGAATTTTGGAGTTACTCATTTGCAGTGGAAGGTCATTTATATATAGCAGAAACAGCAGTGGTCCCAAAATGGATCCCTGCGGTACCCCATAGGTAGTAGTTACCTCCGGGGATAAGCATCCATTGAAGAGCACACGCTGCTGTCTGTTCAGTAGGTAAGAGTTGATGAGCCGACAAGTAGTTGGATGAAAATTATAGTAGTAAAGCTTCCGCAAAAGGACATCGTGATCCACGCAGTCAAATGCCTTACTAAGGTCAAAGAAAGATGCCGGAATGTATGATCTAGAATTGAATCCTTCTAGAATCTCATCTATTAAAGCATTGACTGCGTCGATAGTGGATAGCCCCTTACGGAAGCTAAACTGACTACAATTTAATATAGCTTGGTTCTCACAAAAACTTATAATCTGTTTAAACATAATTTTTTCTAGGATTTTTGAGATTATTGGTAGTAATGCAATGGGTCTGTAGTTGTTTATGTCCCATACATTACCCCTTTTTAGATGTGGAATAATGCAACCAAGTTTTAAACAGATTGGGAACGTAGTGGACTCTATGCATTCATTAATTAGTTTTGTGAGTGGCAGAATTATCACATCAATAGTGCTCTTAAATAAATTTGTAGACATACCATAGATGTCGCGGGCTTGTGAACACTTTAATGATCCTACTATATTCCTTACCTCTGCGGGACTGACGGTATGGAATTTGAAATAAGTTTTGATGTGTCCTGGAAAACCATTTAAAAGTTTTATGGGATCATCATTGGATGGTGGTATATTTTTAGAAAGTGCTTCAGCAACCGAGCTAAAAAAATTGTTAAAATCGTTAGGTGTTATATCACAGTGTTCATCATATTTTGTTTTGTTTGTTTGAATCAGAGACCATAACGCTCTTGGGCTATTATTTGATTTATTAATAAATACCTCATTTGCAGCAATTTTGGCATTTTTTAAAGCAAGGCTGTATTGATTTTTGTAACGTAAGTAATTTGGTTTTAAATTCTTGCTTCTCTCATTAACGCGAGAGTTTCTTTCATCTGTTTTAAAGAATTGTTAAACCAAATTATTTTATTGTTATTAGAATAACGGAGAGATTTTTCAGGAAAGCTTTCAAGGAAGTATTTCTGGATGATGTTCATGAAATTATCAAATTTTTGTTCGATGTTAATATTTGTTAGATTAATAAAGCTGAAGTCCGTGTCAATCAGCAAATTGTGCAAATTTATTTTCCCTATTTCTGTAATTGGTCTTACAATCTTAGTTCTTACTTCATTTATGACCTTTTCAGTGTCAAACTTTATATGGAACCCAATATGATCTGATAATTCAGAATCAAGTGGATCAATTGATAATTCTCTTACGTTAGAAAACACATTGTCCAAACAGTTACCTTTTCTGGTGTTGAAGTTGACTTTGACATATAGACCGAAAGAAGATAAAACATCACACAGTTGTGTTGCTTGATAATCATCGCTGTGGAATTTCACATTAAAGTCCCCTACAAGGATGATGTTTTTTTAAAAATTTAAACTATCCAATAGATTCCCTAAGCCTAAGATAAAATTATTAAAATTGCCACTGGGCGAATGGTACATAATTATAATACTTGAGTTAATGAGGTAATTTAAGGAGGTGGGCTCATTTAAACGATTACCAGTTTAATAATCGTTACTTTTTGTATTATTAGTTTAATTCCTCCTTTTTAATAATCGCAAACATGTCGGGCTACTGAAGGTATATAAGAAGAAGGGATTGATAATCAGTGACGGTTCGCTGGTACGGCCGAGGAACAAGAGGTAGGGTCAGTTGCAGACGTACCTGCGTACCTGGTACGACGTATTTCTCGGCCGTACCAGAAAAAACCCCGCGAACCGTCACTGTTGATAATGGTGTCTACATACCCATGTCCAAATAAGCCAAATGCAGTTTATGGTTCTGTTCACTCAGTAGTACATAGTCATCAAAGACCTGATTATGGTGCGGTTCTGTAGCTTTGAAAATGTGTCTCTTAAACGTCTTAAATTTCCATTGGTACATTTGCCAGACTGGGAAGAAACGGGAGATAATTAGATAAGCCATCTGCTTTACTGTCATCGTGATCATTATGTACTCCATAACCTCCCAAAGACACCCGCCGGTTAAGCACTAGGACATAACACATTGCTTAAGTATTTCGTTAACATTTGAAGTAACACACCTCTTTTCCACGAATACCCATGATCCTCCTGTAAAATCCCGGACTCCCCACGAAGTTTCCCTTTATAAAAGCCAAATAGAACACCGGCATATAATGCGACACGAACTGGTAGACATATAGTTTTACGGAGAGGCTGGCTTCGTGCTCATGCTGCGTCCTGTGCAACTCGATCTGCGTCAACCAATTAGCGCATCTCTTGTACAGTACAAACAAAGCGAGAATGATTAGCAGATTTAAGAGACTGTTTATCGCGGTCACATATTGTTGTCCAATTTTTTGCACTTGTACCGTCTTAAATTGCAAGATTCTCATCTGGTAGAAAATCACAGCTAGGTAAAGGGTGACGGCTAGTGTTATCTATGGCAATTTAAAAATCAACATTTTCACATCAATTCACGGTTGTGTGTATTACCCAAGCTAAAACGACTATTGCCGAAAATACATAAATCGGAAACTTCCTGCTCCAGAACGGCACGTACGGCTCGGGCATTAACGTCAGCACGTTCAACTTCTTGCGCTTAACATTCCTCAACCTAGTTAAGTATTCCGGCCTGGTCGGATCGGCGGAGATGTGGTGATTGGCTAGGCCCCAGTTATACGTCACAACCGCTTTGTGCCGCTTCCACATTAACAAATAAATGGTGTTCCAGATGCACATTAGCATGGAGAAAAACATCGTAAACACGTTATCTGAGAAATGCGACCACTTTGCAAAATTGCACGTGGATCTAAGATCCCAGTAGGGGCAGTATGTATCGCAAAGTGGACACATTGTTACATTCACGGTGCAGACGTCAGTAGCGAATCCGTCATTGTGAAGTAGCAAAAGCCCCAGAAGTATCGTAATGATTCCACCGATCGCGGCCGGGATCAGCATCATGTTGTAAAAACCCAACCAGGCAAAGTACAATGCAATTCTAGTGCCGAAATAGTCTCTGATCTCGTCTAAGGGTTGGCGATGTCGCCACATACGAATAGACGCCCAGTTCTTGTAGAGTTTATGGCGCATGGAAGCTTCGTTGGTCAATAAACCCTGTTGAATATTAACGGTTTAAATGTGTTTTAGGAGTTGTGTTTAATTACATACGTCATGCAGAGGGTAGGCAGTTATAAAGATTTTATCCATGATCAAGGATAGGATTCCGCTGCTCTGCGTGTCGCCGTAAGGCGCCCTTCCGATGATGTAAGAAGCCACAACCACTCTGCTCGCGGTGTTAAAAAAATCTGGATCGTCTTGGTCGAACCTTAAAGAAAATATCTGAGCCCGAAGAGCGCAACCTCTAAATGATTTGATGAGTTTTGAAGCCGCTCGTTACAACTTACAGATACATTTTATCCCTGGAGAATTCAGCAGTCAACTTATAAGACTTGTTATCGATGGTTATACTCAAGAAACTCAGGAACCTCCTGAGCAAATCATCGGAAGCGGTGGACGGCTGTAGCATTTCGTCGTCCTGAAAAGATATCGTACACCAAATCGTTGTAAAATATTCAATTTGAACGGTAACGAAAACGTCTGGAAGTGATGCTTTTAATGAATATTATTTATTGAACATGCAATATGAATATTTGAATATTATATGCTCTGCACTATATTTTCAAGGTAAATTGTAAAAATTTCGAAGTCATGTCTTTTTTTTGCGGTTTACTATGTTTTCACGGTAAATTGCTACTTTTTTTACCAGATATACTTTTAAACTTTTTCAAAAGAGTCAAGAATCACTTCAAAAATCGACTCCCAAAAAGGAGTGGAGCCCACCTTTAATTCAAACTGCTTGTAAAAATAATAATAATAGTTTTTATTTCGAGTGCGGACATTTTGTTATTGAAAAATTCAGATTATTTTCTTTAGGCAGTTAATCTGTCATCATTTCCGTCGAAATAAATGTGAGATTCCCAATAGTATTTAGTGTATCAAGGGCCGAAAATAGGCTTTATCAACACGAGCGAGGGTTGCTAAAGCATTTCGGCATGAGTTACACTCGATATTTTTTCGCCTGCCTCAAGTAAAAACAGTGTTTCAGGAAATTTTATATCGCGCACCATTGAACTGTCACTGTCAGATTTTTGCATAGCCTACTCATATTCCGCGGAAGGTTATCTAGATTATGCATATTATTTTTTCGGCCCTAGATACGCTAAATCTTAGTTTCGGCCCGATTTTTATGGCCGAAATATATGGTTTCGGTAGAGGCAGGCGAAAAAGTTCATTTTTGGTTCTCTAATTCTCATCTACCAAAAAAACTAGCAAACCTGCCAGTTTAGTTTAAAAAGAAACCTTCGAAGGAGCAGTTAATATTTCAAGTGTAACTACCGCAGATTCCGGACGTTTTCCGTACACGTGCATACGTAATATATACTCTGGCCGCGCTATGAAGGCGTCTGAGGTGATTAACGAAGGGTCGGAAGGGTCAGAAGTGATTGGATATTTTGTTACTTTACACTCACAGATGTTTACATTATACTTACTAGCTATTGATGCACTATCGGTTTCTATGTATAAATGGCGTTTTTAAAAGGTTATAGATAGCACCTCAGATGCCTTCATAGTGCGGCCAGACTTTATCTTACAATTTTGATGGGCATTCTGAGACGCAGCAGCTCGGCGTACTTGTAGAGGACGGGCTGCGGCACGTTTACCTCTACGAAAGTCAGGCCCCGCCAGCGCTGGACTTGAAGAATCAATCCCGTTTGTAAAAGGCTCTTCTCATACAGAAGCATCTTTAATTGTTGCTCGTCGTTCAAGGCCGATTTTCGGTAAACAAGAACGTAATCGGTAATGATCGATGACTAAAAAATAAGGATTGTTCAGCTATAAATAATAATCTAATAATAATCTCAAACACCAGCAACTGTCAACAACACGTTCTTCGATTTGCGCCAAGCAATGCTGCAACGTGTCATACAGCCAACACAGGTGTTGAACTGTGATAAAGTGGGCGATGATATGAAAATTAAAACCAAAATTAACATGATGATTTTTTTTTTAATTTTCATGAATCATCTCCAACTTCACCACAGTTCAACACCTGTGCTGGCTGTGTCGCACGTTGCAGCATTACTTCGCACAAATCAAAGAAAGTGTTGACAGTTACTGGTGTTTGAGAAGATACACGCGTCAATTGAGCCGTTTCTCCAAACTTAACCCCTTCGGCCCTGGTGGTGGCAATTGCTACCGCAACATTTACCTGTCTCTACTTACCATGACAATCCATATTTTTGCTGTTTATCACTAGATGTCGCTTCAACAAATCCTCCCTAATAAATTCCTATACTAATTATGCAAATGAGTTCAAATTTGGTATTTATTGGCCTTAAGAAGCTCCCCATCAATAATAATTAACAAACATTTTTTTTTTTTCAAATTTAAAAATCCAGAGCTGAAAGGGTTAAGTTGCCATCATCCAGTATTTTCATTTTTCCACGAATTATCAATACCCAAGGCTTCCAGATAATCACGAACAATATGCATCTGAATCACTTCCTCGATTAACTGAAAGTCTTGATGATCTGATTCGCTTCCAGGAAAAGACTGTGTTATTCTGAAACACCAGGATCTGCTTCTAGTTCTTTTGACAATAGACCTTTGCGGTCAGCCTCAAATGATTTTCTAACCGATTTCTAAAAAATGTTAGGCAGAATGCCGTTTCTTTGTAACTGTTTTTAGCTACGCATTAGGCAACTTGATTTTTTCCAAAGCCAACGCGCCATTCCTTGCTGTCTCCATTACCGATCATCGTCATACGCAAATGTTTTCGTAATACTAATAATATTAATGCAAAACAGTAAAAAGCTGAGTTAAAGGATTCCTAATTACTAATTAAGGTGGCAAAAATTTGAAAAGATTTAATTGACGGTCAATAGATGTCAGGTCGTGCGTTTTATGTCCATCAAAAGGAGTCGGCACATTTGCCGCTTATATAACGCGTACAGGTAACGAACTATTAGAATGTAGTTTTGAGCTGTAATTCCTTAGAGATAATAAAGTAATGCTCGGCCAGAGATGTAGGAGAGCAATTTAGGATTATGTATTAAACAAAGTTCGACCGATTTGAGGTTGTTCAGCTACCAATAACAAAGGATAAGCAAGGCCACAAAGGACCGTTCAACGATTTAAGGTTATCAAAAAACTTTCGCTCAAGACTACAAGTTACGTCATTGTAGGTATCTGTGATTCTAAGCATCACTACATAAGGGCAGAGAGTGTTAAATTTGAATACGTACCATTCTTCTTCAATTAAGACCAAACAGGATCTTAATAGAATGTGGAGAAGTTTTGACACGTAACACTGAGTTTAAATAAATGAAATATTTTGACATAAACTTAAATCTAACCTAGTTTACACGTAAAATGTTACTATTAAACAATTCTAGAATGTTTGTCGGTAGAGATGAATGAAATGAAGGGTTGGTGTATTACTTTATGTTAAGGATTATAATAAAACACTTTTAACTTTGTTATATAATTTATATATTTATTTTTGTGACTTATTAAGTTTCGGTAATACAATTACCATTTTCAAACAAGAAGTGTTTTAAAAAACATACACATGTTAAGGAACTAATGTGGACTTTAATTGAATGAATAATGGGTATCATACCCATCCACCTTGCCGCGGCCCATTCGGCATCTTCTACGATATTTTCTTTGCTGGTGCCAGTCACTACCATCGCCAGATCATCAGCATATCAAATAAGGGTGACCTTCTGCGGCATCTCTTGCCTTAGAACGTCGTCATAGCTTATATTGCACAGCGTTGGTCCCTTTACTAAGCCCTGCACTATCTCCATCTCATGATTTTTTCCTATGAATATCTCGTTTTTCTAAGTAACTGCAGGTAGTCTTGATAAGGTAAGGTGATACCTGCTCTCCCCGTAGCTCTTCTATTATATCGGTCCAACTGACTGTGTTAAAGGCATAACTTCAAGGGTTACCAGTAATACGTACTTCTTCTTGGCCCTTTCCTCATGCACTTTTTTCACAGCATCTATTGGGTTTTAGCCAGGTTTTATTTTTCTTCTAGCTCGGAAAGGATCCTAGTATTCAATACTTTCTCATACAGTTTGCCCGCCATATTCAGTAAGCATATTGGCCTGTGCGCTTTCCTGTTCTCACTATTTCTCTCAATTAATGTGAGTTTTCCAACCTTCAATTCCTCAAGGAATATTCCTTCCGTCAGGAGCTTGTTTAGCCGTATCCTTAAAACTGCAGGGCACCGTTCGCATATTAGTTTGATGACCTCTGCTGGTATCCCCAGGTCCAGCAGCCTTGCGTGTCTTGATCTTTTTCCCCACTTCTTTAATCCCTTCTCTGATTTTAATTTTCGTGAACAAAGTATAGTGTGCAACTCGCATATACTGACTATTAATCACAAGAACGAGGTTTGCGGAACGAGCCGTAGGCGAGTGGAGCAAATCATTATATGCTCGTTGTACAATATACTATTATTGTTTATTATTAAACCATTAATACCTCTGTAAATTACAATTTGAATCATTATAGTATATTATGCAACGACCACATTATGACACTTATTAATGCATGAGTACGAAGTTTACAACTCGAGCGAGCTTGCGAGCGAGTGTTGTAATTTGTACGAATGCATTAATAAGTCATAATGTGGGAGTTGCATACATTACTTTTTCTACGGCCATATAGATTTTAATTTATTTTTTCTGTTCTTGGCGTAAATCGTAAAAAAATGCAAGAGAATATATTTTTATGAAAATGTATAAACTAGTTTATTAAATAGATAAGCAATTAACAAGGATTAGCAATAGTAACATAAATAGACAATTAAATAGAATATTTCTTTTCAGGATTAACAAAATTAATAATAGTAATTCCTGTACAATTGTAGAAATTGTTTTATATTGCCAATCCGTCAATAATTTATATGCTTTTTCATAGTACTTCCTGGATTTTTTTTTTAAGTAAATTATCGCAGGCTTCTTTTGCCTTTTCCAGTATATCAGGTGGTGTTAACTGAATCTCGCTGTGACTCACTCATTTTATAATTATACAGGAAATTATTTTGACTGGTTACGAGTATTATGTCAAAGTGACAACTGACCGACCAATGCTGATGCGATGCTATTTAATTTTTGCAATTATTTGTAGCTCGTTGCATTATGAAAATTTGAATCATTATGATGGTCATAATGATTCAAATTTCTGAATCGTTATGACTGAATTATAACTTGGCCGTAGAAAAAAATCAATTTAACCATTAAAAATTGCTGCGGCAATATTTATTATTGCAGGACTTTTACAGCACTTTTATTTCAAAAAATTAAAGGATTATATGTTCAGCAGTCATTTAATGCTCACATCAAAATCATCCCTTGGAATTGCTATTTAGAAGCTTTTAACATTTTTTGTTCGAATTTCCGCGCCTCGTCGCCATCTATTAGACGGTGGCTGAACTGCTAAGTGATGTTTTTGAACAGCGCCAAAATGCTCGAACTTTATACTTATTGTCAAAGTGTTAATATTTAGCAATGGGCTGTGCATGAAACGGTAGACGATTTAATTCTGAATCGAATGGTGTATAAAATAGCTGAAGAAATTTAGCGGTTTTCCTGTAATTTGCGAATGAAAATTAAGCACGACACACTTACCGACATTTACAGTTCACTGTAACATAAAAATTCAATAAAGGAGAATTTGCTATATTTTTCAATCAAATACGGGTTACAATACTTATTCCTGATTAGTCATTCAACTATTTATATTCTTAATGCATTACAATAAGAGAAATGTACGAGAAATCATAATCTAAGTGGAGGGCTCTACCTGTTATCGTGGGGATAAACTACTTAATAATTTGTGGATGTAATAATTGTTGTAATAATAAAAGAATATTTAAAAACTTAAAAAGAATGTTGTCTCATGATTAAATAAATTCACTTGTGAATATTTACGTACTTAAATTGCAGAAACAATATTTTATAATATACACGCCTAATCCCAAGCAACCCGATATACGCATAGCTCGAATTAATTTATTATTAAAAACTTCTAATTTTATACGTAACAGGGACAAAACCATAAGTGTAATCCTGAGTAAAGCTTCAAAAATAGTGGGAATATTTAAGTATTTAAATTGCGGAAACAATGCTATTATATAAACGCCTACTTGTAGGCAACCCAATATACTATAACTAATATTATTTTTTTATTAAAAACTTCTAATTTTAATTATAATAGGGACACAAGCATGAGTGTAATCCTTAGAAATGCTTTAAAAAAATATTACACTTGTGGTTTTGTCCCTATTACGATTAAAATTTGAAGTTTTAAATAATAAATCATTATTAGTTATACGTGTATTGGGTTGCCCGTAAGCAGGCGTTTATATAATATAATTAATTCTGCAATTTAAATACTTTAATATTCACATTATTTTTTAAGCTTTACGGAGGATTACACTTATGGTTTTGTCCCGGTCACGTTTAAAGTTGGAAGTTTTCAGTAATAAATTAATATTATGTATGCGTGTATTGCATTGTCTGTAAGTAGGCGCTTATGTAATATAATTATTTCTGCAATATAAATACTTAAATATTCGCACTATTTTTGAAGCTTTACTGAGGAATACACTCATGGTTTTGTCACTGTCACCTTTAAAATTGGAAGTTTTTTATACTAGTTATGCGTTTATCGGGTTGCCTGTTATTAGGCGGATATATTATAATGTATTGTTTCTGCAATTTAAATACGAAAATATCTATAAGTAAATTTATTTTATTACAAGATGACAGTCTTCTTAAGTTTTTAAATATTCTTTCATTATTAAAACAATTATTAAATCCACAAAAAAAACGTAGTTTATCCCCACGATAACAGAGGGTACCCTCTATGAAAATTAGGATTCCTCATATATTTCTCTTATTGTAGTGCATTAATAATATAAAAAGTTAATTGAATAATCACTAATAAGTATTGGGACCCGTATTTCATTAAAGAATATAGCAATTTGTTGTGCATTTAGGTTTTAAGTTACAGTGAACTGTAAATGTCGGTAAGTGTGTCGTGCTTAATTTTCATTCGCAAATTACAAGAAAACCGCTAAATTTCCTCAGCTATTTTATATACCATTCGATTCGGAATTAAATAGTCTATCGTTTCGTGTACAGCGCATTGCTGAATATTGACACTTTGATTATAAGGATAAAGTTCGAGCATTTTGGCGCTGTTCAAAAACATCACTTGGTAGTTCGGCCATCGTCGAATAGATGGCGACAAGACGTGGCAATGCGAACGTAAAATCTTTAAAAGCTTTTATTCACGAAAATGTTATAATGTGGGCATTATTTAATTGTACCGTATTTCTCGGTATCTCTTTTCTGGTCTGCAGGTTATCTGCAAATATTTTTCTATCTTGTGTATGAAATAAAAGACGAAAAAAAAAACGTGTTTCTGCGTATTAAAGAATAGGGCAGCGTAAACGTAGGTCTAAGCTCACGCATGACTCGTATCACATTGGCACGCTTTATATAAACACACAAAACGCGCGAGCGCTACGTCAAATAACATAACCGGAAAAATGTTGTTTATATTGCGCTTTAGATTTCATTTCGATCGAGTTAATACTTAATTAATACATCATGCTCAGAAATAAATCGCTAAAAAGTCAGTCTCAACAGATGTTGAGGTGGTGCGAGAGAATTTTTAAATATCCCGCCAATGAAAATCTGCGCGGCACCAAATTACGGACATACATATACTTAAATCTTGATTCATACGATTTTAAGCGATAAGTCACAGGCAGCTCTCAGCGGCCCGACTATACATAATCCGTTCAGGTATCGACTAGCGCCACCTCTTGTCCAGAGCTTAACAACACGTATTTGAATGAGTACAGAATTCGCTTAGATACCGACTAGCGTCACCTCTTACCAGAGATCAGCAACACTCACTTCTATGTGTACAGGATTCGCTCAGAGGCTGACTGTTGCGTCAGCAACACATACAGATCCCCACTTAGCCGAGATATGAACCCCCCGCAAAGGTCGGTACGAGGGGACACGATTTGGGAGGTGAATTAGAATCACCTAATCCTATCTATTTATACAGTTTCCAACACAGCAATTTATTCATGCCCTACATAAATCTTCCACACTAGAATTTTAATTTTGATAAGAATGCGTATTCAAATAGACACCCTAATCCGATAATTCGTATCAAGCTTAGTGCATAAATCTTTAAATTATTTACATTACGGCAACCTTATCTAATACAGTGATCACAATTTCAATTCTAGTTCATCGCTGTCAGCTAACAGTGTCACTCAAAATTTGCGTAAATAATGACGGATGGTAATCCTATTCAAAATTTGAAAGATCTGGACGATGAGTCAGTTTCGGAATGGATTTCTTCGTTCGATCACGTGCTTCTAGACTGCGATGGTAAATATTAATCATTTCCTTCTCTGTGTATAATAAAAGTTTTATTTTTCTTTAACCCTCACATTTCTTTGACTAATCTTCCACATTTAATTAATTTAAATATAGATTTGTAGAGATGTGATTAATATAATTAAAAAAAAATGACCATAGAAAATAATTTTATTATCCCCCTGCGCCACTGTACTCAGCTGTAATATGTCAATTGTTACTGGGATGTCAAAATTTGATTTTAATTTTTCAGCACAGAATTAATTTTTATAACTTTACAAATACAATTTTCTTTTTTACAGATTAAGGGCCATTTTGTTTCAATGGCAATTCTTGTAGTGTAATGTCAAATTAAGTTAATTTGATGCCAATTTTTCTGCATAATTTTACTATCGTCGAATGCAATGAAAAATCTTCTCTACAGATTTAAGGGTTGCCATTACACCAATTCTTGTGGTGAAATATCAAAGCTGGGTTTATTCTGGATAAATTTTGATTTTTTTTTTAACCAATTTTAGATGAGAAAATGTTTTTACGTAATTTACTATTTTCGAATGCAATGCAATATCTTTTATACATATGTAAGGGTTGCCATTTTGTTTTAATCTACGGTACGCCAATTTTGTAGCAAAATTTCAATTTCAAAGAAATTTTCTAGACAATTTTAACTCCGATGATTTTTTTTTACATAATTTACAATCGCCGAATGCAATAGAAAATCTTCTCTACAGATTTAAGGGTTGCCATTTTGTTCCGTTCTAAGATGCGCCACTTCTTGTAGTGAAATTTCAAAACTGGGTTCATTCTGGATAAAGTTTGAATTTTTTTTGTAACCAATTTTAGCCGAGATAATTTTTCTACACAATTTACTTTCGCCGAATGCAATGGAAAATCTTCTCTACAGATTTAAGGGTTGCCATTTTGTTTCGTTCTAAGATGCGCCACTTCTTGTAGTGAAATTTTATAACTGGGTTCATTCTGGATACATTTTGAATTTTTTTTTACCAATTTTAGCCGAGATGATTTTTCTACATAATTTACTATCGTCCAACGCAATGCAAAATCTTCCCTACAGATTTAAGAATTGTCATTTAGTTTCAATTTATGATCTACCAATTCTTGCAGTGTATTATCAAAGCTCAATTATCAAGGGCCAACTATTTAAAAATATAACCGTATTTCTAGGTGTTGTCCTATCTGGAACAGACCTCATCCCGGGCGCAAAAGAAGCAATTTCCGCGTTGAAGGGCAAGGGCAAATCGGTGCACATCATCACGAACAACTGCACCCGAAACGCCGCAGACTGGCAGTGCACGTTCCAAGCGAACGAGCTCGATGTGAAGGGCGAGGACGTCATCCAGCCGACGAAGGTCGCCATCGACTACCTCAAGCAGAAGAACGTCGAGGGGCAGCTCTTCGTGTTGGGCTGTCCGAAGATGAAGCAGCAGTTCGCGAACGCGGGATTCGAGCTCTACGAATACGCCGAAGTCAGTGTTGGCATTCCCACCGTCAAACCGCTCTGAAAGACTTTGCAATTTCAGACAAGGCGCGATGAACTCTGGAGCACGCTGGACGCCCTCAAAGAAAACGAGGAAGCCGACTCGAAAATCAGTACTGTCATCGTGGATTTCGATATCGATCTGACTTTCCTGAAGCTGATGAAGGCCTCTTTGGTCGCCAGAAAGCCGGAAGTGCACTTGATTTTTACGGCGGTTGACAAGTGTATTAAGTACGGCGATGTTTCTATTATTGGTCAGTACAAGTTTTCTGTTTGTGAATCTACAAAATTAAGGTTATCATGTTACTTTCTCCGATCAAATTCTAGTAGTCAATTTACTCAAAAACTAAAGACATATAGGTTTACGATCACCAAGTGATCAATGAGAAATAAGTATATGACAAACTAATGACATTTCGAAATAAATGGTGACGTGGCCATCATGTTACTTTCTCCGACTTGATGGTATCATAGCCATTTACATTTACGTTTTCATGGTTTATTTTCAATTGAAATCATATTTTAAATGTACATCGAGCGGATGAAACTGACGTTTAAAACGTCAAAATTATGAAACATGGAAAAATTATACTTCAAATTCAAAAACTCAGTTTACTCAAAAACTAAAGGAATTTAAAAAAAAACTTATTCTTCATAAGTTGTTCATTTTAGTATTCTATACAATTATTATTGACATACATTTGCTGTAACTATTATCGTTTTATAATTATAAACCAAAAATTAAAATTCTCGAATAAAAATGATTTTCCGAAAAATGTTTTCAAGCAAAAGATGTTCATTTCTTTATTGTCTTCAATGTTTGTTTAAATGTTTTTGCGATATTTTTCATATTTAAGAAAATATTGGCAAAAAGCAAAAAACAGTTAAGGTAAACGCCCACTTCCGGTGTACAAAATTTTACCAAAAGCTTTTCAGTTTTTCAGATTATCAAATAAGACAGATGTTCAAAGTTTCATATCAATTGCTGTATTAGTTTTTGAGATACACACACATACAGACACAATTTTTTTTTTCCAGAAATTGTTGAAATGGCATCTAGGGACCCCAAAACGGATATTTCCGTAAAAAAAAATTGTTGAAAAAGAAATCACGTACTTCGTAACGGAGAAAGTAAAAAACTTGTTTATAAGTTGATTTTGGCATTCTTTACAATTATGATTTATCTGAAAAACTAAATAAATAAGGTGGTTTAATTTTTCTAGAATGGTAAAGCCCGATTATGTCCCAGTAATGCTTTTAAAGTTCGTAGTCTGCATTTAAGTAAATTTTTGAAAAATCAATACTTTTTCAATATTTGAGCATTGCAAATGCAATTCTTGGGTCTTTGATGTCGATTATTTAGAAAACTAAATAATTAACGTTATTTGTTTTTTTCATAATATTAAAGCCCAATTATTCCCAAATACTGCCTTTAAAGTTGGAAGTCTGTATTTATGTCAGTTTTTGAAAAAAAAAATACTTTTTCGATGTTTGAGCTTTAAAAATGGTCATTTTCGAGTTTACCTTTAATTATTTAGAAAACTAAATAATTAACGTTATTTGTTTTTTTCAGAATATTAAAGCCCAATTATTCCCAAATACTGCCATTAAAGTTGGAAGTCTGTATTTATTTCAGTTTTTGAAAAAAAAATACTTTTTCGATGTTTGAGCTTTAAAAATGGTCATTTTCGAGTTTGATTTTGATTATTTAGAAAACTAAATAATTGACGTTGTTTGTTTTTTTCAGAATATTAAAGCCCAATTATTCCCAAATACTGCCATTCAAGTTGGAAGTCTGTATTTATGTCAGTTTTTGAAAAAAAAATACTTTTTCGATGTTTGAGCTTTAAAAATGGTCATTTTCGAGTTTGATTTTGATTATTTAGAAAACTAAATAATTAACGTTATTTGTTTTTTTCAGAATATTAAAGCCCAATTGTTCCCAAATACTGCCATTAAAGTTGGAAGTCTGTATTTATGTCAGTTTTTGAAAAAAAAAATACTTTTTCGATGTTTGAGCTTTAAAAATGGTCATTTTCGAGTTTGATTTTGATTATTTAGAAAACTAAATAATTAACGTTGTTTGTTTTTTTCAGAATATTAAAGCCCAATTATTCCCAAATACTGCCGTTAAAGTTGGAAGTCAGTATTTATGTCAGTTTAAAAAAAAATCAACGCTTTTTCAATTTTTAAGCGTTGAAAATGCCCATTCTTGGGTTTGATTTTAATTATACAGAAAAATAAATAATTAACACGGCTTGACCTTCTGGAATATTAAAGTCCAATTATTCCCCAATAATGCTGTTAAAGTTAGAAGCTTGAATTTAAGTCAGTTTTTGAAAAATCTATATTTTTTCGATTTTTGAGAGTTGAAAATGCCCATTTTCGTGTTTAATGGAAATTTAATGAAAAAATAGGTAAATAAAGTGCATGGATTATCTTGAAGATTCAAGCCTGATGATTTCGGAATGAATCTGTTCAAATTGAAAGTCTGTAAATGTTTTGAGTTTAAAAAAATCAAAGCATTTTTAATATTCGAACACTTAAAAATACTCACGTTTGGGTTTGATAGTGATTATCTGGAAAACTAAATGATTGATCTTAATTATTTTTACATAATGCCGTAAAAGTTGGTCAGGTTTTTAAAAATCGACGCTTATTCGATTTTTGAGTTTTGAAAGTGGCCATTTTTGGCGATTGTTACTTTCTTCGATTTGATGGTATCATAAATATTGGTTTGTTTTCAATTTTAATCATATTATAAATATACATCGAGCCTTTTGTAGAATCGGATGAAACTGACGTTTGAAACGTCAAAATTATGAAAGATGGAAAAATTATACTTCAAATTTAAAAACTCAGTTTACTCCAAAACTAAAGAGATTTCGAAAAAAAATTATTATTTATAAGTTGTTCACTACGGCATTCTCCACAATTATTATTAACTTAAATTTGCTATTTGTTTGAATGTTTTTGTGATATTTTTTATATTTAAAAAAATATTGGGAAAAAACAAAAAAAAAAACAGTTTAGGTAAACACCCACTTCCGGTGTACTAAATTTTACCAAAAGCTTTTCAGCTCTTCGGATTGTCAAATAAGACTTACGTTCAAAGTTTCATCTCAGTTCCACAGTCACACACAAGCACAGACACTTTTGTTTTCTCAGAAATCTTCAAATTTTTATTTTGTTAATTTTCAAGTCTAAGCGCTCATTCTGAATACTATTTGTCTATAAAAATTTTTTATAGGACTTCCAAAAACCGAGATACGCTTAAAACGACTGGAAACGCCTAAAAAATCAATTAAATTAAATTTTTCTTCAAAAATTTTTTTTTGTTTTTTTTTCAAGCTCATTCTGAACACCATTTGTCTATAAAAAAAATAGTGGGACTTCCAGGAACTGATACGCAAAATGACTTTTTCTGTAAATAGTGCTTACATCGACTGGAAACGCCTAAAAATCAATTAAATTAAATTTTTCTTCAAAAACTTTTTTGTTTTTTTTCGAGCCTAAGAGCTCAATCTGAACACCATTTATCTATAAAAAAAATTGTAGGACTTCCAGGAACTGATACGCAAAATGACTTTTTCTGTAAATTGTGCTTACATCGACTGGAAACGCCTAAAAATCAATTGAATTAAATTTTTCTTCAAAAACTTTTTTGTTTTTTTTTTCGAGCCTAAGAGCTCAATCTGAACACCATTTGTCTATAAAAAAATTGTGGGACTTCCAGGAACTGATATACGCAAAATGACTTTTTCTGTAAATAGTGCTTACATCGACTGGAAACGCCTAAAAATCGATTAAATTAAATTTTTCTTCAAAGACTTTTTTGTTTTTTTTTTCGAACGTAAGAGCTCAATCTGAACACCATTTGTCTATAAAAAAAATTGAGGGACTTCCAGGAACTGAGATACGCAAAATGACTTTTTCTGTAAATAGTGCTTACATCGACTGGAAACGCCTAAAAATCAATTAAATTAAATTTTTCTTCAAAAACTTTTTGTTTTTTTTTCGAGCCTAAGAGCTCAATCTGAATACCATTTGTCTATAAAAAAATTTGTGGGACTTCCAGGAACTGATACGCAAAATGACTTTTTCTGTAAATAGTGCTTACATCGACTGGAAACGCTTAAAAATCAATTGAATTAAATTTTTTTTCAAAAACTTTTTGTTTTTTTTCCGAGCCTAAGAGGTCAATCTGAACACCATTTGTCTATAAAAAAATTTGTGGGACTTCCAGGAACTGATACGAAAAATGACTTTTTCTGTAAATAGTGCTTACATCGACTGGAAACGCTTAAAAATCAATTAAATTAAATTTTTCTTCAAAAATACACTGGAAATTTATTTTTTCTTTGTATTGAGTGCTTGCGTTTAGTGTAAATTTAATGTGAATTTATTTTGCAAATTAATATTGTTATATTTGCCGCCGCAGCAAAGTCCATATCTTGTCGGTGTTTTGGTTCAGTACAGCATTCAGGCAATAGATTCCGCCACTTTGGCGTTTCTACCTTTATTTTGCAAATATTTACGTCAATCCCATTCAACAAAATCGATAGTGCATTTTCCAGCAAAGAAAATCAAAGCTATGTTTATTGACATCAAACGTCAAACGTCAAGAAATGTCACCTATTTTTGTTACACCGCACCACACAAAAGTCACACCGATATTTTTGTTGATAGCAACATAACATTTCAGGGCCGCATTTCTTCCAAGAGCCGTTGAAATTCCTAACGGGGAAGAAACCTATTAAAGTGGGCAAACCGAGTCTCCTGTACAAGGAATACCTAAAAAAGGAGCACGACATCCAGCCCTTGAAGACCCTTTTTATAGGCGACTCGTAAGCTGCTCGCGTTTCCAAAAATCGATTCATTTTTTTGACAAAATGGTTTTTGCAGGCTGGAGACCGATATGCTCTTCGCCAGTCAGTGCAGCTTCCTAAAGCTGTTGGTCCTGACAGGTGTGACCAGTAAAGAACAGATGAGTAAATGCCAGGACTCTTTGAGGCCTTCTTGGTACGTGGATAACTTGGTGGATTTGGAGAAATTGCTTAACAAATAAACATGATTGATAAAACAAGTTTGCTTATTAATTTTATTCACAATATTAGTTATGGTATTCTGGGTAGAATTTTTTTTTTTGAGGTTTATACATTGGAATCTTGCTGAAGTTTTTGATTACTATTTGAACTTTCCTTCTCTTTTATAATAAGAGCTTCAGATTCAGTAGTTTGTAAATCCCTTCTGCATCCCTTCACGTCTTCGTTGGAATCTTGAACAAATTTTTGATAAATACTCGTAGTCTTTTTTATAATAACAACTTTAGATTCATTGGTAGTACCCTTGGAATCCTAATAACTATTTGTAGCTTCCATCTCTTCTTCAGATTGTAAATCCTCTATGTCTTCGTTGGAACCATGCACCTCATCAGACAAACTTTCCCACACCTTTTCGATATGCTTCCTCTCCTCGAGGATCAAGGCTTCGGTTACGGCCTTCATCTCCCTCCTAATGATCGTACTCACCGACCTAGGCGTATCCGGCAGGAGCCAACGCACGCACTTCTGTATCAAAGCCACGAGATTCTGAAAAATCAACATGAACGCCAACCTGGCGGCCAGAATGTACCAATAATCAATCGGTCTGGTGTAGGGAAACTCGTGATTCGGCGGATTCCTAAACTCCTTGTACCTGCAGACCGTTAGGTTCGCTGGAATTTTCAAGGGCGCGGCCTGTTGCTCAAAATCTCTCGTGTCGAAGACGGCGAGGGAGTAGTTCAGGTAGCTCGTCGACAGGTGCATCCTGCTCAGCCGGTACGCGTGCACCGTTTTCGGGATGAAGTTGGTGGAGAATGCCAGGATGAAACTGTTGGAGTAAATTCCTAGTTGGTAGATGGTTTCGATCATGTGCGCCCAGATGCCGATGGTCTTGGCGCGTTGCGGGACTGGCTTTTGGTAGCGCAGGAGCATCTTCATGGCGTCGTGTCGTAGCTCGAAGATGTTGTTGCAGACGGCGATGAGTGGGGCGATTGGAAAGGCGGCGATGAAGATCGTCAAGTAGGCGAATTGCATCACTGGAAGAATCAGTAAATGAATGTTTTGTATTTGGTTCAATTTCATCTTTAAGTGAGTTGCTTAAAAATTGCTTGTAAACAAGATGGCAGCACTATGAACTCGAATTTGAGTGAGTGAAATGTGCACCACCGGATTAAAAAAAATGTAAGAAAATTATCGTCCGCGGAATTTGCTTTAAAATTTCCAAATTTGCTGAGAAATAACATATTTTTAAAATACCAAAAGATAATCAACGCACCTTGCTTGTAAACAAAATGGCGGCACTCTGAACTTGAATTTGAGTGAGTGAAATGTGCACCACCTGATTAAAAAAATTGTAAGAAAATTATCGTCCGCGGAATTTGCTTTAAAATTTCCAAATTTGCTGAGAAATAACATATTTTTAAAATACCGAAAGATAATCAACGCACCTTGCTTGTAAACAAAATGGCAGCACTCTGAACTCGAATTTGAGTGAGTGAAATGTGCACCGCCTGATTAAAAAAATTCTAAAAAAATTATTGCCCGCGGAATTCGCTTCAAAATTTCCAAATTTGCTTAGAAATAACATATTTTTAACATACCGAAAGATAAGTGACGCACCTTGCTTGTAAACAAAATGGGAGTATTATGAACTCGAATTTGAGTGAGTGAAATGTGCACCACCTGATTAAAAAAATTCTAAAAAAATTATCGCTCGAGGAATTTGCTTCAAAATATCCAAATTTGCTTAGAAACAACATATTCTTAACATACCAAAAGATAACTGACGCACCTTGCTTGCAAACAAAATGGCAGCACTCTGAATTCGAATTTGAGTGAGTGAAATGTGCACCACCTGATTTAAAAAATTCTACAAAAATTATCGCCCGCGGAATTTGCTTCAAAATTTCCAAATTTGCTAAGAAATAACATATTTTTGACATACCAAAAGATAACTGACGCGCCTTGCTTGTAAACAAAATGGCAGCACTCTGAACTCGAATTTGAAAAAAAATTATAAAAAAATTATCGCCCGCGGAATTTGCTTCAAAATTTCCAAATTTGCTTAGAAATAACGTATTTTTGACATATCAAATAATTATTGGGGCATCTTGCTTTTAAACGAAATGCCAGCACTATGAACTCGAATTTGAGTGAGTGAAATGTGCACTACCTGATTAAAAAAATTCTAAAAAAATTATCGCCCGCGGAATTTGCTTCAAAATTTCCAAATTTGCTAGGAAATAACATATTTTTGACATACCAAAAAATAATCAACGCACCTTGCTTGTAAACAAAATGGCGGCACTCTGAACTCGAATTTGAGTGAGTGAAATGTGCACCACCTGATTAAAAAAATTCTAAAAAAATTATCGCCCGCGGAATTTGCTTCAAAATTTCCAAATTTGCTTAGAAATAACGTATTTTTGACATATCAAATAATTATTGGGGCATCTTGCTTTTAAACGAAATGCCAGCACTATGAACTCGAATTTGAGTGAGTGAAATGTGCACCACCTGATTAAAAAAATTCTAAAAAAATTATCGCCCGCGTAATTCGCTTCAAAATTTCCTAATTTGCTTAAAAATAACACATTTTTGACATACCAAAAGATAATTGACGCACCTTGCTTTTAAACAAAATGGCAGCACTCTGAACTCGAATTTGAGTGAGTGAATTGTGCACCACCTGATTAAAAAAATTCTAAAAAAATTATCGCCCTCGGAATTCGCTTCAAAATTTCCAAAATTGCTAAGAAATAACATATTTTTGAAATACCAAAAAATAATCAACGCACCTTGCTTGTAAAGAAAATGGCAGCACTATGAACTCGAATTTGAGTGAGTGAAATGTGCACCACCTGATTAAAAAAATTATAAAAAAATTATCGCCCGCGGAATTTGCTTCAAAATTTCCATAAATGCTGAGAAATAACATATTTTTGACACATTAAAAGATAATTAACGCACCGTGCTTGTAAACAAAATGGCAGCACTCTGAACTCGAATTTGAGTGATTAAAAAATTCTAAAAAAATTATCGCCAGCGGAATTTGCTTTAAAATCTCCAAATTTGCGTAGAAATAACAAAAGAAAATTGATTGCTTGTAAACAAAATGGCAGCATTCTGGACTGGAATTTGAGTGAGTGAAATGTGCACCTCGTGAAAAGAAAATTCTAAAATATCATTTATATTCTCTACAAGCCTCGAGCTTTAAATTGACATTTGTTTTTACGCAAGTACATTTTTTGATGGGTCTTGGTGAGATATTTTCAGTGAAGTGTAAAAACTTCGAATCCAACCAGTGGTGTTTTCAGGAAATAATTTCAAATGCAATTTTTGAGCAATTTGGGGGAATTTTTCATATTTTCGCCAAAATGTTCGAATCCAACGAGTAGTTTTTTTAGGAAATCATTTCAAATGCAATTTTTGAGCAATTTGGGGGAATTTTTCATGTTTTCGCCAAAATTTTCGATTCGCCAATTTTATTTATTTTATTTATTTATTTATTTACGGGAATTTCCCTTTATAATACAAAAAATATCTCTAAAAATAATACAAATCTGAGAAAATTATACAAAATTATATAAACAAAATTTAAAATTTAAACAAGTAAACATTAAAGAATTAGTAACTAACTTCGCTCAGGTTTATTATTTTAATCGAATCCGACTGATTCGCACACAAGGAGCACAGATTTGCGAACCGCGTTCAAATCGGAGTTTTCGTTTGTAATCGCTACAGCACAGCAGCTCAATTGAAAAATTTCAAACTGACAAGCCAATTTTTTGATATTAAAACTGAAATTAAAATTTCAATTTCAGTTTTTGAAAAAAATCGATAAACATGCACTGTATCATGAAACATCTTTTTATACCTTTGCGTTTAATCGCTACAGCAGCGCAATTGAAAGTCTGAAAAATTGATTTTTTTTTTCTAAAAATTTCAAACTGACAAGCCATTTTTTTGATATTATTTTAGCTGGTTTTTCAAAACCTGAAATTAAAATTTCAATTTCAGTTTTTGAAAAAAATCGATAAACATGCACTGTATCATAAAACATCTTTTTATACCTTTGCGTTTAATCGCTACAGCAGCTCAATTGAAAGTCTGAAAAAATGTTATTTCTTTTCTAAAAATTTCAAACTGACAAGCCAATTTTTTGATATTATTTTAGCTGGTTTTTCAAAACCTGAAATTAAAATTGCAATTTTAGTTTTTGAAAAAATTCGATAAAAATGCACTGTATCATAAAATATCTTTTTATACCTTTGCGTTTAATCGCTACAGCAGCTCAATTGAAACTCTGAAAAATTGATTATTTTTTTCTAAAACTTTCAAATTGAAAAGCCAATTTTTTGATATTATTTTAGCTAGTTTTTTAAAACCTGAAATTAAAATTGCAATTTTAGTTTTTGAAAAAATTCGATAAAAATGCACTGTATCATAAAACATCTTTTTATACCTTTGCATTTAATCGCTACAGCAGATCAATTGAAACTCTGAAAAATGGATTTTTTTTTCTAAAAATTTCAAACTGACACGCCAATTTATTGATAACCTAAAATTAAAATTTCAATTTTAGTTTTTGAAAAAAAATTGATAACAATGCACTGTATCATAAAACATCGTTTTATACCTTTGCGTTTAATCGCTACAGCAGCTCAATTGAAAGTCTGAAAAATTGATTTTTTTTTCTAAAAATTTCAAACTGACAAGCCAATTTTTTGATATTATTTTAGCTGGATTTTCAAAACCTGAAATTAAAATTTCAATTTTAGTTTTTGAAAAAATTTGATAACAATGCACTGTATCATAAAACATCGTTTTATACCTTTGCGTTTAATCGCTACAGCAGCTCAATTGAAAGTCTGAAAAGTTGATTTTTTTTCTAAAAATTTCAAACTGATAAGCCAATTTTTTGATATTATTTTAGCTGGTTTTTCAAAACCTGAAATTAAAATTTCAATTTCAGTTTTTGAAAAAATTAGATAAAAATGCACTGTATCATAAAACATCGTTTTATACCTTTGCGTTTAATCGCTACAGCAGCTCAATTGAAAGTCTGAAAAAATGTTTTTTCTTTTCTAAAAATTTCAAACTGACAAGCCAATTTTTACTTTCTCCGTTACGAAGTACGAGAAAGTATTGTGATCGTGATTTTTTTTTCAAATTTTTTTTACGGAAATATCCGTTTTGGGGTCCCTAGATGCCATTTCAACAATTTCTGGAAAAAAAAAATTTGTGTCTGTGTGTGTGTGTCTGTCTGTGTGTGTGTGTACGTCTGTCTGTCTGTGTGCGCTGTATCTCAAAAACTAATATAGCAATTGATGTGAAACTTTGAACATACGTCTTATTTGATAATCCGAAGAACTGAAAAGCTTTTGGTAAAATTTCGTACACCGGAAGTGGGTGTTTACCTTAACTGTTTTTTGTTTTTTGCCAATATTTTCTTCAATATGAAAAATATCACAAAAACATTTAAACAAACTTTGAAGACAACAAAGAAATAAACATCTTTTGCTTGAAAACATTTTTCATAAAATCATTTTTCTTCGAGAAAAAAATTTATTATTATTTCTTAATTTTTCGTTTATAATTATAAAACGATAATAGTTACAGCAAATTTATGTGAATAATAATTATAGAGAGTGCCAAAATGGACAACTTATAAAGAATAAGTTTTTTTCGAAATCCCTTTAGTTTTTGAGTAAACTGAGTTTGTGAATTTGAAGTATAATTTTACCATCTTTCATAATTTTGACGTTTAAAACGTCAGTTTTATCCGAGTTTACACAACGCTTGACGTACATTTAAAATATGATTTCAATTGAAAATAAACCATAAAAACGTGAATATAAATGGCTACGATACCAAGTCGGAGAAAGTAACATGATGGCCACATCACCATTTTTTGATATTATTTTAGCTGGCTTTTCAAAACCTGAAATTAAAATTTCAATTTTAGTTTTTGAAAAAATTCGATAAACATGCACTGTATCATAAAACATCCTTGTATACCTTTGCATGATCAACTTTTTTTAAAATTTTTAACTTGATTCTCATTAATCACTTGATGAAACATGATTTAATATTAAAAAAACAGCCATTTTCAGTGCTTGCAGCCAAAACTAGTCGGAATAAGTAATTGAATAAGTGATTTTTGTTAAATTTAATTGTTTTTTTAAGGATTTTACAACTGCATAGATCAGAGAGGATGGGGCAGAAAAAAAATATAAATATGTTAAAGGTGTTTTTTTTTTTTAGAGATTCATGCAAAACCTCTAAGTTGATGGATTTTTCACTTTACCACTGGCCATTTTACACACGCATAAAATAAATTTGAACGTCATCATCAATCGCTACTTACCCATTTCGAGATAGTCGTAAAAGAGCAGTTCCGAATTTGTTGATAAAAGTTTGTAATTCTTCAAGATTTGCATTTCTTCCAGCTGCAGTACTTCAGAACAAGAATCGTCGTCTACCGGTTTCCCCACATAGAAAACCTTGTATATTTTGATAATGAAGGATTTTATGTAAGTCGTTATGTAGGGTAAGCTATGCATGCCGAAGATAAGGATGAGGAGTTGTATTGACAATTCAGTTAAACATCCTCCGGGTTGGCACTGTAAATATGAATAATTCGGCACTTATTTAACTAAAACAACAAACTACAACCAACCTCTTCCTGCCGAAATCCCAAAATCCTGTTGTACTCCTGCGGGTACCCGACCAGCCTTCCCTTGAGGAAAGCGATGTACAAGATCGAAGAGAACCTGTTGGCGAATTGGAAGAGGAACAACTTCAAGGCCAAACTGTCGTCGAATTCCTTCTGAGTTCTGTGCAGCTCGACTTCCGTCAACCAGACCATCAGCCGATTATAAACGCTCTCCAGAAAATAGATGCAAATCACGTCGAGTATACTGCAGGTGATGTCCACGAAGTACTTGTTAAATTCGGTGCCAGCGTGCATCCTGGATGACGTCGATAAACAGATTTTGTAGATGAGGATTCCAAACGTGACGGCGAAAACTAGAAGTACCTTCAAAACACATAAGAAATCTTTATTATCGGTAATTGCATTTAGTACATTTTTTATTCCTACAGTTAGATTTTTTTATTTTGATTCCCGATAAGGGCCATCGACCTTAGGTTCCAGTGGTATATTGGAGGGGGGAACGTGGAGTAACGACGTTCCGGCACCTTTTTTCAGAAACGGAACGCATTTGTGTGTTAATATTTTGTATAGTAAGAATTTAAAAAAAATAAAAAAGCTTACAAGGAAAACAATAGTTTGCTTAAAATAAGATGATCTCCGAAAAACTTTCAGCAAGCTGCTTGTGGAAAGTCATGGACTATTTTTTGCTCTCACCATGCATTCCCTTACTTCTTATTTTACCAATACACCACTGCTTAGGTCTTTCCGCCCTTGAGCTTTTATTATGTAGCAATTGAACAAATCAGAGTATAAGTGAATGAACGATAGTTGG
This sequence comes from Ocypus olens, assembly GCA_910593695.2. Taxonomy (NCBI): domain Eukaryota; kingdom Metazoa; phylum Arthropoda; class Insecta; order Coleoptera; family Staphylinidae; genus Ocypus; species Ocypus olens. Next base: position 46,105,986 of record OU343054.1, read on the forward strand.
AAGTGAATAAACCACTCTACTCTACCTAAATCCCATGAAAACACACAAAAGTATATTCGCAGAAATGACCACTAAGTTTCTAAACTAAAATTCGAGTATCATATCTTTCTTACCCAGAAGATAACAACGGAATAACTAAATGAAACGGCGGAATACTTGATCCTCTTCCTCGTCATCCCGAAATCGCTCATCCGCTCGAAGATCGAAAACGGGTATTGCGGCCTATCCGGCTCATCGTCGATGTCGAAATTGTGCAGACCCCATCGGTGGATCAAGCGGGCGTTGTAGCGCTTCCACAGCTGAAAATGCACCGCGCTCCAAATCGAAACCAAGCAGCAGAAGTAAGGAGTCAACGCGTTATCTATAAGGTAAGAAAGCTTCGCGTACACGCAAGTATCTCGCAAATTCCAGAACCGGCAGTGCTTATCGCACAATGGGCACATTGTAATGTTCGTCGTGCAAATGTCCCTGCACAGCGTGTCATCGGCCAAGGTGAACAGCCCGTACAGGATGTAGACGATGCTGATGACCGAGGGGAAGATCAACATCCTGGTGTAGAAGCCCAGCCAGGCGAAGTACAGGGCGATGTTCGTACCGAAGTAGTTTTTGATTTCCGTGATCGGTTGGCTGTGCAAGGACTTGCTCATGGTGGCCCATTTCTTTAGAAGGGTTTGCGAGGATTCCTCGTCGTGCAAGGGAAACGCGGAGGTGTACACGCCGTGGGCTATTAGGTTCTTGATGCCCCTTTTCGACTCGTCTTTATTGTAGGGTTCGTTGTCCAGGATGTACGCCGCCACGAAAATCCGATCTTTTTTCTGGAAATATTCTGGGTGCGTCTCGTCGAAACTGGAACATGATCTATCATGTAGTAATATTATACACGACCAAGAGATACCGACTGGAAGTTAGCCATAAATTATGTGTCATTATTTTAAGCTTAAATATTGTAAACAAAGCCCTATGGAACATTTATGGCCGAAAATATCGAACCTAAATTACACCTTACGATGACTTTTGATTTTTTGAAAATTGACGAAATTTCGTAAAAGTGTCAGGGTAAATAATTATTTAAACAAAAATGAAGAATACGTGTAATTTTTTTTAGCTTAAATATTGTAAACAAAGCCCTATGGAACATTTGTGGCCGAAATAATCGAACCTAAACTACGCCTAACGATGACTTTTGATTTTTTGAAAATTGACGAAGTTTCGTAAAAGTGTCTGGGTAAATAATTATTTAAACAAAAATAAAGAATATGTGTTATTTTTTTAAGCTTAAATATTGTAAACAAAGCCCTATAGAACATTTATGGCCAAAAATATCGAACCTAAATTACACCTAACGATGACTTTTGATTTTTTGAAAATTGACGAAATTTCGTAAAAGTGTCAGGGTAAATAATTATTTAAACAAAAATGAAGAATATGTGTCATTTTTTTTGGCTTAAATATTATAAACAATGCCCTATGAAACATTTGTGGCCGTAAATATCGAACCTAAACTACGCCTAACGATGACTTTTGATTTTTTGAAAATTGACGAAGTTTCGTAAAAGTGTCTGGGTAAATAATTATTTAAACAAAAATGCAGAATACGTGTCATTTTTTTAAGCTTAAATATTGTAAACAAAGCTCTATGGAACATTTGCGGCTGAAAATATCGAACCTAAACTACGCCTAATGATGGCTTTTGATTTTTTGAAAATTGCCGAAGTTTCGTAAAAGTGTCTGGGTAAATAGTTATTTAAACAAAAATGAAGAATATGTGTCATTTTTTTTTTGACTTAAATTTTGTAAACAAAGCCCTATGGAACATTTGTGGCCGAAAATATCGAACCTTAACTACGCCTAACGATGACTTTTGATTTTTTGAAAATTGACGAAATTTCGTAAAAGTGTCTGGGTAAATAATTATTTAAACAAAAATGAAGAATATGTGTCACTTTTTTCAGCTTAAATATTGTAAACAAAGGCCCATGGAACATTTGTGGCCGAAAATATCGAACCTAAACTACACCTAATGATGACTTTTGATTTTTTGAAAATTGACGAAATTTCGTAAAAGTGTCTGGGTAAATAATTATTTAAACAAAAATGAAGAATATGTTGAATTTTTTTAAGATTAAATATTGTAAACAAAACCCTATGGAACATTTGTGGCCTAAAATATCGAACCTAAACTACGCCAAACGATGACTTTTGATTTTTTGAAAATTTACCATGTTTCGATAGATGTCTTATCGAAAAATCGGGGTAAATCCTAAGTTAAAAGCTTATTGTTATTACTATGGCACTACAGAAATTTGATTTATTATGATTATCAAGAAAACTTGAAAATTTACTAAAGTCAAAAATGGTGGACGCGCCGGATTCGTGGCTAACTTCCAGTCGGTCCAAGAGATTACCACTTGGACTTTAAGGGACATAGAAAGAAGTGAATATTTCTCACTTTTTTGTTACACTTTTACTTCAACAAATCTGTAAATCCAGTTACACGAAAAAATCAAACAAAATATCAAAGAAAAATAAACACATTTACTATTTTTTTAACAGCAGATCCATCGTTTTTTATTTTTTTATTCTACTACAATGGATTTTACAGACACAAAATTTGTTTATTTCAAGACCGGCTATTGAGCTGAAGTCTTTCTATCCCAATTTTTTTAATGGGAAAGTCAGATGTACTTACAGAAAGGATTTGGTGGAGGAATACGTTTCCTTTAGTGTCGATTGATTCTTCCTAGTTTCCTTGTAAAACTTCTCAACGTGTTCCTATCAGATTAGAAAACAGATTTTGTAGTTGGTAGCAGTGACGTTTCGCGGGTTTTTTTTTCTGGTACGGCCGAGGAACAAGAGGTGGCAATACAGATAGGTAGGGTCAGTTGCAGAGACTGTATTACCTGTATCTGTATTACCACTTCTTGTTCCTCGTACCAGAAAAAACCCCGCGAACTTTCACTGGTTGGTAGGATGCGTGTATTCCATTCAGTAGGTATTTTCGGCAAAATTGGCCTTGGAATTTTCTTTTTTGGTTGGTCAAAATTGAAGATCCCTAAAATTGATTGACTGCGGATGTCAAATTAGTTATAGATCGTGACAAATACGTTGATGGTGGATGTCAAAAATCAGGTGTAGCTCGTGACAGTGTCAATTTTGAAATATATAAATTATAGGGTGGATTATATCACTCTAACAGGGCCTGCTTTGTGGAAAATAACTCCCGAATGAAGTATTTTTGGAATTTAGGTTAGAATCTTGTGTTCCGTATTTCTGCCAAAGTAAGATCAATAAATAAAGTCAACATTATGCATTGACTTGTTTAATGTTGCAAATGGATAATGTGCTAGACCAATAAAAATTCTATTCAACTCGGTATCAGATGTCGAGATTAAAAAAAAAATTAGATCATTTAATAACCAGGCGGACTAAAGCCGAGAGTCACATTTACACTATAAAAAGTAACCAAAAAAGTAACCAGAAATGTTTTGGCGGTAAAATTCAAATTATTTAAAATTTTAAACCCATAACATTCATTCAATAATTTTAACAATACATAAATAAATTTTAGGCAAATTTTCTTTCTAATTTTGCGAAACATCGTACTGCTAGCCTGTCCTAAATATTATACATGTCTATGATTTGATTACTTGCACTACCCTCACCTAATGAATCGACAATTTTGTGTACGACGACAGTAGATTTTAAAGCCTCTTGTATTAAAAGTTTATATGCGTTAATTTTGGATCGTTTTTAAACAAGTGTTAATGCTCTCAAATCCAACCTTTTCCGTTTCTTGGGGGTAGAAAATGACCCCGAACTGTTGCTGGGCATCTATCCATAGTTAAAAATGAAATAACTATTTCCTAAAAGATCGCAGGATAAGTTTTTGATAGAACCGATTCTTACACTTTCAACGGGAGAAATAACTGGTTAAAAACACAAAAACTGACGCGAAATACGTAGAACCGGTGGGACACAAGTATATGGTAACAGATCAGCTGATCATAACAGCGGCCATTGCCGTTTTAGTAATTTTGGCCTGTGTAAAAACGGCGCCCGTTTAGCCAATCACAACAACTTATTTTCGCGGCTATAATTTGATTTAGTCCGCCTGGTTATTAAATGAGGTATAGTTGAGAGTGGTGATTCTTTAAAATTTGAGAAATATTTTTCATTCTTTAGTTTTTGAATATTCAGCGAAAAAAAGAAACTTATATTGAAATTTTTTTTTATTTCGAAACCTAATACAGAAAATCGGTTTTCCTTACCAGCTTGATGGGCACCTGCAGTTTTAAAATGCCCGCATAGTTCTTTAAAACCTTGTCGGGCACGCGAACCTTGACGAAACACACATCCTTGGTCTCGACGCGGTTCAGTTCCAAACCGGCCGTTTCCAGTTTTTCTTCGAAATAATGGCGCGTCGAATCGGGATCCGCTTTTGCCGCTGGTGAGAACGCAAGCACAAAGTCGCACATCGTGAATACAAGAAACGAATAAAACGAATTTCAAAAAAAGGGATCAAGCGCACGCGTTATCTTATCTAATCGTTGCCTTTCTTCTCCGACTTCAGGATGGCTTTGTTCAGGTGGTACGTCTCCATTTGGATCTTATCGGAAATGTCTGAGGGGATCGGAGGGATGACCAGCTGCAGGAAGTTGATTATAGCGTAGACGGCCATGTGATAGACCACCACGAAGGCCAACCGCGCGGCCAGGATTTTCCAGTAGAACATCGTCCTGCGGTATTTGAACTTGTGATTGTGGGGATAGCGGTAGTCGATGTAATAACATACATCGACTTCGTCGCCTCCGTCTGGCCGGGTGCCTTCCTCCAAGTCCCTCGTGGCGAAGGAGCTGAGGGTGTTCTTCAGCACCCCGCGGCCGCTGGCCTCGGAGAGGCCAGCGTAGTAGTATATGATGTGCGGGATGAACTTCGGCGAGATCGCAAGCATGAGGGAGTTAGTAAGAACGGCTAATCGACAGACGAAGTCCGCCAAGTTAATCCAGACGCCGGTGCTCCGGACGCTTCTAGGCACCGGCCGTTTGTAGAACTTGAGGTACATGTACGCCTCTAGCCGGATGTTGAAGGCGTTCACGATGAGCACCAAAAGCGGCGCTATAGGAAAGGCAACACCAAACATCGTTATGAATCCAAATTCGATTACTGCTGAAAATAACAACAATCGCTTAATCATCTAAAATCTTATTTCCATCTTACTCGTATGAAGGTATCCGTTATAAACATCCATAAACTTCGAATCCAGCAGTTTGTAATCCTCCACCATCTGGTTGTAACGGACATCATCCTTTTCCACCTTGATCTTCCTCCACCACGACAATTGCCTAATCTTAAACGCGTGCAGCCGGATGAGGGGCACCACCGATATCGAGACGATAAACATGACCTCCTTCAGGAAGAGGAACAGCAGGATGCAAAGCATTACTTCGAATTGGCATCCATCTAAAAGACACTGGGCGGTGTTTTAATTAATTAAACAAATTGCGAGGGAACCGCAACGGCCATACCTGGATCGGTCTGAATCCGAACAGCCGATGGTAGTGACCCGGATGGCCGCCGTAAAGACTCTTGCAGTACGCCGAGTAGATGACGGCCGTGTAGAAGAGGACGAACTCGAGTAGGTAGTATTTCAGGTAGAGGCTGTTCTCGTGTTGGGTCTGCGTCCTGTGTTTCTCGTAGTTCGTCAGGACTTCCGCGACCTTGTTGGATGCTACGTAAAACAGAGTGAAGATCACGATGGAAATGAAGATGCCGAGACCGTTCAGGCAATGACGTTGCAGGTGGTTGCCGAAATTTGCTAGTTCGTTATCTTCGTACAGTTGATATATGTTGGCCATTGCATAGATGCAGACGTAAAGAACCGCCTGAAATAATAAATGGATATCGTTTTATTTATTTTTTGTTAATATGTTGCCTTACAGTCTAAAGAATAATAAAAAAAATATTTCATAGCCCGGAGAAAAGTTAAAGAGGTCGTTTTCGAAGGTTTTGCCAAGGCTTCCTGCTGCGGGCTCCAAGCGGTTAAGGCCCAAACTCCAGGGTTTTCAAGAAATCAATTTCTTTTTTTTCTTTTTGTTAGCCTTAAAGCCTTAAGAATAAGAGAAAAAATGTTACAAAGATGTCGTTTTCGAAGGTTTTGCTAAGGCACCCCGCTGCTCGCTCCAAACACTTTTGGACCGATACAGCGCCCTTGGATTTCAAATTGGGCGAAGTGATAACTCCTAAAATAAAATTCTTGAAGTTCTTATAAACAACATTCACCATACAGGCTTAAAAACTTTGGTCGATAGTTTCAATAAAGTGTGTTTATTATTATTATTTACCATAAAAATGAATGAAAATATTTATCAGACTGAACAATAACATCTTTTACTGAGCAATAGTTTTTGAAACTCTCAATTGATTTTGAAAACCGCACCAGAAGCGTTGTTAAATTTAATTGAATCAAGGTTGAAATGTAGCAAATTTGATGCAATTCAAAATTGTATCAGCCCAATTCGCCAAAACCGTATCTATCTTCAAAATCGTGAATTTTATTTTTGAAAGATGTTTGGCATGGCGATTCAAACGTAATTTATTATAATTTCAAAACGTATAGAACTGGCGGATCCAAGGGGGGGGGGGGCAAATGATCTCTCCCTTGAATCTAGATTTTTTTGTCGGTCCTCGTAAACTTTTCGAAATCGACGCGAAACGCCAAAGAGGTTATTAAATTGCAATTTTGATTGCTAAACGCTTTGACCGATTTTGTTGATACAAAAGGCAAAATATGGTAGATTTAATGTCGCTTAAAACGGATTACGAAATTTTCCCTTGGAATTAATGCAAAAATTGCTGTTTTAAAATTTCCAAGATTTTTATTTTTTTTAAATTGTACAACTAAATGCGATTTTCATGATTTACACGTCAAAATATTGCCAATTTAATGTGATTTAAAAACGAATTAAAAAATGCTCTTAGAAAAACCGCTCAAAGTGTAGAAATTGCACGGCTTCCATGTTCTACCCAGTCAAAATTGAGATTTTTATCGTTTTGACAATTGCACAACTGTCGAACGTGTTGTTTGATTTTGATGATTTACAAGTCAAAATATTGTCAATTTAATGTGATTTAAAAACTAATGAAAAAACATTCTTATAAAAAATATCTATAAAATTATAAAAACCGCTCAAAGTGTAGAAATTGCACGGCTTTCATGTTCTACCCAGTCAAAATTGAGATTTTTATTGTTTTGAAAATTGCACAACTGTCGAACGTGTGGTTTGATTTTGATGATTTACAAGTCAAAATATTGTCAATTTAATGTGATTTAAAAACTAATGAAAAAACGTTCTTATAAAATCAGCTCAAAGTTTAAAAATTGCACTGTTTTCATGTTCCACCCTACAAAAATCGAGATTTTGTTTTTTTAAATTCCACAGATGCCGGACATTAAAGTTACATTAAAAATTAAATTTAAATATTACAATGTCAAGTTAATAAAATAATGACACAATTTACATCTATACATATTAAAATAAACGATACAGATTAAAAAGTTTAAAACAGATATTTGTTGATTTATACGTCAAAATATTGCCAATTTAATATGATTCAAAAACGTGTATAAAAATGTTCTTATAAAAACCGCCCGAAGTATAAAAATTGCATTGTTTTCATGTTCCGCCCAGCCAAAATCGAGATTTTGATTTTTTGAAAAATGAACTGTTGAATGCGTTGTTTGATTTTGGTGGTTTGAACGTCAAAATATTGCCTATTTAATTTGATTCAAAATTGAATTTAAAAATGTTCTTATAAATCAGCTCAAAGTGTTAAAATTGCACGGTTTTCATGTTCTACCCTATAAAAATCGAGATTTTGTATTTTGAAAACTGCCGAACGCGTTGTTTGATTTTGATGATTTACAGGTCAAAATATTGTCAATTTAATGTGATCCAAAACTAATGAAAAAACGTTCTTATAAAATCAGCTCAAAGTCTAAAAATTGCACTGTTTTCATGTTCCATCCTACAAAAATCGAGATTTTGATTTTTTAAATTCCACAGCTGCCGAAGACGTTGTTTGGTTTTGTTGATTTATACGTCAAAATATTGCCAATTTAATATGATTCAAAAACGTGTACAAAAATGTTCTTATAAAAACCGCCCGAAGTATAAAAATTGCACTGTTTTCATGTTCTGCCCAGCCAAAATCGAGATTTTGATTTTTTGAACATTACACAACTGCTGAACGCGTTGATTGATTTTGGTGATTTGGACGTCAAAATATTGCCAATTTAATTTGATTCAAAATTGAATTCAAAAATGTTCTTATGAATCAGCTCAAAGTGTTAAAATTGCACGGTTTTCATGTTCTGCCCAGCCAAAATCGAGATTTTGATTTTTTGAAAAATGAACTGCTGAATGCGTTGTTTGATTTTGGTGATTTTGACGTCAAAATATTGCCAATTTAATTTGATTCAAAATTGAATTTAAAAATGTTCTTATAAATCAGCTCAAAGTGTTGAAATTGCACGGTTTTCATGTTCTACCCTATAAAAATCGAGATTTTGATTTTTGAAAACTGCCGAACGCGTTGTTTGATTTTGATGATTTACAGGTCAAAATATTGTCAATTTAATGTGATTTAAAAACTAATGAAAAAACGTTCTTATAAAATCTGCCCAATGTCTAAAAATTGCACTATGGCCTAAACAAACAAAAAACGCAAACTAAAAAATCGAAAATTTCAACAAACACATCTAACATGTAGATTATTTAGGCAAAAAAATCAAAACTCTTGAATAAATTGGGGCGAAAACACAGGTAGAGATCTAAAATATGGACCAAAAATATGCAGACCAAATTATTGTAAATTCAAGTAAAAGAAAAAAATAATTAGCTGGCCCCAAAAATAACTTTTTGGCTCAAAATATGTTTTCCACCAGAAACTCGAAAAGAATGCGAAAAAAAATAAAATAAAAAACAATAATTCTGGTTAAAAATCTAAAGGGCAAAAAACCGACCAAAAAACTTGAAAATACCGACAAAAAATCAATAATTCAGATTAAAAAATTTAAAATACGAGTAGCTAAAACTTAAACCAACAATTAGGATCTTAATATCAAAAATTCGGACCAAAAAATCGAAACTTTTAACACACAATTCGAAAATTTAGGCGAAAATAAAGAATATTTAGGCTAAAAATCAAAAATTTGAAATAGAAAACGAAGTTACAGGCTAGAGATAAAAAAATTGCAAATAAAAAAATTCAAGTAAAGGAAAATACAGGTCGAAATTTAAGAGTTGTGGCCAAAAAATCGAAAATTTAGACCAAAAAATCGAAAACACGGGCCTAAAAATAAAAAATGCAGACCAAAAAGTTACAAAATTTGGCCAAATAAAGAAACCTTAGGACAAAAAATCAAAAATTTAGACCAAAAAATCCAAAATAAAAGTCAAAATTCAACAATTGTGGGAAAAAATCGAAAATTTAGACCAAAAAATCAAAAACACGAGCCTAAAAATAAAAAATGCAGACCAAAAAGTTAAAAAATTTGGCCAAATAAAGAAACCTTAGGACAGAAAATCAAAAATTTAGAGCAAAAAATCCAAAATACAAGTCAAAATTCAACAATTGTGGCAAAAAATCGAAAATTTTGACCTAAAAATCGAAAACACGCGCCCAAATATAAAAAATCCAGACCAAAAAGTTAAAAAATTTGGCCAAATAAAGAAACCTTAGGACAGAAAATCAAAAATTTAGACCAAAAAATCCTAAATACAAGTCAAAATTCAACAATTGTGGCAAAAAAACGAAAATTTAGACCAAAAAATCGAAAACACGGGCCTAAAAATAAAAAGTGCAGACCAAAAAGTTAAAATATTTGGCCAAATAAAGAAACCGTAGGACAGAAAATCAAAAATTTAGACCAAAAATTCCAAAATACAAGTCAAAATTCAACAATTGTGACAAAAAATCGAAAATTTAGACCAAAAAAAAAACAAAAACACGGGCCTAAAAATAAAAAATGCAGACCAAAAAGTTAAAAAATTTTCCCTAATAAAGAAACCTTGTGACAGAAAATCAAAAATTCAGACAAAAAAATCCAAAATAGAAGTCAAAATTCAACAATTGCGGAAAAAAATCGAAAATTTAGACGAAAAATCGAAAGCACGGGCCTAAAAATAAAAAATGCAGACCAAACAGTTAAAAAATTTGGCCTAATAAAGAAACCGTAGGACAGAAAATCAAAAATGTAGACCAAAAAATCGAAGATACAAGTCAAAATTCAACAATTGTGGCAAAAAATCGAAAATTTAGACCAAAAATCAAAAACACGGGCCTAAAAATAAAAAATGCAGACCAAAAAGTTAAAAAAATTGGCCAAATAAAGAAACCTTGTGACAGAAAATTAAAAATTCAGACAAAAAAATCCAAAATACAAGTCAAAATTCAACAATTGTGGCAAAAAAATGAAAATATAGACCAAAAAATCGAAAACACAGGCCTAAAAATAAAAAATGCAGGCCAAAAAGTTAAAAAAATTGGGCAAATAAAGGATCCTTAGGACAGAAAATCAAAAATTCAGACCAAAAAATCCAAAATACAAGTCAAAATTCAACAATTGTGGCAAAAAATCTAAAATACATAAAAATTCTGATCTAGAAATAATTTGCCCCAAAAATATCACAAGCTCAAAATAAGATACGACCCGAAACTCTAAAATAATGGAAAAAGAAACAAAAAATTGGTGATGTGGCCATCATGTTACTTTCTCCGATTTGATGGTATAGTTCTTTATGTTTACACTTTCATGGTTTATTTTCAATTTAAAGAAAATTTTAAATGTGCATAGAGGGTTTTGTAACTGAAGTTTAAAACGTCAAAATTATAATTTTAAACCAAAAATTATAAAAAAAAAATTAATTGCTATTATTTTCCAAAAACCATACATTTTACGAAAAATATTTTTAACCACAGATGTTCATTTCTTTGCCATCATGTTACTTTCTCCGATGGTATCATCATATACTTTCATGGTTTTTTTTCTATTTAAATCATATTTTAAATCTACATCGAGCGTTGCATGAAACTGACGTTTAAAACGTCAAAATTATGAAAGATGGAAAAATTATACTTCAAATTCAAAAACTCAGTTTACTCAAAAACTAAACGGATTTCGAAAAAACTTATTCCTTATAAGTTGTTCATTTTAGCATTCTCTACAATTATTATTAACATAAATTTGCTGTAACTATTATCGTTTTATAATTATAAACCAAAAATTAAAAAAAAAATGATAAATTTTTTCTCTAATAAAAATGATTTTATGAAAAATATTTTTAAGCAAAAGATGTGAATTTATTTGTTGTCTTCAATGTTTGTTTAAATGTTTTTGTGATATTTTTCATATTTAAGAAAATATTGGCAAAAAACAAAAAACAGTTAAGGTAAACGCCCACTTTCGGTGCACGAAATTTTACCAAAAGCTTTTCAGTTCTTCAGATTATCAAATGAGACGGATGTTTAAAGTTTCATATCAATTGCTCTATTAGTTCTTGAGATATAGCGCGCACAGACAGGGCATACACACACAGCACACACATAGACACAAAAAAAAATTTCCAGAAATTGTTGAAATGGCATCTAGAGACCCCAAAACGGATATTTCCGTAAAAAAAAATTTGAAGAAAAAATCACAATCACAATACTTTCTCGTACTTCGTAACGGAGAAAATAAAAATTATTGGCGTTGTGACTTCCACAAGTCGAGCTCGATTTAGTTGAGTTAGCAATTCCGTACTTACCACGAAAAACGTAAAGAATATCGAGAACAGATAAATCGGAAACTTCATCCTCCAGAAAGGCAGGTACGGCTCCAGCTGCAGCGTGACCATGTTCAGCCTCATCCAGTTCGTTTTCGCCATCGATTTCAGGAACTGCGGCCTGGAGGGTTCGGCGGAGGTGCGGTAATTCGCCAAACCCCAGTCGTATTTCAGGTGCGACCAGTAGCGTTTCCACAGGACCATGTACACGACCCCCCACAACGTGAAGAACACGGACAGCGGAATCGCCGTCCAGGCATCCTTGGCGTAGGAGATCTTCATCTGATCGCAGAACTCGGAAAGTTGCCAGTACGGACATCGCACGTCGCACTTCGGACACATGGTGTAGTTGCTCTCGCACGCGTCCAACATCGCACCGTCGGTGCCCATGGTCGCCTGACCTACGATGAAACTTAAACATCCCACGAACGCCACCGGGATGAGCATGAACGTGTAGAAGCCGTGCCACGCGAAGAAAAGAGAAAAGCTCGAGCCGAGGTAAGCGCGGATCTGATCGAGGGGTTGAGGCCTGAAGAAATTCCGCAGCAGTGCCCAGTCTTCGAAAAGGAGGTAACGCGCCGAGGTTTTATTGCTGAGACTACCCTGCAACACAACGATTTAAGCAAACGACGCGAGTCTCGCGAATTGTTACCTCGTGTAAGGGGTAGGCGCTTAGGTAGACGCCATCTATTAACAGGGACAGTATTCCGCTCTTATTGTACCCAAAACTCGCCCTGTTTAGGATGTACGAAGCTACTGCGATGCTATCTCGCGAGCTGAAGAACTCCGGGTCGTCTACGTCGAATCTTGTAAATGTAATCATTTAAGTACTGCAACTTTGATGAACTTATTAAACCTACAGCGCGAGTTTGTCTCGTTTAAACTCCGTCTTTATGGTGTAATAGTTGTCCCCGAGCATTCCCTTCACACCCAAGAAATTCAGGAAACGGAACACTAGCATTCCCGAGAACGTGCGCGACGACACTCGGTCCTGTGAGAGACAAAAACAATTCACCTGCCATTGTAGGCCGCAATGTTTCAGAATTACCAATTTGATGGGCATGCGCATCTTCAAAAGCTCGGCGTACCGGTACCGCACCTCCAAGGGGACGTTGATTTTGACGAAGTGGTAATTGGCGATCGTCTGTGTGGAGATGTACAGGCCGGTCTCCAAGAGGTCCGTCTCGAAGGCCACGCGTTTCGTTGTCTTCTCGCTGTCCGTCGTATCGGCGTAGACGAGGACGAAGTCGGTGGAGATTTCGAGCGCCTTCGAATGTGAGGCAAAGTCTTCGAATTGCAGGAGGATCGGGGTGTCCCGCCTTCGGGCCGTCTCCATTTCATACCATCGACGCTTGTCAGTTTGACGGGGGGTGAATGCGTACGTTATTTTTGTACGGTTGGTGGTCCTTATAAAAAGTTAGCTGTAATTATAAATTGTTACATGATCCTCCGTTGGATGGTTGAGGTTGGCAATTTCTTGGAATTACCTCAGGATCGGATCGTCGTAGTTTTTGGCCATCAGGTGGTGACAGTGTGAACGATAATTATGATCTGCACTGGTTTAGATCTCGTTCACTGATTATGATGCGGGTGATAATAAAATAATGGTGCACTTTACCAAAATATATTCACCGTAATTACATTATTACACTTATTAATACAAATTACAGTAACCGGTCGTCGTGAATTACAAAAAGTGTGCAACTGTTTTTTGTAAACAAACATGAATGTATCTCCCTTATGTTCAATTGTTGTTTGTTGATTTTGTCAAGGTGAACCTTGATATGGTGGGAGCCGTCCGAATTGTCGCGGATGCGCTTGCCCATGATTTCGATCCGAAAGCAGGTAGCGGATGTAAATAGCCGGAACATCAGGTCTTGTCAATTTGGCAAATGATTTTGACAGTTGTAGTCAGTTCAGACGGTTTGCGGTTGCAGAGACAGCTGGCGGCGTGACGCACCCATCCGTATTACCACCTCTGCTACCTCGGCCGTACCATGAGTCACCTCGCGAACCGTCACAGGTTGTAGCATGGTGCAAAGATTACATGGTGTGCCTAGACGGCCACGTTCTCTCTCCAAAATCTTCCCCTCTCTCATTTGGCCGATGCTCAGTGATGCAACCTTGTAAAACTACTTGCTAAGCTAAAAAAAAAGTCGATATAACTAATTTAAATGTCTGTCGCACGTACTTTATTTACATTTTATTATATTTTTTCGTATTGTTTAGTGTGCAAATAGCAAATTAAACATCTAAAACCACATTTATTAATTTTCTGACCAACCTAATTGCTTTAAATAAATAAATAAAAACTTGAATGCTCGTGATATATTAATATATCATTGTGTAATAAACTAAATGTTTTATCGTGTTTTAATGTCGAAATCGAATTTTAACCTGTTTTGCAATTTATTTTCGTTAGTGTTGATCTTTATAGTTTTATTTTTCATGGTTGGTAATTGCAGCATCAAAAATATTCAAAAGGGGCGTGGTACGGGAGTTATAGGCACACCATGTAATCTTTGCACCATGGGTTGTAGTAATAACTAGGGGTGGGCGATATTTCACGTATCTGTGATTTTTCACTGGTATTGAAAAATCACAGGTCGTTACTGTTACTAATGGGCTACTTAAAATCACTGCTACTTAAAATCACTGACAAACTCTGATTGCTACTTAAACTGTGACTGTTACTTAAAACATAATTGTAGTACAAGGTGGCATTTCTAAATGTTATTTAATATTCACTACTTTATTCTCACATTTTTGCAGGGTATTGTATTTAAATTTTGAATAAATATTTGATAAGAAAGACAAATATTTATAAAATGCCATAGTAGACCATACAAAATGAAATAAAATAATGAATTTACAAAAACAAAATTGATTTCGAATAAGCAATACTTCGACCATTGAGGATATTTTTTTATAGAATTTTGTCTGAGCGTCTTATATTTTTTCTGCAATGTTTTCATTCAAGTGCTCAAAAAAATATAATTAAAATTTTCAAAAATCCATATCTCCATTAAAAATTGTTGAATTTATAAAAACCAAATTAATTTTGAATAAGCAATTCTTCGACCATTGAGGATATTATCTTAAGGATTTTTTTCTACGCGTTTTATATTTTTTCTGCGATTTTTTCATTCAAGTGCTCAAAAAATTAAAACGAAAATCTTCAAAAATCCATATCTCCATTGAAAATTGTTGAATTTACAAAAACCAAATTAATTTTGAATTAGCTATACTCCGGCCATTAAGGATGATTTTTTATGGAATTTTGTCTGCCCGTTTTATATTTTTTCTGCGATATTTTCATTCAAGTGCTCAAAAAAATAAAATTAAAATTTTCAAAAATCCATATCTCCATTAAAAATGGTTGAATTTATAAAAACCAAATTAATTTTAAATAAGAAATTCTTCGACCATTGAGAATATTATCTTAAGGAATGTTTTCTACGCGTTTTATATTTTTTCTGCGATGTTTTTTATTCAAGTGCTCAAGAAATTAAAACGAAAATCTTCAAAAATCCATATTTCTATTGAAAATTGTTGAATTTACAAAAACCAAATTGATTTCAAATTAGCTATACTTCGGCCATTAAGGATGATTTTTTATGGAATTTTGTCTGCGCGTTTTACATTTTTTCTGCGATGTTTTCATTCAATATTTAAAAAAAAAAAAATTAAAATTTTCAAAAATCCATATCTTCATTAAAAATTGTTGAATTTACAAAACCCAAATTAATTTTGAATAAGCAATTCTTCGACCATTGAGGATATTATCTTAAGGATTTTTTTCTACGCGTTTTATATTTTTTCTGCGATGTTTTCATTCAAGTGCTCAAGAAATTAAAACGAACATCTTCAAAAATCCATGTCTCTATTGAAAATTGTTGAATTTACAAAAAACAAATTAATTTTCAATTAGCTATACTTCGGCCATTAAGGATAATTTTTTATGGAATTTTGTCTGCGCGTTTTATATTTTTTCTGATGTTTTCATTCAAGTGCACAAAAAAATAAAATTAAAATTTTCAAAAATCCATATCTCCATTAAAAATGGTTGAATTTATAAAAACCAAATTAATTTTGAATAAGAAATTCTTCGACCATTGAGAATATTATCTTAAGGAATGTTTTCTACGCGTTTTATATTTTTTCTGCGATGTTTTTATTCAAGTGCTCAAGAAATTAAAACGAAAATCTTCAAAAATCCATATTTCTATTGAAAATTGTTGAATTTACAAAAACCAAATTGATTTCAAATTAGCTATACTTCGGCCATTAAGGATGATTTTTTATGGAATTTTGTCTGCGCGTTTTACATTTTTTCTGCGATGTTTTCATTCAATATTTAAAAAAAAAAAAATTAAAATTTTCAAAAATCCATATCTTCATTAAAAATTGTTGAATTTACAAAACCCAAATTAATTTTGAATAAGCAATTCTTCGACCATTGAGGATATTATCTTAAGGATTTTTTTCTACGCGTTTTATATTTTTTCTGCGATGTTTTCATTCAAGTGCTCAAGAAATTAAAACGAACATCTTCAAAAATCCATGTCTCTATTGAAAATTGTTGAATTTACAAAAAACAAATTAATTTTCAATTAGCTATACTTCGGCCATTAAGGATAATTTTTTATGGAATTTTGTCTGCGCGTTTTATATTTTTTCTGATGTTTTCATTCAAGTGCACAAAAAAATAAAATTAAAATTTTCAAAAATCCATATCTCCATTAAAAATGGTTGAATTTATAAAAACCAAATTAATTTTGAATAAGAAATTCTTCGACCATTGAGAATATTATCTTAAGAAATGTTTTCTACGCGTTTTATATTTTTTCTGCGATGTTTTCATTCAAGTGCTCAAAAAAATAAAATTAAAATTTTCAAAAATCCATATCTCCATTAAAAATTGTTGAATTTATAAAAACCAAATTAATTTTGAATAAGCGATTCTTCGACCATTGAGGATATTGTCTTACGGAATTTTTTCTACGCGTTTTATATTTTTTTCTGCGATGTTTTCATTCAAGTGCTCAAAAAATTAAAACGAAAATCTTCAAAAATCCATATTTCTATTGAAAATTGTTGAATTTACAAAAACCAAATTAATTTTGAATTAGCTATACTTCGGCCGTTGAAGATAATTTTATATGGAATTTTGTCTGCGCGTTTTATATTTTTTTCTGCGATGTGTTGATTGAAGTACTCAAAAAAATAAAATTAAAATTTTCAAAAATTCATCTCTCCATTAAAAATTGTTGAATTTGCAAAACCTAAATTCATTTTAAATAAGCGATTCTCCGACCATTGAGAATATTGTTTTAAAGAATTTTCTCTACGCGTTCCTTTTTTCTTTTTATTTACAAATACTTTACTTCAAAATCCATTGGTTTCTGTTTTTAACTGGTTGGATTGTGGAATAGCGCCCACAAACAAACATTGCTGTTGTTGGTGCTTATCAATTAACAATTTCTAATAAATGTACAATGAGATTTCTGGCAGTCACTATTTTTTTAGAATTTTTTAAATCACAAGATGAAAATTCTGTTTTTCTAAAAATAAAGTTTCGAGTGCTTGCATTTTGTTCCTAGTGGGAGTATGTCGATCATTTTTCAGTGTATCAAAAATACACTATTTTTGGATGAATTTGAGAAGTTTGAAGCGAATCCTGGCAGTCACTATTTATTTCGAAATTTTTAAACCACAAGATGCAAATTATGTTTTTCTAAAAATCACGTTTCGAGTGCCGACATTCTGTTCTCAGTCGAGGTATGTCGATCATTTTACAGTATGTCAAAAATACAATATTTTTGGATGTATTTGAGAAGTTTAAAGGTAATTCTGCCAGTCACAATTTTTTTAGAATTTTTTAAATCACAAGATGCAAATTCTGTTTTTCTAAAAATAAAGTTTCGAGTGCTGACATTTTGTTGCAAGTGGAGGTATGCCGATCATTTGTCAGTTTGTTAAAAATACAAGATTTCTGGATGTATTTGAGAAGTTTGAAGCTAATTTTGGCAGTCACTATTTATTTAGAATTTTTTAAATCACAAGATGCAAATTCTGTTTTCCTAAAAATCACGTTTCGAGAGCTGGCATTTTGTTCCCAGTAGGGGTGTGTCGATCATTTTCCAGTATGTCAAAAATACAATATTTCTGGATAGATTTGATTAGTTTGAAGCTAATTCTAGCAGTCACTATTTAAAAAAAAAAATTAAATCACAAGATGCAAATTCTGTTTTTCTAAAAATCAAGTTTGGAGTGCTGACATTTTGTTGCAAGTGGAGGTATGTCGATCATTTTTCAGTTTGTTAAAAATACAATAATTCTGGATGTATTTGAAAAATTTAAAGCAAATTCTGGCAGTCACTATTTTTTTAGAATTTTTTAAATCACAAGATGCAAATTTTGTTTTTCTAAAAATAAAGTTTCGAGTGCTGACATTTTGTTGCAAGTGGAGGTATGCCGATCATTTGTCAGTTTGTTAAAAATACAAGATTTCTGGATGTATTTGAGAAGTTTGAAGCTAATTTTGGCAGTCACTATTTATTTAGAATTTTTTAAATCACAAGATGCAAATTCTGTTTTCCTAAAAATCACGTTTCGAGAGCTGGCATTTTGTTCCCAGTAGGGGTGTGTCGATCATTTTCCAGTATGTCAAAAATACAATATTTTTGGATGTATTTGAGAAGTTTGAAACTAATTCAGGCAGTCACTATTTTTTTAGAATTTTTTAAATCACAAGATGCAAAATCTGTTTTACTAAAAATCAAGTTTGGAGTGTTGACATTTTGTTTCAAGTGAAGGTATGTCGATCATTTTTCAGCTTGTTAAAAATACAATATTTCTGGATATATTTAAGAAGTTTGAAACTAATTCTGGCAGTCACTATTTTTCTAGAATTTTTTAAATCACAAGATGCAAATTCTGTTTTTCTGAAAATCAAGTTTCGAGTGCTGACATTTTGTTGTAAGTGGAGGTATGTCGATCATTTTTCAGTGTGTTAAAAATACAATATTTCTGGATGTATTTGAGAAGTTTGAAGCTAATTTAGGCAGTCACAATTTTTTTAGAATTTTTTAAATCACACGATGCAAATTGTGTTTTTCTAAAAATCAACTTTCGAGTGCTGACATTTTGTTGCAAGTGAAGGTATGTCCATCATTTTTCAGTTTGTTAAAAATACAATATTTCTGGATATATTTGAGAAGTTTGAAGCTAATTCAGGCAACCTGTATTTTTTTAAAAAATTTTAAGTCACAAGATGCAAATTCTGTATTTCTAAAAATTACGTTTCGAGAGCTGGCATTTCGTTCCCAGTAGGGGTGTGCTGATAATTTTCCAGTATATTCACCAATTATTTCGCGAATTGTGAATTTTTGAAAATTTTAAATCTCGAATTGTGTAATACTGGAGTTAAAAATTTAAAAAAATACATAAAACGGGTCTACTAAATTCTACAAAAATTAAATTAGATTTGCAAATCATCGTTTTATCAAACTAAATAGAGTTTTTGAAAATCCACCAATTATTTCGGGAGTTTTGAATTTTTGAAAATTTTAGTTTTCGAATTGGGTAATACTCGAGCAAAAAAATTTAAAAAAATATATGAAACGCGTCGACGAATTTCTACAAAAATTAAATTAAATTTGCAAATCATCGTTTTATCAAACTAAATAGAGTTTTTGAAAATTCACCAATAATTTCGCGAATTGTGAATTTTTGAAAATTTTAGATCTCGAATTGTGTAATACTTCAGTTAAAAATTTAAAAAAATATATAAAACGTGTCTACTAAATTCTACAAAAATTAAATTAGATTTGCAAATCATCGTTTTATCAAACTAAATAGAGTTTTTGAAAATCCACCAATTATTTCGTGAGTATTGAATTTTTGAACATTTTAGTTTTCGAATTGGGTAATACTCGAGCAAAAAAAATAAAAAAAATATGTAAAACGTGTCGACGAATTTCTACAAAAAATAAATTAGATTTGCAAATCATCGTTTTATCGAACTAAATGGAGATTTTAAATATTTACCAATTATTTCGTGAATTGTGAATTTTTGAAAATTTTAGATCTCGAATTGTGTAATACTAGAGTTAAAAATTTAAAAAAATACATAAAACGGGTCTACTAAATTCTACAAAAATTAAATTAGATTTGCAAATCATCGTTTTATCAAACTAAATAGAGTTTTTGAAAATCCACCAATTATTTCGTGAGTTTTGAATTTTTGAAAATTTTTGTTTTCGAATTGGGTAATACTCGAGCAAAAAAATTAAAAAAAAAATATATAAAACGTGCCGACGAATTTTTACAAAAAATTAATTAGATTTGCAAATCATCGTTTTATCAAACTAAATGGAGATTTTGAAAATTCACCAATTATTTCGCGAATTGTGAATTTTTGAAAATTTTAGATCTTGAATTGTGTAATACTCGAGTTAAAAATTTAAAAAAATATATAAAACGTGTCTGCTAAATTCTACAAAAATTAAATTAGATTTGCAAATCATCGTTTTATCAAATTCAATAGAGTTTTTCAAAATCCACCAATTATTTCATGAATATTGAATTTTTCAAAATTTTAGTTTTCGAATTGTGTAATAATCGAGCAAAAAAATTAAAAAAATATATAAAAAGTGGCGACGAATTTCTACAAAAATAAATTAGATTTGCAAATCATCGTTTTATCAAACTAAATGGAGATTTTGAAAATTCACCAATTATTTCGTGAATTGTGAATTTTTGAAAATTTTAGATTTCGAATTGTGTAATACTCGAGTTAAAAATTTAAAAAAATATATAAAACGTGTAGACGAATTTCTACAAAAAATAAATTAAATTTGCAAATCATCGTTTTATCAAAGTAAATAGAGATTTTAAAAATTCACCAATTATTTCGTGAATTGTGAATTTTTGAAAATTTTAGATTTCGAATTGTGTAATACTCGAGTTAAAAATTTAAAAAAATATATAAAACGTGTCGACGAATTTCTACAAAAAATAAATTAAATTTGCAAATCATCGTTTTATCAAACTAAATAGAGTTTTTGAAAATTCACCAATTATTTCGTGAGTTTCGAATTTTTGAAAATTTTTTTCGACGAATTTCTACAAAAATTAAATTAGATTTGCAAATCATCGTTTTATCAAAGTAAATGGAGATTTTCAAAATTCACCAATAATTTCGCGAATTGTGAATTTTTGAAAATTTTAGATCTCGAATTGTTTAATACTCGAGTTAAAAATAAAAAAAAAAATATAAAACGGGTCTACTAAATTCTACAAAAATTAAATTAGATTTGCAAATCATCGTTTTATTAAACTAAATAGAGTTTTTCAAAATCCACCAATTATTTCGTGAGTATTGAATTTTTGAAAATTTTAGTTTTTGAATTGGGTAATACTCGAACAAAAAAAAATAAAAAAAATATGTAAAACGTATCGACGAATTTCTACAAAAAATAAATTAGATTTGCAAATCATCGTTTTATCAAACTAAATGGAGATTTTGAAAATTCACCAATTATTTCGCGAATTGTGAATTTTTGAAAATTTTAGATCTCGAATTGTGTAATACTTGAGTTAAAAATTTAAAAAAATATATAAAAATTCTACAAAAATTAAATTAGATTTGCAAATCATCGTTTTATCAAAATAAATAGAGTTTTTGAAAATCCACCAATTATTTCGTGAGTTTTGAATTTTTGAAAATTTTATTTTTCGAATTGGGTAATACTCGTACAAAAAAAATAAAAAAAATATATAAAACGTGGCGACGAATTTTTACAAAAAATAAATTAAATTTGCAAATCATCGTTTTATCAAACTAGTGTTTTTCGATCAAACGCAGACCTTAATACTTTACGCAAACGAATAAATTGATAAAAATTCACACTCGCAATTTCCTTATCGGCGTCGAAAAGTAAATAAAACGCGCATCTGTTTGTTTACTACACAATTACAATTGTGTAACAGACCGACAATAACTCGTATCACACCCCAGCGTCGTGGTCGGAATATTATGCATTAACGAATCAATATTGACAAACGGAATGTTTCCTTCCGACGGAAAAATTAAAGCCACTTACGCGTTTCGAAAATTTCCTAGTGGAACGGTTTCTAATAAAACCCCGACGGGCGAGAAAAGAAGCCAGTCCTTCGAAGAGTTCACCAACGGTAACAATAACAGTCGCAAAATGGCTAGAAATTTGGCTGAGGCTAACAACGAAGAGGTGGCCGAGTTCTTGGGCTCGTTCGATAATATCCTGTTCGATTGTGATGGTGAGTATATTGTGAAGATGATGGTTGCGACCGTTACTAGTCCATTGTCAGTTAACATCGATTTAAACAACTTTCGACGTTTTTTTACTGCTATTTATTTATTGCATAATACAGACAAACACAATGTTTCAATATGTATTATTAAAAATATTGACACAACTATAGTTTCGACCTTTGCAGGTCATTATCAAGTCATTATACAACACTTGATTGATTGGTGTATCAATAATCAATAAAGCTCTTCCAGAAAATTATTTTATTGTTTCGTTATTTAGATACCGCCATCAACTTTATTCTTCTAAAAACGGACTTGGATTTTTTATTTCATTTTTGAGTAGGTTTTCACCTCACAAAACTAACTATGTGTCACACTTGTCACCAAATTGTTTTCTGTAGGAGTTATTTGATTTTTTTTTGTAATTTAAGAGTAGGCTTTGACCTTGAAACAACAAAATGTGCCTTAATCAACAATAATTGTTGATTAATTGTGTCAAAAAACATAGTAAGTGTTTTATTCAGTGATTCTATAATGTTATAAGTGTTTTATTTATAATTTCAAAATGTATCACGAAGTAAACGCCTCCAGTGTCAATCGATTCTATAATGTATTACCAAGTAGTAACGGTCGCAACCATCACCATGAATAATTGTTTTCCTAGTTTTGACATCATTACTTAAATTAGTCTCAGTGCCCTTTTAAAAATGTACTTTTCCAACGAAGAAGAACGCGGTGTTTTTAACAATAATGATTTTTTTTTTAGGTGTTCTCATGTTGGGCGAGAAATTAATTCCCGGCGTAAAGGAGTCGATAGACTGCCTGAGGAACAAAAAGATGAAGCTGATCACCAACAACTCATTCCGTACGACGAACGATTGGGATGAAATCTTTGAAGAGCTCAATCTGGACTTCACCAGCGACGACGTCATTTTCCCAACTAAAGCCGTGATTGGTTACTTGAAGGCCAAGAAGTTCGAGAAGAAGGCGTTCGTGCTCGGCCACCCCGCCATCTCCAAAGAGCTGGAGGAGCACGGCATCCAAGTGTATGATTATAAATACGTAAGTTTAAATTTCATCATAACACCAACTTACGGCTATAAAGAAAACGAGTATTAACCCTTTCAGCCCTGAATTTTTAAATTTCAAAAAAACAAATTATTGATGGGGAGCTTCTTAAGACCCTAAATACCAAATTTGAACTCATTTGATTAATTAGTATAGGAATTAATTTGTTGAAGTGACATCTAGTGATAAACAGCAAAAATATCGATTGTCATAGTAAGTAGAGACATGTAAATGTTGCGGTGGCAATTGCCACCACCAGGGCCGAAAGGGTTAATTGATTCATGTTTGAGGCGTTAAATTCGTGATACATTTTGGAACTTTAAATAAAACAGTTTCTTTGATAATATAATTTTCTATAAGTTTGAAAAATAAAGAGAAACTGTTTTATTAAAAAAAAAACGAGTATTCTTCCATGGCCTTCTCTGCCGAACTTTCACTAAACCGCGTTACATTGAAGTGGAATCTTCACGACTAGTTTTTCATCTTGAGAACGCCTACTGACATCTATTTTATAGTCCTGTGTTTCGAATATTCAATTAATCATGGGACAATGTAAATCTTTCTAACAATAATTCTATGAAGATGATGGTTACGACCGTTACTATGCGGTAGTCAATTGTCAGGTAACTTTCAATTAAACAACATTCGACGTTTTTACTTTCTCCGTTACGATACGAGAAAGTATTGTGATCGTGATTTTTTTTAAAACATTTTTTTTTACGGAAATATCCGTTTTGGGGTCCCTAGATGACATTTCAACAATTTCTGGGAAATTTTTACTTTCTCCTTTACGAAGTACCAGAAAGTATTGTGATCGTGATTTTTTTTTCAAAAATTTTTTTTACGGAAATATCCGTTTTGGGGTCCCTAGATGCCATTTCAACAATTTCTGGGAAATTTTTACTTTCTCCTTTACGAAGTACCAGAAAGTATTGTGATCGTGATTTTTTTTTCAAAAATTTTTTTTACGGAAATATCCGTTTTGGGGTCCCTAGATGCCATTTCAACAATTTCTGGGAAATTTTTACTTTCTCCTTTACGAAGTACCAGAAAGTATTGTGATTGTGATTTTTTTTTCAAAAATTTTTTTTTACGGAAATATCCGTTTTGGGGTCCCTAGATGCCATTTCAACAATTTCTGGGAAATTTTTACTTTCTCCTTTACGAAGTACCAGAAAGTATTGTGATTGTGATTTTTTTTTCAAAAATTTTGTTTTACGGAAATCCGTTTTGGGGTCCCTTGATGCCATTTCAACAATTTCTGGGAAATTTTTACTTTCTCCGTTACGAAGTACGAGAAAGTATTGTGATCGTGATTTTTTTTTCAAAATTTTTTTTTGCGGAAATATTCGTTTTGGGGTTCCTAGATACCATTTCAACAATTTCTGGAATTTTTTTTATGTCTGTGTGTGTGTCTGTCCGTGTGTGTGTGTGTGTGTGTGTGTGTGTCTGTGCGCGCTGTATCTCAAAAACTAATAGAGCAATTGATGTGAAACTTTGAATATACGTCTTATTTAATAATCCGAAGAACTGAAAAGCTTTTGGTAAAATTTCGTACACCGGAAGTGGACGTTTGCCTTAACTGTTTTTTGTTTTTTGCCAATATTTTCTTAAATATGAAAAATATCAGAAAAACATTTAAACAAACATTGAAGACAACAAATAAATGAACATCTTTTGCTTAAAAATATTTTTCATAAAATCATTTTTATTAGAGAAAAAAATGTATCAATTTTTTTATAATTATAAAACGATAATAGTTACAGCAAATTTATATTAATAATAATTGTAGAGAATGCTAAAATGAACAACTTATAAGGAATAAGTTTTTTTCGAAATCCGTTTAGTTTTTGAGTAAACTGAGTTTTTGAATTTGAAGTATAATTTTTCCATCTTTCATAATTTTGACGTTTTAAACGTCAGTTTCATCCGAGTTTAACAACGCTCGATGTGATTTCAATTGAAAATAAACCATGAAAACGTAAATATAAATGGCTATGATACCATCAAGTCGGAGAAAGTAACATGATGGCCACTTCACCATTTTTTGTTTCTTTTGCCATTATTCTAGAGTTTCGGGTCGTATCTTATTTTGAGCTTGTGATATTTTTGGGGCAAATTATTTCTAGACCAGAATTTTTATGTATTTTAGATTTTTTGCCTGTTTCTTGTATTTTTTTTTCCTAAAATTCTTGATTTCTTTTCATAAATATTCTTTATTATGGTCCCAATTTTAAAATGATCTGTTGAAATTTTCAATTTTTTTGGTCAGCATTTTTATTTTTAAGCTCGTGCTTTGGTCTAAATTTTCGATTTTTTGCCACAATTGTTGAATTTTGACTTGTATTTTGGATTTTTTGATCTAAATTTTTGATTTTATGTCCTAAGGTTTCTTTATTTGGCCAAATTTTTTAACTTTTTGGTCTGCATTTTTTATTTTTAGGCCCGTGTTTTCGATTTGTTGGTCTAAATTTTTGATTTTTTGCCACAATTGTTGTATTTTGACTTGTATTTTGGATTTTTTGGTCTAAATTTTTGATTTTCTGTCCTAGGGTTTCTTTATTTGGCCAAATTTTTTAACATTTTGGTCTGCATTTTTTATATTTAGGCCCGTGTTTTCGATTTTTTGGTCTGAATTTTCGATTTTTTGCCACAATTGTTGAATTTTGACTTGTATTTTGGATTTTTTGGTCTAAATTTTTGATTTTCTGTCCTAAGGTTTTTTTATTTGGCCAGATTTTTTAACTTTTTGGTCTGCAATTTTTAGTTTTAGGCCCGTGTTTTCGATTTTTTGGTCTAAATTTTCGATTTTTTGCCACAATTGTTGAATTTTGACTTGTATTTTGGATTTTTTGGTCTAAATTTTTGATTTTCTGTCCTAAGGTTTCTTTATTTGGCCAAATTTTTTAACTTTTTGGTCTGCATATTTTATTTTTAAGCCCGTGTTTTCGATTTTTTGGTCTAAATTTTCGTTTTTTTTGCCACAATTGTTGAATTTTGACCTGTATTTTCCTTTACTTGAATTTTTTTATTTGCAATTTTTTTATCTCTGGCCTGTAACTTTGTTTTCTATTCCAAATTTTTAATTTTTGACCTAAATATTCTTTATTTTCGCCTAAATTTTCGAATTGTGTGTTTTTGGTCCGAATTTTTGATATTTAGGTCCTAATTGTTGGCTTTTTTGTGTTATACTCGTATTTTAAATTTTCTAATCTGAATTATTGTTTTTTTTGCTGGTATTTTCTAGTTTTTTTTATTTTTTGCCCTTTACTTTAGATTTTTAACCAGAATTATTGTTTTTTATTTTAATTTTTTTTGCATTCTTTTCGAGTTTCTGGTCGAAAACTTATTTTGAGCCAACGAGTTATTTTTGGGGCCAGCTAATTATTTTTTTCTTTTACTTGAATTTACAATAATTTGGTCTGCATATTTTTGATCCATATTTTAGATCTTTACCTGTGTTTTCGCCTCAATTTATTCAACATTTTTGATTATTTCGCCTAAATAATCTACATTTCAGATGTGTTTGTTGAAATTTTCGATTTTTTAGTTTGCGTTTTTTTTTATGTTTAGGCCATAGTTTTCGATATTTGGATTTTTCTGGGCCTATATTTTAGTTTTATTGTTTAATTATTGATTTCAGCGAATTTTTGATTGGCGAATATTTTAGTTTTTTAACCTGAAGCAGCGATTTTTTATTTTTTGTCAGTATTTTGAAGGTCTAATCGTCAATTTGGAGAAAGTAACATGATGGCCACATCACCATTTTTATAACAAAATACTGAGCAGTTAAATATTGACAAAAAAATAAATAATAAATGTTTAAAATGGATAAATTCAAAAAACAAAATATAGCCTGAATATAAATATTCAACCTGTTCGTTAATCTGCAAGCAAAAAATTCAGTCTTACTAAGACTATAAACAAATTGTTTATAGTCTTAGTAAGACTTAATTTTGTTTGCAGAGTTACGAACAGGTTGAATATTTATATTCAGACTATATTTCGTTTTTTGAATTTATTTAATACTTTCTGCAACAAGTAAGGTTGTTTCTATTTTTTTTTTTGTTTAAAATGGAGACCTTCAACAGCCTGACATCCCTATCGAATGCATGCTACTCTTAATCCAATTTATACGATTTAGAAACTTTTCCATAAAATGCACTTTGTTGATATCAAAGTGTATTTCATTAAAAAGTTCCTGAATCTAAAATGTGTCACAAAGTAATAGCTTCCACCATCAATCATATTTTACGATTTAGTTTGAAATATTTGCATTTGCAAATTAAATTATTTAAAACTATTATAGAGCATCATATTTTATAGTCTATTGTTTATTTTACACTCTGTGGCGTAAATATTTACTTTACGTCCGCAAATTGAGAATTTAGGACTTATAGTAAAGAAAAAAAGATAATCGTTTCTTTTGTAATAACGACTTAGGACTTATAGTAAAAAAAAAACGATTATTGTTTCTTGTGTAATAACAAAATGATTTATGTTAATCAACATGAGTTAAACCTTTGTTAGTCTGTAGGCGTTTTCTAGCCTTGGCACTTACCTCACGTCCTTGAGGAAGGCGCAAATTTTCACACAAAATTACCTTTCAGAATTCCACGATAGCGTGTCTCAATTTCCCTCGCCCTAACACTATACCTGTCTTGTAACACGAAGCTGACTACTGTAAATATTTCCCAATAAATTTAAAATAACACATTTTTTGCTATTTATTGCTCCAATATTAATGTGATACTTTCTATTGCAATAGAAAAAAAAATTATATTGCAAAATTATTCAAAATCCGGGTGCTCATCGGCATTCAGGGGATGTTGAAAGTGAGAGGTGTGTGTTGTGTAAAATTAGCATTACATTTTTTCCCCATAAAAGCACTTGGCATTTACACCTCGCGCTAATAAATCTGTAGAAATTTGCGTGTAATCCCCGAGAATTTTAGATCGTTTAGATTAATTTGTGCGGATTGAAAGGTGTAATTAAATTACCTAAGCTTCAGTAATCTTAATTTTCTTATAATTACTCCGGAGATGTTAATAGAGTTATTAACGGCATTAACATTTTTAGATGCCAAAAAGTATTACATATGACAAATCTTATTTACAGAAATGGTAAATAATGACAGTACATAGACAATAAGGAATAGATTTAGACCATGTCTAAAAACTATTATTTTTTTGGTTATTTTTTAGTATTTAATATTTAAAAAAATGTTAATTCTTCCTAAAACAGAAATCTCCGACATTATAAAACATCCTGTGTAATAAATAAGGCCCTTGTTTTTTTTATTGAATCAATTTAATTAAGACAAATTCTATTATTTGATGTATAATTTAAACTATTCATTTTCCAATGATAGGAACGTAATATATGCAGCACAGTATTCACGTCTGCAGGGAGATACCAGTTGGTTGCATATAGTGAGAGTCTGCAGATTGTTAATATTTCTAATAGTAAATCACTTTTCCTCACTGTATTAATATATTAATAGTTGAATGTCCTTGGATCATTATTAATGTAGAAACGTATTGCACGTGTTATTTGATGTAATTTAAACTGCGTTACGAACAATGGGGACGTAATATATGCAGCACAGTATTCACGTCTGCAGGCAGAGACCAGTTCGTTGCATACTGCATTGTTATTATTGGTAATGGCAAATTACTTTTCCTTGCAGTTTCTCGGAAACCCTTTGCACTCGTATTTATTGGCGACAAAACGTATTTTGGAGACTATAAACAAAGGGTTAATATATTAGATAATTGAAAGTCCTAATTAATAATATACAAACAAGTTCCACGCATAAAACTTATAATTTGCCTAATTTGTGTAACGGTAAATCAATAAGTCGGTGAAGGAGATTATGATTATAACTTAACTTTGAACCCTGCAAATCATTTGCTTTACAAAAAAATATGATACAAGCGAAATAACCTTGAATCAATTATTTTGAATTAAAAAGAAAGGTTTGCCATGATATCATAATGGCGGACGTTTTAGTAAAGAATTAAATTACTTCCTGTGCCAAATTTAATTTAAAACGCGATGGCAAACATGACAAATTAATTTTAAGAATTAATAACGTGAATTCTACCGTAATTTACAGAAAAATCTCATAATCCATAAGCCGTACAAAAATTTCAATAGCATTTTCGAAATCCCCGCACAAAAATACACACCATTGTGAAAACGCGAGTTCGATCCGTCTTTAAATAACCGAGCTGTAACCGAAAATTCCATTTGACCTACTGACGGAGGGAACTCCGCGTCTGGAATGCGGGATTATGTAAGTCTGATGTGACTGGGTCACGGGGATACCCCAAGGTCGGCGCATTCCAGACCGGCGGCCATCATGGATGAAGACGGATCAGTTGCGCATGCGCGCAATGTAAGAACCGTGTATGGAACCGTGCTATCCAACGCGGCCGACCGTAAAGGGTTGAATTAATGTGTGAAAGGGTTGATTGATAAAGAAATTATACCGTGTGATCGATTCACCACGGAACATTGCGAGTTAACATGGGAAAATTGTTTCTTCTAGATTGCTGCCCTCGTAACCCTAACCTAAAAGGAATCCAATACCACCATTGGATAGATTATTTTAATGGTACCTCACAATTATATATTAATATTGTTATACCATCTGTAAAGGTGAACTTATAGTGAACAGTTCGTGATTAGCTCACAAACAAATCTCGAACACCCTGCGTTCAGTACGCGAGCAGTTGCACGAACACTTCTAGATGAAATTAATTTTCGTTGAACGTTGTTCGCCAAGAAGTTCGCTCAGTGTTCCAGTTTTCCAGCATCAGTACGTTTTCATCCGTCCACTCCATAATTTTTCGATTTAAAAACAGTTTCGCCGTCAACACCTGACTGACATTTGGCGAACGTACCCTTTAAAGTTACCGACGAACTCGAGACGAACATGGTAAAATCCGTTAATGTTACGCGACAACATTGGGCGGACAGGCTATTGGGTGATCGCGAGCGCACCTTAAGAAGCCTCAAAAGTAAATACATTTATTCAAAATAATCATGTTACCTTCGCTTTATTCATGTACGTTATTAAAATCTCGTTCATCTTATTGACGTTTATTTCGATGTCAATTTATTTGCAATGAATAATAATTATTCTAACAGAGAAAGGGTTTTTATGGTAGAAACCTGACGACGATTTTTGTTTTTTCGTTCTCTCGTCGCCGCCGCGACCGTAATAATTTCATTTGGTTATTATCTGTAACCTGGCAACGATTTCATATCCGTACACTTAACCGAAAAATAGCTTACATCCGTACAGTTTATTGTTAGGGAATTAATCGATCCTCACGGTAGTAGAAACAATAACGTTAATTCACAATTGTGAGATATCGTATGAAGCACAATAAATTAATCTCTCCAACGGTGGCACTGGATTCCTTTTATTTTAAATAGGGGAGCAGCAATCTAGAAAAATCAGTTTTCCCATGTTAATTTGCTATGTGTTGTAAATGTAGGTTCAAACTGATTGAAAATGGTATTTTACTTCGTGAATGTATGAACTGCATTTTCTGGTAAATTCCTCCAATTAAACAACTAGGTGATTTAATTAATGAATGATAACAACTAACCGAAGTGTTACCCTCCAATTTGAATTAAATGTGGTGGTCTTTATCCTGGCGAGGATAACAGAGAGAGTGATGGAAGGGAAAGGGAGTGTGTTTGCGGTATTTCTGGACTTGAAAGCGGTGTATGATTCGGTATCGAGGGGCTATATGGTAGAGTGTTTGAGGAGAAAGCGGGTGAGTGACGGAGTGATAGATTGGGTAAGAGGCGTGTATGAGGAAACATGGGTGGGAGAGGTTTAGGACGTAGAAAGGATTGAGACAGGGGTGTCCTCTGAGCCCGGTGCTGTTCAATCTACATATTAGTGAGTTAGAAGAGGTGTTGAGGAAAGGACAGGAGGGGGGTTGGTGATTGGAAAGTGCGTATGCGGATGATATAGTGTTGATGGCGAGAGATTGGGAGGGAATAAAAGGCATGTTGAAAAGGGTGGAGAGATGTATGCACAAGAGAGGACTGTGTGTGAATGTGGAGAAAACGAAATAGATGAGGTTCAGGAATAAAGGGAGAGTGAAAGGGGGAGGTGGTTGAGAGGGTGATTAGGAGTTATTTGGGTTTAAAATAACTCCGTAAGTAAATGTTAATTTCCCAACAACAACAAATCCTATTTTATTGTTTATTATTAAACCATTAATACCTCTGTAAATTACAATTTGAATCATTAAAATCAATTTACCCATTAAAAAAATTGCTGCGGCAATATTTATTATTGCAGGATTTTTACAGCACTTTTATTTCAAAAGATTAAAGGATTATATGTTTGTCGGTGATTTAATGCTTAAATTATCAAAATCATCGCTTAGAATTGCTATTTAGAAGCTTTTAAACATTTTACGTTCGGATTTCCGCCCGTCGTCGCCATCTATTAGGCGGAGGCTGAACTGCTAAGTGATGTTTTTGAACAGCGCCAAAATGCTCGAACTTTATACCTATTGTCAAAATGTCAATATTCAGCAATGCGCTGTACACGAAACGATAGACGATTTAATTCCGAATCGAATGGTGTATAAAATAGCTGAGGAAATTTAGCGGTTTTCCTGTAATTTGCGAATGAAAATTAAGCACGACACACTTACCGACATTTACAGTTCACTGTAACATAAAAATTCAATAAAGAAGAATTTGCTATATTCTTCAATCAAATACGGGTTACAATACTTATTCCTGATTAATCATTCAACTATTTATATTGTTAATGCATTACAATAAGAGAAATATACGAGAAATCATAATCTAAGTAGAGGGCTCCACCTGTTATCGTGGGGATAAACTACTTAATGATTTGTAGATGTAATAATTGTTGTAATAATAAAAGAATATTTAAAAACTTAAAAAGAATGTTGTCTCATGATTAAATAAACTCACTTGTGAATATTTACGTACTTAAATTGCAGAAACAATATTTTATAATATACACGCCTAATACCAAGCAACCCGATATACGCATAACTCTAATTAATTTATTATTAAAAACTTCTAATTTTATACATCACAGGGACATAACCATAAGTTTAATCCTTAGTAGAGCTTCAAAAATAGTGCGAATATTTAAGTTTTAAATTGCGCAAACAATGGTATTATATAAACGCCTACTTACAGGCAACCCAACATACTATAACTAATATTAATTTATTATTAAAAACATCAAATTTTAAACATAATACGGGCACAAGTATGAGTGTAGTCCTTGGTAATGCTTTATAAATATTACACTTATGATTTTGTCCTTGTTACGTTTATAATTGGAAGTTTTAAATAATAAATCATTATTAGTTACACGTGTGTTGGGTTGCTAGTAAGTAGGCGTTTATATAATATAATTATTTCTGCAATTTAAATACTTAAATATTGCCACTATTTTTGAAGCTTTACTAAGGATTATACGTATGGTTTTGTCCCTGTCACGTTTAGAATTGGAAGTTTTAAATAATAAATTAATATTAGGTATGGGTGTATTGCGTTGTCTGTAACTTGGCGTTTATGTAATATAATTATTTCTGCAATTTAAATACTTAAATATTCGCACTATTTTGAAGTTTTACTGAGGATTACACTTATGGTTTTGTCACTGCCAGGTTTAAAATTGGAAGTTTTTAATAATAAATTAATAGTACTTATGCGTATATCGGGTTGCCGGTGATTAGGCGGATATATTATAATGTATTGTTTCTGCAATTTAAATTCGAAAATATTTACAAGTAAATTTATTTTATTATAAGATAACATTCTTCTTAAGTTTTTAAATATTCTTTCATTATTAAAACAATTATTAAATCCACAAATGAAAACGTAGTTTAGCCCCACGATAACAGAGGGTACCCTCTAGAAAGATTAGGATTCCTCATATATTTCTCTTATTCTGGTACAGTAATGATATCAAAAGTTGAATGAATAATCAATTATAAGTATTGGGACCCATATTTCATTCAAGAATATAGCAAATTGTTGTGCATTAAGGTTTTAAGTTACAGTGAACTGTAAATGTCGGTAAGTGTGTCGTGCTTAATTTTCATTCGCAAATTACAAGAAAACCGCTAAATTGCCTCAGCTATTTTATATACCATTCGATTCGGAATTAAATCGTCTATCGTTTCGTGTACAGCGCATTGCTGAATATTAACATTTTGATTATAGGTATAAAGTTCGAGCATTTTGGCGCTGTTCAAAAACATCACTTAGTAGTTCGGCCATCGGCGAATAGATGGCGACGAGGCGTGGAAATTCGAACGTAAAATGTTTAAAAGCTTTTAAATAGTAATTCTGAGGGATAATTTTGATAATTTTAAAGTTAAATCACCTAATAACTTGTAACCCTTTAATCTTTTTCAAATAAACGTGCCGTAAAAATCCCGGAACAATAAGTTATGTCGTCGCAATTCTACATTCATTTAAATGATTTAAACGGTAACTTATAGAGGGATTAAAGGTTTAATAATAAACAATGAAATAAGGTTTGTTGAATTTAAGAAAAATCATCCAATTTGGTAGAAAAGTCGCTGAGTTATGTGCGAAAAACCTCAAAATGCAGACCCATTACTTGGTGCCAAATCGTCGTAGGAACTTTAGTCCTGCATAGGGAATTGATCAAATTTTAAAGCCTTTATGTTGGATCGAGTCGACAATTTTTTTCCAACTTCGTACACATCGTCAACGTTGGACATGGTTTACTGCAAAAATTTTTTTTTCACAGGGTTGTTAGAGGGGGGCGGAAGGGTTTACGCTTAAGTTCGCATAATAATAATAATTTTGACGTTTTAAACGTCAATTTCATCCGAGTCTACAAAACGCTCGGTGTAACTTTAAAATATGATTTAAATTGAAAATAAACCATGAAAGTGTAATTATAAATAACTATGATACTTCGGAGAAAGTAACATGATGGCCGCCACATCACCATTTTTAATCACTATTATTTATTATAAATAGTGGTAAAAAAACATCGAAAGTTGTATAATTCAAAGTTACCTATTCTATTGATTGTTTCCAGTGTCCGAGAATGAAAGATATTTCTGAAGTCCACGATAACGTTAAAGATGATCCCAGCGTCGGTGCAGTTATAGTCGATCTCGATTTTGATTTGACCTATATGAAACTGATGAAGGCTGGAACGATATTGAAGAGGACAGACGTGCACTTCATTTTCTGCGCAACCGACAAAACCGCTCCTATTGGTGATAATTTAAAGATAATTGGTAAGTTGTGACTATTTTATAGAAAGCGTGACAAAAATTGTATCATCTTCGATCAGTTTGATTGTTTTTATGTTTAATATCAATAAAGGCAAGTTATGTTAGATTTATTGTCGCTCTTATAGGTTCATATTTTATTGGCGAGACGCTGGAGATGATTTCTGGTAGGAAACCGGTGATTCTGGGAAAGCCCAGCTGCATGTACAACAATTTCGTCAAAAAATTTTACGACTACAATCCCGAGAGGACTCTCTTCGTTGGAGACTCGTAAGTAAAATTTAATTCTTTTTGTTCTACCGGTTTCATTAAGCGAAATTTTAAAATCAGTGACAAAAATTTCTAATTCTAATTTCTTTCAGATTGTTAACAGATATGCTGTTTGCGTCGAGGTGCGGCTACAAAAAATTGCTGGTCCTTTCTGGAACGACCAGCTACGAAGGCATGATGGCCTGCCCGAAAGAATTTGCACCGAAATGGTATTTAAATAGTCTTAGCGATCTCCACAGTCTTCTCAACTGAAATTTTCATGCAACACCAGCCTTAAAAGACTACAAAACGTCTTTTTATTGCGTAGTTTTTGTAAGACTCATGTTGTAACATTTTCCTTTTACAGTTATTCAAAGAATTTGTGTTTTATTTATTAAATTATGTATTTATTATTTTAGTAATAAATTATTGGTTATTTGCAAATATATTTTTTGTATTTAAATTTAACCCTTCAGTTTTGTACAGTGGCGCACACAGGATGTAATTTTGTGCAAATTTATTAGATGAATATTACCATTTATTTAAAAAAATGTGATGTGGCCATCATGTTACTTTCTCCGAATTGATGGTAGCAATTTTTAATTGAATAATTTATATTATATCTGGAGAGTGGTGAGTCGACCCTATAGTGGTGGGTGGGCCCTATCCTAAAATCCAACCAGTTGAACTGAAAATAATGGAATCTTAGGCAAAAATTGAGGAATTCCAAAAAATATTTTTTACTTTCTCCGTTACGAAGTACGAGAAAGCATTGTTATCGAGATTTTTTTTTCAAAAATTTTTTTTACGGATATATCCGTTTTGGGGTCCCTAGATGCCATTCCAACAATTTCTGGAAAAAATGGCGATGTGACCATCATGCTACTTTCTCCGACTTGATGGTATCATTTATATTTACGCTTTCATGGTTTATTTTCTATTTAAATCATATTTTAAATGTACATCGAGCGTTTTGTAGAATCGAAGAAATTGACGTTTAAAACGTCAAAATTATTAAAGATGAAAATGGTCAGTTTACTCAAAAACCAAAGAGATTGTGAAAGAAACTTATTCTTTATAAGTTTGTCATTTTAGTATGCTCTACAATTATTATTAACATAAATTTGCTGTAACTGTTACCGTTTCATAATTATAAACCAAAAATGAAAAAAACAAATTTCTCGATAGCAATGATTTTACAAAAAATATTTTCAAACAAGACTTGTTCACTTTTTTGTTGTGTTCAATATTTGTTTAAATGTTTTTGTGATATTTTTCATATTTAAAAAAATATTGGAAGAAAACAAAAAGCCCATTTCCGGTGTACGAAATTTTACCGAAAGCTTTTCAGTTCTTCGGATTATCAAATAAGACTTATGTTCAAAGTCTCATATGATTTGCTCAATTTGACCAGTTTTTTCCAAAGTAATTTAAGGTCATATAGACCGATCATAATGAAAATAAAATCCAAAAGTTTTTTAATTGGTTTTATAAACATTATTTTTTTACTGACGAAAGAGTGGATGAAAAATTCTGAAAAAATTTATGAAAATACTCCACCCTATTAACCATTTGACCAATTTTTTCCAAGGTCATTCAAGGTTATTTCGACACTGAAAAAAATTCAAAAGATTTTAAACATAACTTTTTAAATCGATTTTTTAATCATTATTTTTATACTGACGAACAAGTGGATGAAAAATTCAGAAAAAATTCATGAAAATAGTCCACCCAATTAACCATTTGACCAATTTTTTCCAAGGTCATTCAACATAACTTTTTAAATTGATTTTTAATCATTATTTTTATAGTGGCCAACGAGTGGATGAAAAATTTTGAAAAAATCATTAAAATAGTCCACCCAATTACCCATTTGACCAATTTTTCCCAAAGTCATCATTTAGGTACTGGAAAAATTCCAAAAGTTTGTAAATCGATTTTTTTTAAATTATTTTTTTACTGACGAAGGAGTGGATGAAAAACTTTGAAAAAAATCATGGAAATAGTCTACCCAATTTCCCATTTGACCGATTTTTTTCAAGGTCATTCTAGGCCATTTAGACACTAAAATATTCCAAAAGTTTTTGAAATCGATTTTTTAAACAATATTTTTTTACTGACGAACGAGTGGATGAAAAATTCTGAAAAAAATAGAAAATAGTCCATACAATTACATATTTGATCCTTTTTTCCAAGGTCATTTAAACCCTAAAAAAATTCCAAAAGTTTTTTAATCGGTTTTTTAAACACTTCTTTTACACTGACGAACAAGTTGATGAAAAATTCTGAAAAATTTCATAAAAACAGTCCACCCAATTACCGATTTAAACGCTTACGAAGTTCCTTTATTTAATTATTTATTTACTTTTATTACTTTATTTATTTATAAAAAAATACGATTTTTTGTTTTGATTTAAAAAAGAAATGAGATTTTGGCAATTTGCGTTGATTTAAGGTGGAAATTTTCCAATGATTTTTAAAAATGTGTTAAATTCGCTACATGTTCACGTTTAAATCATCAAATCTAAGAACGCGTTCAGCAGTTACGTAATTAAAAAAAAAATTGTTTTGACTTGAAAATTTGCGTTTTTTGACAATTTGAATTTTTGGCAATTTGCGTTGATTTAAGATGGAAATTTTACGATGATTTTTCGAAACGTATTAAATTCGCTACATTTTCACGATTAAATCATCAAAATCTGACAACGCGTTCAACAGTTACATAATTTTTAAAAAATACGATTTCTTGTTTTGACTTAAAAATTTCCGATTTTGGCAATTTGCATTGATTTAAGGGGGAAATTTTCCAATAACTTTTGAAAAAGTGATAAATTCGCTATAATTTCAAATTTAAAAAATCAAAATACAACAACGCGTTCAACAGTTATATGATTAAAAAAAAAATACGATGTTTTAGTTTTGATTTTTGACAATTTACATTGATTTAAGATGAACATTTTGCTACATTTTCACGTTTAAATAATCAAAATCTCACAATGCGTTTAGCAGTTACCTAATTAATTTTTTTTTCGATCGACAGTTTTGTTTGATTTTTGTTTTGATTTAATAATTTGCGATTTTGGCAATTGATTTAAGATAAAAAATTTCTAATAATTTTTTTAAATGTGTTAAATTTGCTACATTTTCACGTTTAAATAATCAAAATCTAACAACGCGTTCAGCAGTTATGTAATTAAAAAAATGGTGATGTGGTCATCATGTTCCTTTCTCCGACTTGATGGTATCATTTATATTTACGCTTGAATAGTTTATTTTCAATTTAAATAATATTTTAGATGTACATCGAATGTTTCGTAGGCTCGGATAAAACTGACGTTTAAAACGTCAAAATTATGAAAGGTGGAAAAATTTACTCAAAAACTAAGGGTTTTCGAAAAAAACTTATTCTTTATAAGTTGTTCATTTTAGCATTCTCTATAATTATTATTAATATAAATTTGCTGTAACTATTATCGTTTTATAATTATAAACCGAAAATTGAAAAAAAAAAAAATTTTTTTCTCGAATAAAAATGATTTTATGAAAAATATTTTCAAGCAAAAGATGTTCATTTCTTTGTTGTCTTTAAAGTTTGTTTAAATGTTTTTGTGATATTTTTCATATTTAAGAAAATATAGGCAGAAAACAAAAAACAGTTAAGGTAAACGCCCACTTCCGGTGTACGAAATTTCACCAAAAGCTTTTCAGTTTTTCAGATTATCAAATAAGACGGATGTTCAAAGTTTCATATCAATTGCTCTATTAGTTTTTGAGATACAGTGGAACAGACAGACACACACACACAGACACACACACAGACACACACAGACACAATTTTTTTTTCCAGAAATTGTCGAATTGGCATCTAGGGACCCCAAAACGGATATTTCCGTAAAAAAATTTTTTTGAAAAAAAATCACCATCACAATACTTTCTCGTACTTCGTAACGGAGAAAGTAAAAAAAATTCCAGAAATTGTTGAAATGGCATCTAGAGATCCTAAAACGGATATTTCCGTAAAAAAAATTTAAAAAAAAAATCACGATCACAATTCTTTCTCGTACTTCGTAACGGAGAAAGTAAAAATCATTTAATTTTTACGTTTTTTTTTTAAATTAAATAATTTATATTATATCTGGAGAGTGGTGAGTAGACCCTATAGTGGTGGGTGGGCTATATCCTAAAATCCAACCAGTTGAACTGAAAATAATGGAAAAATTGAGAAATTAAAAAAAAAATTTTTTTTTCTTTGCGTCTCCTGAAAATTGTTAAACCCCGTTTTGTAGGCATCTGATTGGAGGATAGGATAGGGCCCACCCACCACCCCTTGTATGAAATCTAAGTCAACTTGATCTCTGTTTGAGTTAAACGAAATCTCAGTGTCCGTGAATTGATAAGAACAAGCAGTAATTGAAATTCAAATGAACTCGAGGGTGGTGGGTGGTGGGTGGTGGGTGGGCCCTATACTATAAGTGGTAGTAAAAAATCACGATCACAATACTTTCTCGTACTTCGTAACGAAGAAAGTAAAAATCATTTAATTTTTACGTTTTTTCTTTTAATTGAATAATTTATATTATATCTGGAGAGTGGTGAGTGGACCCTATAGTGGTGAGTGGAACCTATAGTGGTGGGTGGGCTCTATCCTAAAATCCAACCAGTTGAACTGAAAATAATTGAATCTTAGGCAAAAATTGAGGAATTTAAAAAAAAAAAAAATTCTTTGCATCTCCTGAAAATTGTAAAACCTTGTTTTGTAGTCATCTGATTGGAGGGTAGGATAGGGCCCACCCACCACCCCTTGTATGAAATCAAACTCAACTTGATCTCTGTTTGAGTTAAACGAAATCTCAGTGTCCGTGAATTGATAAGAACAAGCAGTAATTGAAATTCAAATTAACTTGATGGTGGTGGGTGGGCTCTATCTTACTAGTGGTGGGTGGGCCCTATCATATAATCTACCTGTTTGAGTAAGATTAGTACAAGTTTAACCACTATTACCGACTTATCAGATTTATTATCACCCTTATCTAATTTTAGTCGTAATAATGAATATTTACAGTGCGTGGATTGCGATGTTGGCATTGCGCCGATAATGAACGGAAAAATACCGTTTTAACGGTAACTTCGCTAAAACGTGCGCGGTGAGTAAGCGATTGTTTCGATCGCAAATTTGCAAACAATCATTTTTTTTCCCGAAAGACTAATCGATGTGGAACTGCATTAGTTTCATGAACTCTTTGCCGGAACACTCTTCGTCTTTCTGGTCGCTCTTCGCGTTCTTCTTCCTCTTGGGTTTGTACAGCTCGACCTCATCCTTCACGCTGGTCGGCAGTATGGTCTGTTTCTTCTGGGATTTCTGAAATTTAAAACAAAACGTTTCTTCTAAACGTCTACTAAAGGGTTGATTTTATTTACAAAAATCTTGCTATTGATTTATTCTTAGCTTAGTCATTCGACCTTGAGATTATACACAACTATATCATCGTTAATTCATTTTAATATACACTGTGTACATAAAGTAAGGAATAAATTCGTATAAATTCAGGGCATTTTCTTTTAGAAAAATGCTCGGACACGTGTATTATTATTTTTTAACGCGCATTTTTTGAGATAAAATTCAAATATACAGGGTGTCCCAAAATCGAGATACGACCCCTAAGTTAAAATTTTCAAATGTGAACCCCCATTTTTTGTTGCATTTATGGATTCTACGTAAAATTCTGAGTATTTTTCATCTAGCATACCCCATGTCGATATTCAGCTGTTTTGGAAGAAATGGCGTTTAAAAAAGTGCAACTGGTAAAAGATAACATGGTTTCATCGAAACATTGGAATTAATAAGGAAAAACCATTTCATTAAGTAAATAATGATTTTTGCTTATTTTACCTTTTTCGGATCTTCGGGGAATCTAACACCCGGCATCACCGACATCCTTCTGGCCGCAGGCATCACCGCCATCATTCTGAAGAGATGCTCGACTTCGCCTCTCATCGCCGAGGTTGCCATCAGCTCGATGATGGCCTTCTCCCGCTTCTCGTGCACCTTCGTGCTCACGTCGTCGAAGTTGAACTCTTCAATAACTTCCATGGCCTAATAATATGATTAGTTGCAAAATTTCTAGTGGTTACTAATAATATGCACCTTGGTTAGGTATTCGGTGAGATTTTTGTTCTCCATTTCCTTCGACAGTTCGATGGCGGTGTTCAGCTCTTGTTTGGCGTCGGTTTTGTTCCTCAGCTGCATGTTGATCCTGACGATGAGGAGGGTCGCGTTCAAGATCCAAGTGTTATCGCGGATCTCCTTGGCTTCGGCGATGCACTTCCTCGCGTACACCCTCGCCAGCTCGTACTGCTTAATTTCGGTGTGGTACCGGGAGAGGTCGTGGTAAAGCCACGCCAACTCGTTCGGCTCTTTGGCGACTCTAACACGATTCTCGGCGATGGTAATCTGCTTCCTGAGATAAGGTAATATAATTATTTTGTTTAATCACCAATTACATAATCCAAGGCAATATGGTAGAAATAATAATACAAGTGAAAAGTATTTTTTAATAATAATTATCATCGAATGCAATTTTAATTTCACTGATGCCTTTTCCTTCCCTGCAATGATATGCTATTTTTTTACAAGTATTTCAAAAATTGGTTCATTCTGTATGCATTTTTAAATTTCGAAGCTAATTCCAACAGAAATCAATTTTTTACAATTTTTCTAATCACCGAATGCAATTTTAATTTCCTGCGTTCAAGTTTTGAGTGATGCCTTTTTGTTCCCAGCTATGATATGCTAATTTTTTTACAGGGATTTCAAAAATTGGTTCATTCTGTATGCATTTTTAAATTTGGAAGCTAATTCCAGCAGAGATGAATTTTTTACAATTTTTCTTATCACCGAATGCAATTTTAAGTTTTAAGTGATGCCTTTTGGTTCCCAGCTATGATATGCTAATTTTTTTACAGGGATTTCAAAAATTGGTTCATTCTGTAAGCACTTTTAAATTTCGAAGCTAATTCCAGCAGAGATTAATTTTTTACAATTTTTCTTATCACCGAATGCAATTTTAATTTCCTGCGTTCAAATTTTGAGTGATGCCTTTTTGCTCCCAGCTATGATATGCTAATTTTTTACAGGGATTTCAAAAATTGGTTCATTCTGTATGCATTTTTAAATTTCGAAGCTAATTCCAACAGAAATCAATTTTTTACAATTTTTCTAATCACCGAATGCAATTTTAATTTCCTGCGTTCAAGTTTTGAGTGATGCCTTTTTGTTCCCAGCTATGATATGCTAATTTTTTTAGAGGGATTTTAAAAATTGGTTCATTCTGTATGCATTTTTAAATTTCGAAGCTAATTCCAACAGAAATCAATTTTTTACAATTTTTCTGATCACCGAATGCAATTTTAATTTCCTGCGTTCAAGTTTTGAGTGATGCCTTTTTCTTTCCAGCTATGATATGCTAATTTTTTTACAGGGATTTCAAAAATTGGTTCATTCCGCATGCATTTTTAAATTTGGAAGCTAATTCCAGGAGAGATGAATTTTTTACAATTTTTCTTATCACTGAATGCAATTTTAATTTAATGCGTTCAAGTTTTGAGCAATTTTCTGTTCTTCAGTTCAATTTTTCGGTGATGTCTCTATCCCTAATCCTAGAGTAACTTCTAAAGTTTG
The DNA here is from genome assembly GCA_910593695.2 of Ocypus olens. NCBI lineage: Eukaryota > Metazoa > Arthropoda > Insecta > Coleoptera > Staphylinidae > Ocypus > Ocypus olens. Next base: position 46,148,403 of record OU343054.1, read on the forward strand.
AAGAATGCTATCTGAAGGTTTACTAGTTCGTACCACAGATGGCGGGAAACTAATACATGGAATTGAAAAAGAAGAAAATGCTTGCTTCGAGTTGTTTCTTCCCTTTTCTTATTGTCTTCTTCTCTTCAATATTCCGTTTCTTACACTCTGCATATTATGGGGAATGTACTTTAAAGATTGAGCAATATTTTGCAGAAGAACAACAAGCGCAACAATTCCAATAAAAACAAAACCAATGAAATTAATAAATTATCATTGTAAGAAGCGAATGTTGCCATATTTCCTCATCGTCATCCATGGCGCCATCTACTGAAATACATCAACAAAGGGTATATGAGGCAACCAGTATCCTCACTTATCCAAATTTTTTAACGACCAAGATAATAATCAAATTAACACAAGAAGTAAACTTTGAGTATTTCCTACACGCTACACTTACGTCCAATCAATGAAGACATCCTTAAACTCCTTCAAGACCGAATCCTTGCTGAGCTGCTTGGTGAGCGGATAGCCCAACATATTGTAAATCCTCTTCACCTGATCCTGCTCGATCTGGGTCTTGTTCAACCTCTTCAACTCCAAGTGCGCCCTCCCCACCAACATGTAAATCAACTTCAGGTACTCCTGCCGATCGGGGAAGAATTTCTTGTGCTTCGTCTCGCACATAATCTTCAACTTCTCGGCCAGCTCCAGGGCCATCCGCGTCTGTTTGGTCTTGATGCAGTACTCGATGCTCCTCAGCAGCACTCTGGCGTTCGACTGGACGACCTCTCGCATCCGTTCGTCCTCCTTCATCTGCCTCGAGAGCAACGTTGGAGAGAGGAGCGTCATCTCTTGGAATTTAATGAAGTAAAAAGGTCTTCGCACTCTTAGCAATTCCTTGAAACATAATGATAAACATCATACAGTCAAATCACAGCAAACTCACTTGTTTGTACGACAACGCTTTATATCCATGCTTCGTAATCGACCAAATCTTCTTCGTGCTCGTCGGATTCGGATTCTTCACGCTCTTATCATCCTTCAAATTCTTCAAGAATATCTTATCCAGGTACATGCTCTCCAGATACTTCGAGGCCATGTAGTTTTCGATGTTTGAGGTGTAGTCCTGTAAGGGTTTGTAGGGAAAGTACGGTCCCGGCGGTATCGTGTTCAGTTCCTCTTTGTGGCTGTAGACGCTGTCGAAGATTTTCAGGTTGATGTCGGATTCCGCCGCCCATGGTCCCTTGTGTTTCTTGCCCAGGGGCGAGACGGCTTCCAGGCGTTTGCCCTCGTTTTTCCTCTTCCTCCTCCTCTTCTTCTTCCGACGGGCCACGTACGGCACCGCCGACGCTCTGGCCTTCTTCCAGGCTAATATGCGGATGATTTTGAAGTGATCGCGGAGCGGCCGACCGGCTCGAGTTCCCAGACAGTTTTCGATGGCCTCGGTACACTAAAATATGACGCTAATAAAGGATGTTAAGAAGTGCAAAATTGCATTCACCGATTGGAAAAATTGTAAAAAATTTATCTCTCAAGCAATTAGCCTCAAATTTTCTAAATTCCTTCAGGATAAAACACTCTTTGAGATTCTACACAAACAATTGATACAACGGAGCAGGAAACAAAATGACAACACTCAAAACAAATTTTTGAAAAAATGCATAATTGCATTCACCGATTAGAGAAATGGTAAAAAATTCATCTCTCAAGCAATTAGCCTCAAATTATCTAAATTCCTTCAGGATAAAACACTCTTTGCGTTTCTACACAAACAATTGACACAACGGAGCAGAAAACAAAATGGCAACACTCAAAACAAATTTTTGAAAAAATGCAAAATGCATTCACCGATTGGAAAAATGGTAAAAAATTCATCTCTCAATCAATTAGCCTGAAATTTTCTACATTCCTTCAGGATAAAACACGCTTTGAGTTTCCACACAAACAATTGACACAACGGAGCAGAAAACAAAATGGCAACACTCAAAACAAATTTTTGAAAAAATGCAAAATTGCATTCACCGATTGGAAAAATTGGAAAAAATTCATCTCTCAATCAATTAGCCTGAAATTTTCTAAATTCCTTCAGAATAAAACACTCTTTGAGTTTCTACACAAACAATTGACACAGCGGAGCAGGAAACAAAATGGCAACACCCAAAACAAATTTTTGAAAAATGCAAAATTGCATTCACCGATTGGAAAAATTGTAAAAAATTAATCTCTTAAGCAATTAGCCTCAAATTTTCTAAATTCCTTCAGGATAAAACACTATTTGAGTTTCTACACAAACGATTGACATAACGGAGCAGAAAACAAAATGGCAACACTCAAGACATAATTTTGGAAAATGTAAATTGCATTCACCGATTAGAAAAATTGTAAAAAATTCATTTCTCAAGCAATTTGCCTCAAATTTTCTAAATTCCTTCAGGATAAAACACTCTTTGAGTTTCTACACAAATAATTGACATAACAGAGCAGGAAACAAAATGGCAACACTCAAAACAAATTTTTGAAAAAATGCAAAATGCATTCACCGATTGGAAAAATGGTAAAAAATTCATCTCTCAAGCAATTTGCCTCAAATTTTCTAAATTCCTTCAGGATAAAACATTCTTTAAGTTTCTGCACAAACAATTGACATAACGGACCAGGAAAGAAAATGGCAACACTCAAAACAAATTTTTGAAAAAATGCAAAATTGCATTCACCGATTAGAAAAATTGTAAAAAATTCATCTCTCAAGCAATTAGCCTCAAATTTTCTACATTCCGTTAGGATAAAACACTCTTTGAGTTTCTACACAAACAATTGACACAACGAAGCAGGAAACAAAATGGCAACACTCAAAACAAATTTTTGAAAAAATGCAAAATTGCATTCACCGATTAGAAAAATTGTAAAAAATTCATCTCTCAAGCAATTAGCCTCAAATTTTCTACATTCCGTTAGGATAAAACACTCTTTGAGTTTCTACACAAACAATTGACACAATGAAGCAGGAAACAAAATGGCAACACTCAAAACAAATTTTTGAAAAATGCAAAATTGCATTCACCGATTAGAAAAATTGTAAAAAAATTCATCCCTCAAGCAATTAGCCTCAAATTTTCCAAATTCCTTCAGGATAAAACACTCTTTGAGTTTCTATACCAACAATTGACATAACGGAGCAGGAAACAAAATTGCAACACTCAAAACAAATTTTTGGAAAAATGCAAAATTGCATTCATCGCTTGGAAAAATGGTAAAAAATTTATCTCCCAAGCAATTAGCCTCAAATTTTCTAAATTTCTTCAGAATAAAACACTCTTTGAGTTTCCATAAAAACAATTGACCTAACGGACCAGGAAACAAAATGGCAACAGTCAAAACGTAATTTTGGAAAATGTAAATTGCATTCACCGATTAGGAAAATTGTAAAAAATTCATTTCTCAAGCAATTTGCCTCAAATTTTCTAAATTCCTTCAGGATAAAACACTCTTTGAGTTTCTACACAAATAATTGACATAACAGAGCAGGAAACAAAATGGCAACACTCAAAACAAATTTTTGAAAAAATGCAAAATGCATTCACCGATTGGAAAAATGGTAAAAAATTCATCTCTCAAGCAATTTGCCTCAAATTTTCTAAATTCCTTCGGGATAAAACATTCTTTAAGTTTCTGCACAAACAATTGACATAACGGACCAGGAAAGAAAATGGCAACACTCAAAACAAATTTTTGAAAAAATGCAAAATTGCATTCACCGATTAGAAAAATTGTAAAAAATTCATCTCTCAAGCAATTAGCCTCAAATTTTCTACATTCCGTTAGGATAAAACACTCTTTGAGTTTCTACACAAACAATTGACACAACGGAGCAGGAAACAAAATGGCAGCACTCAAAACAAATTTTTGAAAAAATGCAAAATTGCATTCACAGATTGGAAAAATTGTAAAAAATTCATCCCTCAAGCAATTAGCCTCAAATTTTCTAAATTCCTTCAGGATAAAACACTCTTTGAGTTTCTATACAAACAATTGACACAACGGAGAAGGAAACAAAATGGCAACACTCAAAACAAATTTTTGAATAAATGCAAAATTGCATTTACCGATTGGAAAAATTGGAAAAAATTCATCTCTCAAGCAATTAGCCTCAAATTTTCTAAATTCCTTCAGGATAAAACACTCTTTAAGTTTCCACACAAACAATTGACACAACGGAGCAGGAAACAAAATGGCAACACTCAAAACAAATTTTTGAAAAAATGCAAAATTGCATTCATCGATTGGAAAAATTGTAAAAAATTCATCCCTCAAGCAATAAGCCTCAAATTTTCCAAATTCCTTCAGGATAAAACACTCTTTAAGTTTCTACACAAGCAATTGACACAACGGAGCAGGAAACAAAATGGCAACACTCAAAACAAATTTTTGAAAAATGCAAAATTGCATTCACCGATTGGAAAAATTGTAAAAAATTCAACTCTTAAGCAATTAGCCTCAAATTTTCTAAATTCCTTCAGGATAAAACACTCTTTGAGTTTCTATACAAACAATTGACATAACGGAGCAGGAAACAAAATGGCAACACTCAAAACAAATTTTTGAAAAAATGCAAAATTGCATTCACCGATTGGAAAAATTGGAAAAAATTCATCTCTTAAGCAATTAGACTCAAATTTCCTAAATTCCTTCAGGATAAAACACTCTTTGAGTTTCTACACAAACAATTGACATAACGGAGCAGGAAACAAAATGGCAACACTCAAAACAAATTTTTGAAAAAATGCAAAATTGCATTCACCGATTGGAAAAATTGTAAAAAATTCAACTCTTAAGCAATTAGCCTCAAATTTTCTAAATTCCTTCAGGATAAAACACTCTTTGAGTTTCTATACAAACAATTGACATAACGGAGCAGGAAACAAAATGGCAATACTCAAAACGTAATTTTGGAAAATGTAAATTGCATTCAACGATTAGAAAAATTGTAAAAAATTCATCTCTCAAGCAATTAGCCTCAAATTTTCCAAATTCCTTCAGAATAAAACACTCTTTGAGTTTCCATAAAACTCATTAACATGACAGGGCAGCAAACAAAATGGCAACACACAAAACATTATTTTGGAAAAGGTAAATCGCATTCACCGATTAAAAAAATTGTAAAAAATTCATCTCTCAAGCAATTAGCCTCAAATTTTCTACATTCCTTCAGGATAAAACACTCTTTGAGTTTCTACACAAACAATTCACACAACGGAGCAGGAAACAAAATGACAACACTCAAAACAAATTTTTGAAAAAATGCGATATTGCATTCACCGATTGGAAAAATTGTAAAAAATTCATCTCTCAAGCAATTAGCCTCAAATTTTCTATATTCTTTCAGAATAGAACACTCTTAAAGTTTCTGCACAAACAATTGACATAACGGAGCAGGAAACAAAATGGCAACACTCAAAACAAATTTTTGAAAAAATGCAAAATTGCATTCATCGATTGGAAAAATTGTAAAAAATTCATCCCTCAAGCAATTAGCCTCAAATTTTCCAAATTCCTTCAGGATAAAACACTCTTTGAGTTTCTACACAAACAATTAATATAACGGAACAGGAAACAAAATGGCGGCACTCAAAACAAATTTTTGAAAAAATGCAAAATTGCATTCATCGATTGGAAAAATGGTAAAAAATTCATCTCTTAAGCAATTAGCCTCAAATTTTCTACATTCCTTCAGTATAAAACACTCTTTGAGTTTCTACACAAACAATTGACACAACGGAGCAGGAAACAAAATGGCAACACTCAAAACAAATTTTTGAAAAATGCAAAATAGCATTCACCGATTGGAAAAATTGTAAAAAATTCATCCCTCAAGCAATTAGCCTCAAATTTTCCAAATTTCTTCAGAATAAAACACTCTTTGAGCTTACATAAAAATAATTGACCTAACGGAGCAGGCAACAAAATGGCAACACTCAAAACGTAATTTTGGAAATTGATCATCTCTCAAGCAATTAGCCTCAAATTTTCTTCTTAAATAAATAATAAAAACAATTGACAAAACAGCAGCAAACATCTTACATGCATGACTCCCATGACGAAATTATCCGGCTTTTCCCGCTTCGGACGATAACTTAAATTTGAAACCAGAGCTTCTTCGAAATTGCAGGCGAGGTAGGTGTACAGGGATTTCTGGGCCAACGAGATTAAATCATCGGATTGGATGGCGAGAGCCCTGTTGATATCATCCATCGCTCCTTCATATTGTACCGCCTTCGCCCTGGCTATACTCCTTCCTAATAGAGCCCTTTTGTCATTCGGGGCCTTCTCCACGGCAGTATCGAAATACTTACAAGCTGAAAATTACAAAGTTTAAGATTTAGTTCAAAGTGCCTGAAGGATAGGTATTACCTCTTTCATATTGTTCCTTTCTGCTGGTGATGAAGTAACCCAGTTCCCTGTACCACGTTTCCGCGCCATAAACCTCCGGTACCTTCGGAGGAGTAACAGCCGCCGCCGCCATTTTTGAAATTTGTAAATTTTGCCCGATTTAAAGGTGCGTACACGCATCAAATGGTTGGACAGTTGACGGTCCGCGGCCAACTTTGTTTTTTTCTTTAATCTTAATCTGCCGCATTATCAAATTATTTTTTGGGCGTGATCATCTCGGACATTCCCTGACCAGTCTCAACCGACTTAATTGTTTAGTGTATAGGGAATCTGTAATTATTTTAACTTTTCAAATTTCAGTTTTGACGAGGGTCATTATTCATTCGGTAAAGTTGCAAAAGATTGGTGATTTGTAAGAACATATGATCATGTCTCTAGAAGAATTCATTTCGTAAGAAAACTGTGTTGACAAAATATTCAATGTTGTGAATGAAAAAAACTGATTGATTTATGTAATTGTGGAAACGGAATGTATAAATATTTGTTTTGAAATAAAACAGGAAGGTCAAGAGGAGAATGTTTACTGGCGATAAATGCGTGACGGTTTTGGGATTATTTCGAAAAATTCAAATTGCTATCAAAGTTTTATCCAAGGTATAAGTGCAGAATTGTTGTTTTTTTCTTTTAAAACTCACGTGCGCAAGAAGCAAAAACTTATCACTCTCTAGGGAATTTATATTTAAACGACAATTAATTTGATTGTAAGGTCGTATGCATTTTTTAAATACATAACACAAATCTTTGGAATTACGAATGGTACTATTTTTGAACGGCACGATAAGGTCGCTTACAAAACCATTAGAAGCTCATTATATCGTTTCGTCGATTACAACCAGAAGTACTAATTGTTATTTTCAGTTTTAGTCCACGAATCCGAGCAATATGTCTAAAAAACTTGAAGATATGTCCAAAGAAGAGTTGAAGGATTTTTTCGATTCGTTCGATCACGTTTTACTGGATTGTGATGGTAATTTATTTTTATTGTATAAATAGTTAGTATGTATATCGTTGGATGTCATCACTTATCAATAATTATTTTATATTTGCACGGACAATATAGTTTCTCTTTTAACAAGTAAAGGAAAGTATTGTGAATTTACGAATTATAATTTTCAACAGAAATATACGTTTTGTTGTAGCCCGAGACGATTTCTACTATTTTTCAAATATATGTTTCTGTCTGTCTGTATGTCTGTTTGTCTATCTGTATGTATGTCTGTTTGTCTGTAGGTCTGTCTGTCTGTCGTCTGTTTGTCTGTCCGTCTGTCTGTCTATCTGTCTGTTTGTCTATCTGAATGTATGTCTGTTTGTCTGTTTGTTTATCAGTCTGTATGTGGGTCTGTCTGTCTGCCATCTGTTTGTCTGTATGTTTGTCTGTCTGTCTGTCTATCTGTAGGTCTGTCTGTATGTCGTCTGTTTGTCTGTATGTCTATCTGTAAGTCTGTCTGTATATCGTCTGTTTGTCTGTATGTTTGTCTGTCTGTCTGTATATCTGTAGGTCTGTCTGTATGTCGTCTGTTTGTCTGTATGTTTGTCTGTCTGTCTGTATATCTGTAGGTCTGCCTGTATGTCGTCTGTTTGTCTGGCTGTCTATCCGTCTGTCTGTCTATCTATTTGTCTGTGTGTCTGTCGGTCTGTCTGTCTGTTTGTTTGTTTGTCTGTCTATCTGTAGGTCTGTCTGTATGTCGTCGGTTTGTCTGTCTGTCTTTCTGTTTGTTTGTCTGAATAGCTTTATGTCTGTATGTCCGTATATCTGTCTGTGTGTTTGTCAGTCTGTCTGTCTGTCTATGCCTTACTCTCTGTGTTTCTGTCTGTCTGTCTGTGAAAGCTGTACCTCAAAACCGACAAAATATTTTCAGATGAAAATACGAACGTAAGCCTTATTTGATGACCCGCAGAACAGAAAAGCTTTTGGTACAATCTCGATAAATTAATTGTACAGTTTTGACCGAAAAATTGCACGGATATTATTTATAGAAACAATTACAAAAAAAATATTGTTTACGTACGTAGAAATAATTGCGCAAAAAATAGTTGAAATATAAGTGGAAATAAAATATGGTTTCCTGTGAAATACATCACATCGTAATCGTGTTCCGGTTTTGCATTTTTCCTTTTATCATTATAATGTTTCCAATTATCAAATGACCTTCAAGCATTCTTTGTGATTTTATATTGTCACGAGTATTTATAGGGATTGTTGGGTATTGAACCTTTTTCTTGGCAATAAAAAAAAATTACAAAATATTTTCTTAATTCTGGGAATTTTGAACAAAGTTTGCAGCTTGAATAAGACATGTTCAATTTCGGGTAAACTGCATAACTTATTTGTTACTGAATTGAATAAAAGGATGTATTAATAAATTATCAAAATTGTCAGACGCGTTTAGAAGATACGTGCATGTAGAATATAAAGTAATGACCAAAAATTTACAACACCCACAATTTACTTTTTATCTTTGAATCATTTTACGAGTTCAGGAGTTACAGGTTTTTAAAAATTATCATTTATATATACTAAACGCGTAAGCCCCAAAATCACGTTATGTTACAATATTTTCAAAACGCTTATAGATGGTGATTTAAAATTTTCATAAAAAATCACAAATATTTGACGAGTAAATTTGAAAAGTTTTAGGTATGTGGCCAATGCTTTCCTATTTTTGTTTTGTCTCTGAAAAAAAACCGCATCTTTTGAAAGATGATTTGCTCTGTTCTCGAAGGATTATTTTTTAAATAAAATCATTAACCAATAGAGAAATGAATTTTTAAAGATTTTCGTTTTAATTTTTTGAGCAACTGAACAAAAACATAGCAAAAAAGAAATATAAAACATGCAGACAAAATTCCATAAAAAATCATCCTCAATGGCCGAAGTATCGCTAATTCAAAATCAATTTGGTTTTTGTAAATTTTCAATAGGGATATGGATTTTTGAAAATTTTCGTTTTAATTTTTTGAGCACTTGAACAAAAGCGTTGCAGGAAAAAATCCATAAAAATTATCCTCAATGGCCGAAGTATCGGTTATTCAAAATCAATTTGGTTTTTGTAAATTCAACAATTTTCAATAGAGATATGGATTTTTGAACATTTTTGCTTTATTTTTTTGAGCACCTGAACAAAAACATAGCACAAAAAAATATAAAACATGCAGACAAAATTCCATAAAAAATTATCCTCAATGGCCGAAGTATCGCTAATTCAAAATCAATTTGGTTTTTGTAAATGCAACAATTTTTAATAGAGATATGGATTTTTGAACATTTTTGCTTTAAATTTTTGAGCGCCTGAACAAAAACATAGCAGAAAAAAATATAAAACATGCAGGAAAAATTTCATAAAAAATCATCCTCAATAGCGGAAGTGTCGCTTATTCAAAATCAATTTGGATTTTGTAAATGCAACAATTTTCAATAGAGATATGTATTTTTGAAAATTTTTGTTTTAATTTTTTGAGCACCTGAACAAAAACATAGCAGAAAAGAATATAAAACATGCAGGAAAAATTCCATTAAAAATCATCCTCAATGGCCGATGTATCGCTTATTTAAAATCAATTTGGTTTTTGTAAATCCAACAATTTTTAATAGAGATATGGATTTTTTAACATTTTTGCTTTAATTTTTTGAGGACCTGAACAAAAACATAGCAGAAAAAAATATAAAACATGCAGACAAAATTCCATAAAAAATCATCCTCAATGGCCGAAGTATCGCTAATTCAAAATCAATTTGGTTTTTGCAAATTCAACGATTTTCAAAAGAGATGTGGATTTTTGAAAATTTTTGTTTCAATTTTTTGAGCACCTGAACATAAACATAGCAGAAAAAAATATAAAACATGCAGGAAAAATTCCATAAAAAACCATCCTCAATGGCCGAAGTATCGTTAATTTAAAATCAATTTGGTTTTTGTAAATGCAACAATTTTCAATAGAGATATGTATTTTTGAAAATTTTAACTTTTTGAGCACCTGAATAAAAACTTCTCAGAAAAAATATAAAACGCTCAGGCAAAATTCCATAAAAATTATACTCAACGGCCGAAGTATCATCTATTCAATATTAATTTGGTTTTTGTCAATTCAACAATTTTAAATAGAGATATGGATTTTTGAACAAGTTTGCTTTAATTTTTTGAGCACTTGAACAAAAGCATCGCAGAAAAAAATATAAAACATGAAGGAAAAATTCCATAAAAATCATTCTCAATAGCCGAAGTATCGGTAATTCAAAATCAATTTGGTTTTTGTTAATTCAACAATTTTCAAAAGAGATGTGGATTTTTGAAAATGTTTTTTTAATTTTTTGAACACCTGAAAAAGAAGGAGCATTTGGAGATTTTTGCAGTTTTTATTAAGTTTTTTTCAGTTCATGAAGTTTGCAATGTCAAAATTGGTTTCGTGGTATAATTTCAAAATGTATGTTCGGATATTTTAATTTTGAGTAATTTCGGGTTTACTATTTGTAGCAATTGTTTTAATGTATTTTTTTTTCAGTTCATGAAAATCGTAATTTGAACACGTACGTAAGAATAAATGGGAGTATATGTGCAGTATTGATAATAAAGTAATAATTAGAAATGCTATTTTTTATTATTTTCTTACAATAACGTTTTAAATTAAGTAACAGTCGCAGTTTAAGCAGGAATCACTGTTTAGGTAACAATTTTGATTTTAAGCAGCAATCACAGTTTAAGTAACAGTTTAAATAGCAGTGATTTTAAGTAGAAGTGATTTTAAGTAGCTGTGATTTTAAGTAGCTGTGATTTTAAAAAGCTGTGATTTTAAGTAGCAGTGATTCTAAGTAGCTGTGATTTTAAAAAGCTGTGATTTTAGGTAGCAGTGGTTCTAAGTAGCAGTGATTTTAAGTAGCTGTGAAATTCGCCTATTAGTAACAGTAACGATATTTCACGTACCCGTGATTTTTCACTGGTATTGAAAAATCACAGGTACGTGAATATCGCCCATCCCTAGAGGGATTGTATTTAAAAAACCGAAAACTTCTATCAGAACGATAATTTTCAAGTTTTTATAAATTTTCATTTGAAATTCTAGGCAAACTATTCATCAAGAATTTTTGGATTATCGACTAATTATACATCCGTAAATGTGTAGAACATCATCCTAAAATTTTATCAAAATCTCTGGAGGGATTGTCTTTAAAACCGAAAAATTCGATCAGAACGATAATTTTCAAGTTTTTATAAATTTTAATTTGAAATTCTAGGCAAACTATTCATCAAGAATTTTTGGATTATCGACTAATTTTACATCCGTAAATGTGTAGAACATCATCCTAAAATTTTATCAAAATCCATGAAGAGATTGTCTTTAAAACCGAAAACTTCTATCAGAACGATAATTTTCAAGATTTTATAAATTTTCATTTGAAATTCTAGGCAACCTATTCATCAAAAATTTTTGGATTATCGACTAATTTTACATCCGTAAATGTATAGAACATCATCCTAAAATTTTATCAAAATCTATGGAGGGATTGTCTTTAAAACCGAAAAATTCTATCAGAACGATAATTTTCAAGTTTTTATAAATTTTCATTTGAAATTTTAGGCAAACTATTCATCAAGAATTTTTGAATTATCAACTAATTTTACATCCGTAAATGTGTAGAACATCATCCTAAATTTTTTTCAAAATCCATGGAGGGATTGTCTTTAAAACCGAAAACTTCTATCAGAACGATAATTTTCACCTTTTTATAAATTTTCATTTGAATTCTAGGCAAACTATTCATCAAAAATTTTTGGATTATCGACTTATTTTACATCCGTAAATGTATAGAACATCATCCTAAAATTTTATCAAAATCCATGGAGGGATTGTCTTTAAAACCGAAAACTTCTATCAGAACGATCATTTTCAAGTTTTTATAAATTTTCATTTGAAATTCTAGGCAAACTATTCATCAAGAATTTTTGGATTATCGACTAATTTTACATCCGTAAATGTGTAGAACATCATCCTAAAATTTTATCAAAATCCATGAAGAGATTGTCTTTAAAACCGAAAACTTCTATCAGAACGATAATTTTCAAGATTTTATAAATTTTCATTTGAAATTCTAGGCAACCTATTCATCAAAAATTTTTGGATTATCGACTAATTTTACATCCGTAAATGTATAGAACATCATCCTAAAATTTTATCAAAATCTATGGAGGGATTGTCTTTAAAACCGAAAAATTCTATCAGAACGATAATTTTCAAGTTTTTATAAATTTTCATTTGAAATTTTAGGCAAACTATTCATCAAGAATTTTTGAATTATCAACTAATTTTACATCCGTAAATGTGTAGAACATCATCCTAAATTTTTTTCAAAATCCATGGAGGGATTGTCTTTAAAACCGAAAACTTCTATCAGAACGATAATTTTCACCTTTTTATAAATTTTCATTTGAATTCTAGGCAAACTATTCATCAAAAATTTTTGGATTATCGACTTATTTTACATCCGTAAATGTATAGAACATCATCCTAAAATTTTATCAAAATCCATGGAGGGATTGTCTTTAAAACCGAAAACTTCTATCAGAACGATCATTTTCAAGTTTTTATAAATTTTCATTTGAAATTCTAGGCAAACTATTCATCAAGAATTTTTGGATTATCGACTAATTTTACATCCGTAAATGTATAGAACATCATCCTAAAATTTTATCAAAATCCATGGAGGGATTGTCTTTAAAACCGAAAACTTCTATCAGAACGATAATTTTCAAGTTTTTATAAATTTTCATTTGAAATTCTAGGCAAACTATTCATCAAGAATTTTTGGATTATCGACTAATTTTACATCCGTAAATGTATAGAACATCATCCTAAAATTTTAACAAAATCCCTTTAAGGATTGCCTTTGAAACCGAAAACTTTTAACAGACTGATAATTTCCAAGTCTTTATAAATTTTGAGTTGAAATTCCAGGCAAACCATTCATGAAGAATTTTTGGATTATCGACTAATTTTACAACCGTAAATGTGTAGAACATCATCCTAAAATTTTACCAAAATCCATAAAGGGATTTTCTTTGAAACCGAAAACTTTTAACAGAATGATAATTTCCAAGTCTTTATAAATTTTGAGATAAAATTCCAGGCAAACTATTCATGAAGAATTTTTGGATTATCGACTAATTTTACAACCGAAAATGTGTAGAACATCATCCTAAAATTTTATCAAAATCAATGGAGGGATTGTCTTTAAAACCGAAAACTTCTATCAGAACGATCATTTTCAAGTTATTATAAATTTTCATTTGAAATTCTAGGCAAACTATTAATCATGAATTTTTGGATTATCGACTAGTTTTACATCCGTAAATGTATAGAACATCATCCTAAAATTTTATCAAAATCCATGGATGTATTTCCTTTATAATTGAATACTTCTATCTGAATGATAATTTTCAAGTCTTTATCAATTTTGAGTTGAAATTATGGGCAAACTATTCATGAATATTTTTTTGATTATTGACTAATTATATAACCGCAAATGTGTAGAACATCATCCTAAAATTTTATCAAAATCTATGGAGGGATTAAAGCCGAATTATTCTAACAGAATAATTATTATCAAGACGTTGACGTTGAAATTCCAGGCAAAAGCATTGAAATAAATGTGTACCGCAAGGCTCTTCCATATCACCTATTTTATATAATTTATTGAGTTCCGATATTTAAAGCCCAAACCCTTCATTTTTTAATCCAACGCAGTATTCCTTACTATTTGCAGATGATACAGCATTTAAACCTCAGCCCCCTATTCTTAAAAATCACCCAAATATCGCTTCAAGAATCCACAGACTTTCGATAAATTTGTATTTTTGTTGAGAGAGAATGCATTTTTTTTTTATGGAAAAACCAATACAATTATTCATTTTCAGGTGTCATTTTCTTATTCTTCCAACTGATTAAAGGCGTGGACGTGTCGATAGAAGCCCTGAGGGAAATCGGAAAGTCCGTTTACGTCATCTCCAACAACACGGCCTACAAAACCAAACGGATGCTGGAGATCTTCAAAGAAAAGGGCATCCATCTAGAGCAAGAGAACTACATCAACCCAACGAGGGCCATCATCGAACACCTGAAGGACATCAACTTCAAGAAAAAGGCGCACGTCATAGGCATGATGGGCTTCAGGGAGGACCTCGAAGATTCCGGACTACAAATCGCCAACCCTTATAAGGTAAATGGGAGATAAAAGATTTATTTCTCACTAAACGCAAATTGAAATTGACTGAATTGAAAATTTTCCTTGCCACCATAAATCACATCTATACTTTTGTTAAGCAACAATTGAAACGTAAAATCATTCATGCTTCAAATTTTAGCCTGAAGTTTTTTCTGGTGAGAACTTGAAAAATTTCTGCGACAGAATGGTGACCGATGATCCGGAAATTGGTGCGGTTATTGCCTGCAACGATGTCAACCTCAACTTTTTCACTCTGAACAGAGCCTGTAGGTTGCTGAAGCGATCCGATGTGCTCTTCATCACCGCAGGATACTCCACCAAAGTCAACCTGGGTCCCGGTAGCTACTGCCTAGGCTCCTCCTATTTCCATGACATAATCATTGATACCAGCAAGAGGCAACCGATGGCGTTGGGGAAGCCTAAAGGGGATTTTCAAAAGTACATCGCCAAGCTGCTTCCGTACCAACCTAAGAAGATTCTCTTCATCGGTGATGGGCAAGTATATTATTTTTTTATTTTTTTATATTTACTCACAAGCGGCTCGTGGATGTTCGACGAGGAGGCTATGGAAGAAAATTTGAACTCAACAGCAGAATATTTGCTTCCTCTACATGTATGACCAGCATCTCCTCTACGAAGATCCATGATCCGCCGCTGATAAAAACTTTAATTCATCTGTAATATCTATCGATCACTCTTGTAGAATTTATATATTTATTCATAGATGAACATTGATTTTTGATGAGTATTGTCGTCAGCGCAGAAAGATCGTTGAGCAGAATTTCTAAGTGCGTCGCGAGGCAACCTTACTTCTGTCTTATTTGGGTAATTAAAAATAAAACCAACAAGAATATCTTCTGATATAACACTTATACATACGATACCGTCGTGTGTGTTTGCATTAGTTCTAGTGGCTGCATTTAGATGTCGCTTATTTATGCCAATTTATCCACATGTCGTGTGGCTTCCGTGTTGTGGTGTAAGCATAGATAAAAAAATAATAAATGAAACGGAATTTCACAATGGAGTTATAAAACAAGCAAGTAACCATTAGGATAGGGACATCATTAGGGCGACATCTACTGTCTAAAAAGTTGCACTAATTTTAAATATTAAGTCTTCAAAATGTATTCATTTAATCATGTTGTTTACGTAGAAATAATTATTTTAAAGAGGAATATGTACTTAAGATACTTTTTTTTAAATTTTGTAACCCATAAGAATAATGTTTAATACCTGTGATTTAGTTTGCAGGAGGATATAGAATTCGCCAAGAAGTTGGGTTACCAAACTCTGTTGGTCCTCACGGGCTTGTCCAAAGAAAGTGATTTGGAAAATTGCGGCGAGCACCAGCGTCCGGATTATTATGCCGAGAGCTTCGGAAAATTACACGAGTTTATCGATATGGCAACTAAATGAATCTTCAGTATTTTTATTTGGTCTTGCAATCAAATTCTCTATTTATTAAAAATAATATTTGATAGATTAATTTAAAAAAAAATGAAAATTTATTTTCCCTATATCCTCTGTTCGTGTGCAATTTTTTTCAGAATCTAGTGATCGGGTGTTTTCGGATTTCCACGGAATCATAAAGCTGATTCAGTTTTGAGTAACTTTGGAATATTTTGAAATAGTGGCAATGGTTTTTGTATTTTTTTTTAGTCGTTTATGAAATGCGCGGTTTCAAAATGACTATACTCCGTGTTCGCGTGCAATTATTTCAGAATCTAGCGATCTGGTGTTTTCAGATTTTCACAGAATCATGAAGCTGATTAAGTTTTGAGTAAATTTGGAATATTTTGAGATTGTGGCAATTGTTTTTGTATTTTTTTTAGTCGTTTATGAAATGCGCGGTTTCAAAATGACAATACCCTGTGTTCGCGTGCAATTATTTCAGAATCAAGTGATCGGGTGTTTTCAGATTTTCACGGAATCATGAAGATGATTCAGTTTTGAGTAAATTTGGAATATTTTGAGATAGTGGCAATAGTTTTTGTATTTTTTTTTAGTCGTTTATGAAATGCGCGGTTTCAAAATGACAATACTCTGTGTTCGCGTGTAATTATTTCAGAATCTAGTGATCGGGTGTTTTCAGATTTTTATGGAATCATGGAGCTGATTCAGTTTTGAGTAAATTTGGAATATTTTGAGATAGTGGCAATTGTTTTTGTATTTTTTTTAGTCGTTTATGAAATGCGCGGTTTCAAAATGACAATACTCTGTGTTCGCGTGCAATTATTTTAGAATCTAGTGATCGGGTGTTTTCAGATTTTCACGGAATCATGAAGATGATTCAGTTTTGACTAAATTTGGAATATTTTGAGATTGTGGCAATTGTTTTTGTATTTTTTTTAGTCGTTTATGAAATGCGCGGTTTCAAAATGACAATACCCTGTGTTCGCGTGCAATTATTTCAGAATCAAGTGATCGGGTGTTTTCAGATTTTCACGGAATCATGAAGATGATTCAGTTTTGAGTAAATTTGGAATATTTAGAGATGGTGGCAGTTGTTTTTGTATTTTTTTTAGTCGTTTATGAAATGCGCGGTTTCAAAATGACAATACCCTGTGTTCGCGTGCAATTATTTCAGAATCAAGTGATCGGGTGTTTTCAGATTTTCACGGAATCATGAAGCTGATTCAGTTTTGAGTAAATTTGGAATATTTAGAGATGGTGGCAGTTGTTTTTGTATTTTTTTTAGTCGTTTATAAAATGCGCGGTTTCAAAATGACAATACTCTGTGTTCGCGTGCAATTATTTCAGAATCAAGTGATCGGGTGTTTTCAGATTTTCACGGAATCATGAAGATGATTCAGTTTTGAGTAAATTTGGAATATTTAGAGATGGTGGCAGTTGTTTTTGTATTTTTTTTAGTCGTTTATGAAATGCGCGGTTTCAAAATGACAATACCCTGTGTTCGCGTGCAATTATTTCAGAATCAAGTGATCGGGTGTTTTCAGATTTTCACGGAATCATGAAGCTGATTCAGTTTTGAGTAAATTTGGAATATTTAGAGATGGTGGCAGTTGTTTTTGTATTTTTTTTAGTCGTTTATGAAATGCGCGGTTTCAAAATGACAATACCCTGTGTTCGCGTGCAATTATTTCAGAATCTAGTGATCGGGTGTTTTCAGATTTTAACGGAATCACGAAGCTGATTCAGTTTTGAGTAAATTTGGAATATTTTGAGATAGTGGCAATTGTTTTTGTATTTTTTTTTAGTCGTTTATGAAATGCGCGGTTTCAAAATGATAATACTCTGTGTTCGCGTGCAATTATTTCGGAATCTAGTGATCAGGTGTTTTCAGATTTTCACGGAATCATGAAGCTGATTCAGTTTTGAGTAACTTTGGGATATTTTGAGATAGAGGCAATTGTTTTTGTATTTTTTTTACTCGTTTAGGAAATGTGCGGTTTCAAAATGACAATACTCTGTGTTCGCGTGCAATTATTTCAGAATCTGATGATGGGGTGTTTTTTGATTATTACGGGATCACGAAGCCGCCACAGTTTTGAGTAAATTTGGCAAGTTTCAAGTTTGTGGCAATTGTTTTTATATTTTATTTGGTCGTCTATGAAATGCGCGGTTTCAAAATGACAATACTCTGTGTTTGCGTGCAATTATTTCAGAATCTGATGATGGGGTGTTTTTTGATTATTACGGGATCATGAAGCCGCCACAGTTTTGAGTAAAGTTGGAAAGTTTCAAGTTTGTAGCAATTGTTTTTATATTTTATTTGGTCGTTTATGAAATGTGCGGCTTCAAAATGACAATACTCTGTGTTCGCGTGCAATTATTTCAGAATCTGATGATGGGGTGTTTTTTGATTATTACGGGATCATGAAGCCGCCACAGTTTTGAGTAAATTTGGAAAGTTTCAAGTTTGTAGCAATTGTTTTTATATTTTATTTGGTCGTTTATGAAATGTGCGGCTTCAAAATGATAATACTCTGTGTTCGCGTGCAATTATTTCAGAATCTGATGATGGGGTGTTTTTTGATTATTACGGGATCATGAAGCCGCCACAGTTTTGAGTAAATTTGGCAAGTTTCAAGTTTGTGGCAATTGTTTTTATATTTTATTTGGTCGTTTATGAAATGTGCGGCTTCAAAATGACAATACTCTGTGTTCGCGTGCAATTATTTCAGAATCTGATGATGGGGTGTTTTTTGATTATTACGGGATCATGAAGCCGCCACAGTTTTGAGTAAATTTGGCAAGTTTCAAGTTTGTGGCAATTGTTTTTATGTTTTATTTGGTCGTTTATGAAATGTGCGGCTTCAAAATGACAATACTCTGTGATCGCGTGCAATTATTTCAGAATCTGATGATGGGGTGTTTTTTGATTATTACGGGATCATGAAGCCTTCACAGTTTTGAGTAAATTTGGCAAGTTTCATGTTTGTGGCAATTGTTTTTATATTTTTTTAGTCGTTTTTGAAATGTGTGGCTTCAAAATGACAATACTCCGTGTTCGCGTGCAATTATTTCAGAATCTGATGATGGGGTGTTTTTTGATTATTTCGGGATCATAAAGCCGCCACAGTTTTGAGTAAATTTGGCAAGTTTCAAGTTTGTGGCAATTGTTTTTATATTTTATTTGGTCGTCTATGAAATGTGCGGCTCAAAATGACAATACTCTGTGTTCGCGTGCAATTATTTCAGAATCTGATGATGGGGTGTTTTTTGATTATTACGGGATCATGAAGCCGCCACAGTTTTGAGTAAATTTGGCAAGTTTCAAGTTTGTGGCAATTGTTTTTATGTTTTATTTGGTCGTTTATGAAATGTGCGGCTTCAAAATGACAATACTCTGTGATCGCGTGCAATTATTTCAGAATCTGATGATGGGGTGTTTTTTGATTATTACGGGATCATGAAGCCTTCACAGTTTTGAGTAAATTTGGCAAGTTTCATGTTTGTGGCAATTGTTTTTATATTTTTTTAGTCGTTTTTGAAATGTGTGGCTTCAAAATGACAATACTCCGTGTTCGCGTGCAATTATTTCAGAATCTGATGATGGGGTGTTTTTTGATTATTTCGGGATCATAAAGCCGCCACAGTTTTGAGTAAATTTGGCAAGTTTCAAGTTTGTGGCAATTGTTTTTATATTTTATTTGGTCGTCTATGAAATGTGCGGCTCAAAATGACAATACTCTGTGTTCGCGTGCAATTATTTCAGAATCTGATGATGGGGTGTTTTTTGATTATTACGGGATCATAAAGCCGCCACAGTTTTGAGTAAATTTGGAAAGTTTCGAGATTGTGGCAATTGTTTTTGCATTTGTTCGTCTATGAAATGTGCGGTTTCAAAATGATAATACTCTGTGTTCGCGTGCTTGCGTGCAATTATTTCGGAATCTAGTGGTGAAGTGTTTTCAGATTTTTGCGGGATCATGAAGCTGACTCAGTTTTGAGTAACAACCAACCAGTGGATTTTCCAGGAAATTATTTTAAATGCAATTTTCGAGCAAAAGTAACTTGGGTTTTCTTCAAAAATTTCAAACCGCCAATTCTAATTGAATGCGACTAATTTACACACAAGGAGCACATATTTGAAAATTCGGTCGGAAAAATCGATTTTTTCAGAAATTTTCAAGCTAATTTTTTGCTATTTTTGCTAGCTGAAAAAATATTGTAAGTAGGTGGAAAAAATAAAATGTAAGTAGGATCACTCGCTTCACCTTACAGTGCCTATTGTGACGAACAAAGAGGGTAACGGATGGGTTCGACACAAGGCCAGCGATAAAACATAATAAAATATGCAAATAAAAGATAAATGTAAATACGATACTTTCTGCGGGGTGCAATTTTTTTCCCAGCGCAGAGATAGCGTTCGTCTGTGCTGGATAAAGCACCCCCGATATTTACACAGATGCGTTTTCCAGTGTAAAGTTGTAAAAACAGAAGATAATATCGCACACATGCACTTGTAGGGTTACTTGGAGCAAGGAAAGTCTGAGGATCAAGGCAGTTGTAAAGGAAAATCAGTTTACGTTACTCAGGATATGGATATATAAAAAATAATAATAACGATTTTTTTACGTCGGTACACATACATTAAACGTGAATAAAGTTCCTGTTCTCCCTTTGAGGAATTCTTCTTATAAGAATTGATTTTTTTTAATTCATTTAAAACCTAGACGTTAAACACTTAATGCTTTGTAGAACCAATGTTATAAAATTCACAATGAGGCGTTTTTAGGGCCATTGGCGGTGGTGTTCCACAGGGATCAGTTCTTTGACTGTTCCTTTTTCTTAATTTATATTAATGACTTCTCAAAGTACATCGATGGTTGCAAAGTGATCCAGTTTGCAAATGATGTAGCTCAGGTTTCCGTTTGGTTTCGCAGCAATAATTTAAATCTAAATGTGGAAAAGACAGTCACGATGACAATTACTTTGAGTGAAGGGATTGAGCAGTCGGATTGTTTTTTTCCATTTATGCACTGATTTTATTTTCATGTTTGCTAGATTTTATGTGTTATACATATTGTAATCTCAAATTTTTATGTTATTTTATATTACGTCAGCAACGCGTGCATAATTTTGATTACTCTTCTACTTTTAAATGTACAATATCGCTCCGGACTAGTGTAGACCATGAATTATGGCTTTTAACATAAATACATATTTTATCTTATCTTATCTATTCGAAAAACATTTTACCAAATGTTGAAGGCAACTAATGAGATGACATATTTTGTTACTAAATATTTCAAGCAAACTTTTTGAATTTTGACAAAAAATCAAAATTTTTGTATTTATCTACAATCATGAAAGATGTAGATTAGAGAATGCGACTATGAACTATTTATAAATTTTGGGTCATCAAGGTCATCCGTCCACTAACGCTTTCTGTAGTTGTAGTGCATATTCATTATGAGAAGTTGATGGACGGGATTTGAGACCCAAATTTTAATCTTGATTTATTAAAAAAGTTTGCACAAGTACACACCCACACGCACACACACACACACACACACACAATAAACACGCAATAATTATTACAAGTGGGCAATCAAATTCTTATCAGTGATAATAATTGTCGACAAGGCCCGTAATCGCTTACTCATGTTTCGTGATAAAGGTGAGACTAATAACCGCAAACGCCGATTAGAATCATCCATTCATATTCTGAAATTGTTATTGTTTGGCGTTTGAGTACACCAGGAGACAACAGTCGTGAGTTATCCGCTGGAGTAGCACCATGTCTTCGCTTCCGAAGAACTTGGCCGAACTCGACGCCGAAGCGCTCGCGGAGTTCTTTGACTCCTTCGACCACGTCCTCAGCGATTGCGATGGTAATTATTGCTTTGTTTTTATTTACGGTAATGTGCGGTACGTGTAGCTAATTGAACCGTAGTTGAATTTTTGTTAATAATTTCATGCTTCGTTAAAAAATCTGAATCGGATTCAGAACAATTTTTTCCTATATTAACAAAGATTACAACGTGGCCAATATACAATAAATTAAAAAAAAAAACACAACAGAAAAACTTTCTACAGCCGTCAGGGAAGACACTATCAAAATGCGAAATTTTCCAATTTTGAACACGTCAAAAAATTACCAAGCGAAATTAATTTAATGTACACATTCTGAACAGCAAATTTTCGATCGATTTTTCAAATGCAAAATACCTCTTTTCGTTCCTAGTCTCCTGTTACAAATTGTGAAAATCTTTCGAAATTAATTTATGGTACACATTCTGAACCGGAAATTTTCGATCGATTTTTAAAGAGTAAAATACCTCTTTGCGTTCCTGGTCTCCTGTTACAAATAGTGAAAAATTTTCGAAATTAATTTAGGGTACACATTCTGAACCGGAAATTTTCGATCGATTTTTGAAGAGTAAAATACCTCTTTTCGTTCCTGCTCTCCTGTTACAAATCGTGAAAATTTTCGAAATTAATTTAGGATACACATTCTGAACCGGAAATTTTCGATCGATTTTTGAAGAGTAAAATACCTCTTTGCGTTCCTGGTTTCCTGATACAAATCGTGAATAATTTTCGAAATTAATTTAGGGTACACATTCTGAACCGGAAATTTTCGATCGATTTTTGAAGAGTAAAATACCTCTTTTCGTTCCTGGTCTCCTGTTACAAATCGTGAATAATTTTCGAAATTAATTTAGGGTACACATTCTGAACCGGAAATTTTTGATCGATTTTTGAAGAGTAAAATACCTCTTTTCGTTCCTGGTTTCCTGATACAAATCGTGAATAATTTTCGAAATTAATTTAGGGTACACATTCTGAACCGGAAATTTTCGATCGATTTTTGAAGAGTAAAATACCTCTTTGCGTTCCTGCTCTCCTGTTACAAATCGTGAATAATTTTCGAAATTAATTTAGGGTACACATTCTGAACCGGAAATTTTCGATCGATTTTTGAAGAGTAAAATACCTCTTTTCGTTCCTGGTCTCCTGTTACAAATCGTGAATAATTTTCGAAATTAATTTAGGGTACACATTCTGAACCGGAAATTTTCGATCGATTTTTGAAGAGTAAAATACCTCTTTGCGTTCCTGCTCTCCTGTTACAAATCGTGAATAATTTTCGAAATTAATTTAGGGTACACATTCTGAACCGGAAATTTTCGATCGATTTTTGAAGAGTAAAATACCTCTTTTCGTTCCTGGTTTCCTGATACAAATCGTGAATAATTTTCGAAATTAATTTAGGGTACACATTCTGAACCGGAAATTTTCGATCGATCGATTTTTGAAGAGTAAAATACATCTTTGCGTTCCTGCTCTCCTGTTACAAATCGTGAATAATTTTCGAAATTAATTTAGGGTACACATTCTGAACCGTAAATTTTCGATCGATTTTTGGAGAGTAAAATACCTCTTTGCGTTCCTAGTCTCCTGTTACAAATCGTGAAAATTTTTCGAAATTAATTTAGGGTACACATTCTGAACCGGAAATTTTCGATCGATTTTTGAAGAATAAAATACCTCTTTGCGTTCCTGGTCTCCTGTTACAAATCGTGAATAATTTTCGAAATTAATTTATGGTACACATTCTGAACCACAAATTTTCGATCGATTTTTGAAGTGAAGAATAACTCCTTTCTGATAATCTATGCTAAAATTTTTCAATATTTTATTATGAGAGCACTTTGGTCTCATTGTTTAAACACAAGCATTCATTCATTCATTCATTCATTGACAAAGAAGAATCTTTAGAATTAGTTAGTTTTTATGGCCCTTAAAAGGGCCGTTGTTTGCGTTGGTGGGGCGCCCAAAAATTGCCGTTGTCATATCTCTAGAAGATGTTGGTGTGATCGGCTACCTTCTCCAGGGAACTGGTTTCTGGTGACGGTCACAAATTCCTCTTGCTTCTTCTTATCCTGTCAATCTTTGTGCAATTCTTGGATGCGTTTTCAATTATTTTATTGGGCCACAAATATTTAGGTAGGAAATGATTAGGGTATTAGGTTTTATTTATTTAATTCACCAAGGCTTCCAAAAATATCCACCTGAAAATGTTTAAAAAACGTTGATCGGAGAAGACAAAATATTTGCAAGTCAAAATTTCGGAATCATATCACATCAAGTTGAACACACATAAACACACACATATTTTAAATGTACATCGAGCGTTTTATAGATTCGGATGAAACTGACGTTTAAAACGTCAAAATTATGAAAGATGGAAAAATTATACTTCAAATTCAAAAACTTAGTTTACTCAAAAACTAAAGCGATTTCAAAAAAACTTGTTCTTTATAAGTTGTTCATTTTGGCATTCTCTACAATTATTATTCACATAAATTTGCTCTAACTATAATCGTTTCATAATTATAAACCAAAAATAAAATAAAAATAAAGATTTTATGAAAAATATTTTCAAACAAAATTTGCTTGAAATTTTCAATTTTAAATAATGTGTCTTTAAAATTGTCCAAACTTTACAGCAACGAAAATGGCTGCGCTAGAAAACAAATTTTGATGATCAAAAATGAACTTCTTCTTAAAAAAAAAAAATTATTGTAGTAACAAAAATGACATAACGCCATCGCTTCACGAAAATTCTGGATCGGACCCTGAAAACAACAAACTAAAATCTCTTAAATATCCTTTGTATTTAAAGAAGGCTGAAAACAACAATTAATTAACAAAAAAAAAGTCAATTAATATATGATATATTAACACAAACGGTGGTGGCAGATGACCTCGCAGTCGACGGCAAAAAAACAAAAAAACGAAAAATTTAAATAATCTGTAATTTCCAGGCGTGATTTACATCCTCTACAATATAATCGAAGGAGTTAAACCTTCGATCAAAGCGCTGAAAGAATTGGGCAAATCCGTAGCCTACGTGACAAATAATTCGACGAAAACCAGGGAGAAAATTGCATCCGCGCTGAGGAAGACCGGCGTGGAAGTCGCTGAAGACGACATCATCAATCCGGCAAGGGCTGCCGCGGATTACTTAAAGAATATCGGCTTCAAAAAAAAGGCGTACGTCATCGGTATGCAAGGAATTCGAAGTGAACTAAAAGAGGCCGGAATCGAAATTGCAAATCCGTACAAGGTGCGTTTTTTTTCTTTTCAAGGACGTACATCATCTTTAGATTGAATTTGAAACTGTTGAAGACGTAAGCAGTAAAAAAAAATTTTTTTGACGGTTAAAAAATTCTATTTTTGACAGTAAGCAAAACCATTTTAGACAATTTTTGATACTTAAAAAATGCTATTTTTAACAGTTAACAAAAACCATTTTAGACAATTTTTGATATTTAAAAAATGCTATTTTTAACAGTAAAAAAACCATTTTGGGCAATTTTTGGCAGGTAAAAAATTCTATTTTTGACTGTCCAAAAATACTTCTAGAAGATTTTAATCAAAAATTGCGAAAATTTATATCTGTAAAGTTATAAGCTAACAACACAAACGATCGCTGATTTTTCTATTTTTCTGTCACGCATACAAATTGTATTTTCTTTGTAAAAAGGGGTTTCCCGTATAAATAAATAATATTTTGTATTCTAGCCGGAATTATTCCTTTCTGATGATATCCAACAATTCTGCAAGGAATCCCAGATCGTGGATCCGGAAGTTGGCGCGGTTATTGTCTGCATGGACATTAACACCACGTTTATAATGTTGGACAGGGCCAGCAGGTTTTTGGAAAATCCGGACGTAATCTTTATAGCCACCGGTGTCTGTAACAAGGTGCCCGTCGCCGAGGATTTTCAAATTTTGGGCTCGGGATATTTCCAGGATTTGATTTCTAAATGCTCCGGCAGGAATTATATCAATTTGGGTAAACCGGCGAAGGGATTTCAGGATTACCTGAAGAGGAACATCGCCTGCGATCCGGAACGGACTTTATTCGTTGGAGATACGTAAGTGGAATTTGAATTTTATTTTTTTTTATGGAAATTGGATACCTTCACTGTAGCCGGAATAAATGAATATTCAACCTATTCGTAAAGTCTTACAAAAAACCTATTAAAACAATCTATTGAGTTTTGGTATGACTACACGTATAAATACATATTTCTTAAAGGTAGAAACGCCAAAGTGGCGGAATCTATTGCCTGAATGCTGTACTGAATCAAATCCAGGTGGCTTTAACACCGACAAGATATGGACATTGTCAGCGGCAGTACAGTATTCAGGCAATAGATTCCGCCACTTTAGTATTTCCAACTTTACCGGTGTTTGGAATACTTATATTCCAATAGTGATCTCCGTTTCCCCATCAGCAACTAACTACACTGATGAGACCTGAAAGGTCAAAACCGGTCTGTAGGTGTTGGGGGAACAATATTTAATGTTCACATATTTCTTAATTATAACTACGCTAAAAAAATATTTTA
Organism: Ocypus olens; assembly: GCA_910593695.2. NCBI lineage: Eukaryota > Metazoa > Arthropoda > Insecta > Coleoptera > Staphylinidae > Ocypus > Ocypus olens. The sequence goes on from OU343054.1 coordinate 46,174,884, forward strand.
CAATGTAAACAAAAATTTTGCATTGTTTAGTTTTTATTATTCATTAAGTCATTAAGTAAGCAAGCCACGGTGAGTTTTTACGCCGCACTTGGAAAACCCTGTATAATTAATTCTGTCTGATCCAAAGGACATCGGTTGGCTAGGTTAAATCAATTATTGGCAATTGCCTGTTGAGGTCATTTGTAAAAGAGTCTCAATAAATGTATTGTCTCTCTCTCTCTCAATTATTGTAAAAACCCACTTAAAAGAAGTATACCCCATTATGTTTATCAATTAGTGGAAAGGAAAGTATATAATTTTCATTAATTACAGTCAATCAGTCCACGTGACTAATACTTAGGCACGTATTAATTTTACTCAAATTTTTCTCAAAATATATACTGCTTTATGATTCAAACAAAATCTAAAAACACCGTTTAACTTTAATCTCCTTTATTTGGAGATTTACCATTGGAGAACATATTTTCAAATTAATCATTTTCCGGTGGCTTAAAAACACTAAAATTTTTCGGCATTTCGACTGTCAAAAATGGCATTTTTCAGCTGCCAAAACTTGTATTTTTTGTGTTGTCAAAAATTGTATTTTTCAGCTGACAATAATGGTTTGTTACAGTTGTCAAGAATAGTATTTTTCAATTGTTAAAAATGATATTTTTTCAGCTGTTAAGAAGAGTATTATTCAACTGGTAAAAATGATATTTTCCTGTTGTCAAAAATGGTACTTTTCAGCTGTCAAAACAAGTATTTCTCAATTGTCAAAAATGGCATTTTACAGCTGTCAAAAATTGTATTTTTATGTTGTCAAAAATTGTATTTTTTAGCTGACAATAATGGTATGTTACAGTTGTCAATAATGGCTTGTTGTAGTTGTCAAGAATGGTATTTTTCAGCTGTTAAAAATGGTATTTTTCAGATGTTAAGAAGTGTATTATTCAACTGTAAAAAAGAATATTTTTCAGCTATCAAAAATTATATTTTTAAACTATCAAAAATGATATTTTTCAGCTGTCAACAATGGGATTTCCCACCTATAAAAATGATATTTTCCAGCTATCAAAAGCAGCATGTTTCGACATTTTTTTACTTGTCAAAAATGGCAGTTTTTAGCTTTAAAAAATTGTAATATTCAGCTGCCAAAAATGTATTTTTTCAGCTGTCAAAAATGATATTTTTCAGCTGTCAAAAATGGTATTTTTTCAGATTATTCAACTGTAAAAAAGAATATTTTTCAGCTATCAAAAATGATATTTTTCAGATGTTAAGAAGTGTATTATTCAACTGTAAAAAAGAATATTTTTCAGCTATCAAAAATTATATTTTTAAACTATCAAAAATGATATTTTTCAGCTGTCAACAATGGTATTTCCCACCTATAAAAATGATATTTTCCAGCTGTCAAAAGCAGCATTTTTCGACATTTTTTTACTTGTCAAAAAAGGCAGTTTTTAGCTTTAAAAAATTGTAATATTCAGCTGCCAAAAATGATATTTTTCAGCTGTCAAAAATGGTATTTTTCAGATGTTAAGAAGTGTATCATTCAACTGTAAAAAGGATATTTTTCAGCTATCAAACATGATATTTTTCAACTATCAAAAATGATATTTTTCAGTTGTCAACAATGGTATTTCCCACCTATAAAAATAGTATTTTTTAGCTATCAAAAGCAACATTTTTCGACATTTTTTTACTTGTCAAAAATGACAGTTTTTAACGTTAAAAATTTGTATTATTCAGCTGCCAAAAATGTATTTTTTCAGCTGTCAAAAATGATATTTTTCAGCTGTCAAAAATGGTATTTTTTCAGATGTTAAGAAGTGTATTATTCAACTGTAAAAAAGAATATTTTTCAGCTATCAAAAATTATATTTTTAAACTATCAAAAATGATATTTTTCAGCTGTCAACAATGGTATTTCCCACCTATAAAAATGGTATTTTTCAGCTATCATAAGCAACATTTTTTGACACTTTTTAGCTTTAAAAAATGGAATTTTTCATCTGTCAAAACCTGTATATTTTGTTGTCAAAAATTGATTTCTTTTTTGTTATCAAAAATTGTATTTTTTAGCTGCCAATAACGGTAGGTTTTAGCGGTGGCGAATGGTATTTTTCGGTTGTCAAAAATGGTAATCCCCAGCTGTTAAAAATAGTATTTTTCAGCTGTCTCATGTTGTATTTTCCAGTTGTAAAAACTGGTATTCCTCAGCTACCAAATATACTATGTTTCAGCTGCCAAAAACAGTATTGCTCAGCTAATGAAAATAGTTCTTTTCGATATTTTAGTATTGTCAAAAATTGTATTTTTCAGCTGTCAAAAGTAGTATATTTTACTATCAAAAGTAGTATTTTTTACTGTCAAAAATAGTATTTTTTTGTCAAAAATAATATTTTTCGTGTGTCAGGAATGGTATGTTTCAGCTGTCAAAAACAGTATTTTTAAGCTAATTAAAATAGTTAATTCAACATTTTTGAATTGTCAAAAAAAAAATTCAGCTGTCAAAAGTAGTATATTTTGCTGTCGAAAGCAGGAGCTTTTATAGAGCCAAGGAGCCATGTAGTCTCAAGCTCAGCAAGAATTTTTAATTAATTCTTAAAACACTTACTTTGGTCTAGGAAAATAAATAGTTATTTCTTTCTTTAAAAAAGGAGGGGGTGGGGTATATTGTGGCTCCACCATCAACATGTTCCATGAGCCGCCACTGGTACGGAGTGAAAACTTTTAAAATTTACTTAAAATAGTTTTCTCTTTATAATTCGATCAAAATCTAAAAACACTCCTTTACTAAATTTCAAAATAATTACACAAGAACCCAACAGTCATGTTGAAGTTGCTCACTTACCAATGGCGTGAAAACATTTAAAAACAATTGCTACGTACTTAAAGCTTTCAAAAATTACCCAAAATAGTTTTTCCTTTAAAATTTGATCAAATTTTGAAAACATTTTTTTACCAAGTTTCGAGATAATCACTCGAGATCACAACCGACAGTCATGCTGCAGCTGCTCATTTTCCAATGGCTTTAAAATATATAAAAACAATTCGTACGGAGTAAAAATTTTCAAAATATACTCAAAATAGTTTTTGCTTTAACATTCGACCAAACACTGAAAACACTCCTTCGCTAGATTTCGGGATAATTACACCAGAACACTAATGAAGGTCATGCGGAACTTGCTCAATTCCGGTGGCTTGAAAACATACAAAAACATTTGCCACAGACTCAAAATTTTCAAAATTTGCTCAAAATGGATTCTACTTCATAATTCAATTAAGATCTAAAAACTCGCTTTACTAGAATTCTAGGTAATCACATGAAAACTTAGCCTATAAAACTACAGAAATATTTACATTTTCTTTCTATAGTTTATAGTTTCAAAAAATATAAAAACAATTGCTACAAATCAAAAACTTTCAAAATTTATTCAAAAAAAGATTTTGTTTTATAATTCAATAAAAATCTAAAAACCTTCAATTACTAAATTTCGAGAAAATTACACAAAACTTTCAAATTTGACTCAAAATGGTTTTTGCTTTATATTCGATCAAAATCTAAAAACGCTTCGTCACTATATTTCAAGATAATTACACCAGAACACAACTGACGGTCATGCTGAAATTGTTAATTTTTTTCCGATGGCGTGAAAACATACAAAAACATTTGCAACAGATTAAAAATTTTCAAAATTTACTCGAAATTGATTCTACTTCGTACTTCTGATCTGAAAACACTAGAATTTTAAATAGTCACACGAAAACCTAGCCTATACTTGTGATGAGACAGTAGTTACATTTTCTTGAGTTTCTAGTTTAAAAAAAATATAAAAACAATTGCTATAAATGAAAAATTTTCAAAATTTACTCAAAATGGTTTCTACTTCGTACTTTAATTAAGATCTGAAAACACAAGAATTCTGGATAATCACACGAAAACCTAGCCTATAATTGTGACGAAGTAGTTACATTTTTTTTGAGTTTCTAATTTTTAAAAAAATTGCTACAAATCAAAAAATTTCAAAATTTGCTCAAAATCCATTCTGCTTAATAATTCAATCAAAATCTAAAAACACTCCTTCACTAGATTTCGAGATAATCATACGAAAACACATTAGGAAATTGTTTACTTTCCGTTGCTTTGAAAAAATATAAAAACAATTGCTACAGACTTGAAACTACACAAAGTTACTCAAAATAGATTCTGCTTTATAATTCAATCAAAATCTAAAAACACTCCTTCACTAGATTTCGAGATAATCATACGAAAACACATTAAGAAATTGTTTACTTTCCGTTGCTTTGAAAAAATATTAAAACAATTGCTGCAGACTTAAAACTACACAAATTTACTCAAAATAGATTCTGCTTTATAATAAAATCAAAATCTAAAAACATTCCTTCACTAGATTTCGAGATAATCATACGAAAACACATTAAGAAATTGTTTACTTTCCGTTGCTTTGAAAAAATATAAAAACAATTGCTGCAGACTTGAAACTTCACAAATTTACTCAAAATTGATTCTGATTTATAATTCAATCAAAATCTAAAAACATTCCTTCACTAGATTTCGAGATAAGCATACGGAAATACATTCAGAAATTGTTAACTTTCCGTTGCTTTGAAAAAATATAAAAACAATTGCTACAGACTTGAAACTACACAAATTAACTCAAAATTGATTCTGATTTATAATTCAATCAAAATCTAAAAACTCTCCTTCACTAGATTTCGAGATAATCGTACGGAAAGACATTAAGAAATTGTTTACTTTCCGTTGCTTTGAAAAAATATAAAAACAATTGCTACAGACTTGAAACTACACAAAGTTACTCAAAATAGATTCTGCTTTATAATTCAATCAAAATCTAAAAACACTCCTTCACTAGATTTCGAGATAACCATACGAAAACACATTAAGAAATTGTTTACTTTTCGTTGCTTTGAAAAAAATATAAAAAACAATTGCTGCAGACTTGAAACTACACAAATTTACTCAAAATAGATTCTGCTTTATAATTCAATCAAAATCTAAAAACAATCCTTCACTAGATTACGAGATAATCATGCGAAAACACATTCAGAAATTGTTTACTTTCCGTTGCTTTGAAAAAATATAAAAACAATTGCTGCAGACTTGAAACTTCGCAAATTTACTCAAAATCGATTATGCTTAAATTATCATTCCCCATCACCGACGTACTAGAGACCGGTTTTGGACTAGTAGTTCTCATTAGAGCAGAAGCAAGTCTGCGAAAAGTTTTTCCACGATTCGAAAACTCTCTACGCTAAGCTAAGTTCCTATTTTGTTTCAGACTGGATCAAGATATAAATTTTGCCAATGAATTAGGCTACCAGTCTCTACTAGTCCTAAGTGGCGTGACGACGCTGGAGGAAGCCAAATCAGCCGAAGGAACTTCTATTCCTGATTATTACATCGAGAGTCTTGGAGATCTCCATAAGCTGATAGACAAGGCAAAAACGGCGGGGAAGAAGTATTAACTGGTGTACGAACAGTGGTTTTTGGTTTATAGAAGTGCACAGTAATTAAAAATGTTGTTTTTTTTTGTTTATTGATTTTTTAACTTTTGCATTCATCGCCTTTAAATCTGAAGCTTCTTCGCGAGGAAGAGATGAACAAACGCATCTAGATTGGACTGGATTAAGCTGTAAGTGAAGCAAATTTAGTTATTTTTTTAAACGTTTAAGAAATTTATTTGCTAAGTTATCGCCAAAAGTTATTTTTTTGAAGTTCAATTTCATTCCAACAATTATTCAAAGAATTAGTTAAACAAATCTTACCTCTTTTCTCCGATGGTACTCATGGTACGATCGAGGTATCAGAGGTGGTAATACAGATCTCTGCTATCTGTTACCTCGGCCTTACCATGAGTCGTCACCGCCGAAATCTGTAACGGGATAACAACCTAACAAAAGATAACTTACAATAGTTATATATTTATACACGTGTACAAACAAATAGAGGTCGTCCAACATCTTTCTCCTTCCTTTAATGTTTAGGGCAGGGATGAATTCCGCTCTATGTTATTTGAAAATTTTAAAATCTCTGAAAAGTTTCCCTAGAAGCGTGCTCTAAACACTACAGAACTTTAGAAGCGTGATTGGCGGGTGCGCACACTGATTTTTTTAACACAAATTTGCTTCAAATGTACTCGGCGAAAAGGATCCAGTAGATGGCGTTGAGTAGGGCGAACAGGAAGGGGAATCCCACCCTCGAAAATCGGTCGATGTTGATGGCCCTGTTGCGGGCCCGCTGGGCCGGCGTCGCGGCCGGTGGCACCTTCGGCGCGCCCGTCAGCAACAGCGAGTTCTCTTTGGCGACCTCGAAAATGGGGTCGGTTTTCGGAGGTCCCGGCGGCTTCGGCGCGTCCGAGTCTCCGAGGACTATATTTACAAGACAGTATTCCATCAGCGCCATAAATACAAAGCTAAAAAAGGAATTTGCATTATTCATTAAAAACATTACACAATCCACACTTATTTAGAGTTATGTAAATACGTTCGGATAATAAAAGAAAAAATAACAAAACCTTTTCTTAGTTCTTAAAAATTCGATGTCAATAGTTCAAAGAGATTGTACGGAAAAAGATTAGAATTGTTGTGAAAATACATAATTTGCATGTTATGTTATCAATTGTAATATATTCAGATCAGAAAGTCGAAAATAGTTGGCAGCACATTTTCCGAAAATCCCTATAATCCCACTGAACTTCTGTTAGGTTATGTTTTAAGGGCTGCCAACTATTTTCAACGTTTTGATCTCGGGGAGATCATAACATTGCAATCCGATATTATAACGAGTGCGTTTCAAAATAAAATTGCAATGGTTATATTCGATAACTTTTATTTTTGCCGAAATTCATTTTTCCGTTAATCAATAATGACAATTTTTACTTTCTCCGTTACGAAGTACGAGAAAGTATTGTGATCGTGATTTTTTTTTTCAAAATTTTCGTTTTGGGGTCCCGAGATACCATTTCAACAATTTCTGGAAAAAAAAAATTGTCTGTCTGTGCGCGCTGTATCTCAAAAACACATTGAGCAATTAATAATAATAATAATAATAGATTTATTAACGGAAAATCTCCTTTTACAAAATTTCTTAAAACAAAAATAAAAACATATTGTAAATGTAGCGAGAACATTTTTTACAGAAATAAGGTAATTAACATAGAAAAATAAATCGCACTAAAAATCACATAAATAGCAATGACGAACAGAACTTGTTAAAATAAATATAAACAAACTAAAATAAAACGGGTAAAATAAATAATATTATTGATACAATTTTAAAAACAAGTCCAGATCCATGCGTTCAAACTTTGAGCATACGTCTTATTTGATAATCCGAAGAACTGAAAAGCTTTTGGTAAAATTTTCGGAAGTGAGTGTTTACCGTAACTGTTTTTTGTTTTTTGCCAATATTTTCTTAAATATGAAAAATATCACAAAAACATTTAAACAAACATTGAAGGCAACAAAGAAATGAACATCTTTTGCTTGAAAACATTTTTCATAAAATCATTTTTATTCGAGAAAAAAATTTATATTATTACAGCAAATTTATGTTAATAATAATTGCACAGAATGCTAAAATGAACAACTTATAAGGTATTAGTTTTTTTTTTCGAAATCCCTTTAGTTCTTGAGTAAACTGAGTTTTTGAATTTGAAGTATAATTTTTTCATCTTTCATAACTTTGACGTTTTAAATGTCAGTTTCACCCGAGTTTACACAACACTCGATGTACGCGAATGTAGCGAATTTAACACATTTTGAATAATCATTGGAAAATTTCCATCTTAAATCAACGCAAATTGCCAAAATCGCAAATTTTTAAATCAAAACAAGAAATCGTATTTTTTTTAAATTTTATAACTGTTGAACGCGTTGTTAGATTTTGATGATTTAAACGTGAAAATGAAGCGAATTTAATACGTTTTGAAAAATCATCGTAAAATTTCCATCTTAAAACAACGCAAATTGCCAAAAAAACGCAAATTTTCAAGTTAAAACAATTTGTTTTTAATTACGTAACTGCTGCACGTGTCGTTAGATTTTGATAATTTGAACGTGAAAATGTAGCGAATTTAACACATTTTGAAAAATCATTGGAAAATTTCCGCTTTAAATCAACGCAAATTGCCAAAATCTCAATTTTTTAAATCAAAACAAAAAATCGTATTTTTTTATAAAATACGTAACTTTGTAAGCGTTCAAATCGGTAATTGGGTGGACTGTTTTCATGATTTTTTTCAGAATTCTTCATCAACTCGTTTGTTAGTAAAAAAAGTGTTTAAAAATCGATTAAAAACTTTTGGAATTTTTTTATTGTTTAAATGACATTGGAAAAATGGGTCAAATATATAATTGGGTAGACAACTTTCATGATTTTTTTCAGAATTTTTTATCAACTCGTTCGTCGGTAAAAAAATAATTTTAAAAAAACCGATTTAAAAACTTTTGGAATTTTTCTAGTAACTAAATAACATTGAATGACTTTGGGAAAAATTGGTCAAATGGGTATGTGGGTGGACTATTTTCATGAATTTTTTCAGAATTTTTCATTCACTCGTAGGCCACTCTAAAAATAATGATTAAAAAATCGATTTAAAAAGTTATGTTTGAAAAATCGATTTAAAATCTTTTAATTTTTTTTAGTGTCGAAATAACCTTGAATGACCTTGGAAAAAAATTTGTCAAATGGTTAAATGGGTGGACTATTTTAATGATTTTTTTCAGAATTTTTCATTCACTCGTTCGTCAGTGAAAAAGTAATGTTTAAAAAATCGATTTCAATAACTTTTGCAAGATTTTATTGTCTAAATGGCCTGGGATAACCTTGAAAAAAATTGGTCAAGTGGGGAATTGGGTGGACTATTTTCATGAATTTTTTCAGAATTTTTCATCCACTCGTTCGTCAGTGTAAAAATAATGATTAAAAAATCGATGTAAAAAGTTATGTTTAAAAAATCGATTTAAAATCTTTCGAAATTTTTTCAGTGTCGAAATAACCTTAAAAATTGGTCAAATTTTGTTCATATTTTTATTTCAAAATTTTTCATCCACTCGTTCATCAGTAAAAAAATAATGTTTATAAAACCGAATTAAAAGCTTTTGGATTTTTTTTATTATTGTCGGTCTATATGACCTTGAATTACTTTGGAAAAAACTGGCCAAATTGAGCAATTTATATGAAACTTTGAACATAAGTCTTATTTGATAATCCGAAGAACTGAAAAGCTTTCGGTAAAATTTCGTACACCGGAAATGGGCTTTTTGTTTTTTCCAATATTTTTTTAAATATGAAAAATATTACAAAAACATTTAAACAAATATTGAAGACAACAAAAAAATTAACATGTTTTGTTTGAAAATATTTTTCATAAAATCATTGTTATTCGAGAAAAAAACATTTTTTTTTTATTTTTGGTTTATAATTCTGAAACGATAATAGTTACAGCAAATTTATGTTAATAATAGCTGTAGAAATGAACGATTTATAAAGAATAAGTTTCTTTAGAAATCTCTTTGGTTTTTGAGTAAACTGACCATTTTCATCTTTAATAATTTTTACGTTTTAAACGTCAGTTTCTTCCGATTTTACAAAACCCTCGTTGTACATTAAATATATGATTTTAATTGAAAGCGTAAATGTAAATGACTATGATACCATCAAGTCGGAGAAAGTAACATGATGGCCACATCACCATTTTCTAAGTAATTGTTGAACAAGAGTCAGAGTGACTCATGGTACGGCCGAGATAGCACTATCTCGTCTGTGCTATGGGTCACCCCACGAGCCGTCACTGATAAGAGTACTTACATGGTGCATGTTGACATGAAAGCATCGACGGCTTTCAGGTACGAAACGGGGGGAAGCGCCGCTTGGCTTTTGGCGTGCTGCGTCGAGAGCGTCAGGAGCGAGGTCACCCCAAGTGTGACCCTCGCCGGCGCCGCCTCTGGTTTTATCCAAAATGAAACCCACTAAATCAAAAAAGCTGAATTTGATTCAGACCATTATAATTTAATTCAGACTATCGCACCGAATCGCGGATCTCGCAGTGTGACGGTTGGTACGACCGCAGAGCATTAGAGGCGGCCGACCCAAACATCACGACACGAGCCGTCGCCGAACTTTAAAGGGACTTACAGACATGATTACGATCAGACACGTTGGGATGTACGTGTGAAAAAGGTAGTAACCCAGGCGACGCTTCAGGACGAAGACCACTTCCAAACAGGTGAAGTTGCCTTTAAAGAAAATGGAAATTTTAGATATGTTATACGGGGTGAGTTCTCTATGAGGACAAAAGAGCAAAGAAGTGCAATTTTACGAGCCCAAAAAATAAGCCGATTTTTTAAATCTATTTTACACGACTGTTCTAAGAAATAGAAAAAAAAGACTGTACAGCTCAAAGTTTTAGATAATCTTACACCAAATAATGTAAACATTCAATATTGTTTCCCCATCAGAACACCTACAGACCGGTTTCGACCTTTCAGGTCTCAGGTCTCATCAGTGTAGTTAGTTGCTGATGGGGAAACGGAGATTACTATTGGAATATAAGTATTCCAAACACCGTTAAAGGTAGAAACGCCAAAGTGGCGGAATCTATTGCCTGAATGCTGTACTGAACCAAATCCGGGTGGCTTTAACACCGACAAGATATGGACATTGCCAGCGGCGGGAAATATAACAATATTAATGTAAACATTAAATATTGTTCCCCCATCAGATGCCAATGTCCATATCTTGTCGGTGTTAAAGCCACCCGGATTTGGTTCAGTACAGCATTCAGGCAATAGATTCCGCCACTTTGGCCTTTCTACCTTTTTATCAGAACTTTTCTATCGATAATATTTTACGAGATACAACAAAAACATTTTTTTTTAATGGAAACCGTAGTTGGCTAAGGCTTCATCAGTATAAATTGGGTTTTATGTTACTCTCTTATTAACAAACCATGTATTTATTATTTTACCTGTTGAGTAGACTTGTGTGCAATCAGCTGTGTAATTCTTCACCAGAGCCAATTGGGGTAGTTCGATGTGTTCGTCGACGACGAGGGGAACGTCGGGATCCCATTGGAAAATCATGTCGTCCGTCGTGTGCGAAACTGAAAACATAATTTTTTTAAGTTTCCCCCTTTTCACAAAATTTAGGGCGTGGTACGTACGACTCTCCATTTGCAATTTACACTCCTGAGTATCGTGCGGATAAATCATGAAGTTCATGGCGCATGACAGTCTCAGAGTCAATCTACAAATAAAGCAAGTAATAAACAATCGTGTTTACGCTTTATGATATGGGCGGAAAGATCATCAGGTCGATAGTCCTTTTACAGATGTCGCTATAATTTTATAATGTATCATCTTACAATAATGTATAAAATTCTGTAAATAAATATGATCCTAATTACCGTCCTAATAATTTCATCAAATTTGTATCAAATTTTGAAAGCAGGACATGGAGATTAATCTTAAAAGATTTTTTTTTCGTTTTCCTCCATATTTTTTTTTTAATATTTATGATAGCATAAATGTTGAAGATAACAAATAAATGCGCATCTCTTGTTAGTAAATTTGTTTTGATTTTCAAGAAAATATTGAAAATTGTTAAATTTCTTGATCTATAAAATAATAATACTTGTAGTTATATTTTTTTTTGGCCTGGGATGCATGTCCATGTGGCCAGCTCTAGTTATATTACATTTATATAAATATCACATCTATAAAACGGTGCTATTTATATAATGTCGGCTATTATCATCATCTGGTTATTTAATTATTTTAATCGCTACCGCAAGCAACTTTTATGGAAAATAAGATTGTAATAATTTTTTTATCAACAATTGGTAAAGAAATTAAAAAAATTCTTCAAATAAAAGCCTCAAAGAATTAAATTATTTCTAAAATGGTACATTTTTATTAAAAATAGTAAATAGACTTTAAAAAAATCTTCAAATAAAAGCCACGAAGAATGAAATGAAGAGTTGAACTGCAAAACTCAACTAATCCAATTTTGGGCCAAAATGAGCTTGGTATCGATTCTTACTGTCCAAACATAGATAAATCCGAATATGAGTGAATTAGCTTTCAAAACGCAACAAATCATATTTAAAAATGCGGCTAAACATTCATTCTTTAAGCAACAAATACACTTCCTGAACGTTTTTCGCGGTTTCTGAACAAATAATGAAAGTGGATTTGTTGAGTTTTGCAGTTCAACTCCTCAAATTATTTATAAAATGGTACTAATAAAATGTAATTTTTTTTATGAAAAATTGGTAAATAATATAAAAATTAAAGCACTTGTCAGTGATTTAATGCTTAAATGATCAGAATCATCGCTTAGAATTGCTATTTAGAAGCTTTTAAACATTTTACATTCGGATTTCCTCCCGTCGTCGCCATCTATTAGACGGTGGCTGAACTGCTAAGTGATGTTTTTGAACAGCGCCAAAATGCTCGAACTTTATACTTATTGTCAAAGTGTTAATATTTAGCAATGGGCTGTGCATGAAACGGTAGACGATTTAATTCTGAATCGAATGGTATATAAAATAGCTGAGGAAATTTAGCGGTTTTCCTGTAATTTGCGAATGAAAATTAAGGACGAGACACTTACCGACATTTACAGTTCACTGTAACATAAAAATTCAATTAAGAAGAATTTGCTATATTCTTCAATCAAATACGGGTTACAACACTTATTCCTGATTAATCATTCAACTATTTATGTTGTTAATGCATTACAATAAGAGAAATATACGAGAAATCATAATCTACGTGGAGGGCTCTACCTGTTATCGTGGGGATAAACTACACAATAATTTGTGGATGTAATAATTGTTGTAATAATAAAAGAATATTTAAAAACTTAAAAAGAATGTTGTCTCATGATTAAATAAATTCACTTGTGGATATTTACGTACTTAAATTGCAGAAACAATATTTTATAATACACACGCCTAATCGCAAGCAACCCGATATACGCATAACTCATTAATTTATTATTAAAAACTTCTAATTTTATACGTAACAGGGACAAAACCATAAGTGTAATCATAAGTAAAGCTTTGAATATAGTGGGAATATTTAAGTATTTAAATTGCGGAAACAATGGTATTATATAAACGCCTACTTGTTGGCAACCCAATATACTATAACTAATATAATTTTTTATTATAAACTTCTAATTTTAAATAAAATAGGGACACAAGCATAATTGTAATCCTTGGCAACACTTTAAAAATATCACACTTATAGTTTTGTCCCTGTTACGATTAAAATTTAAAGTTTTAAATAATAAATCATTATTAGTTATACGTGTATTGAAACTGCTATGAAAAAACTTCAAATTTTAAAGGTGACAGTGATAAAACCGTAAGTGTAATCCTCAGTAAAGCTTCAAAAATAGTGCGAATACTTAAATATTTAAATTGCAGAAATAATTATATTATATAAACGCCTGCTTACAGGCAACCCAATACACGTATAACTAATAATCGGTTTGCCTGTGATTAGGCGGATATATTATAATGTATTGTTCCTGCAATTTAAATACGAAAATATCTACAAGTAAATTAATTTTATTATAAGATAACAGTCTTCTTAAGTTTTTAAGTATTCTTTTATTATTAAAACATTTATTAAATCCTGAAATGAAAACGTAGTTTATCTCCACGATAACAGAGGGTACCCTCTATGAAGATTAGGATTCCTCATATATTTCTCTTATTGTAATGCATTAATAATATAAAAAGTTAATTGAATAATCAGTAATAGGTATTGGGACCCGTATTTCATTGAAGAATATAGAAAATTGTTGTGCATTTAGGTTTTAAGTTACAGTGAACTGTAAATGTCGGTAAGTGTGTCGTGCTTAATTTTCATTCGCAAATTACAAGAAAACGGCTAAATTGCCTCAGCTATTTTATATACCGTTCGATTCGGAATTAAATCGTCTATCGTTTCGTGTATAGCGCATTGCTGAATTTTAACACTTTGATTATAAGGATAAAGTTCGAGCATTTTGGCGCTGTTCAAAAACATCACTTAGTAGTTTGGCCATCGTCGAATAGATGGCGACTAGGCGTGGAAATGCGAATGTAAAATGTTTAAAAGCTTTTAAATAGTAATTCTGAGGGATAATTTTGATAATGTAAGCATTAAATATCCGCAAAACATATAAACCTTTAATCTTTTGAAATAAAAGTACTGTAAAAATTCTGCAATAATAAATATTGCCGCAACAATTTTTAATGGTTAAATTGATTTTAATGATTCAAATTGTAATTTACAGAGGTATTAATGGTTTTATAATAAACAATAAAATAAGATTTGTTGTTGTTGGGAAATTAACATTTACTTACGGAGTTATTTTAAACCCAAATAACTCCTAAACGTTTATTGATTAATGTCCTTGTTAGCTCAATTGTAGTTATTGTTTCATCGCTGGTAGACCTAAAAGCGGAAGTTTTAAATATAGTTTGAAGTTTTTTATAGTAGTTATGCGCTTATCGGGTTGCCTGTGATTTGCAGATATATTATAATGTATTGTTTCTGCAATTTAAATACAAAAATATCTACAAGTAAATTTATTTTATTATAAGATAACAGTCTTCTTAAGTTTTTAAATATTCTTTCATTATTAAAACAATTATTAAATCCACAAATGAAAACGTAGTTTATCCCCACGATAACAGAGGGTACCCTCTATAAAGATAAGGATTCCTCAAATATTTCTCTTATTGTAATGCATTAATAATATAAAAAGTTAATTGAATAATCAGTAATAAGTATTGGGACCCGTATTACATTGAAGAATATAGCAAATTGTTGTGCATTTAGGTTTTAAGTTACAGTGAACTGTAAATGTCGGTAAGTGTGTCGTGCTTAATTTTCATTCGCAAATTACAAGAAAACGGCTAAATTGCCTCAGCTATTTTATATACCGTTCGATTCGGAATTAAATCGTCTATCGTTTCGTGTATAGCGCATTGCTAAATTTTAACACTTTAATTATAAGGATAAAGTTCGAGCATTTTGGCGCTGTTCAAAAACATCACTTAGTAGTTCGGCCACCGTCGAATAGATGGCGACAAGACGTGGGAATGTAAACGTAAAATGTTTAAAAGCTTTTAAATAGTAATTTTGAGGCATGATTTTGATCATTTGAACGTTAAATCATCTCAAAACTTGTAACCCTTTACTATTTTCAAATAAAGGTGCCGTAAAAATCCCGGAATAATAAGTCATGTCGTCGAAATTCTACATTTATTTTAATGATTTAAACGGTAATTTATGGAGGAAAATATTTTTCATAAAATCATTGTTATTCGAGAAAAAAATTATTATTTTTTTTTTCATTTCTGTTTTATAATTATGAAAACATAATAGTTATGTTAATTATAATTGTAGAAAATGCCAAAATGAACAACTTATAAAGAATATTTTTTTTTAAATCGCTTACTTATTGCAGAAAGCATTAAATAATTATTTATTTTGTTGTATTGAATTTATTTTTTAAACGTCAGTTTCATCCGAGTTTACAAAACGTTAAGTGTACATTTAAAATATTATTTAAATTGAAAATGTTGATTCATTTTAAAGTCCATTTTTGATTTTTTTTATCTCAAACATGTATTTTCATATGAAACTTTAAACTTAAGCTTGAAACTGAAACAAAATTTACCCTCATTTCTTCTTGTTTTTTTTTCTAAAAAAAAATTAATATATAAATATTTATATAAATGTTGAAGTAAACAAACAACTGTACATCTTTTGTTAATAAATGTTGATATATTTTTTTTTTATTTTCAGGAAAAAATAAAAAAAACAGTTTTTTGGTCTATACATATTTATAAAATAATAATAGTTGTATCAAATTTATTTAAAAAATGGTGATGTGGCCATCATGTTACTTTCTCCGACTTGTTGGTATCATTTATATTTACGTTTTCATGGTTTATTTTCAATTGAAATCATATTTTAAATGTACATCGAGCGTTGCGTAAACTCGGATGAAACGTCAAAATTATGAAAGATTATACTTCAAATTCAAAAAGTCAGTTTACTCAAAAACTAAAGGGATTTCGAAAAAAACTTATTATTTATAAGTTGTTCATTTTAGTATTCTCTACAATTATTATTAACATAAATTTTCTGTAACTATTATCGTTTTATAATTATAAACCAAAAATTAAAAAAAGAAAATAAATTCTTTTCTCGAATAAAAATGATTTTATAAGAAATGTTTTCAAGCAAAAGATGTTCATTTCTTTGTTGTCTTCAAAGTTTGTTTAAATGTTTTTGTGATATTTTTCATATTTAAGAAAATATTGGCAAAAAACAAAAAACAGTTAAGGTAAACGCCCACTTCCGGTGTACGAAATTTTACCAAAAGCTTTTCAGTTCTTCAGATTATCAAATAAGACGGATGTTCAAAGTTTCATATCAATTACTCTATTAGTTTTCGAGATACAGCGCGCACAGACACACACACACACACGGACACAAAATTTTTTTTTCCAGAAATTGTTGAAATGGCATCTAGGGACCCCAAAACGGATATTTCCGTAAAAAAAAATTTTGAAAAAAAAATCACGATCACAATACTTTCTCGTACTTCGTAACGGAGAAAGTAAAAAGAAATTTAGAGAATACTACAATCGCTCCATTATATTTAACTTTCTCCGATGGTGTATGTTGGATGATATTTTGCATTTTTCGAAAAGTAAACATTTAAAAATAAAATATTTTTTTATAATAACAATGGCCTTATCAACTTTTTAAGTAAAAAGAAAAGTATGTCAAGTTGGATGATATTTTGGAATTTTTCGAAAACTAGAGACTAATAATAATGGCCACATCAACATTTTTACTTTCTCCGCTACGAAGTATGAGAAAGTATTGTGATCGTAATTTTTTTTTTCAAAATTTTTTTTAGGGAAATATCCGTTTTGGGGTCCCTAGATGCCATTTCAACAATTTCAGGAAAAAAAAAATTGTGTCTGTGTGTGTGTGTCTGTCTGTGCGCGCTGTATCTCAAAAACTGATAGAGCAATTAATATGAAACTTTAAACATCCGTCTTATTTGATAATCTGAAGAACTGAAAAGCTTTTGGTAAAATTTCGTACACCGGAAGTGGGCGTTTACCTTAACTGTTTTTTGTTTTTTTGGCAATATTTTCTTAAATATGAAAAATATCACAAAAACATTTAAACAAACTTTGAAGACAACAAAGAAATAAACATCTTTTGCTTGAAAACATTTTTCATAAAATCATTTTTATTCGAGAAAAAAATTTATTATTATTTTTTTAATTTTTGATTTCTAATTACAAAACGATAATAGTTACAGAAAATGCATGTTAGAGAATGCCAAAATGAACAACTTATAGAGAATAAGTTTTTTTCGAAATATCTTTAGTTTTTGAGTAAACTGAGTTTTTGAATTTAAAGTATAATTTTTCCATCTTTCAAAATTTTGACGTTCTAAACGTCAGTTTCATCCGAGTCTACGAAATGTTCGATTTAAATTTAAAATATGATTTAAATTGAAATAAACTATGAAAGCGTAAATATAAATGATACCATCAGGACGGAGAAAGTAACATGGTGGCCACATCACCACAAGGGCGTTTCCAACTAACTAGTCTAGGGGGGGGGGGGGGGTAATTCAAAAAAAGATAAATAAACTGGTGCTTCTGCTCTCATACATCTGTCTCCCTATCATTTTACAACGTTTTAGAGCGTTGGAAAAATTTACCGGTTGTATTATTTAATTGGATTATGGAATATCGGTAATTTTTAACAATAAAAATAGTTAAGCAAAAAATTCTTAGGGGGGTAATTACCCGATTACCCCCCCCCCCCCCCCTTGAAACCGCCACTGCATCACCATTTTTTAAGTACATGGAAAAGTGGGTCAAGTTATCTGAATGTCCGTAATCTCCGGAGGTTACAAGCTCAACAGCACAACAACTACCAACATGTAATAGAGATCCAGAGGAAGTATCAAAACAATCACTACTAACCACAACTTTTAAGTGATCGTGAAAAATCGCTAATTGATGATTTAATGCAAAATTTGATTTAAATTTTGGACTTACTTGACCATGTAGAGAATAGTTTTATCCTTGTAGAGCCACATGTAATGATTCGGAATGGTCATCGTTTGGAAGGTGACGGATTTCGCATTTTTGAAAAACGAATCCGGCCTCCACATGCTCTTCAGCCAATCGACTTCCAGAAGCCGATACTCCGAGGTCATGTTTTCCGGAAGGCGCAACCGATGATCCTTCCAGGTTTGCGCGAAAAATATATCAGCAGCATAAGTCTAAAAAAAATAAACGAACGTGCAACTTTATAAAACACCGAGGGCCGATGGTCGATGGTCGATAGAACAGGTAGACCAAGACCCAGCAGAGGATGTTCGGCGAGGAGGCTTTGTAAAACACTGAGAGCAGCAAGAAATCGATGGTGGATAACACAGGTAGATTAAGAAGCTGCAGTGGGTGTTAAGCGAGGAGGCTATGGAAGAAAATTTGACGAAAAACGGCAGCAGAATGCATGCTTACTCCAGAGGGCAGCAGAATACATGCTTACTCCAGAGGGTAGCAGAATACATGCTTACTCCAGAGGGCAGCACGAACCTTCTCTATAAGCTCTTAAGTATAAATTTATCTAAATAAAGATCTTGATCGCAGTTAAAATTAGGTATTCAATATATTGCAAAATGGTCGTGATTGAATGGGTAATGTACTAAAAATTTTAATACCGAGAAAATTAAATATTTTACCATCGAGCCTTCATCAATACTATCCAAACCCATAACGGTCACGTGAAAATAAACGATGGTGGGATTCCCATCCTTCTTAGGCGGTCGCATCTTGTCATACGCCGCGGGATCCTCCGGGAAAATATCCCTGATGGCCAATCCGGTCCTAAAAGAGCAAAGACGTCGGTTAAACAAACTGATTTCGATTATCCTTCACCTACCGTCTCTGAGGATTTTGCGCGAGGTAAAACTCCAGATAGCACAACGAACTGTTTGTTTTTTTATCATTAATTCCACTTTGATTTTAATTCTTGCTAATTACTTACTGTAACTGCTGGTAAGCTCTTGCGAGGGACGCGATGGCGCACAAGAGGAGCGTTGCCGTTAGGTACATCCTGGTCGCCGCTGTTCGTTGAAGGACGCGTCTTCATCGCGTCATGTCCTTCTGGTTTTTGGGGCGCAGACTGCGCCGGAGGGCGGCGATCCGGTCCTCTTAAGCCCTCCGTTCCGGCCCCCCGCCCGCCGCCCCTTCTTTTACCCGACAGCCCCTAACGTGTCCCCGTTTCGAGAGGTAGACAGAGGCGGATTTAAAATCACCTGCATAATGCAAAAATTGAAAAATTCCATATGAAGGCATTTATACAGGGTGGGTTCTAGAGCTGGCCACATGGACGTGCATCCCAGGCAAAAAAAATACAGGGTGGAAACTTTAACTGGAACAAATTCGGTATTTATGAAATTAGAACTTCCAGAAAAAATCCTCGGACACGTCGATTTTTGATTTTTATTTTGTTTTCTTGTATTCGGCGATTATCATATCAGGAATAATTATTATAATCTAAAAGATAATTGGATTCTACTTAAGAATATGTTACTAAATACAGGGTGTGCCATTTGAAAAAACGAAGTTATTTAACTTTATAAGTTCGGTTTTTCTACCGCATTTTTTTATCACCCTGTATAATTTTTTGTATGAAATCATGGTTGGCTCTATAGTTCGAACCTTCAACCAAATAATAGAAATGATTTTAATCGTTCAAGATCAATCACTGGGGCAAAAATAAAATTTCACCCAGACCATGCATTTCAACAAATCTTCAAATATTTCGAAAACCGCAAACAATAGGTATAGGGAGTATTGAAGTAACTCACTTTTATTTGCTCCATATAATTCAAAAATGACAAAAAATATAGGGTGTTCCATTTAAAAAAACATAAGTTTGGTCTGTAACTTTGTTATGAGACACCCTGTATAAATTTAAATATTTTTAGGGCGTGCAGCTCACTATTATACACAACTTTTGTATTAAACATTTTTCGAAATTTTGACAAATTAACCGTTCCCGGAGCTCTGAAACACCCTGTATACAAACAATTTGGTATTTTTTTTTATTTTTAATTACGAACTGTTTTCACCAATCGCAAGCGACCCATTACGAATACACAGAAATGTAAAATGTAACACATAAGTTGTAATTTTATTACAACTTATGTTTTACGCCATATTATATACTTATTAGCCAATTATAATTAACTAACCCCCCCTTCATTAATCAAAATCAAAAGTGACAGTGAGATTTAAATGTCAGATTACAAAATATTGGTTATAACACTGACCGACACAATGAACTCCTCGTTATGCCTTATCGGTACCCCAGCTGCATTAGCTCTGGTATTAAGTACATCTTCACCCAGACAAGATTCAGTTTCAATTTGTCTTCAGTTTAAGCGAATAAATGTAAGGTCGTGGGTAAAGTATAGTACATAAAGCGAGTTATAACGCGCTTTCAATTGCGCGTAATTTGCTATTTATAACTCCAGTTATGTAAACTGCGAATTATAAGATAGATAACAATTTCACAACCATTAACTCTCACGAGAAACATCTGTTACGGTTCTGTCTGCGCCATCGAAGGCCCAATCGGTGTCTCCGCGTACTTTGATGCGCGGCCACCTATAAACTCCGCTAACGAGTGCAACTCATTACATTTTTTAATAGCGCCCCCTCCCGGCCCTCTTATGCCCTCCTGAATGTTGCAATTACATCGAAGACCCTTTCATCTACAAGTGCCCCCGCATCAAAGACGACAGTGGGTTGTTTTCACACACACACACACACACATACACAGAGACCCACCGAACCCCTCAAACATGCATATTTATGGAGGCCGAAGATTTCCCCTGGTAAAACTCGCGTTTACTTAATTGCGATTTCTTCATCAGGAAATTATTATAATAAAAACAACTTCAATTTGATTTTATGGAACGGTATTTACTATCAAGGATACACCAGAGGGATTCAATACAATTAGGAAGTGATATAGTTCATCCGTTGAGAGCTGACGGTGACTCATGCATTTTCGTACTAAGACTTGCTTTGCAATTTATATCTATCTTTTTCTATCATGTACGAAACAGTATGAAAAAATGGTGATGTGGCCATCATGTTACTTTCTCCGACTTTATATTTACGTTTTCATGGGTTTATTTTCAATTGAAATCATATTTTAAACGTACATCGAGCGTTGCGTAAACTCGGATGAAACTGACGTTTAAAACGTCAAAATCATGAAAGATGGAAAAATTATACTTCAAATTCAAAAACTGGGTTTACTCGAAAACTAACGAGATTTAGAAAAAAACTTATTCTTTATAGGTTGTTCATTTTGGCATTCTCTACAATTATTATTCACATAAATTTGCTGTAACTATTACCGTTTCACAATTATAAACCAAAAATTAAAAAAAAATTAAAAAATTATTTTCTCGAATAGCAATGATTTTATGAAAAATATTTTCAAGCAAAAGATGTTAATTTCTTTGTTGTCTTTAATGTTTGTTTAAATGTTTTTGTAATATTTTTCATATTTAAGAAAATATTGGCAAAAAACAAAAAACAGTTAAGGTAAACACCCACTTCCGGTGTACGAAATTTTACCAAAAGCTTTTCAGTTCTTCGGATTATCAAATAAGACGTATGTTCAAAGTTTAATATCAATTGCTCTATTGGTTTTTGAGATACAGCGCACACAGCAGACACACACACACACAGACACAAAAAAAAATTCCAGAAATTGTTGAAATGGCATCTAGGGACCCCAAAACCGATATTTCCGTAAAACAAAATTTTGAAAAAAAATCACGATCACAATACTTTGTCGTACTTCGTAACGGAGAAAGTAATAAAAACGAAACGTGTGTCTGCGTGTTAAAGAATAGGGCAGCGTAAACGTAGGTCTAAGCTCACGCATGACTCTTGCATCGCTTCATATAAACACACAAAACACGCGAGCGCCACGTCAAATAACATAACCGTAAAAAGTTTGTTTACGTGGTGCGCGAGAATTTTTAAATATCCCGCCAATGAAAATCAGGGCGGCACCAAATTTTCTTACGGACATACGTTTATTTAAATCTTGATTCATGCGATTTTAAGCGATGAGTCATAGTCAGCTCACAGCGGCCCGACTATACATGAATTCACGATTTTGCCGTGGATCGTAAAGGATATAAAGTATGTTCATTAAAAAAAAAAACCCCGAGTGTGCCATGATTTTTTATTTTTTTTAATTTAAGTTGGTAACACATATTGAGGTTATGTTACTTGTGTTATGTACAGTCAGAGAAAATACAAATGCGAAACCCGCTCGGCGAGGAATTGCTGCCGCATGTCGGTGCTTAGTTCGGTCAAAACCAGTCTATCTATTTATGAGGTAATAAAATTTATTTTATAAATTTTATTTATTAAAATATAATTTATTTCGTTGTTTATTAATTTATATTTATCTGTTTGTTATTTTATACTTTATTGTAAAAAGGTTGAATCCGTAAATAAAGTTATTATTATTATTAAAAGATGGTCAAAATGCCACCCGACACAGATTTTTAAATAAATATGAAAATATCATTAGTTGTGACCTTGACCAAAATAATCGTAAGCCGTATATCAAAAAAAACCCGCTATGACCCGGGAAGCCCCAAAATAGAATTTTTTCAAATAAAAATTTTTTAACCACTAAAAAAAATCTGAAAAAATCACATATATTATTGATCAAAATACCAAATTTGATGAATTTTTCAAGGTCATTTTATATTTTTATAAATTTATCAACAATTGAAATAAATTTAGGATAGATGAAATATATAGGGT
The DNA here is from genome assembly GCA_910593695.2 of Ocypus olens. Lineage (NCBI taxonomy): Eukaryota > Metazoa > Arthropoda > Insecta > Coleoptera > Staphylinidae > Ocypus > Ocypus olens. The sequence goes on from OU343054.1 coordinate 46,197,836, forward strand.
TATTCACGCTATACGGCACGGAATATTGTGGCCAAAATACGTGACTTTCAAAAAGTTTGACTTTTAGGATATATAGGGGTCTACTATGGTTACTTTTTAAAATTAATTTCATATTATACAGGGTGTTCCAAACACCCTAAAATATCAAAGTTGTGTTTTTTTTTAATGGAACACCCTGTATTTTAATAAAACCTTTAATAAAATCAAAATCTTGGATTTTATTGCAAAAATTTTGTGTTTAAGGTCCAAAACCATGAATTCTATGGTCCAAATTTGAGATTTTACATGACATTCCTTCTTTATAAACCCAATTTTTGATTTTAGGACTCAAATTCTGCGTTTAAGGGTCAAAAACTTGGATTTTATGTTCCAAATGCCTGATTTTAAATGCAATTGATCAATTGAATCCAAATATTGGATTTTGGGTCTCAAGTTCTGCGTTTAGGGACCAGAAACTTGGATTTAAAGTTTCAAATTAGAGATTTTACATGCAATTATCAAATTAAAATACAAACTTTGGATTTTTCAACACAAAGTTTGCGTTTAAAAACCATGGATTTTATGGTCCAAATTCAAGAAGTTTATTGAAATTCTTGTATTAGAATCCAAATTTTTAATTTTAAGTCTCAAATTCTGCGTTTAGGGGCCAAAAACTTAGATTGAATATTTCAAATTTCGGATTTTACATATAATTATCAAATTAAAATCCAAATTTATAATTTTTGGTCACAAATTATGCGTTTAAGATTCAAATTGGAGAATTTTCATGAAATTCTTGGATTAGAATCCAGAATCAGTACAAAGTATTGTACTCAGCAAATAGATTTTTTTTTAGATTGTTGACCTGTATATTCGATTTTTTTTGTCTAAATTTTTGATTATTAGGCCCAAAGATTATTTATTTTGGCCTAAATTTAATTGGTAAAATTTTCGACTGTTTGGTCCGAATTTTTTATTTTTCCAGGCGAATTTTTAATTTTTAATTTTTGACCCGTATTTTCGATATTTTTGGTCAAAATATTTAATCTTTGTATTTTTGATTTTTTTTAATATTCTTTATTTTGACCTAAATTTTCGATTTAATTGTTCAAATTTTTGATTCTTTGGTCCCCATTTTTTATTTTTCGGGCCGAAATTTTAAATCTAGTTCCAAATTTTCGATTTGATTTTAATTAAAATATCTATAACCTGAATTATTGATTTATATGCGAGATTTTTTTTAATTTTTCCGGTATTTTCGAGTTTTGTTTGTTGAAATTTTCGATTTTTTAGCCTGCATTTGTTATCTTTAGGGTCGAATTTTCTATGCAATGTCTAAATTTTCGACTTTCTGGCCTACATTACAAATTTTTATTATTATTTTTTAATCTTTTGACCTAAATTTTTCTTTACCAACTTCTGGATTTTATTGTCAAAATTTTCGATTTTTTGGTCCGCATTTTTGATTTTTCGTTTAGTCTGCGTTTATTATCTTTAGGTCCGAGTTTTCGATGTTTTGTCTAAATTTTCGACTTTTTGGCCAACATTGTAGATTTTTATTTTCTTTTATCTTTTGCCCTAAAATTTTCTTTATTCGCCTTGTTAAAATTTTTCTTTCCTTGGTCCACCATTTTTATTTTTATGCCAGAATTTTAGATATTTGGTCTTAATTTTGTATCGAATATTTTAGATTTAAAGTCTGTTTTTTATCCAATATTTTAGATTTTTTAACTTGGATTATTGATTTCATTTCGTGATTTTTTTTTTATTTTTTGGCTATTATTTTCGAATTTCTGATCAGAAACTTATTTTTGGCAAATTATTTTGCTCCTACCTAAGTTTTTAATTTTTTGTCTGCGTTTTTTATTTTCAGATCAGGATTCTTGATTCTTTGGCCCATATTTTACATTTCTGTATTTTCGATTTTTTTGTTCCAATTCTTTTTATATATACAATATCTTTATTTGCAGACAGTACAATATTAAACAAATATAATACATTTAAAATTTACAAAATTATTTCTGCTAAACGGCTATCGACCCGCGGTCTTTCAGCCCAATTCTTTTTATTTTTCATTATTTTGACCAAAATATTCGATTGGTTTGTAGAAATTATCGATTTTTTGTCTGAATACGCCCGAATTTTTAATGTTTTGTCTAAATTTTCACCTTATTAGGCCCTACTTTTTTGACCTATATTTTGTATTTTCGATTGTCAATTTTAGTCGACTTAAATTTTCGATTCGTTTGGTTAAAAATCTTGATTTTTTGGTCTACCACTTTGATTTTTGGGTACGAATTTTAGATTTTAGCTCTTAATTTTTTATTTTTTTGTCCCATATTTTAGATTTTCTTAATTATTGAGTTTATTGTGCGATTTTTTTAAATTTTAATTTTTGCTATTATTTTCGAATTTCTCGTTGGAAGTTATTTTAAGGTAAAAAGAGTTATATTTGGTGCTGAAAATGGCAAATGATTTTTCTTTTGCTTGTATTTTCAATTTTTTGGTCTGCATTTTTATTTTTAAACCAGGATTTTTTATTTTTTCGGCCGATATTTTAGATCTTGGGCGGTTTTGTTCCAAATTTTTAATTTTTTAGCCAAAATATTCGATTGGTCTTGGAAGATAAATGGTTCTTTGTTTCTTTTAAAAAAAAGGTGGGGGGGGTATTATATAAGTGGCTCTACCATCAACATGTTTCACGAGCCGCCACTGGTAAAGATATAAGGTAGGTATTTGAAATAAAAAAAAAATAATCTAAACTCAACATAAATATACTGTTACTCTATTATTATATTAATTTGATAAAATTTTGGAAATGTTTTTGCAATGTTTGGTGCGTCATCTTGAAAAATTTGAATAACTAATCTTTTTACGATATTTTGTATTTATTTATCAACAATTGAGCAGCAAAATTTTATCGAAAATACAGAAATGTAAAATATGGGCCAAAGAATCAAGAATCCTGATCTAAAAATAAAAAACGCAGACAAAAAATTAAAAACTTAGGTAGAAGCAAAATAATTTGCCAAAAATAAGTTTCTGATCAGAAATTCGAAAATAATAGCCAAAAAATTTAAAAAAAATCATGAAATGAAATCAATAATCCAAGTTAAAAAATCTAAAATATTGGATAAAAAACAGACTTTAAATTTAAAATATTCGATACAAAATTACCAAATATCTAAAATTCTGGCATAAAAATAAAAATGGTGGACCAAGGAAAGAAACATTTTAACAAGGCGAATAAAGAAAATTTTAGGGCAAAAGATAAAAGAAAATAAAAATCTACAATGTTGGCCAAAAAGTCGAAAATTTAGACAAAACATCGAAAACTCGGACCTAAAGATAATAAACGCAGACTAAACGAAAAATCAAAAATGCGAACCAAAAAATCGAAAATTTTGACAATAAAATCCAGAAGTTAGTAAAGAAAAATTTAGGTCAAAAGATTAAAACAATAATAATACAAATTTGTAATGTAGGCCAGAAAGTCGAAAATTTAGACATTGCATAGAAAATTCACCCCTAAAGATAACAAATGCAGGCTAAAAAATTGAAAATTTCAACAAATAAAACTCGAAAATGCTGGAAAAAATAAAAAGAAATCTCGCATATAAATCAATAATTTTAATCAAAATCAATTCGAAAATTTGGAACTAGAATTAAAATTTCGGCCCGAAAAATAAAAAATGGGGTCCAAAGAATCAAAAATTTGAACAATTAAATCGAAAATTTAGGTCAAAATAAAGAATATTTAGAATATTTAAAAAAAAATCAAAAATACAAAGATAAAATATTTTGACCAAAAATATCGAAAATACGGGTCAAAAATTTAAAAATTAAAAATTCGCCTGGAAAAATAAAAAAATGCGGACCAAACAGTCGAAAATTTTACCAATTAAATTTAAGCCAAAATAAATAATGTTTGGGCCTAATAATCAAAAATTTAAACAAAAAAAATCGAATATACAGGTCAACAATCTAAAAAAATCTATTTGCTGAGTACAATACTTTGTACTGATTCTGGATTCTAATCCAAGAATTTCATGAAAATTCTCCAATTTGAATCTTAAACGCATAATTTCTGACCAAAAATTATAAATTTGGATTTTAATTTGATAATTATATGTAAAATCCGAAATTTGAAATATTCAATCCAAGTTTTTGGCCCCTAAACGCAGAATTTGAGACTTAAAATTAAAAATTTGGATTCTAATACAAGAATTCCAATAAACATCTTGAATTTGGACCATAGAATCCATGGTTTTTAAACGCAAACTGTGTGTTGAAAAATCCAAAGTTTGTATTTTAATTTGATAATTATATGTAAAATCTCTAATTTGAAACTTTAAATCCAAGTTTCTGGTCCCTAAACGCAGAACTTGAGACCCAAAATCCAATATTTGGATTCAATTGATCAATTGCATTTAAAATCAGGCATTTGGAACATAAAATCCAAGTTTTTGACCCTTAAACGCAGAATTTGAGTCCTAAAATCAAAAATTCGGATTATAAACTAGGAATGTCATGTAAAATCTCAAATTTGGACCATAGAATTCATGGTTTTGAAACTTAAACCTAAAACTTTTGCAATAAAATCCAAGATTTTGATTTTAATCCGATAATTTTATTAAAATACAGGGTGTTCCATTAAAAAAAACACAACTTTGATATTTTAGGGCGTTTGGAACACACTGTATAATATGAAATTAATTTTAAAAAGTAACCATAGTAGACCCCTATATATCCTAAAAGTCAAACTTTTTGAAAGTCACGTATTTTGACCACAATATTCCGTGCCGTATAGCGTGAATAAGCCTATATATTTCAAGCTATCCTAAATTTATTTCAATTGTTGATAAATTTATAAAAACATAAAATGACCTTGAAAAATTCATCTAATTTGGTATTTCGATCAATAATATATGTGATTTTTTCAGTTTTTTTTTGGTGGTTAAAAAAATTTTATTTGAAAAAATCGTATTTTGGGGCTTCTCGGGTCATGTCGGGGTTTTTTTGATATACGGCTTATGACTATTTTGGTTAAGGTCACAACTAATGATATTTTCATTTTTATTTAAAAATCCGTGTCGGGTGGCATTTTGAGCATCTTATATCGGGATACCCGTTTATTACCTCATAAATGGATTTTAACACATTGACTGCCACGACTTTGGGAACTGTATTGAACAACCACGAGTATTCTCGTAGTTGGCAGTCAACGTGTTAAGCAGGGACTGACTGGTTTCGACCGAACTAAGCACCGACATGCGGCAGCATTCCTTCGCTGAGCAAGTTTCGCATTTGTATTTTCTCTGATTGTACGTTCAGTGTGCGACCTCTCCTGCACCCCTTCCACCGCGCACCTCCCCGCGGTAGCCAATATCCTGACGAAATGCCGTGCCAGATGGAAGCTGGCACCGTTAACGGCACGCCGCGATGTTGCGTTGCGAAGCAAATGCGTTGTTTAACATTTAAACTGGCGAAAAAGTGTTTTATGAATTAATTAAAAATTCTTGCTAAACTGAAAACTACAGGTAGTGCCATGGCTCCTTGGCTCTATATAACAAAGCATCTGAATTTGTTGACAACCATTTCTAAAAATCCCGCAACGGTCTCATCAACAAAACGGCACGATAATCCCTCCCTTTGTCGTATTGTAGGTCCGTTTCGTGTGCGAGGGGACTATTTTTAACCGTTCGATCCTGCGGTTATTAATTATTGGCAAAGCGCGCACGTATCGGGGGCAAAGTGGCGAGGGGGCATGGGGGGCGCGAGAGGGGGGCCGCCGCCACTTCAGAATCGCGATCTTTGCACTTGAAATCTGCTGGCACTAGAATCGTGCTCGAGGGCCTGCTAACAGCTAAAGCATCTATTCCTGCGGTCCCAGTGCCACTTTTCAGTAGCCCACTTCTTGAATCCGTCCCGAGGACTCCTAATACGATGATCATTAAAAATTTTATTTCCTCGCGACGCACAACAAGAAAGAATTACCGTCACCCAATAGACGAAGGCCAACATTCATCCTGCATGTACAAAGATTTTCAACACAAGACGAATTGTTTATAAATAAGGAAAAAGAACAGTAGGGAGAAAATGCAAATTATGTAATAATTTATTTGACGTGGTTTTTTTACTTTCTCCGTTACGAAGTACGAGAAAGTATTGTGATCGTGATTTTTTTTTCAAAAAATTTTTTTACGGAAATATCCCTTTTGGGGTCCCTAGATGCCATTTCAACAATTTCTGGAAAAAAAAAATTGTGTCTTTGTGTGTGTGTGTGTGTGTGTGTGTGTCTGGCTGTGCGCGTTGTATCTCAAAAACTAATAGAGCAATTGATATGAAACTTTGAAAATCCGTCTTATTTGATAATCTGAAGAACTGAAAAGCTTTTGGTATAATTTCGTACACCGGAAGTGGGCGTTTACCTTAACTGTTTTTGTTTTTTGCCAATATTTTCTTGAATATTAAAAATATCACAAAAACATTTAAACAAATTTTGAAGACAACAAAGAAATGAACATCTTTTGCTTGAAAACATTTTTCATAAAATCATTTTTATTCGAGAAAAAAATGTATTATTTTTGTTTTTATTTTTGGTTTATATTTATAAAACTATAATAGTTACAGCAAATTTATGTTAATAATAATTGTAGAGAATGCAGTGCAGATGTTTATAAACCAAAATTTCTTTGAAAGTAGATGCACCCCATAATACGCTTCATAGCATAAAAGTTTTAAAAATGTAATTTTTAAATTTTTTGTGTTTTTTTCAAAAATTCTCAGCAAACACATGCAGTCTTGGATTTGAAACGTCACAACTATTTTAATAATGTGCAGATTTTTATAAACCAAAATTATTTTGAAAGTAGATGAACCCTATAATACGCTCCATAATTGAAAAGTTTTAAACATTCAATTTTTTAATTTTTTGTGTTTTTTTCAAAAATTCTCAACAAACACATGCAGTCTTGGATTCAAAACGTCACAACTATTTTAATAATGTACGGATTTTTATAAACCAAAATTATTTTGAAAGCAGATGAACCCCATAATGCGCTCCAGAGTTTAAAAGTTTCAAAAATTTAATTTTTAAATTTTCTCTGTTTTTTTCGAAAATTCTTAGCAAGCGCGTGCAGTCTTGGATTCAAAACGTCATAACTTTTTTAATAATGTACGGATTTTTATAAACAAAAATTATTTTGAAAGTAAATGAACCTCATAATACGTTCCATAGTTTAAAAATTTTAGAAATTTAATTTTTAAATTTTTTGTGTTTTTTTTCAAAAATTCTTAGCAAACGCGTGCAGTCTTGGATTTGAAACGTCACAACTATTTTAATAATGTGCAGATTTTTATAAACCAAAATTATTTTGAAAGTAGATGAACCCTATAATACGCTCCATAATTGAAAAGTTTTAAACATTCAATTTTTTAATTTTTTGTGTTTTTTTCAAAAATTCTCAACAAACACATGCAGTCTTGGATTCAAAACGTCACAACTATTTTAATAATGTACGGATTTTTATAAACCAAAATTATTTTGAAAGCAGATGAACCCCATAATGCGCTCCAGAGTTTAAAAGTTTCAAAAATTTAATTTTTAAATTTTCTCTGTTTTTTTCGAAAATTCTTAGCAAGCGCGTGCAGTCTTGGATTCAAAACGTCATAACTTTTTTAATAATGTACGGATTTTTATAAACAAAAATTATTTTGAAAGTAAATGAACCTCATAATACGTTCCATAGTTTAAAAATTTTAGAAATTTAATTTTTAAATTTTTTGTGTTTTTTTCAAAAATTCTTAGCAAACACGTGCAGTCTTGGATTTGAAACGTCACAACTATTTTAATAATGTGCAGATTTTTATAAACCAAAATTATTTTGAAAGTAGATGAACCCCATAATACGCTCCATAGTTTAAAAGTTAAAAAAAAATAATTTTTTAATTTTTTGTGTTTTTTTCAAAAATTCTCAGCAAACACATGCCGTCTTGGATTCAAAACGTCACAACTACTTTAATAATGTACGGATTTTTATAAACCAAATTTATTTTGAAAGTAGATGAACCTCATAATATGCTCCATAGTTTAAAAGTTTCAAAAATTTAATTTTTAGATTTTTGTTTTTTTTCAAAAATTCTTATCACACGCGTGCAGTCTTATATTCAAAAGGTCATAACTTTTTTTAATAACATACGGATTTTTATAAACCAAAATTATTTTGAAAGTGGATGCATCCCATAATACGCTTCATAGTTGAAGTTTCAAAAATTTAATTTTTAAATTTTTTGTGTTTTTTTCGAAAATTCTTAGCAAGCGCGTGCAGTCTTAGATTCAAAGTCATAACTTTTTTTAATAATGTACGAATTTTTATAAACCAAAATTATTTTGATAGTAGATGAACCCCATAATACGCTTCATAGTTGAAAAGTTTTAAAAATTTAATTTTTAAATTTTTTGTGTTTTTTTTTCTAAAATTCTTACCATGCACTTGCAGTCTCAGTTTCAAAACGTCACAACTCTTTTAATAATGGGCGGATTTTTATAAACCAAAATTAATTTGAAAATAGATGAACCCCATAAATCGCTCCAGAGTTTAAAAGTTTCAAAAATTAAATTTTTAATTTTTTTGTGTTTTTCTAAATTTCTTAGTCTTAGCTTCAAAAAAATAATACTTTTTTTAATAACATGCAAATTTTTATAAAACAAATTATTTTAGGTAGTAAAACGCTTAAATTGGGATGTAGAAATATAAGAAAAATTTGTTACAAAATTTTGAAATTTTTTTTTTCCAGACTGAATTTTAAAAGATTTATAGAGAATAAGTTTTTTTTAAATCCCTTTAGTTTTTGAGTAAGCTGAGTTTTTGAATTTGAAGTATAATTTTTCCATCTTTCATAATTTTGACATTTTAAACGTCAGTTTCATCCGCTCGGTGTACATTTAAAATATGGTTTAAATTGAACATCATGAAAACGTAAATATAAATGGCTATGATACCATCAAGTCGGAGAAAGTAACATGACGGCCACATCACCATTTTTGTAATTACATAACTGCTGAACGTGTTGTTAGATTTTGATTATTTAAACGTGAAAATGTAGCAAATTTAACACATTTTAAAAAATGGTGATGTGGCCATCATGTTACTTTCTCCGATTATTTGATAGTATAATAGTTATTTATATTTATAGATTCATTCATTATTTTCAATTTAAATTATATTTTAAATCGAGAGTTTCACATGATCGAATGGTAATAACGTTTGAATCGTCAAAATTGTGACAGGTAAAAATGACGAATTTTTTTTCAAATTCTAATAATCTTTACCGTAAGTTTACTGAAAAACCAAAAAAAAAATGTCAAAAAAAGTCCTGAAAAATATTTATAAAAATAGTGCTCATTAATAGTCTTAAAAGAATCTAATAAAAATCCTGAACAAGAAAGTCTTGAAAATGATTTCTAAAGATAGTCCTGAATAAAAAGTCATAAAAAACCTAATAAAAGTCCTGAACAAATCTTGAAAAAAGTCCCGATAAAAAGTCCTGAAAAAAGAGTCCTGACAAAAAAATGTCTTGAAAAACGGTTCCTTCAAAAAGACCAGAAATCCAGTCCTATAAGAAAGACCTGAAAAAAGTGTTCTAACACAAAAAGGCCCTAAGAAAGAGTCCTGGAGAAACAGTTTTGAAAATAAAGTCTTGAAAAAGAGACCTGTTAAAAAGTTTTGGAAATAATGTCTTGAAAAAGAGTACTGTTAAAAAGTTGTGAAAAAAGTCCTGAAAAAGTACTTCAAAAAGAGTCCTGAAAAATTAAGTCTTTATATAAAACACCAGAACTAAATGTCCTTAAAAAAATCTCGAAAGAAGTCCGAAAGAGAGTACTAAAATAAGTCCTGAAAAAACTCCTGAAGAAAGTCTTGAAAAAAGCCCCGAAAGAGAGTGCTAATAAAATATCCTGTAATAACAGTCTTGAAAAAAGTTATGAGAATAATCCTTAAAAAAAACATTTCTGAAAAAAACCCCTGTAAAAGGATCACTAAATAAGACCTGAAAAACTTCTGAAGAAATTGTCCTTAAAAATATTATTACTTTCAAAAATGTTATGAAAAAAGTAGGAAAAGCATTCTCTACAATTATTATTCACATAAATTTGCTGTAACTATTATCTTTTCATAATTATAAACCAAAAATTTAAAAAAATTAAGTTTTTTTCTCGAAAAATATTTTCAAGCACAAGATGTTCATCTCTTTGTTGTCTTTAATGTTTGTTTGAATATTTTTGCGATATTTTTCTTATTTAAGAAAATATTGGCAAAAAACAAAAACCGGTTAAGGTAAACACCCATTTCCGGTGTACGAAATTTTACCAAAAGCTTTTCAGTTCTTCAGATTATCAAATAAGACGTATGTTTAAAGTTTCATATCAATTGCTCTGTTAGTTTTTGAGATACAGCGCACACAGACAGACACACACACACACACAGCCAGACACACACACACACACAGACACACACACACACACAGACACAATTTTTTTTTTCTCCAGAAATTGTTGAAATGGCATCTAGGGACCCCAAAACGGATATTTCCGTAAAAAAATTTTTTGAAAAAAAAATCACGATCACTATACTTTCTCGTACTTCGTAACGGAGAAAGTAAAAATTATTAGAAAATTTTCATCTTAAATCAATTGCCAAAATCGCAAATTTTTAAATCAAAAAAACGCATTTAAAAAAAATCATATAACTGTTGGACGCGTTGTTGGATTTTAAAAATGTAGCGAATTTAACACTTTTTGAAAAATCATTGAAAAATTTCCATGTTAAATCAACGCAAATTGCCAAAAACTCAATTTTTTAAGTCAAAACAAAAAAAATTAATTAAGTAACAGCTAAACGCATTGTGAGATTTTGATTATTTAAACGTGAAAATGTAGCGAAATTAACACATTTTAAAAAATCATTGGAAAATGTTCATCTTAAATCAATGTAAAAAATCAAAACTAAAACATCGTATTTTTTTAAATCATATAACTGTTGAACGCGTTGTTGGATTTTGATTTTTTAAATTTGATATTATAGCGAATTTATTACTTTTTGAAAAGTTATTGGAAAATTTCCCCCTTAAATCAATGCAAATTGCCAAAATCGTAAATTTTTAAATCAAAACAAGAAATCGTATTTAAAAAAAATTATATAACTGTTGAACGCGTTGTTAGATTTTGATGATTTAATCGTGAAAATGTAGCGAATTTAATACGTTTTGAAAAATCATTGTAAAATTTCCATCTCAAATCAACGCAAATTGCCAAAAATTCAAATTGTCAAAAAACGCAAATTTTCAAGTAAAAACAATTTTTTTTTAAATTACGTAGCTGCTGAACGCGTTCTTAGATTTGATGATTTAAACGTGAAGATGTAGCGAATTTAACACATTTTTAAAAATCATTGGAAAATTTCCACCTTAAATCAACGCAAATTGCCAAAATCTCATTTTTTTTTTAATCAAAACAAAAATTCGCATTTTTTTATAAATAAATAAAGTAATAAAAGTAAATAAATAATTAAATAAAGGAACTTCGTAAGCGTTAAAATCGGTAATTGGGTGGACTATTTTCATGAAATTTATCATCAACTTGTTCGTCAGTGTAAAAAAAGTGTTTAAAAAATCGATTAAAAAACTTTTGGAATTTTTTTAGGGTTTAAATGACCTTGGAAAAAAGGATCAAATATGTAATTGTATGGACTATTTTCATGATTTTTTCAGAATTTTTCATCCACTCGTTCGTCAGTAAAAGAATAATGTTTAAAAAATCGATTTCAAAAACTTTTGGAATATTTTAGTGTCTAAATGGCCTAGAATGACCTTAAAAAAAATTATCAAATGGGTAATTGGGTAGACTATTTTCATGACTTTTTTCAGAGTTTTTCATCTACTCGTTCGTCAGTAAAAAAATAATATTTAAAAAATCGATTTCAAAAATTTTTGGAATATTTTAGTGTCTAAATGGCCTAGAATGACCTTAAAAAAAATGATCAAATGGGTAATTGGGTAGACTATTTTCATGACTTTTTTCAGAGTTTTTCATCTACTCGTTCGTCAGTAAAAAAATAATATTTAAAAAATCGATTTCAAAAACTTTTGGAATATTTTAGTGTCTACATGGCCTAGAATGACCTTAAAAAAAATTGATCAAATGGATAATTGGGTAGACTATTTTCATGACTTTTTTCAGAGTTTTTCATCTACTCGTTCGTCAGTAAAAAAATAATATTTAAAAAATCGATTTCAAAAATTTTTGGAATATTTTAGTGTCTAAATGGCCTAGAATGACCTTAAAAAAAATGATCAAATGGGTAATTGGGTAGACTATTTTCATGACTTTTTTCAGAGTTTTTCATCTACTCGTTCGTCAGTAAAAAAATAATATTTAAAAAATCGATTTCAAAAACTTTTGGAATATTTTAGTGTCTACATGGCCTAGAATGACCTTAAAAAAAATTGATTAAATGGGTAATTGGGTAGACTATTTTCATGACTTTTTTCAGAGTTTTTCATCTACTCGTTCGTCAGTAAAAAAATAATATTTAAAAAATCGATTTCAAAAATTTTTGGAATATTTTAGTGTCTAAATGGCCTAGAATGACCTTAAAAAAAATTGATCAAATGGGTAATTGGGTAGACTATTTTCATGACTTTTTTCAGAGTTTTTCATCTACTCGTTCGTCAGTAAAAAAATAATATTTAAAAAATCGATTTCAAAAATTTTTGGAATATTTTAGTGTCTAAATGGCCTAGAATGACCTTAAAAAAAATGATCAAATGGGTAATTGGGTAGACTATTTTCATGACTTTTTTCAGAGTTTTTCATCTACTCGTTCGTCAGTAAAAAAATAATATTTAAAAAATCGATTTCAAAAACTTTTGGAATATTTTAGTGTCTAAATGGCCTAGAATGACCTTGAAAAAGATTGGTCAAATGTGTAAATGGGTGGACTATTTTCATGAAATTTTTCAGAATTTTTCATCCACTCGTTGGCTACTATAAAAATAATGATTAAAAATCGATTTAAAAAATTATGTTGAATAACCTTAGAAAAAATTGGTCAAATGGTTAATTGGGTGGACTATTTTTATGAATTTTTTTAGAATTTTTCATCCACTTGTTCGTCAATATAAAAATAATGATTAAAAAATCGATTTAAAAAGTTATGCTTAAAATCTTTTGAAATTTTTTTCAGTGTCGAAATAACCTTGAATGACCTTGGAAAAAATTGGTCGAATGGTTAATTGGGTGGACTATTTTCATAAATTTTTTCAGAATTTTTCATCCACTCCTTCATCAGTAAAAAAATAATGTTTATAAAACCAATTAAAAAACTTTCATTATGGTCGGTCTATATGACCTTGAATTACTTTGGAAAAAACTGGCCGAATTGAGCAATTCATATGAGACTTTGAACATAAGTCTTATTTGATAATCCGAAGAAATGAAAAGCTTTCGGTAAAATTTCGGAAATGGGCTTTTTGTTTTCTTTCAATATTTTTTTAAATATGAAAAATATCACAAAAACATTTAAACAAATATTGAGCACAACAAAAAAATTAACAAGTCTTGTTTGAAAATATTTTTCGTAAAAGTATTGCTATTCGAGAAATTTCTTTTTTTCATTTTTGGTTTATAATTATGAAACGGTAACAGTTAAATTTATGTTAATAATAATTGTAGAGAATGCCAAAATAAACAACTTATAAAGAATAAGTTTCTTTCGAAATCTCTTTGGTTTTTGAGTAAACTGACCATTTTCATCTTTAATAATTTTGACGTCAGTTTCTTCGATTCTACAAAACGCTCGATGCACATTTAAAATATGATTTAAATTTAAAATAAACTATGAAAGCGTAGATATAAATGATACCATCAAGTCGGAGAAAGTAACATGATGGCCACATCACCATTTTTTTTTAAATAATGCTAGCGACTAGAGAGTAGAGATGAGTAAATCGACTCATTGGAGTAGTGAAGTGACTCGTGTTGATGATTCATCAATGTTTCTAAAATACTTTGATAGTGTGTTAAAAGTAAGCACCTTTTTTCCAGACGGACTTTTTTCTTCTTGCAGAGAGTCTAGAGTCGACACTTTCCCACGAGTCGACTCTCAAAAAAGAGTCATTTCGCCGATCTCCACTAGCGACCATTACCTTGTAGTAAATCAGTGGCGTAGCGATCTGGTTGCGACGTAAAGGCTATCCTAACGAACTTCAACTCTAAAATACTATTATTATTTTTTTTTAATTTTTTTTTATTTTTGGCTTAGGAAGCTGGTCCATTCTGCGAGAGGTACCATTTAACTATTTTGTATTGATTTCTCATATTTATTTATATATATATATATATATATATATAATCATTATTTATTATATATAATGAGTAGGGGACATACACTGAACATCCATGGACCCGAACAGCCACTTCTTCATTCCGAAAAAGTGACCGCCCGGATGGGATTCGAACCCACGACCACGAGGTCCGTGAGCAGGAGCTCTACTCACTAGGTCACCGCGGCCCCGTGCATATTTTTAACCTCCAAAAAGTTGGGAAATCAGCGATTCCCTGCTCGAGGTCGGGAATATACGATTACAGATAACAAACGTCGACGTTTTACAACACTATTTATTTTAATCGACGGTTACAAAAATCATTTTTTACAAACGATCAGGCTGGGATTTCTCAGCACCCAAAACCCGAGCGAGAACGGCGGCATTCTGATGACGTTACCGGTCTTGTTCCTCGGCGTGAAGGCGGGCAGGGTTCCGTTGACCAGCGATAGGAGTTGTTCGTTGAGGAAGACCAGCCTGAAACTCGTGAAAAAAATTTTATCATCCGCATCACCATTAAAAAAAAATGAGTTGTAAATACTTTGATATCAGAGAGATGTGCGTTTGGACGATGTAATTCTCCATGTCGTACACCGCCTCCACGTCGTAGTCGACTTCTTGGATCCGGATGACGGTCTCGGAGTTCTTCATGTTCACACCGAACACTGTAAATTAACATCTTACTATATTTCTATCGCTATATAGCTGTTTTATCCTTGTATTTCACAAGCTTTGTTTCTTTTTGCATTTTACACTCTGTTGAAATAAATGCTTTCCTTACTTGCTAATTGAATTTTTCAAAAAAAATCATTCCGGTAAGTTCTGGGAAATCAAAGAAAGTTAGACGGATGAAACAAAACAATTACAGCTATTAATATAACAAGAATATTATGACATTTTTAGCTGGCGTGGCCCGTCACCTAAACACGTCCTCAATTTTTATGAATTGCATAATATTAATAGCTATACTCTCGCCGCGCTATGAAGGCGTCTGAGGTGAACAAAGGGTCGGAAGGACCGCCCTCATCAGAAGTGATTGGATATTTTGTTACTTTACACTTTACTTGCTAGCTATTGGTGCACTATCCACTTCTATTTATACATCAGTGGTTTTTAAAAGGTTACAGATAGCTCCTCAGATGCCTTCATAGCGCGGCCAGACTTTATAATCAATTTTTATCATAAAATGAACAAAATAGATGATACGATAGAGTAAAGTGCATAATATTTACCAACTACAGCAGGGACAACCGAAGCATTTTCCGCGGCACAATGACAGTACATTCGAACTTCCGGTGGCGTAGCCGTGAAACACTCCACTACCTCATGACCCACCAATTGTTTATAAAGCACACTCAACCACCAATCCTGTAATTACAAAACCAAACTTCTAAATCGGCCTGTTGTTATAGCCCGTTATCTGGAATCTGGCGGCTGTGGCAAGGGCGTTTCCAGCCAACCAGTTTAGGGAGGGTAATTAAAAAAAAGATAAATAAACAGGTGCTTCTGCTCTCATACACCTGTTCCGTGAAATCTCCCTATCCTTTTCCAACGTTTTGAAGCGTTGGAAAAATTTACCGGTTATATTATTTGTTCGGAATATGGAATGTCGGTAATTTTTAACAATAAAAATTATTAAGCTAAAAATTCTTAGGGGAGGTAATTACACGATTACCCCCCCTCTGAAACCGCCACTGCTGTGGCCGTAAAAGAGGGTCGGAGCTCGGTAATATTTTTTATCTCAAACCAATCTTTATTGAGAAGTGCTGGTGTAAAAGTGCGTATACCAATAGGAGTGAAGGACAGTAATAAATGTATGGGATGTACAGGACGGCAAATGTAAGTTGGCCAGACGCGCAGAGAGCAAGCGAAAGCTCTCTCTCTCTACAACCGGCCGAGTACAATCTCTGTAATAAGCAAGCACATATTCTTCATTTGAAACTCAATCGGGTGCTCTCCTCCACATAATTAATTATGTACGAGAATTATCTCACAAGATTGACTGGCAAGAGCACGGCCACGAGTTAATTTACTTTGGTAAACCATTGCACTGTCACTTTTGAAAATGAATGTACCAGGCGCGCGAACTCACGAAATCTATCGAGAGCGCCCTTCGAAGGTACCGCTTATAATTTTGCCACTGCGCAACGGCAAGTTATGTTTGCCGACCTGTAATTAGACGAACCACCAATGCCTTTTCTTCGAGGGTGCGTCGACCGTTTTACGACCTCAGCCGCCAGATTCCAGCGAACAAACTATATTATCAAGTTTTGACTGTTCCACGAACTGAAGCTTTATAATAATAATAATAAATTTAATTATTCAATATAATGAATATTATATGAAACGTCATTGGTACAGAGAGATACAATATATTTATTGAGACACTCAACAGGCAATTGACCCACCACCCTTCGTAAAAATTTTAACTCAAACTACGAACCCTGTTTCGTAATTATCGTTAACATTCCAACACCACAGGATTTACTAGAAAAATGTATCCAATCAAACGGCGTTTTGTGGATTAGGTTAAAATGGATATAAAGGGTGGTGGGTGGGCACTATCCTACAATCCAAGCAGTTAAACATCGCCCAGAGTTCTTGTAAACGTTGTACAATATTTTGAGGTTTGGTTGTTTCTCTTCATCTGCGCAACCCTTGTTTATATTCAAGTGATTGGAGGGTAGTATAGGGCCCACCCACCACCCTTCGTGTAAATTTTAACTTAAACTACAAACCCTGTTTCGTATTTTTTCTTAAAATTCGGACACAACAGATTTATTAAAAAAAACATCCAAACAAACAACTTTTTCTGGGTTAAGTAAAAATTTATACCAAGGGTGGTGGGTGGGCCCTATCCTACAATCCAACCAGTCAAACATCGCCCAGAGTTCTGGCAAACGTTATACAAAATATAAAATCACAAATGCAGCGCAACCCTCGTTTATATTCAAGTAATTAGAGGGTAGGATAGGGCCCACCCACTACCCTTCGTGTAAATTTTAACTTAAACTAGAAACTCTGTTTCATAATTTTTGTTAAAATTCCGACACCACAGAAAGATTTATTAAAAAAATTCATCCAAACAAACACCTTTTTGTGGGTTAGGTTAAAATGGATACGAAGGGTGGTGGGTGGGCCCTATCCTACAATTCAACCAGTTGAACATCGCCCAGAGTTCATGCAAATGTTATACAAAATCACAAATACAATATTTCTGGGTTTGGTGGTAACTCTTCATCGTTTATATTCAAGTTATATATTCTCGTTTATATTCAAGTTATTGGAGGGTAGGATAGGGCCCACCCACCACCCTTCGTATTTATTTTAACTTAAACTACAAACCATGTTTCGTACTTATTGTTAAAATTCCGACGACACAGGAAGATTTATTTAAAAAAATCATCTTTTTGTGGGTTAAGTTAAAATGGATACGAAGGGTGGTGGGTGGGCCCTATCCTACAATCCAACCAGTTGAACATCGCCCAGAGTTCTTACAAATGTTGTACAAAATACAAAATCACAAATGCAATATTTCTGGGTTTGGTGGTTACTCTTCATCAGAACAACCCTCGTTTATATTCAAGTGATTGGAGGGTAGGATAGAGCCCACCCACCACTCTTCGTGTAAATTTTAACTTAAACCACAAACCCTGTTTCGTAATTATTATTAAAATTCCGACACCACAGAAAGATTTATTAAAAAAATTCATCCAAACAAACACCTTTTTGTGGGTTAGGTTAAAATGGATACGAAGGGTGGTGGGTGGGCCCTATCCTACAATCCAACTAGTTGAACATCGCCCAGAGTTCTTGCAAACGTTGTACAAAATACAAAATCACAAATGCAATATTTTTGGGTTTGGTGGTTACTCTCTCCATCAGCGCAACCCTTGTTTATATTCAAGTAATTGGGGGGTAGGATAGGGCCCACCCACCACCCTTCGTGTAAATTTAAACTTAAACTACAAACCCTGTTTCGTAATTATTGTTAAAATTCCGACACCACAGAAAGATTTATTAAAAAAAATCATCCAAACAAACACCTTTTTGTGGGTTAGGTTAAAATAGATACGAAGGGTGGTGGGTGGGTCCTATCCTACAGTCCAACGAGTTGAACATCGCCCAGAGCTCTTGCAAATGTTGTACAAAATACAAAATCACAAATGCAATATTTTTGCGTTTGAGTGTTACTCTTCATCAGCGCAACCCTCGTTTATATTCAAGTAATTGGAGGGTAGGATAGGGCCCACCCACCACCCTTCGTGTAAATTTTAACTTAAACTACAAACCCTGTTTCGTAATTATTGTTAAAATTCCGACACCACAGAAAGATTTGTTTAAAAAAATCCTTCAATCAAACAGCTTTTTGTGGGTTAGGTTAAAATTGATACGAAGGGTGGTGGGTGGGCCCTATCCTACAATCCAACCAGTTGAACACCGCCCAGAGTTCTTGCAAACGTTGTACAAAATACAAAATCACAAATGCAATATTTCTGAGTTTGCTGGTTACTCTCTCCATCAGCGCAACCCTCGTTTATATTTAAATAATTGGAAGGTAGGATAGGGCCCACCCACCACCCTTTGTGTTCATTTTAACTTAAACTACAAACCCTGTTTCGTAATTATTGTTAAAATTCCGATACCACAGAAAGATTTATTTAAAAAAATCCTTCAATCAAACAGCTTTTTGTGGGTTAGGTTAAAATGGATACGAAGGGTGGTGGGTGGGCCCTATCCTACAATCCAACCAGTTGAACATCGCCGAAAGTTCTGGCAAACATTGTACAAAATACAAAATCACAAATGCAATATTTCTGGGTTTAGCGGTTACTCTCTCCATCAGCGCAACCCTCGTTTATATTTAAATAATTGGAAGGTAGGATAGGGCCCACCCACCACCCTTCGTGTACATTTTAACTTAAACCACAAACCCTGTTTCGTAATTATTGTTAAAATTCAGACGACACAGAAAGATTTATTAAAAAAATTCATCCAATCAAACAGCTTTTTGTGGGTTAGGTTAAAATGGATACGTAGGGTGGTGGGTGGGCCCTATCCTACAATCCAACCAGTTAAACGTCGCCCAGAGTTCTTGCAAACGTTGTACAAAATACAAAATCACAAATGCAATATTTTTGGGTTTGGTGGTTACTCTCTCCATCAGCGCAACCCTCGTTTATAATCAAGTAATTGGAGGGTAGGATAGGGCATACCCACCACCCTTCGTGTAAATTTTAACTTAAACTTCAAACTCTGTTTCGTAATTATTTTTAAAATTCCGACACAACAGAGAGATTTATTTTAAAAAATCCTTCAATCAAACAGCTTTTTGTAGGTTAGGTTAAAATGGATACGAAGGGTGATGGGTGGGCCCTATCCTACAATCCAACCAGTTGAACATCGCCCAAAGTTCTTGCAAATATTGTACAAAGTACAAAATCACAAATGCAATATTTCTGGGTTTAGCGGTTACTCTCTCCATCAGCGCAACCCTCGTTTATATTCAAGTAATTGGAGGGTAGGATAGGGCCCACCCACCACCCTTTGTATTCATTTTAACTTAAACTACAAACCCTGTTTCGTAATTATTGTTAAAATTTTGACACCACAGAAAGATTTATTTTAAAAAAATCATCCAATCAAACAGCGTTTTGTGGGTTAGGTTACAGTGGATACAAAGGGTGGTGGGCGGGCACTATCCTACAATCCAACGAGTTGAACATCGCCCAGAGTTTTTGCTTACTCTCTTTATCTACGCAACCATCGCTTATATTTAAGTAATTGGAGGGTAGGATAGGGCCCACCCACCACCCTTCGTGTAAATTTTAACTTAAACTACAAACACTGTTTCGTAATTATTGTTAAAATTCCGAAACCACAGAAAGATTTGTTCAAAAAATCCTTCAATCGAACAGCTTTCTGTGGGTTAGGTTAAAGTGGATTCGAAGGGTGGTGGGTGGGCCCTATCCTACAATCCAACGTGTTGAACATCGCCCAGAGTTCTTGCAAACGTTGTACAAAATACAAAATCACAAACGCAATATTTCTGGGTTTGGTGGTTACACTCTCCATCAGCGCAACCCTCGTTTATATTCAAATAATTGGAGGGTAGGATAGGGCCCACCCACCACCCTCCGTGTAAATTTTAACTTAAACTACAAACCCTGTTTCGTAATTATTATTAAAATTACGACACCACAGAAAGATTTACTGGAAAAATGTATTCAATCAAACAGCGTTTTGTGGGTTTGGTTAAATTGGTTACGAACAGTGGTGGGTGGGCCCTATTCCACAATCCAACCAGTTGAACACCGCCCAGAGTTCTTGCAAATGTTGTACAAAATCACAAACTCTCTCCATCAGCGCATCCCTCGTTTATATTCAAGCAATTGGATTAAACGAAACAAGATTTCAGACCGCTGAAGCTACGAAAACAAAATAGGCATGCTGGTTTAGATTATGTGGATAAATTTTAAATTCTTAGCAGTGTATAAATTATTTAAAAAAAAAACTGATTTTCTAAAAAATTAAATATCTCAATAATTATTAAAGATGCCAAAAAAGTTACTTACTTCAATACCGCAAACATAAAAATCAAGTCAAAATAAAATTCAAGGTGACCGTTTCCAAGATATAAATAAAATGGCCGGCATATTTAATTTTTATTTTTTTCAACAATCTATGTCAAAATAAAAAAATAGCGAAATATTAATTGTTGTGAGATGTGGTGATTATTATTGATCAAGTGTGAACTTACGGGATTCGCTTCGAAATTATCATCGATCAAAGCGTAATGGCCCTGGAACAACGACTGCCTGATCACGACCGACAGACCATTTTTGGCCGCCAAGCCCAACTTGTCCAACCAAATATACGTTGCCACGAAACGATCCGATAATCCGGACGCCCCTCCCCCGTAAGCCGACGAAGTCTCGCCTGAAAACGTTTACTTTCAGTCCGCAAATATATCCGTTCGAAATCAACTTACTCAACCATATGGGTTTTCTGTCATATCCGACCGCCTTCAAGTCGGACTTTATGACGTCAATCTGATCCTGTAGAAAATTAAAAATGTCAGAGCTGAGGAAATAATACAGCAGCGCATCTCGTCCACTGAAATAATATCTAGAAGAAGAAAAAAAGTACACTAATAAAATTCTTATAGTTTTAAAATCAAATGTCAAAATGTAGTCAATTTGGTAGGTCTGTCAAATATTGAATTAAATTTCGGTCATTATCAAATTTGAAGTCATATACCAGATCCACCGATAGATTAAACTTTTTTGACATCTCTAGTGACAAACACTAGAAAGTGAAAAGTACCAACACGGCTATGAAAAGAATGTAACCGGTTATGTAGTACAACCGTGCAGATGTGACAGTGACTCATCGCTCCATGTTGCCTGAATTAATTTTCTAGTAAACGTATATCCATAAAATAATTCGATTCAGTCTAGGCGGGAAATTTAAAAATTCTCGAGCGTGCAAATATTTTCCCGACGAAACTTTGCGAGTGCATTTTTCGGCAATCGGTAAAGACGACTGGAAATTGGTCATTAAATTTAACATTTTTATGAATGAAATGGATACAATCAATTCTGCTCTTAACTAAATCGAAATCGGAGACGGCCAAAACGTAAATTTTGAGGTTAGAATAGATAGAATGAGAAAAGACATACGTTGCACTTAGCCCTTGAATTTAGATATCGACATACGTTTCGTATTTCATTTCGTTTTTCTTAAGCATGCGAACGAGTATAGATATTTATCCAGAAGCGATGATTAGATCGAAAAAGCATGAGTCACTGTCACGCGATTGTACTATACTTACGCGAAATCTCCAACAGACACATTATTAACAGTTTTTTATTGTTATTGAGTTTTGACTATTTTTTGTAATAAAATTACAATTACAATTTTCTCACATTTCCCGCAAAGTTTCGTAAGTACTACTTTTTGTGGCAAGAGTTGTTCAGCAGCCTCTCACTCAAAATGTCAAAAAAGTCTAATCTACGGTCAGATGTAGTATATTATTGCCACATTTGCATGTACGATAATGGAATGTTCTCCATGCAAACGTGGCTTTAATACAAAAAAAAAAACTACTTACTGGTGCCAAGTGACAGCATCTACAACACCTTCACTGCTTGTCAAAAAATCCTTCAAGTACTTATTAACCGCATTCTTGTGCGGCTTGGGTCTCGTAACATCGGGACCCACCAGCAAAGAGTTGGCGTAGCGCGGATACTTCGTCAAAATGTGTTTCAAACTGATGAAATCTTTTGCCAATTGCTCCGGGCTCAGCGAATAGTTGAAGACGTGCCTGAACGAGTTCGGTTCTGCAAAGCAAAGCGCTCGTTAGCCATTTGTGTTAGTTACCGGGAGGAATTTACCGTTTCCCAGTTGCCAGATCAAGTCCAAGTTGTGTTTATCGGAGAACTCGATGAGTTGCTCGGCGTTGCTCGAGTTCCAGGTGCCGTCCTTCGTACGGATCAGGCAGTTCAAATCGAAGAGGATCGTCAGACCTGTTTTTGTTGCTAAATTGTTCAACTCCAACCATTGTTTGCCTAGAAATAATTGATATGGAGCCCCATTTAATGAGAATAACGACCATTGCTAAACTTTAATTTAATTTATTTAATTTAATTCTCAACAGGCAGTGCCTTATTACAGAGAAATACATTACAATAATCAACTTAAGGATAACACACATACCGGAAGAATATTTACAAAATTTTACATACAGGGTGTTACAGATCCAATGCATTAGCATTGCTATCTCGATAACTATAGAAGATAGAGAGTTGGTTAAATGAAGGCAAAGGTGCGCATTTTCATGTTGAATAATTTGTTAAAAATAAATTCAAAATACTCCGACTACTTCCAGCAGGGCCGTAACGAGGGCGTAACGAAAGAGACGCCTGGGTTTGGGGCGCAAAATAAAGGAAACCGTCCCGGTTGAGAGTTGCAAGTGGTTTTTATTTAATTTGATCGTTCTACTCTACGTGAATCAACATTGACCGTCACTGGTCGCTTTTCGTCTCTTGGCCAATTAGACAGACACGTATTAATGCGCGCGCATTATACTCTTACTCTTCTAGCATGAGGCGAAAACTTCAGCCAATCAAAACATCAGGAGAAATCAGGTGACGTTGATGTGACGTTCTTATTGGCCGAGCAAGTTACGTCGGATACGTCACGCTGCTTTCTCCCGCCTAATTTGAATGCAGGCTCATGCAAGAACGATCTATACTGTGTAATGTACATATATTTTTATTATATCATTTTAACTTACCTATAGATATGTTTTGTATTTCTTTTATTTTGTTGTCATTGGCAATCAATAAAAAAATGTTCTTATTTAGATTATAGATTATTTATTCATACAAATAACTTGTCAGATGCATTATTATTTATACAGGCAACTCATTTTGATGAGGCTAACAGTATTTACTAAAATTTAATTTTTCTTGTTATTATTGGGTTTCGAGGAGGTGCAATTTTGACACTTGCCACAGGCGCTTCATACCCTCGACCGGAGATATTCGAAAAATCATCAAAGGAGAACATGGACAATATTTTCTGCCAGGTACTCAAATGACCACACTGGGACAAGTTGGGTTAAACCAATGTTTTATTTTTTTTTGTTTGATATTTCAAGTGTTATGTATTGTTGTAACCCTTTATTTCATAATGCCTTTAAAATAAAACTACAATTTAATTCACTGTTTACACGTTTTTTTTTAATGCAGACACAATGCCAATGTATGGCAACACAATTTGTTAATATAGGCAAATTTTATGTTTTGTCAATTGCGTTGGTACTAATGAATCTACAATCTATTATTTATATCCCTCATCACACAGTCTTGTAGGTTATGGTATGTAGCGTTACATTTCTTAATAATAATAATAATAATAATCATTTTCATCAAAATCTGAATATCCACATGTGTAGCCGCCAATAATTTTGACTTTAGATTTGTAATCTGCGACCTGGAAAACACCCATATACTAATTTTCTTCAATTTTTTCATATCATTTTCACATATGTTGCCACCATATTGAATTCGCCATTTTGTTTGGAATAATTTTGACTTTGGATTTGTAATCTGCGACCTCGAAAACCCCCATATAATAACTCCTAATCATATTTTTATATCATTTCCACATTTGTTACCGCCATATTGGATCCGCCATTTTGTTTAGAATAATTTTGACTTTAGATTTGTAATCAGCGACCTCGAAAACCCCCATATACTGATTTTCATTATTTTTCATTTTTGCCGCCATATTGGATCCGCCATTTTGTTTAGAATAATTTTGACTTTGGATTTGTAATCTGCGACCTAGAAAACCCCCATATACTAATTTTCTTCAATTTTTTCATATCATTTCCACATATGTTGTCACCATGTTGGATCCGCCATTTTGTTTAGAATAATTTTGACTTTGGATTTGTAATCTACGACCTGGAAAACCCCCATATACTAATTTTCTTCAATTTTTTCATATCATTTCCACATATGTTGTCACCATGTTGGATCCGCCATTTTGTTTTCAATAATTTTGACTTTGGATTTGTAATCTACGACCTGGAAAACCCCCATATACTAATTTTCTGCAATTTTTTCGTATCATTTCCACATATGTTGTCACCATATTGGATCCGCCATTTTGTTTAGAATACTGTTGACTTTGACTTTGTAATCTGCGACCTAGAAAACCCCCATATACTAATTTTCTTCAATTTTTTCATATCATTTCCACATATGTTGTCACCATGTTGGATCCGCCATTTTGTTTAGAATAATTTTGACTTTGGATTTGTAATCTACGACCTGGAAAACTCCCATATACTAATTTTTCTCAATTTCTTCCTATCATTTTCACAAATATTGCTGCCATATTGTGTCCACCATTTTGTTTAGAATAATTTTGACTTTAGATTTGTAATTTGCGATCTTGAAAACCCCCATACATTCATTTTTATCAATTTTTATAAATAATTTCCACATATGTTGCCGCCATATTGGATCCGCCATTTTGTTTAAAATAATTTTTACTTTATATTTGTAATCTGCGACCTTGAAAACCACCATATATTATTTTTTATCAATTTTTATATATCATTTCCACATATGTTGCCGCCATATTGGATCCGCCATTTTGTTAAGAATAATGTTTACTTTATATTTGTAATCTGCGACCTTGGAAACCCCCGGATACTAATTTTCATCAATTTTTTCATATTATTTCCACATATGTTGCCGCCATATTGGATCCGCCATTTTGTTCAGAATAATTTTTAATTTAGATTTGTAATCTGTGACCATGGAAACCCCCATATATTAATTTTTATCAATTTTTATATATCATTTCCACATATGCTGCCGCCATATTGGATCCGACATTTTGATTAGAATAATTTTAAGTTTAGATTTGTAATCGGCGACCTAGAAAATGCCCGTATACAAATTTTCATTAATTTTTTTATATCATTTCCTCATAAGTTGCCGCCATATTGGATCTGCTATTTTGTTTAGAATAATTTTGACTTTGTATTTGTAATCTGCGACCGCGAAACCCCCCATGTACTAATTTTCATCAATTTCTCGTATCATTTTCAGATATTTTGCCGCCATATTGTATCCGCCATTTTGTTTAGAATAATTTTGACTTTGGATTCGTCATCAGAGATCTCGAAAACCCCCATATACTAATTTTCATCAATTTTTTTATATTTCCATTTGTTGCCGCCATATTGGATCCGCCATTTTGTTTGTACTAATTTTGAATTTGGATTTTTTGTTGATACTACTGAACCAATTTGAATAAAATTTTAGGGGTATGTAGGTAAACACAAACGCACTCAAATAAGTAACAATCAAAGCAAAGCGTCTCATTTCTTTGGGACACCCTGTATAATCGAAAATATTTTCCTGAAATACGCTCCGGAATACAAGTAAAGTCTGCAAAATATCAAAATCCTAATTTAATTGGTAACTTTCATAGAGGACGAGGCAAAGAACGTGCAGTGACGGCTGGTGATGTGATTCGTGGTGCGGCCAGCTTTCGACTGGATTTTCTTAATTTACCTGAAAATCCCTTGTTAAATTCTAATAAAATTTTCAGGATGTGTTGGTAGTAGAAGTGATGATAAAGATGGTTGCGGGCAGTGACGGTTCGCGGGTTTTTTTCTGGTACGGCCGAGGAACAAGAGGTGGTAATACAAATAGGTAGGGTCAGTTGCAGTGACTGCACCTATCTGTATTACTACCTCTTGTTCCTCGGCCGTACCAGAAAAAAACCCGTGAACCGTCACTGGTTGCGGGTCTATTGACTCAGTCACTCATTGAGTCGAATTCTATTGGCCCAGTAGAGATGCGTTGTCACGACCAATCTTTGTTCCTGCTGGCCCCACTATGAATCACACTACCAGCCGCAACCGTCTACATATCGCTCATGATGCACCACTAGTATTGGGCCTCTGTGAACTTTCCGCCATTGACTATAGAGGGTGTAAGTGAACAAAACGGATTTTTAATGTTAATTTCTTTATATTGGAAATATTATCTTCCCTCGTCATTTTAGAGGAAACATGTAAAATACATTTTTTGTAGAGTAAAAATTCCTGCATGCAGTCATAATATTGTTTTTCGCATCCTATTAAATAATATAAGCATTGCTGAATCATTTTTGATTGAGATAGTTGTCCATTATTCATCCGAATCATTTTCTCCACAGGTGACGTCCAATCAAATGATAGCATTTTCATTGCCCAACAGATTTCAGCCAATGAAATGATGGCAGTTTCATTGCCCAACAGTTTAGTTGTTGTTATGGTTGCCATTTGTTTGTATAAACACGCATTCATAAACGTCAAAATTTCTCCAGTGGAGTGCTCAACAGATTAGTGTTTTAGGTACGTTCACATATACACTCTTTCGCGGGTTATTGAATATCGTTACTTACACAGGCCGTACAGGACAAATTCTAGTGTGTGTTATTTCCGTCGCGATTGGAGCGGCGCGTAGAATTTTAAGCAGACTAAAAAATTTCAAGCATCTAATCCCGTGCGAGACGGGCGGAGACAAAAAGTGTGCGTTTTTATATTGTGTGATGTTTTTGCATTTAGACGTACGTTCCTTCGCCCGGGATTGGAAAGGGCCAGTCCAATCGTGTGGGAATGCGTGTGAGTGCCGCTTTTAAGTAGTAGCCTGTGCTCCACCCAGTGACGGTTCGCGGGGTTTTTTCTGGTACGGCCGAGGAACAAGAGGTGGTAATACAGATAGGTAGGGTCAGTTGCAGAGACGGCTGGCTGCGTGACCGCACCTATCTCTATCACCACCTCTGATATCTCGGCCGTACCAGAAAAAACCCCGCGAACCGTCACTAGCTCCACCATATTTGTTTTGTTACTACGGTTACCATTGAAAACATGAATTCATAACCATCCTAATTTTGTCAGCATAAACATAAACATAAAAATCTTTAGGTAATTATTTAATATAATGCGAAAAAGAATAGTATTAAACTCGTGAACAAGTTGGCCATTGCCACGAGGGTGAATTGCAAACTTCACCCTCGTGGCAATGGCCAACTTTCTCACTCGTTTAATAATATACTACTACTATTATTAAACCCGAAAAAATAATAAAACAAAAATGATAATTTTTACGAAAATAATGTTTGCCATGAAATTTAAAAAAAATGATGCGCTGTTGATCTGTTGGCTTCTGTCAAATTGATTGTATACTTCATAACTGTTTACAAGTTTTTTCATTAAAAATGTCTTGTATTTAAGAAAAAGTGTAAATTGTGAAGTGGTGGCAGTTTTCGTGAAGTGCGGAATATGTTTGGCATCAAATGTTCTGCATGGATTCATGCCATTATTTCTATTTTCATTCATAAAAACCAAACAGATCAACTGCGCACCATGACAGCATGCAGAAATTTTTACTCTACAAAAAATGATCAGGGAAGATAATGTTCCAATATAAAGAAATCGCCATTGGAAATCCTATGTTCCACTTTGTTCATCTACACCAGCCATGTCAGGCATGTCTGCGGCCCGGCAAGGTTGGTATCAAATATTTAAAAAAAATTATATACAAGGTAAAAATAATTATTTTTTGTTTGGTTTCAATTGTAGTTTTTTTTTGGTAATTTTTGTATAATACTTGATGTGGCCCTTGGTGGTAAACGAGTTTGACATGCCTGATCTACACCCAGTATACTTTACCTACCTGACATAGTGAAATTAGATCTATCGAAAGGCGAGCAGTACATTTCCTCGTAAGCGCATTTACCACCATCTAGCATCGCATTCAGGCACTGGCCTAAGACACCCTTGTCATCGTTAGGCTTGAAGATAAGCCGATCTGCCATCGTGCCTCCAATTCGTAAATATCCTCCAGCTAGAGGCTTCATCAAATTATGAAGCAAGGGATCTCTAAAAATAGGCATGGTTTTGTTTCAAGATTCTTGTATTGCCAGGGTTGTGGAGTCAATGGAAAAAAAAAGTCCAGAAAAATATACCGACTCCAGTTCATGGTAAAATACTGAATTTTTAAATTAATTTTGTTTTTATTTCAATGAAAGGAATTTTATTTTGTTTTCATTTTTTACATTCTGTTAAAATGAATTCCTTCAAATTTTATTGTATACTCCATCTACTCACAGATTAAACTTTGTTGACATCTTGAGTGACAGATTGCGGAACAGCTCTCGCCACGAAAAGTAATACTTACGAAACTTAATTTATTATTAACAATAACAATAACAAACTGTCAATAATGTCTATTGGCGACGTCGCGTATGAATAATAATAATAATAATAATTTATTGTCTATGAATGATACATTATGTCAATAACAACATTTTAAACTCGTCAAAAAATATATAGTGTTTGTATGTGATACATAAGACAACTAATGAATACAATACAATTATCCAAAAAATCACGTAAATTGTAGTATATATTTTCTAACAAAAAAAAAAATATAATATATAATATATTGGAAGTATACCGGTACCAACTTAACGTGCTGCAAAATTACATTTTTCTCATAGCCTCGTTGGTACTTTTCATTTTCTAGTGTTTGTCACTAAAGATGTCAAAAAAGTCTAATCTATAAGTAGATGGAGTACAGTTATTTTATTAGCATTACAGTTTTTACTGCAAATTTTGACTCGAATTTCTGTTGGAGTTGAGGCTGAACTACTGGAGTTGTTGTTTCTGTACCGAGTCCGCAACCCTGTCTGTAATATTTGGACTTACGACATGTTGAATCTATTCATATCTTCTGCAATCAGGGAGGAATCGAGGGCGACACTTAAGTACTGTTTGCTGGTTTTATGGATGGGCTGACCTTTCGAATTTATCACCAAAACATTGATTTCCGAGTAAAAGGGTTGAAACACTGCCAGCACGATGACCACAATCAACAAAAATACCACAGTGGCGGCCATTTTCGTAATCATCTTATCGGTACATGGTGGTACTGGAAAATATTTAACAAAATTAAAGGACTTTTGATTCAACTAAAAAAAATGGTGATGTGGCCATCATGTTACTTTCTCCGACTTGATGGTATCATAGCCATTTATTTTTACGTTTTCATGGTTTATTTTTAATTGAAATCGTATTTTAAATGTACATCGAGCGTTGTATAAACTCGGATGAAACTGACGTTTAAAACGTCAAAATTATGAAAGATGGAAAAATTATACTTCAAATTCAAAAACTCAGTTTACTCAATAACTAAAGGGAATTCGAAAAAAACTTATTCTTTATAATGTTCATTTTGGCATTCTCTACAATTATTATTAACATAAATTTTCTGTAACTATTATCGTTTCATAATTATAAACCAAAATTAAAAAAATAATAATAATTTTTTTTCTCGAATACAAATGATTTTATGAAAAATGTTTTCAAGCAAAAGATGTTCATTTTTTTGTTGTCTTCAAAGTTTGTTTAAATGTTTTTGTGATATTTTTCATATTTAAGAAAATATTGGCAAAAAACAAAAAACAGTAAAGGTAAACGCCCACTTCCGGTGTACGAAATTTTACCAAAAGCATTTCAGTTCTTCAGATTATCAAATAAGATGGATGTTTAAAGTTTCATATCAATTTCTCTATTAGTTTTTGAGATACAGCGCGCACAGACAGACAGACACACACACGCACACACACACACAGACACAATTTTTTTTTTCCAGAAATTGTTGAAATGGCGTCTAGGGACCCCAAAACGGATATTTCCGTAAAAAAGAAATTTGAAAAAAAAATCACCATCACAATACTTTCTCGTACTTCGTAACGGAGAAAGTAAAAAATGGTGATGTGGCCATCATGTTACTTTCTCCGACTTGATGGTATCATTTATATTTACGCTATCATGGTTTATTTTCAATTTAAATCATATTTTAAATGTACATCGAGCGTTGCGTAAACTCGGATGAAACTGACGTTTAAAACGTCAAAATTATGAAAGATGGAAAAATTATACTTCAAATTCAAAAACTCGGTTTACTCAAAAACTAACGAGATTTCGAAAAAAACTTATTCTTTAGAAGTTGTTCATTTTGGTATTCTCTACAATTATTATTCAGACAAATTTGCTGTAACTATTAT
This sequence comes from Ocypus olens, assembly GCA_910593695.2. Classification (NCBI taxonomy): domain Eukaryota; kingdom Metazoa; phylum Arthropoda; class Insecta; order Coleoptera; family Staphylinidae; genus Ocypus; species Ocypus olens. The sequence continues at coordinate 46,228,844 of OU343054.1, forward strand.
CGTTTCATAATTATAAACCAAAAATTGAAAAAAAAATAATAATTTTTTTTCTCGAATAGCAATGATTTTATGAAAAATATTTTCAAGCAAAAGTTGTTCATTTCTTTGTTGTCTTCAATATTAGTTTAAATATTTTTGTGATATTTTTCATATTTAAGAAAATATTGGCAAAAAACAAAAAACAGTTCAGGTAAACACCCACTTCCGGTGTACAAAATTTTACCAAAAGCTTTTCAGTTCTTCAGATTATCAAATAAGACGTATGTTGAAAGTTTCATATCAATTGCTCTATTAGTTTTGGAGATACAGCGCACACAGACAGACACACACACACACACACACACACACACACAGACAGACACACACACAGACACAAAAAATTTTTTTCCAGAAATTGTTGAAATGGCATCTAGGGACCCCAAAACGGATATTTCCGTAAAAAAAATTTTTGGAAAAAAAATCACGATCACAATACTTTCTCGTACTTCGTAACGGAGAAAGTAAAAAGGATCTACAGTAAGATCAAAAAGTCGAAAATAGTTGGCAGCACATTTTCTGAAAATAGGGATAATAATTCACGTTGGCTGCCTGGATCAGTGCAGTACACAAGAATTTTATCTATTTTGACGTCTTGTGGTCTTTTGAGGCTACTTGTTTATCATAAAATTGGAAGAAGTAATATTTCCCAAAATAAGTTTGGAATTCAATAAATCAAAAATGATGATGTGGCCATCATGTTACTTTCTCCGATTTGATGGTATCATAGTTATTTATGATTTATTTTCAATTTAAATCGCATTTTAAATGTACATCGAGCGTTTTGTAGAATCGGATGAAACTGACGTTTCAAACGTCAAAATTATGAAGGAAAAATTATACTTCAAATTCAAAAACTCAGTTTACTCAAAAATCAAAGAGATTCAAGACTAGTTATCTCTTTAGTCTCCTGATACATATTGTGAAAATTTTTCGAAATCAATAATTCCTGATGCAAATCGTAAAATAGTCTCGTAAATCAACAAAACTGTTCAGAACATCTTCCCTAAATCTTTTAATTTGGATAATCTGGCGTGGGAGTCTCATCCACAGCGACATCTCATTGCATTCATTACATATTTTAATTATGTTAAATGTTTTTTTTTTATATAAAAGGAAAGATGATTGACAGTAGTTCGGGTTAGGAAATCAAGGATGATAGGGACTTGGCTTAGACAGCTAGGGCATTCAGCCACAACCAATTTATAATAATAATATTCATATTTAAATGAAATGGGGACAAACACTAGAGACCCAGGGACCCGTACGGCCATTTTTCGTGTTGAAAAAGTGACCGTCCGGACGGGACTCGAACCCGCACCAACGGAGTCCAGAGGCCGGACCTCTGTCCACTAGACCACCGCGGGCCCATGTTAAATGTTAATTTTTCATATAAATTTTGTGTATACTCACAAGCAGAACGGATTCTGTACGCGTAGCTGGATCTGTGCCGGTGTTCTGAAGGCATCCTGTGCCTAACTATAGCCATTCTGTTGTGTTTCAGCTGCACGAAGCCATTTTCAACCAGACTCTCTTGACTTCTGTCAGTATAGGCACATTTGAAGCAATTGTTTAAAGTAATAAACAGATTTGCCTTGGAATCTAAAATTAGCTAAATTTGATGATGGAACTTACTCGAGGCAACCCTCCGAATTAAAGTAGCCAAAAAAAGAAATACAGCCAAACGGGATTCGGGTAATGAAGAGCGCCTACAGACCAGAAACATTCAGGCTCATTTCATCACCCAAAATTAAAAAATCTCGTTGTGCTCATGTCACAAATTTTTGTAAAAAAAAAATTGTAATGAAAAATGTAAACAAAATTCTATGTCAAAACATGGTCAGTGGGTCATTTTGAAATTTGATGCAATTTAACAAAATGGCATCAACGGGTAAGGTGACGTTCAAGTTTGTAATAACTTTAACTTTGTTATTTATGAACCAATTTTGTTCATTTTGGTCAGTGCTGGAAATGTACATGTAACCTATACTATCAGTGACGGTTCGCGGTTTTTTCTTAAGACCATAAATACCAAATTTTAACTCATTTGATTAATTAGTATAGGAATTAATTAGTGAGGCTTTGTTGGAGTGACATCTAGTGATAAACAGCAAACATATGGATTGTCGTAGTAAGTAGAGACATGTAAATGTTGTGGTGGTAATTGCCACCACCAGGGCCGAAAGGGTTAAAAAGTACACAAGTTACAGCCCTTGGAACTTCTGCTCAAAAAATGCAACTTTTTTAATAATTATCGTGGACCATTGATGTATACCTTTTTTCAATCAGAAAAACGAGAGAAATTGATTGGCGTTAAAAAAATTCAGCCATCTTTAATAGCAAAAAAAAATAGCGTGTCACCTTGAACTGCTTAGAAAATTTTCAAAAAAAGTCGATTTTTTTAGACTTTGAACAGCCGTAGCGGCTAAACGAAAACTCCAAATTGAACGCGGTTTTTAAATCCATACTCCTTGTATGTTAATTAGTCGGATTGAATTAAAATGGGTGATTTTTAATTTTTGACGAAAACTTGAAAAAGTACACAAATTAAAATTTTCAAAAAAGTCGATTTTGATCGTGAAATTTTTATCTCAAGAAGCATGGTATAACATTTTAGAATCAAGATAAGCTGCTTAGAATTTTAGGAAAACTATCGCCACGTGTAGATTATCCGCCAATTTACACACACCCGATATTAGTCAATTTATATGATCGTTTTATTTGACTAAACTTTTGAAAAATCCTGCCATATCTTGACAAAAGGGGGGAATGACCTTAACCTCACACCACCTAAGCATACGCATGAGCATCAAAATCGTGTATGGGGATGTGTGTAAAACGAAACTGCCGCCGGAATCGAGAGATTCGCGCCTGCGCGTTTTCGAGTGGTATAGTCACTGGGATTTAGCCGAAAAACTAATAAATATAAAGATTTCACACCATAACCTCCCTTACACTTTTATACAGGAATTCTTCGTTTTTATTCATATCAATGAAGTTGTACCACCTGAAACTATTTAATTCTAAGTGCTATTTAGTACTAATACAAACCAAAAATTAATCACTTTAATTGTCTATATTTTACCACGAGTTTCTTTAAAATTGATTAGCAGAAACTAATATCTTTCAATGGCACCAATTTAAAAAAATAAAAATAATTTAATTGAGCAGTAAAGGGCAATTAATTAACTTAAAATATGAAGTTTGGGTTTAACAAGTTGTGTTATGTATTCTTGGTATATGTTATACCAAATAAAATTAAAGCATGTCAATAGAATTTGTGGGTGTCCTACATAGGGTTGCCACCAGTTACGGTTTCGCCGGAATGTAGATCCCCATCCCAGAATGTAGACTCTCCATCCCGGAATGTAGTCCTTCCATCTCGGAATGTGGGCCATCTATACCATGGTGCAAAGATTACAATCTTTGCACCATGGTATAGATTACAATCTTTGCACCAATCTTTGCACCATGATCTATACTGGAATGTAGGCCCTCCATCCCGGCCGAAAAAAGAATTAATCGGGACCCGAAATTTCAGGGTTTTCCGTGCCAAAATTCTCTTTCTTAGGGCCGCTTTTACAATCGTCGGATAAATGATGGTTAACTTATACCCTCTTTAACTAATCCCATCGTTTATCTCTCAGTTAACGCACGCTGCCTTTTACAAACGCTTAGATAGATTTTCTCCCGAAACGCCAACGTTGGCAGCATTGCGGATACATGCGGTTGCGCAGTTTATAGAATTGGCATTTTTCGTTTTGCTTGCGGAAAGGTTAGAAAGTTGTGTTTGTAATCATTGATGCGACCCTTGGCCCCCTCGAGCTTCTTTTCAATATTCCACCTAAAAATATGCCAGAATGCATGTTTTTTAGAAACTAGTTTGTCGCCCTCTAACGGCCCCTGTATGTAATACCGATTGCAGATCGCTATAATGCCGGTATGGTGCGTGTGGTTGCTGTGCGCATTGCCTGCGAGTTAACCGAGATTTATCTGATGCTCCAAGCACCGGAAAAGATAACTGCGAGTTATCTGCTTCTTAACCCTAACCCTGCTTTAACTAGGCATTGTAAAAGCGTATTTTTGCATTTAATCCGGAGATAGTGTTAACCTTAATTTAACTGACTATTGTAAAAGCGGCCCTTAATCTCGTAAAATTATCTTTACAGAGTTTATGGAATACGAAGCAATATAGAAGCTTTTGAAGGCGGCACCTATATTGGGATCTTCACCTATTATTTTCTGCCCTCCCAAATATATTTACTTGAATTGCGCACGCCACTGGCACAAGCGACCGTTGAAATCTCGCGCAACCTTGAGCTCTTCTCTATTTAAACGTACTCTACCTTTTTTTGTACCGGCTGGATTAGCGAAAAGGTGGTAACCCTACTCCAATAAAATTCAAATTTCATAATATGTGATAAATGAAATAAACAGAACTAACATGTTGTAAAATTAATACAAACAAGAATATAAGGGACGAGAGTTTAATAATATAAATTTTTTTAAATATGTAGCTACTTTTTATTTTTTTTATTTTTTCCAGTTTGGTAGTCTGAAATGGCTTGCAAATGGCGGTTTGATGCTGTCTATACGTTCTGTTGATTTTTGTTTATAAATTAAAAACATGGCCACTTCCAAAACCACAAACACCTATAACAGACAAAACTGGGAAGATGCGGTGAGTTTTAATGCAGGAAAATATTAATTCATGTGATTTTATACAAACTAACCTTCAAATTAATGAACTGGGCTACGCATTAATTATTAATTACCTCGCTGTGAAAGTGTAGAATTTGTATCTTCAGGAATAGTGAGGTAAACAAGGGCGACGAGATTTTGTTCCGACAATAGAACCACCTTTTACATCGATTTATAATTTCTGTGAAGAAAGTTCCGACAAGTTTAGATACACGCTCAGGAATACACAAACCCGAGTGGCGGGCTTTCTCAATTAATTAAGACTGCTATAACTACTAAGCATCTAATTAACACGTTGACTGCCACGGCCTTGCAAACTGCATTAAGAAACTACGAGTATTCTCGTAGTTGGCAGTCAATGTGTTAATATAATTTAATATTGAATAGACAGGGCTAGCAACCCTGATCTAACCTAATCCGAATAATCATCGCAAGATGCCCCTCCATTTGGAGTAAAAGGATTAATAATAATGTGGACTACATTTCTAAATCTGTGATTAATAGTAGATAATATATCAAGGGAGAGTAATGCGTGATTTATCCTGAGGTGCAAATTTGCGAAAGCCTGAGGGATACAACGCACTGAGAGAAAAAACAGCATTCTCTCCCGAGGTATACAGGGTGCCCGGATTACGTAGGGACAACATGGGCAACTTCTGCATTTAAAGAGTTAGAGAAAAGGTCAAATTAGCAAAAAGGAGCAGGTTTAAGAGCTCATCAAGAATCCACCCCCAAATCTCACTTGTCATAGCCCACTTGTTCAAAATAAAAAAAAAAACAAAATCTCCCTATTTCTTTCATTTGCCATAACTTGCCTGCTATTCAAGATACCGAGATGCGGCTTGAACTAATTTGCATGGCAATTTTAACACTTGCATTGGCACTTCATGAAACCAATTTAATTTGTGCAAATTTTTAGTACTGTAACAGAAGTTGCTCGTGTTGTCCCTGCGAAATCCGGGCCCCCCTGTATATACAATTTTTTTCACAAACGGGATATTAAAGTAAACCGTTGGTTTCTAAAACCTAACCTAGAGAAAAAGCTGTCAGCCGTGACAGTTAGAATAAATAATGGTACCTGGGAGGAAGAGAAATGATTATTTGTCTTCCTAGGGTTAAATCCGGGCGCCCTGTATATAAAATTTTTTTCACAAATGGGATATTGAAGTAAAATTTTAGTTTCTAAAACCTAACCTAGAGAAAAAGCTGTCAGCCGTGACAGTTAGAATAAATAATGGAACCTGGGAGGAAGAGAAATTATTATTTCTCTTCCTAGGGAGAGAAATGATTTATTTCTCTTCCTAGGGAGAGAAATGATTATTTCTTTTTCTACAGAGAGAAATGATTACTTCCCTTCCTAGGGAGAGAAATGATTATTTCTGTTCATGGGGAGAGAAATGATTACTTCTCTCCCTAGGGAGAGAAATGCTGTTTCTCTCGCAATTTCGACGACTGAGAAATCGGCTTTCTCTCTTCCATTATTGCATCAAAAATCCTTCTTTTCTTTAGTTTATCCATTTAGAATTCATCATTTTGTGTTATTTTAATGGTATTATAAACCGTTTTTTGTTGTTATTTCAAGGATTTCCCGATCCTCTGTCAGACCTGTCTTGGAGACAATCCTTACATTAGGATGACGAAGGAGAAGTACGGAAAAGAATGCAAGATCTGTTCGCGGCCTTTCACCGTGTTCAGGTGGTGTCCCGGCGCTCGGATGCGTTTCAAGAAAACCGAGGTGTGCCAAACGTGCAGCAAGCTGAAGAACGTGTGCCAAACGTGTCTGTTAGATTTAGAGTACGGATTGCCCATTCAGGTTAGTTGGATCTTCACTAGAGGTGGACGAAATGCCTCTTTTTGCGAGCTACAGAAAAATGCGGAAAATCATAGCACAAGTAATTTTTTTATATTTTCTCTGAGACGGGTGTGAAGTTAGCAATAGATCCAGCAACAGATTTTAAAAATTCATATCTCTGATAATTTACCACATAATAATAGATGCGATAACAGAAAATCGATAATGAGGTAGCTTGACATTACAACAATGTTTTGCATTGTCATAATCGATAACAGAAAAACGATAATTAGATGAGTAGCTTTTAAGGTTATAAAAACATGATGTTCATGACGCTACGTCACTGTCATTAAGTTTTAATTTTTACAATTACTCTTGTAGCAAACCAAACTATTCAACTTGTAATAAACCATAACTTTTCCTGATCCTTATTATTATTTCATTCGATAAATTATCTACCCAAATATACCGCGAGCTTGGATGAATTATCAAAAACACATTTTTTTCGTACCTTTTACATTTTAGTAATTCATCTCGACATAACATTTGTTGTCAACTGGTTATTAACCTGAAGCTCTCGGTTAATAACCAGACAACAAATGTTATTGTCTCGTTAAATTACTAGGTAACAAGGTACTCAAAAAACGATTTTTTGATAATTAACCTCGATCTAGGTATATTACTACCGATAATTAAGATCTTTCCTAAAGCTTGAATTACATTATACTTTTTCCGTCTTTTTTTCGTCTAGATTCTCGTTCAAGTTTTGCCTTCAATTTATAGTTCATTGCATTCGATATAGAGGGCGCCGCTAGCGGTCGACGTAATTACCAACCCACTAAATAAAAAGTATTTGTGTTCGCGTGTCCAAGTCCAAGTGAGATTAAGAGTTGAGATTGTAAAAATGAATAAAATTGAATACAGCATCATGAAAACTGTCAGGTTATATAGGTTATGTTGCTTGCACAAACAACTCATGCTTTTCGTCGTTGGCAGTACCGAACTTGGACCAATATCGAACGGAAAATAGGACCGGCTGCATATTTGTATTCAAGAAACTTGAACGGAAATTGGATGGAATTTTCTGAATTACATTCATACTAGATTGTCTCGAAGAAAATCTAGACGGAAAAAGTATAATGTAATTCAAGCTTTATGGTATAGTTAACTTTTTTCGATTCGCTTTTCTTTTCTCCGAGATATGAATTTTTAAAATCTATTGCTAACTTTACACCCGTTTCTCCTAGTCATATGCAACCGCGTTTATGCACACCGTAAGCCAGGCAACAATGCATTTCTCGCCGGGAAATAATTCCCATTTGAAAAAACGGATATTTAGGCTGGTTTACAACAGTTAAATGATTTGGTTACAGGTGCGAGATGCTGCCTTAAAGATGAAGGATGACGTCCCGAAGAGTGACGTAAATAAAGAGTACTACATTCAGAACATGGAGAAAGAGGTAATTTTATCAAAACTTATTTGAACTTTTTTTAAATGTGTTAAAATAAGTTAATCAAATATTAGTAATTTACAACACAAGTAACGTTATGAAGGTTTTTACATTACGAGAGGCAAGTTTGAAAGCACGAACGACGTAGGAGTTTTCAGTACTCAAAAATCAAAAGTGCTTTGATTTGTTGCCTGAAACAATTGCAGACTTTCGGCTGTTACAGAATTATTCATAAATGATTGGGCTTTAATATCCTATGAAAATCTAAGCGCATTAATTACCTAGTTTTCCAAATAATCACCAACAAACACAAGAAAGACCATTTTCAGCACTCAAAAATCGAAAGTGCTTTGATTTTTTTTTCTGCCGGAAACAACTGCAGACTTTCAGCTGTTCTGATCTGTTGGGAAATATAGCTATTATTACAACTAGGGAAATATGAATAGTATATTTGTAAATGTATTCATATTTCCCGTGTTGTAATCAATAGTTTTTTTCTGATTGACAGAACATTGTTCTGTAAATGGGAAAATATTGGATTGTAAATGATTGAATTCATCGGATTGGTAACGTTGCTAAGGGCCTTGTTTGTAAATATCATGGTTGACTTGTTTTGGTAGTTGCGTTGTTTCATAAATTGGTGAAATGTCAAACTATGTGTTAACGCAAGCAACGAAAGACCGTGAATGTTTGGTTCCCGTAAAATCCAAAGCTGTGAAATCCATAAAGGATACCTTCCTAAGAAATCCGAGGTGTTGTCCCGAGAGCAATTAAAACAATTCTTGCGAGAAGCTCCTAATGACAATTGTTTCATTTCCCTAGGGAAATATGAGCACTTCATATTTCCCTAGGGAAATATAAGTGTGTTATGACATATCGTAACTAAGGTAATATCACTCAATATTGTTTCAATCAGAAAAAAATGATTATTATTATTATTTAACTGTTTTTATTCACAAAGATTATTTTAAAATTTCAGTTAGGAATGGGTGACGCTGGCGCGATAGCTGGAAGCAAGGTCAACGAGCCCAACGAAATATTAATGCGCCTAGCGAGGACGGCGCCGTATTACAAGAGAAACAGACCGCACGTCTGCTCTTTCTGGGTGAAGGGGGAATGCCGGAGGGGCGAGGAGTGTCCCTACAGGCACGAAAAACCCACCGATCCTGATGACCCGCTGGCGGATCAAAACATAAGGGACCGATATTACGGAGTTAACGATCCGGTCGCTGATAAACTGTTGAAGAGGGCGGCGGCCATGCCGGCTCTACCGCCACCCGAGGACAGGAGTATCACGACGTTGTACATCGGGAATATTGGTACTTTAACAGAGCAGGATTTAAGGTAAAAATAATGTTTTTATTATCTTTCACCCTTGGCCCTCTATCGGTGGATTTCATAAACATTTATTTATTTATTTCCCAACAGAAAAACAGGTTAACCATTTACAGGGAAAAGTTACAAAATAAGAAACATGAGACACAAAAGTAATCTTACAAGTTAATTGAAAAAAATATAGCAAACAAGCTAAAAAAAAAAAGCTTAATTTTATAGTCAGGACATAATTGTTCAATCAAAAATATATCAAATCAAAATATGTGTAATGTAATCCTCAAATTATGTATTCCGTTTACTATTTGAAAGATCGTTTACACAGTCGAAAATATAACACTAGTGTTATGTCAATTTATGTCGGTGTTATATTTTAAAATTACATTTTTTTCATTAACCAGTTTACTGTGTGATGAGTATACTTGTCATGAACAAATTGGATATATTTTGTGTTATATGTTGAGCAGGTCATATTGCCATTCCTTCAAACTCGCCAAAAATAGCAATATTTTGTGTTTATGTCGAGTAGGTATTGGTTGTAACACAAAATATTGCCATTTTTCATGACGTGTGTACTTGTCAAACACAGCTGTCTGGTTTTTTTGCGTGAAAATTGACCAATTTTCATATATTTTTTTTATAGACATCTATTTTATTTAGAGGTATGAGATTTTGTGCATTTGAAAAGGTATATTAACCCTTTAGCTACTAAAAACTTTTCAAGAAACTGGCTGCCTGAACGCAAAAAAACAAAGACTGAAAATTTGATAAATTTTATTCCATTTGAACCAACGTATCATGTGGTCGTCAATAAGCGATTCACGGCATAAAAGAATCGCTTATTGACGACAGCCGTAGTTACGGTAAAGTTTACCCGAGTCGTTTATTGACAACAGCCGCAGTTAAAGGGTTAAGAGGCATTTTTTATAAAATTATATTATTCATTTCAACTCCACCAGAGGGCGTCAAAGTTGTCTCCTGAATAACCATGTATTTTGCGGTGGACAGGATATCTCTGCTCCAATATTGCCGAAACAAAAAAATTAAAGGGTATTGTAAAGTAGATCTGTATTCTACAACCAAGTTGTCAAGGCCAGTAGAAATATCAGTTTGCGAAAAAAATTTCTCAAAAAAACGTCCTTTTACTCTCTTCTAAAGTAAAATGAAATATTTTAGGTTCAATTTGGAGAATTTGTTTAATAGTTCCTCACATAACCAAAAACATGTGTAGTTCTAACTTTTTCATTTTTGTTTTTCATTCAATGCGTAAAGCACCTTTGATCAATAGTTATCCTCAAAAACGAAAAACAAAAGTTTTTTTGTGAAATCCCCAATAGATGAGGCAGCCGTGCTTTGTTTGTTATAATATTATTTAAAGTTTTAACACTTTTGCTGCTACACTCTTGATGAAACAAAATCATAACCGTAGATATATTTGAAATAAAACTTTCGTTTGGTTTCATGTTATTACATTGAGTTTCTTGATACGTGTTTCGGTTTATCAGTCTCAAAGGAGATTATAATAATCAAAATGCGTGTCAGGAAACTGAATGAAACCAAACAAGTGTTTCTTTGTTTTTTATCACCATTCTTGTAATTAAAAAATAAAATTAATTACAGAGACCACTTCTATCAGTACGGCGAAATCAGATCATTGAGCGTCGTCCCGAAACAGCAATGTGCCTTCGTGCAGTACACAACGAGATCAGCGGCCGAGAACGCCGCCGAGAAAACCTTCAACAAGCTAATTCTAGGAGGACGCCGGCTCACCATCAAATGGGGCCGCTCGCAGGGCCGAGCCGGGGTCTCGATAGGCAACCAAAACGTCGAGTCCTACGAGCCGGTGCCCGGCCTCCCGGGCGCCCTCCCCGAGCTCAGCAACAACTTCTTCAACCTGGAGCCCGGGCATATACCCCTGCCAAACATGCCCCCTCCTCCCTCCTTGCTGGTGCCTCCGATGTATCCACCGCCCCCGCTTCCGCAGTTCTTCTTCAACCATCCCAGGCTGCCGACCTTCCCGCCTCCGGACTTGACCGTGCGGCCATCGACCAGTGCCAGTGTCGCCGAAGTGGTTCCGACCGCGGTTGTTGTGAACAAGCCGGTGGTGCACTATCCCAGCCAGGATCCGGCCAGGCTGGGCGCCACGCAACTGCACGCGGATTGCCAGGAGTAATGCGCGTTTTATTGTTACATGCGTTGAATGGTTGATAAAATGATTGCAAATTAATTTATTAAGATATTACATTCCTAGCCTGGAACGTAACTTAAGTTATTTCTCTCCTAACACAAAATCCAAGTATTTCCGTCGTGAAATAAAAAGGTTTAGGGCAATGAACTACTCGTGCTTCCTGTCTTTGATGTACAGGATGGCAAATGTAAGTTGGCCAGACGCGCAGAGAGGAAGTGAAAGCTCTCTCTCTCTACTGCCGGCCGAGTACAGTCTCTGTAATAAGCGGTCACATATTATTCAATCGGGCGCTCTCCTCCACATTGAGAAAGACTGTACCAGGCGCGCGAACTGTTTACGAAATCTATCGAGAGCGCCTTTCGAAGGTACCGCTCACAATTTTGCGACTGCGCAACAGCAAGTTATGTTTGCCGACCTGTAGTAGCGGACTGTATTTTATCGTGGGGTGGTTCCTGCTCTTTAGATTCACTTCATCACAAAAATTACCACGAGTAGTAATACAGGGTGTCTCGTTACGAGTGTGCCAAATGAAAACGGGAAGTAAATAATGTTATTCTGAACGGAATAAAATAAAAATAATAGAGTAACCTGACAATTACTGCCTGTTACATAAAGTAAAATTACTGTCATCAACAAGCAACATTTTTAATAATATAAATTCAATAATCAATTCAATTTGTCCAATCCATCAGGAGATTGAATGTTTAGCCAATTTCTTATATACTGGGGCGGTGCTCCATCATGTTGGAACCACATCCTAAGCCGTTGTGGAAGTAGCTGACAAGTCATCTAAAATTGCTTCAAAGTCAATTTATACGAGTTTGCAAGATTTCATAATGATCAAAAAAAATTTAAGATCATGTCGATAACAGTAAGAAATCGGACATATGTTTATTTGAACTTTTCTGTTCAGAACAACATTATCTTTTTCGTGTTTTTGTTTGGCACACTTGAAACGAGACACCTTCTATAATAATAATACCATAAACTATAGGAAAGGCATACGTTTTATTGATTTCTTGTTGCACTCTTGGTAAAACATTTTAATCAAGTTCTTTTATTATTTCATTATAGAAAAGGTAAATACGGTTGGAATTATAAATAAGTACTGGTCCTCTCGTACGTTTCCTAAAGTTAAGACATACATTTTTGGACTAAAAAAACTACGTCTAAAAAAAATACCTTACCCTGGCGCCATCTGAAGAGTTCCTTATGCACTTCTTTTTATAATATAAACAAATCCGTACAAGTTTACCGACCCTGGTATAACAGTATATTGTACAACGAGCATATAATGATAGCTATTAATAGCCATTACATGCGAGTTGTACACTATACTTTGTTCAAGAAAATTAAATTTACAATAAAAATTAAAGTTGTAATTAAAATTGAAAAAAAATTAAAATCAGTATTAAACAGGGTAAACAAAACATTATCATAAGTCGCATTCTGTGAATCAAAAGGCGAATCAGCGTGTTTAATAACCATATTAAACACACACGATATTTAATAACCATATTAAATACACACTTAACGAACGCTGTTAAGTTGAAGAAATTTTACTGCTAATTCTTTGGAAAAGTTTGAAAACATTTCCCGAAAAAAATCAATGATTTCGTTCTGAAGTTGCAAACATGCGTAGCCCCACGTGGTGTAATGACGAGAACTGACAACCTGTGTAAAAATAAAAATAAAAAAACAACCTAGACGCAGTTGAGGTTAGTCTTTTACCAACTGTAATAAATTAGTGTGCATTAAACGTGCACCAATATCAGTTAAAACAATTTAAATCCAAATTAAACCAACAGAAAGTGCACCTTTCATAAGAATGAACAATTACTCGTGCATGTTCATTTTATACAGGGTGTTTCAGAGCTCTGGGAACGGTCAATCACGTGCTTATTTTTCAAAATTTCGAAAAATATTTTATACAAAAGTTGTGTATAATAGTGAGCTGCACGCCCTAAAAATATTTAAATTTATACAGGGTGTCTCATAACAAAGTTACTGACCAAACTTATGTTTTTTTAAATGGAACACCCTGTATTTTTTGTCATTTTTGAGTTATATGGAACAAATAAAGGTGAGTTACTTCAATACTCCCTATACCTATTGTTTGCCATTTTCGAAATATTTGAAGATTTGTGGAAATGCATGGTCTGGGTGAAATTTTATTTTTGCCCCAGTGATTAACGTTGAACGATTAAAATCATTTTAATTATTTGCTTGAAGGTTCGAACTATAGAGCCAATTATTATTTCATACAAAAAATTATATAGGGTGATAAAAAAAATGCAGTAGAAAAACCGAACTTATAAAGTTAAATAACTTCGTTTTTTCAAATGGCACACCCTGTATTTAGTAGAATCCAATTATCTTTCAGATTGTTTAAGGGTTCCCTGTTCCTAATCTCAATAGTTTTCTTGTATTCGGCAATTATCATATCAGGAATAATTATTATAATCTGAAAGATAATTGGATTCTACTTGAGAATACGTTACTAAATACAGGGTGTGCCATTTGAAAAAACGAAGTTATTCAACTTTAATGTGATTAATATCTCTAATTGTAGCTAGAGCAATAATTCCCAAAGTGGGCGCCACCGCCCCCTGGTGGGCGTTGCAGCGATTCAGGGGAGCGCTGATAGCCACATGTGCATTTAGGAGGCGATGAATAACTGTAAGGGGGTGGTGATGGTATAAAAGAAAGAAGAGAAGATTTAGTGGAACGTGGGTTCAGTGCAGTAATCAATTTATTAACAAAAAAAAAAAAAGGAATTGCAAATAGTCAATCTTGGAGATTTAAGATTACTGCTGACAAAAATAGAGCCGAGGATTACTAAATTGGTAGCGGCATACCCGGTTCATTTTGTTATTAAAATTTTAAAAAATAATAATTTCCAGGGGGCGCTAAGTAATCTTTTTTCTGAAAAAGGGGCGGTAGGACAAAAAAGTTTGGGAACCACTGACCTAGAGGATGCCTCTATGAGTGCAATAGTTGGAAACTGCCAATATTGATAATAAGTGTTCATAAAATGACAATATCTAAGTGACCTCTTAAATATCTCGGAACTCAATTTTTTTTAACCCTTTCAGCCCTGGATTTATAAATTTGAAAAAAAAAAAATTTTGTTAATTATTATTGATGGGGAGCTTCTTAAGACCATAAATACCAAATTTGAACTCATTTGCTTAATTAGTGAGGCTTTGTTGAAGTGACATCTAGTGATGAACAGCAAAAATATGGATCGTCATAGTAAGTAGTGACATGTAAATGTTGGGGTGGCAATTGCCACCACCAGGGCCGAAAGGGTTAATGGAATGGCATTTTTTATCACATAAAATAATTGAGAGGAAAATTTACTACAAAAAAGTATCATATAATCATACTTGTAAAAAAGGTAGTTTTAGAATAATTTTTTTTTATGGTATTTGGCAAAGTTATTCATATTTTTAATTGTTTTTAATTCCATAGCACGGATGATTTTTAGAAGCTTGTAGCGCTTCATGGATTGTCAATAAATGATTTCTGAACGTTTATGGGTTTATAGGGCAGGCGCCCCCTCTTGCCCACCCCTGCGGACGCCCTAGCCTAAAAGCACACCGACTTACCCCACATCAGTGGCCGCCTTCAAAAACACACAAACCAGACTGGTGTGGTAAAAGCACACTACTGCAGATTATTAACATTGAATTTGTTCGTACAAAAGCATGAAAATACAATTGCTAGCTTAATTAAAATAAATAAATAATAACAGGTCGCAGCCTTCCTCTTCATCAACACAGTTGGCATTAAACACAAATGAATAAGTACATTCGAACCTCCCTTGAATCAAACAGAAATAAGTATTGTGTCTGGGAAATATTTTATCGTTAAAGTATTCGTAAAGAGTTGATGGAAAATTGTAACGGTAAATTATTGGTTATGTCAGCCTCAGGAGCTGGAAATCGTGTAAAATGGGACAGTGGTGATGGTATTTTTAAAATAGTGGGAGAGATAACACCCCACTGGTGATTGGCAGTGAAACCATCCCCTCCCGTGGACGTGAGACAAATATGAATGAAATTAGTCCACCAATAACAGTCGGAGCGACAGACACGGAATTACTATCAATCCTTCCCTCTCTGTTCTTTGTTAGTACCAAATCCGGAAACTAGAGGCTCGGTTCTAAAACTGGATCCAAAATCAGTCCATTACATTGCCACTCTTTATATAATCCTCTTTGTTTATACTGAAGCAAGCTGGCACGGTCTTAAATGTACATAAACATGAAAATTTATTTTGGACTTACACTTACCTGCTTTTAGGAAAATTTAATTTAAAAAATGTATTTAACGTTAAAATTTTATTTTTATAATTATTAATCCAAGACACTACAGACTACAAAAAAACAGTAAAAAATATACTCTCTTAATCTAAACACGATTATAAAGTTAAATATAGCCGGGGGAGGTTACGTGATAGACTCAATAAATAATTATCTAACCGCAATAAATACACAAGCAGCGACAACCTGAACTATCAATCTAATAATAACTTTAAATCGTTTACAATGATCTCGTAACAGCTCGGAGTAATCCTAAGAGTAAGAGACACGGGGAGAGGTCGAATAAAAACGAAAAAAAAAAACACTATCCTCATCACGTTATTAAAAACGAAACGTCTGAATCCCTCGAAAGTGTATGTACAGCACGAGATATGTACGCGCGAGAAATGAACTGGATTAGAGGGGATTAATCAATTTAATTAAGTAAAATAAGAACATTTCAATACCCTGAATTCAGCACATTCCTAAATCAAGTGAAAGTAGACTAACTTACATGGACAGATCAATTTTTTTTAAATGATTAAACGGCTCACTTCATCACCTTCTCCCAGCGATCTTGCCAGTACTTGATGCGCTCCTTGTAGAATTCAGAATTCTCCGGCGGCTGTCCATCGTTTGCGTTCATGTGTTCGTGTTTACGAATTGCTGCAAATTTTCGTAATTGTAATTAAATAATGGGATGTTTCAGGATGTGCGGGGCTTACAGGCCGTCGTGCTTTTTCTTTCAGTGTCTATTTCCTTGAGATTCTTTTGGATGTACTCCTGGAAGAATGAGCTGGATTTCTTCAGGAAGGGATCTATGTCCGCATCAGGGTTCTGCTGCAGAAAGTCGTAGAGTAAATTAAGGCCTTCTTTCGTTTCCTCCTTGATCCCTATCTTCTGGAATATATCCGTAAGCTGATTTTGCGTGGTTCTAGATAATGGCCTTCGTACGTTCGTGTCAGTCTTTAGGGGCACTTGCTTAACTTCCTCCAATTTCAAACTCTGATATAAAACATTATTATTAATGGTTATTCAAGGGATTTATATTTATTACCTTCAACAACTTTAAAATGTAAGCCTCCATTTCGGAATCGTTAGTATTCGGTATTTTCGTGAGGTGCAACATTAGGCTTCCACCTTTTATCTTCGCCATCGAGTGCATGATGGTTTTGATTGTTCTCAGGGGAGTGTCGATGGGTTTGTTCTTCCACCACGTGCTGGGGAAGTCCATCAGGAATAAGTGCACCTCTAGTAAAATGCTGTCGTAGTCGACTTCATCGGCCCAATTTGGCATTATTTTGATCACGCGCCACAAACACTTCATCACTAAATCCGTCCGTCGGGTCGAGTCTCCAGATTTGATGCAATTGTACAACATCTGCACTAATGCGCTAAAACAAACAAAATACGGAAAATGTAACCGGTCTGTGCGGTTTTGTTTTTTTAAACTCACCAAATAATACTGGTGTGTTCCGACCTTTCGATGATCTTAACGCAATGCAAGTTGATGACCCTGATGTAAGCATCTCCGTTTGGACAGCTGTCCAGTTTCCCGTCGACCAGAAGGATGATGAACTGGCTCATTATGTCCTTCAGTACTGGTCTGGTTACCTTCCGACCCAGCAGTTTGTTGCTGTAGAACTGGTCGATTATGGTGAGGAGGTTTCTGTAAATTTTCGACACCATCGAGTTGGTGAGCGGGTTGTGGCTGAAAAGGAACTTCAGCTGGCTCGTGATGGCCGACATGAAGGCGTCTTCGTAGTTTATCATCATGTTGCCCTTGTTCGACTGCAGCATTTCGTGTACTTGATCTATCGCCTAATAAAAGAACATTACTCTAGAACATGCAATTGACCAGAGTTCTTTCACCCTCTTAATTACAAAATAATTGCTACTTCCGACTTTTGATATTAATGGTTCTCTTGTACAGATTAACCCTCTGTTGCATACTGTTCCCAAATGGGAACATCATTTTTGTTCGGCAAAGTGCTGCCATCTTACGAAATAAATAATTACTAAAATAAATAAAATAGATTCGAAAACTGCAAGGGATCCTTGATCCTTTTGAGGAAATCCTTCAGAAGACTAATTTTTTTCTTCATTTCTCAACTGGTAGAGCAAAAATGTCCGTACAGCGCACGGAAAAAAACTAAGCAAACCAATTACAAGTAACTCTAAGGAAATGAATATTGATTTGGATGTCTCTCATCAGACAACTTTGGACCGCTAAAACCAGAAAACCAAATTACGGATGTTGTGCCTCTAAACAAGTTTGAAGAAGTCAAAGGTTTTCTTCATTTCTTTGATAATTGTGTTGCTGCTGCCAAAAATACTGATAAAATTACATCAATACTAAACCAAATAAAAGATTAACAAATTTTATAGAAAAATATAATTTTGCCTTATTGCTTTAACGATTTAATGTAACAACTTATATTTTTATGTTTAAATAAATCATGCAATAGAGGGTTAAGGGATTTGTTATCGTAATTATGTTTCTTTATTTCTTCGGACCGGGATTAGAGTCTCTGCAGTGGTGATGTTTGTATATTTACGGTGATTCCCCAAAGCGCCCAAAAATTTATTTTTAAAAACTTTTTGCTTTTTAATTTTTTTTTTTGTAAATTACCTTGAGTGTAATCATTAAATCTTTAAAAGTAGATAAAACGCTCAAGGATATTAACAACACAAAACACTATTTTAGTTATCCCCTTATGCCATTACGTTAGGAGAGTGAGGGTTTACGATGTTTAGAAATATTCCAATTTTTTTTACTTACGTGTATAACAATCGTATGATTCTGCGAGGCTATGTTTGCGATGTTTTTCTCGAAAATCAGGTCCGCGTTCTCTTTAGGAGATCCTTGGCGCGCTTGAGCGAAAGACTCGCTAGGCAAGATGGGTTTCGGCGGAGAAATCGGCATCACCCTGAAAGTTTAATTTCTCGAGATATTCGCAAAAATCAGGTTCCTTGCGATTACACCGCCATCTATCACGAATCGAAAAAAAAAATTTTTTACTGGGAATCCGAACGTGCAATAAAAAATTTGATATCCGCAAAAATCAAGTTTCTTGCGATTACAGAAATTCGCATGGGAATTCCACATTTATTGAAACAGATGATTAGAATTTTGACAGATTAATCTTGAATAATGTGTCTTTATAAATGTTCAAAGAAAATAATCACAAGTTTACCACAACTAAAAAGGCAAAAATTTGGATGTCAAAAAAGGCGCATTTTTCAGGAATTCACATGGGAATTCCACATTTGTTGCAACAGATGGTTAAAAATGGATTTGCCCCAGACCCCACTTCCAGGCGAACAAATTTTAATTAGAACTTTTTTTGATCCGATGCGTAGTTTTCGAGATATTAAATTAAACATAAAAAAAGATAATAAATAAAACACTATTGCTTTGTTTGTATAACTTTTGACAAACAAAACAATAGTGTTTTATTTATCATATAAAATATATAACGAAGTAGAAGCCTCCAGTATAAACAACATAAATCGGCCTCCCCGTATATACAAATTAAACATAAAAAAAAGATAACAAATAAAACACTATTGCTTTGTTTGTATAACTTTGGCAAACAAAACAATAGTGTTTTAGTTATTATATAAAATATATAACGAAGTAGAAGCCTCCAGTATAAACAACATAAATCGGCCTCCCTGTATATACAAATTAAACATAAAAAAAAAGATAATAAATAAAACACTATTGCTTTGTTTGTATAACTTTTGACAAACAAAACAATAGTGTTTTAGTTATTATATAAAATATATAACGAAGTAGAAGCCTCCAGTATAAACAACATAAATCGGCCTCCCTGTATATACAAATTAAACATAAAAAAAAAGATAATAAATAAAACACTATTGCTTTGTTTGTATAACTTTTGACAAACAAAACAATAGTGTTTTAGTTATTATATAAAATATATAACGAAGTAGAAGCCTCCAGTATAAACAACATAAATCGGCCTCCCTGTATATACAAATTAAACATAAAAAAAAGATAATAAACAAAACACTATTGCTTTGTTTGTATAACTTTTGGCAAACAAAGCAATATATAACGAAGTAGAAGCCTCCAGTATAAACAACATTATAAAAAAGATACCCAAATAAAATATTGTCTCCTATAAAAACAAAGACACGTGCGAAAGTACCACTGTAATACAAAGACAGACAATAAAAATAATTTGAGAACTTGAACCGAAACAATTTTTTTCGCACAATTCGATTACTAAAGAAAAATAATACTCGTTAAGTAATTTACAACCTGCAAACACACACATACACATGAATTACTTGATTCAATCATAAATGATTAGGTAAGTATGATAGATAGCCCTGCCCAAATTAATTGATAGTGCAAAAGCTAAACATGACACAACATGAAATATGAAATGAAAGGAAATTGTAAAAATAAAGAATTGCTTCAATTAACCCGAAAATCTCAATTAATTGCCGTAGATTGAGTGTCCTCGCCTTATTGTTGAGGGAGGAAACGTTTGAAACTATTGGGCGCATTTAGCGAATGCAACTGTTGAGAAAGTTGATTGACAGATTGAACGAGTGGGCTGACCGTCAGCTGCTGTTCAATTTAAACAGCAGTGTTTTCTAACCTCAAATAATATAAACATACTTAAAAACGATTACATTTAAGAAAAATCACTTATTAAATTATTTATTCCGACTAGTTTTGGCTGCAAGCCATTTTCAAATATTCCTTGAGAGAGGGGGAGGAAGAAATGGACGGGGGAGGATTATATGAGATGTAGGTTATGCGAATGGGGGAAGGATACGTGGAGACACCTGGTGGAAGAATGTGAGGGGGTGAATGAGGAATGGGTGGGAATGAAAGGAAACAGAAGGGTGACGGAATGGATGAGGGAGGATGGACACTGGAGAAAGTGGGACGTGAGGACAGGATGTGAATAGAAAAAAAAAATATCAGTATATATAAGTATCTGTGTAGATATGCCAATAAAGGTTGATTTTTTTTTTTAAGTGATTTTTCTTATATTTAATCGTGTTTAAATATTAAATCTTGATGAAACATAAGTGATGATTAACGAGAATCAAGTTAAAAATATATAAACATGACCTGCAGAGGTAACACAAGTGACGTATTTAGGAGTTTTGATTCTGAACTTGCTAACACAAAGTAATCACGTCGAGTGCTGACCATCAACAGTTGCGTTTGCTAAACGTGTCCATTGTCAGAAATAGATTCCACTATCTAAGATCCATTAAAATCTACTTCATATTATTATCCTTAATAATATGTAAATACCAAAACAATCCGTGATGCGATTAATGGAGATTTTCAAGTACATTGTTTTTGTTGTGAAAAGAAACTTAGTGCCGGTGAAGATGTGCATAGAGCAAAAAACATCAATTAAGCATTCGTACGTACTTTGCCCTAGCATCTTCCCATGACGGCACAACAATTTCCTCCCAAAGAAAAGACAGATCAAATTTCTGAAGTTTCGGCGGTGACAGGACCTGGGTCCAACTGTCCAGCTCCTTTATTAGCTCAGGGTCCAGAGACCAAGGCCCGTTGATCTCCTCCTGAGGCTCTTGGACTACTTGTGGAGGCAGGCTAGTAGTTCAACATTGGGGATTTTACTCGAGGAAGTTCGCACACCCGAAATAGACTACTTACACGACGCCGGGCAGGTCGTCCTCCTCCTCGTCGAGCTTCTCGTCGTCCATCTCGTTCTCCATGTCGTTCTTCGGCGACCCCTGCTGCTGCTGCCGGTGCTGCGGCGACATCGTTATGGTGGAGTTGATCTGCTGGGTGATGTCTATCTTCGCCGGTTTCGGCGGCGGCGGCTTCTTGCTGGCTCTCTTGATTCTTTCCTCTAGTAGAGACATGTCTTTATCTGAGATCTTAAAATTAAACACAAATTAATTGACATGAGTTAGTAAGGAGTAAGAATGTAAAGAAGAAAGAAATGTGTAAAAGAGATGGGAATAAAGGTCTTTTTTTTTAGTAACGGGTGCGCCATCTGTTGCGATAGCATTTGAAACTTGAAGTACTTTTGATGTGGACAACTTTTTTTATTTCTTTTTTACACAAACTTTATTTGTTCCTTTCTATTTTATTTCCATCATGTTTTGAATATAATATCCAACAAATGACCGCCTTTATTTTTGATGCAAAAAGATGCCCTTTTTCGTGCATTTTGCATCACATTTTCCAGCGTCTCGGTGGTTATAAGCGATATTTCCCGGCGAATATTGGCTTTGAGCTGAGCTATGGTCTGCGGCTTGACGATGTATACTTTGCTCTTCAAATACCCCCACAAAAAGAATCGGGTGAGCGCGGCGGCCAGTCGAAATCGCCGTTTTTCGATATGACGCGTCGGTCGAACATTGTGCGGAGTAGCGTCATTGAATCGCGGCTACTGTGTGTTGTGGCTCCGTCCTGTTGGAACCAGAAGTGGGCCGTATCATTTTCAGTCATTTTCGGAAACACAAAGTCACACAGCATCGCTCTGTAGCGCGCGCCATTGATCGTAACGGCGTTGCCAGCCTCGTTCTCGAAAAAATACGGCCCGATGATCTTTTTGGCCGATACGCCGCACCAAACGGTCACTTATTGATCATGGAGGGGCTCCTCGAATATCTCCAAAAGCGGCAGTTTTGCCTATTAACCGCACCATTCAATGTGAGATAAGCTTCATCGCTCATGATGATTTTGAACCAAAACTCACCATCACCATGGAGCATGTTTTCGACGAAATGAGCGTACGCAAGACGTCGTGGCTTGTCTTGCGGCAACAAACGTTGTGTAATTTGCACCTTGTAAGGGAAAAGATGCAAGTCGTCCTTCAAAATGCGCCGCAATGTCGTTGCAGACAAGCCCAACTGCAATGCACAGCGTCGATACGATGTGTTTCGGTTTTCACGAACATCGGCTTCTACGGCAGTGATATTTTCATTTGAGCGCCTTGGTCTTGGTCTTCTGGGTTGCCAATTGGTCGCACCAATAAATTTTTACACCAAATTGCGAATTGTTGTGTGTGAAAGTCGTGTTTCACGCGGATATAAACGTTTGTAGGCACGTTGCGTTTTGACAATGGAGGACCCATTTTCAAAATGCAATTTGACGATTTCTGCTCGTTGTATCGGTGTTAGTTGATTCATGGCACAAAATAGACTGAAATGACGCGTCGAACGAGCTACTATGTATGTCAATACGTCAAAAAATGGCGGAACTATTCAAGTTTTAAATGCTATCGCAACAGATGGCGCATAAATTTATGGATAACATGCAGTGAGTTGTGAATGGTTACTGAAGAAAATTTGACCAAAATAGCAGCAGAATAAGTGCACCATGAATATCATCTCTACAAAGATCCTCAAGCCACCACCAATAACCCCATATTTTACAACTAATTTATTGATATGTTGAAACTGTAATTTCCTCCAATTTTTCTGAGAGCTGCACTTTGTAAGGTAAATTGCAGTGAATGTGGTAAATCAGTGGTTCCCAAACTTTTTTGTCCTACTGCCCCGTTTTCAGAAAAAATATTACTTAGCGCCCCCTGGAAATTATTTTTAATTTTTTAATTTTAATAGCAAAATGAACTGGGTATGCCGCTACCAATTTAGTAATCCTCGGCTCTATTTTCATCAGCAGTAATCTTAAATCACCAAGATTGACTATTTGCAATTCCTTTTTTTTTTGTTAATAAATTGATTACCGCACTGAACCCACGTTCCACTAAATCTTCTCTTCTCTTCTTTCTTTTATACTATCACCACCCGCTTACAGTTATTCATCGCCTCCTAAATGCACATGTGGCTATCAGCGCCCCCCTGAATCGCTGCAACGCCCACCAGGGGGCGGTGGCGCCCACTTTGGGAATCACTATGGTAAATGGTGCACAGAATAATTTTCATCTGTGCATTTTAAATGGTAGGTAGTATGATGCAACTTTATTACCAAAAATGAAGATAAAAAACAACTCCATATTTTTCTGTCATTTTTAATTGTTACTTACATGCCCAACCATTTTGAAGATCTTCTCTCCGACAATGTAATAGGCCTGGACTGCACAATTTAGTGCAGCGTTCCTGACAGAGTTGTCCCTGTCCGAGATTTGCTTCGCCATTTCTTTCAGGCACGCTGCTGGTGTCGGCAGACACACACTGATTCCTGAAAAATAAATAAATCTCAATTCATGCAATTCTTAATTGCCAACATTCATTTGAAACACTTTAACACTTTCAAGCCTAGTCATTACAGAACCGCTCGACTCATGCAATTCTTCATCGCCGACATTCAGTAACGTACTGTTACTTCAGGATTAATGCCCATTTGCACCGCACTCGGTTAAAATCCATGATTACTAAATCAATGATTAAGTTAATCATGCCGCTCCGTTTGCACCGCCCATCGGTTAGTATCCGATGATTAAATGGTTGTGAGCAAAAATAAGGTTGGCAATTTGTGGGGTTATTTTATTTTCTGGAGTGGGTGTCACTGAAATTGACGCCTTTGCGCATGCTTCAGTTGCCAAATGAACAGCTGTTCACAGTTTCCTATTATTTAGAAAATCTATTTTATGTTCAAATGTTCAACTACTAATTAATTATTTTGCTTAATCCATACCTTCTCCTAAAACACGCTTCATATAATAAACCAAAATTTTTTATTCGCGTATTCACTTGGATTGGCATACCGACATTTAAATCTAGCGCTTGAATAAATAAAATCAATTGTATTTGATCTCCGTAATGATTTTATATCACTCACCTAACGTCGTCCTCAATAAAATAAACCTTCATGTTCCTTTATTTTTAACACGAACGCACGTGTATTTCCTTAACTGGCTTCCTAACCGCCCAAACTCGGCCGGTTAAAAATTGGGACTTTAACCCAATGATTAAATGGCGGTGCAAAGGGATGAACTTATAATCAATGATTAAAGAGTTAACCGGATGCGGTGCAAACGGGCATAACACTTTTAGGCCTAGTGACTATAGAGCCAAACTACAAAATAATACATTCGCCAGTCTAAACAATGACTGTCCGATAGAACTCACCGAAATCGGAAATGATAGCTCCCATCACCTCCAAGCACTCGGCGCGCTGCCTGGCGTTTTTGGATTTAAGGCCTTCCATGAGATACGAAAACAACTTGCTGACGGCGTAGATATTGCTGATCTGCTTCAACAGGGACCGAACACCGTTTCGCACGGAATCTTTAGGGTCGCCAATCTGTAACAAATTAAAAAATAGACATAAGCAACTCATTTTGTCCCAGTGTGCTTAGTCGAGTACAAAATATACTGCTATAATTACTTTTGTAAAATATGTTATGCAATAATGGCTCGTGCGAACAAATAAAATTTACTTTTGTAATTATTATGAAAGATACTAACCTACAAATTAAAAAATAGATATAAGCAACTTATTTTGCGCCAGTATACTTAGTTGAGTACAAAATATACTGTTCTCAAACTTGCTTTTTAATTGAGGCGTTGATTTCATAAACAGCATATGTCCAAAATTGCAGAAATCTACATTATTGCGGCATCTGGTAGAGTATTTTGCAAGCTATTCAATGGTGGACGTAGTAGTACCGTAAGCGGGGGTGACTTTGTGACATTCAGTTAATATTCCGTATTTCAAATCTCGCTGTACGATTATTAACGCCGTTGCATGTAATACCGCCGGGATGGATGGCTACGTCTCTCGCGCCACCGAGCGGCCGATACAATAAACTATTGCGCCTCGCGTATTGTCTTTATCCATTTAATTGTTTTATATGCATAAACGTTGTTGGTAAATTCATCCGATAAATTTCATCACCAAAGAACGAGACGGTAAAGAATAACTTAAGATAGGTATTTGTTTTTTGAGATTCATGTATTGCGAAAAAAATGATGTAAAGTTATGTGTGATTAAACGTATTTTGTAAGAGATATGAGTGTGTTTATAAAATTGCGTAGATTTGCGGGGTGACTTTAGGCGTTGACCTTGAATGCTTATTCGTAACGATGAACTTGTGATTTTAGAACAAATAGTACACTTGTAGCTCACTTCATTTCTAATTTCGTCAGCGTCGTGACAGTTGACGTTTACATTTCAAATCTAAACATTGTGCTTATTTTTGCGGATACTTTCAAAAATCAAATTATAATTGAACTGAATTAATTTAATTAAGTGATGAAGTGTTAATAATGACTGAAAGTGAAAGTCGAAGTAGTGTCGTGAAAAATCTTGCTCCAGAGATCACTGCACAGCAGTATCAAATATATCTAGAAGAGTTACAATGGAATGAAGCCCTTCGAAGGAATAAATAGTCCCAAAACCCGGATATTTTGGATGAATCATGGAGGTCATTAGCCCTACAATTAAATGCAGCAGGAGGATCAATAAAAAAGTTGAGCAATGGATTATAGAAGTATTTCTTAGATTTGTCTATACATATTTCTAAAGTTTTCTTCGAGAAAATCAATTATAAATATATAATTCATATAGTATCAGGTCAAAATATTCGTTAACGATTGACAGTGGAGCTGTCGTTCCTGAATGATTACAACGGAACGATTTCATCGTTTCGTAACGATTATGAAAAGTTACAAAATTGAGTTCAATTGAAAAATCGTTATCGGAACGAGAATCGAATTACAACGACATCGTTACGAGTTATAAAATAGACCTGTAAGTCTAATAATAATACCGACGATGAAAGCGACGGCAGTGAAATCTTCTCCCTCAAACATTCTGATGACAGTATAGGTATTAACTGGTCTGAAGATGATGGATTTAACACTCCAGTTCTTTTGCCCCTTATAGCTCAACATAGCTTGAAACCAGGTAACTTTGTGGTCATTAATTTTGAAGGCAAACTCAATCCTGGCCGCATAACGGAGAAATCTACTGATGGTTTCAAAGTCAATGGAGAGCAGCGGTGGACGACGCCACCGGATACCAATTTGTAAGAAACTTTGTAAGAAACTTTCAAGACGTAAAATGTTTTTTTTTTCTAAATAAAAATTAATTGTAAAAACAAAAACCTACCTTTAAATTAAATTTATCTGGAGTTACTTTGTATTATTTTCTATTTCCAAAACGTCTCTGAAATGTTCCACGTTCCTAGGACTTAAGGGGAACGTCCCTGGAACTTTTTGTTCTGACTGAGATATGGATTTAATACTGTCTTAAAGCCACCCCGCATTGCGGGGTAACTTCTTGATGGATATAAATATTTTTGTTGTTATTAACCACTTCGCGCCCATGCTGCTTTGATTTAATTCCAGGTTTCATGAAAAATTACTTCTTTGTTGTTGTTAACTTTTTCTACGAAATATGATTTCACTGTCACAAACTTTCCCATTTATGCAAAAAAATATGAAAAAATATTCCATAGATAGCGCTAAAGAAGTAATTTTTTTTGTACCATGTTTTTGTTTTCATTTTTTGCTTGTTGCCACATGTGGCGAACCTGGGCGTGAAGAGGTTAAGGTCACCGACATAAATAAACACACTGTTTTGTAAAATAAATATTTGATGGTCGATTTTAATCAAGAAGTTTCTGTTGAAAACTGTCACAAAGTCACCCCCGTTTACGGTATTTAAAAATCACACATGTACAACGTTACAACGCTTTAAATTTTATTTATTTTATTAGTTATTGCAACATTGTTTATGTCCAATTGCTTTCCTTTGTTTTTTCTTAAGTAAATGATTAGTCACTTAATACTATCAGTTATCTATGATAAGTAATAAAAATAATTGTGGAAATAGAAGTTGTAACGGTTGCCAAGATAAACAGTTTTTGGACAAATGCTGTTTATGAAATCAACGCCTCAATTGTTATAAAAGATACTAACCTTTAAAATAAGGTACGGTATAAACGAGCTGGCCTCGTTTTCAAGCATGTGATACTTCTGCTCGATGAGCAAGTTGAAGACGGTGTGCAGGTACTCCAATCCCTTCAGCAGCACCGAAGGATTGGTGTCGAAGAACCGCAACGTGAGCCACTTGAGTATCAGGTCGAGATTCGAGATGAGCGCCTGGCTGTTCTCCTGCATGTCGTCCATCAGGGACTCGATGGCCCTGATGTGGTGCTTGAAGTCCGAGTGGAACATGCTCGCGATGAGGGTTTTGTTCACGTTGGCGTTGGTCATCTGGTCCCTCAGCAGCTCGACGAACTCCTCTCGGGGCTGGGTGAAGTTCCACTTGAGGACCTTCAGCTTGGACTCGTCGATGGTCCGCTGGTGTTTCATGTTGTTGATCACCAGGAGGGGAGAGGTGTCGACGTCCTCCTCCTTTTTCGCCCTCGGAGCGGGTTTGGCCGAGTTTCCTTTGGGCTTCCCGGTGCTCTTGGCGCTGGTGACGGGGCGCGAGCCCTTCGCGGTTTTCTCTTCGCGGCAGGGAGAGGCTTGTTTTTTGGTGGGTGCCGGTTTGGCCGGTAGGTTAGGTCGCGCTTTCTCTAAAGCGGCAAATACCACCGATTTTGAACCAGGCTAGATAAAACAATATGATTAATACTAAAGTTATTACTTTGTGATGTGTGAAAACAAAGCATGTTGCATGTATAAAGTAACATCGCCTAATTGCCTGCGCTACATATTCATTGCCTTCTACTTTAATTAACCGCTATGCCCTTTTCTGCCAAAAGGGTCAATTTTCATCAATTTATTGAATTTATTTTAATTTTAAGCTGTAGATGAATGATATTAAAATAAAACAATATAAATGGTGAATTAGCCCCACTTGCACCATTGTAATGAAGCTATGGTTAAAGTATTCTTAAAATGTAAGCAACTCTTAAGTGAATATTTTGCTTGCACCATACTTTAAGCACAGCTTAAGCAAGACTTTAAATAAGTCGTTGTAATAGACGGCTTAAAATTTAAGTCTGTAAACATAACCTTCAATTCGCTCCGTCGGCAGTCCCTTGTGACAGATTTTTATTTGGACGAATTGTTGTTCTTCCTGTATTTTCGTCTCGGCAAATAAATGTGTTAAGTTTACTTGGCCTAACTTTTAAAATACTGGCTGATAGTGACATAACCTCCCTTTTTTGCATGGAGATTTCTTTACGCGCGCATTTGCCTTCTAAAATATTTAATTAAGAATTGAATTCTTAATAATTATGGCGAGTTTCTTCCACTATTTCCCTGTTCATACAGCAACGCTGTATGCGTAAAAAGGCGATGTCAAAATCAGCTGAGTAAAGGACACCTATGTCGCCAACGTTAAAAAGTGGAAATCACAAGATTTTGCGATGTTGCAACACTTTGAGCTTGCTTACTAAAGCAATTGTATTAATTCCCCGACTACGAAATCCTTGTCTCGTAAATATCACCGCGCGCGAAACACAAAATTAGAAGGCTGCCTTATCTATAACCAACACATTCTTCTTTTCGAGCTTGATGCTTCCTATTATACAGGTTATAGTATTTAGCGTTGAAGAAAAAAAAAAGATTATATCTTTAGAATTGCATATACTCACGTAATTATTAAATATATATATACCAGTTTGTATGCACTTTGTTAATTTAATTTTTATTTTAGAGCGTAACATGAGGAAAACAAACCATTTGTACCTTATTTATTATAAAATGTTAGAGTAGATGTTACTTTTGAACAACCACAATACTTTTGTTTAGTTGTAATAATTCCTATGATGCATGACGCTTCCCTTTAAGCATGACTTAAAATATAAGTCCGACTTTACAAAGTCAGACTTCACGAAAAAATGGTGCAAGTGGGCCTAAGACACACAAAATAATATGTTCATGTTTAAATTGGTAACATAATTTAATGTGCGGAACGAGTTAACTCGTGAAAATGATTATTTACTGCTAAAGGCAGAACGAGTTCATTTTTGATAGTAAGGTGGTTCATATAAGCTTAGGAGTTAGAAATGAAATAACCTACAACATGTAACAAGGTACCTTTAATTTTTCCAACTGTTTCGCCATCGACTCATATCCAGTGTGAATCATGATGCCCAATACAGCTTCTTGTGCATTCTTTCGTACGTCAGCGTTCCTATCTTCTAGATTAGCATAGAGGTAGGAAATGCACACCATCAGTTCTTCTTTAGGAACAGATTTAACTGGAATTTGAAAAGATACAATGGTACTGGGCGTTTTCATCAAAGTGCAAAGCAAATATTTTCTCCTATACTAGATTAACAGTACAACTCATAAACATTGACTATTTATTAAGTGTTTTATTCCAATCTAAATATTTTTTTTTTAATTAAATATAAAAAATGTGGCCATCATGTTAATTTCTCCGATTTGATAGTATCATAATAATTTATATACCGGGTGTCCCAAATAACATTACGGAAAGGGGGTCAACTTAAAAATCTTAAATGGGAACCCATATTTTTTATTGCAGATTCGGAAAGAGCGTAAAAAAGTATGTTGGTTTTATTCGGAAACTTTTTTTGTACACCCAACAGGTGGCGCTGTAATCGTAAAAATATGAGTTTGCTAGAAAAAATGAACTAATTAATATTTTGTGAATAACTTGATAAAAAATTACGTTTGTTGTTTCAATCAAAAATTAATATTTGACGTTTAGAGATTAATTTTATTTTGAATTACGTTTTTCAAAAAGTTTACTATGTTGCAAAAGTTTTCAAAGATCGGCTAAAATAAACAGTGAATGGGGAGTAAGAAAGTTTAAAAATGAAAATGTCGATTTTTCTATTTGTTTTCAAATGTTGAAAAATCGAAAAAAAAAAAATTGATTTTTTGGGTGTACAAAAAAAGTTTCCGAATAAAACCAACATACTTCTTTACGCTCTTTCCGAATCTGCAATAAAAAATAGGGGTTCCCATTTAAGATTTTTAAGTTGATGCCCTTTCCAGCTCCCTCTT
This sequence comes from Ocypus olens, assembly GCA_910593695.2. Lineage (NCBI taxonomy): Eukaryota > Metazoa > Arthropoda > Insecta > Coleoptera > Staphylinidae > Ocypus > Ocypus olens. The sequence continues at coordinate 46,259,530 of OU343054.1, forward strand.
GGTATGTGGGGGGTCCATTTTGTCAGAATCCGATGTCCCCCCCAAAACTATGAAGGTTTTGATTCGGCACATTTTTTGTTAAGATGCATTTTTTTCGAGATATTCAAGAACGTAATGTTATTTGGGACACCCGGTATACACTGATTTATTTTCAAGGTACATCAAGCGTTTTGTAGAATCGGATAAAACTGACATTTAAAACATCAAAATTATGAAAGATGAAAATGACAAATCAAAAACTAAAGAGATTTTGAAAAAAACTTATTCTTTATAAGTTGTTCATTTTGGCATTCTCTACAATTATTATTAACATAAATGTGGTGTAACTATTATTTTTTTATAATTATAAACTAAAAACGAAAAAATAATTAATAATTTTTTTTCTCGAATAACAATGATTTTATGAAAAATATTTTCAAATAAAAGATGTTAATCTCTTCGTTGTCTTCAATATTTGTTTAAATCTTTTTGTGATATTTTTCATATTTAAAAAAATATTGGAAAAAAACAAAAAAGGTTAAGGTAAAACTTCCGGCGTACGGAATTTTACCAAAAGCTTTTCAGTTATTCAGATTCTCAAATAAGACTTATGTTCAACGTTTCATATCAATTGCTCTATTAGTTTTTGAGATACAGCGCGCACAGACGCACACACACAAAATTTTAATCAATGTTTAAAATATTGTCCTGTATATATAAAAACAATTATCATTTACGTACTCTTTGGTAATTTTTCAGCCAACCACGCCCACAGCTCGATCCTCAAGGTGGGCGACCCTCCCTTCAGCGCGTCCCCGATCATCTCCCCCTCGAAGAACTCCTTGTAGCCGGCCTGTTCCGCAAATGCGTTCATGCAGGTAATAGACGAGGACCGAATCCAAGCCTTGCTGTCCCCCAGGCCTTGCAAAAACCCGGGGAATAGGGTGCGCACGTGCTGTTTGCAAGGGGGGCCCATCGCAGTCGCAATGTTCTCGCATATATTAAGAGCGGCCTGTGCGATCTTGCTGTTGCTGTCGACCAGGCGAAGGGCGAGGGCTTGCGGCAGTTCCCCGATGTTCGGCTTAATCAGTCTAGCCTCGGTGATAATACTGGCCACCTTGATGAGGGCCTCGTTCCGCACCTTCCAATTCTTATCCGCCATTTCGTTCACGAGGGCTTCGGTGATCTGATTGCTTATATCGATGCGCGGGAGCAAATCCTGCACGTTGACGACGGGGGCGTCGACGTACGCGTCGTCGTCCTCCTCCCCGTCCAAACTATTCGAGCTGGCTGATTTCGCAATACCTATGAAAAAGAAATTAAACCATAAAAGTAACTGTTTCGGATAATTATTTTTTGCTGTGTATAATACATGAGGAATTAAATCAATTTTTTTTTGTATCAACTTGTATCCTCACGAGTGAACTGAATGAGGGGATGCACGTGCGCAATGATAATTCCGTGCTCTTCTAAATGTTGTACTCACATTTTGAAAAATCCGTTACGTTGCTCTAATTAGACATTAAAAACTAGATATTCATTTACAACTCGTTTTATTTCTAGCAGGATACACTAGTTTTGTTCAATATGAAAGTCTTATTATCTAGTCTAATAACATGTTAATACTGATTGATCAGTGCCACATACGTTTATTACTAATTATTGCTTTTATCTGCATCTGTTTACCTCTAGTAGGCGCGGGCGGTTTCTCGTTTTCGTACTTGTCGAACTCCACGTTGATCTGGTCCCTCAGCGCCGGCTTCTCGTTCTCCAGGAACATGTGGATCGAGGGGCCCATGTAGAGGTAGAGGATGCCGAAGAAGCTTATTGCCGCCGACCGAACCGCCGGGTTGTTCGAGGAGAGGGCCTTCTTGGCATTTTCTATCAGGGACTTCGCGTTCAAATTACTGAAATTTAAATAACTGATGAGGCGATGGTTTGCGAGTTACGTAAAGTGAATTAACACATTGTAGTCGGGCGTTTGGTGCCGGTGGTAACGTAGGTAATACCTAATCGATTTCTCTACAAAATATGTGAACAAGTCATCTCCAATAAACTTTTTTTTTTTTTTAAGAGAGGAGATCTTTTAAAGACACCCCTATAGTGGGGCAGTGTTGGATTCTCCAATAAACAAGTTCACCGCATTGGTTATGAATTCGGGAACAGGATATAGCTATTATTACAACTAGGGAAATACGAATAGTATATTTCCCGAGGTTGGCTAGTTACATCCCGAGGGCGGAGCCCGAGGGATGTATAGACAACCAAGGGAAATGTATTCATATTTCCCGTGTTGTAATCAATAGTTTTTTTTCTGATTGAAAGAATATTGTTCTGTAAATGGGAAAATATTGGATTGTAAATTTTTGAATTTATTGGATTGGTAACGTTGCTAAGGGCCTTGTTTGTAAATATCATGGTTGACTTGTTTTGGTATTTGCGTTGTTTCATAAATTGGTGAAATGTCAAACTATGTGTTAACGCAAGCGACGAAATACCGTGAATGTTTGGTTCCCGTAAAATCCATAAAGGATACCTTCCTAAGAAATCGGAGGTGTTGTCCCGAGAGCAATTAAAACAATTCTTGCGAGAAGCTCGTAATGACAATTGTTTGATGTCTATATTTCCCTAGGGAAATATGAGCACTTCATATTTCCCTAGGGAAATATAAGTGTGTTATGACATATCATAACTAAGGCAATATCACTTAATATTGTTTCAATCAGAAAAACAACATTTATCCAAGGATAACCTAAAAACTCCTCTAGTTTACGAAAAATGTATTTTTACGTGTCCCGACAACAATGTGTTAAAATAAAACCGCATAATGATGGAGATATTAAATAAATAGAGCTTTATTTTAAATCTAATTTTTTAATCCTACCTTAATATGGACTGATTTTAGACTACGAAATTAAAACATTACCCAAATCCAAACTCTTTTATTGCAGTCGTCATCCACAAGAGGGTTTCTTGCAGTACTTTAGGGCTCTTCTGGGTGAATGCAAAGTCCATTACGTTGGCGGAAACGTGGCTCAAACTCGTTGCTTCTGCTATGACCGTTAAAGTCTCGCCGGCCGTTGCACCGTTTTTGGCATCTCCGAGCTTTTCCGTTATTTCATTCAAACATAAAGTTGCTGTCGTACTATAAAGTAAATAAAGAGGATAAAATTTAATTTGAATTTTTACTGATAAATTATTTTTGCATTAAACACATCAGATAAAAAATTAAAACAAAAAATAACTCTTTTTGACCCCGGGGGTGAGGGCGAGGGGAGGGAGTGATTGTTAACCCTTTGAGCCCTGGATTTTTAAATTTGAAAAAAAAATTTTTTTGTTAATTATTATTAATGGGGACCTTCTTAAGACCATAAATACCAAATTTGAACTGATTTGATTAATTAGTGAGGCTTTGTTGAAGTGACATCTAGTGTTAAACAACAAAAATATGGATTGTCATAGTGAGTAGAGACATGTAAATGTTGCGGTGGCAATTGCCACCACCAGGGCCGAAAGGGTTAAGTTAACCTCTTCACGCCCAGGTTCGCCACATGTGGCTACAAAGCAAAAATTAAAACAAAAACATTGTACAAAAAAAAATTACTTCTTTAGTGCTATCTATGGAATATTTTTTCATATTTTTTTTCATAAATGGGAAAGTTTGTGACAGTGAAATCATATTTCGTAGAAAAAGTTAACAACAACAAAGAAGTAATTTTTCATCAAACCTGGGATTAAATCAATGTAGCATGGGCGCGAAGTGGTTAATTCCAGATGTAATTCATTTTTTACAATTTTTCTAATCGCTGAATGCAATTTTGTTTTGAGTGTAGTCATTTTGTTTTTAGCTACTAGATGTCAATTGTCTTAGCGGGACTTGAATAATATATTCAATCTAGATATGATTTAAAATTTTGAAGGTAATTTCAGCTAATGTTAATTTTTTACAACTCTTTCAATCACCAAATGCAATTTTCTTTTCTCTACTCAAAGTATAGGGTGTTTCTGTTTCATTTTTAGCTAATTTATGTCGATTATTTTAGCAGGATGTGGAAAGTATATGAATTCCAGAAATAATTTTAAATTGTTAAGCTAAATTCAGCTAAAATTAATGGTTTACAACTCTTTCAATCACCGAATGCAATTTTATTTTCTCTACTCAAAGTTTAGAGTGTTTTTGTTTTGTTTCTGGCTGATTTTTGTCGATTGTTTTAGCAGGATGTGAAAAGTATAGTTCATCCGTTGAGAGCTGACGGTGACTCATGCATTTTCGTACTAACAATTGCTTTGCATTTTATATCCATCTTTTTCTATCATGTACGAAACAGTATGAAATAAAAGACGAAACGTGTGTCTGCGTGTTAAAGAATAGGGCAGCGTAAACGTAGGTCTAAGCACACGCATGACTCTTGACACGCTTCATATAAACACACAAAACACGCGAGCGCCACGTCAAATAACATAACCGTAAAAAGTTTGTTTGTATTGCGCTTTAGATTTCATTTCGATCGAGTTAATACTTAATTAATTTATCATGCTCAGAAATAATTCGCTCAAAAGTCGGCCTCAACATATGTTGATTAACGTGTTTAATTATTTTGAACGCAAACCGCCAAATGATAAACCGGTCTGAAAATATATAAGGTGGTGCGCGAGAATTTTTAAATATCCCGCCAATGAAAATCAGCGCGGCACCAAATTTTCTTACGGACATACGTTTACTTAAATCTTGATTCATGCGATTTTAAACGATGAGTCACAGGCAGCTCTCAGCGGCCCGACTATATATCAATTCTAGAAATAATTTGAAATTTTGAAGCTAATTTCAGCTAAGATTAATTTTGTTTGTAGGTTTGTTCTCTTTACTCTATTTTTAGAATGTTTCTATTTTGTTTCTAGAGTATTTGACAATCCGAAAAACTTCTAGTGGGACTTCACCTTAACGCTTCACTGTTGTTTTTGCTTGTTTTTCTGAACGACGGAGCGCAATCTTTTTAATTGGAGCGTCACCCCAGTGCATTGCAGATCATTTTAACAAGACCATCTAGTAATAACACACCAGGGTAAAATTAATATCCATTTCTAATTACTATCCTTTACCAATACGTAAATATTAAAACAATTAATCATGTTTATTACCGTTTATTTTTATTTCACAGTAAAACTTACGTGGAGAAGTTTCCGTTCATTGCTAAATACTTGACGATGTCCAAACGCCCCTTGAGGACCTGAAAATTAGTGTCCTTTAATCCTGGTTTCTTGCTGATGGTGCGGACCAATGCCTGTGTGGGCATGGAGGATGACTCCATTGTCTGAATTTGGTTCAAGAATTGTTCCACTGAACTCAATCTAAAAATGTTATCGTATAAACATGGCTCAAGTGGATGTTTTCATGAGAAAAATATATGTCGATACGGGACCGTGCCCATCTGTTAATGATTTTTCTTCAATGAATATCGTTAATGTAATCAAAAATAATGTTTGAGGCTTCTACTTCGTTATACATTTTATACATTAAATAAAACGTTATTGCTTTGTTAGTATAACTTTTCAATCAAAAGTTATACAAAGAAAGCAATAGTGTTTTAGGTAGAAACGCCAAAGTGACGCAATCTATTGCCTGAATGCTGTACTGAACCAAATCCGGGTGGCTTTAACACCGACAAGATATGGACATTGTCAGCGGCGGCAAATATAACAATATTAATGTGAACATTAAATATTGTTCCCCCATCAGAACACCTACAGACCGGTTTCGACCTTCCAGGTCTCATCAGTGTAGTTAGTTGCTCATAGGGAAACGGAGATTACTATTGGAATATAAGTATTCCAAACACCGTTAAAGGTAGAAATGGTTCAGTACAGCATTCAGGCAATAGATTCCGCCACTTTGGCGTTTCTACCTTTAACGGTGTTTGGAATACTTATATTCCAATAGTAATCTCCGTTTCCCCATCAGCAACGAACTACACTGATGAGACCTGAAAGGTCGAAACCGGTCTGTAGGTGTTCTGATGGGGGAACAATATTTAATGTTTTATTTATTTTAATAAAAAATACTGTGAAATTACCTATTTTTCCAGTTTGCATCAGCCAACCCAGCTATAGTTTCAGCACTGAGAAATTCAGAAACAATCTCCGCAACGTCTTCATCTGATAGTTCCCTCTCAACCGGTTTTGCTGCTGCTTTACTCTTTCCTTTCGATTTGATAATTGTTGCCGATCCAGAGGAAATGTCGCCCTTCTTTCGAATCGCTGCAATAAACATAATTCCACTCAATAAAACACCGATATTTTCATTATTATTATTTTACCTGTATTGGGCCTCCGGGTATTTTTCAGCGCTGATGGCGGAGCGGACCGGGTGGTTTCTGCCGCTTTGGCGGAAGGCGCGATTTTCGTTTGGGAAGTCGTGGGTCTCTCCCTCTTTCCGCCGGGGACTTTCACCGTGAGGACAGCCTTCTCGCAGCACTCTCTAATTTTGGCCATCTTCAGAGCGTCTTTTTCCAGTTCAACCAAAAAGGGAGCCACCGCCTTCTCTCCAACTAGTTTCATGAGGGTGCCCAATGCATCGGCTGAACTATCCCTTACAGCAGGATCTACAAGAAAAACCAATTTTGCATAACATTTTTCTTCCGTACCATTCCTCGATAATGATGTGAAAATCGAAACTAGTCGGAATAAATAGTAAAAAATTCAAATTCTTTTTTGTAATTAGTGAGTTTTTTTATCAAAAAACTTCAATTCTAATCAAATTTTTTTTTTTGTAATGTTTTTGATGAATTATAAATGAATAATAATTCAATTTTTATTTTAAGTTGTAATTTGTAATTGTGGGGCCTGGATCAAGTGCTCTTTTTAAAAAAATGATTAAGTGCAGTATGCTGCACCTAAAAGGCATCTCTAGAAGATTTTTTTGCCTTTAAGTGAAATAACTGTCGCAAAATATAATTTTAAACCATAACCTGTAATTTTCATTATCAAAGGAAATTATAAAGTAATATTTGAAGAATATCAAAGCCGATTATATAAAAACCATAAAAAGTGCACTTGAACCGTTTTACTTCAAAGCCCTTCAATTGTAATTATAATTGTAAATGTAATTTTTACGCCATTTTTTAATTTGCTTCTGTGAACTTGTGTAAGCCAACTGGCACTAGTACTACTAAAGCATTATTATTATTATTATTTATTCATTCTTAACTTCCTTTTAGCTACTGCAAACTATTTTTAAAACATTTTAAAACAACAAATATTACATTAGAAAAATTAAGATCATGATAAGCAACCATACTTCTTGTACTAACCTGGTTCGTTAATTAGTTTTATAAGTGCTCCCGTGACGGCTTTAAGGATTTTCTTGTTTAGAACAGCCGGGGAGGTTTTGGTGAAAGATCTGGCCATGAATGAAGCTGTTTCCGTCTTCACTGAAGGATTTTTGTTGTTTAGCGCTTCTAGTACGTCTTCCATGATGTTCTCAAACGAGGTCTAGAAATCGGAACGTTTTTTATACCAGCCAATAAATGGCACTAGGTTAGCAAAGTGAGTTTAATCTATTCATAAAATAATTTGCTAATAATCGTTCTTTTTCTTTTTTTATAAAACAGGGCAGAAAGACCTACGGTCGATGGCCCAGACAGTGACTTACTATACTTTGATCAATTGATCTTTGCGTGCATACCTGAACCTAGTTCCTATAATATGTTCATGCGTTTACTCTCTCTACGATAAGTTAAACTAGACGCAATTGTGTGCACGTATGGCTTCCAAGGCGAGAAAACTCAGTCTTCGGTAATGAGGCACACGCAAAGATCCATTGATCAAACCATATTATCCGTCAACTTCAAACTGGCCAGTGGAGAGGCGGGCCGCGCACCGAAGCGAGAGGAACAAACAATTCCCCCGAGTATAATCGGAGACGAAAATTGTGCAGTTTGTTACCAGTCTAGAGAAGGTCAATATTCGGCTCGTACACTTGCCGCCAGACACGTGCGTGCCACGCGTGAACGCACACTGTTTTCAACAGATTATGATAACTTTTGTCATTGAGTGACCTAAACGAACGCACTTCGTAATATACCGATGACCTTCTCCCGCCCTACGCCCATCCATTTGCCACTGCGCAACTGGCCAACTTGAAGCTGACGGATAATAACAATACATATAAATGAAATACTCAACTATGTAAAAGTTACTGTAATAAAGATGTTGTGTATATTTGTTTATAAATAATAAAATGATTATTTCTTTGAATTTCAGTTTGTCATTTTCCGTAGCAACTTGGTTCAGACGGACTACCAGCCCCGCCTGCACGTTTTTATAAAATTGCCCATACAATAAGAACCCTTAGCACGTTGACCGCTTTGTCAGTCATTGGTGACTGACACTGCAGTATTCCGGTGGGGCCACGTCAGTGACAATTTTTTTAGCTAAATAGTAAGTTTAAAGTAGGTACTCACTGTCAGTCATCGGTGACTGACGCGGCCCCACCGGAATACTGCAGTGTCAGTCACCGATGACTGACAGTGAGTACCTACTTTAAACTTACTATTTAGCTAAAAAATGCATGAAAATGAATTAAATCAGCATATTCTTACTCATTTTATAAAATAAAACTTTTAAAAAAAACTTTTTTGACATTTTACAAAAAAAACTTGTTGGCAGCCAATGTGTTAACTAACTTACGGATAAATATAAAGCATCTATGGCTTCTCTGAGAGCAATCACAACATTCTGTTTCTTTTCTTTGAACTTCTCTAACAGCACGGACACGCAGACCGACGAGTAAGGCTGGAACTTTTTCTTGAGGCCGCTGGCCAATCCGGCTAGACACTTCGCTGCCAGTGCTACCACAATGACGTTGCTGTCTTTTTGAATCATCTGCAATCAAAACCGTATCGCCTTTATTAAAAAATAATTAAAATAGTTACACATTACCAAAGTAACAAAACGTTGATAAGTTGAATTAAAAAAAGTTGATAAGTTGAATTAATTGCATCTCATAAATTATGTTTGTAAAAAATAAAAAATATATACAGGGTGCCCGGATTTCGTAGGGACCACATGGGCAACTTCTGCATTTGAAGAGATAGAGAGATGGTCAAATTAGTAAAAAGGTGCAGATTTGAGAGCTCATTAAGAATCTACCCCCAAATCCCGCTTGTTATGGCCCACTTGTTAGAAATGTTTAATAATCTAACAAAAGTTGCCCATGTTGTCCCTACAAAATCTGGGCTCCGTGTATATATATACAGGGTGGGCTATTTTAATCTATGCGCCCAAATTTTTTTGTACCCAAGACAGATATGGAAAAGTAGTTCAGACAAAAGTTGTTCAAGATAATGGAGGTCACCTATCTATGTAACTAGAGACTACTTTTCAAGGTTATTTGAAGGTCATAGTGGTTTTTCTTTAAATGGGAACCCCTATTTTTGACACGAGGTGGCCAGGGAAAAGGTGGCCTGCTCGTTCATTCCATCTATCAGGAAATTTAATGTTTAGCCAATTTCTAATATTTCTTGCATAATGGGCTTATACTTCATCGTGTTGGAACCACATCCTAAGCTGTTGTGCAAGTGACAAATCATCTAAAATTTTATTTCGATTGAAAAATCTTTAACGGCCATACTAATAGTCGCGGATTGATCCAGGATTGAGGATTAAATCTCAGATCAGTTTGGAACGCATGCAATAGTCAATATAATCCTGGATTAATCTGAAAATAATCCTCCTTCAAATAATCTTCCGTCAGCCGCGATTAAGCCCAGATTATTTGCAATCTGTCAATTTATTCATGTCACCAGAACAGCTGCTTTAATATAATAATCTATATTATAAACTTTATAATATTTATTTGATACTAACATACGATGGATGAAGCCGCATTTCAGGATGAACATCCATTAACTAGAGTTGCTAAGAGAATCTTTTCCATCTTCGTGTAATATTTATTTCTCTCCATTTTAACGATCAGGTTAGGTTACTACTCATTATGAATATAGCACCAACACACATTTAGTAAAATTGTAATGTTACTAAAAATATTACTGAATCTTGGTTTAATTCTCGAATTTGCCGATCTTACCCGAATCCGTGACTATTGGATACGATAATAAATATCGACTAATCCAGGATTCTACAATCCGTGATTAATCCGAGGATTGAACATTGTCTATTAGTACGGCCGTAAGATTACTTATCTCGACAACAGTAGAAATCGGACATATGTTTATTTGAACATTTCTATTCAGAATAATATTATCCACTTCCTGTTTACGTTTGGCACACTCGAAACGACACACCCTGTATACTTTCTAGGTTATTTTTGTAAGAATAAAACATTTTTCCATATTTCCAACTTCCTGCCTCACCTTTTTCAATATTCTGACCAAATCTCCATAGTCTCCGGATTCCAACTTTGGATTTTTAACGAGAGCCTCCAAGGCCTCCAAAGCCTCCTTTCTTTCCTGCCACTTTTTGGCCTCAACTTTATCATAAAAGTCTTTGGGCAGCTTCGACAGCACCTCCACTGGATCAGCTATATCGTACGGATCCACAACCACAGGTTCCTCATCTTCTTCACCTTCTTCGATACCTAATGCATTGTTAAATAACAAAAAAAAATGGCTATAGCAAACATCTAGTTATAATTTACTAATCAGAGTTTCAACCATGCAGTGGTGACCCACGTAGTCACAGACCGATGTTACGTATTAGATTTTATTGAGGATGTGTAATAAATATTGTCTCAACAAAAGAAGAAGTTCCGAAAGTGATATTTTACGCGATGAATAGGAAGTTTACTTCGAGTCCCGTAAAATCACTTTTGCAACGTGTTACGTACAATATTTTTTCTGCAGCCGTTTTGTATGTTAAAAAAGCAAAAACCGCACGAATGTTATATGACATGCGCTGTCATAATTAAATACAAAGTTGATGTTATTGTCAAGGCTGCCTACATAGAAACCCAAAATCGTCCCGAAAGTAACAAAAATCGTCCCGAAAGTAAAGAAATCATTCCAAAAGTGAAACAAAATCGTCAGCTATTCGGTATGATTTATGTAAAGTGGTATTTTCGATTTAATAAATCACACCGAAATTTTTATTTTCGGCACGGCTGCAAACTCAATTTTTTTAAACATTAAATCTTAACCACTTCACGCCCATGCTGCTTTGATTGGGCTATAGCATAATCCCAGGTTTATTGAAAAATTACTTTTTTGATGTTGTTACGTTTTTCTACGAAATATTATTCCGCTGTCACAAACATACTCATTTATGCACAAAATATGAAAAAATATTCCATAGATGGCGCTAAACGTGGAATTTTTTTTTTTTGGAAAATGTTTTTGTTTTCATTTCTTTCGCTTGTGGCCACACACATGGCTTTCTTTTTTTAAAACATATATTGTCGATCCACACTAAAATTCTAATAAGTAACTTCGGTCTGTGAGATCTGCTTTACGACTGTAAGATTAAAGCTGAGTTTTCAAATTTATAATGTAGTCATTTAATTTTTATTGTTGTATGTCTTATTAAGGTTTGTTTAAATTAAAATGTAATGTATGTTTACATGTATTTCCTTACTATTTATTATTAAATGTAAAATAAATGTCATTGCAGTTTCACCCGAGGATCGCAAATAGCCGAAACCGGTAGTGATATACATATACAAGGTGTTCTACAAGCTCTATGACAGACTTTGCCAGATGATAGCTCTTATAATTCTAAATTTTTTTTTGTTAATGAACAGGGGTCCGGTTCGTTTTTGTTTAAAAGTTACAAGCATTTAAAAAATCATAATTTTTCCAGTCAACCAGCTTCAATCACAACTAGGCTGATAAATAAAAATGACAGTTGCTATGATAATAAACCTTTATTAACAATTAAAAATAAAAATTTAACTTACATGAAAATCACAAATCTTAAGACTATAAAAATTGTTCGAAATGTACACCCTCCGCCTCACATCAAATACAAATACAAAAAAAATATTTAAAATTTACAAAATGAAATCTTGTAGAAATGATTTATAAAATACCTTTTGTCGAACCAATTCACTGTTTGTTGACATTTTATTAAAAATTATGATTCTTTAAATGCTTGTAACTTTTAAACAAAAACGAATCGGACCCCTGTTCATTAACAAAAATTTTTTTAGAATTATGAGAGCCATCATCTGGCAAAGTCTGTCATAGAGCTTGTAGAACACCCTGTATATAATAAATACTAAGGAAATACATGTAAACATACATCAAATTTCATTTGTTTTTTTGGGTCATATTGTCTACAATATACAATAACATACCTTCTGCGTCACCAGCTTCAACGGCGAGTTTAGCCTGTTTCTCCTGCTGCGACCTCAAGTACCTGAGAGGGACCGCCTTCTGCCCTTCGATTTTGGCGAACTCCCCCTCCAGCTCGGTCACCTGCACCGGCTGCAAGGTGTTCAGCTGCGACCGCAGCGCCCCGCCGATCCACCTGAAGATCTCGATGACCAGCAGCCTCGACTCGTCCCTCACGTTCTTGTCCCTGTCGGCGAAGAGCACGGGGATCCTCTTCACCAGCGGCTTGACGTTGATCACCTTGGAGCCGAACTCGCGGAGCCCCGTCGTCGTGGCGGTGACGCACGCCGATACGATCTTCGGGTTCTTCGACTCCATGCCCTTCATGAGCTCCTCGACGACCGCCTCCTGCTTCTCGATCTCGATGTACATGAGGGTCAGCTGCAGGGCGAGCTCGCGCGTCTTCGTCTTCGGGGCGGCAATGCACTTGGTGACGATCCCCGACATCACCTCGCCGACGGTCTTGCCGGCGCTGGCGTAGTTCTCCACGAAGGCCAGTGTGGCCTCCAGGCCCTTCTCTTGGCCCATGGCGTTGCTGTCTGTTACGAATTTCTTTACTAATCCTATAAAAAAAACAAAAAATAGTTTAACAATAATCATTATAATAATTTAAAAAAGAATGTTTACATTGATGATATCGGACGCGTTCATCAGACTAAACAATTGGGTGTTCTATGTTATGAACGCACTGTTGATCGTGAACAAGTTCGTCCAGCGGTCGCCATTTTATCAATCGTACAAATTAGACTGGTGTTGGAAACAAGTGTTGAAGTTGCCGCCGAAATGGGGGTTACAAAAGCAGCGTTCATCAAATACCAACATTCAGCGTAAATCAAAATAAACATGTTGACAGTTGAAAATTCTGACGAACGCGCCCATTGTTTACCAGCAATTGTCTGTTCACGTTAAAGAAACAGTCGGTGTAAACATAAGCAAGTGCGCGGTCGCCCAATTTTTTATTCATTCATGACAGCGCTTTTTTTTAAGTTAGGTTTTAAAAATCAACGTTTTACTCTTAAAATATCCCATTTGTGAAAAAAATTGTATATACAGGGTGTATTTGAAATAACGAACAGGCATTTAAGGGCACATACACAAAATATATGGTAACCCATTTCCGTCAAAATTTATCCGAATTTTTTTTTTTAATTTTCCTAATTTTTCGAGGCTCTTTAAACATTTTGAGAACCGATGCTTTTCTCATTTAATTAGGTCTGCATGGAATGTGTGTTTGTTTATTTAAAACGCGAGATACGATTTCTTGCCTCCGAAATTTGAAGTGTTATCGCAACGTTTTTTTTTTGTAAAAGATAAACAGTCCTCGAGTTCATTGACGCTTAAAGAGCACTCAGATATTTCCTACGCGCTTGTTGTAATTCGATATCTAAAGCCGATGCCGTTTAAAAATTAGGTCACATTACCACTGCCCCCAAACATGTTGCGTATTTTCACTCATTAACTTTAATAATTAATTGCGGGCTTTTTGTAGCAGTTATAAACAAAATAATTGCGAATATTGTTTAAAAATAATATAATCTCTTTGTGGTTACGAGCCTCTTCGTTATTTCAAATACACCCTGTATGTCTCGGGGGAGATTGCTATTTTTCGCTCGTGCATTGTATCCCTTGGGCTTTCACTCGTTTTCGTTGAATTGAATTTAGTTCTCTTTAATTTATCATTTTCTGTATTTTAGTTATTAATTTATTTCATATTACTATACCGTGAGATCAAAAGTCGAAAATAGTTGGCAGCACATTTTCTGAAAATAGGGATAATAATTCAGGTAATATTATGTTGGCTGTCTGGAATTCTCCAGTGTAGTGCATTTTGTCTATTTTGACATCTTGTTTTTTGAGGTTACTTGTTTAAACCTTTTCAAGCCTGATTTTTTCTTTTTAGTTTTGACTCAATTTTTGGAGTTATATTTACATTTTTCAATGAAAATTTGTATTAAATATATAATATACCTATCCTACAAATCAATCCATTGCTTACACGTTCAGGTTTCCACTAATTAATAAGTTAAACGAGTGAGAAAGACAGTGAACACCTTATTTTTTTTTTATTAACTTATTAATTGGTGGAAACACGAGCGCGTGAACCACAGGTTGGATTGTAGGATAACTAGGATAAACTACAAAATCACGTTTCTTAGTATTTCTAAACTTTACACAACTCCAATAAATTTTTTCAACCAAACAGTTTTGTAGTTTAAAGTAATGTTGATTCGAGGGGTGGCGGGTGGGTCCTATCCTAAAATCCAATCCATTGCTCACGCATTCAAGTTTCCACTAATAAATAAGTTAAACGAGTAAGAAAGACAGTGGAAACCTTATTTTTTTTTATTCACTTATTAATTGTTGGAAAAAAAGGGCGTATGAGCACAGGTTGGATTGTAGGATATTTCCGACACACATAAAAGAGAAGACGCCAAGTGCACAAATATAAAAATGTTTATTTTATACTATTAGAACATGATAGAACAAGATGGATATTAAATGCAATCCAATTTTGCATTTCTCGCATTGTCACAGCGCTACCGTACACTTGCGACATCTCACGACACTAGGCCAAAGTACGAAATATTATGTCGGGCTTTAATTGCAAATGTACGTAACTAAATGTGTATTATTGGTGAATGGACAATACTTACTCAACTTATACATCATTTGGAATGAAAATCCTGAATTAATTTTCACATGGAAGCGTGTCCGGAACGGATTTCAATTATATTTCACCGTAGAGGTATTCAGAACTGACACGAACTGCCAGACTACAACTAAAGTCAGCTGTTTACTAAAATTGTTAATATAGAGATCGTTGTCATGGTGAAAGTAAATAAATTTTTAACCATTTGCAAATTTTTTTGTCCGCCGTTTTAAATGCACCTTTTTATACATGAGTTGAATTATCAAAGAAATTTCTTCAACCAACGAGAGTTTTGTAGTTTACAATAATGTTGATTCACAGGGTGGTGTCTATGATATAACTACAGATTACATCGGGACAAGTAGGTCCTGTCAGACTTGATCAGTAAAGCCGTGGGACACATGTGTCCCAACAGGCTCGAAAGGATTAAAAATAGTTTTTTGTTTATATCTACTGATTTTGTCTATTTTTAAGACCATAAAAAAACCACAAGATAAACAAAACACAAGTGCACTGCACTGGAGAGTTCAAGGCAGCCAATATAATATTACTTTTATGATGATTATAGGGATTTTCTGAAAATGTTCTGCCAACTATAACTTAATAATAGCAACTAACATATGTAATAGTATATTATTAAACGAGTGAGAAAGTTGGCCATTGCCACGAGGCTGAAGTTTGCAACACGAGCCGTAGGCGAGTGTTGCAATTCACCCGAGTGGCAATGGCCAACTTGTTCACGAATTTAATACTATACTTTTTTGCATCATATTAAATAATAGATTTTTCTGTTTGTATTAAATTATAACGAATAATTTTTCTATTTGAAAATTACGACAGTTCGCTGACAAAAAACGAATCGTAACCATAGTAACAACTAAACGGTTGGGCAATGAAACTGCTATCATTTGATTGGACGTCACCTGTTGGGCAATGAAACCGCTATCATTTGATTGGACGTCACCTGTGGAGAAAATGATTCGGCCGAATAATGGACAACTTTCTCAATCAAAAACGATTTAACAACGTTTATATTATTTAATAAGATGAAAAATATTATTGTAAAATGTTGATTACTCCACTCACCTAAGTATTTGGCAAACTCCGGCGATTTCTCATCATCGATTTGCCTGAACAGCTTGGTAACCTCTTCGTAGCCGTTCACGCGTGCCTTCCACAGTTTGTGCACGCACCGCTCGTCCGCCGGCAACTTCTTATATTCCTCGTCCTCCATCCTACCTTAATGTGATATAAAAACACTGAAACGGAAATAATACAGGTACTAAGAATCACAATGCAAGTACAAATATTCTAGAGTAATAATCTCAATAACACACTAGTACGCCCGAGATGAGGAAACGAAAATAAAATTTCACCCGGACCATGCATTTCAACAAATCTTCAAATATTTCGAAAACGGCAAACAATAGGTATAGGGAGTATTAAAGTAACTCACCTTTATTTGCTCCATATAATTCAAAAATGACAAAAAATACAGGGTGTTCCATTTAAAAAAACATAAGTTTGATCTATAAACTTTGTTATGAGACACCCTGTATAAATTTAAATATTTTTAGGGCGTGCAGCTCACTATTATACACAACTTTTGTATAAAACATTTTTCGAAATTTTGACAAATAAGCACGTGATTGACCGTTCCCAGAGCTCTGAAACACCCTGTATATACAGGTCGCGCATATAAGATCACCCCGTCATTCACACACCAGAAGAGCACTATTTATTGAGTAATGTCAATTTAATTCAGGTAACCTAATTTATTTTCCGAGAGGGCTTTCTTTTGTGTTGGAAATTCATGGTGTTTCGAAAGGCAAAAACGGTAAAGGTATACAATTACAGACACCGCATGATCACACACAATCGACCATCCGAAAAGAAACAAGGTTAATTGCCAATTAAGATCAATTCGATATGTACAAATAAATCAATACTCAATTATGGAAAAGAGGGTGGGAACAGGAAAATATTGCTAGTGAAATAAGTGGTTTACCATCGGACAAAAGGGGTTTTAGGATATGGAAATGATGGATAAAATTGCCCACGGGGTGTGGACATAGAATAGTCCTCTAGCCTCCTTCCCCTTTCTCGCTTCACAGTCACCGAACTTTGAATCTGCTGGGGCAGACCACCCCAAAATTAAATTTCTTTAGACTGTAAGTGTGTTCCCTCAGAACGTGAATCTGATTGTGCCCCCTTGGGGGTGGAGGATTTCTTCTCTTATCAACAAAAAAAAGGAAACTGTAAGAACAAAGAAATTTCTAGATCGGATCTACTGCACACATTAAATTCTGATTCCATAACCATTATTGCATCATTGCACCAAGTTTCGTCAACAGAAATTAAACTTCTACTTAAGCTGTACGGTAAATTAGTTAAAAATGATTATAAAATACACATGGGGTGTGGACATAGAATAGTCCTCTAGCCTCCTTCCCCTTTCTCGCTTCACAGTCACCAAACTTTGAATCTGCAACGGCAGATCCCAAAATTAAATTTCTTTAGACTGTAAGTGTGTTCCCTCAGAACGCGAATCTGATTGTGGCCCCTCGGGGGTGGAAGATTTCTTCTCTTATCAACAAAAAAAAGGAAACTGTAAGGACAAAGAAATTTCTAGATCGGATCTACTATGCACATTAAATTCTGATTCCTCTCACTATTATTGCATCATTGCACCAAGTTTCGTCAACAGAAATTAAACTTCTACTTGAGCTATACGGTAAATTAGTTAAAAATTATTATTAAATACACACCAAATGAATTTGCAAATGTTAGCTAGACCATCAAAGACCATACAAAAATCTGATTTATGGACTTAAATAATAAAGTAAATCTATTGCAACAACTGCATTCCTGGCTAATACCGTGACGAACACCGAATTACTTAATAGATAATAATTAACGCGTTACAAATAACTCAACAGTTACATGGGTTAATATTTCTCACAAACACCTAAATACTATTATTATTAGTCACAAACAATGGATAGTATATTATTATTAATTATGAAGGCTATTCATTAGGCCAGTGTTCAGTCTTTGTCATCCTGGGGAACCCTTCTTTGAAATCATTTTGTTTTCGGAACCCCGTTCATTCAGTAGCACACCCAAATTTGATTTTAAATATGAAACTCCATTCGACGCACAGGTCCCGGCATGATGCAGCACTGGTTGGATTAACGTTCGAATTTTAGCATTGGAACCCAGGTTGAATAACACTGCATTAGGCTATATAATACTGCGCATTTTCCACACCTATTAAAATTAGTTTTATCACAAAATCAGTAATCGGAACCTACTCATATAAAGTAAAAACATAACCAAGCAATATAGCGAAACAATTGGCTATCACACGTTCGATTGTCAGTCGTAGAAAGAGTTGATTGCGAACCATTTAATATAATATATAATTGGAATGGCGCAATCGTGATTTTAATATTTGTGACTGGCCGAATCCATAATAAACATAAATATTATTATTTTCACTTATACACATCTTAATACTCACAAATATTTTATAAAACCGAGAAGAAATGGATGATGTAAGATTGAGCCCAACAAATACCAACAACAATCTAACCTTAAACTAAATTATGTGTAGCTATCAATTGTTATACATCATTAGTGATACATCGTCGGCGTAGAGTGCACCATAGTATTAAATCAATGATTGTTGTGGTTTCTAGGTTATGGGGGCTATTGTCCTGTTAACGGGCGGGTGTTCACCCCCCGGCGGACGCTGGACGCGGTTCGTACGTGCGCCCCGGCGACCGCCGCCCCATGTATTTACCGATTCCATCACCACGTGCGCCCTGGCCTAATGAAATATTCAGCACGTAAAAAAAAACTAGAACATGAATCAGACTCCATAAATGGCCAATGCCAGCCAGAGACAACCTTACCAGTAAAGCAGCTGAGGGCCCCGCTGGAAGGCCGCGGAATGCACCGTTCTCTATTTATAAAATGGACACGCACTGAAAAGAATAAGAAAAAAAGACACCACCAACACTGAGACACACACACAGAGAGAGAAACGTCGCCAAAATGTCCGTTGACCGAAAATAAATATTCACGAAAAAAAGCGTACAAAGCACTAAACAAATACTTACGCTTAGCCTGGTAAACGTCGCGCCGGCACAAACTGCACTCTTCTTCCTAAAAATTTTAAAACGTACGAAAATTAAGTTCAGGAATTAAACGCTCTTCTGTCAAATTTTCACCGATTGATTTTAATTTCGACCAATCGACGCCACGCTAACGCGCGATTGGTTAAATCATTCAGCGTGAAGGCAACTGCTTATGCCATGAATAAGAAATTATTGTTCCACTTGTATTTGCCTTTATCGCAAAACACACAGAAGCTTTTAAAACGCCGTGAAATTGTAATACGCGGAGATAATAGTAGCGAGTTTGGCGATAACTCCAAAACTTAACAGAGCTGAAGTTAGTAAACATAGCAGGCCGTATCACGCAGCTTAAATTTTTATGTTCATTACCATATATACAAAAATGTCAATAACGATTTAGTTTATTGCAGTTCAAGCATGGCATTCATAAAGATATTAGTCATTCCACTTCTGCATATAATTTTTGGAAGCTTAACGAAAATGCTGTATAATTAGAACTTGTGAGACAGGGCCGGATTATGGCTTTTTTCGCCCATAAGCTACTATATTACAGCGCCCCCTCGCACTACAAAACTTTAAGAAAAAAAGAAAATTTAAGAAATTTCTTCGTCGAATCACTGGAGTTTTAAAAGCTGCAAAATCAACAATAAAGGAGGTCTCTGGGTTGAGTTAAAGTATAAACGAAGGGTGGGTGGGCTCTATCCTACCCTCCAACCTATTAAACACGCTCCAATGTTGATACAAATTATTTTGTCGAAGCAGCGATCAACAGTTTGATTCTTCTATATCTCGTTTGTGTTCCAAGAATTGGATGGTAGAATAGAACCCACCCACCGCCTTGAGTTTCCACTTACACTTAAACAGAAAAAACTCTGTTTGAGTAAAGAAATTTCTTCGTCAAATCACTGGAGTTTCAAAAGTTGCAAGGGTTGCTGGGTTAAGTTAAAGTGGAAACGAAGGGCAGTGGGTGGGCCCTTTCCTACTCTCCAACTCGTTAAACACGCCCCAAAGTTTCTACAAACAAATTCTTTTATCGAAGCAACGATAAACCGTTTGATTCTTCTCTTATTAATTACCAATTGCAAAACCCGCGTTTGTATTCCAAGAATTGGAGGATATAAGAGAGCCCACCCACCGCCCTGAGTTTCCACTTTAACATACCCACGAAAACACTGTTTGGTTAAAGAAATTTCTTCATCAAATCATTGGAGTTTTAAAAGTTGTATAACCAACAATAAAGGTAGTGGCTGGGTTAAGTTAAAGTGGACATGAAGGGTGGTGGGTGGGCACTATCCCACTTTCCAACCCGTTAAACACGCCCCAAAGTTTCTACAAACAAATTCTTTTGTCGAAGCAACTATAAATCGTTTGATACTTCTCTTACCAATTAATTAACTATTGTAAAATCTTCGTTTGTGTTCTAAGGATTGGAGGGAAGGATGGGGACCACCCACCGCCCCGAGTTTCCGCTTTAACCTTACCAAGAAAACTCTGTTTGAATAAAGAAATTTCTTCGTCGAATCTCTGAAGTTTCAAAAGTTGCAAGACCACTAATAAAGAGGGTTGCTGGGTCAAGTTAAAGCCCAAACGAAGGGCGGTGGGTGGGCCCTATCCTACTTTCCAATCCGTTAAACACACTCAGAGTTTCTATAAACAAATTATTTTGTTGAAGCAATGAAAACCGTTTGAATCTTCTCTTATCGATTAATTAACAATTGTAAAACCCTCGTTTGTGTTCCAAGAATTGGAGGATAGGATAATGCACACCCATCCCCCATTGTTTCCACTTAAACTTAACCTACAAAACTAAGTTTGATTAAAGAAATTTCTTCGTTTCTTTGTCAAATCACTGGAGTTTTAAAAGTTGCAAAGTCAAGGATAAAGAGTGTTTCTGGGCTAAGTTAAAGTGAAAACGAAGGGTGGTGGGTGGGCGTTATTCTACCCTACAGCTTGTTTAACACATCCCAGAGTTTCCATAAATAAATTTGTTTAAAATAGCAAGTTGCTAAGTCAATCATAAAGAGGGTTTTTGGGGTAAGTTAAAGTGCCAACGAAGGCTGATGGGTGGGCCCTATCCTACCCTTCAGCTTGTTTAACACACCTCAGAGTTTCCATTAATAAATTTGTTTAAAATACCATATCCTCAGAATAATTTAAGAACACGTTTGTATTTAGGAATACAAACATTTTTCTTTTATTTATTTAACTCGCACTTATTTATAAATAACGTATATGTAAAAAGTAGGTTGTTTATCAACATTTATGTTAATTTAACTCTGTAATACTATAAATAACGACATTTTTGATAAATACCGCCTGAAACTGGCTTTGTTGAAATGATAAATTCACACCAGTCTCGCCTCCGCGGCGTTGCCAGCGTTACAGCTTCCGATTTTCTATGAATAAAGAGCCGGATTTCTCCACTAGAAATGAATGTAAATCAATTATTACGGTTTATCCGCATATCCTAGTTTATTTTCTCCACCTCAATTATTAAACTTAAGTGTAATTTTGCTTTCTTAAATCGTGTTTTAACAAGACGCGCCAACGCTGTTAGAAGTGGCGCTGAGATCGCCAGCCACGTAAGATTGACAGCACGGTGACATGTAATTAAAGCCTTTTTCGCCAACATTTTTATTTAATTAATATGTGCTAGTGACTGATATCGAGGAGCCGAGACGACCCGCAGGTAATTAAGCTTATTTATTTACTTTACATCGCACTTTTATAACCAAATTTCCGCGCCCCGTTCTCTACCCCGAAATCGTCTTCCCAGAGCTTCTCGAGTCATTGTTTTGTCTGGTAATCAAGGGGGGTGTTAAATTGGAAGCTATTTTAGAGCACCGGTGGGGTGGATTGTTGGGGAAGCATGTTTTCTACGAGCGGGGTAAACAGATTTTGTTTTTTTTTTCGGTGTTGAGTGAAATTTGTTGGTTTTACGGTCCACACAGCCGCCTAAGTTTAGGTTTATCGTACTCGTGGTTTAATTGGAAAGTGTTTGGTGCGTTTAAAGTTTTAATGCTATGGATTGTTGGGAAGTGCATCGTGCACAGATTTTATTTCACTTTCTGTTGTTGTTGGGAAAAATATGTTTTTTTGCAAACTAGAAGAGCTTGGATAAATGTTGATACTGTTCCCGAATTCATGACCGATGCGGTGAACTTGTTTATTGGAGATGACTTGGTCACGTATTTTTTAGAGGAATCGATTAGGTATTATTACCAAAATATAAATAAATTACCCGCTTCGGCACGAAACACCCGACTACAATGTGTTAAGTAAAAGTTGTTTTTGCTTACGTTTAAGTGATGTAGTTATCATAATTGATGTGTGTAAATGATTACTACTAATTAAAGAGGCTGTGAAATTGGAAAATGTTTGGAGTCGTATAAGTTACTGTGAGGTGGGTTGTTCAAACAAGAAATTGTTTTTTTTGTTGTTAACACATTGACTGCTGTCTGGGTTTATAAACCCCGGTTGTTGCAGGCCCTATACAGTGGTCTTTTTTGTCCATTCTCTGAGTGGGCCCTATCGTACAATCCAATCAGTTGAAGTCAAGACAAAGGAAATTGTTTTTATATTTCCCATTTTAACATAAAATTTCTTTACATTTCGAAAATATTTGGAAGTGGCCGTCTACCGAAACGCCTACCTATTATGGCGCGCGCGACTTTATCACGTGCGTAGCTTGCCTGGCAAGGCACATTTAACTCATCACAAGCAACACACGTTATTCCCGGCCAAGGGGTTAATACTTCTTTGCATAAATGGATATAAAATGAGAAATATGATATTTTTCAAACAAAAGTAAGAAAACAAAAATATTTTATGGAAAAAAAATTTACTGCTTTAACGTCGCGCCATCTATGGAATATTTTTTAAATATTTCTTTGCATAAATGGATATAAAATGAGAAATATGATACTTTTCAAACAAAAGTAAGAAAACAAAAATATTTGAAGGAAAAA
The DNA here is from genome assembly GCA_910593695.2 of Ocypus olens. Lineage (NCBI taxonomy): Eukaryota > Metazoa > Arthropoda > Insecta > Coleoptera > Staphylinidae > Ocypus > Ocypus olens. Next base: position 46,282,613 of record OU343054.1, read on the forward strand.
AAAAAATTACTGTCGTTAAGAATTTTTCTGCAAGAAATCAGGGAATTTTTATTTTATAAATGGATATGTTTGCGCCAGTGGAATAATATTTTGTAGAAAAAGGTAACAACGAAAAAGTGATTTTTCAGTAAACCTGCGATTATGTTTAGCCCAATCAAAGCATCATGGGCGCGAAGTGGTTAAACAGTTTTCTGCAGTTTTTTTTCTCCACCTGTAATTTTTATTCTACCGTTACAAGTCTTTTTGTACTTTTCTCCCCTTTTTCTCATAGAGATTATTAAATATTTCCATCTAGTTTTACTATTTCTTATCTTGGATTTATCCGCACTTTTATTTTTATGATGTGACACATGTTTTCTGAGAAAGTCGATTGCAATTATTTTGTACATTCATTCAGGTTTTTTTCTGGAATTGTGTTACAGATGATAAATGGTTGTGATATGAAAAAACGAGTTTATTATACATATCTGAGATTATATATTGTATCGTGAATAATATGTAAATGCATTGCTTTATCTACTGACGGGTCAAATTTAGCATTTACGGTATTACCAAGCACTCGAGACATGTGAGGGTAGAGTTCGCGCAGAGTGAGAACGCGGTAAGAAATCTCCGGATTTAAGATGGTCACTGCGCTACACGTCTCGGATGCTGGTACCACTCTAAATACTTTATAAAATGAATTGTTTGGGCTTGGACATAAATGTGTAACTTGTTTTGCTTATGTACGATGATTGAATACACCTAATTTAATATCTATGTAAAAAGGAGTTCCGTAAAATAAAAAATAAATAAATAAATAATTGACTACCAAGTGAGTGAGTGAGTGAGTAAGTGAGTGACTATTTTTTTTTTGCCTGGGATGCACGTCCAGCTCTAGGCTTGTTCTTTTTTGTATTGTTATTAACCCAGATATGCCCATAGTTCGAGAATTTTAAAGTTCGCCTTAAAATTATATCTAGAATATTGTCAGCACCATCTAGCATTTTTTTATTCTAATAAATACATTCGGTGATTATTCATTGACATTTGACAGGAAGCAAGAAATAACCTCTCTTGTGTTTTTAAATCTTAATTACTTGATCATTTACTTTCCTTTAATTTAAATCTCGGGCAAATGTGGGTTAAGGAAAATCTCAATTGCAAGAAATTGTTTTACTTATTACAGTATTATAAACTTGACATCCAATTACGGACAAAAGAAAAAAAAAATTAATAATAATATTCATCATTATTGTTATGTATAAAACATTCCGCTTGAATTCACTCGTTATCCCTGAAGAAACAATTGCAATTTAATTATGTATTTATAGAAAGTGGAAAGTGTTTGAAGTTTTACGTGTATCGTGAGAGAAAGGAAAGGGGTTGCAGCTTTGCGGTTGAGACGTTCAGGCACGAGCTGTCGGCCTTGACACCGTAGTCCACATGCCTCGGGTGTTTAATTATTAATCCAGTTTCTAGAGTTTGGTCTCTTAATAATTGACGACTTTTCTCGGGACCCGTTTCATGGGTAAAGGTCAGTCGGAATATTTTTACTGTAAGTACCGAAGACATTATCGTGTAGAATTCAATAATATTAGCAATGGCAACCATAAACTGTACGTCTCGAAAACATTATTGTGTAGATTTTAATAATAATAATAACTTTATTGACATTTACATAAAGTAACATAATTTAATCATTAATTCATAATAAAAAATAAATAATAATATAATTAAAAAAAACAATCTTCAGAATAATTGTATTGTATGTTCATTAAAAAAAAACCTCAAGTGTGCTATGATTTTTTATTTTTTTAAATTTAAGTTGGCACACATGTTAGGAGTTGACATACAAAACGTCAGATCTTTCTAAAAGTCACGTGGTTACAATTTACAGCAACCAGCAAAAAACGTTTCTAGTTAAAAGTAATTTCCGAAATGGGACTAAAGTGTACGGAAATTGGGTGTATTATTTCGACGCACCTTTGGCAGAGTTTCAGGAAGAATTTCATAATGTTCCCATTGTTTATGATGAATTTAAAAATACCTTATCATGATCTGTTGTATTATTTCATGAAACAGGTAGTGTTCTTCGTAAACCAGGAAGTGGTAAACCAGTCAAATGTACTCGGGATGCTATTAACAAGATGAACCGACGACTTCTCTGGGCCGTTTGTCACAGCAAATGAATTTATCGGTAGGAACATGCCGCAAGTAACATAACCTCAATATGTGATACCAATTTAAATTTAAAAAAATAAAAAATCATAGCACACTTGAGGTTTTTTTTAATGAACATACTTTAATAGCAATAGCAACCTCAGAAACTCTAATCACACTAAATAAATTAATCATTGATTCATAATAAAAAATAAATAATAGTAATATAATTTAAAAAAAAACAATCTTCCGAATAATTGTATTAGCAATAGCAACCGTAAAAAACACTTTGAGATAATCATTCATTCATTCATTCATAATCCATTCCTCTTCTACCCATCGGGTGTAGAAGATAAGATAATAATAAGGTAAATAAATTTGAGACAACCTCACTTGTTGCAGAAGCATTATCTTTACCGAATTTTGTTTAAATCAATAAAAAAAAATTCCAAGGTAATCCTCTATAGACCCTCCATATTTATCAGCCACTCGGCCGTAAACACCTCATCCCATAAAGTCCCGGCTTATGTAATAAACTTTCTTTTCTCAAGCTGAATTCGAAAAAGATGAATATTTCATCACGGGAGAATATTTTTATAATAAAATTCAACTCTGGGATGGGATGATAACGATGATTGAGTTGTTTTATGTGCTGACCTTGCAATGATAAGGTTTTCTCGCAATGCGTCCGCCGTTATCATCATCATTTATTTTGTTCGTTGTGGCACAAAATGCTGTAGACTAGAACAAGTATTATAATACGATTGTGTTTACAGTTTCGAATGTCTGTTGTGATGATGTGCCACGTTGGAAATATGCACATACATTTAGGTAATTTTAAAAATAAATTTGCATGCCAGACCTCGTACGTCAACGGCCACTCGGAACAAACTGGGACGTTTTGCCCCATCCTCCGTATTCACCGATTATCACTTATTCCGGCCACCGCAAAACTCTGCGAAAACAGGAAAACCTTCGAGGATGAAGAGGCTGCTCCGGTGCTGCAGTTATGAATTAACATACAGTTTTTGTTCTCGTCGCAGTCAGGGTGTTTTTCGTCCTTGTATTGGCATGTTGTATTTTTGATAATATGTTGTTAACCTATAATTTCAATAAAACGCTGCCAAACATGGTGGCAAAATGCCAAAACATAAAACGTAACTAAGAAAGTGCAATGATTGAATTTTTGATAGTAATGATTGAAATTTGTTGTTAATCAGAATTTACAACTGTCAACATGTACATGTACTCATGTGTATGTATATTTTGTAAATGTAAATAAAATAATTACAGGTGAACGAGGGATGTTATAAAATGCAACATTGTACTACACATTATGACATAACCAATTTTTATTTTTTTTTGTTGTTTTTGGCGTCGTTAATATATCATATATTAACCAAATTGTTAGTAACTTTTTTACTACCAACAAAAATGTCACCCTAACAAAGCCTACTGCGGCGAGAATAAAATGTGAACACGATTTTCTACAAAACGTCATTTAACTGTCACATTTTCATGCGCCACACCCTTAGGCGGAAACATCGTGAAGAGAGCATGTTGACGTTTGCTGTCAGTGGTGTTATTTGCGTTGAGAGTTCAGTGAAATTAAACATGTTGGCGTATTTTAAATTTAGGTAACTATCTAAACGTTATTATTGTTACGATATAATTTAACCAGTCGAGAATTTTAAACATTCCGTATTTTAAATTTAGGTAACTATCTAAACGTTATTATTGTTACAATATAATTTAACCAGTCGAGAATTTTAAATGTTCAGAATTTTTATTGGTGGAATTGAGGCGTTGATTTCATGAACAGCGTATGTCCAAAATTGTAGAAACCGACATTTTTGCAGCATCTGGTAGAATATTTTGCGCCGATGGTGGGCGTAGTTTATTTAAAAACCACACACGTACAAAGTTACAATTTATTTTATTGTTTATTGCAGTATTGTTCATGTCCAATTGTTTTTCTTTGAATTTACTTAATACAAGTAAATTGACTAAATGATTAGTCACTTAATACTATCATTTATGTTATCATAGATAACAACATAAATGATTTTTACTTTCTCCGTTACGAAGTACGAGAAAGTATTGTGATCGTGATTTTTTTTTCAAATTTTTTTTTACGGAAATATCCGTTTTGGGGTCCCTAGATGCCATTTCAACAATTTCTGGATTTTTTTTTGTGTCTGTGTGTGTGTGTGTGTGTGTGCTGTGTGTGTGTCTGTACGCGCTGTATCTCAAAAACTAATAGAGCAATTGATATGAAACTTTGAACATAAGCCTTATTTGATAATCCGAAGAACTGAAAAGCTTTTGGTAAAATTTTGTACACCGGAAGTGGATGTTTACCTTAACCGTTTTTTGTTTTTTGCCAATATCTTCTTAAATATGAAAAATATCACAAAAACATTTAAACAAATATTAAAGATAACAAATAAATGAACATCTTTTGTTTGAAAATATTTTTTATAAAATCATTGTTATTCGAGAAAAAAATTTATTAATTTTTTTTTCATTTCTGGTTTATAATTTTGAAACGATAATAGTTGCAGCAAATTTATGTTAATAATAATTGTAGAGAATGCCAAAATGAACAACTTATAAAGAATACGTTTTTTTCGAAATACCTTTAGTTTTTGAGAAAACTGAGTTTTTGAATTTGAAGTATAATTTTTCCATCATAATTTTGACGTTTTAAACGTCAGGTTAATCCGAGTTTACACAACGCTCGAAGTACATTTAAAATATGATTTCAATTGAAAATAAACGATGAAAGCGTAAATGTAAATGATACCATCAAGTCGGAGAAAGTAACATGATGGCCATATCACCATTTTTTTATGTGATACTTTTACGCTCTATTTGAAAATGGTGCGTGCGTGAAAATTTCATCTATTGTCACCTATTGTATCTAGATGGCACTGGTATTTTTATATCATGCATTTGTCTTTGAGTCCCGATTAAATGATTAGTCACTTAATATTATCAGTTATCAATGACGAGTAATAAAAATAAATGTGAAAATAGAAGTTGTAACAGTTGCCAAGATAAACAGTTTCTTCAATTTCCTCAAAACGTCATTTTTGGACAAATGCTGTTTATGAAATCAATACCTCAATTATCTAAACACATTCATGAATATTATTATAATTGCTTATTTGCTTAAACGTATAATGCAATTATGATAATGACTCATCTCCTTTATTTTTGTATCTGTCTCTATGGGTAATAGCGCCCGCCCTTGCGATGGTTCGTCTTATGCCAGGTTGCTCATCGTTTTTAAATTGCTCCTGCAACACGAGATATAATATTTGGTGTGATTTTTCACTAACTCAATACAGTTGTGTCTTTTGCATCGAGTCTTCTCTGCATTTATCAAAAATTTCCCTACATGAATCTGCTTGTCTCATGTTAATCGTTAAATGTGTAGCCGTCTTTTGAGTTTTCAATATTTCTGGAATAGAAATTGTAGAAGCCCACAACATGTATACCGAACTACTGAGCAAAAATTTGCATAAACTGCTTTTAATGGCAGTTTGATGATTGATCTGTTCTTGATTTTTAAAATATCAAATGAAATTGTTAATTGTGTTGTTTCATGAATGTATGTCTGATTCACATTGAATGTTATTTATGTTTAAAAATACTTTCTCTTTGTGATTTTTATGGTATGATTGTACTAATTTACAAATACACAAATACCTCCGATGTCATCAGTGACAGCTCGCGGGCTGACTCATGGTGCGGTTACGCCGCCAGCTGTCTCTGCAACCGACCCTACCTATCTGCTACCTCGGCCGCACCAAGCCGTCACTGAATTCAAATTTGTGCAATAACATCGTATCAATGCATTTTCCGCAATGCATCACTCCACAAGCATCTTTAAATTTTGTTTTAAGAAAAAAGAAAAAAACACAATCCCCCCCTAAACCTGTGACATTATGTTTATGTCAAATGTTTACCATTAAAATGTGCAGATGCTAAAAAAAAATTTATGTATCGTATTGCTTCGAATCATGGTTAAAAAAGTATTACCAAGCACTCTAGACATGTGTGGGTAAAGTTTGCGTAGAGTGAGGAAGTATTCGGAGAATGCGAGAGAACAAATCTCCAAATGAATTGGTTACTGCACAACATGTGTCGGGTACTTCGTACAACCCTGATTTACAGTGTTACCAAGCCAACTTTTTTTTAAATACAGTAGAGCATTGATAATCCGGATTCAATTCTGGTTGAAAAAAAAATTTAAGTGCACACATATTTGTCAAACAAGAGCATTGATGCGACAGGCTGGGTGAGGTTATTTTGCCACTACAAAATAATGCGTGGGTGTCCTGCGCAGAAAATTAAGCAAGAAGGACATAATTGCGGAAATAAAATGTGTGTGTTTTTTGTGTGACATCTGCTGAGTAATGGCAGCAGTGGGGTACATCAGTTATCGTAGTTCAGCTATTTGCCGTGATTCAAAGAGCGTAGTTTTTAATCATTTTTCCGAGTGATTGGGCTCGTTCGTCAAACAATTGACATACCAGTTTTAATAACAGAGCTATATTGAATTAGAATAGAGGCCCTGATTAAGTTTGCGGAGTGCAATACATTTTTCTGAGAATATAGTCTAAATAGACTCCCTACGACATCTGACGGGCTTTACAAAAAGTGCCAGTAGTAATTTTTACATATGTACGCATTAATTTGAATTATTCATTTCAACGGCCACCTTAAAAGTTCTGACAATGTAAAAACTGTACAGTATTCTGAAAATACATACAGTGTATATCAGTCAAATGGAATAAATTCGATAGTGGGGCATGTCAATTGGTATTTTGAGTTGCGCATTTTTTTTCAACAAAAACTTTTTATACAGGGTGTGTCATGTAACAGAGGCCAATTCCAACTTTATTATTTTAAATGCAACACCCTGTATATTATTAAATTTTTGGATTCTTCAGAAAATTCTAGATGCATTTCATGTACCATGTCCTATACCTATCTTCAACTGTTTCACAAATATTTAGAAATATTTTACTTAAAATCAGAAAAAGAATATTATTTGATTACAGAAATTCGCTACAACACACTCAAAAACTAATAATACTGTTTATTTCTTGATAATGTAAACAAAACAAAAACCATTAATGTCACCGTAGATGTTCAAAATGCTCGCCACGAACATCAATCTTTAATAGAAATTTCTTCTAACGTGACTCAATATCTCAGACGTGACCGATCTAATGGCAAGTGTTATTTGTCTTCTTAAGTCGGCTAAGTCGAGTGATTTACTTTTGTATACAATACTTTTGACATATCCCCATAAGAAAAAGTCTAATGTCGTCAAATCAGGGGATCTTGCTGACCATTCCATCAATCCTCGCCTCCCTATCCACCGATTTGGAAATATTCGGTTGAGGTACTGCCAAACATTGATTTGGTAATGGGGTGGTGCTCCGTCTTGCTGAAACCATATCACATTCGCTGGAACTTGTGGGTTTGCTGGATCGGGATACACAGGGTGTAGTGGAACAAAACGGAACATGGGATTTTCAATGTTAATTTCTTTATACTGGAATATTATCTTCCCTGATCATTTTAGAGGAAACATGTAAATAAATTTTTTATCGAGTAAAAATTCCTGCATACAGTCATGCTATTATTTATTTTTTCTACACTCACCTCTAAAACGTCATTTATCTCATATGTTTCCATGACGCTAAGTGATTCTTTAAATACACCTTGACAAACTGTGACTTTGTGCATTTTAGTCATCGGCTGAAGTTAGCTCTAGATATTTAAATCGCTAAAATCAATTGAAACTCAAAATCAAGTTAGTTGTCACTTATCAATAATCTGTCAAAATAAAAAAATGAATAAATGAATCAAGGAATACTTTCAACTTAAATCAAATAAATAATACAAAACATCAAAGAAATTTAGGAGAATCAATGATTTCCTTTAGCAATTGCCATAATGTCTTTAACGTAACTGTTAATGTATATTTACCCAAGTAGACTAATTTAATAATAATGTAGTTACCATGTTCATTTAAGATATTCAAATGATTTCAAAATTTTACCAATTTAGTCGTAGAAAAAGTATAGTATGCAATTCGTGTTATAAACTTCTCTAGACACTCGTTATTAAACACTCGCTCCGCTCGTGCCTAATTAACTTGTGACTAAAGTGCTGTTTATAACACTTGTTGCATAATATACTATTTCAGCATTCATAAAAACCCTAAAAAATGATAATTTTCACGAAAATAATAGTTGCCATGAAATTAAACAAAAACGGTGCGCTGTTGATTTGTTGGCTTCTGTCAAATGTATTGAACACCTTCATAACTGTTTACATGTTTTTTCATTAAAAATGTATTCTATTCAAGAAAAAGTCCAAATTGTGATGTGGTGCTATGCTAGTAGCAGTTTTCGTGGAGTGCGGGTAATCACGTTGTAATATTTCTTGGTGGCACTCTACGAGAGAAAATGATGTTTCTTTAAATACCTCTGGGCAGTCGAATAGTGAATTCCACACTTGTCAGCAATTTGTCTTAAGCTTATGTTTGGATCTTCTACTACAGAAGCTAAGACCGTAAACTCGTCATCCTTTTAATTTCTTGGTAAACTATTCTGCTCTGCATTTGATGTCCTCTTAGAATTCCGTAATAATGAGCCAGTCGTTGCATTGGAGGGAATTGGTTGATCGGGATAGTTGACGGCAAACATATCCCCCACTTCACGGAAACTGCTACCCCTTCACAATTTGCACTTTTTCTTGAATAGAAATAGAATACATTTTTAATGAAAAAACTTGTAAAAAGTTAGTAAGTATTCAATAAATTTGACAGAAGCCAACTAATCAACCGGTGCACTGTTTTTGTTTAATTTCATGGCAACCATTATTTTTGTGAAAATTATCATTTTTATTTTATAATTGTTTAGGGCTTTCATGAATGCTAAAAAATAAATAATAGCATTTTTACTCTATAAAACATTTATTTACATGTTTCCTCTAAAATGATCAGGGAAGATAATATTCCAGTATAAAGGAATTAACGTTGACAATTGCCCTCATATACTCACTAACCAATGAAATCGAATAACGTTGATGAGATGATCCAATAAAATTCTAATTACGATGCGTAACAGTCCACGCTGCATGTTATGCATGGCAATTCACCCTGGGTGGTATCTAATCAGATAATCCCTCATGTTGGTATTGCCTAGCAACGCGTTAGTACATGTTCTATAACATATAAAACGTCAGTTATTGCCGGACTTTTAAGCAGTTTACTCCCGAATTCGATCTGTTTGTATTTTCGGGTGAAGTGTTAGTGCTTTCATCAGTAATAGTATTCATAGGCATTTCTCAAAATCTTGGTAAGCTCATTTTTACTACAATTATTGTGGCGCAGATTAATACTCGTCTGACACTTGGTGTCACTAAATTTTCAAATTATGAAGTTCTGTTCGGCCAATTGTCTTCTCGAATCTAACTCGTGACTGATTTTTCCTAGGCAATTATTAGCGTCTGGATCACTCTTGCTTGTTGCTTCTAGAAAATCGTGATCTTGCTAATAATTGCCGGCAAAATCATAGGCACTCTTATATTATTGTTGAAAATCCAATGTTCTGTTTTGTTCCACTACACCCTGTATGTTTGTGAAAGTTGGCACGGCATTATTTTGCAGTAGGGACCTATGATTTGCTCTCTAACAATTCCTGCCCTTCTTTATTATTTATTAGGTCTTTCGGGTTTGTGTTGATAAAAAAAAATCATTTAGTATTCTTTTCCCTGTTTCAGTGAGTCAACCATGTCGCAAGTGAACTTGCCGAACGGCATCCCGCCTCACCTCAACGGCGTGGACTCCTCGCACTCGTCGAGGGACTCGTCGCCCTCAGCAAGGATGTACCAGCACCAGCACATACCGACCCCGGCCGCGGCGCCGATCCCGCAGAGCCAGCTGCCGCCGCCCGTAAGACAGCTGGCGCACAACTTCTCCGGCCTGCAGGTCAAGCAGCAGGCGACGCCCTTATCAAGCCCGAAGGCCTTCAGCACGTCCACGCCCACGCAGCGCGACCTGAACCCCGCGAACATGGGCAGCGCGGTCGTGTCCCCGATCGGCTTCTCGAACGTGCCGCTCGGCGGCAACGACCCCCAAGCTCAATTAGCTAGTCGCAATACCAATGTGCCATCGAGAGTGCCGCAACAGAACTCTTTACCCTCGTCGACGGCGGTTGGTGCGCGTCCGCAGATACAGCCCAGTTTGTCCCAGCCGAGGCTGGTGGGGTACAGCCAGACTCCGGGCAGCCAGGGCAGTTCGGTGAACGCGTCCCCGGCGAGGCAGGTCTACGCGAACCCGCTGAGTCAGGGCGATGCAGGGAATTTGAATAAGGCACCGCCGGCGCCGGTCAACGGGGCGCAGGCGTCGTACTCGCAAGGGGATTTCATGTATAATAACAACCAACAGCAGGCGCGACCGGTGTTGAATAAGCCGCAAGTTGGATACCAGTATCCAGCTGGGGGGGTTAATAAAGTGAACGCGCTGGAGCCGGCGCAGATGGGCTATCAGTACCCGCAAGCCGCGCCGCCTCCGCCCGTCCTGGATAATCAAGGAAGGACCAATTTACACGCAAACCGGTATCCCGCACAACAGTTTAACACGAATCCTATTCAACAGCAGCACGTACAGCCTCCGCACTACCAACCGAAAATGCCGCAGAATGCGTATAACTACAACCAGCCGAGCGTGGCGCATGTGGGTTTCAACAAGATGTGGGGGAACGAGAGTTACGATTTATTGCAAACGCCTATAATTTTACCGAAGAATAAGGTGGAAACGCCCAGGGTGTCTTTGGGTAACGAGCTCCTGGACGCCGCCAACTGTCACCCGGATATATTCAGGTGCACCATGACAAAGATCCCCGAGACGAGTTCCCTGCTGCAGAAATCGCGTCTCCCGCTCGGTGTTTTGATACACCCCTTCAGGGATTTGAACCAGTTACCGGTAATCCAGTGCAACACGATAGTTAGGTGCAGGGCGTGCAGGACCTACATAAACCCGTTCGTTTTCTTTGTGGATAATAAGAGGTGGAAGTGCAATTTGTGTTATCGCGTGAACGAGTTGCCCGAGGAGTTTCAGTATGATCCGGTTACGAAAACGTACGGCGATCCTTCGAGGCGACCGGAAGTCAAGGCCAGCACGATTGAATACATCGCACCCGCTGAGTATATGCTGCGACCACCCCAGCCGGCGGTTTACTTGTTTTTGCTGGACGTCTCCAGAGCCGCAGTGGAGAGTGGATACCTGGCAACGGCATGCAACGTGTTGTCCGCAGAACTGATTAATCTTCCAGGCGATGCTAGAACGCATATTGGATTCATCGCGTACAACTCGGCGCTGCACTTCTATTCGCTAGCCGACGGACTCAGCCAGCCGCACGAGATGACCATCCTGGACATCGACGACGTGTTCCTGCCGTGTCCCGATAATTTGCTCGTCAATCTGCAGGATAGAATGGAACTAGTTTCCGATTTGCTCGCGCAGCTGCCCAACAGGTACAACACCTCGTACGATACGGGATCGGCGTTGGGCGCCGCGTTACAAGCGGCGCATAAAATGATGGCCAGCACCGGGGGGAGGGTGACGGTGTTCCAGTCGGCGCTACCGACCATCGGTCCCGGTGCGTTGACAGCGAGAGAGGACCCTAGCCAGAGGGCTGGGACGGAAGCCCAACACCTCAATCCCGCCAACGATTTCTACAAACGGCTAGCGCTCGAGTGCAGCGGGCAGCAGATCGCGGTGGACTTATTCCTGGTGAATTCGCAATACATAGACATCGCGACGATATCGGGAATCAGCCGATTTAGCGGCGGCTGCATCCACCATTACCCGCTATTCAGGGCCACGCGCGTGTTGCAGAACGAAGGTTTCGAGAGGAGCCTGCGCCGGTATCTGACGAGGAAAATCGGCTTCGAGGCGGTGATGCGGATCCGGTGTTCTCGGGGACTTTCGATACACACCTTCCACGGCAACTTCTTCGTCCGATCCACCGATCTGCTCTCGTTGCCTAACGTCAATCCGGACGCCGGTTTCGGCATGCAAGTGGCCATCGAGGAGAACCTGTCGGACGTGCAAACCGTGTGTTTCCAAGCAGCTTTACTCTACACTTCCAGCAAAGGTGAACGCCGGATTCGCGTGCACACGATGTGCTTGCCCGTCGTCAGCAATCTCTCGGATATCATCAACGCCGCGGACCAACAGTGCATCATCGGGTTGTTATCGAAAATGGCGGTGGATCGTTCGATGCAATCGAATTTATCGGACGCGCGCGAGGCGTTCATCAACGTGGCGATCGACATACTCTCTAGTTACAAACTGATACAAAATCTGGGCTCCGGCGGTAGCGGGTTAATGGCGCCCAACTGTTTGCGCCTCCTCCCGCTGTACATCTCCGCCCTGCTGAAAAACACCGCGTTCCGTACAGGAGTGTCCACGCGATTGGACGACCGCGTTAAAGCAATGTGCGACATGAAAACCCGCCCCCTGTCCTACCTAATCCAACAAATCTACCCGGACCTGTACCCGGTGCACAACCTACACGAACAATCCACCGTGCTGAACGACGAAGAGGAACCGGTGCCCACCCCGCCGCGCCTTCAGCTAACCGCGCGCAGCATAGACTCGAACGGTGCGTACTTGCTGGACACCGGCGATCACATGATCGTAATCGTTTGCCCGGCCGTCTCGCAGACCTTCCTCAACCAGGCCCTCGGCGTCCCCGACTACAACTCGATAACCGATCAGATGCTGGAGCTGCCGATCTTGGAGAACGAGCACAACCAGCGGCTGCACGTGTTCATCAACTATTTAAACGACGAGAAGCCGACGAACGCGACCCTGCAGGTGATGCGCGACAACAGCCCGCTGCGCGTCGCCTTCCTCGAGAGGCTGATCGAGGACCGCATGGAGACCGCGCTGTCGTACCACGAGTTCCTGCAGCATCTAAAGACGCAGGTGAAATAGTGAGGATGTAAGGGTTGCGACGCGAAACCGTGAGGCGCGTTCGATTTTTTTTCGGGGCGTGGAGAAATCGAACGGACGAAAGATGTTAATGCAAAACTATTCGTATAATAATTCATTCCATTTTCTTTTCGAGCGAGTGGTTTTAGTTTTATTTAGGTTAATTTGTTTGACAGTTTGGTAATTATTTATTATTTTTACGCAATACAGAAGCAATTCGGAAAACTGTTAAACGATTTAGTAAACTTCAGACCTTTACAACATTATTGTTGATCCGGTGAATTAATTACAGAATTACCGCCTGAGGCGATTTAATACACTTCAGACCTTTAAATGTTTTTGGGCATTTTTGTTGGTCCAGTGAATTAATTGCAAAATTACCGCCTGAGGCGATGCTTTCCTAAAACTAAATTCAAAGATGTGACGTCTGGCACCTTTGACATCATTTATGGAAGTGTGTAACCAGACGTTCCAAAACCTTTCAAATGATCACAGAAAAACGTAATCGTATTAAAATTATCTTTAAATCATTCCTCTGGCGGGTATTTCAAAAATATTTTCAAAATCTATATTATCTACCCATTTGTGGGTGTCCAGCATTAAATGATTTAGAGAAAATCCAACGATTTCAATCCAATCAATAATAACGATCATTGGTCACCCCTATAGCAGTTTGGGATTTAGGGTTGCCTTAGAATGTTTTTTGAGGATGCTGATAATTTATCAATCCAAACAATCATTTGAAAATAATCTTTCGAAGGCATAAAACGCCATAATAGAAGTTAAACCATCGATTTTTTTGTAAGTAACCAACGTTGAACAGTCGCATAGGATTCCAGGCCTTGTGTAATATTTGAGCAATCAAATCACTTATTGCTCCTTCATAAGTCCCGTGCATTCTTTGGAATGACAAAAATTTTTACTTTAAAAATTGGGTACAGAAAATATTATTTTTCTATTCGTAAATGAAATTATGTAAAGCGGTGTGGCACTAAAGGGGATAAATTTTTTTTTGTGAATAACGCATAAAATGTGCATTTACTTGGATAAATGCTACTAATTTGATCGTTTCCTTCAATGGCAAAGCAAATATACAAATATTCCCTATTCATATTTGTTATGTAGGAAGCTTCTACTTCGTTATACATGCTTTTTTATATAGAATAAAACACTTTTTTACTTTGTTTGTATAACACTTAAATAAGTGTTATATAAACAAAGTAAAAAAGTGTTTCAGTTTAAAATTCCTACTTGCCCTATAATTTTTTTGTTTTTGTCTTCGAAAGAGAACCAATTTTGCAATTAATTGTTGTTGAACGCTATGCCATGTTTATTGTTGATTAAATATCTTTGTTTTATTGTCAAAGAGCATAAATTTAAAAACAAACTATTAGTAACACGTTTCAAAAAATCTTCAGTTGAAAACCCCGGTGCGTGAGACCGGCGGGTTAATTGTGTTTTGGGTCACAAATGGTGAATTAAAATATGACCGGTGAAAAGCCCATTACACAAAGTAGCAATTTCCCACAATGCGTCTGTGTGCTGTTTTTTAATTGCACTTCGGGTCACAAATGGTGAATTAAATAAAACATGAATTTTTTGATACAGTTTAATTGTGGATTAACCGTCTGGTGATGGTCGTAATCATTTATAAATTATAACCCCCGAGTGCTCAGGCATATGTCAAAAAAAAAAAAAAAAAAAATATGAATTTTTTGATACAGTTTAATTGTGGATTAACCGTCTGGTGATGGTCGTAATCATTTATAAATTATAACCCCCGAGTGTGACGGTATGGCTCAGGCATGTGTCAAAAAAAAAAAATTATTTGTATGAATTAAATTATAATCACAATCTGATATTACATGAGCTGGCCACATTTTACAAATTGTAATGAGTACGTACGGGCAGTGTTTATTAAACGGTACAATTTTTCGGGATAGAAAAATGCCAAAATTTTGCTTTGATTAAGCCGGGCGTATACGTGTATCGGTTTCCAATTGAAAATAGTTTTGCATTAAACAGTCGGTTCTGTCGTGAAATTTTTTTACATTTCACAACCATCTCTAATTTTTGTAAAAAAAACATTGTGTTTTATCGGACTATCGGAGAATTTATAAGGTTACGCCCTATATATATATATGTTATTTGAAGAGTTGATTAATTTTATTGTACATATGAAGAAACTGGTATTTTAGAGTATATATATACATATATATACATATTAGTCACATATTTAAGTAATGATATTTTCCTCTTTGGTTAAGCGTTTTACTGTTAAGTATTTATCGGATTTTTTTTTGTCCCTCCCCTGAATAGTGTATGAATATATGTACGATATACGGAATTATATCATTTTATGCTTTCCCTTTCCTTTTATGGATGAATAAAGATGTTACGGTGAATCTTTCGATGTCCGTTGTTTTATTTCCACCACCTTTAGAAGAAAAAAAATTATATCAAATCAACATTGCAAAACTGAATATATATTGTGGATCTTATCAATCCTTGTTTTCTAAGAAATGATCCTAAACCGAGTTCAACTTGCGTTAAAATATATGAAGGATAGTTGTAGTATGCAACCCAATATACAAGGTGATAACCTAAACATGCGTTAGAGGAAGTTGTCATTGTGTGATAAGGACATGCATGCACGCAGTGTTGCCAGATTGGGTTTTTTTTCTCCAAAATGGGGGTAATTTTATACACAGTGGCGGTTTCAAGGGGGTAATCGGGTAATTACCCCACTAAGAATTTTTCGCTTATCTCTTTTTTGTTTTTTGCCAATATTTTCTTCAATATGAAAAATATCACAAAAACATTAAACAAACATTGAAGACAACAAAGAAATGAACATCTTTTGCTTGAAAATATTTTTCATAAAATCATTGCTATTCCAGAGAAAACTTGATTAATTTTTTGTAATTTTTCGTTTATAATTATGAAACGAATAATAGTTACAGCAAATTTTTGTGAATAATAATTGTAGAGAATGCCAAAATGAACAACTTCTAAAGAATAAGTTTTTTTCGAAATCTCGTTAGTTTTTGAGTAAACCGAGTTTTTGAATTTGAAGTATAATTTTTCCATCTTTCATAATTTTGACCGTAAAGAAGTCAGTAATTTTCATCAGCGAAGAGGAATTCGTTTGACTACATTAAACACCTTTGAAAATGTTACGAAAAACCTGTGACATCATTTATGAAAATTGTCGTAGGGATTCTATTATTGCCGTTTTCCAATGCAGCTGTAGACGGAGCATTTTCAATTGTAAATATCGTTAAAACAAACTGTGAAATAAGTAATTTTGGGGAGTTTTTCGGAAATATTTGGGGAGAATTAAAAATTACTCCTGGCAACACTGTATGCACGAAGCATACCAGTTGTAACCATGCTGTGTGTTTAGACTTGTGTGTGACTTGGAAAGGAAGGTGTTTTATATGAAAGACCTACCTTAATTTTTGCTGAAAAATCGCATCAATTTAGAAACACCCTGTTTATTGATTATTACCTGTAAAAATTCAACAATTTCAATTTTGACAAAGGACATTATATTTGCACGTTTATACACTTCAATAAATAAATTATGTTTATTGTTTACACCTAAACATTTTAAATTTTGACGTAAGCAATTATAATTACACTTTCATACACTTTAATAAATAATGTTTTTTCGATTAAATTTAAACTTCAACATTTTTCATTTTGACGTAAGGAATTATAATTGCACTTTCATACACTTTAATAAATAAATTATGTTCATTATTTAATATTCAAAAAAATACTAATTTCCAGTGACGGTTCGCGGGGTTTTTCTGGAACAAGAGGTGGTAATACAGAAAGGTAGGGTCAGTTGCAGAGACGGCTGGCTGCGTGACCGCACCTATCTGTATTACCACCTCTTGTTCCTCGGCCGTACCAGAAAAAACCTCCTAAATTACCCTCGAGCTTTGACTATATACTATATACTATACTATAGTATATAGTCAAAGCCCTCGAGATACAAGCTGGCTGATACGGGCGAAAAGACTTTTAACCGAAAGCCCCTTGACGATCATATTAATGTATATAAAGATAAAATATAACCCTATTTAATGCATCGGCATTAAAGTGAAGGTCTTTAATTCTAATTAGTATATTGAAATTAAAGAAAAACTAATTTTTATGTTGTAGTTGAATTTCAATCCAGCCGTCTATTGTAGCGCGTAACGCGCTTGCGCAGCGACAGTCGTGTTTTTCCAAGCGCCATTTCGTCGGTTGTTCCGTTGCTCGGGATGGTAGACGCGCGTGCGACCCTTACTGAGCCCGCGTCCTTTGCAAACCCTTAAAATCGGTGGTGAATTACAGCGGGGCCCGGGTTCCGCTCAAACGAAACGCGTAACTTCGGTGTAAAACTCGGCAGTGCAGTGCTGGTGATGTTCCCGCAAAATCATCGCTTCCGTACCCGCCCCCGGTAAACGCGTAAAGTGTTTGTGAAGCACCCCGTTGAACCGCCGAAAACGCACCCTGGAAGTCCGGAGATCCGTGGTGGATGGTTTCCTTGGAAATTCGGGATGAACACGAGGTATTATTCGATGTTTCCATGTAAGCGTCATCCGGCCGCCTTGATTTTTTTCACACACAGTGTGAAGCCATGTTGTTTATAAGGTAGTTTTTTCTCTATAAATACCATCACTACTGTCCCTTATTACAAGATTTCCAGCCCCGAGGCTGACATAACCAACAATTTAACATTTAAACTCTTTACGAACACTTCCATCCGATATTAAACGATGTACTATTTTCCAGGCACAACAACAATGCTTGTTTCTGTTTGATTCAAATGTATTTATTGATTCGTGTTTTATTTTAACTGTTGATGAAGAGGATGGTTGCGACTGTTTCTACTTTAAACTGTGTTATTATTTATTTATTTTAATTAACACTAGCAATCGTTGTATTTTCATGTTTTTGCACAAACAAATTCATTGTTAATAAGTGGACATGTGCTTCTTTACCACCGGTCTGCTTTGTGCTTTTAACCGGTTAGTTATGTTTGACGAGAATACTCGTCATGAAAAATGGCAATATTTTGTGTTACAACGAATACCTACTTAACGTATACACAAAATATTACCATTTCCTCTTGTTTACTGTTTTTGACAAGTAAAAACTCATTATGAAGAAATGGCCTACTCGAAATATCACAAAATTTTGCCAATTATTTATGACGAGCTTACTCGTCACACAGCTAACTGGTTAAAGGCTGATGTGGGTTACGTCAGTGCAGAGGATTGAGAGTACGCGGGGGAGTATAATGTGAGCGCCACGAGGTAACCGTGGGAAGGGGAATCGGGGGTTGGACAGGTGTTCAATTGGTACATGTTTATTGTGTTTATTACAATCAGTTAAATAGTGAAAATATGGCGGTTGCTACAATTTTTTTTGTTTATTTTTATTATTTTGTTTTGTTTATTTAATCTTTATTGATAGACATAATTTTTTTACAATAATTTTTTTACATTTTTCATTTACGATAGACCGTCAAGGGCTATCGACCATAGGTCTTTCTGCCCATCTTTGTTTTATTTTTTATTATTTTGTTTTGTTTATTTTTTATTATTTTGTTTTTTTATTTTTATTATTTTAATAATAATAATAATCGTTTATTGCCCTCCTTAGAGGAATACAATGGGCCAGCGACCTAAGTCTTTCAGCCTTTATTTTGTTTATTTTTTATTATTATTTTGTTTTTTTTAATCAAATACTATTTTTTTTTAAATATTATTTTCTAGAACTGTCGTAGCTTACCTTTTCATTCCCTTTTCTCGATGTTTTTAATCCCTATAATTTCTTCAACAAAAAAATAAATACATTGCGCCTTTCTGTATCAATGGATTAAGTATTTGTGTGTGAATTAGTAGAGGACCTAGGAGTCCAATCTTTCATTCAGTTTTCCTTCCTCTACTTTAAGTGTAAACTCAAATAAAAATCACCAAAGCTCTAAACGCTAAAAATCAAATCCCAGACCCAACTTTTTCAGTCCCTAGTTTTTGTTTACAACTTCAATTCGTTCTACCTTATACAGTCTAAATCAATTGATAGGCCACTGCGTGGATAAGTAAGTTGATGTGTTGAAAATAAAGGTCGGTTGTCATAGTGACGTTTTGTATGTTCAAAAGTAAGGCCGTCTGTTCAAAACAAAGGCCGCTATGCACAAATGAAACATCGATCTGTTACATAATGTAATTTTTTTAATGTATTATACAGGGTGTTTCAGAGCTCTGGGAACGGTCAATCAGGTGCTTATTTTTCAAAATTTCGAAAAATGTTTTATACAAAAGTTGTGTAAATTTATACAGGGTGTCTCATAACAAAGTTACAGACTTCAGTAAACAAACTTCAACTTCAGTAACTTCGTTTTTTTCAAATGGCACACCCTGTATTTAGTAACGTATTCTCCAATCCAATTGTCTTTCAGATTATAATAATTATTCCTGATATGATAATCGCCGAATACAAGAAAACTATTGAGATTAGGAACAGGGAACCCTTATACAATCTGAAAGATAATTGGATTCTACTTAAGAAAACCTTACTAAATACAGGGTGTGCCATTTGAAAAAAACGAAGTTATTCAACTTTATAAGTTGGGTTTTTCTACCGCATTTTTTTTATCACCCTGTGTAATTTTTTGTATGAAATCTTGGTTGGCTCTATAGTTCGAACCTTCAAGCAAATAATAGAAATGATTTTAATCGTTCAACGTCAATCACTGTTGCAAAAATAAAATTTCACCCAGACCATGCATTTCAACAAATCTTCAAATATGTCGAAAACGGCAAACAATAGGTATAGGGAGTATTGAAGTAACTCACCTTTATTTGCTCCATATAGTTCAAAAATGACAAAATATACAGGGTGTTCCATTTAAAAAAAACATAAGTTTGGTCTGTAACTTTGTTATGAGACACCCTGTATAAATTTAAATATTTGTAGGGCGTGCAGCTCACTAATATACACAACTTTTGTATAAAACATTTTTCGAAATTTTGACAAATAAGCACGTGATTGACCGTTCCCAGAGCTCTGAAACACCCTGTACATTGAAAACATCAAACATCAAAATCTATACCAATTAGTACTTGGGAAAGTAACAGAAAAGGTGTATCTATGTTAATCCAGAATTCTTTCTCTCCTTAAACATCTGGAATGTATTTTTGCATGTGGTCAAAATAATGCCTACAATTTTCCCTTAATATTTCCTCCAAAGAAACTTCAATGGCCCTATACAGGATGTCTCGTTTCAAGTGTGTCAAACGTAAAAGGGAAGTGGATATTGTTCTGAATAGAAAAGTTCAAATAAACATATGTCCAATTTCTACTGTTATCGATATTTTTTGATCGATATAAAATTATAATTTTTTTTTTAGATTTTGATGAATTTGAAGCAATTTCAGATAATTTGCCACTTGCACAACGGTTTAGGATGTGGTTCCAACACGACGGAGCACCACCCCATTTATTTCTATCTGTAACCGTTTAAGAACCACTGATTTATAAATAGAGGCCGATACAGCATCATCACCTCAGATGCCATCGTAGCGCGGCCAGATTGTAGTAGCTAAATTTTAATCTTGTGGGTTTTCTTGGGAACTTTGCTAGTTAAGATGATGCGGAAATCCATCCTGTAATCTTAGTTCCTTCAATTAATCTCTTTATGTACAACGAGTACCATATGTATAAAAATTATTTAGATAAGGCATGGCCATGATAAACAAAATCACGGTCTTAGATTAGTTCAGCACGCTGTTGACTTTATCTCAATTAAAAGTCAGTTTTGATTTAATCATGGCATTCTCACAACTTCACAAGCGTTTCAGCATTGAATATTATTTCCGTAATGGACATCAACATTTGTTGTAATAAATTGTAATAAATTTAATAACCAAGTTTTATTTGACAGATTGGGCGGCGAAGACGTGATGCGATGTATCAAACCTGTAACGTATGTTCCGAAATACAAAGCCACCCCTTATCTAAATAATTTTTATACATATGGTATAATGTGTGGAACTTTATTGCAGTCTTGCATCCATTCCAACGTGGCTTCAGTATGATTAATTAATTTCTCACTTAACCCGTGGTGAAACATAATTATATATTTGATTAATTAAAACACTTGGTTTTGTTTCACTGATTTTGTTTTTCTCTCCGACTGTGTTTTAATTAATCAAAAGTGGCTTCAGTAGTTTTAAAAACTTGCACATTATTGAATGATATCGCTTTCTTTACCACTAACTGTAAAACTATCTAATTCCTCCTGCAACTAAGAGTAAGTGCGCTCTCTGTTTGTTTAATTGCATTTTAACTGAAACTCGGGCACGTTTTATTTACAATTTACACTAATTTATTATTCCAATTGCTACAAGAATCCGTCTAGGTTATGTCAGGGGTTTGACAAGAGATATGGGAAGCAGGGCATAAAAATTGAGCTTTACGCCGCTAATGTTAGATGGCGCCACAATAGAAATTCGATGGATTTTTGTAAATTTCTTTTCCGTTCCAATTTATCTACACGCCGTGTAATTTCCAGTGTTACTTGAAATCAGGGGTATGACAAAACATGGGGACCAGGGCATAAAATTTGAGCTTTCCGCCGCTAGATGGCGCCACAATAGAAAGTCGATTAATTTCTCTAAATTATGTTAGACGGCGCTTTTCCGTTCCAATTTATCTACACGCCGTGTAATTTCCCTTGTTACTTGAAACCACGGGTATGACCAGATATATGAGAACCAGAGCATAAAAATTGAGCTTGCCACCGCTAATATTAGATGGCGCCACAATGGAAATTCGTTGAATTTCTGTAAATTATGTTAGACGGCGCTTTTCCGTTCCAATTTATATACATGCTGTGTAATTTCCAGTGTTATTTGAAACCAGGGGTATGACAAGACATATGGGAACCTGGGCATAAAAAATTTGAATCCAATTATCTTTCAGATTGTATAAGGGTTCCCTGTTCCTAATCTCAATAGTTTTCTTGTATTCGGCGATTATCATATCAGGAATAATTATTATAATCTGAAAGATAATTGGATTCTACTTGAGAATACGTTACTAAATACAGGGTGTGCCATTTGAAAAAACGAAGTTATTCAACTTTATAAGTTGGGTTTTTCTACCGCATTTTTTTATCACCCTGTATAATTATATTAAAAAAAAAATATATGTGAAAGCCTTCACAATTACTTATTTATCTAAGTAAAATAAAAGGCAGTATTTAAAATCCACTTTAATTAATTTATTTACAATACATATTTAACATGAATAAAATAATTGGAAGACAAATAAAAATAAAAAAAAATTTCAATAATCCGTAATCACTTAAATATACATAGAATATATCAATATCAACAATTTAGTTCGTACGTAACAGACGAAATAGTCCCGCATTTCGAAATTCAATAGAAAATCTTTGGTATTCAAATACACAGATCTATCAATCGTATTCGTGGTCTACGCCCGAAGATCGAACGGAAAAGTATTGGCACATCTTTTACACTATATATATATATATGTACGTTGTGGGTGTGTGTATAAATACATCTCTCCTCATCATAATTATATAAAAAGCGATCTAGTAAAAGCGTCCGGGGAATAAAAACGTGTCTCTCCCTATACAAAATTTGGTCTAGTAGTGTCAGGAACTGACGCTCAGGCCTAACCGTGCCAGCACCATGTCCTTGCGCAGTCTCGC
This sequence comes from Ocypus olens, assembly GCA_910593695.2. Lineage (NCBI taxonomy): Eukaryota > Metazoa > Arthropoda > Insecta > Coleoptera > Staphylinidae > Ocypus > Ocypus olens. Next base: position 46,305,526 of record OU343054.1, read on the forward strand.
TATTTCCCAATAAACATCATGAGCTGAAACATGAATAATATTTCTTAATTTTATTCAAAAACATCAGTAAATAATTTAAGTAAAATGAATGTAAAGTTTCTTCATGAATTAAAAATTAAAAAAAAACGTGTCTTACAAAGACTATAAAAATAAATTCAACTACTTTCCTGGCTAATTCCAGGTTAAATATTAAATTAATCTCCTAAATTGTAGAAGACGAAAAGTATCGTACTTCTCATTTTATTGTATTTTTCTACAAGAAGTCGGGGAATTTTTATTTTATTGAATTAATTGTTTGTTATTTAAAATAAATTCCTCTGACCGAAATTTATTTTCAAAGTTTTAGATGCGCTGGAATGTATTTCCTCTTTAATCCAGGAAAAAATATTGTGTCTACACTCGTTATCAGTGCCTTAAATTCTACGAGCTAGCATATGATGTGTTTGCAAGTATTTCGTTGAATATAATAGAAATGATCTGATATTATTAATAAGCGATACATACCTGAACTTTTCACAAGTCCCCCCTCGATGTATTTGAGATAGTTCAAAAAATCACAGACAGCAATTATCTGAAACAAAAACGCAACATGTAAACATCATTTTCAGCGGGAATATTTCTACAAGGTTACGGCTTTATTTTTGACTGCTTTTAAGAAATACAATTAACACCTACATTTGAAAACTTAATGTTTGTTTCTACCACGACTTTATCAAAAAGTAATTAATTACCATTAACTGGATATTATTCGTAAACAAATAATGAAGAAAATTCTCCGTATATAACTGAATCGAAGGTGGGATCGAACCCGCAACCTCCAGATTTCTGGTCTGCGCGCTAGCAGAAGGCACACAGTTTCTTTTCAAGTAATTAATTGTTTTAAAATTTAAATATTAGTAGTTCGCAAGCGATTGCATAGATTACAACCTCTAAATATGTGAACGAATTAATTGTATTAAGGGTTGTTGAAATGAGGCACTTGGTTGGTTCGCAATTGATATTAAAAATATTAAAAATGTTTCACCATGTGTAAACGAGAACCAAATTCAACAAAATAAAAAGAATTAATTGTGATTAGTACTTCACGAGTGAGGGCATAAATTACAACCTCTGCTGCACCGGCCGATCCAAACGTCACGCCGCCAGCCACCGCTGATTTTAAACGCACAGTTAACTTACTCTATTACGGCAAATCCTGGATATCGAATACCAAACCTCGGGTTCGCCAATATTCATCCTGTAGTAGCATTGCCTGGGCACCTCCAGAAGTGCACATTTTCTGCAATAATAAAATTAAGTCTTACTTGGAAGTTACATAATAATATTATGTACTAATGAAAATTAATACTACATACTAATTGTACAGTGTTGCCAAATTTTGGCGCTTATGATTATATTTTTAATTAAAAATAAAGTATATTTGTATTATTAAAAATTAATAAAGAATAATCACTTGGTTTGTTTTCAGAACATTTCTTGAGACTTTTTTTGAGGAATTTTATTTCTTGACTTTATTACAGGTCATTTGTTCAGTACTTTCTGTCAGGAATTTCTTTTTTCATGTTATTTTTCTTGAGAATTTTTTTTCTGGACATTTCTTCAATAATTTCTTTCAGAACAATATTTTCAGGACATTTTTTGGGACATTTTTTTGAGGAATTTTACTTTTTGACTTTATTACAGGTCATTTGTTAAGTACTTTCTATCAGGAATATCTTTTTTCACGTCACTTTTTTATTGAGAAATTTTTTTTGCAAAAAATTTTTTTCAGGACATTTTTTTAATAATTTTTTTCAGAACAATATTCTCAGGTACTTTTTAAGGGATTTATTTTTCAGGACATTTTTTGGTACTTTTTTTTGAGGAATATAACTTCTCGACTTTATTACAGGTCATTTTTTCAGTACTTTTTATCAGGAATTTAATTTTTCTTGAGACATTTTTTTCCAAAAGATTTTTTTCAGTAATTTTCTTCAGAACAATATTTTCAAGTACTTTTCAGAGCTTTAGTTTTCAGGAATTTTTTTTCTTAAGACTATTTTTGGGGCATTTTTTTGAGTAATTTCACTTCTTGACTTTATTACAGGTCGTTTGTTCTCTTTTTTCTTTTTCGTGTCATTTTTTTCGAGAATTTTATTTTTTATTTTTTATGACATTTTTTTGAATAATTTTTTTTAACAATATTTTTAAGTATTTTTTTCCGGGCTTAATTTTTCAGGATATTTTTTTGGGGAATTTCACTTCTTGACTTTATTACGTCATTTGTTCAGTACTTTCTATCAGGACTTTATTTTTTCTGTAAGTTTTCTTGAGAAATTTTTCTGCAAAAAAATTTTTTGCGGACATTTTTTCAATAATTTTTTTGAATAATATTTTCAAGTATTTTTCAGGACATTTTTTTCTCAAGACTATTTTTGGGACATTTTTTTAAGGAATTTAACTTCTTAACCTTATTACAGGTCATTGGAGAAATTTTTTCCCGAAAAAATTTTTTCAGGACATTTTTCAACAATTTTTTTCAGAACAATTTTTTCAGGGCTTTATATTTCAGGAAATTTTTTGGGACATTTTTGAGGAATTTTATTTCTTGACTTTATTACAGGTTATTTCTTCAGTACTTTTTATCAGGAATTTCTTTTTTCATGTCATTTTTCTTGAGAAATTTTTTTCAGGACAATATTTTCAGGTACTTTTTCAGGGCTTTATTTTTTAAGGAATTTTACTTCTTAACCTTATTACAGGTCATTCGAGAAATTTTTTCCCAAAAATTTTTTTTCAGGATATTTTTCAATAATTTTTTTCAGAACAATATTTTCAGGGCTTTATATTGCAGGAAATTTTTTGAGACATTTTTTTGAGGAATTTTATTTCTTGACTTTATTACAGGTCATTTGTTCAGTACTTTCTATCAGAAATTTCTTTTTCATGTCATCTGTCTTGAGACATTTTTTTCCATAAAAATATCTTCAGGATATTTAAAAAAAAAATTTCAGAACAGTTTTTGAGGAAATTTTTTTAGGACCTTTTTTCAGAACGACTTTTTAGGAATTTTTAGTTTTTTTTTAAGGGGATGTACTTCAGGATTTTATTATGTCAGGACATTTTTTTCTGGGTTTTTTATTTCTTTTAATATTTTGTACCAGGAATTTTTAGAGGAATTTTTTTGACATTTTTCTTCAGAATTTTTTGCAAAACGATTTTTCAGGGAATTTTTTCAAGATTTTTTATATTTTTTCAGGAATTTTCTTTCGGAATTTTTACAGGAATTTAATCAGTTTTTTTTTGTATTAGTAACAACAAAATATATTATTTCCCGATGTTTCCAAGCACGTTTAATAAAACAGACAAAGGTTACAAGTTTTCAAGCATATTAACGTTTAAATTCTGGAAATCGTAGCTTCGTATGATGAGTTGTGAGCATTTAAAAATTCAATCAAATCCAGTTCGCAATTGCGCCATCTAGCGGACGATGGCCAAACTACCAAGTGCATATTTACCACTAGCGCCAAAACACTCAAATTTTATACGTATAACCAAAATGTAAAAACTCTCAAAATTATATCTAGAATTCATTGACATTTGACAGGAAGACGAATTTTGGCGCTGCAGGCAATATGCACTTGGTAGTTAGGTTATCGTTCGGTAGATGGCGCCAACGCGGCGGGAAATATGAACTTGGTTTGATTGAATTTTTAAACGCTCACAACTTCTCATACGGAGCTTTGATTTCCATAATTGAAACGTTAAAATGCTTACAAACTTGTAATCTTTATATCTGCTTTATTAAACGTGCTTAGATAAGTCGGGAAATCATATTGCTGTTGCTAATATGCCGCGTGTAAAAGCTCACAATTCATATGATTTTGGTACTCTCAACAGTTACGGTTCACGGGTTTTTTTCTGGTACGGCCGAGGAACAAGTGGCAATACAGATAGGTGCGGTCACGCAGCCAGCCGTCTCTGCAACTGACCCTACCTATCTGTATTACCACCTCTTGTTCCTGGGCCGTACCAGAAAAAACCCCGCGAACCGTCACTGACTCTCAATGTTGTAATCTTTAAATCCATTTTATAAAACGTAGAATAATAAATATCAGTCGCCACACTTATCCGAGGAGGTCGAAGTCTGGTTAAGAAAATTAAGTAAACGTAAAGGTCTTAGCACTAACTAAACATTTAAAACATGAAATTAACAGTCATGCCAGATTTGATTTCAAAGACTTACATAGGAAACATAGTTTTAGTTTTATCACCGACGGCCTCAATGAATATCGACCCCGATTCCACTGCGGCCGTCACTTTTTCTGAGAGAGACGCGTTGTTGAAGCTCAGACACAGACTGATGTCTTCGGAGTATATTCGAGTGATGAAGGGGTCCAATTTGTCCAGCGTGGGGCTCTGCTTCCACTTTAAGAATTCCTCATGTACGTTTGGATCGACCTTAAAGATTAGGAATAATTGTAGCGGAAACAATATAAAAAAAAATTGTACATACATGATTTCGATTTGTACTTACTTCTAATCCATCCTTATTATGTATTTCATTCGATTCGATTGGAACTATGGGATTCGCTTCCTTCACGGGGGAATCGGGAGGCGAGTTCTCCCTTCCATATTTGAGATTAAAGTGAGAGGGGCAACGTCGGTGTTTTTTTGTAAAGAACGCCACACCTGTAAATTTAGTAGGTTTTTAAGCCAAAATGTCTTAAGACAATTAAAAAATGTGGTGATGTGGCTATTATGTTACTTTCTCCGATTTCGATGGTATAATAGTTATTTATGTTCATACTTTCAGTTTAAACGATATTTTAAATGTAAACAATTTTTTTTCTAGAAATCGTTGAAATCATCATCAAAATATCGTAAGACAATTAAAAAATATGGTGATGTGGCCATCACGTTACTTTCTCCGATTTCGATGGTATAATAGTTATTTATGTTCACACTTTCAGTTTAAACGATATTTTAAATGTACACAATTTTTTTTCTAGAAATCGTTGAAATCATCATTAAAACGGATATTTACGTTAGAATTTTTTTTCCCCGGGGAGAGAAGTAATCATTTCTCTCTCTTGGGCGAGAAATGTTATTTCTCTCAAGGTTTCAATAACAGTATTAAATCCTGAATTTATTTTTCAGATCGTCCTTCCTCGGCGTGCATTGCTAGCGTTGGTGGGATTTCCATTCATCCATCCCGAAGAAAGGAACGAGGCTTGAGGTCTTCGCTGGAGCTTCAGATCACACCTTTAGCAAGTTGTAAGAAGCGGTAAGGAAGGTCCTAGAGTAAGCTGTGGACGCCATGATTTTGGTGAGTGACTTTTCTTAAGCGTTATTTGCGCGTCGGGTTCTTGGGTTTCTATTCCAGGTCGTCCCCCTCGGTGTTACCGTTTTTCGTTGAACAGGTGCCACCCGCTCCTCCTACAGGGCCATTACCGGACGGTAGAGCAAAATGGGTCGGACCTTATAGGGCAGTGACGGTTCGCGGTTTTTTTCTGGTACGGCCGAGATATCAGAGGTGGTGATACAGATAGCCAGCAACCGACCCTACCTATCTGTATTGCCACCTCTACTACCTCGGCCGTACCAGAAAAAATCCGCGAACCGTCACTGTTATAGGGCTATAGGTAGGGAGTAGAGGGGGACTGATAAGAACGAGATAGAATGTACTGCAGAATATTTATGCGATTTTAATTGAAGAAATGCGTTGTGGGTGTCGTACAATTCCTATTTTATACAAGGAATAAAGGTAACATGAGTATGATAGGGCTAATGGCGAAGCTCTCATGTAAAACAAAACTTGAAAAATGAATGTTTGTTTTTGCATTTAAATTAAAATTGTAAGAAGAGGTAAGGAAGGTCCGAGAGTAAGCTGTGGACGCCGTGACGTTTTGGTAAGTGACTTTTCTTAAGCGTTATTTCGCGCGTCGGGTTTTCGGGTTTCTTTTCCAGGTCGTCCCCCTCGGTGTTACCGTCTTTCGTTGAAAAGGTGCCACCCGCTCCTCCTTCAGACGGGCCGTTACCGGACGGTAGAGCAAAATGGGTCGGACCTTATAGGGCTATAGGTAGGGAGCAGAGGGGGACTGATAAGAACGAGATAGAATACACTGCAGAATATTTATGCGATTTTAATTGAAGAAATGTGTTGTGGGTGTCTTACAATTCTTACTTTATACAAGGAATCAAAGTAACAGGAGTATGATAGGGCTGATGAGGAAACTCTCATGTAAAACAAAAGTTAAACTGTAGAATTATGAAATGAATGTTTGTTTTTGCGTTTAAATTAAAATTAACACTTATCGATGTTAATTGGAATAGTATCGTGTGAGCCACAAAATTTTGTTTCAGAGTTGGCTGTGAGATAAATGAGGTATGTCCAGGGGGTGTTCACTCCATACGATTTTTTGGTCCCATATCTGAGTACTTCGATCAAACATATGGTGGCGCTGTGTTATAAAAATATTTTAAAATCAGCGCCATTTCATCCCAACCAATCCACAATCAGATAGTAGGTGGCGCTAAATTTGGTACTAACACTTTTCCCCAATTCTATTGCTTGAGTTGGCAATCTTAATTAAGAAAGGGTCCGCCAAATAACTTTTTTTTTTTTGAAAATGCTATAAAAAAAAACTACTGAATATTTTCTCAAATTTCTTTTTTTATTTGAAAGTACAATCCTTCCGGTTAATAATGGAAAATAATTTCATTTAAATGGCTGCCTCGGCTGGCCATGCAGTAGCCTACACGATCGGTCCAATTTTTAAGCACATTACCGATTGTGTGCAGCTGTATTTCACCAATGGCTTCACGAATATTGTCCTTTAAAGCGTCAATTGTCTCTGGCTTATCTTTGAGGGCACCCCACAAATAATAATCCATCGGTGTCAAATCGCAGCTCCGAGGTGGCCAAACGACATCAGCTCTGCGGCTGATAATGCGATCTTCAAAAACAGGGCGCAAAACATCGAGTGTAGCTTCGGCTGTGTGGCACGTAGCGCCGTCCTGTTGAAACCAAATGTTGCTAATATCCTCCTCTTCAATTTTTGTGAACAAAAATTCGTTCAACATGGCCCGATAACGATCGCCATTGACTGTAACGGCCACTCCTTGCTCATTTTCGAAGAAAAAAGATTTTATGCCTCTGGACCAAAATCCGCACCAAACAGTGACTCGTTTTGGGTGTATCGGCTTTTCAATGTATGCGTGCGGGTTTTCTGTGCCCCAAATGCGACAATTTTGCTTGGCGGGTATGTACGCCAAGATCAAAATGAGCTTCATCTGAAAAGATGATTTTTTTGGCAAAATCGGCATCTTCTGTAAGTCGATCGCAGGTCCACTCAGCGAAGCGAAAACGCATTGGATGGTCAGTTGGCTTCAACTCCTGAACCAATTGGACTTTGTATGGCGTCATACCAAGGTCTTTATGCAAAATTCGTCTCAATGATGTCTCCGAAATGTTCAATTGTTGAGAACGACGGTGAATTGATGTTGATGGCGCTTCACGCACACTTTCTGCCACACCAGCAATATTCTCGGGTGTACGCACTGTTTTTGGCTTTTCACGCTTTGGTTTATCGATGAGGATGCCAGTTTCTTTCACTTTTTTCACAAAATAACGAACATACGGAGCTGACGGTGCTTCTCTTCTTCCAAAATCCGTACGCAATTTTCGCACACAGTCTGCAACATTACCATGATTTTCAAAGTAATGTCGTAATATTTCCCAGCATTGTTCTAGCGTATACACAACCATATTCATTCAGCGGAAGGATAAAACTAATTATCTGTCAAATCAGACATGAGCTCAGTGCTACCATTCACGAAATAAGCACTAGTTGAAAAAAAAAAGTTAGATGGCGGACCCTTTAGTTTATCTATGGGTATGTCGCATATTATTACGTCATGAGACTAAATTAGATTACAAAAAAAATGAATTAATCTCAGACATGACTGCTATGTTTCTCTCTCTCTCAGGCATGGCCTACTCTGTGGCTCACACCTTATAAACATTAATTACACTAAAATTCTGAATTGAAATCTGAAAAGTGCTTTTGAAATTCTCGAGTAATGTAAATAACAGTTAACGCATTTGTGAATGCATGACCAGGGAAACCGAAGAGTCGAATCTGGTGTTTAAATTTGCGAACGCAAAATCTTTACCTTCTTCCCTGCCCCTGAGGTCGATCTGCGGATGCAGATGGGGATTGGGCCTGCTCGGCGTCGAGGTCAAGACCAGAGTCTTCAGCGCGGAAACCTCCGCCGTGAGAACGTCCACTTTCATCTGGCTCTCCTTCAGCGATTTCTCGGCCGCCGCCTGTTTCACGTTCGCCTCTCGCACCATGTTGTGCGCCTCCTGAAAACAACAATAGAAACAAATAAATACTTCTGCATTCTCCTGCAGCCAAAACTATCGGCTTCGATAGTAACAAGAACGGGAACGAAGCTTCTCGTTCCCGTTACAGGAAATAATTTTTAGTTGTGTATCATCACGTGAATCATATCATTTAATTTTCGTTACCGTTCCCGGGTTGTTGTAAAGCTGCCTTTGGTTGACCCTGGAAGTCTCAAGAAGCGAGATCGCGCTGTTTGACGTTTTTTTTGCCATGTGCTTCCAACGACCCCTGGGACCCAAAGGGTTAAGATTCATTGTCTGGTTGTTTCATTTGAAGTTCAGGTTTCTCCAACTCTAAATTCCTGAACTTCTGTTGGTTACCCTATTCTTTTAAGAGCTGCCAACTGTTTCACACTTTCTGATCTCATTAATGTCACGTACGGGTATGAAGCCCAGATACGAATATCGGCAACACGAAAAAGGTATGTGTTTTGTGATGTCACGTAGGTTTTAGTTTTAAAGTTTTAAACGCGTTTCTTGTTTTCTTTCTCGCAAAATTTTCCACGATTAAATCTGACGAGTTTATCAGGATTTGTAATGAATTCAAGTAAGTAAATCCACGTTATATTTCATCGCATCAGACGCGGCTTTGCACGTTTGTTGATTTTTTGTTTCCGTATTTGACGGCTTTGCACGTTTGTTGATTTTTTTGTGTTTCGTGTGGATTTTCCCCTTGTTGTGGTAATGTATAGATAAAGCAGGTAAGCTCGGGCACGTTCCCATTTTTGTAGATTTGCACGTTTCCGCGCACGCATCGTTGAGAGGAAAACAAACGTTTTCGGTCACGCGATTTACCGCGTGTAATTGGCGAGGATTGGGCAAGAGGAAAAGAGGCGCATGGAAAGCTCCCGGCACGTTTTCGCCGAAGAAGGGAATGGGGCCACGGTATATGCCAAGGATGCCGTTGGAATTTCGTAGGAGGTTTTTAAAACATGATTTCCACGAGTATCCGTTTGGAAGTTTCACGTGCGCACTCTAGATTTTATTGCGCTCGTAAAATCTCGATGGGAAATTGGATGTTTTACTTTATATTCATATTGTAAGTTTATCTACTTCTATCTAAACAAAATTCTCCTTGAACGCGCCACAGCACAGTGGGGCGTTTCGACTATTTTTTAGCAAAAATATCAAAGATTCGTTTTTATCAAAAGAACGTTTGTATATTGGGATTTTTGGGAGCACTGATTCTGAATATGACATTGAAAATTAGAAATACAAAATGGCGGATCCAATATGGCGCATAAAAATTAAACGTCGGGGGGTTTCCATGGGGTTTAGCCGATTTTGAATACGATATTAAAAATGAGAAATGCAGAATGGTGGATCCAATTTCGCCAGATTTAAAATTGCACTAAATTAGCCAAATTTTAATTTTATAATCATTAACATTCGCTAACGCGTTTGGCAGTTGTGCAATTTCAAAAAATCAAAATCGCGATTTATAGTCTTGGCGTTTTGTATTAATTTAAAAGTGCGATTTTTGCATTTTGCATTTATTTTAAAATTATATCTAGAATATCGTCAGCGCCATCTATCATTTTTTTTATTCCAAAAAGTACTTTCAGTGAGTATTCATTGACATTTGACAGAAAGACGAATTTTGGCGCTGCTGGCAATATGCACTTGGGAGTTTGGTTATCGTCCGTTAGATGGCGCCAACGCGGCAGGAACTGCGAACTTGGTTTCATTAAATTTTTAAACGCTCACAACTCATAGGGAGCTATGATTTTCATAATTGAAACGTTGAAATTTACGATCAGTTTTAAAATTACACGAATGTCGCCATATTTTGACGTTTGATTAATCAAAATCTAACAACGCGTTTGACAGTTGTAAAAAGTAAAAATCGCAATTTTCGTTGATTTGAGGAAAACATTTCTGAATCCGGTTTTAAATTGCACAAAATTCGCCACATTTCTACGCCAGAAGTATTCAAAATTGACAACGCGTTTGGAAATTGTGCCATTTCATAAATATTTTGACTTTCAAAACGAGCAATTTTGACCTTTTACGTCGATTTCACGAAAACATTTCTGAACCCGTTTTTCAATTGATTTTTTTTTCTCCATAGTTTTTGTTGGAATCAGCAAAAACATTTGGCAGTTTCATAAATCAATATCGCTGTATAATTGTTCGAAATTTGAAAACGTTTTTCGTTGGTTTCATTAAAATTTATTAAACAGTTTTTAAATTACATAAAATTCTCCACATTTCGACGTTAAAATCATCAAAATCGAACAACGCGTTTGGAAGTTGTGCAATTTCAAAAATCAAAATCGCGATTTAAGATCTCCTAACTTGCCATTTTGTATTCTTTTCTAATATAAATTGTATTATTTTTATATTCCCATACATATTATACAGGGTGTTTCAGAGCTCTGGGAACGGCCAATCACGTGCTTATTTTTCAAAATTTCGAAAAATGTTTTATACAAAAGTTGTGCAGAATAGTGAGTTGGATGCCCTAAAAATATTTAAATTTATACAGGTTGTCACATAACAAAGTTACAGGCCAATCACGTGCTTATTTTTCAAAATTTCGAAAAATGTTTTATACAAAAGTTGTGCAGAATAGTGAGCTGCATGCCCTAAAAATATTTAAATTTATACAGGATGTCTCATAACAAAGTTACAGACCAAACTTGTTTTTTTTAATGGAACACCCTGTATATTTTAGTTTTCTTGGATTCTCCGTTACCTGCGGCTCAAACACACTGTATATTAAATAAATAAAAGTACATAACATTTCTAAAGAGAAGTTGGCACTCGGAACAAATACATAGTTGAATGAAAACACAAAATAAATATTTATTTTTAAATACCACCACCACTTTGCTATAGCATGCCCACATTAAATATTTATGTTGTTTTATTGACGTTTTGTCTGTTTTCAAAACAAGATTGACTATTTAAAAAAATGACATTTGCGATGAAATTTCGCTGCGGTGAAATTTTTTTGCATTGAAGTTTGTTTGCGTTGACCTTTCTTGCCATTAACTTTATACGATAAATTTTCCGAATTGCATTTTTCGCGATGAATTTGCTGGACCCGGTCGATAATCTATAAGTCATTTTTTTGTTTTTCGCGATGAATATTCATGCCTTGAAATTTCCTTGCGGTGAAAAATCTTGCGATGAATTTTGCTCGCAATGAATTTTCTTATGATCAACTTTCTGCGATGAATTTTCTACGATGAAATTTCCGCGACCAATTTTCTTACGATTAACTTTCTGCGATGAAATTTCTTACGATTAAGTTTATGCAATTAATTTTTTGAGATGAATTTCACGATGAATTTGTTGGACCTGGTGGTAATCTATAAGTCGTATTTTTGTTTTGTGCGATGAATATTCATGCGTTGAATTTTCCTTGCGTTGAAATTTCTTGCGGTGAAATTTCTTGTCCGCGATGAATTTTCTTACGATCAACTTTCTGCGATGAATTTTCTACAATGAATTTTCCGCGATGAATTTTCTTAGGATTAACTTTATGCAATTAATTTTTTGAGATAAATTTTTCGCGATGAATTTGTTGGACCTGGTCGGTAATCTATAAGTCGAATTTTTATTTTTTCCGATGAATATTCATGCGTTGAATTTTCCTTGCATTGAAATTTCTTGCGGTGAAATTTCTTGCGATGAATTTTCCTACGATTAACTTTATTCAATTAATTTTTTGAGTTAAATTTTTCGCGATGAATTTGTTGGACCTGGTCGGTAATCTATAAGTCGAATTTTTATTTTTTTGCGATGAATATTCATGCGTTGAATTTTCCTTGCGGTGAAGTTTCTTGCGGTGAAATTTTTCAATTTTCTTACGATTAACTTCCTGTGGTGAATTTTCTATTATCAATTTTCTTACGATTAACTTTATGCAATTAATTTTTTGAGATGAATTTTTCGCGATGAATTTGTTGGACCTGGTCGGTAATCTATAAATCGAATTTTTCCATCTCAATTCATTCACGAAATTTGTGTCGATTCAATGGCTCGTGCAAACAAATAAAATTTATCCAGCCAAATTCTAACCTCTTGTGGTATAACCCCCAATGAATTTTCCACGATCAATTTTCTTACATGATGAATTTTCTGCGATGAATTTTTCGCGATAAACTTGCTGGACCTGTTCGGTAATCTACAAGTCGAATTTTTATTTTTTCCGATGAATATTCATGCGTTCAATTTTCCTTGCAATGAAATTTTTTGCAGTGAAATTTCTTGAGAAGAATTTTCCCCGCGATGAATTTTCTTACGATTAACTGTCTGCCATGAATTTTCGCGATGAATTTTCGTACGATTAACATCATGCGATGAATTTTCTTACGATTAACTTCATGCGATGAATTTTTAAAAATGATTTTTTTCGCAATAAATTTGCTGGACCCGGTCGGTAATCTATAAGTCGAATTTTTGTTTTTTTGCGAAGAATAATCATGCGTTGGATTTTCCGTGCGATGACCTTTCTTGCGATGAAATTTCCCCGCGATGACTTTTCTTGCGATGAATTTTCTACTCTGAATTTCCTCGATGAATTTTCTTACGATTAACTTTATACGATTAATTTTCCGAGATGAATTTTTAGGAATGGATTTGGTGGACTCCGTCGGTAATCCACAAGACGAATTTTTGTTTTTTGCGAAGAATATTCATGCGTTGAATTTTCCTTGCGATGAAATTTCTGGCGGAGAATTTTCCCCGCGATGAATTTTCTTACGATCAACTTTTTGCGATGAATTTTCTACTCCGAATTTTCGCGATGAATTTTCTTACGATTAACTTTCTGCGATGAATTTTCTACTCTGAATTTTCGCGATAAATTTTCTTACAAATAACTATCTGCGATGAATTTTCTTACGATCAACTTTCTGCGATGAATTTTCCACTCTGAATTTTCGCGATGAATTTTCTTACGATTAAGTTTCTGCGATGAATTTTCTACTCTGAATTTTCGCGATGAATTTTCTTACGATTAACTTTATGCGATGAATTTTTAGCAATGGATTTGCTGGACAAGGTTGGTAATCTACAAGTCGAATTTTTGTTTTTTTGCGAAGAATATTCATGCGCTGAATTTTCCTTCCGTTGACCTTTCTTGCGATGAAATTTCTTTGCGAAGTAATTCCTTGCGATGAATATTCACGCGTTGAATTTTCCTTGCGAATAATTTTCCTACGATCAACTTTCTGCAACCCTAGCCGTGTGAGGCTCAGGTAAAAAAAAAATACTTTCTGCGATGAATTTACCGGATCCGTTCTACATCTATCCTTTTACACTAAAAAATGGTAGATAAATAAAATATATCTATATCTGTTTGATTAGTGCAACACAATGCTCCAGAGATTTTACAAATCTGGCGTTTTGTTTAAGACGCATCTTTAAGAAATTGAATGTCAAATTTAATTATTCTACCTTATCTATATCCATTCGATAAGAACGGAATTTTTTCTTTAATAGTTTTTTTTTGGCCTGGGATACATGTCCATATGGTCAGCTCTAGGCTTTCAAAGTTTTTAACCCTTACTTTCCCGCAGACGCCATATGACGTCAAATCTTTTATCAGGTCCTCGTAATCTGTGTTTTGTTTTATTTTTTGGTACCACATTCCCAAGGACTCCATATGGAATCATGATTTTGTTTTTTTGGAAAAATAGGGAGACATTTTTCATTGAATTTTCTTGAATTTCATCTTTTTTTTTTTAATTTCCAAAAATCAATTTGGGACATAGAGGGTTAAATAAAATCAGCCTTTTCATTAAAGAGCTATTCTAAAGAAAATCAAAAATATTTTTTTCTCTTTAACCATAACTATTTAAGGAGTACAACACTTTCCATGAAGAATTTTTAACATGGGGCGGTTCAAGAGTTATTCTTATAAATCTAAAAACAACTGAACGACAAATTTTTGTCTACATCAATTTGATGAGTACTACAGTCTATTTTTTACACTTTCCAGTTTTCTTCGTGAACGCTTTTCCTTCCTAAAATTGATTATGTGTGTGTTTACATTGGCATTTAAATATTCGAAAAAGCCGAGCGTGGCATTGGTACGGCTCGGTACCACGGGCGCACCTGTAATTATTCACACGAACGCGATTAGCATTAGCCTCGAGCGCCGTCTCGCGGTATTACCGGCTCGGAATCTCCTCGTCGTATCTCTCCTGAAATGCCGTTCATCCACGGGGAACCACGCATTCCCATTGCATTCCCAGAACGAGATTATAAAACGGTGAGCAGAGGTAGGCCATTGCACACTTAATCATAGAGAGGTTGCACCTCGAGGAGGTCGTCGCTCTCCAACCTGCGCCACAAGGTTGGGTAATAATGTAACAATGCAGTAACAACGCACCCAAGGCACAGGTCGCGCAGGTAGAAAAGAAGAGGATGAAATGCAACTTTCACTGGTTTTGTTGAAATGAATTAATTACAACAGACGGAAACAATGCGGTAAGAACGTTATTATTTTCAAACGAAAACTTAAGCTGAGATTATTTATTTATCTCTCAACAGATACAATTATGGTGGATGAGTACTTGTTGCTGTAATCAAAACATTAAAAAGTATTCTGAAACTAATCAAATCAAGACACGTATTAACCAATTTCAAAACCATGAGTTTTTTAAAATGTTTAAATAAAGATGGAAGCTGATGGGGAAATAGATACTTTCGTTGGCCTTTAAAGGAGAATCTTAAAATTTTAAAGCTGATGAGGAAATAAATACTTTCGCTGGCCTTTAAAAATCCAAAGAACAGGCGGATAGAGAAAATTGCAATTTAATTGGTTAAATTGAAAATTTAGGCTGAAAGACCTTTGGTCAATTGCCTGTTGAGGTCATTTGTAAAAGTATCTCAATAAATGTATTGTCTTTCTCTCTCTCTCTCTCTCGAAAATTTAAACTATTTAAAAGTTTATAATCACTGAATAAAACACTATATTTTTTACCACAATTTATTTAATGTATGTACAAATTTTACATATACATACATAATTTCACGACGGTCGTTATCAAGTACTTAACGGTCGCAACCATCATCATATTTAAAAGTTACTTTTTATTCCCAAAATTGAAATACAATCATTTTGTAGAATTTCGAACAATAATTTTATAGAAAAACTTGATCTAAAAGTTGCATGCATTTCGTTCGGCTAAAGACATGATCTTTGCTAAAATTTAGATGGAATGTGCGCGTTTGATTTGAGCAGGATTTAAAAGCGGGTTTGCCATATGTAAATATTTACATTCCGTAAGGTCGGCTTTGTTGTTGCGTCGTCGCTAAAATTGATTGCTAAACGTGTGACGACATCTATCAAGGACGGGAACATTTGCATGATACCGTATTCAAATAACTCTTTTCTAAAATACTTTAGAGAATTATAGAAAGGGCAGAAGTTAAAAAAAAAACACGGATTTCATTAAGTATATACACGCAGTGGTGGCTGGTGGTGTCTTGATTTGATTAGTTTCAGAATACTTTTTAATGTTTTGATTACAGCAACAAGTACTCATCTACCATAATCTTAGCTTATGTACGTTCTTACAGCATTGTTTTTAATAAAGACTGCTCAGGACTTGAGATGGATCTGCTTCACTACATTTGACCTAGTGAACTGCTCTTTTGAGTTACAGTATTACCGAGCACTCGAGACGTGTGGGGGTAAAGTTTGCGCAGAGTGAGAAAGCGAGAGAACGCGATAACGAACCTCCGGAGCCAACTTAATTTAAGATGGCCACGGGTCGACACGCCTCGAGTGCTTGGTGCAACTCTACATGACTCTTATTTGAAAATGTGAAAGTTTTAAGTGTTTTATTTCGAGATAAATTTTATAAATTTTAGAATACAATTATATTTGATATTTCCCGTATTTTTAAATTAAAGATAATTCTGAATTGCTTTACGAGAATTCTAATTTTCCGATCAATGACATTCTTCATTATTTTATATATATATATATGTAATTCCAGTCGATTCGCATTATCCAATTAATTGTGAAATGTTTTTCCCGGGGCTAGAGGCGATGCAATTTCCTCTTCGCATTCAGGATGTGTCGCTCCATCTCTCTCTCTCTCTCCACCTTTTTTCGCAATTTAGATTTCCACCTTTCGAATGGCGCGCTGACGATAATCAATTGGACGTGTAATTAACAGCCGATCGCGCGGGATCGAAACGGTTATTCCGTTTTTAAATTGGAAAATTACGCCGGCAAAAAAAACTTACACGAGAAATGCAAAACAAACATCTTGAAAGATTATGCGAAGCGAAAAACAAATCAGATAAAAGCTAAAATGATGGGATGTTTGTTACGAAAATATACAAGGTGTCCACATTTCGGTGCTCGCCATCGCTATCTCGGTTATTAGAAGAAATTCCCCGTGTTTTAATTGTTGAATGCAATTTTCGTTACCTTTTCTCCAAGTTTCAAGTTTCAAGTTGCGAAAATTCGAATTTTCAAAGTTTTGAATTTTCGAAGTTTCAAATTTTCGAAGTTTTGAATTTTCGAAGTTTCGAAGATACGAACTTTCGAATATATGAAGTTTCGAAGATGCAAACTTTTGAATAATTAAAGTTTCGAAGATTCGAAGTTTGGAAGTTTCGATGTCACAAAAATTCGCAGTTGCGAAGATTCGAATTTTTTAAGTTTCGAATTTTCGAAGTCTCATTTTGCGCATATTGACAGATGAATTTTTTTTTATATTAAGTTATTTAAAAACTAATAAAAACGATTAATTTTGCAAGATATGTTATTATTCTTTACCTTGTCTATACATTGGTTTAGTTAGTTTAGGTATCATTGCTTTAAATTAACCATCGGAACGAGGGAGATTGAATTTTTAAAGTTTCGAAGTTTCGAAGATTCGAAATTGCGAAAATTCCAAGTTTCGAGGAATCGAAATTTCGTTTTTTTTAAATTTCGAGAAATTCCCCGTGTTTTAATCGTTGAATGTAATTTTCGTTCCCTTTTCTCCAAGTTTCAAGTTACGAAAATTCGAAGTGTCGAATTTTTTATGTTTCGAATTTTCAAAGTTTTGAATTTTCGAAGTTTCGAAGTTTTGAATTTTCGAAGTTTCGAAGTCTCATTTCGCGAATACTTACAAATTTCAGGTGTCGTGTATATCAACTGTTTTTCATAGTTTTGGAGATTAGTTATTTCTGGTTGAATGTTGAAATTTTGAAGCTAATTCCCGTGTAATTCACTTTTCATAACGTTTTTAATTGTTGATTGCAATTTTAGTTTTCTTTTCTTCAATTTTCACACGTTGGAATTTTTTTTTCAGGTGTCATATATCAACTGTTTTTCATAATTTTGGAGATTAGTTATTTCTGCATGAATTCTGAAATTTCGTAGCTAATTCCCCGTGTAATTCACTTTTCTTAAAGTTTTTAATCGTTGAATGCAATTTTACTTCCTTTTTCTTTTCTCTAAATTTCAAATGTTACTGTTCCTTTTTTCGGGTTTCGTGTATCAACTGTTTTACGTAGTTTCGGAGATTAGTTATTTCTGGATAAATTTTGAAATTAATTTCCTTTTTAATAAAAAACAACTTCACAGCTTCGATTCTTCAAAAAATTAAAAAAAACATCGCAATTTCGATATTTTGAATATCAAAGTTTTCCAATTTTTTTGAAATTGCAAAACTTTGATATTCTAGTTCAAAACTTTACAGCTTCGATTCTTCAGAAAATTGGAAAATTTCGATATTTTAAGTTCGAAACTTCACAGCTTTGATTTTTAAAAAATTCAAAAACTTCGCAATTTCGATATTTCGAACCTTTGCAATAAAAAAAAAAATCGAAAACTTTGATATTCAGTTGGAAACTTTACAGCTTCAATTCTTCAGAAAATTCAAAAACTTCGATATTCTAAGTTCGAAACTTCACAGCTTCGATTCTTAAAAAATTCAAAAACTTCGCAATTTCGATATTTCGAATCTTTGCAATTTCAAAAAAAAAATCGAAAACTTTGATATTCAGTTGGAAACTTTACAGCTTCAATTCTTCAGAAAATTCGAAAACTTCGATATTTTAAGTTTAACTTCACAGCTTTGATTCTTCAAAAAATTCAAAAACTTCGCAATTTCGATATTTCGAATCTTTGCAATTTCAAAAAAAATCGAAAACTTTGATATTCAGTTGGAAACTTTACAGCTTCGATTCTTCAGAAAATTCGAAAACTTCGATATTCTAAGGTCTAAAAATCACAGCTCCGATTCTTCAAAAAATTCAAAAACTTCGCAATTTCGATACTTCGAATCTTGGCAACTTCAAAAAATTTGAAAATTTCGGTATTCCAAGTTCGAAACTTGACAGCGTCGATTCTTCAAAAAATCACTGTTTTTTAGGAAATTATTTAAAATTTTCTTAAATTGCGAACGGAAATAATTTTTTAATTCAACTAAAAATAATTGGTTATTTTGAGCACGCATTGGCTAATAATCAAATAATCAAAATGCCGTTTCCTCCCCAAATAAACAAGTTAACATTACTGAAATATGAATGATAATCGTAACTAAATGTTTTGGTTTGGACGGAATAGTAAGAGCAACAATAGAACTGAACACTGTTTGGTTATAAAAATTATTTGTGAGACTTACAGAAACTGAGACAGGCAAAATTTCTTTTGATGTAAATCGTTCGTACAACTTCTGGAAACGCCGAAAAACAATTAAATTTAATTTTTCTTCAAAAATTTATTTTTGTTTTTTTTCAAGTCTAGAATCCCTTTCTGAACACAATTTGGTTATAAAAATTATTTGTGAGACTTACAGAAACTGAGACAAGCAAAATTTCTTTTGATGTAAATCGTTCGTACAACTGCTGGAAACGCCGAAAAACGATTAAATTTAATTTTTCTTCAAAAATTTATTTTTATATTTTTTCAAGTCTAGAATCCCATTCATATTAGCTTCGAAAAAAAAAACCGAAAGCGACAACGAATATAGTGGAAAAGATTTTCACGTTTCAAGAAGTATTATTGATCTATATATCTTGCTTTTTAGTTATAATAGTTCTGTTTTTTTTTAATTTATACCTCTTGGAGGTTTGTTCTGGAGTAACTACTAGAGCTGCAATTTTTCTACGAAGATTTCCAATTTTCAAGCTTCGAAGATTTGAGAATTCATAGAAAATCTTCGAAGATTTCCAATTTCGAGGCTTCGAAGATTCGAGAATTCATAGAAAATCTTCAAAGATTGAAGTTTCGAAGGATTTTTCTACGAAGTTTTCCAATTTCTAAGCTTCGAAGATTCGAGGATTCATAGAAAATATTCGAAGAATTCCAATTTCTAACCTTCGAAGATTCGAGAATTCATAGAAAATCTTCAAAGTTGCGAAGTTTCGAAGATTCTAAGTTTCGAGTATTCGAGAACTCATAGAAAATCGTCGAAGATTGAAGTTTCGAAGGTTCGAAGATTCTAAGTTTCGAGTATTCGAGAATTCATAGAAAATCTTTGAAGATTGAAGTTTCGAAGGTTCAAAGTTTTGAAGATTCGAAGTTCCGAAGATTCGGAATTCCGAAGATTTGAAGTTTTGAAGATACCCCTCGGCTAGATAAACGAATAAAAAGTTGTTTAATCGACGCACTAAACATTTTTAAAGATACTGACGCGACACCAGACTTCGATTCTTCGAAAAAAATTTCTTCGCAACTCGATTCTTCGATGAAAAATTCGAAAACTGCGATAAAATCTTCGAAGATTTTCAATTTCGAGGCTTCAAAGATTTATTTTTATTTATTTTATTTATTAATGTTAATGACAAAAGTCTTACATAAGTCAAAGAGAAAAATAAACACACAATAAAAACCAACGTAACTTTAAAATAAAACTAAAATCTATGTACCTACTAAGAAATACAATTATAAATTAACAATACATCTATCGGTACAAATTTTATATTTGGAGGACTAAAATACTACGTGCTGATAAGGTCTCGAGCAATGCTATTTAGATATTCGTCCACTGAGTAATAGGTCTGTCTCAAAAGAACAGCTTTACTGGTGCTTTTAAACATGTCGATATTAAGATGTCGAACATGTATTGGAAGAGCGCTAAAACATTTTATTGCAAGATATCTCGTTGCAGTCTTTAATTTGAGAATTCATAGAAAATCTTCGGAGATTGAAGTTCCGAAGATTCGAACTTTCGAAGTTCCGAAGATTTGAAGTCTCGAAGATACCCCTCGACTTGATAAACGAATAAAAAGTTGTTTAATTGACGCACTAAACATTTTTAAAGATACTGACGCGACGCCAGACTGATTAACCGTACCGTATAGGGTTTTGGGATTGAAAAATTTGAAAATTTCGACACAACTTCGATACTTCAAAAAAAAAATTTTCACAACTCGATTCTTAGATTCTTTGAAAAATTCGAAAACTGCGATATTCAAAGTTCTCTTTGTGGAGTTGCGAAGTTTCGAACGATTACGATCCCTAGTAACCATAGTTACTTGCTTCGGGGCAAGTGTTTTAATTTTAAATTTAATTTATTGTGGTTCTAAAATATTTCCTTGCACAAAAGCGAATATTATCTCCAGGGGGATTATGTTAAAAATTGTTTATTAATCCACAAAATTTCAATGATGGAAAGATAATTCAATATGACAATTTTAGTGACGGAAAAATTACAGCTGAACATGGTTTATTCGTACAATGTACACGTTATAAACTGAGTCGTCATTCTGGAGGAAACCTTGGGGGAAATCAAATTCCCAGTTTGACAAAAGCGCGGGGGAAGTCGAACTGGAATGACGGGCCAATTAATCTGGATTAAGGGACGCCATCTCCTTCCCTCTCTAAAAATAGTGCTGGGAATTGTGCGTGGCAATTGTTTACGGAGCCAGGACTGATGATGGAT
Source organism: Ocypus olens (assembly GCA_910593695.2). Lineage (NCBI taxonomy): Eukaryota > Metazoa > Arthropoda > Insecta > Coleoptera > Staphylinidae > Ocypus > Ocypus olens. Next base: position 46,326,766 of record OU343054.1, read on the forward strand.
TAAATTCTGAGTGGCCCTTAATGAGGATAAACTGGTTCGGGTTAATTACCAGTAATTAGGCCTAATGTTCTCCACTTGTTACCGTCAGAAATGATGGCGATTGAAAAATAATATTTGATAATGAAATACTAATCGAATGAGTAATTGGGGAGGCTTTCACTTCGTGATACATTTTGATTAATTCAAATAAAATGAGTAACTTTGTTGGTATCAGTTTATTAAAACGTTGTGATTAGAGTTTCGACAATTTTAGATTGTCATTATAAAACTGTGAATGAATAATGACAAGCTAAAATTGTTGAAACTATAGTCACAACGATTTAATAACGTGATACCAACAAAGTTACTAATTTTTCTTGAATCTTGGAGGCGTTCACTTCGTGGTGCATAGTGTGGCTGAGGCATAATGGAAACATCGATCTACACCGCGCTTCCCTTCGCGGCGCTTCCCTTCGCGGCGCTTCCCTTCGCGGCGCTTCCCTTCGCCTCGCTTCCCTTCGCCTCGCTTCCCTTCGCGGCGCTTCTCTTCTCTTTAGTGCGCGATAGCCTTTACTGTCCTAGAATGTTATCTTCTATTAAAATACAGAACAATGTTCTTTTCTTAACTTCTACTTCAGATTATTATGGTTCCAACATATAATGTTTTAATGGTAATCATTTTTACATTAAAAATAAATTATCATCAATCGGAAGAACACAAAGCCGCTTTAATCACATTCACCTTGATCGCGGTTCTACAAACCGAACAATTTCCGGTCGGGCAGGCGCCGCCGCCCGCCGCGATTATCGCGTAAAAGTGATTAGAAAGTGATCTTACCTGGAACAAACTGGCCGTCAGATCTTCCAATTCCATCTCCACTTCCTGCCGTATCCTGTTCAACCGGGCCACCTCCTCCCCCTTCAGCTTGAGCTCCTGGTGCGCGTCCTTCAGTTCGTTCTGCAGCCTCGCGAAAGCCTGCTCCTTGACCTCGACCACCGACCTACCCCAGTTGTCGTCGTCGCGCTTGACATCGCCCTCCTTGTTGTGCAGATAGCCGTCCAGATCGTCGCACTTGTCCAGACCCAGGTCGCTGTAGACCGAGCTGTCCGAGCTGTTCCGGTGCATCACCGCCACGTGCCCTACCTTATCGGCGATCGTGGCGATGTCCGAGAACGATCCGAAGGAGTTGAACAGTTTGCTGGTGACGTGGTCCTTGATGGAACAGTCCGGCTCGTCGACTTCGACGTTGTCCTCCTCGTCGGTGGTGTACGACTCGTCGCCGGTCGTTCCCGTCGAGCCGGCCCTTTTGTGCTGCTTGATCAGGTTCGAGTAGCGGGCGGTGATGGGCGCCATCAGGAGGCCCTTGGCTATCTTCGAGGAGGCGTTCGTTTCGACCGGATCCGGGTCGTCAGTCTTCATGTTTTGCTATTTTTTTTTTTTTGAGAGAGGCGTTTTCTTGTTTGAGAGGCGATGTCGGATTTTACATTATTGGTTTCTGCAAAAAAAAAAAAACATGAATAGAGCGTTTTAAAATTACCAATTACCAGTGACGGCTTACGGGGTGAGCCGAGGTATCAGATAGGTAGGGTCGGTTGCAGAGACTTATTACCACCTTTCTAACTCGGCCGTACCATGAGTCACCTAGCGAGCCGTCACTGCCAATTACAGACGCAAATTGTATGATGAAACAGTTAAAAATTTCTATGAAAAGTTTAGTTAAATTAGTGCAACGTTTTAGACAGTCGGTGTCGCCCAAATGAGTTTCTACTCTAACTGTTGATTCGTTCTGCCAATTACAGACGCAGATTTTTAACAATGAAACTGCAAAATTTTTATCACCGCTGTATGATGAAACAGTTAAAAATTTCTATGAAAAGTTTAGTCAAATTAGTGCAATGTTTTAAACAGTAGGTGTCGCCCTAATTGAGTTTCTACTCTAACTGTTGATTCGTCCTGCCAATTACAGACGCAGATTTTTAACAATGAAACTGCAAAATTTTTATCGCCGCTGTATGATGAAACAGTTAAAAATTTCTATGAAAAGTTTAGGCAAATTAGTGCAACGTTTTAGACAGTAGATGTCACCATAATTGAATTTCTACTCTAACGGTTGTTTCGTTGGTTTATAACTCCATAGTGAAATCACATTTCCCATGAAATGAAGATAGGTATAGGACATGGTACATGAAATATGTCTAGAATTTTCAAAAGAATCCAAAAATTGAATAATATACAGGGTGTTGCATTTAAAATAAGAAAGTTGGTATTGGTCTATTACATGACACACCCTGTATAAAAAGTTTTTGTTGAAAAAAATGCGCAACTAAAAATACCAATCGACATGTCCCAGCGTTTTTTCGAACCCGCTCCCATTTATTTATTATCGAATTTATTCCATTTGGCTGATACACACTGTATGTAAAATTTCTTGGTTTCCTTCATTTCAAAAGTAAGATCGCCGAGCGATGAAATTCGTAAGCAATTTTTGAGTCAACGTAGACGAATTTCTCCATCAACGATCGTACAGCGCTGATGAGACTGAAGTAGGTCGAAACTGGTTCGCAGTTGTTGTTAACGGGGAAACAATAATTCATTCATCGATTTTAATTTAAAGATTATTAATGTTTTTGGAGGTGTTGAGAAATGCACCAACGATCGTACTGTGCTCATGAGACTGAAGTAGGTCGAAATCGGTTCGTAGTTGTCGTTGCCGGGAAAACAGTAATTCATTCAACAATTTTAATTTAAAGATTGTTAATGTTTTTGGAGGTGGTGAGGAATGCATCAACGATCGTACTGTGCTGATGAGACTGACGCAGGTCGAAATCGGTTAGCAGTTGTTGTTGCCGGGAAACAATAATTTATTCATTGATTTTAATATAAAGATTGTTAATGTTTTTGGAGGTGCTGAGAAGTGCACCAACGATCGTATTGTGCTGATAAGACTGAAGTAGGTCGAAACCGGTTCGCAGTTCTCGTCGACGGGAAAACAATAATACATGAATTGATTTTAATTTAAAGATTGTTAATGTTTTTGGAGGTGGTGAGAAACGCACCAACGATCGTACTGCGCTGATGAGACTGAAGTAGGTCGAAACCGGTTGGTAGTTGCCGTTGTCGGGGAAACAGTAATGCATTCAACAATTTTAATCTAAAGATTGTTAATGTTTTTGGAGGTGGTGAAAAATGCATCAACGATCGTATTGCGCTGATGAGACTGAAGCAGGTCGAAATCGGTTAGCAGTTATTGTTGCCGGGGAAACAATAATTTATTCATTGATTTTAATATAAAGATTGTTAATGTTTTTGGAGGTGCTGAGAAGTGCACCAACGATCGTATTGTGCTGATAAGACTGAAGTAGGTCGAAACTGGTTAGCAGTTCTCGTAGACGGGGAAACAATAATACATTAATTGATTTTAATTTAAAGATTGTTAATGTTTTTGGAGGTGGTAAGAAATGCACCAATGATCGTATTGTGCTGATGCGATTGAAGTAGGGAGGGTGAGATAAGGCCCACCCGCCAGCCTCCGTTTCAATTACAACTTTTGTACAAACTCTGTTTTACGTGATTGTTAAACTAACTTTCAACATTACAGATGAATTTACAATGTAATTTCGTTAAATAATACAGAGTTTTACAGGCTAAGTTAAAGTGGATACGAAGTATGGTGGGTGGGCACTATCCTACAATCCAATCTATTAAAATGAGCCCAGAGTTTCAGCGTAGAAACCAATTTATCAAAGCGCAGAAAAAAAATGGCAAGGTTTCAATGTTTCATCCATAGTTTTCCACATGTAGAATAGAACCTTATTTATGTTTGACCGTTTGGAAGGTGGGATAAGGCCCACCCACCACCATCCGTTTCATTTACAACTTAAGTACAAACCCTGTTTCAAGTGATAGGTAAACATTACAGATGAATTTACAAAGTAATTTCGTTAAACAAAACAGAGCTTTACAGGTTAAGTTAAAGTGGATACGGAGGGTGGTGGGTGGGCCCTATCCTACAATCCAATGAATTGAATTGATCTCAGGGTTTTCGCTTAGAAACTAATTTATCAACGAGCAGAAACAAAAGTTTTCATCGATAGTTTTTCACATGTAGAACCCTCGTTTATGTTTTACCGTTTAGAAGAAGGGATAAGGCCCACCCACCACCTTCCGTTTCAATTACAACTCTAGTACAAATCCTGTTTTACGTGATTGTTAAACTTTCAACATTATAGATGAATTTACAAAGTAATTTCGTTAAATAATACAGAGTTTTACAGGCTAAGTTAAAGTGGATACGAAGTATGGTGGGTGGGCACTATCCTACAATCCAATCTATTAAAATGAGCCCAGGGTTTCCGCGTAGAAACCATTTATCAAAGAGCAAAAACAAAAGGCAAGGTTTCAATGTTTCATCCATAGTTTTCCACATGTAGAATAGAACCTTGTTTATGTTTGACCATTTGGAAGGTGGGATAAGACCCACCCACTACCATCCGTTTAATTTACAACTTAAGTACAAACCCTGTTTCAAGTGATAGGTAAACATTACAGATGAATTTACAAAGTAATTTCGTTAAACAAAACAGAGCTTTACAGGTTAAGTTAAAGTGGATACGGAGGGTGGTGGGTGGGCCCTATCCTACAATCCAATGAATTGAATTGATCTCAGGGTTTTCGCTTAGAAACTAATTTATCAACGAGCAGAAACAAAAGTTTTCATCGATAGTTTTTCACATGTAGAACCCTCGTTTATGTTTTACCGTTTAGAAGAAGGGATAAGGCCCACCCACCACCTTCCGTTTCAATTACAACTCTAGTACAAATCCTGTTTTACGTGATTGTTAAACTTTCAACATTATAGATGAATTTACAAAGTAATTTCGTTAAATAATACAGAGTTTTACAGGCTAAGTTAAAGTGGATACGAAGTATGGTGGGTGGGCACTATCCTACAATCCAATCTATTAAAATGAGCCCAGGGTTTCCGCGTAGAAACCATTTATCAAAGAGCAAAAACAAAAGGCAAGGTTTCAATGTTTCATCCATAGTTTTCCACATGTAGAATAGAACCTTGTTTATGTTTGACCATTTGGAAGGTGGGATAAGACCCACCCACTACCATCCGTTTCATTTACAACTTAAGTACAAACCCTATTTCAGGTGATAGGTAAACATTACAGATGAATTTACAAAGTAATTTCGTTAAACAAAACAGAGCTTTACAGGTTAAGTTAAAGTGGATACGGAGGGTGGTGGGTGGGCCCTATCCTACAATCCAATGAATTGAATTGATCTCAGGGTTTTCGCGTAGAAACTAATTTATCAACGAGCAGAAACAAAAGTTTTCATCGATAGTTTTTCACATGTAGAACCCTCGTTTATGTTTTACCGTTTGGAAGGTGGGATAAGGCCCACCCACCACCCTCGGTTTCAATTACAACTTCAGTATAAACTCTGTTCTACGTGATTGTTAAACTTTCCACATTACAGATGAATTTACAATGTAATTTCGTTAAATAATACAGAGTTTTACAGGTTAAGTTGAAGTGGATACGGTGGTGGGTGGGCCCTATCCTACAATCCAATCAATTGAATTGTGCCCAGGGTTTCCGCGTAGAAACCAATTTATCAAAGAGCAGAAACAAAAAGCAAGGCATGTTTCATCCATAGTTTTCCACATATAGAATCCACGTTTATGTTTTACCGGTTGGAAGGTGGGATAGGACCCACCACCCTCCGTTTCAATTACAACTCAAGTACAAACCCTGTTTTATGCGATTGTTAAACTTCTAACATTACAAGTAAATTTACAGAGTAATCTCGTTAAATAAAACAGAGTTTTACAGGTTAAGTTAAAGTGGATACGGAGGGTGGTGGGTGGGCCCTATCCTACAACCCAATCAACTGAATTAAGCCCAGAGTTTCCGCGTAGAGACCAATGTATCAAAGAGCAGAAACCAGGGGCGGCTCGTTATATAGAGCCATTGCACTACCTGCAATTTCAAATGTTTTGCAATTAAAAAAATTGGAAAATTATTTTGAGCAATAGTGATACAATTTTCTTACTAAAATATTTTGCATTTTGTATTATTAATTTTCGATTTTTTGGGTCTAAATTTTTGATCATTTTGCCTAAATATTCTTTATTTTGACCTAAATTTTCGATTTAATTGTTTTGGACCGCATTTTTAATTTTTCCCGCCGTATTTATATTTTGTTAATTTGTAGGTTTTTGACCCGTATTTTCAATTTTTTGATCTTTTGCGCTAACTATTTCTTATTTTGACTTAATTTTCGAATTAATTATTACAATTTTTTATGTTTTAATTCTAGTTCCATGATTTTTGAATTGAAGTTGGTTAAAATATCTATAACCTGAATTATTGATTTATATGCGAGATTATTTTTCCGGTATTTTCGAGTTTAATTTGTTGAAATTTTCGATTTTTTAGTCTGCATTTATTATCTTTAGGCTCGAGTTTTCGATGTACTATCTAAAGTTTCGACTTTCTGACTAACATTGAAGATTTTTATTATTTTTTTGAATCTTTTGATCTAAATGTTTCTTTATTTTGACCTAACTTTTCGATTTTATTGTTAAAATTTTCGATTTTTTTGGTCCGCATTTTTTATTTTTCGTTTAGTCTGCATTTGACACTGACACTGTAAAACTCTGTTTTATTTAACGAAATTACTTTGTAAATTCATCTTTACGCCCGAATTTTCGATGTTTTGTCCAAATTTTCAACTTATTGGCAAACATTGTAGATTTTAATTTTTTTATCTTCTGCCCTAAAATTATTGTTTTTTATATGTCAGAATTTTAGATTTTTGGTCTATTTGATATCCTAAATTTTAGATTTTTTAACTTGGATTATTGGTTTCATTTCGGGATTTTTTAAATTTTTTGGCTATTATTTTCGAACTCTTATTTTTGGCGGTTGAAAGTGGCCAATAATTTTGCTTCTACCTAAATTTTCCATTTTTTTGTCTGCGTTTTTATTTTTAGATCATGATTCTTGATTCTCTGTCTCATATATTAGATTTCTGTATTTTCGATTTTTTTGTTCCATTTTTTTGATTTTGCTTTATTTTGAAGTATCGGTTTGTGGGAATTTTCGATTTTTTTGTTAACGGGACCCACCCGCCTCCTCCGTTTACAACTTAAGTACAAACCCTGTTTTTTGTGATTGTTTAACTTCTAATATTACAATTGTATTTACAAAGTTATTTCGTTTAATAGCGAGAAATGCAGCTGTATTTTTTTTTTGTCGGTGTGGAATGCGCATCTCGTAATGTAACGTTAGAGAGATTAGCCGGCGACGAAGGCGAAGGCAATTTATCACAAATGACAGGAAACGTGCCTTAATCTCGTATCTGACGAATGCTCGCGTGGGTGGAACCAAGAATGTCAATTGGTAGGATTGTGGTGGTGAGCTAAATTGAAAGTGCTAGATGTAGGTGCAAAAATGCTAGCGAGCGCTGATAACTGCTGAACCCGCTAGAACAAAGGATTAGCCAGTCGAATGGAAATGGAAATAAGATTACGTTCTGAAAGTGGGCGGAGAGGAAACGCGTTTATTGATTTCAATTGAATAAATTTGAATCAATCCGAAATTACGGTGGGTCAGAGTGGGAGAAGTATGAAAAGAGAAACAATTAATTTTCGAACAATTGATTTTCGAACAACTGGCTTTTCGAACAATTCGTTTTTGAACAATTAATCTTCGAACAATTAATTTTCGAACAATTGGTTTTCGAACAACTGGCTTTTCGAACAATTAGTTTTTGAACAATTAATTTTCGAACAATTGGTTTTCGAACAATTGTCCGTTCGAACAACTGGTTTCGAACAATTGCTTTCGAACAATTATCCTCAACTCGGCATATAGCTGTAGAAAAAAATGAACCGTTTTGCCCATCTCTACTTTAAACATTTGCTACAGTCGTTTCTGCTATTAGAATGTACTTAACAAAAAACTAACCTAAAACAGTCACAAGTAAATCGTAGAATCTAAATGCCGATGCTAACGTAAAATTTAAAATATAAACATTTGATAGCCTTACTCCGGATGAAACTATTCGATCGTCGTAATATTTATCATAATCGCGAGTTTCTAATTTAAATATTAATAAACAACCGAATTGTTTCGCGTATGCAAATCAACCGCCGTTATTTGTTTGTTCTTACTTTTTGCGCATTGCTCACACTTTCCCGTTTTCATAATTTACTCAACGATTTATTTATAAACGTTGCGCGCTCTGATTGTTCTAGCTTGCAAAACTCGTTAAAACGTATTTGCATACAATTATGAATTTTCGAACGCCCAAAACACATAACATTATACAATAAATGTTGGATGTAAGCAGCTTTCGAAATTTAACGAACATAGTTTACCCTCACTTCGGTAATTTAGGTCAGTAAATTTGTAAAAAAATGTAATCATTTTTTTTTTGACGCGAAAAAAAAATATAAAAACAATTGCCATCCACTTGAAACTTTACAAAATCACTCAATATTAATTCAAGAGTGATTTGGTAGAAAATTCAAATACATTCCGTCGATTGCTTTGGCGATTTTTCATGTAAATTTATGAAAAATTTTAATCATTTTTTTTGACGCGAAAAAAAAAATAGAAACAATTGTCATCAACTTGAAACTATCCAAAACAACTGACAACACATGTGATTCCACATTTCCGTAAAAATTAGAAATGCATTGTTTCTAAATTTTAGAATATTTCAATGTGAACGGAGATGAAATTAAAAAAAAAATTGCAACAAATTCGCCGACGCGAAAAAAATATAAAAACAATTGCCATCGACTTGAAATTTTCCAAAACAACTGACAACACATGTAATTATACATTTCCGTAAAAATTAGAAATGCATTGTTTCTAAATTTTAGAATATTTCAATGTGAACGGAGATGAAATTTAGAAAAAAATTGCAACAAATTCGTCGACGCGAAAAAAATATAAAAACAATTGCCATCGACTTGAAACTTTCCAAAACAACTGACAACGCATGTGGTTCTACATTTCCGTAAAAATTATAAATGCATTGTTTCTAAATTTTAGAATATTTCAATGCGAACGGAGATGAAATTTAGAAAAAAATTGCAATAAATTCGTGGACGCGAAAAAAATATAAAAACAATTGCCATTGGGTTGAAACTTTCCAAAACAACTGACAACACATGTGATTCTACATTTCTGTAAAAAATAGAAATGCATTATTTCCAAATTTCGGAATATTTCAATGTGAACGGAGATGAAATTTAAAAAAAAATTGCAATAAATTCGTCGACGCGAAAAAAATATAAAAACAATTGCCATCAAGTTGAAACTTTCCAAAACAACTGACAACACATGTGATTCTACATTTCTGTAAAAATTAGAAATTCAGTGTTTCTAAATTTTAGAATATTTCAATGTGAACGGAGATGAAATTTAGAAAAAAATTGCAATAAATTCGTCGACGCGAAAAAAATATAAAAACAATTGCCATCGACTTGAAACTTTCCAAAACAATTGACAACACATGTGATTTTACATTTCCGTAAAAATTAGAAATGCACTGTTTCTAAATTTTAGAATATTTCAATGTAAACGGAGATGAAATTTAGAAAAAAATTGCAATAAATTCGTCGACGCGAAAAAAATATAAAAACAATTGCCATCGACTTGAAACTTCACAAAATCATTTAAAATTGATACAAGAGTGATTTGGTAGAAAATTCAAATACATTCCGTCGATTGCTTTTACGATTTTTCGTGTAAATTTATGAAAAATTATAATAATTTTTTGTTGACGCGAAAAAAATATAAAAATAGCTGTAAAATACTTGAAACTTTCTAAATTTACTTAAAATTAAATAATCTTAATATTCCTCAAAAAACTCAAAAAAACTCCCATCATAGGTTTTCCAGATAACCGACTGACAACAGCGCTTCAGATTTTTTTAATTCGCACTTCTTCCGAGTGAAAAAAAATTATAAAAACAACTGCAACGCGCACTTGAAATTTCCCAAATTTACTCAAATTACACTAATCCTAACAATCCACAAAAAACTCAAAAAAACGCATCACTGATTTTCAAGATTTTAAGTTTCGTTTTTTCCGAGTGAAAAAAAAAATATAAAAACAACTGCAACACACTTGAAACTTTCCAAATTTACTCAAAATACATTAATCTTAACAACCCTAAAAAAAAACTCAAAAAACCGCATGACTGGTTTTCAAGATTTTAAGTTTCATTTTTTCCCAGTGAAAAAAAAATATAAAAACAACTGCAACGCGCACTTGAAATTTTCCAAATTTATTCAAAATACACTAATCTTAACAATCCTCCAAAAAACTCAAAAAACTGCATTACTGGTTTTCAAGATGTTAAGTTTCATTTTTTCCCAGTGAAAAAAAAATATAAAAACAACTGCAACGCGCACTTGAAACTTTTCAAATTCACTCAAAATACACTAATCTTAACAATCCTCAAAAAAACTCAAAAAACCGCATCACTGGTTTTCAGAATTTTAAGTTTCATTTTTTCCGAGTGAAAAAAAAAATATAAAAACAACTGCAACACATTTGAAACTTTTCAAATTTACTCAAAATACATTAATCTTAATAATCCTCTAAAAAACCCATAATACCCCATCACAAGTTTTCAAGATAACCGACCGAGAACAGCCCTTAAGATTTTTAAGTTTCACTTCTTCGGAGTGAAAAAAAAAAAACTAATACATTCTGGAAGTGGAATTAGACGTCCATAATTGGAAATCCATTAGCTACTCCGTTTAATTGTAGTACATTCCAATTAGACTGCGAGCGCAACAGTTTTTGAGTCACGAACACCTCGTGCGCGCTGACTCACTGTTATCGAGAAATGACCACCTTTATCGCCCAAAACAAAATTATCCGCCAAACAAAATATTCGGGAATTACCAAATTTACTAAACGAATAACAGCGATTCGTAAAAATAGATATTATCTCTTGAAAGTAATACAGAATGAAAAGCATTCGTAAAAATAGATATTAACTTTATTAAAGGGGCCGCGGTGGCCTAGTGAGTAGAGCTCCTGCTCACGGGCCTCGTGGTCGTGGGTTCGAATCCCATCAGTGTGGTCACTTTTTCGGAATGAAGAAGTGGCCGTGCGGGTCCATAGATGTTTACTGTATGTCCCATTCATTATTAAAATGAAATCTCAACTTAATTATCGTTAGTGGCCGAATAGGTAGTTGCGTACGCCAATTCCCAAATCATCCGCACTTCCTCAACCCGAATTCCCGTCAACAATCAATTTATAAAAGTACAAAATTGGAATAATATGTAGAGCCATCCCAAAATCTGATGTCACATTGCGTAGTGAATTTTAATGCATTAGCGAATGAGCTAGTTTATAGTAGTAGCAAGCACCGCTTTACAAGCTTTACAAACAACTAAAATTAGCTAATTTATGAATTTATTCTATGGTGGAGGCGCCGGGAACTTCAAATTTACGTCATGCGCTCGCTGTAGAACTATTCGATCTTCCGAAAATATTTTTATTGCCGCGAATACTGTGACATTCGATCTTATAGCAATATTTTTTGTTGTCGCGAATATAGGGGCATTCGTTCGCTAAGGGTTAAATTAAGATATTTTGATGGAGAACCTAAATAGATGGTGAAGAAACGATAGGCAACTCTTGTTTACTTTTTTTTTAATGCAATACAATTTTTTTTTCTATTTACACATTTTATTATTTTTGTAAAGAGTGCAATGAAAATAAAATCTGCAACAAATTTCAATTATTTTCTGTGTGTAGCTTTAAATCGTTATGTTGACTGCGAATTAAACAAATAAAACAATAAATGTGTCCGTATCGGCCTGCATTCCAACGTGAGTGTGTTTTCGATAAAAGTTGCCAATTTAGAGCGAACAAATGAATCCGCCGAGTTTTGTGGGACGCACAAATCGGCCTGACATTTTAAGGAGATAAGAAATAATGCCGCTCCAATTGTTCACCGTTGGCTCATAAAACACGAAATAAAAATAACGATAAAACGCTATTTCTATATAAATTCACATTAAGAGAATATAGGTTATAACCGCTCCCCAGGGGTGTTTTGGGGTTGTAAGCCGAAATAATACGTGCGGTAATAATACTATGGCTTCATTAGAAATCCAATAAACATTGTCTGCGACTTTAATAACACCTCACATGTATAAGTAATTGGGGAGGTTTTGACCACGTGATACACTTTGAATAATTTAAATACAACAGTTCACTTTGTTGGTATTGCTTTTTAATAAAACCAACAGAATAATTAAAAACAGTTATATTCCTTACTTCACTCGTTTATCACCAGTTCGTCACCAGTTCCTTTGGTCAATTTTAAAGGGATACGCAAAGATGATGGCGCAGCGCAGCGGAGCCGTCGTTCGTCACCGATAACTTTGCTCAAATTTAATACGAAACTTCACATAACTCACAAATACATAATATAACCAACAGAGTTAATTCTTTTATTTCAATTCATCACTTCCAATCTAAATTGAAATGAAAAGTTGATTATTATAAGTAAATGGTTTTTCATCAAAAATTGTTGCACAAGTACGTTTTTTCGCCATTCAGTCACGACACAACGAACAGTTTAAATATTCATATATTCAGGCTACTTTTCTGTAAGAGCAAAGTTTGAGAACCACTGTTCCATAGCCTACGTAGATTCTATTAATATTGTTTTTCTGCTGGATAAATATTGAGCGTTTTAGCAGACTGTTGAACGTTTAAAATATTCATTACAAAAACCAATAAAATAATTCAGTTTAACCGTGTAACTCGCTGACCCATATGTCAAAGGCTGTACTCCCAGGTGTGAGGAGTTACACTCTTCGGTCGTGAAAAAGGGAATGCCGCCCCCCAGGAATCGATAGGTCGGGGTAGGTGAGTTTGCCCCCCCCCCCCCCTGAATTGTTAATATCCGACCCTGGCAGTTCTGTAAGTTCTTTAAGGGCGCCGTCTGTTTGCAAAAAAAATAATGTTCGTACTTTGCAATTTTATGAAATTGAATTTCCAACGAGCCCGTTTAGCATAGAGAATATTCTAGTTCCTCAAAAAGTGCAATTTAACCTGCAGCCGAATATTCACGACAATAGAAATCATTGCCGTAAGATCGAGCACCCGGCGCCTCCACCATTAGGTAAATTCATTACTGAGCTCATTGCGATAGTTGTGACTATAACAGACTAACTCGTTCGCTAAGGGTTAATATTCCTTCACGTGTGGTTTTACAACTGATCTGTATGGATTTGCATATGGTATACGTTTTATTGATTTCTCGTTGTACACGTGGTAAAATATTTTGAGTAATGAAATGAAGACTTGGTGTTTTACAATATATTAAAGTTATTATTTATTTTAATATATTGTAAAACAACCAAGGGCTATATTCATTTCATTGAGAAAGAGAGAGAAAATACATTTATTGAGACACTTTTAGAACTGACCTCAACTGGCAATTGACCAGAGGTCTTTCAGCCTTCATTTCATTGAATATGTTAGTTATTATTTATCATCCATAACATCTACAGACAGACTCGAAATAGAGGTGTTATACAGCAGCGGCGGCTCATGAAAGTTCGGCAGAAGGAGCTACTGAAGAAAAAAAAACAGTGGCCCAATACTAATTAATAATAATAATATATTTATTGGTGCTAACAACAGATACAGTCCTACACAGGTCAGGGAAGAATATATATAATTAAATTTTTTTGTACATTTTGTACAAATTTGACTTAAATTTGACAACAGTAAACAAAAAATAAACAAATGGCGCAATTAAACAATAATAAAAGACACTGTAGTATTAAAAAATTATACATAACAAGTGGATTAAATTAAAGACTTTCTTTGCAAGAAATTTTTCCATGAGTTTCTTCAGCAATTTTTGCCCCCTTCACGATTTTTTTAAAGCCCTTTTTTCCTGGAAATTTTTCAAGTCTTTCGGGACTTTTTTCAGGAATTTTCTCGGCCGCCAATTTTTACAACCCTCTTTAAAGGAAGTTTTTTCAGGACTTTTTTTGGGAATTTTCTGAACCCATTTTTTTCAAGATCTTTTCAGAACCTTTCTTTCAGGATTTTTTTAAGGAATTTCAACAATTTTTCTCAGGAATTTTCTCTGCCAATTTTTCAATACTTTTTTTGCAGAACTTCTTTTGGGGACCTTTTTCTGCTTTTTTTTACATTTTCTCAGTTTTGTTCTTTCGGGTCATTTATCAGGCTTACATATTCTCCTGGAAACCAAAAAACTTGGTTTTTTCAGGGCTTTTTTGCAGGACTTTTTCATGAATATTCCAGAATTTCAGGACGTTTTTCAGGGATTTGTTTCAAGACTTTTTCTCGGGAATTTTTTTCAGCTCTTTATTCCTGGAATTTTTACCTTTCGGAACTTTTTTAGGAATTTTCTCAGCCCATTTTTTCAGAAATTTTTGCAGCCCTCTTCGCAGAAATTTTTTTAGGCATCTTCTCAACCAATTTTTTCAAGATTTTTTCAGGACCTTTCTTTCACGTTTTTTTAGGAATGTGTTCAGCTCTTTTTTCATGAATTTTTTCAGCCAATTTTTCCAGGACATTTTTCTGCTTTTTTTTAACAATTTTTTCAGGCCTACATATTCTCCTGGAAACCAAAGAAACTTGCATTTTTTCAGGGCTTTTTGCAGTACTTTTTCATGAACTTTTGAGATTTTACTTCAAGACTTTTTTTCGGGTATTTTGCAAGACTTTTTTTGCAGGATTTTTTTTGCATGAATTTCTTCAGGAGTTTTTTCTCAACAATTTTTCAGCCCTCGTTTCTGAATTGTGTGCTTTTTCACGAATTTTTTTCAGGAATTTATTTCAAGAATTTTTCTGAGGATATTTTTCAGCCCTTTTTCCAGGAAATTTTTAAGACTTTTCTTTCGGGACGTTTGTTGTTTTAGAACCTTTCTTGCAGATTTTTTTAAGGTTCAGGTCTCTTTTTCATGATTTTTTTTTTAGGAATCAGCCAATTTTTTCAGGACTTTTTTCAATACTTTTTTGCGGGAATTTTTGCAGGACATTTTTCTGCATTTTTTTGTAACAATTTTTTTCAGTCTTGTTTTTTCGGGCCTTTTTTAGGCCTAATATTCTCCTGGAAACCAAAGAAATTTTTTCAGAGCAGTACTTTTTGCATGAATTTTTCTGAATTTTTTTTAAGACTTTACTTCAGGACTTTTTTTCGGTTATTTTGTAAGACTTTTTTTGCACGTTTCTGGAATTCTTTGGAGGGCTTTTTCACGAATTTTTTTAGGAATTTATTTCAAGACTTTTTCTCAGGATTTTTTTCAGCCCTTCCTCCTGGAAATTTTTAAGACTTTTCTTTCGGGACGTTTGTCAGAAATTTTCTCGGCACATTTTTTAAGATTGTTTCAGAACCTTTCTTTCAGAATTTTTTAAGGTTTAGCTCTCTTTTTCATGATTTTTTTTAGGAATTCTATCAGCCAATTTTTTCAATACTTTTTTGCGGGAATTTTTGCAGGACTTTTTTTTACATTGCATTTTTCTGTATTTTTTTTTTGTAACAATTTTTTTCAGTCTTATTTTTTCGGGCCTTTTCTAGGCCTAGTATTCTCGTGGAAACCAAAGAAGCTTTAATTTGTTCAGGGCTACTTTGAAGTACTTTTTTCAGAATATTTTTAAGACTCTACTTCAGGACTTTTTTCGGGTATTTTGTATGACTTTTTTGCACCAATTTTTTCCATGAATTTCTTTAGGAGTTTTTTTCTAGCAATTTTTGCAGCCCTCGTTTCTGGAATTTTTTTAAGGGCTTTTTCATTTCAAAACTTCTTCTCAGGAATTTTTTTCAGCTCTCTATTCCTGGAAACTGTTCAAGCCTTTTCTTTCAGGACTTTTTTCTGGAATTTTCTCGGCCCATTTTTCCAGGAACTTTTGCTACCCCTTTGAAGGTTTTTTTTTAGGATTTTTTTAGGACTTTTTTAGAAATTTTCTCAACCCATTTTGCAAGATTGTTTCAATACATTTCTTTCGGGAATTTTTGTAGGACTTTTCTCAACCCATTTTGCAAGATTGTTTCAATACATTTCTTTCGGGAATTTTTGTAGGTCTTTTTTTGGGACATTTTTCTACTTTTTTTGAACAATTTTTTTCAGTCTTGTTTTTTCGGGCCTTCTTTCAGGCCTATATATTCTCCTGGAAACCAAAGAAACTTGAATTTTTCACGGCTTTTTGTCAGGGCTTTTTTCATGAATTTTTCAGAATTTTTTTTTGAAGACTACTTCAGGACTTTTTTTCCACGAATTTTTTGAATGAATTTCTTCAGGAGTTTTTTCCTAGCAATTTCTGCAGCTCTCGTTTCTGGATTTTTTTAAGGGCTTTTTCACGGAATTTATTTCAAGACTTTTTCTCAGGAAATTTCTCGGCCCATTTTCCAGGAATTTTTTTCGGGATTTTTTTTAAGGAATTTTCTCCATTTTTCAATACTTTTTTTGCGGGAATTTTTGAAGGACTCTTTTTGGTACATTTTTCCCCGTTTTGTAACAATTTTTTTTAGTCTTGATTTTTTCGGGCCTTTTTTCAGGCCTACATATTCTCCTGGAAACCAAAGAAACTTGATTTTACTTTATTATTTTCAGATTTGTTCAGCTCTTTTTTTCAGGAATTTTCTCAGCCAATTTTTTCAGGACTGTTTTCAATACCTCTTTTGCGGAAATTTTTGCATAACCCTGTTTTGGGACATTTTTTTTAAACAATTTTTTTCGGGTCTTCTTTCAGGCCTACATATTCTCCTGGAAACCAAAGAAACTTGATTTTACTTTATTATTTTCGGATTATTAGAACTAATTGATTTCATATTGGAATTCATGCATTAAAAGTTATAAAAAAGTCTTTTAATTTTTTTTAATTCAGCAATTAGAGAAAATAGTTTTTGGCCATTAAATTGATGAATTCATCACAAGTCTTTTGTCCGATAGGTTGTTGTACCTGGGCCATTATTAGCAAATTTTTAATTTCTCCGGACGAGTATGAGAAAGTATTGTTTTCGTGTTTCAATAGAAATATCCATTTTGAAGTGGCCCCAAACTTTTTTTTAGGAATTTTTTTGGTCCCTTTTTTGAGAACATTTTTTTCACGAATTTTTTGTACTCTGTGGGTTTTTACTTGTTTTGCCAAGGTAGTGCATTGAGGTAGGGCAAAATCGTTAGATTTATTACATTCTTTGGAAAACTTCCAAAGCTTATTTGATTCCGAGGAGGCTGAATTAAAAATAAACACGGATTTTCGCGTTTATTTTTAATTCAACCGCCTTATGTATCACAAAGTAATCAACCATACATTTGCTTCTATTTTATTGATCTAGGACAGGGGCGGCTCGTTATACAGAGCCAAGAGGCCTTGGCACTACCTGCAGTTTCAAGCTCCGCAAGAATTTTTAATTAATTCTTAAAACACTTTTTCACCAGTTACTTTGGTCTAGGAAGATAAATCGTTCTTTCTTTCTTTCTTCAAAAAATAAGGAGGGGACGGGGGGGGGGGTGTATATTGTAAAAGTGGTTCTACCATCAACAAGTTCCACGAGCCGCCACTGATCTAGGAACGTATATAATTGATCAAATTAACTAGTTATTTACATTAGAATCTCAAATTACTAAATATGATATAATCTAAATATAAATTTGGTAACGCACTGTATATAAAATTCATCCAAAGAGAATAATTACGAAAATCTCCGGAACGATAAAAGTTGCGCAATTAACGCGAAGTTTTCTAATTCCAATTCCGGTGCCGTTTTTTTTTTATTTGTTCGGCAACAATTAAATCGATTCGGACACGAAAATCCCACGAATCGCGCGAGAAAGTTCGTCGTCGGCGGAAGAAAATTACTTTTGCGGTAAAAGAGAAAGATATTACCGGCGATTGATGGAGATCAATGCTTCTGTTATTGGAACTGTCCTAACTGCCACCTGTCAATTAAATAGTGATCGATTCGAGGCCAGATCGGAGATATAGATATTAATTGGAGTTTCCATAGAAAAAAAAATAACGGGATTTATTGTATCGAGTGTGTTAAGTGTTCGTTTTCTCGCTTTGATAATAATATTCGAGGAATCAAGTTTCTAAATTTAATAACATATATTTTTTTAAATTAGTCCTTGATTTGTAGCAAATTAAACCAATGTTTTAAGAGTGGTATTATTATTATTTTTTTTAATTTTAAAGGAAGGATGGTTGACGGAAATTCGGGTTGAGGAAGTGCGGATGATTTGGGAATTGGCGTAAGCATCTGGCTATTCGGCCACTAACGATAATTACGTTGAGATTTCATTTTACTAATGAATGGGACATACACTAAACATCCATGGACCTAAACGGCCACTTCTTCGTTCCGAAAAAGTGACCGCCCGGATGGGATTCGAACCCATGACCACGAGGCCCGTGAGTAGGGGCTCTACTCACTACGCCACGTGGCCCCCAGTATTATTTATAATACGGAAATTTATAAATAAATTTGAGACAATCTCACTTGTTGCAGAAGCATTAAATAAGACTTAATTTTGCAGAGTTACGAACGGGTTGAATTTTCATATATTTAGGCTACTTTTGTCTTTATCGAATTTATGGAAATTTATTTTGTATAATTGAATATTTAGCATGGCATTCGCCAGGGAAGTATTTGTGGCTTCTTTAGGAGTGTATGGATATGTGCAAATAGTTTCGCGTCATTCGTGTCATTTGGGGTACCCCAAGGCTCCCACCTAGGTCCACTTTTTTAAATGGTGCAATTTTATATTTTCAACAACAACAACAACAGCTCTCGTTTGCGCACGATTAACCGCAATAACTAAAAACAATTCCTTCCAACTTCTCCAGCAGGACTTGAATAGATTTAATGATTGGTGTATTTTAAACAAGGTGCAGCTGAATATTGAAAAGTGCGGCGTAATATATTTCGCAAAAAATAATAAATACTAGCACCAATAAGTGTGTTATTATTATTATTATTATTATTAAAACTGCCTTCAGAATAATTCAATATTTAGCGTGTCTGGACAGGGAAGTATTTGCGGCTTCTTTAGAAGTGTATGATTTGATGCAAATTTGTATAATTCAATATTTGGCGTGGCATTAGCCAGGGAAGTAGTGTATGGATTTTTAGGGAGTATACTTGAAAAATTTAGGATTTGATGCAAATTTGTATAATTTAATATTTAGGGTGGTATTAGCCAGGGAAGTAGTGTATGGATTTTTAGGGAATATACTTGAAAAATTTAGGATTTGATGCAAATTTGTATAATTCAATATTTAGGGTGGTATTAGCCAGGGAAGTAGTGTATGGATTTTTAGGGAGTATACTTGAAAATTTTAAGCTTGTAATAAAGACATATTTGTTTATCATTATCACGCACATATGAATGTTATTATGTTATTCGTTTTTAATTGGGAGATTAAACGTCCGATTTCGGTATCCGAGAAATTCCATTAAAATAAAAGTGGACGATAAGCAGGAATTTAATCCAACGCCAAAGGTCAGGATCGTGACGCGACTCGATAAACGTCGGATTTTAATTAAAATTTGTTGCCTTTTCGGGAAACGAACGATTTTATTCCCGGAAACTCCACGTGTTGATCCGCCCAACGGCCAGGTCGATTGGGAACGAAAAACTGCGCTCAGAGGATTTTCTTTATTAAAGCGTAAATCACCGGGATGACGCGCTCGGGGTTCGGAATAACAAATTTTGTAATTTTGAAGTCATTATCTTTCCGGGGAAGATGATAAATCTTCTAAATGCGGACGCATGTCTTTTTTTTATAGAAAATGCGCCCTGTAGAATGTAATTTCGTGAAAAGTTGAATGTAATGGGATTGTTTTCAACTTATAGAGCCAACTGCTGTGGGAAATGAGGGCGAATTATATTTTAGTGGATCGAGTTAGATGGTGATGATGCTTGTTTGGTACACGAAACGTGGAAGTCTTTTATTTAATAAACACGCTGAAGGCATAAATTATTAATGAAATAACGATATAAGTTTATCGAAAGATATGCTGCACTTTTTAATATTCAGTCTTGTTTAAAATGCACCTATCATTAAATATCTTCCTGGAGGTGGTGGGAAGGATTGTTATTTGTTATAGGGGTGAAAATTTTCATATTGTTCGCAAACGAAACGCATTGGGAATATTGAAAACATGAAATTGCATCATTTATAAAAACATTTAAAAATAAGTGGACCTAGGTCGAAGCCTTGGGGAACCCCAGATGATGAGTTGTACAACTTAAATAAGACGCTATACAACCAAAAAGTGAATTGTATATGCCTAATTTATACAATTTTGACAACAATATACCATGGTCGAGTGTATCAACCAAAAAAAAAAACAAAAAAAAAAAACAAAAAAAAAATCACTCGACGCAATTTTCATCAAACTATGTATATGTGCTTTCTGCAAATTGACACGTGGAGTTGAATGGTATTATCTTGATGTAAATATATAAGAAAACTCGTGAGGCAATGTATCAGGCTATTGGCAACATCAAAACGTCGTGTTTTACAGTTGGGACTTCGATTGCAATAGAGCAGAGGAGGACAGAACGAGAACGGGGAAATCCGGATTTACATAATGCGACTCGTCGAAATTCCGTAATTTGACAATGCGGTCCCGGTTCGATTTTCTAAACAGCATTCTTTACATTTTTTTTTTCAAACAAATAAACGGTAAAACTCTCAATGGCATTCGTGCCATTCCAAAATATTCGTATTAAAAATAAATTATGCTGAAGAAACTAATCTATTTGTTTCTCCATGATGTTTAATTAACAATAATTAATTATTTGATACAACTGATAACAGGGCCGGATCACAGATTTTTTTGAGGGGCCCAGTCCGCCCAGTCAAAATAGTTCAATATCATGTAAATTTATTGAGAAATAACATTAAGTAATATTTTTTGGCATGAGCCATTCAGTCACGACCAGGTTATTATTATTTTTTATGTATTTATAATTTGGGATGAGTAAATGAACAAATGAATAATGTCAAACGTATACACAACAACCAAGGACCCGACCGAATACTTCTCGATCCCCGAAAAATCTTTCGGCCGGGCTGGGATTCGAACCCACACGGCACGCGGTGCAACCGGCACAAGCGCTCGCCTGTACCCACTACACCAACGGGCCGCCCAACATTAAGTAATAACATAAATTTTTTTTTTTAAATAAACAAAAAACAAGGTTTTTACTTAATTTTTTCTATCGAAACGTTTCATTAAAAAATCCTCAATAAAGTTACATGATTTTGTCGCTAATACAATGCCCAAAAGAATGCAACAGCACGAGGACAAGAAAAAGTAGAAACTGCGCTGAAGAGCTCTTCGATTTACGATTCACTTTTTACAAGATCGTTATCAATTTTACAGCCTTGTAAATGTACAATTTAGGTTTTCATGTTTCACTAGTTTTTGTTTTGCTCGTAGCGCCATCCTGCTGGAATCACGTAACGTGATATCGTCAGCATAAAATATTAAATGCTGATTATTCCTACGGCGTGGCTCTCTCGCCATTTCTGTCTCTCTAAAAAATTTAAATAGCTTTTTCGAAATGCACGACCTCCTCGTCGCGTAACAATGGGCATAACCCGATTTACAATGCAAAACCGTGCGTCTCTGGGCGTAATGGAAAGGTGAAATTTTAAAGCGAAACGTGCACAGTTTTCCCCTCCCAAAAGAGCAGGAGATGGAATATTAATGATGAGCCATGCAAATATCGACCACATGTTTTTTTTAATGATAAACTACAGTTTCAATTCAACCTTATCGAACGTACAGTAAATTATGACATAAACTTAGTATTTATGCAGAAAGAAGAAGGATTCAATAGGTAGGCAGTGACGGCTCGCGGGGTGACTCATGGCCCGGCCGAGGTAGCAGTGGCAACCGACCCTATAGTACAATCGCGCAAAGGTGACAGTGACTCATCGCTTCATGTTGCCTGAATTAAGTTTCTAGTAAACGTATGTCCGTAAAATAATTCGATTCAGTCTAGGCGGGAAATTTAAAAATTCTCGAGCGTGCAAATATTTTCCCAACGAATCTTTGCGAGTGCATTTTTCGGCAATCGGTAAAGACAACTGGAAATTTGTCATTAAAGTATAACAGTTTATTGTACTCGAGATACATCGATATACAACAGGTCATCGACCGAGGTCTTTTAGCCACTTGTCATTAAATTTAACCTTTTTATTAATGAAATGGATACAATCAATTCTGCTCTTAACTAAATCGAAATCAGAGATACAAGCACGTGAATTTTGAGGTAAGAATAGATAGAATGAGAAAAGACATACGTTGCACTTAGCCCTTGAATATACATATCGACATACGTTTTGTATTTCATTTCGTTTTTCTTAAGCATGCGAACGAGTGTAGATATTTATCCAGACGCGATTATTAGATCGAAAAAGCATGAGTCACTGTGACCTCTGCGCGATTGTACTATACCTATCTGTATTACCACTCTGCTACCTCGGCCGTACTACGAGTCACCCCACGAGCCGTCACTGGTATACGGTGAAGAACGGTAATGACATTTTAGCAAATTGCTTCAAATTTTTATGTTTGAACATAACTAAATGAACATTGTTAAATATTCTTCAAGTAAAAATAATAACAACCGAAGTGAAACCAAATCAAATTGCGCTTTGTAAATTATAACTGCTATTTTTTTCTTGATGAAACCAACATTTTACTATAATGAAAATTTATATCTCTAGAATGCAATAATGAAAAAAAAGTGTACTGTCTCCTGCCGGTCCAATTTTTGGCCACTATTTCTCTCTAATAACGCGCCAAAAATTGGCTTCCAAGACCTTCAATTTTTGGTCACTCTTTCGAGCATTTGGGGCGCTATCTCCCCAACAACGCGTCAAAAATTGGCTTCCCAGACCTCCAATTTTTGGCCACTCTTACTCTCTAATAACGCTCCAAAAATTGGCTTCCAAGGAGTCTAATTTGGGCCACTCTTTCTCTCTAATAACGCGCCAAAAATTAGCTTCTATGGAGTCCAATTTTGGCTACTCTTTCTCTCTAATAACGCGCCAAAAATTGGCTTCCAAGAAGTCCAATTTTGGCCACTCTTTCTCTCTAATTACGCGCCAAAAATTGGCTTCCCAGGCCTCCAATTTCTGGCTAGTTTTTCGTTCTAATAACGCGCCAAGAATTGGCTTCCAAGGCCTTCGATTTTTGGCCACTCTTTCTCTCTAATAACGCGCCAAAAATTGGCTTCCAAGAAGTCCAATTTTGGCTACTCTTTCTCTCTAATAACGCGCCAAAAATTGGCTTCCAAGAAGTCCAATTTTGGCTACTCTTTCTCTCTAATAACGCGCCAAAAATTGGCTTCCCAGGCCTCCAATTTTTGGCCACTTTTTCGTTCTAATAACGCGCCAAGAATTGGCTTCCAAGGCCTCCGATTTTTGGCCACTTTTTCTTTCTAATAACGCGCCAAAAATTGGCTTCCCAGGCCTCCAATTTTTCTCTCTAATAACGCGCAAAAAAATGACTTCCAAGGCCTCCGATTTTTGGCCACTCTTCCTCTCTAATAACACGCCAAAAATTGTCTTCCAAAGCCTCAAATATTTTTGGCCAATCTTTGAGCATATGTGGCTCTATCTTCCAAATAACTCGTGAAAAATTGGCTTCCCAGGTCTCTAATTTTTGGCCACTCTTTAGAGCATTTGGGCCTCCATTTCCCCAAAAAAACGTGCCAAAAATTGGCTTCTAAGGCCTGAACGGTCTGCAGATTATCAACATGCAATTTATAAGTGGGTAGCCGATTCAATGGTCCATTTCGCGATATAATGTTATCGTTGAATCCTCAGTAAGACAACGGTTTCATGGGCAGTATGGGTGGTAGCGCCATCCTGCTGGAACCATGTATCGTAATATCGTCCGTAGCAATGTCGTCCATATTTTCGAAGGAATAATCACTGATCTTCGGTTTTATGGGGAGTATGACTCGTAGCGCCATCCTGCTGGAACCACATATTCTTTTCCGTTTTCATCTATTTTACTCTGCAAGTATTGCCCCTTTAGTTTGCCTGTTACTATTACTATCTTTGTAGTTGTTGCATTCTTTAGTATCTTCAATTTTTTTTCTTTGTTGTTCTTCTTTGTTTCCATATTGTGTTGTCAGTTCACCCAGACCA
The DNA here is from genome assembly GCA_910593695.2 of Ocypus olens. Lineage (NCBI taxonomy): Eukaryota > Metazoa > Arthropoda > Insecta > Coleoptera > Staphylinidae > Ocypus > Ocypus olens. Next base: position 46,350,968 of record OU343054.1, read on the forward strand.
TGTTACCGATCACTTCAGGTTTTTATGATTTTTTTTTATAAGTTTATATGACCACGGGAAATTTTGTTGGCCTTAGTCAAGTACTTTTCAAGATATTCAAGTTTGTGGAAAAACATGTCGTACTTGTGGCTCCGTGACAGTCTTGCAGCTAGTAAGAAAAACAATTAATAACTCAGTAAGTTATGAATATTTTGATGCTAAATTTTTACCATTTATTCTTTGAAATATGCAGATATTCTTCAAAATAGTTCTAATGTATTGTATTGCTTTGAATCATAGTAAAAAATAACTATATATACCTTGAGATCAAAAAGTCGAAACTGAAAATCTACAAATTCAAGTAAAATCATATTGGCTGTCTGGAATTCTCTAATACAGTGCAGTGTATATTTCGTTAATTGTTTTAAAAATACGTTTGTGTGCTTTATTTGCCTAGAGAAAGAGAGAGAAAACATGTTTATTCAGACCAGTGGCGGTTTTCGCTTACAATTTTTATTGTTAAGATTACAGATGGTCCATATTTTAAACAAATAATTTAACCGCCAAATTTTTCCAACGCTTTACAGGTGTATGAGAGCGGAAGCACTAGTTTATTTATCTTTTTTTTAATTACCCCCCCTAAACTAGTTGGCTGGAAACACCCTTGATTCAGATACTTTAAATTAATATTTATACAGTATGAAGTTATAGGAGTTAGCCTGTCTGGGCTATCGACCTGAGGTCTTTCTGCTCCTATTTGCCGATTTTGTCCATTTTAAACATTAGCAGTTATTTTCAGAACCGATTAACACTATTCATAATACATTTAAGATTCATTATGTAGTTGTTTTATTAAAATTTCAGGGTTTTCCATGCCAAAATTCTCACTCTTAGAGACTCCACTGAACTTCTGTCGGTTACCTTATGTTTTAAGGGCTGTCAACTATTTTCGACTTTTTGATCTCACGGTACTTTCAAAAGTTTGAGGTAACAAAACATGATTTTTTCAAAATTAGAGAGGTGAGGCAGTGGAGTTATCGAGACAACTTTTTTCTAAATGTAGCTAAAAGTATAATCTAACAGAATGTGAAATAAAATGAATGGGATTTTAACTTATCATCAAAATCTGAAGTGATGGGTGGCATTTAATTTTTTTTTGGTTGAATTGATGTGGAATGGCCCACTTCTGATTCTTTACCATGTAGTTGTTTTATGTTGTCATGTCCAGGCGCTTTGCCATTTTTTATTGTCTTCAAAATTATTTGTATCTCTCGACCTTTTCTGGTTTGTGCTCTATATCAAATTTTTCTTTCTTCCCATGTTATCTCCGATTCGTCCTTTTCTGGTTTGTCCTCTATACCTTCGTCCTTCCCATGTTATCTCTAATTCTTCCTCTTCTGGTTAGTCCTATGTACCATGTTCTTCTTCCTTCTTATCTCCGATTCTTCCTTTTCTGGCTTGTCTTCCTTCCCATGTTATCTCTGATTCTTCCTCTTCTGATTAGTCCTATGTACAATCTTCTTCTTCCTTCTTATGTTATCTCCGATTCGTCCTTTTCTGGCTTGTCCTCTATACCTTCTTCCTTCCCATGTTATCTCTGATTCTTCCTCTTCTGGTTAGTCCTATGCACCATCTTCTTATTCCTTCTTATGTTATCTTCGATTCGTCCTTTTCTGGTTTGTCCTCTATACCTTCTTCCTTCCCTTGTTATCTCTGATTCTTCCTTTTCTGGTTAGCCCTATGTACCATCTTCTTCTTCCTTCTTATGCTATCTCCGATTCGTCCTCTTCTGGTTTGCTCTCTGCATCACGTTCTTCTTCCTCCCCTTTTTCCTCCTCCACTTTTTCGGTGTCTCTGTTTTTCTCAGTAGTTTTTGGCAGTGTTCTTTGGAATTTGTGTTTTGAAAGACTGGAGAACATATTCATCTAAAGATATTCAAGGGCAGCCAATCCATAACTCAAAATGTATTTCTTATTTTCATTTATTGGGCAATTATATTACGTACACAATTAAGTTAATGAGTTTCACATCACGTAAACACTTTAATGCGTGCTAAAAGCAAACAAACAAGGAGAGAATTATCGGGAAATTGATCTGGAAAACGTTTACTCTGAACACAAAGGTCATTTTCTATTAATGTAATGGTGCATCGATCGTTCAAATGGGAGCCGAAGAAGGGCAGAGGATGGTTAGTGACCGTGACATGACGTTTTACTACGAGATGCCCGCAGCGACCATGACATAATGGATCGTCGAATAAATCTGGAGATCGCATTAAAAATATAAATCTCTAAAAATAAACTCAATAAAGTGGAACGTTTAGGCAAAACAGCAAGGCTCGCGTAATTCCTCTCAAAATAAAGACAAAATAAGATCCCAGATAATAAGGTTTAAAATTTTGTGAAATGGCAAAACATCGAATACATAATTTCACACCAGCTTCCTTTTCTGCTGATAATTAGGTGTAAAATTTTTGTATAACTTTCTTATTTCCATCATCTTCGCTTCGTTGATAAAAATTAACGTCTCAAAAATTGCAGTTTGGCATCAGCACAGAGTTCTGGCTTAGATATTGATTATTTGAGCACGAGCTCCATTTTGATATATAATTATTTATTTACGCAAATTCCGTGCAGCACTTCCTACGCCAGTAGCTAAATTTAGTGGTATTTATTTTCAGCATTTGTTGAATCGATTTCATCAAAACGCAATCCGCATATGACTTTGGCAGGTGCCCTTCAGTCACATCGATTATGTATTATTCATATTAAATGCAATAGACATCCACAAACACCCATGCCCTCGCCGGGATTCGAACCCGGGACCCTCCGCGTTAGTACTGGCGCGCTAACGCACGCGGCTAGAGGGCCGGCGCATATGTCGATTGCTGACCACATTTAAGACAAAATGTATAATTTTAACGAAATAAAGAAAAATTGTACATTGTACCCCACTGGATTATAGCTGGGTAATTCATGCGTTAGTCGACTAAAAGCGTCAACTCTTAGAAAAGAGTGAGTCGCTGTTTTTTTGCTCACCAACATTTTTTGGGGAAATTTTCTCTCAGCCGACTTTTCACTAAGGCAACTCACAAAAAGAGTAATTTCGCCCACCTCTAGTGGTCACAACAAATGCAATTCGTACAAACGCAAATAGTGAAGTCTCCTAGGTGAGAAATTCCTTGTCGGATTCCTAGTATAAATCTAGTATGCAAGTTTTGGGTAAAAATAAAAATCACTATAACTTTGTTTGATGGCCAATGGTAATGGATACCAAGGCAGGAGTAAGCCACATCGAAATAATAATTAGAAAAAAATAGTGAAGTAATCTAAGTGCAGGAATGGCTGCCTGAAGAACAAGGGATAATAGATGCGTTTACCTACCAAAATTGGAATTTCCGATTTACATTACATCACCGTTATCTCGTCTCTGCAGACTATGTTTACCCCGCGACCGTGAACAAAATGTCGCAACCGTGCTAATCGCGACGACCCACCTGCAAATTGACACATCCGGCGTTTGCGCAAAGTGGCCCCATTAACGTGCTTAAAGATGCAAATATTTCGAAAATCGAGCAAATAGGCTCTCCCTCGCACGTGCATGTAAATACGAAACGGGGCGTGCGAGGAAACTCAAGATAATCCACATTTTTATCCGATACTCCAATATTTCGTGTCATCGTGCGTAAAGTAAGCATCGATCGTTGGGGAATCCGCTTTCCAAAATATTTGCATAAATAAATTAGAAACTTGAAATTATACAAATTGTTCATACATTATTATACTAATTAATTATTATTATATTAGTGTCAAAGAAACAAAATATAATAAGTGTGTAGCATGTAAAACTTCATGTTTTAATTATCATTTAAAACCACTTAAAACTTTTCGTGTTTATTCATTACGTGCGACGATCAATTGAATTAATTTAAAATTTCTAATTTTCCCGCAGCGGATTAAGCGTTAAACTTTTTCGTGTCTTTGTAATAAATGCGCCCCGTTCTTCCCCGTCCCGTGCTTCCAATTAAGAGCGGCCGGATTAATTATGCTCAACACCGCCAGGCGGCCCCTATAACTTACGTCCTGTTAATCATCCCCTAAACTACCTGTAAATCTGCCCGGAAAGAGCAATCTGTTACGAGAAAAACGCAATTTACGAATGGAAAATTAAAAATTCAAGCTTCCAATCATATGATTATTTTTAGAGTTCACATTTCAGCAGTTAATTGGTGAAAGGTGCATTTTTTTGCATTAACATTTCCGTAGTCAAATTATCGAACAGAAAAAAATACGTTCTTTTAAAAACAAATTGGTCATACGTTTCTATTTTGTCATCACCAGGCGATGAAAAACATGTTTTTTTAGCAACTCAATTAACAAAATATTGACTGTACGATAGGGCAACGCGGTATGCCTTTTGGCAATATAACAAAAAGTTACAAGCGGAAATAAATCGTGAATTAAAACGTTTAAAAATAAACGTATGTAAACAGAAAATATTTAAGCAAGTGCAAATGTTGAAGCCTGATATTAAAATAGCTTAGAGTTATATATTGACTGCCAGACAGATATTTAAGCAAGTGCAAACGTTGAAGTAAAATATTGAAACAGCTGAAAGTTGTAATTTGACTGTCAGACAGGTATTTAGGCAAGTGCAAACATTGAAGTCTAATATTGAAACAGCTAAAAGTTGTAATTTGAGTGTCAGACAGATATTTAAGCAAGTGCAATCGTTGAAGTTTAATATTGAAACAGCTCAAAGTCATAATTTGACTGTCAGACAGATATTTAGGCAAGTGCAAACGTTGAAGTCTGATTTTGAAACATCTGAAAGTTATAATTTGACTGTCAGACAGGTATTTAGGCAAGTGCAAGCGTTGAAGTCTAATATTGAAACAGCTAAAAGTTGTAATTTGACTATCAGACAGGTATTAAGGCAAGTGCAAACATTGAAGTCCAATATTGAAGCAGCTAAAAGTTGTAATTTAACTGTTAGACAGGTATTTAAGCAAGTGCAAACGTTGAAGTCTAATTTTGAAACAGCTTAAAGTTATAATTTGACTATCAGATAGGTATTTAGGCAAGTGCAAACGTTGAAGTATAATATTGAAACAGCTGGAAGTTATAATTTGACTATCAGACAGGTATTTAGGCAAGTGCAAGCGTTGAAGTCTAATATTGAAACAGCTGAAAGTTATAATTTGACTGTCAAACAGATATAATATTGAAACAGCTGAAAGTTATAATTTGACTGCCAGACAGATATTTAGGCAAGTGCAAACGTTGAAGTCTAATTTTGAAACAGCTGAAAGTTATAATTTGACTGTCAGACAGGTATTAAGGCAAGTGCAAACATTGAAGTCTAATATTGAAACAGCTGAAAGTTATAATTTGACTGTCAGACAGATATTTAGGCAAGTGCAAACGTTGAAGTCTGATTTTGAAACATCTGAAAGTTATAATTTGACTGTCAGACAGGTATTTAGGCAAGTGCAAACGTTGAAGTCTAATTTTGAAACAGCTGAAAGTTATAATTTGACTGCGAGACAGGTATTAAGGCAAGTGCAAACATTGAAGTCTAATATTGAAACAGCTCAAAGTTATAATTTGACTGTCAGACAGATATTTAGGCAAGTGCAAACGTTGAAGTATAATATTGAAACAGCTGGAAGTTATAATTTGACTGTCAGACAGGTATTTAGGCAAGTGCAAGCGTTGAAGTCTAATATAAAATCAGATGGAAGTTATAATTTGACTATCAGACAGGTATTTAGGCAAGTACAAGCGTTGATGTCTAATATTGAAATAGTTGAAAGTTATAAGTTGACTGTCAGACAGGTATTAAGGCAAGTGCAAACATTCAAGTCTAATATTGAAACTTAAATCTTAAAGTCATAATTTGACTGTCAGATAGATTTTTCAACAAAATGGTCGCAATTATCTATGTGGACCTTAAAATAAATTCCGGTCAAATATCGCATTCTAAAAAAATTACGGAAACAATCCGTAGAATTAAAATGTCAATTTTTTTAGAATGAAGGGACTTTCAAATTTACAATTTTCTAGGTAATGAACTTCACAAGTATTGTATTATTGATGAATGACGTAGAATTTTCAATCCAATGAACTTTATACGCATAAAATTAAATCTTCATTTAATCAATGCGGAATATACGCACTTAATTTTGCAAATGTAAAATTCGTAGTGAAATATAATGAGAATTAGTGTGTGAGTGCAATAAAACATTCTTATCACACCCTCCAGAGTTTACATACCGAAATAAATACAAAAGAGTAGAAAAAAACACAAAACACTTTATGTTCTTTCGATTCGCTTATTTATTGGTGTAAAACTTGACGCGTGGGCAACATGTTGGATTGTAGGATAGGGCCCACCCACCACTCATTGTAGGATAGGGCCCACCCACCACTCAGGATAGGGCCCACCCACCACTCTTCATATTAACTTTATTTTAACCTACAAACCAGGTTGAAGAAATTCCCTTGGCAATTAATTGGACAAGTTGAAAGTTTAGAAATGCAACGAAACGCAATTTTGTGGTTTATATAGAAGTGAAATAGGGCGCGGTGGGTGGTCTCTATCCTATCTCCCAATTCGTGGATGATAAACAAACGTTTATGTATCGAAATCAAAAGTAAAAAAAAAAACTAAAGATTTTATGTTATTTTGATTTACTTATTTCTTGGTAAAAAAACTTAGTGCGTAGGCAACAGGTTGGATTGTAGGACAGGGCCCACCCACCACCCATCGTATTAACTTTATTTTAACTTACGAAACTTTTAACTTTACGAAAGTTCTTTCGAAATTCATTGGAGAAGGTAAACGTTTCAAAATGCTACAAAATTTGATTTTGTAGTTTAAATAAAAGTGGATTAGGAGGCGGCGGGTGGGCCACCTCCCTCATCATTATTTTAACATACAAACCATATTACGCTGCAAAAACTTCTTTGTCAAATAATTGGAAAAGTAGAAAGTTTTTTTTTTTTGGCTTAGGCATGAGCCACATTCAATCACATCGAATATTTCATTTTGTATTTTTAATTTTTGGTATGAATAAATGAAGAAATAAATAAATGAATGTCAGACGTATACACAACACCCATGGACCCGAGCGAATACTTCTCGATCCCCGAAAAATCTTTCGGCCGGGCTGGGATTCGAACCCACACGGTTTTAAAAATAGTACAAAACGCGATTTTGAATCAAAGTGGAACAAGGGGTGGTGTCTGGGCCCTGTCCCACCCTCCAATTCTTGGATGATAAACAAGAGTCTACATATTGAAACCTTTACACAAGACTAAAAGAACACTGTAGACTATGTTATTTTCATTCACTTATTTATTGATAGATAATTTAGCGCGTGGGCAACAGGTTGGATTGTAGGATTAGGGCCCACCCACCATCCGCGGTATCAACTTTATTTTAATCTACAAAACCATGTTCTGTTGGAAAAAAGTTCTTTGGTAATTAGAGAAGGTACATTTTTTAAATAATATAAAATGCGATTTTGTAGTATAAATACAAGTGGATTAGGGGGTGGTGGGTGGTTCCTATCCCACCCTCCAATTTATAGTTGATGAACTAGAGTTTACATCTGAAAATCAATACATAAGAGTTGGGCTTTATGTTTTTACTTATTTATTTGTGGATAACTTGGGCAGGTCAACAGGTTGGATTCTAGGATATGGCCCACCCACCACCCTTCGCATTAATTTTATTTTAACCTATAAACACTGTTAGGTTGGAGAAATTTCTTTGGCAGTGTTAGAGAAGTTGAAAGTTTAGAAATACAACGAAACACGATTTTGTGGTTTAAACAGAAGTGGAACAGGGGGAGGTGGGTGGGCCTTATCCTACCCTTATCCAATTCGTCGATCATAAACGAGAGTTTATATATCGAAATATTTACACAAGACTAACAAATGCACTAAAGACAAGTTATTTTGATTGATTTATTTATTGGTGGATACTTTGACGCGTGGGCCACTAGTTGGATTGTAGGATATAGCCCACCCACTACCCTCCGTATTGACATACAACCTCCGGTATGTTGCAGACATTTCTTTGGAAAATAATTGGAGAAGTTGAAAGTTTAGGAATACAACGAAACGCGAATTGTGTAGTTTAAATTGTGGATCAAGGGACGGTGGGTGGGCCCTATCTTACCCTCCAATTCATGGATCATAAACGAGAGTTTACATATTGAAATAATTATACAAGAGTGAGACGGACACTAAAATATCGAATTCGAAAAAATTCTTTGTGCTTTTTTATCCGTAAAATTAAAATATCAAAGCATTTACGACTGAATGAAATTAAATTTAAAATCACGTAGGTAATAAACTGTATGAATATTGTATTATTGCTAGGGTTAGTATTAGAAACATGGAATTTTTAATAAATCGATTTCAAATTAAAATTCATTTGGTTTGTTTCACGAATACATTGATTTATTTTCAAACAAGTTTCAAGAATGCCATTATCAAGAATGATGTACAGACGAAATTTGTGGGGTACATCATTCTTGAAAATGGCATTCTTGAAACTAGTTTGAAAATAAATCAAGTTATTCGTGAAACAAACCAAGTGAATTTTAATTTTAAATAAATTCAAAAAAACGAAATATAGCCTGAATAAATAAATATTCAACCTGTTCGTAACTCTGCAAGCAAAATTAAGTCTTACTAAGACTATAAACAAATAACTTATTGAAACAACTACTTCCGGCGTGGCATCAGCCAGGGAAGTAGTTGTTTCAATAAGTTATTTGTTTATAGTCTTAGTAAGACTTAATTTTGCTTGCAGAGTTACGAACAGGTTGAATATTTATTTATTCAGGCTATATTTCGTTTTTTTGAATTTATTTAATACTCTCTGCAATAAGTAAGGTTGTTTCTATTTTATTTAATTTTAAACTTATACAGGGTTATTCACAGGACTATTGTGGCCAAAATACGTGACTTTCAAAAAGTTTGACTTTTGGGATGCAGAGGGGCCTATTATGGTTACTTTTTAAAATTAATTTCACATTATACAGGGTGTTCCAAACGCCCTAAAAGTATCAAAGTTGTATTTTTTAAATAGAACACCCTGAATTTTTGAATTTTAGGGAGCAAATAAAAGTGAGTTACTTCACTACTTCCTATATCTATTGTTTACCGTTTTCGAAATATTTGAAGAATTGTTGAAATGCATGGTCCAGGTGAAATTTTATATTTGCCCCAGTGATTGACGTTGAACCATTACAATAAATTCTATTGTTTGGTTGAAGGTTCGAACTACAGCGCCAGCCATGATTTGATATAGAAAAATATGCAGGGTGATAAAAAAATGCGGTACTCGAAAAATTTCTTATGTAAGATGACAACATTTTTATACTCCCAGTTCGACAATGAAAAGATCTCTCAAAATCAAGAATAAAAATAGGGGGTTTCCATTTAAAAACAAAATGGATGACGTCATTACTCGAAAACGAATGACGACTGAAAATCGACTTTCATGCAAAAGAAAATCGATCTGTTTATCCAGAAATATTTAATTTTACTTTAAGCGCGCACTGTACAAAAATCAAGTAGGCAGAAATTAAAATACATGATGTATTGAAAATTTACATCAAGAAAGAATAACATTTTTTGACCTTTTAACTTTTTGATTGAAATTTGAAAGTCATTATTTTCCATCTAAAGAATCATAAGATATAAAACTGTCTAAACAAAAAAATAAAAAAATTGATTAGAGCCTAAAAAGTAATCTACTTTCCTGGCTAAAAAACATATTGTATTTTCTGTAGCCTCGACGGAAATTAAATGCAAAGCTTTCAATAAACATATCCGTGCACAAATTTAGTGCACATTCCACAGCGGCCAGCCACAAGTGTCAATTGAAAACGTCCCTTAAATTCGACACGGCCAACTCGAACCTATCCCAACAACCCTCTTTGCCACGTACACACCCTCATTCAAAATTCCTGCAAATTCTCACCTTTTCAACAGATCAACAGACGATATCCCCAGTCTGCATACAACGTTGAAGAAGGTAAAAGAAAGCACTGCACCAAAACAACAACAACAAAAAAAACACGACACTTTGTTTCAGCAATTAGCACATTGTTGTTATTAATTCCTTTATTTAGAGACGCGCAGGAATTCGTTACAGTGTGTTCGTTCAATGGAGTGCGCGCAAAACGCGAACGTGTCTACCTCTCGCGACGCGCACCTTTACACTAAACGGGAACAGTACGCGGGGGAGAGTCGTGCAGTGAGAAAGAGAGAAATGCTGGCAGCAGGAAAATTCGTGCGAGAGAAACGCGGCGCGGTATCAGCAGCAGGAGAGGGAGGCGCAGCGTACCGCGCGCAGCAGCTGGTCGCTAGGAGACGCGCTGACGCGTCCCGCAGGAATACGATACTCGCTCGAGAGTGGATTGTCTTCCCGTTATTATCCTATAATTGAAGTCGTTTGCAGGAATTGCAATAAGAATTACGCGGAGCGTTGGTGTTTAACTGGGAAACTGGTACATTTGCACGATGACCGAAACACTTCATTCGTTCGTTTGATGCGGTACTAAATCCAAGTTTTTTTTTATTTCTCTGGTGATACTTTGCCGAAGATGAATTTACCAGCGGCGGCTTGTGGATTTCCGTAGAGAGGGCAAAGGCAGAGATGACGCTCGTACCACTTATAGAGGAAGCAAATATTTCGTTGCTGTTTCGGCCGAACATCCACGAGCCGCCACTGGAATATACCACTAAAAAGATTTTAGCCGAAGTCTTTATCATCCTCAGTTTATTCAATCCCCGATGCTGTACAATTTACATGATCGAAACTTAAGTTTCTTTTGAAAATCGCTAAGTTTACTGAAGCAATTAAAACGAACTCTTGATTTCTTCTAGGCACCAATCGATAATTGATCTGACTTAATTTTTTTTAAACAACGAAATCGCACAATTTCGCATAATATTGATGACAAGAGCCAATGAAATTCTGATTACGATGATATTCATGCGGTTTGAAAATTATCGCGGCAATCGTGCCGGGTGTACTGTTGTCGCAGCAATCGTGCCGGGTGTACTGTTGTCGCGGCAATTGCTCATGTTGTATAGCCTAGCGACTCAAACCGTCAGTTATCGCCGGACTTTATAAATTGTTTCCACACTGAATGTTGCGATCTCTTCGTTGTGTTACAGATTTGATTAGTAAATAAGTATTTATAGGCATTTCTGGAAATCTTGCTCAGCTGATGTTTACTCAGCGGCGGCTCGTGAATGGTTGGTGGCAACGGAAGAAAATTTGACCGAAAAAGCAACGGAATATTTGCTTCCTTTATTAGAGTAAGTAGTCCCGCACGAGCTGCATCTTTGTCCACGAGCCGCCGCTGTGTTTACTACAATATTATAGCGTTGATTAATACACGTCCGACACTTAATGTTACTTAATGTTATATTTTAAATTACGAAATGAAAACTTTCTATTTAGCCAGTTGTCTACTCGGATCTAACTATTGACCAGTGGCGGTTGGTGGCGTTACAGATGGTACGGCCATGGTAGTAGAGGTGGCAGTTAAGTTGAGTGCGAGTCAAATTCTATCAGTGCGGTAGGGATGCGTCGTCTTGATCAATATTTATTTCCTTTGGCCGTACCATGAGTCATGCCACCAGCCGCCACTGCTATTGACTGATTGTTACTCCGCAATTATTAGCGTCTAGATCACTCTTCTAGAAAATCAGCACACTTGCTTCGCTGTCGTGCAGATTTTTGCCGCAACAATGATCTTGTCGCTAAAAATTGCCGACAAAATCATGAACTACTTTTTTCTGCAATATATGGAAAGATATGAGTTGATTAAGAAAAACAAAAATAGCGTTTTTTGTTGAAATCAAAATTTTAATCAATGGATAGTGAGTGGGCTCTACAATCTATTTTTTTGAATCGCTACCAGAGTTTTTTTTAAAGAATAAATGCATGGAAAGATAAGAGTTCATTAAGAAAAACAAAAATTGTGCTTTTTTTTTGTTGACATCAAAATATAAACCAATGGATGGTGAATAGGCTTTACAATCCAATTTCTTGAATCGATAACAGTGTTTTTTTTATAGAATAAATGTTTGATTTTTATGTATGGAGAGATATGGGTCGATTAAGAAAAACAAAACGAGTGTTTTTTTTTTGTTGAAATCAAAATATAAACCGATGGATGGTGGGTGGGCTCTATAATCCAAAATCTTTAATCCCCACCAAAGCTTTTTTTTTTTAGAATAAATGTTTGATTTTCTAAATTTTGGAATATTTCAATGTAAAGGCAGATGAAATTTGAAAAAAATGCAATAAATTTGTCGACGCGAAAAAAATATAAAAACAATTGCCATCGACTTGAAACTTTCCAAAATAACTGACAACACATGCGATTCTACATTTCCGTAAAAATTAGAAATGCATTGTTTCTAAATTTTAGAATATTTCACTGTGAACAGAGATGAAATTAAAAAAAAAATTGCGATAAATTCGTCGACTCGAAAAAAACATAAAAACAATTGCCATCGAGTTGAAACTTTCCAAAACAACTGACAACACATGTGATTCTACATTTCCGTAAAAATTAGAAATGGATTGTTTTTAAATTTTGGAATATTTCAATGTGAACGAAGATGAAATTTAGAAAAAAATTGCAACAAATTTCTCGACGCGAAAAAAATATAAAAACAATTGCCATCGACTTGAAACTTTCCAAAATAACTGACAACACATGCGATTCTACATTTCCGTAAAAATTAGAAATGCATTGTTTCTAAATTTTAGAATATTTCACTGTGAACAGAGATGAAATTAAAAAAAAAATTGCGATAAATTCGTCGACGCGAAAAAAATATAAAAACAATTGCCATCGAGTTGAAACTTTCCAAAACAACTGACAACACATGTGATTCTACATTTCCGTAAAAATTAGAAATGGATTGTTTTTAAATTTTGGAATATTTCAATGTGAACGAAGATGAAATTTAGAAAAAAATTGCAACAAATTTCTCGACGCGAAAAAAATATAAAAACAATTGCCATCGACTTGAAACTTTCCAAAATAACTGACAACACATGCGATTCTACATTTCCGTAAAAATTAGAAATGCATTGTTTCTAAATTTTAGAATATTTCACTGTGAACAGAGATGAAATTAAAAAAAAAATTGCGATAAATTCGTCGACGCGAAAAAAATATAAAAACAATTGCCATCGAGTTGAAACTTTCCAAAACAACTGACAACACATGTGATTCTACATTTCCGTAAAAATTAGAAATGGATTGTTTTTAAATTTTGGAATATTTCAATGTGAACGAAGATGAAATTTAGAAAAAAATTGCAACAAATTTCTCGACGCGAAAAAAATATAAAAACAATTGCCATCGAGTTGAAACTTTCCAAAACAACTGACAACACATGTGATTCTATATTTCCGTAAAAATTAGAAATGCATTGTTGCTAAATTTCGGAATATTTCAATGTGAACGGAGATGAAATTAAAAAAATTGTAATAAATTCGTCGACGCGAAAAAAATGTAAAAACAATTGCCATCGAGTTGAAACTTTCGAAAACAACTGACAACACATGTGATTCTACATTTCCGTAAAAATTAGAAATGGATTGTTTTTAAATTTTGGAATATTTCAATGTGAACGAAGATGAAATTTAGAAAAAAATTGCAACAAATTGGTCGACGCGAAAAAAACATAAAAACAATTGCCATCGAGTTGAAACTTTCCAAAACAACTGACAACACATGTAATTCTACATTTTCCTAAAAAATAGAAATGCATTGTTTCTAAATTTTAAAATATTTCAATGTGAAGAGAGATGAAATTTAAAAAAATTGCAATAAAATCGTGGACGCGAAAAAAATATAAAAACAATTGCCATCGACTTGAAACTTCACAAAACTATTCAATATTAATTCAAGAGTGATTTGGTAGAAAATTTAAATACATTCGTCGATTGCTTTTGCGATTTTACGTATTAATTTATGAAAAATTATAATCATTTTTTGTTGACGCGAAAAAAAATATAAAAATAGCTGTAAAATACTTGAAACTTTCTAAATTTACTTAAAATTAAATAATATTAATAATCCTCCAAAAACTCAAAAAAACTCCCATCATAGATTTTCCAGATAACCAACTGACAACAGCGCATATTTTTGATTTTCGACAAAATTTTTTTGTTAAAATTTTTGCTTTTTTTAGTTTTGGATTTGTGGTTAACATTTTTTTATTTTTTTGACTTATATTTTAGTTTTTTTACCGTAATTATTATTTATCGATAAATAATATTTTTTTTTTAGAATTTGCACGTCTCTCGAGTGAAAAAAAATTATAAAAACAACTGCAACACGCACTTGAAATTTTCCAAATTTACTCAAAATACACTAATCTTAACAATCCTCAAAAAAAACTCAAAAAACCGCATCACTGGTTTTCAAGATTTTAAATTCAATTTCTTTCCGAGTGAAAAAAAAATATAAAAAACAATTGCAACGCAATTGAAACTATTCAAATTTACTCAAAATACATTAATCTTAAAAATCCTCTAAAAAAATCCATAATACCCCATTACAAGTTTTCAAGATAACCGACCGAGAACAGCCCTTAAGATTTTTTAAGTTTCACTTCTTCGGAGTGAAAAAAAAAAGTCACTTGAAACTTTTCAAATTTACTCAAAATACATTAATCTTAATAAATCTCGAAAAAACTCAAAATATCCCATCACTGGTTTTCAAGATAACAACAACACAAAACACAATTCTGGAAGAATTTTTGAAATCTGCTAATTTGTTCAAGAGATATATTCTCAAATAAATGCATTGCCATTTTTCTCGTCTCATGAAACTTTCGCAGGTATCTTTTTAGTATTTAAAATGACAAATCAGTGTTTTTAGAATTAATAAAAAAATCTTGTTTCGTTTGAAATTAGAGGTAGTGCCTTGGTCCCTTGGCTCTACATAACGAGCCGCCCCTGCACAGGAGTAAGAGACAGTCTTAAGACTTTATGTTTTTTTTTATTCACTTATTAATTGGTGGAATCTTTGGCACGTGGGCAACATTTCTTAGTACTTTTAAAAGATCGCAAATTTTGGCATACTTTGCCTTTTTTCGTTTAGTTTACTTTTTTAATATCTGTTAGCCTTGCTTACAAAATTAGTATAAAATAATTTTCAAATACAACATTAAAATTCATATATAGATAATTTAGATCGTAAGATTAGCGGGCGGAGTTCACTCTTCGGAATGGTCTTCCACACGGACCCGATCTTCATTGGCTGTACCATATTTGGTACTTTTTGCCTTTATGTCCTATTTAGAATCCTTTTCTAAAGGATATTTTTTAAATGTTACTTATCAGTTTGATATATTATTATTATTATTTTATGATCGCCATCGTCCGACACGCAATCTGTGCTTTTTGCTGTGTGTCTGTGTGTCTGTGTGTCTGTGTGTCTGTGTGTCTGTGTGTCTGTGTGTCTATGTGTCTAGGTATCTAGGTGTCTATGGGTCTCTGTGTCTGTGGCTGTGTGTCTAGATGTCTATGGGTCTGTATGTCTGTGTCTGTGTGTCTGTGTGACTGTGTGTCTGTGTGTCTGTGTGACTGTGTGTCTGTGTGTCTGTGTGTCTGTGTGTTTGTGTGTTTGTGTGTCTGTGTCTGTGTGTCTAGGTGTCTATGGGTCTGTGTGTCTGTGTGACTTCACAAATTTGGATCTATTTACTCAACTATTTTTGCTTCTTAAGTCATTGCCAGAAGTGACATTCTTCTCAATGCCTCAAGAACCGAAACTAGTTGAGGAAATAGTTAAAAATTATTGAGACAAACCAGTGTATGTATTCGATTTATTCCTATTAATTTGATAACGTTTCACCAAGCAATAAGTGAGGAAGTTATTCAAAAAAGAAAAATTACGAGGAGTCTGTGAGACTCCCCTCACCTCTAACGTAACTAAAATTTAACCTCGCCGATTAAGGGTGCATTTGTTACATTTTAACTTCTTTGTTTGTTTGTTTACACACTAGAATAATATACATATACATGAATTATAACATTCTCGTCGTGTTTGAAAATATTCTAGTAGATCGTGAGATATATCTCCTTGGACGAGACGAGACGATGGCGTCACGTTCACGAACTGGTTTCCAAGCATAAACAAAGGACGATCCGTTGCCGTTACGCAACGCCTAAATCCTCCTTTTTGGCATTGCTTGGTATACTGTTCTCCCACACACGCGGGTGGTCGCATTCCAAAACAAACAAATGAAAGAAAAAAAAAACAAGATTTTTCGAAGGTTGACGAATGAAGCGAATAATTTGATTTTCAAAATTATAAATCAATGAAAGATTTTACCAAGCAAATAATTTGATTTTCAAAATTAACCACATCAAAATAGTTCAAATAATCAATACAGTAGTTTTTAAATTTTTACTTTCCCCGTTACGAAGTACGAAAAAGTATTGTGATCGTGAAAATTTTTTCAATTTTTTTTTCGGAAATATCCGTTTTGGTGTTACTAGATGCCATTTCAACAATTTCTGGAATAATTTTTTTTTGTGTCTGTGTGTATGTCTGTGTGTCTGTATGTATGTCTGTGTGTCTGTGTGTGTCTGCTGTGCGTGTTTGTGCGCACTGTATCTGTTCTTCGAATTATCAAATAAGACTTATGTTCAAAGTTTCATATCAATTGCTCCATTAGTTTTTGAGATACAGCGGCACTGACACACAGACACACACCAGAGACACAATTTTTTTTTTCCAGAAATTGTTGAAATGGCATCTAGGGACCCCAAAACGGATATTTCCGTAAAAAAAAATTTTTGAAAAAAAATCACGGTCACAATACTTTCTCGTATTTCGCAACGGAGAAAGTAAAAATGTTTGGTCGTAGGAAAAGTAGAGTATTTAACACGTTTTGAAAGCTATATTGCATACTCGTACCTTGCAAATTGACACTCGCATGCAAAACGAAGCTTTAAAAACTTTCTACTAATTAAAGTTTTACTTAGTCTTTTCGCACGATAATTCGCATTAATGAGAATAATAGCAAATTATTTTTTTATTTTAATCTCAGCTTGTAACAAGGTGTTGGTAAAACCCAACTAGTTCTGTTGGGTAAATCCGCAGCAGACTACTAATTTGCAATCGGTATTATACCTCAGAGCTATTCTGGTAAATCCGCAATAACAGAACTACTAATTTGCAATCGGTATTATAGAAATGAAAAGACCACATCATAACAGTACTCGAGTATTGGAAAACCGAACAGCGATGTTAATTAATATTTCCAACGCGAATCATTAGTGTGAATATCATCGATGTTGATTACACACTCTCCGCTAATGAATAATTACTCGATGCGTATCAGTGATGAATCCTTAATTACTCGATTACTTACACGTCATGCATCTATTATATCTGTTGCACATGTATGAATGTAGTTCTTCATTCACGATTCATTATCCTAGATAACTCATGTATAAAAAAATGTGCCGAGTAAGCGGATGAAAAGGTAGATAAAACTTGTCATGCGGATAAATACGCAGGTACACGTTTGCAAGTGGATAAACTTGATTCAACTATATCAAGCCAAGGATCGAAACAATTTGAAATTATAACGAGGGTGTGACAAAAAAAAGTTACGCTTAAGTTCGCATGCATGACTTTAAAGAAGACACTTCAAAGTTTTTCGCCCTTAAAGATTCATCAAAATTAATTAAAAATACGCTTTGATGATTTGAAAATGGTGTTTCAGTTTTTTTTTTCCACCAGTACAGTTACCCGTCAGAATATTAATGGCACTGAAATTAAAAAAATTCTTAACACATCATTCAAAACATTCTTTAATTAAGTAATTAAGTGTTAACAATGATTTGTAGATAATTGCTTGTTCATAATACATTTTGTATTATCAGTGGAGCCTTGGATTTAGAACCCGGATCTCTACATTACAAATCTCTTACGCTTTTTGGAATAATCCGCAATATTTTTCTCGGTACAGAATCAAGGCCAACGCGATAGCTTCGCTGCATTTATAAACAACAACAATTTCGTTCACGTGTGCTTGCCGCGAATTCCATTCCTGCGATTGTTTTCGCGCAAATCGCTTGACTGGAGATTGATAACACGGAGAAAATAACAAGTTTTATTGATAAACGAGGAAAATATTCCTGCGAAAAACATCTAGAACTTACAATAGAGAAATCCCAAAAAAAATATTCAGCTCTTAGAAAAATATTAATTACGCGAGAGAACAGCTGCAAAATCTTTAGAAATAATTAAAACGAATGTCTTCTTATTATAATATAAAAATAAATAACAAGTTCCTGCTCGAAACAACAGGGCAACACACGAAATATCGACAAAAAAAATTAAATTCTTTGCTTAGATAATGTCTAAAATATTAATCATTCAAGCAATTACATTCAAAATCTCTGAATTAAATTAGAATAACTGCATTTTTTTCATCAAAACAATTGACGAATTCCCGCTTAAAACAACAAGGAAGCAACACCAAAACAAGGATGGTTACCTGGTTCTAAGTCCAGGATGAGAAAGGAGGAGGGTTGTTCAGAGCCTGGTTGCACCACCAACCAAAAAAAATTCTTCGTATGAAGAAGTATTATTATAGCGAAACAAGACGTTTAAAGCATTTTGGGACATCAAAATGGACATAATTGCTACCAACGCCAAATTTTACAAATTTATTCAGAATCCATTCCTCTTTAAGATTTCATCAACACGTGGAAATACCTCATCCTTAAATTTTGATATAATCCCATTTGTACGGACCGGAGTTAATTTTTGGAGTTGTGCATTTTCCCACTTGTTTAAAAAATAGAAAAACAATCGCCGCCAACGCCAAATTTTACAAATTCGTTCAGAATCCATTCCTCTTTAAGATTTCATCAACACGTAAAAACACCTCATCCTTAAATTTTGATATAATCCCATTTGTACGGACCGGAGTTAATTTTTGGAGTTGTGCATTTTCCCACTTGTTTAAAAAATAGAAAAACAATCGCCGCCAACGCCAAATTTTACAAATTCGTTTAGAATCCATTCCTCTTTAAGATTTCATCAACACGTGGAAACACCTCATCCTTAAATTTTAACATAATCCCATTTGTACGAACCGGAGTTAATTTGGAATTGTGCATTGTCCCACTTGTTTAAAAAATAGAAAAACTATTGCCACCAACGCCAAATTTTACAAATTCATTCAGAATCAATTCCTCTTTAAGATTTCATCAACACGTGGTAACACCTCATCCTTAAATTTTGATATAATCCCATTTGTACGGACCGGAGTTAATTTTTGGAATTGTGCATTTTCCCACTCGTGTAAAAAATAGAAAAACAATTGCCACCAGCCCCAAATTTTACAAATTCATTCAGAATCTATTCCTCTTTAAGATTTAATCAACACGTGGAAATACCTCATCCTTAAATTTTGATATAATCCCATTTGTACGGACCGGAGTTAATTTTTGGAATTGTGCATTTTCCCACTTGTTTAAAAAATAGAAAAACAATCGCCGCCAACGCCAAATTTTACAAATTCGTTTAGAATCCATTCCTCTTTAAGATTTCATCAACACGTAAAAACACCTCATCCTTAAATTTTGATATGATCCCATTTGTACGGACCGGAGTTAATTTGGAATTGTGCATTGTCCCACTTGTTTAAAAAATAGAAAAACAATTGCCACCAACGCCAAATTTTACAAATTCATTCAGAATCAATTCCTCTTTAAGATTTCATCAACACGTGGTAACACCTCATCCTTAAATTTTGATATAATCCCATTTGTACGGACCGGAGTTAATTTTTGGAATTGTGCATTTTCCCACTTGTTTAAAAAATAGAAAAACAATTGCCACCAACGCCAAATTTTACAAATTCATTCAGAATCCATTCTTCTTTAAGATTTCATCAACACGTGGAAACACCTCATCCTCAAATTTTGATATAATCCCATTTGTACGGACCAGAGTTAATTTGAATCCCAGAGATAAATCGTTCTCTCTTTCTTCAAAAAAAGGAGGGGGAAGGTATATTGTATAAGTGGCTCTACCATCAACATGTTCCACGAGCCGCCACTGAGGGGTTCCATTTGAAAAATCAAAGTTAACCTTCGCTTGACCTTGAAAATTACCGCCAAGGTCATTTTCAAGGTCACCAGCATATGTCCCCCTCCGTACTCTACAACTTTTATCTGAAACATTTTTTGCCATGTTGCTCAGGTTTCGAGATATTTGGAGTGGCAATTTAAAATGGGACACCCTGTACATCACGTACTTTGCAAGAAGAAAGTAAAAATTTAAAAACTTAATATACTTTACAATTAACCTTATTAAACTACACTTGTAGATTTAATGAGTGCATTCAAGATGTTTACTTATTTTTGCGTTTCACCACTTATTCCCGGGAAATTTCTCGAACGTCTTCGCAATTATTTAAAAGTGAAAATGATTGGATCAATAAGTAGGCGTGATAGTATGCAAATAATTTACTATAATCGATTTATTTTCACACGAACGTCCATTAACAAGCGAGAAGAGAAATCCACTTTCCCTACCTATCCGACTATGATGATCCCAATGATGCTGATTAATTGCGATTTTCTAAATATTAATCAATTTTCTCACTCTGCTCTCCTCGGTGTACGTATGTTTCTCTAATTTCTCACGAAGCCACCGCTGTTGCTTCACAATCTTGTGGGAAATTTTTCGATTGTATTTCCCCGGGCTAGCCTTGAGATTTCTTTTGTTTCCACCTTGCTGCTTGTCTCTATGCCATTAGTATAAATCATTTCGTTGGCTGGCCACGCATTCTTTGAAAATTTATGCCTCCAGTAATAATTCCTGCGGTTTGCTCCCTTAATATCAAATCCCATTTATCACATTGTAATACTGATTAAGAAAAAATTCTCTAGAGCTACACATGACATGTAGGTAACATAATATACACTGTGTATATAAAGTAAGGAATCAATTCGATTTAAATTCAGGGCATTTTCTGTCAGCTCGGACACGTGTATTATTATTTTTTAACGCGCATTTTTTGAGATAAAATTCAAATGTACAGGGTGTCCCAAAATTGAGATACGACCTCTAAGTTAAAATTTTTCAAATGGCAACCCCTATTTTTTATTGCATTTATGGATTCTACGTAAAATTCTGAGTATTTTTCATGTAGCATACCCTATGTCGATATTCAGCTGCATTTCGAAGAAATGGCGTTTAAAAAAGTACTACTACTATTTTATTTCTGGTAAAAGATAATATCGTTTCATCGAAACATTGGAATTAATAAGGAAAAATCATTATTTACTTAATGAAATGATTTTTCCTTATTAATTCTAATATTTCTTTACCAGAAATAAAATAGTAGTGGTACGTTTTTAAACGCTATTTCTTCGAAAACAGCTGAATATCGACATGGGGTATGCTACATGAAAAATACTCAGAATTTTACGTAGAATCCATAAATGCAACAAAAAATAGGGGTTCACATTTGAAAATTTTAACTTAGGGGTCGTGTCTCAATTTTGGGACACCCTGTATATTTGAATTTTATCTCAAAAAATGCGCGTTAAAAAATAATAATACACGTATCCGAGCATTTTTCTGAAACAAAATGCCCTGAATTTTAATCGAATTGATTCCTTACTTTATGTACACAGTGTATAATCATATATTAATAATATATATCAAATTTCCGAACACTTTCATAAGTGATATACCTGTACACTGTAAATCACTTAAAATATTTTTGAATTAAGTTAAAATACTTATGATATATTCAACGAGTCGTGATTTTGCAGCATTAATTTTCATCTCTTGTTGTTATGTAAATGTTTCATCTACGATTTCGATCTTGATCTCCGGCAAGGTTGGAATTAGCGCTGGCGGAATTTCCATAAGTATTACCTGCGCTCTCGTAGGATGATGATGGTGGTGGTGTCTGTTCGACAACTGTTAATCATCATTTCGTTCTCGACTCGTTCACTCCGGGCCATAATTAATGAACGCCATTACGTAACGGTCATTACTCGGACTGATCGTTTCCTTTTCACGATTACGGATTTGTTTCTCCTTCTCGGAATCCTCGGATTTATCACCTCTATAAATCAGTGCAAGAAAATCAAGTGTCTCTAAGATGGAATGTAGAATTAAATTAGTAAACATTGAATATAGAGAAAGGAATAGCCTCAGTTCCCTTTAGTATGCATTTTTCTACTTTAACAAATCAATGCCAATGTCAATATTTGAATAAAAGGTTGTCAACCAATAATTAAAAATTAACAAATTATTTTTCTATTCTGGCCCTAAATTGCTGGTCGAAGGGCCTAGAAGTCAAGGCTATTAACTACGCTAGACGAAGAAAGATACCGAGGCTATAAAACAAAACTTGAAAATCGTCTTTTTAAAATTGAGATGCCATGCGAAGGGAGACCGTACAATCTACGAAATCCAAGGAAAGAAAATCCATTCTCTCGCGTCTCTTTAGCGTGACCAAAACGTATCCAATTACGAGATGATTGATGCTTTTCTCACATCTGATAGCCTCGTAACGTAATACAGAATCGTATAGTGTGAAATGCCACAATGGGACCGAAATCCTCGGCGACTATTCCGCTGAAAGGATTTCTCTCCGCAAATATTTATAGCCTAGTAAAACAAAAATCATGTCAGTTTCCTGTATTTGTTTTTGAGATAAAGAGCGCACAGACAGACAGGTACACAGAGGGTCACATGGACACACAGACACACAGAGACAGAGACACAGACATACAGCCACACAGAAGCACAGACACAGAAACACAGACATACAGAGACACAGACACAGACACATAGAAACGCAGGCACAGAGACACAGACACAGACACACAGAAACGCAGACACAGAGACACAGACACAGCCATACATACAGACATACAGACATACAGACATACAGACATACAGACATACAGACATACAGACATACAGACATACAGACATACAGACATACAGACATACAGATATACAGACACACAGAGACACAGAAATACAGACATACAGACATACAGACATACAGACATACAGACATACAGACATACAGACATACAGACATACAGACATACAGACATACAGACATACAGATATACAGACACACAGAGACACAGACATACAGACATACAGATATACAGACATACAGACATACAGACATACAGATATACAGACATACAGACATACAGACATACAGACATACAGACATACAGACATACAGACATACAGACATACAGACATACAGACATACAGACATACAGACATACAGACATACAGACATACAGACATACAGACATACAGACATACAGACATACAGCCATACAGACATATAGACACACAGAGACACAGACATACAGACATACAGATATACAGACATACAGACATACAGACACACAGAGACACAGACATACAGACATACAGACATATAGACATACAGACATACAGACATACAGACATACAGACATACAGACATACACACATACAGACAGACAGACATACAGACACGCATACACACAGACACACAGGCACAGACACACAGTCACGCAGCCACGCACACACAGACACACAGGCACAGACACACAGTCACGCAGCCACGCACACACAGACACACAGACACACACATAGGCACTCACACAGCACACAAACGGACAAAATTTATTTTTCCAAAAATCATTAAAATCGCCACTAAAGACCTCAAAATAGATATACACGTAAAATTTAAAAAAAAAAAAACAGACACAAACACACAAAAGACATTTATTTTTTCAAAATGTATATACAGGGTGTTTCAAATTCGAGGCTCACCATGCAAATCTCTCTTATTAGAAGAGATAGAGGGTATGTTTAAATTTGGCACTTATAAAGAAAAAACGAATATCATTTTTTTCAGTTTTTTTGACTTGACTCGAAAACACATAGACACTCATCCAAACACAGAGACACACAGACACAAAATTTATTTTTCACAATAAATATATACGTAAAAAAAATTGAAAAAAACACAGAGCGACACAGCCACTCACACAGGAACACAAACAGATACAAAATTTCTTTTTCCAAAAATCATTAAAATCGCCTCTAAAGACCTCAAAATAGATATACACGTAAAAAAAATTAAAAAAAAAACAGACACACACAAACACACAAAAGACATTTTTTTTTCAAAAAATAAAAATATAGAGGGTGTTTCAAATTCGAGGCTCACCATGGGAGTCTCTCTTATTAGAAGAGGTAGAGGGTATGTTTAAATTTGGCACTTATAAAGAAAAAACGCAAATCATTTTTTTCAGTTTTTTCGACTTGACTCGAAAACACATGGACACTTATCCAGACACAGAGACACACAGACACATACACAGACCCAATTTTTTTTTCTTCAAAATATATACGTAAAAAGAATTGAAAAAAACACAGAGCGACACAGCCACACAGCCACTCACACAGACACACAAACAGATACAACATTTATTTTTGCAAAAATCATTGAAATCGCCTCTAAAGATCTCAAGATAGATATATACGTAAAAAAATTTAAAAAAAAAACAGAGACACGCACACATACAGACAGACACAAACACACAAAAGACAATTTTTTTTCAAAATGTGTATACAGGGTGTTTCAAATTCGAGGCTCGCCATGGGAATCTCTCTTATTAGAAGAGATAGAGGGTATGTTTAAATTTGACACTTATAAAGAAAAAACCAAAATCATTTTTTTTACTTTTTTCGACTTGACACTCATCCAGACACAGAGACACACAGCCACAGCCACATACACAGACACAATTTTTTTTTCAAAATTAATGTATACGTAAAAAAAATTGAAAAAAACACAGAGCCACACAACCACTCACACAGGCACTCGCACAGACACACAAACAGATACAAAATTTCTTTTTGCAAAAATCATTGAAATCGCCTCTAAAGACCTCAAAATAGATATACAAAAAAAAACACAGAAACACACACACACATAGACTCACACACAAACACATAAAACACATTTTTTTTTCAAAATGTAATACAGGGTGTTTCAAATTCGAGGCTCGCCATGGGAATCTCTCTTATTAGAAGAGATAGAGGGTATGTTTAAATTTGGCACTTATAAAGAAAAAACCAAAGTCTTTTTTTTTTACTTTTTTCGACTTGACTCGAAAACACATTGACACTCATCCAGACACAGAGACACACAGACACAATTTTTTTTTTCAAAATAAATATATACGTAAAAAAAATGGAAAAAAACACAGAGCCACACAGCCACTCACACAGACACATAAACAGATACAAAATTTCTTTTTGCAAAAATCATTGAAATCGCCTCTAAAGACCTCAAAATAGATATATACGTAAAAAAGAAATAAAAAAAAAACACAGAAACACACAAACACATAAAACACATTTTTTTTTCAAAATGTATATACAGGGTGTTTCAAATTCAAGGCTCACCATGGGAATCTCCCTTATCAGAAGAGATAGAGGGTATGTTTAAATTATTTGGCACTTATAAAGAAAAAAACGAAAATCATTTTTTTCAGTTTTTTTGACTTGACTCGAAAACACATAGACACTCATACAGACACAGAGACACACAGATGCATACAAAGACACAATTTTTTTTTCAAAATAAATTTATTCGTAAAAAAAATGGAAAAAAAACTCAGAGCCACACAGCCATTCACACAGACACACAAACAGATACAAAATTTCTTTTTGCAAAAATCATTGAAATTGCCTATAAGGACTTCAAAATTGATATATATGTAAAAAAAATAATTGAAAAAATGCAGACACACACAGACACACAAACAGACAAAAATTATTTTTTCTAAAAATCGTTAAAATCGCCTCTAAAGAGCTAAAAATGGATATATACTTGAAAAAAAAAATTGAAAAAAAAACACAGAGCCACACAGACATACACACATACACACACAGACACACACGCATGCACACATAGACACTTACACACTCAGACACACACACATACACACACACAGTTGTGTGTATGTGACACAAAATTGATTTTTTTCAAAATGGATATATACGTAAAAACAATTGAAGAAACACGTAGACACACAGACACACAAACAGACAGGTATACATATTTTGTAAATTATATTGTCCAGTAATTGGTGAATACTGTTGGTCAAT
The DNA here is from genome assembly GCA_910593695.2 of Ocypus olens. Classification (NCBI taxonomy): domain Eukaryota; kingdom Metazoa; phylum Arthropoda; class Insecta; order Coleoptera; family Staphylinidae; genus Ocypus; species Ocypus olens. The sequence continues at coordinate 46,377,198 of OU343054.1, forward strand.
AAAGTTATTATTATAATTATAATTATTGTTATTAACAGACCCAAAATTTATTTTTCCAAAAATCATTGAAATCGCCTCTAAAAACCTCAAAATGGAGAGCCACACAGACACACAAACAGATACAAAATTTCTTTTTGCAAAAATCATTGAAATCGCCTCTAAGGACTTCAAAATTGATATACATGTAAAAAAAATAATTGAAAAAATGCAGACACACACACAGACACAAACAGACAAAAAATAATTTTTCTAAAAATCGTTGAAATCGCCTCTAAAGAGCTAAAAATGGATATATACTTGAAAAAACAAATTGAAAAAAACACAGAGACATACAGACATACACACACAGACATACACACATGCACACATAGACACTCGCACAGATACAGAGACACACACACATGCACACATAGACACTTACACACTCAGGCACACACACATACACATACACACACACAGTTGTGTGTATGTGACACAAAATTTATTTTTTTCAAAATGGATATATACGTAAAAACAATTGAAGAAACACGTAGACACACAGATACACAAACAGACAGATATACATATTTTGTAAATTATATTGTCCAGTAATTGGTGAATACTGTTGGTCAATAAAGTTATTATTATAATTATTATTATTGTTATTAACAGACCCAAAATTTATTTTTCCAAAAATCATTGAAATCGCCTCTAAAGACCTCAAAATGGATATATACGTAAAAAAAATTGAAAAAACACAGACACACACAGTGGCGCACAACCAGACACAAAATTTCTTTTTCAAAAAAATCGTTGAAATCGCCTCTAAAGACGTCAAAATAGATATATACGTAAAAAAAAATGAAAAAGCACAGAGGCACAAACAGACACACATACATCCACACACAGAGGCACAGAGATACACACAGACACACACAAACACACAAAATTTATTTTTTCAAAATGGATATATACGTTAAAAAATTGAAAAAATAGACGCACACAGACACTTGCACAGACACACAGACAATTGCACACAGAGGTACACAGATTTTTCGTTTTTAGTCCGTGTTTTAGAATGTAGCAAAAAATGTTTCAAATAAAATTTATTAAGCTATAAGTGCATTAAATACCTATGACCTTGAAAATCTCTTACATCATCATGAATTTACTTTTTTTTAATAGCAGCCTATTTTGGAAATCTCAGATTCATTCAGATTTGTCTCTAGCTTGCTAATACCGGACCAATCCGTATCCATCCACTTATTTTGTTAACTCATCATTCTTTACGGCATGCAAAATATCCGATTCTTAAATTTACATTATCGTTTTCAATACGAATTTGGATCCCCCCCTCGTCTCGTAAATTTATGTGCGAGAGAGCCGTGCTTTCAATATTTACTGGTTCCGGCGGTGTGTACGTGCTACGAATTCACCGGAGTATGGTAAATAATGCATTTTCCCTCGCCCTGGAAAAACTCCGGAGCGTGACTCTCCTCTTCTCGTTCTCCCTTCCCTCCGGACCCCTTTCTCCTCTTGGCACGGATAATTTAATAATCGCCGCTAATTAAGTGGAATTCACAGTCCGATTGTGCTCTCTCTATCTTCATTCATTATCATTATCGCTGTTAATAACAACAATGCAAAGCAACGCAAGAAGGTTAATTGTGCAAGGCTCGCGGAGAAGAAGAAGAACTTTCTACATTCTAATTCCAGTTTCTACGCGTGATTTACATATGCTTTGCAAATAAATTACGATAGTAGGCTACTGGTATTCATATTAAACTTTTGTTTTGTTAATTATTAAGGACGTTAGTTGACTCACAACAAAAATAATAACAAGGAATTTTCATCGATTCATTGCGACAACAATAATACAAAGAAATAAAAAAAAAATAGTTTTCCGAATCGGTTGTTGATTTGAGGGTAACATCAAGTCCTCGATCTAATGAAAATATCGCTTAAAATTGCAGGACCTTAGTCTGTCGTCGATCTCAGCATTTGAACATAACAAGAATGGCCACAATTGTATGAGATGCACCTTAACAATATGATGTTTCAACAAGATGGCGCAACGTGTCATTTGGATTTGTTGATCTTGTAGGCCACTGAATATCAAGACGTAGAGTCCGCAGCAAATCCAAAGTTTCACTCGCCGTATGGCACTTGGCGCCGTCTTGTCGAAAGAACGTATTGTTAAGGTGCTGATCATCCAATTGAGACCAGTTATAGACAGATTTCAGGCTACCTTTTAGAGGTCAAAATTTTAGAAAACAATTTTTCTTGAAAACTAAAAGTGATAAATATATATTGCAATTTAAGCGAGGAATCCAGCAATATAATAATATATGGGGTGTTCCGTTTAAAATAACAAAGTTGGTACTCCTTTCGGTGGAACCGGAAGTGATAGAAAGTTGAAAATATTTCACACGAGGAGACCTGATTCAACCGTGTGAATTTTTTCAAATTATTAATACAACGGCAACTCCGTAAACTTTTAACGAACGGTTTAGCGTAGACACCCTGTATAAACAATTATCAATGGCTCGAAACTTTGTAAATTTACTCAAAATTCAATCATGATTATAATTATGTCAAAAACTGCAAATACTCCATGCATGGATTTTAAGATAAATCCATGTGAACAAAGAATAATTTCTAAAAAATTGTTTTGGTGATTCAAATAAATATAAAAACAAGCCGATGGCAGCTTGAAACATTCCAAATTTATTTAAAATTTGGATAGTATTATACAGGGTTGGGCAAATGTGACGTCTGTTGTTTTCTTATTACTTTAAAAAGAAATATGTATAGTTTTATTTATTCCATTCAGTGACGTTTTTTGATTTTCTATAGCTACCGTATTTTTCGAGATATATCATCGGCATTTTTTTAAATTGATTACCCTGTATATTTTTACATTTTCAACACATGAGTATAGTTGGACAGGACAACATTGAATAATTCCTAGGCAATAAAGATCTTAAGTGTAAGGGTAAGGTATACTGCCAAAAATTAAACGCATGGACGGTTTTCCTCGTAAGTTTGAATAGTTTTTCCCTCCATAATTAAATTGTGGGTCCCTAAAAGACAAATGCAAGGTATAACATTTTTACGTTAATGGCGTACCTATTCGAACACCCTTTAGAAGCAAACTTGAGCATTTCTTTTTTTACTTTCGATTTTTAAAATCCTAAAGAAATTTAATCGCGAGATCGGAACGACATTTCATGTTGTTTCGAAAGAAAGCGGAGAACAATAGCGCCGGATAATAATTATGTGCCGTTAGGTATCCGCCGTAAAATTTGAACTAATTAAACGTTTAATGGAGTGTCTCGAGTGGGACGAGGCATTGAGACCGCGACGTGACATTGTTCATTTATCTTCAAGATCAATTGCACGCACGGATAGCCGTAATCTTGTCACGAGCACTTAATAATGTGTGCGGAATATTTTAGTATGAAAACGTTTTGTTAAAATCCTTAGATAAGATCGTGGTTGCTTAAAACAAAATTTGATCAAAACAGTATGAGTGTTTAAGAGTAAATACTGCAGCTTAGCTTCCTTTAAGGTGTGATTCCTATCTAGACTTCTTTCGAAGCAGTACGGACGCGCGGTTGATGGGTTGGTGGAGGAATTAATTCCATAAGTACATCATTGTAGCAGTGTAGCGCGACAGACGCAGGCGACCGCGACGGATGCGATACACTGCTACAAAGATATACTTATGGAGTTGATTTCTCTACCAACCCATCAACCGCGCGTCCGTATTGCTTCGAGAGCAGTCGAGTCGCGGATGTTCAGCGACGGACGCGTTATAAGAATCGCGCCTTTAAGAAGATCCACGAGCCGCCGCTGCGCTGTACTGTAAATTCCGATAAAAAAAAAATTACCAAGTAGAAGAGAGTGCAGCTTCTGGACCATCTAACCATGTGCCAAATGCAACAAATTCTACTACAATACAGTACACAAGGTCATCCAGTGTGCAAAGTTAGGTAAAAATCTGTCAATCTTATTACCTAGGGATAGAAATATTTATCAAAATTGATTATAGGTCGTTATGTATATTAATGTTTATGATTTTATAATACTTTATTGATGACTTTTTCACAAAAATCAATAAAGTATGATATACAGGGTGTTTTAGACCACCCGTACACCCCAAATCTCTCGCAAAATACAAATCGGATTGACATATAAAAAAATACATCTAAATTTTTTTTTGAGCTCTATCATGTGGTGTGAAATTTAAACCACCACCCCTCCCCCCTGGGGCGGGGTGGGGGGTAACTTTAGAATCTTAAACAGGTACCCCTATTTTTTTATTGCAGATTTGGCTTCTACTCTAAAATATATTAGGTTTTTATTCGAAACATTTTTTTCGATTAGCAAAAAAAAAGTTTTCTTTTAATATATTTTTTTTAATTAAAAAAATCCTGTTTGTCGTTACAAACATTCATTCATTACCACAATAGAAAAGAATAGAATGGAATTTGATAATCAAATTGATTTTTATTCGATTCTACGATTTTTTTTACAAAGAATTTTTTTTTGCTTATTTCTGACATAAAATTACGAATGACTTCAATCAACGCCTTATTTAAGATGACTACGTAAAAAATGTCGGAATCTATCATTTAATGCGAGAAATAAATATAATTCAATAAATGTTTTTGCCGAATATAGTGCCATCTGTCGCTCATAGAAATTTTTTTTTCGGATAAAAACCTAATATTTTTTAGCGTAGAATCCAAATTTGCAATAAAAAATAGGGGTTCCCATCTAAGATTTCAAATTTTTTCATTTTTCACATTTTTTTTAAATCTCAATCCGATTCGTATTTCAGGAGATATTTGGGGTGAACGGGTAGTCTGAAATACTCTATATATGAAGAGGACAAAATAGTTTTAAATCATCCAGAATGTGCAGGGAAGGCTTTACGAATTTTTATCTATAATTTTGAAAAAAGACCCTGAAGGCCTTAGGCACAATCATTGGGACGATCAAATTTGCTCAATTTTTTTTGCCTAAACATGTCCTGTTAATCGGCAGTGCTGAAAGGGTTGAAAAAAATAAAACATGATTTTGAATATTTTCCAGCAGAAAATCAATATTTTAAAAAATATGCACTTTATGTAAGAATTTTGTATATGTTTTCGATTTGGTTTCGATAGTTATTAAAAAATTTGACATTTGAGTTGAGAAAAAAATACGATCCCGAAAAAGAGGGTGGAAAAGTGGAAAAGAGTGGCGGCGTTTCGGCGAACCCCCAAAATTTCACATATAAGGCCGTTGCTCTAAAACGGCTCTAACAATTTTTGTTAAAATTGGTAGGGATATTCCTTTACCCAAGACGATTATCTGAAAAAAATTTGGTTGAAATCGGACTGTACATTTTTGTGTTTAAACACTAACAAAAAAAATGGTGATGTGGCCATCATGTTACTTTCTCCGACTTTATATTTACGTTTTCATGGGTTTATTTTCAATTGAAATCATATTTTAAATGTACATCGAGCGTTGCGTAAACTCGGATGAAACTGACGTTTAAAACGTCAAAATCATGAAAGATGGAAAAAATATACATCAAATTCAAAAACTCGGTTTACTCAAAAAATAACGAGATTTCGAAAAAAACTTATTCTTTTAAAGTTGTTAATTTTGGCAATGTCTACAATTATTAGTCATATAAATTTGCTGTAACTATTATCGTTTCATAATTATAAACCAAAAATTAAAAAAAAATAATAAATTTTTTTCTCGAATAGCAATGATTTTATGAAAAATATTTTCAAACAAAAGATGTTCATTTCTTTGTTGTCTTCGATGTTTGTTAAAATGTTTTTGTGATATTTTTTATATTTAAGAAAATATTGGCAAAAAACAAAAAACAGTTAAGGTAAACACCCACTTCCGGTGTACGAAATTTTACCAAAAGCTTTTCAGTTCTTCAGATTATCAAATAAGACGTATGTGCAAAGTTTCATATTAATCGCTCTATTAGTTTTTGAGATACAGCGCACACAGACAGACACACACACACACACACACACACAGACACACACACAGACACACACACACACACACAGACACAAATTTTTTTTTTCCAGAAATTGTTGAAATGGCATCTAGGGACTCCAAAACAGATATTTCCGTAAAAAAAATTTTTGAAAAAAAAATCACGATCACAATACTTTCTCGTACTTCGTAACGGAGAAAGTAAAAATTGACATTTGAGTTGAGAAAAAAGTACGACCCCGAAAAAAAGGGTGGAAACTAAAAAAAAAATGGTCGCTTTTTGAAAAATCATATCTCGTTAAGGAGTCAACAAATCAAAAAGTTTAAGATATAAATAATGAAGGTGGATGCTTTGTAAAGGGATCCCGCCACCGACGGATTATTCAAGAGCAGAAATAAAGTCAGTGGCGGCGTTTTGTCGCACGCCTGAAATTTCATATATAAGACCGCGGCTCCAAAACGGCTCTAACGATTCTTGTTAAAATTGCCAGGGATGTTTTGTTTGCCGAGGGGATTATCTGGAAAAAAATTAATTGAAATCGGACTGTATGTTTCGGAGTTTTGACACTTTTTTTTTTGTTTTTTTTTCACGGGGGTGGTGGGGTAGAGTCAGAGGGACGACACCCGGGGGAATCGATAGAACTCTTGAGGGTGCATCGGAGAGTGTCTAGAAAGATGTCAAAGTTCATTTAAATTAAAAAAAACTTTATGATAAACTAATATCGTAATTTGAATTAAAGTTGACAAGCGTCAAAAAAGACTAATTTTGACTTGAACCCGTTAAGCTTCTAGAAAAAAATGTTTATTTATTTACCCCAGTTACGGGAGGAATACTTCCTTTAGAATTAAAAAAAATACTGTAATACGACACAATTTACGATGTAATTTAACGCTTCATTAAGTATGGCAGAGTTCTGTAAGTTATATTTAAGTTTATACAAAGAGTGGTGGGTGGGCCTTATCCAATAATATAAAGAGTTGAACACGGCTCAGTGTTTCTACAAATGAACTTATTCTCCAGAGAGCAACTGAAAGCTTCAGCTCGTTCGTGACTTGCTGTTTGGAGGGTGGAAGAGGGCCCACCCACCATCCTTTGTGTTTGTCATTTCCAAAAAAATTGCCTCTACCCCCAGGGGGTGATTTTTACGTCTCGTCAAATTACTCCGAAACATGTTGGGCGTGCGTCGGAGGGGGAAAAGGGTCTTTGTTGAAAAAATCAAAGCGATAGACCTCCATTTATCGAAATTAACGATGTTTGACCGACGGGGGTGGTAAAATTTTTGGGGAAAATCTCAAAAAGGGGGGGCCAAGAGTCTCTTTGAAATATTTTTTAAAGTCTAAAAAAAATTGGCGCCACGCTCCCGCTCGGTTGCCAAAAAACTTCTCCTCCGCCGTGTTTTTTCGTCGTTTAAAAATTCGCCCCGGCGCGGCGGGTGAGCCGGTTCCGAAGGGGTGTTTTAAAAATTTTGAAAAAATTACAACTCAAGGCTCGTTCGACCCCCTACCTATTTTAAAAGTTTCAACTCTTCGATTTAAATAGAAAAAATACGTCCTCGGTGGAAGCAACACGAACCCAAAGACCGGGCCAAATGACGGCTCTGGAAGGGTAGGGGGTGTTATAAAAATTTTGAAAAAATAACAAATCAAAGCACGTTACACCCTCTTCTCATCCTAGAAGTTTGAGCTCTTGGAATTAAATAGAAAAAAATACATCCGCGAAAGAAACCTCAGAGAGAGCGGAAACTTAAAAAAAAAATTGGTCGCTTTTTGAAAACTCATATCTCGTTAAGGGGGCACAAAATCAAAAAGTGCGTTGTATCGTTTCGGGCAGTTGAAATTGGAGAAAATCAGTATTTAAAAAAATATGCACTTTATGTAAGAATTTTATATATCTTTTCGATTTGGTTTCGGTAGTTATTAAAAAAATTGACATTTGAGTTGAGAAAAGAATACGACCCCGAAAAAAGGGTGGAAACTTAAAAAAAAATTGGTCGCTTTTTGAAAAATCATATCTCGTTAAGGGGACAACAGATTAATTTTTTTTTTGTATAAATAATGTAGGCGGATGCTTTGTGAAGAGATCCCGCCACCGACGGATCCTTCAAGAACAAAAATAAAGTCAGTGGCGGCGTTTCGGCGAACCCCTAAAATTTTATATACTGGGTGCTGTAAAAATGGCGGATTAATTCAATGTTACATTGTCGAGGATTACTTCGAGAGTATGGAAAAAATAATGAAAAAAATCGGTATTGTATTTTTTGAAGATATGAAGACTTTAGTGTAAATTATTTCATTGCTTAAAATCTGCATAACATTAATTATTTACACTCCAGCTCATCAAATAAATTTTTCAGAGATTCATACTTTCGTGCTTGTTAATATTATGTACAATTGGTATTTTCAAATGCGATAATTTGAATGTTAAATTTGATTTTCCCATTAAAAATAAAACCTGGCATCAGTAGATTGATTTGAATGCGAAAATCAATTATTTAACATTTAAATTATCGCATTTGAAAATACCAATTGTACATAATATTAACACGCATGAAAGAATGAATCTCTGAAAAATGTATTTCATGAGCTGGAGTGTAAATAATTAATGTTATGCAGATTTTAAGCAATGAAATAATTTACACTAAAGTCTTCATATCTTCAAAAAAATACAATACTTTTTTTTTCATTATTTTTTCCATACTCTCGAAGTAATCCTCGACAACGTACCATGGAGTTAATCCGCCATTTTTACAGCACCTTGTATAAGGCCGTTGCTCCAAAACGGCTCTAACGATTTTTATTAAAATTGTTAGGGATATTCCTTTACCAAAGGGGATTGTCTGAAAAAAAATTGGTTGAAATCGGACTGTACGTTTTTGAGTTTAAACACTTGTTTTTTTTTTCGGGTTTTTAATTTCACGGGGGTGATGGGGTCAAAGGGGCGGCACCAGGAAGGATCGATAGGGCCATCGGTGGTGCATCGGACCGTGCTGGAAAAATTTCCAAAAAATTTGCCTCCGCCCCCCGGGGGTGATTTTTACGTTCCGTCACGGTACTCTCAATTACTCCGAAACCGGTCTACCTATGGCGGTGAAATTTGGTGGGGATGCGCCGAAGGGGGAGAAGGAACTTTGTTAAAAAAATCAAAGCAATCGGCCTCCATTTGTCGAAATTAACCGTTTTTCACCGAAGAGGTTGGTAAAATTTTCGGGGATAAACTAAAAAATTAAAAAAAGAAGACCGAGAGTCTCTTTGAAATATTTTTTAAGGTCTAAAAAAAATTTCTGCCGCACTCCACCTCCGCCGCCAACCGACTTATAAAAATTCGTTGTTTAAAAATTCTCCCCGGGGGTTGTGCCGGTTTTAGAGGGGTGGGATCGGTCGGGATCGAATCGATCGGCAATTGTCTATAAGAAAACGTCAAAAAATTTCGAGCGTACTTTTAACTGCACCCCCTCGGAGGCGGTGGTTGATAACCACAATCTGATAGTTTTCATTAAATGAAATTATTTAATATAAACATACTGTATAAATAACAGTGGGGGCTTAATTTTAATACATGATAAAGATAATCACATTTTTTTTGGCTTGAAATACATGTCCATGCGGCCAGCTCTAGGCTATTTGGAAAAGGGCAGTCAATACAATTATAAATAAATTTGAGACTTGTTGTAGATGTATTAAATAAATTAAATAAAGACGAAAAATAGCCTGAATATTTATCTTTATTAAATGTATTCAATACAATACAAATTATAATGGTTATTCCCATTTTTTATAAGTTTAGTGAATTCAATTTAATTAAAACATAATATGCGGGTGTGTGTGTAGGTAAATTTCTATTGTTGGGGTCGAAAGGCAAGCGCAGATAAACTATGCTGTTATCGTGATGGGGAGAACGTAAGTAATCTATTTGCCCCGAAAGGGAGAACATTAGCCCCGGAGTTGTAAACATAAATTCGCCCATTTTCTATAGAATTGGCCGTAAACTAAGAACACCGTCTAAATATTCATTTCCCTATCGTATAAATAATCATGGACCGCATAATTATTTGCAATAAAAAGGCACATTAATGTCATAAAAGTTTATAACGTATAAAATGTATTTTAAGTATGGGAAATTTTCGAATTGTAGGGTATAAAAGGGTTCAATATTTCATAATGTTGTTAGTTATGTACGAATTGTTGCTGATGAGATGAACTGTTATTTTCCAGTAACGGTTATAACAGTTATTTAAACGGTTTTTTTTAAGTAACTGTAGCTGAGAAACTAGCAAATTTATTTGTAGTACGTTATAATTATTTGTAATGGGTATTTAAAAAGAAATTTCATAATAATTTATTTATCTTTCCGATAGCCTTTACAGTATTGTGAAATTACTATTAAATTATTCTCTAAGAACGTATTATGCTTTTTAATTTGTATTCTCGTATCTACAGAAATAAATGTATTATTATTAAAAATTAAGTAAATCGCCCTCCTTTTATAAAGAAATCTTTGACGAAAATCAACGTTAGTGGAAAGTTACAATAACGGTTAATGTTATTATTTCATTATAACGGTTACAAAGTAGCAGTTAGCGAAAATAACGCTCATCACTAATTTGGTACAGTCGTGCCGTTTTAAAAAGGCAATTGAGGTGCCTAAATAGACTTTTTTTCTCTTTTTAACGATGTGTGACAACCGGTGACGGCACGCGAGGTGACTCATGGTACGGCCGAGGTAGCAGAGGTGGTAATAGTAATAGGTAGGGTCGGTTGCAGAAACGGCTGGTGGCGTGATCACGTGACCACGTTATCACGTGATGACAAGCTATGTCAAAATAAAAATTTAAAAAAAAACTATGAGAAATATGAATTAATTAGCTTTTCCTCACATCAGTAATAACGATGACTTTGGCTCTCTCGGTGAGCTCGAACAAAAAACTGTTTCCCATGGCACGAAGTGGCCCTAAATTGAATAATTGGCGCTCATCTCGGTTGCATAACGGTCCTTTTATGCAATTCCGCGGCCGGTCGTAGTTTGTGGCAATTCGCCGCGCTCCATTGCCGGCATCAAAAATGTCCCAGACGAATATTAATTAGGCCCGAATGGCTCCGATTGCGCAACATCCACAGCCGCCGCGAAAGAATTAGAAAAGTGCGTTACGTAACGGTCGCGACGTCATACAAGAAGAGAAAACTGGGACTGTACTAAAAATTAATTAACCTGGTATGAAATGAGTAATAAATGCAAGAATAGGTGCAAATATTACAGCGAATCCTTTAATTTTAATTAATCGAGAAAAAAAAATCATATTGTCAAAAGTGAACTGTTACTAAACGAAATATATCTAAGAAAATATATTAAAAATATCTCTGTTGATACTGTCATAAGGGGTCCTTATAATTCGAAGCTTCACAACTTCGAAGAATCCGAAGAAAGGAAGTGAAGGAAGTTTTCGAATTTTTCGAAGATTGGAAAAGTTGCGAAGTTTTCGATTTTTTTTTGAAGAATCGATGTTGTTAAGTTTTCGAAGATTAGTAGAATCGAAGTTTCAAAGTTTTCGATTTTTTCGAAGATTAGAAGAAACGAAGTTGCGTAGTTTTCAATTTTTTTGAAGATTAGAAGAATGGAAGTTTCGAAGTATTCGAATTTTTCGAATAATCGAAGTTTCGAAGTTGTCGATTTTTCAATCCTAAAACCCTAGAGTTAAGATTTATACTTTTGTGCAATTTAAAAAAATTTACCTCGAAAACCCAAGACGAAGCATTAGTAAGAAAAAAATATTAAAAATATCTCTGTTGATACTGTCATTAGGGGTCCTTATAATTCAAAGCTTCACAACTTCGAAGAATCCGAAGAAAGGAAGTGAACTTTGAATGTCGAAGTTTTCGAATTTTTCGAAGATTGGAAAAGTCGCGAAGTTTTCGATTTTTTTTTTCAAGAATCGATGTTGCGAAGTTTTTGAAGATTAGTAGAATCGCAGTTTAAAAGTTTTCGATTTTTACGAAGAGTAGAAGAATCGAAGTTTAAAAGTTTTCGATTTTTTTGAAGATTAGAAGAATCGAAGTTTGGAAGTTTTCAATTTTTTCGAAGATTAGAAGAATCGAAGTTTCGAAGTATTCGAATTTTTCGAAGAATCGAAGTTTCGAAGTTTTCGATTTTTTCAATCCTAAAACCCTAGGGTTAAGAATTTATAGTTTTATGCAATTTAAAAAAAAATTTACCTCGAAAACCCAAGACGAAGCATTAGTGGATGTTGTAATAAATTTACCCATTACTTCCCCCACAAACATATTTGCCCGCTCACTTATGTAAACAATTGAATTCAATTAAATACATTTTCTGCCATTAACATCTTGTTCTTATTAACGATTATTTTTACTATGGTTATAATATTTAAAAAAAAAATCGAAAACTTCGCGACTTTTCGTTTTTTTTTTGAAGAATCGATGTTGTGAAGTTTTCGAAGATTAGTAGAATCGAAGTTTCAGTTTTCGATTTTTTCGAAGATTAGAGGAATCGAAGTTTTTGGTTTTTTCGAAGATTAGAAGAATCGAAGTTTCGAAGTTTTCAATTTTTACGGAGATTAGAAGAATCGAAGTTTCGAAGTATTCGAATTTTTCGAAGAATCGAAGTTTCGAAGTTTTCGATTTTTTCAATCCTAAAACCCTAGAGTTAAGAATGTATACTTTTACGCAATTTAAATTTTTTTACCTCGAAAACTCAAGACGAAGCATTAGTGGCTGTAGTAATAAATTTACGCATTACTTCCCCCACAAACATATTTGCCCGCTCACTTATGTAAACACGCATTGAATTCAATTTAAAAAAAAATCTGCCATTAACATTTCTTCTTATTAACGATTATTTTTACTATCGTTATAATATTTCTTTCAAAAATTGCCTGTTCTGATAAAACTTTGATAATTGAAAGCTTTGAATCTTCGTAATTTCGATTCTTTGAAACTTCGATGGTTTGAAACTTCGATTATTTGAAACTTTGATTCTTCGAAACTTTGATTCTTCGAAACCTTGAATCTTCGAAACTTTTTTTATTTATTTGTTTATTAACGGATAACTCCATTTACACTGAACATTAATCTTATTTTAATTACAATGAAGGACAAAAACAAATCATAGAACTAAAGCTAGATTAAAGAGACTGCAATAGCGATACAGAAATAAATTATTATACTTCGATTATTTGAAACTTTGATTCTTCGAAACCTCGAATCTTCGAAACTTTGATTCCCTTGAAACTCTGATTATTCGAAACCTCGAATCTTCTAAATTTCAATTCTTTGAAACTGTGATTCTTCGAAACCTTGAATCTTCGAAACTCGAAACTTTGAATCTTTAAAACTTCCCTCTTCGCAGATTTTCTATGAGTCTTCGAATCTTCGAAATAAATCTTCGAAAAATTTCAGCCCCAATTGACATATTCTTAAAACTTAATAGTTTAATCTCTCTAATCATAAGGAAAAGAGTTTTCTGTTATGCAACGGTCGCGTTAAAATGATTTATGAGTCTGCACAAAAATGAAATCATTACGCTGTCAGTGACATATGAGTGAAAGAGAGAATGAAACGAGATTCTTCTTATTAACGATTATTTTTACTATCGTTATAATATTTCTTTCAAAAATTGCCTGTTCTGATAAAACTTCAATAATTGAAAGCTTCGAATCTTCGTAACTTCGATTCTTTGAAACTTCGATGGTTTGAAACTTTGATTCTTCGAAACTTCAAATCTTCGAAACTTCAATTCTTTGAAACTTCGATTATTTGAAACTTTGTTTCTTCGAAGCTTTGATTCTTCGAAACCTTGAATCTTCAAAACTTTTTTTTATTTATTTGTTTATTAACGGTTAACTCCATTTACACTGAACATTAATCTTATTTTAATTACAATGAAGGACAAAAACAAATCATAGAAATAAAGCTAGATTAAAGAGACTGCAATAGCGATACAGAAATAAATTATTATACTTCGATTATTTGAAACTTTGATTCTTCGAAACCTCGAATCTTCGAAACTTTGATTCTTTGAAACTCTGATTATTCGATACCTCGAATCTTCTAAATTTCAATTCTTTGAAACTGTGATTCTTCGAAACCTTGAATCTTCGAAACTTTGAATCTTTGAAACTTCCATCTTCGCAGATTTTCTATGAGTCTTCGAATCTTCGCAGATTTTCTATAAGTCTTCGAATCTTCGAAGTCAATCTTCGAAGAAAAATTTCACCCCCAATTGACATATTCTTAAAACTTAATAGTTTAATATCTCTAATCATAAGGAAAAGAGTTTTCTGTTATGCAACGGTCGCGTTAAAATGATTTATGAGTTTGCACAAAAATGAAATCATTACGCTGTCAGTGATATATGAGTGAAAGAGAGAATAAAAGAAGATTTATTGTCATCAAGTGGGGAAATTGCGTTACGCATATAATATATACAAATGAAGGGGACTTTCTCTTGTCCGGAAATAATTGAGACTTCTAATTATGTCGAGAGAGGTCTAATTGTCGCAATTTGTTTGGCCGGGAAATGCGGCGCGAAAGCATGAAATTTTTGTCCAAGGTCAATATATTAATTTTCACTTGCACTTCAATATAATATACAGGGTGTGTCCGTGTTTCGTGAAAATGCGTGGGTATCTCGATTATTTCTATGTCGGTTAAATAGGGGCAAACTTTTTAGTGGAAAAAAATTGAAGATTTGCAGCGTCGCCTAAATTGACATTTTTTTTTTGACTTTGGCAGCTGCCCTTCAGTCACATCGGTTATGTATTTATTGTTCATATTAAATGAAATAGACATCCACAAACACCCATGCCGTGGCCGGGATTCGAACCCGGGACCCTTCGCATTAGTACTGGCGCGCTTACGCACGCGGCATTGACGTCAATAATATTTGAAATATCTTCTTTTGTTTTCAAAATATTGTCAAAAATCCTTTGTTCTTATTTTATCGCGCAATAATATTTTAAATATCTTTTTTTGTTTTCAAAATATTGTCAAACATCCTTCGTTTTTATTTTACTATCCAAAAAACGATTGAATTTTGATATTTACAACTTTGACTTTATAGAGGCACTTTTTAACGAGGAATATAGTAGCATTCTTGATTTTAAAATAACTTCGAAATATTAACCAGAAACCACGGCCAACTTGTGTTTTTCTTATGGGCGCCATTTTGGATTATTGTATTTTTTTAAAGTAAATCAGTGATGTACCACACTCTTAACTTATTTTACATTTGATATGTATTTTATGTCAATTAAATGAAACCCAACTTTTACAATTTTATGGACATATGCAGCGTGTGTGAAATTGTTGGTAATTCTATCGCCATATCGAGATGTTCGAAGTGTTCCAGTGAAAATTGGCCCCCTTTTCCGCGATGTGGGAAAAGCGTATTACCCGGAAGAATGCGGCCGCATGTCGTGTGTTTTTTTAGAAAATCGCCGTTTAATGTTTAATCGGCAATTACGTGTAAAACGGGAGCGGGGCGAATAATCAGCCCCTTTTCCAGTGAATGCGCAGCCATTGCGTCGGTTTCGTTATTGGATTAAGGGTCGAGGGCCATCTGCATGTCACCATCGATCGAACTTTATTAGATTCAAGGATAAACGAGTTTAAAATATACGTACAGTATATTCACGATTAATTTTTTTAGACAGACACGCCCTAACAAAATTTTAGGTAATATATTTCTATAATACATTTTCTTTAGTTCCGTTGGATATCTTGAAAAAATAATGTTAGAAATTTTGGTTAAAACGTAGTGAAATTTTAAATTCAAAAGCGTTAGAAAATGAATGAATATCAACAGTAAAATAAGTTGGTTCAGTAATTTTTTTACAGCATTTACGTAACAGTTAATTACGTCCGAACTTGAAACCTGTATCCAATTAATTCACACATTATCCACCAATTATCACGAACTTTGCGAGGACGTTGCATAATCCATGTTTACCGCATTTATTATACGACAGTTTCACAACTCGCCGCTGCACTCGTTCCAGAATTAGAAACGAAGTTGGCTAAGTGCGGGACCTCGAGGCACACCCGATTTTCCAGTTCTATAAACATTATCTGTTTTTTTGAATTAAATTTATTTCCGTTCGTAATTAATTGAAATGTAAGAAATATTAATTATGCCTAGTTTTGAATTTATGCAAGGTAGAGCAATACAAAATATTTTTGGAATTGTAATAACCAATATTTTGATTTTTCGTAAGATTACAGTCGAGGAAAGATTACTTTTTGTCCAGCATTTTTATAGTCTATACTGTAATATACAGTATTACCGGGCACTCGAGACGTGTGCAAAGTGAGAAAGTATTCGGAGAACGCGACAACAATTGAATTTAAGATGGTCACTGCGCAATACGCCACGAGTGCTTGATAAAACTCTACATATAAAAAAATATTTCTCCTCACACAAAAAGTAACGTTTATCAGGCAGGGGCGGCTCGTTATATAGAGCTGCGGAGCCATGGCACTACCTGTAGACTCAAGCTTAGCAAGCATTTTTAACTGACAAAAAACAAATTAGGTGACAAAAATTATTTATTTATCACTTAATTTGTTCCTAGTTTTTTAATTAATCAATATTTTACCTTCAAATTACTTCATTGTGTAGATATATGCATTGGTTAGGTACATGTCAAATTTGCCGTAACTTGGTTGGTTCTGCATTTTATCTGTTTAAAGTAGAGTCAAAATGGGATTTTTCCCGAAAGAATCATCAAATTTGGTTGAAAAGTCATGTGCGAAAAACCATAACTTGGTGCCAAATCGTCGTAGGAACTTTATTCTTTGAGTCCTGCATAGGAAATTGATCAAATTTTAATGCCTTTATGGCGGATCGAGTCGACAAAATTTTTCCAACTGCGTAGACATCGTCAAAGTTGGACATGGTTTCCAGAAAAAACTTTTTTTTTCACAAGGCTGCTAGAGGGGGCGGAAGGGGTTCCGCTAAATTTCGCATGCATGACTTTAAAGAAGACACTTCAAAGTTTTCGCCCTCAAAGATTCATCAAAATCGATTGAAAATACGCCGAGTTAGAAAATGGTCGAAATTTCACGAATTTCAAGTGTTTCCTTCAGTATATTTACAAAAATATATTCGATTTCTTGAGCGGCTAATTTATTGGGTACCCTACCGTTAAGGCCCTAGATTAAAGTAATAAATTTAATAATGTACATTTTCCTTTTAACGTTAAAACCATTAACTATTCATACACGGATATTTAATGTTCGTACCATTAACGTTGGGAAATATCTCGCGTGCACATTCGCGCCGCGGTCACGCGATTGGAAGCGCCCAGCAGTCGGTCGTACCACGCAGCGGAATGGTACCGCTAGACCGAGTACCAGTCGGTACCAGCGCGAACCTTGAACTTACAATCTAGCGGACAGCGGAAGCGATTTCATCTCGTTGCACCGACGACCGACGATGCACTCTCCGGGTACGAGTTTGCAATAAATAGTACTCCGTGTATAATAAATTCAGGTACGACGCGTTTATTTATTCGTAAACAATGAGGCGCGACGAAGTCGGCTTTCACTGTCCGCGAAAGGAGGCTGACCGGTTCGGTACGATTCATTTTGTTTTCGTTACAATCGGATCTAGAGAAAATTGCCAACTGACTCACCGGTAAAGTGCGGTACTTCTTCTCGGCTTCCGCTTGGGGATCTGCATTTTTTTTTATGCACTGAACACTTTTGGGCTTACATAACTGACAGTAGTTGACGCGAATTTGACAACTGTCCGAGTGAATCGGTTAGGATTACAAAAATAAAAACAGCTTGGGAAAATTTAATTGAGGAAATCAAAATTAGTACCGTGCGTACATTCTCTGCAGAATAGACAGATTGGGACAAGACAAATTTCCAAAAGTTGACAACGCGTGAAGCTATATAACCGGTGCAGGGTAAACAAAAAGGTAGGACCGTTGATAACGAAAGCAGTGACGGCTCGCGGGTTTGCTCATGGTACGGCCGAGGTAGCAGAGGTGGTAATACAGACCCTACCTATCTGTATTGCCACCTCTGCTACCTCAGCCGTACCATGAGTCACCCCGCTAGCCGTCACTAAAGGAAAGAGTTTCAAAAATATTTTACAGTGCCAATGTAAATAATCTTGGGCCCTTATATTACACCTTTGCCAAGGGATATTTCTTCGGTCTTCAGTTCTTCACCGATATTTATGTGAAAGGTATGATTGTACAGTATCTCAAATCGATTCTAGCATCATCTATTGGTATCAGGCAGAACTACAAATCAAGATATCCACAATGCACATATTAGTATCGACATATGTTTATGCAAATTTCAACCCTACATTCCATAGCAAATGAATCATAGGACTGCTCTCGCGGTTACGGCTTTATTATACCTACGTTTGAAAATATTAAAAGATGACGTTGTATTTTTTTTTCTCTATAAAATAATTTTTCAACGTATCGTTCAATCTGAATTTACCTCCACAGATAATTCACACCGATAATTTAAATGGCGCATCCTTGTACCGCTTTAATAAACAATTTACTTTGCAATTAAATCCCCTGCGGCACCTTGACATCGCCTGCTAAGGAATGCGAAGTTTAAATCGGCGACAATTGCGCTATCTGTAATTGTTAAGTGAATTTTGAACAAAATTTTTAATTTTGATAGTTTTACCGTATACAGGGTGCGGCATAATGGAGTCGCATATTTCCGCGGAGAATTCTAAAAAATGGCGATGTGGCCATCAAGTTACTTTCTCCGATTTAATGATAATATGGGGTTTAGTGACATATTTTATATTCATTGATTTTGAATAGAAAAAATCTTATACTTTATAAGTTGTTCATTTTGGCATTTACTACAATTTTTATTACATTTCTATAATACACTACCAGAAAACATAAGACACAAATTTAAGATTACTCTAAAAAATATGTTTATTAAAAATGCATTCTACACTTGGGAAGAATTTTTTCATTTTAAGTTTTAGGAGTACTATTTTTTCTTTTAGTGACGTATGTAAACCTCTACCTTAATAAAGAATTATTATTATTATTATTATTAATAATGCGAATTAGATTTAACGTTTACGATTTCATAATTTCAGGCCAAAAAAAGCTGAATTTTGAATTTTTTGAATTTTTTTAAAAATAAAAAATTAATAAATAATAATAATTATTATTATTAATAATAATGTAAATTAGATTTAACGTTTACGATTTCATAATTATAATTTTGAAAATACAACAATTTTCTCGCTAATTGTGAATTTTTAAAAATTTCGTTTTTAATTGCCGGAGACTCGAGCGTAAAAATTGAAAATAAATGTAAAATTCAAATCTAAAATTCTACGAAAGTCAAATTAATCGCACAAAACGTCGTTATTGTGAAATAAATTGGTTTTCTGAAAATACAATCATTTTCTCTCTAATTGCACATTTTTGAAAATATAGTTTTTAAATTTCGGGAGACTCGAGCGTAAACATTAAAAATAAATATAAAATTCAAGGCTAAAATTCTGCAAAAATCAAAATTAACTCACAAAACGTCATACTTTGGAAATTAATTTGATTTTTGAAAATATAATAATTTTTTCGTGAATTGTGAATTTTTGAAAATTTCGTTTTTAATTTAATTAAATTCTACGACAGTCAAATTCAACTCACAAAATGTCGTTATTGTGAAATGGTTTTCTCAAAATACAATCATTTTCTCGTTAATTGAGAATTTTTGAAAATAAAGTTTTTAAATTTCGGGAGACTCGAGCGTAAAAATGAAAAATAAATATAAAATTCAAGGCTAAAATTCTGCAAAAATCAGATTTAACTCACAAAACGTCATTCTTTGGAAATTAAATTGGTTTTTGAAAATACAATAATTTCCTCCCGAATTGTGAATTTTTTAAAATTTCGTTTTTAATTGCTGGAGATTCAGGCGTATACATTGAAAATAAATACAAAATGTAAGGCCAAAATTCTTTAAAAATCAAATTTAACATACAGAGTCATTCTTTTGATATTAATTAGGGTTTTGAAAATAGAATAATTTTTTCGTGAATTGTGAATTTTTGAAAATTTCGTTTTTAATTCCTGGAGACACGATCGTAAAAATTGAAAATAAATACAAAACGTAAGAACAAAATTCTATAGAAAATGAAATTTAAAACGCACAAAATGTTGTTCTTTTAAAATTAATTTGGTTTTTGAAAATACAATAATTTTATTTGAGAATTGTGAATTTTTAAAAATTTTGTTTTTAATTGCTGGAGATTCTAGCGTAAAAATTGCAAAGGCTAGAATTCTAGGAAAATTAAATTCATCTCACAAAATGTTGTTCTTTTGAAATGTATTTGGATTTTGAGAATACAATAATTTTCACGCGAATTGTAAATTTTTAAAAATTTCGTTTTTAATTGCTGGAGATTCAGGCGTAAAAATTGAAAATAAATACAAAATGTAAGGCCAAAATTCTTCAAAAATCAAATTTAACTCACAAAGCGTCATTCTTTTGAAATTAATTTGGTTTTTGAAAATATAATAATTTTTTCGTGAATTGTGAATTTTTGAAAATTTCGTTTTTAATTCCTGGAGACACGAGCGTAAAAATTGAAAATAAATACAACACGTAAGAATAAAATTCTATAAAAATCAAATTGAAAACGCACAAAATGTTGTTCTCTTAAAATTAATTTGGTTTTTGGAAATACAATAATTTTATTTGCGAATTGTGAATTTAAAAAAAATGTCATTTTTAATTGCTGGAGATTTTAGCGTAAAAATTGCAAATAAATATAAAACTCAAGGCTAGAATTTTAGGAAAATTAAATTCATCTCACAAAACGTCGTTCAATTAGAAATCAATTTGTTGAGGCTCGAGCGTAAAAATTGAAAATAAATACTAAACGTAAGAACAAAATTCTACAAAAATAAAATTCAACTCATAAAACGTCTGCATTTTGAAATAAAATTTGTTTCTGAACATATAATCATTTTCTCGCCAATTGCGAATTTTTTAAAATATAATTTTTAAATTGCGGAAGACTCGAGCGTAAAAATTGACAATAAATACAAAATGTAAGAAAATAATTCTACAAAAATAAAATTCAACTCATAAAACGTCGTCATTTTTAAATAAAATTTGTTTCTGAAAATATAATCATTTTCTCGCAAATTGTGAATTTTTGAAAATACAGTTTTTAAATTGCGGAAGACTTGAGCGTAAAAAGTGACAATAAATACAAAATGTAAGAACAAAATTCTACAAAAATCAAATTCACAAAACGTCGTTCTTTTGAAATTAATTCGGATTTTGAAAATACAATCATTTTCTCGCAAATTGCGAATTTTTGAAAATATAGTTTTTAATTTGCGGGAGAGTCCAACGTAAAAACTGAAAATAAATACAAAACGTAAGAACAAAAAATTCTACAAAAATAAAATTTAACTCATAAAACGTCATTCTTTAGCAATTAATTTGGTTTTTGAAAATATAATAATTTTCTCGCGAATTGTGAATTTTTAAAAATTTTGTATTTAGTTGCTGGAGACAAGTGTAAACATGGGAAAATAAATATAAAATTCAAGGATAAAATTCTACGAGAATCAAATTCAACTCACAAAACGTCGTTACTTTGAAATACATTTGTTTTCTAAAAATACAATCATATTCTCGCAAATTGCGAATTTTTTAAAATACAGTTTTAAAATGGTATGGCCAAGGCAGTACAGATGAGTCGGTTGCGCCTATCTGTATTACCATCTATGCTACCTCGGCCGTACCATGAGTCACCTCGCGAGTCGTCACTGATTTGAATTAAACTATTCAAAGTATTGGAACCGTACATTATCTGTGCATGTATTTTAGATGCGATTCGAAATGATTAGCATAAACGTGAGTACGGCAGTACACGGATCGAGTAGAAACGTTGCAGTGCCGTACGTGAGATGATTAAACGTGTCCAGGTGCGTGCTCACCGGATTCTACGCCGATTAATACTCATTATTTATACCTTTGTGATATCTTGCCGTGCTCTCTCATATGTTCAGGAATGTCCGAGCACGTGTTACCTACCTGCGTTTCTCGGTGCATTGATCATACAAATTATTCATTGTTCAACGAATTCCATGAAAAAACACTACACCGTCTAATTTATCATTTAATGGTCGTCAGAATGTAAGAAAAAAATTTAAACAACTAACGGTTTTTTCAGGAAATCATTTTAAATGCTATTTTTGAGCAAATGCCTTTGTGTAGTTTCGCTAATTTTAATTGAATCCGTCTAATTTACACACAACGAGCACAGACTTGCAAACCGCATTCGATTTGGTTTCTTCGTTTAGCCGCTATAGCCGTACAAAGTCTCAAAAAATGTTCTAAAATTTTCAGTGTCACTCTAATTTTTTTTTTAAAGTATTGTGATCGTGATTTTTTTTTTCAAAAATTTTTTTTACGAAAATATCCGTTTTGGGGTCCCTAGATGCCATTTCAACAATTTCTGAAAAAAATATTTGTGTGTGTGTGTGTGTGTGTGTGTGTGTCTGCGTGTGTGTCTGCTATGCGCGCTGTATCTTAAAAACTAATAGAGAAATTAATATGAAACTTTGAACATACGTCTTATTTGATAATCTCAAGAAATGAAAAGCTTTTGGTAAAATTTCGTATACCGGAAGTGGGCGTTTACCTTAACTGTTTTTTGTTTTTGCCAATATTTTCTTAAATAAGAAAAATATCACAAAAACATTTAAACAAACTTTGAAGACAACAACGAAATGAACATCTTTTGCTTGAAAACATTTTTCATAAAATCATATTTTTTCGAGATTTTTATTTTTTTATTTTTGGTTTATAATAATAAAACGATGATAGTTACAGCAAATTTATTGTTGAGAATGCTAAAATGAACAACTTATAAAGAATAAGTTTTTTTGAAAATCCCTTTAGTTTTTGAGTAAACTGAGTTTTTGAATTTGAAGTATAATTTTTCCATCTTTCATAATTTTGACGTTTTAAACGTCAGTTTTATCCGAGTTTACACAACGCCCGATGTACATTTAAAATATTGAAAATAAACCATGAAAACTTAAATATAAATGGCTATGATACCATCAAGCCGGAGAAAGTAACATGATGGCCACATCAACATTTTTTTTCCATTTTCGAGTTTTCTTTGCAAACGCGTCACGGGCTTAAAATTGATATTTGTTCTTGCGCAAGTGCATTTTTTTATCAGTCTTGATGAGATATATACAGTGACATATAGAAACTCCGAATCCAACCAGTGGTTTTTCCAGAAAATCATTTTGAAAGCAATTTTTGTGCAAAAGTGTTTTTTCAGGGTTTCGTCAAAAAATCAAATCGCCGATCATGAAGAAGAGGCTTAACATAAGAGAGTGTAAACTGAATTTGTAAAATTTATTTATTTACACAAAATCTGCAATCATAAATATTAAAACAAATTCGGATTAGTCGATAAAGTTATTGTCAGTAAAGTTATTAGCGGTGAAGTTTCCCATAAACTCCAACATAGGATTGTACACCAGTGTATCAACGTTTTTTGCCCATAGGAAATCCACGTGGTTGAATTTTTCATAAGGCACTTCGTATATACCCACCAGGTTGGATAATTCGGTGGACAATTGTTTGACATCCTAAAAATAAACGGATATTAATATTTGATATCAAATTTGTATAAAACAAATGGCTTCAATTTATGCAGCACAGTCGGTACATTTGCTTGGCAATGACTATTTTGTTATAGGCAACCAAATGAACATCAAAAAAAACTTTCATTTTTATCTAATTACCAATTGACATTTTACCAAAATTCGGACGTTGATAACAAATTTTGATAGTTATCGCCATTTCTATTATTTATATGCAGGCAAGAGAACTTAAAAAAAAAACTTCTTTTTTATCCAACAAAGAATTAAAATTTTAACAATTTACATGAATTCACACTTACTTCTACAGAGCACATCCAATCATTCAACGAGTACATCAGGTACACCGGCACCAGAATATTTTCCACGGTGTACAAGGGCGGCATGGCCTGTCCGTATCTGTCCAAATTTTCCTTCTTCCCGTAATCGAAACGCTGGAACCGCCCCTGGCTAGAAATCTCCTGGCTGAAGTGTATCACGGTTTTCGTGGAAGTGCCAGCGGGTGTGTGACTCAAAACTACCGGCAGCAGTTCTTCGTCCAACTGCTCGCTGTCGTAACCGCTCAGGAGGAAAATTATATTCTCGCAGATCTTCTTCGAAAATCTCCACTTGCATTTGGCGCTCAGGAACTTCATGACTGTGTTGCTGGGGAGGAACTCGTTGATGCCCAGATGTTTGAAAACAAACTGGAAATTGTGATAATTAGATTTTTCACTTTAAATTTTAAAACATAGACCACCGTTTCACATTTTCTGGCCAAACCGTGTTCCCTTAAAAAATCGTAAAATAGCAATTTACATCCACTTACTTGAATTCCTTTTGTAAATGAAGTCAAATATTTTGCTGGAGACCTAACGTGGGACATGTGTGCAGCTGGAGCTAGTGCCACCATCAAACTGATGGTGGATCTTGAATATTGCGGAAACGTTGAGGCAAAAATGTAAAACATTGTCGTTCCCATCGAATGGCCAATGTAGATGATGTCTCCGCATTGGTCTGTCGTGTTGACGATGTGGTAAATCGCAGCTGGTATATCGTAAAGTCCCATTTCATGAAAACTGCAATTATAATAGAGTGACATTCTTTACTGCGATAGTGTTACAGATAGACCAGTGTTTCTTAACGTGGGCGATATCGCCCCCTGTTGGGAAATCGACGTCTAAATTTATCGTTTATCTGTCAATCCGCATTTGGGGGCCGATGCTCATTTTATGGGGGCGAATGTATTTTGAATACCAGCCTGCTGAGATGGCTCAAATCGCCTAAAAATTTGATCAATGTGACTTAAGATTACGTCACTCAAAAATAGAACCAAATGTTATCAAAAAAAAAAAACTTGCAAATTTGCCAAGTCTCGTTGATTTTGCATGGAATTTTTTTAATATTAAAAAAAAACACAAAATCCCCTACATTTTAGAAATTAAACCATCAAAATAAAATGACGTGTTCATAAGTTAAAAAAAATTATCAAAATCAAAATCTTGATTTTGTTGATTTTGAACTTGAAAAATTTCGGATTTTGGCAATTTCCACTGTCTCGACATGAATATTTGTAGTATCGTTTAAGACACACCGAATGCTCTACTTGTTAACATGTACAATATCATAATTAAAAAATGCGTTTAACACCTCAACAATTAAAAATTAAAAACGAGTGTTGACTTTGAACTTCCCGCCGATCTTCCATCTCGCCCCCAGTAGCAGGGGTGCATTTTTGAAAATTGCTCTACAGAGGTTCGAGCCACCGCCAAATCCTCCGACGTGCGATAAACCAGAGGACCAGGGTAAACGCTAAAAACATTACCAATGGACCACCTTACAATCCCAGGTGACTGCGCTCTCCTCCCTTTCCTACCCCTAGAGATTGGCATTTTTTTATGCCACCAAAGATTTTTCAAACATTTTCAAACTCCTCTAACACAACCACCGTAACTGATACAACTGTACTTTATGATTATATCTTATAGGAAATTTTCTTATCTTTCAAATTTATGTTTAACTAATTAGAGGGTAGAATAGTGACCACCCACCACCCCCGGTATACATTTTAACTCAAACTACAAACCCTGTTTCGTAATCATCGTTAAAATTCCAACACCACAGAAATATCATCCAATCAAACAGCGTTTTGTGGGTTAAGTTAAAGTGGATACGAACGGTGGTGGGTGGGCCCTATCCTATAATCCAACGAACTGAACATCGTCCAGAGTTTTTGCAAATGAATTCATTTACAAAATACCAAATTACAAATGCAATATTTCTGGATTTGGTGATTATTCTCCATTAGCTTAAACCTCGTTTATGTTCAACTAACTGGAGGGTAGGATAGAGCCCACCCACCACCCTTCGTAATAATTTTAACTCAAACTACAAACCCTGTTTCGTAATTATCGTTAACATTCCAATTTAGGATTTACAAACAAAAAATCATCCAATCAAGCAGCGTTTTGTGGGTTAGTTTAAGGTGGGTACGAAGGGTGGTGGGTGGGCCCTATCCTACAATCCAACGAGTTGAACATCGTCCAGAGATTTTGCAAATGAATTCATTTAAAAAATAGAAAATCACAAACGCAATATTTCGGGATTTGGTTATTTCTCTTCATCTGCGCAACCCTAGTTAACATTCAAGTAATTGGAGGGTAGGATAGGGCTCACCCACCACCCTTCCTGTAAATTTTAACTTAACCACGTCGCGCCCATGCTGCTTTGATTGGGTTATAGCATAATCCCAGGTTTATTGAAAATTTACTTTTTTGTTGTTGTTACGGTTTTTTACGAAATATTATTCCACTATCATAAACTCATTTATGCAAAAAAATATTTTAAAAACTATTCCATAGATGGTGCTAAAGTGGTATTTTTTTAATTTGTAAAATTTCTTTTTTGCTTGTCGCCATATGTGACGACCTGGGCGTGAAAAGGTTAAACTACAAACCCTGTTCCCTAATTATTGTTAAAATTCAAATGACAAAGTGCACGTTCGTCCAAAAAGGTTAAGAAACACTAAGGTAGACAAACAATATGAGCAGTAAATTGCAATACAGATTTAAATGGTAAATATTTGAAGAGTTGGTATAAAATTTTTTAGAGTTATGAGACTTACGTTGTCACCTATCAATATTCTACTATATGGACATAAAACTGATGATCTATATATGATCTTATACTTGCTATTCAAGGTCATACTAAAACTGTTATTTATACGATTTATTGAAAATAACAACTACACTTGTTTCCCAAAAATAAATGTTTTTGGAAATGTTCAAAGAAGTAGCCAAAATGGGTTTCCGCAATTTTGAATACCTTCCAAAGGATTTCCATTCAAAATTGCTTTCTTACGATGTTTTTAAAGTTCCGATACGTATGTTAAAAGTTTAGTTGATAAAATTTTTGAAATTGTTATTTTTGTCTTGTGTTGTAAAGAATAAAGTAAATAAAATAAAATCCTCACAATAATTGTAGCTTAGTGGTCAGAGCATCCGCCTGGCAAGCGAAAGGTCCCGGGTTCAATTCCCGTCTGCAGACACATTTTTCTTTTCATCATAAATATGCCTAGTTACGGCTCAAATTGAATCAATTATTATTATTAAGTTGCATAATTCCAAACTTGAATGAATTAATCAAGTCGCCGGAGTATCTAAACACTTCAAAAATAATCTATAGTTTGTGTAATCAATGTTTACCTGAAATTCCAAAATTCTCTTTCATATGGAGAAAGGTAGATATGACCCTTGGAGTAGACATTTCCTCTTGCATTTCCCATCCAAACGTCATAACCTGAATCTGCTAACATGAATGCTGAAAATTAAGGAAAACATAAGTTAATGCTTTTGAGTTTTCTTCTGCTTAAAATTGTAGTAGGTGCCAAAAGAGATTTATTAATGATTCTAATAAGATTTTCCCCATTAAGTTCTTATTAAAATAAGCGTGGCGGGGGGTGAGTCAAAAACAAGGTTTTGCTTACAAAGACAAAAAATGGTGATGTGGCCATCATGTTACTTTCTCTGACTTGATGGTATCATAGCCATTTATATTTACGTTTTCATGGTTTATTTTCAATTTAAATCATATTTTAAATGTACATCGAGCGTTGTGTAAACTCGGATGAAACTGACGTTTAAAACGTCAAAATTATGAAAAATAGAAAAATTATACTTCAAATTCAAAAACTCAGTTTACTCAAAAACTAAAGGGATTTCGAAAAAAACTTGTTCTTTATAAGTTGTTCATTTTAGCATTCATGAATTTGCTGTAACTATTATCGTTTTATAATTATAAACCAAAAATTAAGAAAAAGTAATACATTTTTTTCTCGAATAAAAATGATTTTATGAAAAATGTTTTCAAGCAAAAGACATTCATTTCTTTGTTGTCTTCTTGTCTTCAATGTTTGTTTAAATGTTTTTGTGATATTTTTGATATTTAAGAAAATATTTGCAAAAAACAAAAAAAACAGTTAACGTAAACACCCACTTCCGGGTACGAAATTTTACCAAAAGCTTTTCAGTTCTTCAGATTATCAAATAAGACGTATGTTCAAAGTTTCATATCAATTGCTCTATTATTTTTTGAGATATAGCGCGTACACACACACACACACAGAGAGACACACACACACACACAGTCACACACACACAGTCACACACACACAACCACACACACACTCACACACACAGAGACACCATTTTTTTCCAGAAATTGTTGAAATGGCATCTAGGGACCCCAAAATGGATATTTCCGTAAAAAAATGTTTGAAAAAAAAATCACGATCACAATACTTGCTCGTACTTCATAACGGAGAAAGTAAAAATAAAAAAATCTTGAAAATCGGACAATGTATGCTTTATGTTCAACAAATTGGAGGATAAAATAAGAAACATTGTTTTTTTTTTAATTGTCACTGTTTCATGATTAACTCAATTTAATTTTGTTTTTTTTTTAAGTAAACTATGTCCGGATTAACGTTCGATTTCAATTATTTTCTTTGGTTGGCAGCAGAAATTTGCATACCATCATTAACATTCGGTTTCAAATAAACTACGCCTAGATACGGGTGTGAAGTTAGCAATAGATTTAAAAAATTCACATCTCTGACGCGAATTGAAAAAAAAAGTTAACCATACCATTAGAAAAGGTCTAAATTGATAACACAAAAATAATCAACCCTTAATTTTAACCCTTTATATTTTTGCACCCCTTCCAAAAAAGTTTTTTGTTGTTTTCTTTTAAGTTTGCGATCAGCCATAAATAAATAAAAATGTTTATTCTTATCAATAACAAAGATACTCTCATTATCAAAAGTAAAAAAAAAACGTTAAGGGCACTCCTTCAACACAAAAAAAAATTTCTTCGCAAGTCGCAGAAATCCACACCCCGCGATATAAATCTCCATTTTTGGCAAAGTTTGCATCGGCCATAACTAAATAAAAATTCTTATTCTTATTCCGACTTACAGATTTTTTTTTTTGTTGAAGGAGTGCCCGTAACGTTTTTTTGACTTTTGATTATTAAAGTACTTGTATTAGTGATAAGAATAAGCATTTTTATTTATTTACAGCTGATTGCAAACTTAAAAAAAACAATTTTTTTTTTGAAAGTGGTGGAGGAATATAAAGGGTTAAAATTAAGGGTTGATTCTTTTCGTGTTATCAATTTAGACCTTTCCTAATGGTATGGTTAACTTTTTTCGATTCGCTTATCTTTTCTTAGATATATGCATTTTTAAAATCTATTGCTAACTTCACACCCGTCGCCCGGATTAGCATTTGATTTAAATAATTTTCTTAGATTGGAACCATACATTTTCAGACCATCACTATTCGATTTCAAATAACCTACGCCCGTATTACCGTTAGATTTCAACGTTTTCTCTTGTGTGGAATCCAAAATTTCCAAACCATCATCAACGTACGGTTTAGAATTATTCAAGCCTTACAACTCTAAACCAACGCCTTTCCTGCTTGCTCTCCTTCCTTTTAAAACTTTTAAAATAATATTTGCCAGAAAAAATCTCCGACTCTTAATTTGAATCTTTGATCTTCTTAGCCTTATAAGCACTTGATTTTTGCCTTTCCTGCTTCCTCTCCTTCTTTTCAAATTTTTTTAAATAATCTTTATCAGAAAAAATCTCCGACTTTCCATTTGAACCCTTCAACTTCTTAGCTTATAGGCATTTGATTTTAATTAACTTCTTTGGTTGGAAGCGAACATTTTCAAACCATCGTCAACATTCGGGTTCAAATCATCAACGTTTCTCTTGTTTGGAGTCCAAAATTTCCAAACCATCATCAACGTACGGTTTCTGTTCTTTCTTCCGATTGGCATTAGAATTATTCGAGTCTTACAACTCTAAACCGATGCCTTTCCCGCTTCCTCTCCTTCCTTTCAAAACTTTTAAAATAATTTTTGTCAGAAAAAATCTCCGACTCTCCATTTTAATTCTTCAACTTCTTAGCCTTATAATCATTTGATTTTAATTATCTTCTTTGGTTGGAAGAGAAAATTTTTATTTAACAGTCGGGTTCAAATAACCAACTTTTCTCTTGTTTGGAATCAAAAATTTCCACACCATCATCAACGTACGGTTTCTGATTCGAGTGTTCCAACTCCAAACCAACGCCTTTTACGTGCTTCCTCTCCTTCCTTTCAAAACCTTTTAGATAGCCCATATCAGAATAAATCTCGGACTCTTCAATTTAATCCTTCAAATTCTTAGCCTTCGGTTTCAACTCTCCAAAAATCGGCTCCGGCTGATTCACGCTACCTTCCGCAAAGAACGGATCATCCCCAAAATGCTTAACCGGAAAACAGTCAATTCGACTCCGGTTTATTCACGCTATCTTACCTACCACAAAATGCTTAACCACAAAACAGTCAATCTTATCGCCGAGTTTGGTCAAACGCGGACCTTCAACTTCCCCATCATCATCAACTTCTTTAACACCATCCGTTTTATTCGAAAATTTCGCCCTTAACACTGTAACTACGGGCAAAATTATACACAATTACAATGCTAACTTTTGTTCAAAATCAAACTTACTAAAATATTTTCATAACCCCCACTTCGTCCTCATAGGGGTTATATTTTGCAAACTGGTGAAACATGTAATGATTTTTTTTCTCTTTGAATTAAAAATCTAAATCGTTTATTGACGACTGCACTTTTTACATTTTTGAAAATATTGGACCTACTTCCTCTTTTAAAAATTTTACAAGAAGCTTTTAATTTCTTCAGATCAATTAATACAGTTTCATCTGAAAATCTGTATTAGTTTTTCAGATGTAGCGCCTACAAGCAACACAAACATTTTTCAAAAAATGGAGAATGAACATTTCCGAAAAAAAAAACCATTGAATCAATATTTTGTATATGGAGAAAGTAAAAATACAAATAACTTTGTTGAAATCATATTTTTTAATAATTTTTTAATCAAATCGTTAATTCATAAACTTACCCAAAGATCTATGACCAGTCACGACCCAATCTGCACTGCTACCCAGCAACCCATGCTGCAGGAAAACGGGCTGCTTTCCCGGTTTACCTTCTCTGTTTCCGGGAATTCTGTGCAGTGCCAGTAAATATCCATCCACCGTTTGTACCACGTGGGACTGTGAGGGATAACCATGTCTTCTAACAATTTGAGGCTAAAAAATAAATCATGAAACAACTCCTGTAGCAAATAAGTAATTTATGTGGTACATCATTCGCTTTCGGAGGTGAAAAGCTCAAAAATAAATTCAAAATCCAAGTTCGTATTTAAAAAAATAAAGTTGATGTGAGTAAATATTTGGAAAATGAAATTATTTTTTGGAGGAGCTCATAAAAGTGTCTCAAGAAAGTGCTTTTGGTTTTGCAAAATAACCAGTAATAAAGCCGTAAAGAATTAAAACCAAAATTGATTTTTTCCGTTTTTTTTTTGAAAATCTCGGGAAGTTTTAGGAATATTGGTAATCTGCCAGTTACTGATACTAATGAATGGACTGAAGTAAACGCAACAACTTCAGACCAATATTTGCGACATTGTCGGATTTCAGACGTAAAATAAAATAAAAAATAAATAATTAGCCCTAACCTAAGTATAAGCACCAATAGTTGCAAATTATTGTCAATGAAATTGACTGAAAATATCCCGATTAAAATAAGGAGACGTGACAACATACCATACCGTCCGCATGATTTTCGCGCAAGCGTATTGTTTAGAATCAGTCAAGATTACCGGAATCTTTTAAATTTCTTTTTAAAACTTGATTCAGCATTAAAAAGTGCTATTTAACCAACTGTCTATCTCTTATAGCTACCGAGATAGCAATGCTAATGCATCGAATTTGTAACACCCTATACATACGCATATTCATAAAATTTAATATTGGATTGATGAGGCTGTTACTTGATGAAATTCCATAATATATGTGGTAAGTAAAACACGTGTGTTGAGAATTTTCACAAATTTTTAAAAATTCTCAACACTCATGTTTTACTTACCTCATAAAATTTAATAAAAAATTTAATAATAGATTGCTAATTTTTGAGGCCAACATTTCATATAAGAATACTAGAACGCACTTGTAAAATTTTGCCGAGGCTGAAAAAAAACATTGGTGGCTTAATACTATCTCTAAACGATTACATTTTATTCGTTATACCAAAAATTAAATCTAATTATTGCTTTTCTATTGATAAATTTAAAGAATACTTACTGTTGTTAAATAAATATCTGGATTAAAACTACAATTCACCAGTAGTACCATTTGAACGAGAACGACGTAGAGAAACATGATGACACTTTAAATTGTCCTTGGATTAATCAGTTTAATACGTAATTTGTACGCTTCTAACTACAAGAGAAAAAAAAAACAGTTTAATAATTCAGGACACGTTCTATTTTATTACTAAATTCACCTATTGCTCTTGTAATTTAGACAAGTAGTAGCTTGCAAGCTGAAGGCCGAATGTATGTTTGCAAGCTGATTGCAGACTGCTGCAGGAAGCGAGGGGAATCACTTTTATCCATGATCTTGCTATCCACCATCCGGCCATCTTATCACCGGCGATGAATCACAAATTCACAACAGACGTTGGTGATTAAATAACAACCGAGTCTGAAGTTCGTAAGGTTTTGGGCACGTCCAAATTTTCTATTTATACATTATGATTCACATACAATAACATCAATTAACATATTTCATTCAATATACTATCTTCAAACATACAATTGTTATGTAAATACGTAATCAGTCCAACAAGCAAATGTTCCACGCCAATTTCATTAAAAGTCAGTACATGGTAGAGATGGGTAACTCATGAGTGAGCCGACTCAAACTCTTAGAAATGAGGTATTTTTGAGCAATGAAAATTTGTTTGGAAATTGGAATTTTGTTTTCATTTAAAAGTGATGACTTTTTCTAACTGTTTTCACTTTTTTAAATTATTTTAGCTCTTCATGGCGAGTCTACTCTTTGTAAAGAAACGTGTTTCCCAACATTTTTGGAGGTGAGGACCTTGTTTTTCAATTCACGTTCTCGTTGGAGAGAAACTTAAAAACTGAAATAATTATCAAGCCCAATTCCTTTATATACAGGGTGTTTCAACATGGGGATCTCGCTTATTAGAAGAGATAGAAGAGCAGAATAAGAAAGTTGATGATGGTTCAAAAGAAACGAAACATGTTACGAAGAAAAATCTTACGCCATCTATTAGATAATAAAAAAGTGCCGTAAGAACGTCTTTTCCGTTTTTAAATATCACCTCAAATAACGAAGATATAAAGAAAAAAAGAAAATCAGTTTTTTCATTTTTTTTAGCAAAACTCGAAAACAAAATATTTTAATTAATTGTTTTCAACGGAGTATTAATCAGCACAAAATTCTGCAAAAGTGCCGAATTTAAACATACCATCTATCTCTTCTAATAAGCGAGATCCCCATGGTGAGCATTGAATTTGAAACACCCTGTATACAACAAAGTTATAGTTTTTGAAATGCCAAAAGTGTAAAATATTTAAGCGGGTAGTACAATGAACCAAAATAAACAAATAGTCTCAATAAACATGGGCGCTCAAAGTAACGGTTTTGGAGATATGGAAGGTTATTCTTGTTCGAAACATTTATTTGCAATTATTTATTGCTTATTGATTGTGTGCAAATAAACAAGGGGAGCTTCTAGCAAAAAGAAAGAACGAGTTACAGAAGATGTTCGAAGTGCCCTCCTTCCATTTCCAAGCAGGCTCGGCATCTTTGTTTGAAGGATATTCAAACTATTTCTAAAATACCCTCATTGGATCGGATTTGTTGGTAGTTTTGATTAATTCTTAGCTGCAACTCCGCGAGGCTATTTAAAAGACTACCATAGACTAATAATTCTTTAACAATAGAAAAATGAGCTGGAGCACCATCATGTTGGAGCCGTCCAAAACATCATACCAGGTCCTGCATCTCACCTCCCGTCTTCTATAGCTCAGTTAGGATTTCGATATTTTTTAGAATATATTTGTATCCTATGATGCATTTCAGGAAAATATTTTTGATTACACAGGGTGTCCCAAAAAAGCGTGACGTCATGATGATATATTTTTTTAAATTACATGCTATGTATTTTATTGCTTATTTGGGTACCTTTTATGGTTGCCTACATACTCCTATAGTTTTATTGGAATCGATTCAGGGATATCAGCAAAAAAAATAAAGCTAAAATAAGTTTTGCACTACTGTTTTAAAAAATGAATAAAAATAAAAATACTGCCTTGTTGATAAAATCATACAAGGTAATTATTAAATAAGGTCTGATAGTCCCGTTAACTAAGTTTGATTGATATGAATTATACAGGGTTGTCCAAAATTTAGTGTCAAACATTTCAAACTTTAAAGCACTTTATTTTTCTTATTTTAAATTGGAGCCCCCGTATATTTTTATGTTATTCCATGCAGAATTAAAAAACAAACATTTTTCCGGATAACAACCAATTCCTAACGCATTAAAACTAATTTGCAGAAAACTCGTTTTATCAACCATTTCAATAGCCATTTTACTAAATAAATATCGAAAGTGGTTTAAAGTTTCCTGTATTCGTTTTCGAGATACAGCGCGCACAGATACAAAATTATTTTTTCCAAAAATTGTCGAAATAACCGCAAAAATGGCATGGGAGAAATTCTGAATAAAACTAAAGACATTTAAAGATAAATTAAACATTATAATCCAATCGAACATAATAGTATATTATTAAACGAGTGAATTGCAAATTTCACCCTCGTGGCCATGGCCAACTTGTTCACGATACTTTTTCGCATCATAATAAATAATTACCTAAAGATTTTTCTGTTTGTATTAAATTATAACGAATAATTTTGCTATTTGGAAATTGCGGCAGTTCGCTGACAAAAAACGAATCGTAACCATAGTAACAACTAAACTGCTGGGCAATGAAACCGCTATCATTTGATTGGACGTCACCTGTTGGACAATGAAATTGCTATCATTTGATTGGACGTCACCTGTGGAGAAAATGATTCGGCCGAATAATGGACAACTTTCTCAATCAAAAACGATTTAACAACGTTTATATTATTTAATAAGAAGCGAAAAAATTCTTTTCATTACAGAATTACCTAAGTTAATTATTTTCAACTAATTTCTGGTCTTTTTTTTCGGAAAAACTAAAGACATTTAAGGATAAATTAAACAAATAATCCAATCAAACATAAACTTGTTTTCATTGTAGAACAATCCAAGTAAATTAAATAATTTCAACCAATTAAAGGTCGGAATTTGTATCGTTTTTAATGAACTTGAGCAAAGGATCGTAGACCAATTTCTTGGCATCTTTTGCGAAAACGAAATCCAAATGGTCGAAAGTCTTCAGGGCGATTTCGTAGAGTTTGATTCCGCTTGAAAGATTCTTGTATAAATCGACGACGTCCTAAAAAAAAGAAACAGAAATACATTTTTAAGTAAATAAGTAATTGTGGAGGCTTTCACTTCGTGATACATTTTGAACTTTATTAATATAATATAATAAAGTGATCCCAACAAAGTTATTCATTTTATTTGAACATTTTTAAGTGTTGAATATTAAATGTAATTTGACTTTGACTGATAATTTACTTAATTTTTTACGGCATATTAACTTTTATCTAAATTTAACTTATTTGTCGGATTTTTCACATATATATTAAATATAATTTGAGTTTAATCATCAATCGATTACTTAGTTTTTTCAGAACATGTTACTATTTATCTAATTTATCACTAAATTAATTTGTCCTTGAAAAGGTTAATTTCCCAATTATGAACCACATATTATAAATTTAATTTTGAATATACTTACCAAAGGACTTGCCAACATATCGTTGTCTGCGTACATAAAATACATAGGAACTCTAATGTTTTGGAGATTGTACAGCGGAGGCTTCGACTGGTTGTATCTAATCAGGTTCTCCTTCCTGCCGTAATCATACTGTTGAAATGTTCCCTTATTGCTAATTACTTGAAGATAATGAAGCACGGTTTTCGTGGATGTACCAGCGGGAGCATGGCTGGCAATCACCGGAAGTAATTTCTAAAACAGAATATAGAAATTGTAAATATAAAAGTCTGCTCTGCCGTAAATGGTTATTACTAACGAAAAGGTAAACTGATAAACATTTTAGGTAAACCAAAAAATTATAATATCTTACGTCGTCAATTTGATCCTTATCGAAGCCGAACAAGGCGAAGATTATGTTGTCACAGATGTGATGTGCGAATGTGTTCAGACAGTCATATTCCAGCAAACTCAGTATTTTGTCACTCGGAAGAAACTGGTTAATGCCTAGGTGCTTCAGTAGAAACTGCAACAAACAAAAAAAAACATTTCAAATTAGGTAGAAACGCTAAAGTGGCGGAATCTATTGCCTGAATGCTGTACTGAACCAAATCCGGGTGGCTTTAACACCGACAAGATATGGACATTGCCAGCGGCGGCAAATATAACAATATTATATTCCAATAGTAATCTCCGTTTCCCCATCAGCAACTAATTACACTCATGAGACCTGAAAGGTCGAAACCGGTCTGTAGGTGTTCTGATGGAGAACAATATTTAATGTTCACATTTAAAATTAGGTTTGCAGATGCATAAAATAAATGTAATATAAACGAAAAATTGCTTGAATATAGGAATATTAAACCTGCCCATAAATCTACAAAAAAAAAACCTAAGAACTTTCCAAAACAATTAGTGCCATGCTGAGTATCGCATTATACAAAAAAAATATATTATGATGTAACTATAATTTAAGCTTCTACGATACAATCTTATTAAAGGAATTTTTGCGATATTAATACTTTGTATAAACTAGTGGGATATATAAAAAAAATTACCATACATTTAAAATTATAACTTAGTAAAGACCAATGGGTCGATAGCCGACTGGACTAAACCAGTGTTTCTCGACCTTTCGAGGTCAAACGCCCACTTTGTAATTCGCCCCCTTAAAATTTTAGTAGCTTAAAAGTTTAAAATCATGATGACTTGTGTTAAAATTTAGAGAATTTAATATCGTTTAAAAAGACATTAAGAAATATTCAAAGGCAACAAATTCGCGATTTCGATTTTATTGCTGAGGTGATCATCGAGGTGCATTTCTTGATAATGATAATTTATATGCTAAAAGTACAAAAAAAATATTCACGTCAAAATAACGAAAATTGACAAACTCCAAAATTTTTCAAGATTAATATCAACAAAATCGCGTTTTTGATTTTGAAAAATTGCTTGACTTCCGAACAACTTACTTGATTTTTAT
This sequence comes from Ocypus olens, assembly GCA_910593695.2. Taxonomy (NCBI): domain Eukaryota; kingdom Metazoa; phylum Arthropoda; class Insecta; order Coleoptera; family Staphylinidae; genus Ocypus; species Ocypus olens. The sequence continues at coordinate 46,414,634 of OU343054.1, forward strand.
GACTTAAATTCCAAAATGTAGGAAATGTAGTGTGTTTTAAAAAATATAAAGAATTATACGTATCGTTCAAAGAAAGTTGCCAAAATCTGATGTTTTCCAAGTTCAAAGTAAAAAAAAATCCGCGTTTTTGATATAAAAAAATTGCTTAACTTCCTAAAATATCACTTGATTTTGATCAACAAAATCGCGTTTTTGATTTTGAAAAATTGCTTAACTTCCGAACGACTTACTTGATTTTGATAATTTAAATTCAAAAATTTTAAATATTAAGAGATAATCATGCGAGTCTATGAAAATTGTCAAAATTCGAAATTTTCCAAGTTCAAAATCAACAAAATCATGGCAACAAATTCGCGATTCGAATTCAAAAAATTGCTGAGGTGTTCATTGGGGTGCATTTCTTGATAATGATCATTTATATGCTAAAAATATAAAAAATATTTATGTCAAAGTAACGAAAATTGACAAACTCCAAAATTTTTCAAGATTAATATCAACAAAATCGCGTTTTTGATTTTGAAAAATTACTTGACTTCCGAACAACTTACTTGATTTTTATGACTTAAATTCCAAAATGTAGGAAATGCAGTGTGTTTTAAAAAATATAAAGAATTATACGTATCGTTCAAAGAAAGTTGCCAAAATCTGATGTTTTCCAAGTTCAAAGTAAAAAAAAAATCCGCGTTTTTGATATAAAAAAATTGCTTAACTTCCTAAAATATCACTTGATTTTGATGATTTATATTCCAATATGTAGCGAATTTAGTGTGTTTAAAAAATATATAAAGAAATATACATATCGTTCAAAGAAAAATGCCAAAATCTGCTGTTTTCAAAGTTCAAAGTCAAAAAAATCGCGTTTTTGATTTAAAAAAATTGCTTAACTTCTGAACGTATCACTTGATTTTAATGATTTATATTCCAAAATGTAGCGAATTTTGTGTGTTTTAAAAATATATAAAGAAATCTACATATCGTTCAAAGAAAAATGCCAAAATCTGTTGTTTTCTAAGTTCAAAATCAATAAAATCACGTTTTTGATTTTGAAAAATTTCCAAAAAAGTATTAAGAGATAATCATGCGAGTCTATGAAAATTGCCAAAATTCGGAATTTTCCAAGTTCAAAGTCAATAAAATCGCGTTTTTGATTTAAAAAAATTGTTTAACTTCCGAATGTGTTACTTGATTTGGATGATTTAAATTCCAAAATGTAGCGAATTTAGTGTGTTTTAAAAAAATATAAAGAAATATACATATCGTTCAAAGAAAAATGCCAAAATCTGTTGTTTTCCAAGTTCAAAGTCAATAAAATCGCGTTTTTGATTTTGAAAACTTTCGAAACTTCCGAACGCGTTATTTAAATTTGCCGATTTAAATGGTAACATGTAGCAAAACTATTGTGTTTGAAAAGAGTATTAAGAGATAATCATGCGAGTCTATGAAAATTGCCAAAATTCGGAATTTTCCAAGTTCAAAGTCAATAAAATCGCGTTTTTTATTTAAAAAAAATGTTTAACTTCCGAATGTGTTACTTGATTTGGATGATTTAAATTCCAAAATGTAGCGAATTTAGTGGGTTAAAAAAAATATAAAGAAATATACATATCGTTCAAAGAAAAGTGCCAAAATCTGTTGTTTTCCAAGTTCAAAGTCAATAAAATCGCGTTTTTTATTAAAAAAAAATTGTTTAACTTCCGAATGTGTTACTTGATTTGGATGATTTAAATTCCAAAATGTAGCGAATTTAGTGTGTTTTAAAAAAATATAAAGAAATATACATATCGTTCAAAGAAAAGTGCCAAAATCTGTTGTTTTCCAAGTTCAAAGTCAATAAAATCGCGTTTGTGATTTTGAAAAATTTCGAAACTTCCGAACGCGTTATTCAAATTTGCCGATTTAAATGGTAACATGTAGCAAAATTATTGTGTTTGAAAAAAGTATTAAGAGATAATCATGCGAGTCTATGAAAATGGCCAAAATTCATTCCAAGTTCAAAATCAACAAAATCAAGTTTTTGATTTTGATAAATTATTTAACTTACGAGCGCGTTATTTGATTTGGATGGTTTAATTTTTAAAATGTAGAGAGTCTTGTGTTTTTTGAATATTAAAAAAGTATCATTTAAAATCAACGCAATTTCGCAAATTTCGTTTTTTCGATCTTAGCAAAGTTTAATAACATTTGGTTCTAATGTAATAATAATCTTAAGTCACGTTATTAATTTTTTTAGACGATTTGAGCCGTCTCTGATGACGGGTATTTAAAATGCATTCGCCCCCCAAATGCGGATTGTCAGATTTAAACGTCGATCGCTCACGTTGAGAAACACTGGACTAAACAATTAATGCTTAACATAAAAAATGTAATTCATACATTAAATAAGCATAAAAAATTACATACAAAAATAACTTGGTAAAGACCAATGGGTCGATAGCCGATAGACCAAACAAATTAATGCTCTACTTTAAAAAACTAACTCAATCATTAAATTGGCCTTAGAAGTTAAAAAAAACATCATTTAATTTTGGATGTGTTCAGGCTTATGGTTATTGCTACAGAACCAGTTGCTTCAAAATCTTTTATTAAACGATAAATAGTGGGTTTTAAAAATGACTTACTTCTATGTCAGATTCAAACGGTGTCAAATATTTGATAGGTGATCGTATATGTGCCATGTAAGCAACTGGAGCTAAAGCAACCATGGATTTAATTTGGGAAGCAGTTTCTGGGAGAAGCGACGAGAAAACGAAAAACATCGTGGTTCCCATCGAATGGCCAACGTAAATTAGTTCTCCTGGTTTGTTGGTGCAGTTCGAAATGTAGTCGAAGACTGCTGGTAAATCCCGTGTTCCCATTTCATGCCAACTGCAAAAATTTAATAATATTATTATTGTTTCAATGGAAATTACAAAATATTAGCGATGGGAAGTATTAAAATATCACCAAATAATTGATTTTAGCGGTTAAACCAATAAGTGCATGACTGTCTAAATGATAAAAAAAGATTGGTATTATAATATAGTTATGAATTACCTGAAATTCCAAAAAGCGTAGGAGTTCGGTGATAATGAAATATGGGCTCTTGAATATCTATTGCCCCTGGCATTTCCTATCCATACATCGTATCCATTTTCAGCTAGCACAAACCCTAAAATTTTGTTCGATCATAATGCAAATCTTTATAACAAAATTCATTACGGGGTGGCTATTTTCAAAAAGTACAAAATCCAAAGATATTTAGAGTTGGTCAAATTTTGAAAGAAATTTTTTATGACTCCTGAGATGATTCCGACTATTTTAGAAAAATGTATGTTCGTGTTTATTTTAGTTATGTGAGCAATAGTTTTTTTTAACCAAGAGGGTTCACAATACCTTCTTTCGAATTTATCAACGTTTAAACAAAACGATAAAACTAAAACAATTCCACCCATGCGTACCAAGCGAATTATTTCCAACATCCACCCAATCTGCACTGCTCGAAAATAGGCCATGCTGCAGAAAAATGGGTTGCCCTCCTTTGGTACCGTTCCTCGATGCTGCTATCCTATGCACTGTCAACAGGTATCCATCACTGGTTTCTACAATGTGGGATTCTGCTTGGAATCCGTATCTTCTTATAAGTTGTGGCTGGGAATGTTTAAAAAGTTGTGTTAGAATATGGTTTCAGCAAAACGGCGCATCCCCACACTATGTGCGTTTTTTTGGCAATTGCTAGGCAGGCGAGGACCGATAGAATAGCTCGCGAGAGAGATGAGCAGAGTTAGCCTGGAAAATATTCAAAATGTTCAAGAAGACTTTCTACAAAGAACTAGTGCGCGGATGCGTCATCTTGTTGAAACCATATTGTATTATATGGAAGGACAACATCATTGCTGTTTGAAAAAATTGCTACAAGCGCTGGAACAAGGTCATTTTGTAAAAACTCTAAATATCGGGTTCTCACCTTCAATTGGCATTTACTCGAAAAATTTCTTACGTAAGATGATGATTATAATAAAACACTTTTAACTTTGTTTTGTATAGCTTATATATTTATTTTTGTGACTTAAGTTTCGGTAATACAATTACCATTTTCAAACAAGAAGTGTTTTAAAAAGTGTTTTTTTTAAGTGTTTAAAAAATTGTATTACCGAAACTTAAGTCACAAAAATAAATATATAAGTTATACAAAACAAAGTTAAAAGTGTTTTATTATAATATTTAAAATGTATAACGAAGTAGAAGCCTCAAGCATAAACAATAAGATGATGATGGTTTGTGGAGGGCGACCAAATGGTCGCAGCACTTAGACCATTCGTTGGTCCTTTGTGCCACCTCCTGAGCCCTACTCCTCAAGCCAACCCAAACTTCTTGTGAAGTCAAGTAGTTGGCCGTGTGGAATGTTGCCCAGTTGTGACCAATCTGGCCACTCCTCTCCGTATGTAAGATGGAAACTTTTTTATATTGCCAGTTCGACAATGAAAAGATCTCTCAAAATCAAGAGCAAAAATAGGGGGTTGCCATTTAAAAACAAATTGGATGACGTCATTACTCAAAAACAAACGACGACCGAAAATCGACTTTCATGCATTTTTTAAAAGAAAATCGACCTGTTCGAGGATTTTGTCCTAAAATATTTTACTGAATATATTCCATACTTTTAGGAGAGGGAACCGAAATTTTGATTGATGTTTAAATTTCTATACAATTGAGTCATACTTACTGTATTTAAAAATTCATCCGGATTATCTTGACACCAAGCCGGCGCTGACCACAGGAACATCAAAACAAACCACAACATCCTCGCTCCTTATTCACTGTCTGAATGATGAATCACAATTGTATGTTATAAAATTACATTACGTCGTCGTTATCACCACCGGATGACCTTACAGACAATTTCATAAAATTAGTACTGTGAATAATAAATCCAATCGCATTCAGCATCATAACATAAACATACATAATACGAACTAATTTTTTTTTAACAACAAAATACATTAACTCTTCTGTAATCATTTTTATATACTACTACATAATTTTCATTATCATTGTTAAGGCACTTAGGAATGGCAGTGTTCATTGTTTTGTTTGTTTTTTTTTAACCATTTAGTTAAAAAAAAAGTTTATGTATGTACACTATGTTCGTTATACCGTGATTATTTTGTCGTAAACTCAGCGTAATTTAATTACATTCATGTACCTAAATGTAAAACATGTATTGTTAAGCATCAATAAATATTGTATTGTGCTGTATTGCATTGATAAAAAAATAAATAGGCTTCATCCTCTTAACCCCTTGGCCGGGAATAACGTGTGTAGCTCGTGATAAGTTGAATGCGCCTTGCCAAGCAATCACGTGATAAAGTCGCGGTCGCGATTGGTAGGCGTTTTGGTAAAATCCATTTTATGACTTCATATTGTGCCCCAACATGCCCATATTTTATAATTCTGAAATAATAAATTTAAAAAAATTCAATGGTCTTTATTAGCACTACCTAGCTTGATTAATTTCCCTTTGAGTTAACAGCGATTGCTCGGAGGGGCAATTATTGGGCAATAAAAAAAAATCCCGGAATTCAAAGCATAACTAAGTCTATCGGTCAAATACATTGACGGTTCGCGGGGCTTTTTCTGGTACGGCCAAGGTAACAAGGGTGGCAATACAGATAGGTAGGGTCAGTTGCAGAGACGGCTGGCTGCGTGACCACACCTATCCTCTTGTTCCTCGGCCGTACCAGAAAAAACCCCGCGAACCGTCACTGGTCAAATATTACAGCCCCTACCGAAGTCTCCGCCTATCTGACCGTAAATTTATCACGATATAACAAACTGACTGTACGTGGGAAAATATTCTTGGTTTCAAGTTTAGGAATCTGTAGTAATTGCTTATAACTCAAAAATGATTCATTTTATTTAAAAAAATATTTCTACAAAAAATTCCTAAAATTAAAAATGTCAAAATATACAGGGTGTTCTATTTGGAAAAAGGAAATGTTACCAAATTTTTATAATAAAATGAACACCCTGTATATTAAAAATATATTTAAACGATAGCCTGTTTACATCTAAGACACTATTATTTGATTTTTTTTTTCAATTCCTTTACAGTCAGAATTATTTAGGTGTTGTAATTTTCAATTTATACTTTTCGTCTTTGTTTAATTTAAAATTGTTCACACAATAAAATATATAGGTGTAGGTATAGCACGCATGTTAATATCTATTGTTAACACTGATCTACTCTAGTGAACCACAGTCATCAACATTTAGGTGCAGATTAAACAAACACAAGAGCATTAATTATAAAACTTATCCAGTTGAACTACAGATATTTGAATATTGGATCGATGAGGCTGTTACTTGTTGAAACTCCATGGTATCGAATGATGCCACCGTGTGGTGAAACAATTGTTGTAGAACAATAAAATTAATTTGAAACCATACACTGTGTTAGTGTTTTATTAAAAGATATTTGAATGTTGAGAAGTCATTAAGGATAATTTTATATCTTTAATATCTTTATAGAATGTTATATTCATCATCATTTAGGTACAGATTAAAAAATAATACAAGAACACTCATCATAAAACTTATTCAATATTAAAATGTTCAAAAATCAATAAGAATAATTGTATATCCTTATAGAATAGAGGGTATTTATTATTAAAACTGACCTACCTGAAGCCAATACAGGTTTTGCTCACTAACACAGTTTTCGTGTAACCCTTTGTGCCCAGTCTCGTAATAACTGCCGATCCCTTCGAAGCAACAGGTACGAGAAAGTAATGATTTTGCTGGATGGAAATAAATTAGTTCTCTGTAAATACTCATCATTTTAAAACGAGCTGTTATGATAATTAATAATAATTTTGATAATTTAATATCAATTACAATTGTCGAATTCATTTGTGGGAAATGTGTGGCCAATTTAAATTAAATTAACAGGGGCGCGTATATCGCGAATGTGGCACCATCTTTTGGTTGCTGGATCACACGTTCATCCACACAGAAACACAGACACATAGACACACAGAGACATATTTTACTTTTCTGTAATATTAATCCTTCGAAGCAATAGGCAGGAGAGAATATAATGATTTTGCTGGATGGAAATAAATTAGTTCTCTGTAAATATTTAAATTGTTTTGAAACGAACTGTGATAATAATTAATAATTTTGATAATCTAATATTCATTACAAAATGATTTGTTTGTGCAGCCAATTAAAATTAAATTACCCGCGCATATCGTGAATGTGTCGCCATCTTTTGGTTGCTAGATGAACGTGAGTTCTGTAATTATAATCCTTCGAAGAAACAGGTCGGAGAGAATAATTATTTTACTGGATGGGAAGAAATTAGTTTTCTGTAAATATTCAAGTTATTATTAAATGAACTCTGATAATAATTAATAATTTTGATAATCCAATATTCATTACATTTAACAAATTCATTTGTTTGAGCAGTCAATTTAAATTAATTTACTCGCGTATATCGCGAATGGGTCGCCATCCTTTGGTTGATAGATGAACACGTGTTCTGTAATAATAATAATAATAAATTTAACACCAAATAAATGGATATTCAACCTGTTTGCTCATTTATACATTTGTAGATTTGCGAACAGATGGCAAGTCATATATTCCGTTAAATTTATTTAATGTATCTCAGTGACGGTTCGCGTGTTTTTTTCTGGTACGGCCGAGGAACAAGAGCTGGTAATACAGATAGGTACGGTCACGCAGCCAGCCGTCTCTGCAACTGACCCTACCTATCTGTATTTACCACCTCTTGTTCCTTGGCCGTACCAGAAAAAAAACCCGCGAACCGTCACTGATGTATCTCCAACAAGTAAATGTTCCTAATTTAATATATTTAAAATAATAATAATAATTGCTGTAATCTAAAGTTTTCTTCTATAAATTGGTCACAGCTCGTATTTTTCGATTCTCGTGCCATTTTGTGTTTTATACTCACGTAAATAAAACTAAAGACAGATTTCTTTTTACACAATTACTAAGAATGATCTACCAGATTAATGCAGCGTTTATTCTTGGTGTGATTGGTTCAATAGTTCATCCTATGAATTAAAATAAAATTAGAAATTGAATGTTTTGCATTGATTCATGTTTATTGCTTCTGCAACAAATTTTAAAACAATCCATCTAGTTAGATGTAGATGGCGCGCAAGAATACAGTTACAGTTCCCTGTTTTTAGTAAAATTGTAGTTTTCTTCTATTTTTTTTTGCATGATTCCAACATGTGTCGAAAGATGGCGCGTCACTAGGAATATTACAGAAAACTAGTTTTCATCGCATATTTTTAAATATTTAACATGCATTTTTCACAATTTCAATCTCTTCAGAATGGGGTGTTTACAGATTTTTATATATATTTTTCAATAGATTTGTGTAATTTTAAGTCGGTGGCAATTGTATTTGTATTTTTTAGTCGGCGAATTTATGTTTTTTTTTTTACAATTCCACGCTCTGTTTGATTGGGATTATCTCGAAATTTAGGAATGGGGTGTTTACAGGTTTTTAAAGAATCGTAATCACAAATGGATTTTTAATAGATTTCTGTAATTTCAAGTCGGTGGCAATTGTTTTTATATTTTTTACAAGTCGACGAAATTATGATTTTTTTTTCCACAATTCCACGCTCTGTTCGATTGGGATAATTTCGAAATTTATGAATGGGGTGTTTAGAGATTTTTAAAGAATCGTAATCACAAATGAATTTTGAATAAATTTGTGTAATTTCAAGTCGGTGGCAATTGTTTTTGTATTTTTTACAAGTCGACGAAATTATGATTTTTTTTCCACAATTCCACTCTCTGTATTATTTCGAAATTTATGAATGGGGTGTTTACAGATTTTTACAGAATCGTAATCACAAATGAATTTTTAATAGATTTGTGTAATTTCAAGTCGGTGGCAATTGTTTTTATATTTTTTACAAGTCGACGAAATTATGATTTTTTTTCCACAATTCTACACTCTGTTCGATTGGGATTATTTCGAAATTTAGGAATGGGGTGTTTAAAAGTTTTTTAAAGAATCGTAATCGCAAATGAATTTTTAATAGATTTCTGTAATTTCATGTCGGTGGCAATTGTTTTTGTATTTTTTACAAGTCGACGAAATTATGATTTTTTTCCACAATTCCACGCTCTGTTCGATTGGGATAATTTCGAAATTTATGAATGGGGTGTTTAGAGATTTTTAAAGAATCGTAATCACAAATGAATTTTGAATAAATTTGTGTAATTTCAAGTCGGTGGCAATTGTTTTTGTATTTTTTACAAGTCGACGAAATTATGATTTTTTTTCCACAATTCCACTCTCTGTATTATTTCGAAATTTATGAATGGGGTGTTTACAGATTTTTACAGAATCGTAATCACAAATGAATTTTTAATAGATTTGTGTAATTTCAAGTCGGTGGCAATTGTTTTTATATTTTTTACAAGTCGACGAAATTATGATTTTTTTTCCACAATTCTACACTCTGTTCGATTGGGATTATTTCGAAATTTAGGAATGGGATGTTTAAAAGTTTTTTAAAGAATCGTAATCGCAAATGAATTTTTAATAGATTTCTGTAATTTCATGTCGGTGGCAATTGTTTTTATATTTTTTTCAAGTCGACGAAATGATTGTAATTTCTTCACAGTTACGTGCTCTGATTATCTCGAAGTTTAGGGATGGGGTGTTCAGAAATTTTTATACTAGCATAATCCCGAATAAATTTTGAATAGATTTGTGAAATTTTAAGTCGATGGCAATTGTTTTCATATTCATAGGGAGTCGAAATAATTGCATATTTTCACAATTTCGCGCTCATTTCGAAATTGGGGATGGGGGTGCTTTCAGTTTTTTGTAGAAACGTAATCCTGAATTAAATTTGAATGTATTAGTTACATTTCAAATCGATGGCAATTGTTTTTATATTTTCTCAAAGCCAGTGAAATTATTGGTTTTTTTTTCATAATTCCAAGCTCAGTTCGATTGGGATTATAGTTGACCGAAAGATATAAGGCGTTTATGGCCTTTTACGGTATTTAACTTTCACTAATTTTTATGAAGGACCGACCGCAAAATCTCATCTCCAGCCCTTAATAAATGGTCCGCAGCGGATCCTCGCTAACGCTGTCCCAGGCCCTGTTTCGGTATTTTTTTATTAAGGGGACGTTTTAACTCCGGGTGCTGCCGTGCGCATGAAGACATTTGTATGGAGAAAGAAAATTCCACAATGCGGTCCTCACCTGGCCGAGAATATTTATGGGTTTGGTTTTACGATATGATGGCCCTAAACTTATTAAGGCGGCCAAACGGTAAAAGGCCATAAACGCCTTATATCTATTGGACAACTATACCTCAAAATGTTGGGATGTCGTGTTTACAAGTTTTTATAGGATTATAATCCTGAATAGGTTTTTAATTAATTTGTGAGACTGTCGACTCATCGATTCGTGTCCTAATTTATTTAGTCGCAAAATTGCTCACAAAAAACAGCAATTATTTGATTTAAAAAAAAACTTATAAGGCGCCCCCTTGCATCGTGCAATGGGCCGGCCCTGAGTATAAACAAAAGTACCTTGTTTACTAAGTCAATATACTCTGAACTTAAAAAATCTGAATTTATATTAATTTAAAAAATTGTGATGTGGCCATCATGTTACTTTCTCCGATTTGATGGTATCCGTTTTTTATATTTACACTTTCATGGTTTATTTCCAATGTACATCGAACATTTTGCTGGATCGGATGATACTAACATTTAAAACGTCAAAATTACGAAAGATGGAAATGACAAAATTTAAAAAGTCATTGGAAAAAACAAAAAATTGTTAAGGTAAACACCATATTCCGGTATATGAAATTTTACTAAAAGCTCTTCAGCTCTTCGAATTATCCAATAAGACTCATGTTCAAAGATTCATGTTAATTGCTTTATTAGTTTTTGAGATTCAAAGCGCACAGACAGGTGCGTGTCTGTCTGTGCGCGTTGTCAGACACACAGATGGATAGGCGGACAGACACACAGACACATAGGTACACAGACACAAGGTAAAGACAGGCACACCGAAATACAGACACACAGACACACAGACACACATTTTTCTTTTCCAGAAATCTATGAAATCGCCTTTAGGGACCTGTGAGACACAGACGCACAGGTACACAGATACACAGACACATAGACAGACAGACACACATTTTTCTTTTCCAGGAATTTTTGAAATATCCTTTAGGAACCAGAGACACACAGACACACAGGCGCATAGATACACAGAACACAGACACACAGACACATAGACACACAGAGACATATTTTTCTTTTCCAGAAATTTTTGAAATAGCCTTTAGGGACCAGCGACACACATGCACACAGAAAACACATGTACACAGAAAAACAGGCACACATACACATAGACACATAGACACACAGACACACATTTTTCTTTTCTAGAAATCTTTGAAATTGCCTTTAGGGACCTAAAATACACAGATTGATAGACACACAGGCACACAGGTACACAGGTACACAGGTACACAGACACACAGATACAGAGGCATATAGACACAGACGCACACACATTTTTCCTTTCCAGAAATCTTTGAAATTGCCTTCAAGAACCTGTGACACACAAACACACAGAGACAGACACACAGTCACGCAGATACACAAACACACAGTCACACAGCCATACAGACACACAGACACATAGACACACATTTTTCTTTTCCAAAAATATTTGAATTCGCCTCAAGGGACCGCAAAACGGAATAGTCGTAAAAAAAATTTAAAGAAATTTTCACGAACACACTTTCTCGTACTCCTTAACGGAGAAATTAAAGAAGGTTTTGGTGTAGGATATAGTTTATTATTTTGCTTCCGATGGTGATATTTAATTAAATCTACTCGTAAGAATTGTGTGGCATATCGAATTTGAGAAAAGGCTTTCGGTATTTGAGGGACGGCGTATAGATAAGCGGAAATTGAAAAAGCCCTGCGAGTGTTTTCCCCCCAAGTTCGGATATGATAGCAGGGCTCTCCTTCTGCAAACACCGACCGATCGAGACTTGTCTTGCCAACACGTTTATTGGTCTTGAGAGCCGATATATAAAGACTCGCAGACTTTATATGAAAAATAAATCCCTCGCCCGCAAATCCCGCAATTAAACACAAAACGATGCGAGGGGGAGGCCGTGATTTTACGAATTCATACGTGTGGAATGGGAACGAGTAGGCGGCGGCGGTTTTGCGTTGGGGATTTGTGTATGTGCCGCTTACGCCTATTACACCAGAGGAAATTACCTGAGGTTCAACAATTTACTACATATTAGCAGCTGCGCTTATGTCTGCTGGCGTCGGTGTGGCGGTGAGGTATAGAAATGCCGGGGGTGAGGTGCGCGGGTTTTCAATGGGTCTTAACTACCCTTACAAATTGTAATGCTAATCTCCTCAGAATTAGTTAAGCAATCGCTCAAGGATTTAGATTATTGATTGTGCACAGCGATTTCGTTTCCATGCGGCACTTAACTTAATTCGTCCGATTCATTTGCCCGCCTCCCTCAACCGATCATTCAATTTTTATTTTATCGCACTTAAACTCTAAGGCTTCGTACACACTTGCGCCAAAAGCCGCGCCGAAAGCTGAACCGCTCAGGCGTGTACGGAGTTCGCGTGCGTGATTTGTGTTCGGCACATAGTTCGTTGTCTATCCGTCGCTTGTCGATTTTTCAATGGAAATGTTCGGAACGTTGCATCGATTTGACTGACTGCAGACGCTTCCATTGCGGTTTATGGAATAAATGAATTAATAGCTGGGTCAGATGCGAAGACATTCGGTTCGGGGTTGTGCGCGCCACAATCGCGCAGTTCGTGAAAATGCGCAAGTGTGTACGATGCATAAGATTAAGCCTTGTTTGTGAAACATGAGTTTTACACTTTTGCACTCGAGGCATTTTTCGCTCGGGCGAACCAGCAACTCGTCTCGAGCCCGAGACGAGTTACAGGTACTTTAAAATCGTTGGGTTGGGTTAGGTAGGGTTGGGTAAGGTTAGGTTAGGTGAGGTCAGAATAAATCACAACTCCCGGGCGCCGTAGCAGCGCCGCTCGTGTGGATGCAACAATCGTCTGGGCGCCGTAGCGGCGCCGCTCGAGTGCAAATGTTTAATATATCAATAATCTAAAATATTATCTTTTGATTGGTAAAATAACCAATCTTATAGGTCTATGTGAAAATGGGTAACTTCAATACTTCTGTCTTATTTGTGTTTGTGTTTATTCATATTTAAAACTTTCATAATTAAAAAATGCACCTTAAATATTGAAACTGAGACGGATCGTGCTTTCGAATGTTGCCGGATAAATGAGAAGTCGAAAGAAATCAACTTTTCCACTTCTCATCCGCTCGAATCTTTGCGGTACTTAATAACGTCCGAGATAAACACAATGAGGCCGGAATGGGGAAATGATGGAATCGTACGTCATATTTTTCATATGTTATCGGTGCGCGCTGTCCGACTTACAATGGCCAGGATGTAAAATTCCGCCGCCCACATTTAGACCCCCTTTTCTTCCAGAACGGGGGAAATAGATAGAGAGAGAGTAATCTCGGCAACGGACTCTTGCGTTATTTTTTTTTTCGCTGTGAGGGCTGTATTCATATCTGGTCTGCTTGAGGGGGATGTAAATGGAAAAGGTAGCGTTTATCCGTCGGTTCTGGCCTCGTTAAGAAACATATACACGAGGATTGCGTTTGGCTTTTGTTAGAAGTGAAGAAAATGTTAAATTATATAACTTAAACATTTCCGTATTAATAACTAACAAGGAGAGGATCAGATGTGTGACTCACCGATTTGATCCATCTTTGGGACACGTGTAGGTCATGACTAGGAGTGTAACAGGTGCAAGTAATAGGGCGCACTATTCAGCCGTTTTCGAGAAAAAAATTAATTGATTCTAAAATTAAGATATTTAAATACACATGGATTTGTAAAAACTATAAAAAGAAAATGAATGAACCCATCTTCAACAATGGGGTTCGATCCTTCGACCTTCCGACTACGAATCGGAGGTTTTATCGATGCGCCAAAAGGTCGGTATATGTTTGTTAACGCAAAAGGTATATAAACATACCATGAATAACAAATTAAAAAACCTTTTTTTCTCGAAAACGGCTGAATAGTGCGCCCTATTACTTGCACCTGTTACACTTCTAGTTATCACCTACACGTGTGCCAAAGATGGATGAAATCGGTGAGTCACACATCTGATCCTCCCCTTGTAAGATATTGCATATAATAAAGCATTGACGTTCCGTACGATGATATTTTCGGTATGGTCATTTTTATAGGTGCAAGTAGCTCCATCTTGTTGAAATCGTACACACTAGTCTTCTGCAAATGATAATAATTTATAAATGTATAGGCTTTTATCACATTTATTGACAGAAGCAATATTCAATCAATTACCAGGCACATTATTATTAGTGTGCCAAATAACTATCGACCAGAGGTCTCTCTCTCCCTATATACAGGATGTCTCGTTTCGAGTGTGCCAAACAAAAACAGGAAGTATATAATATTATTCTGAACTGAATAAAATAAGAATAACAGAGCAGTCAGTTACATCAAGTAAGAATTACTATCAGTGATGGTTCGAGGGTTTTTTTCTGGTACGGCCGAGGAACAAGAGGTGGTAATACAGATAGGTGCAGTCACTGCAACTGACCCTACCTATCTGTATTACCACCTCTTGTTCCTCGGCCGTACCAGAAAAAACCCCGCGAACCGTCACTGATTACTATTATCTTTACTAATTTCCGAGCAGTAAACAAGCAACATTTTTAATAATATGCATGCAATAATCAATAATTAATTTAATTTTAATAGGTCAGGGCTGAAGGACTAGGTCGATGGCCCTTTCTAGTTCATGTACATATATTTAATAGGTCATAAATAAAAGTAATTCGAAGAGAAAGCATTAATGTAAATGTTCAAATTGCGTCCCAAGTGCATCAATGCAACAATTTCTAATTTCCTTAGCAGAGTTTATTGTTCGACTTTGTAATTGTTCCTTTGTATTTATTGGAACGCTAAAAAAAATTTGTTTCACGTCTTGCCAGAAATAATAATCTGTTGATGTCCTAGAGTTGGACACATGGACGTGCATTTCAGGCAAAAAAAAAATTGGTGATCGAAGTGGCCAGGAAAAAGCCCTGTTTAACCAATTTCTAATATTTCTTGCATAATGGGGTGGTACTCCATCTTGTTGGAAACACATTCTAAGTGCAAAATCATCTAAAACTACAACAAATTCATAATAATCTAATTGGGTAAAGTGTTTCGATCGGTTAGGATCATTTTCAAAGTTAAACTAATTAGTTTAACTTTGAAAATGATCCTAACCGATCGAAACACGTGTCAGGCAACTGAAAATAAAATTATGGAACAAAACAAGCGTTTTACTTTACCCAATTTGAAAATATGGTTCCATCAAGAAAGTAGCACAACAAGTATTCAGTACATAATAATCTATTACATTTTCAAAGATTTTGTATCGACAAAAAAATCTTTAAGATGATTTATCTCGATCACGGCAAGAAATCTGACACTTGTTTATTTGAACTTTTCTGTTCAGAATAATAATATCCATATCTCGTTTTCATTTGGCGCATTCGAAACGAGACACCCTGTATATCATATCGTAACGAAATAAATTCATATTAGTATTTTTATCGTATAAATAGTGGTGATTAAAAATTATGGCAGACTAATTGCCGACACACATGCAACGTTTCCTGTATTTTTTTATACGAACTGTGGTCGTGCAAATGTCTCACACACTTCGCAATTTATTAAATTTTATCGTTGCTTGGAAATAATGTTTTAATTACTATCTCAGCTTTTCATCATGCAAAAATATAAGTTTATTTAAAAAAAAGAGATAATGGAGTGACGGAAACGTGCAATTTATATAATCCGAATATGGTAATATGTGTATTGGTGGCGCACCGAGAGGAAAGAATAATTGAAAAAAATTGTTAATTGTTAGTGTCGGCAAAAAAAATCGAATTTTATTTAAACCACACAGACACACAGGGTCACAGACACACAGCGACACATACACACAGATACGCAGACACATAGCACACAGACACACAGAAACACAGACACACAGACACACAGACACACATACACATACACACAGACACACAGACACACAGACACACAGACACATACACACAGACACATAGCACACAGACACACAGACGCATAGCACACAGCCATACAGAAACACCGAGACACAACACACAAACACACATAGCACCCAGGCAAACAGAAAACCCCTAGTTTGGTTCCAATCTATAGAAAAAAAATGTGTAACATCGTTGCCTAATTGAGTAATATTAACAGATGCCAGTAATCAATCGAAATTACCCATTTAAAATGGTGATGTTACTTTCTCCGATTTCATGGTATCCTACATTTTTATAGTTTATTTTCAATTTTAATCATATTTTAAATGTCCATTGAATCGGATGAAACTGACGTTTAAAACGTCAATATTATGAAAGATGGAAATGACAAATTACACTGCTGTGTGTCGGTGTGTCTGGGTGTGTATGTGTAGAATTTATCTACACATACACACAGACGCATAGCACACAGACACACAGACACAGACACAGATGCATAGCACACAGACACACAGACACAAACACAGACGCATAGCACACAGACACACAGGATTACAGGCACAAGGGCACACAGACACACGGGCGCACACAGACACACAGGGGCACAGGCACACAGACACACGGGCGCACACAGACACACAGGCGCACAGGCACACAGCCACACAGCCACACATACACACAGACACGTAGACACATAGCACACAGACACACAGACACACCGACACACATACACACAGACACCCAGCCATACAGACATACAGACATACAGACACACATATACACAGACACACAGACACACAGACACACAGCCACACATACACACAGACACGCAGACACATAGCACACGTATAGCATTACGTAACGGAAAAAGTAAAAAAAATAATTTCGTTTTCAGTTTTTTTACTAAACATTTTCCAGTTCTACTGCTACAAGATAGCACTTGATTCTTACTGTTTTTACAGATGAAATTTTTCTTAATTAAACTTGTTTTGTAGATACATTTTTTAAATTCAACTTTACATTTGTAATTTATTTTCCAATTAAACGGTATTTTATAGATGAAATTTTTTTAAATTTAACTGTTTTTAAGGATACTTCATCTGTACGTATTTTTATACATTATTGGAATTATCTTAATTTTTTTGGTTTAGTCACAGGTGAAAATTTATTTAAAATGTTTTTACATATGAAATTGATCTTAATTTAACTTTGTTCATAAATAATTCAACTCATGTATAAAAAGGTGCATTTAAAACGGCGGACAAAAAAATTTGCAAGTGGTTAAAAATTTATTTACCTTCACCACGACAACGATCTCTATATTAACAATTTTAGTAAACAGTTAACTTCAGTTGAACTCTGGCTGACACACGATTTTGACGATTGGTGCTTCATCCAATTCTATCACAAATAAACAATGTTCTTTCACTCATTGTACTTTTAATTAATATAAATTGCTATATTAGTTAATTATTAAGTCGTACATTGTTTTCTGTTATGTTTTTGTTATATTTTTTTATTTATTTAATTTCATACAGAAATCTATATTATTTATATAATACATATGTAATAAATTTGTAAAAAAGGTGAATCCGTAAATAAATTAAATTAAATTAAATTAACATAAATATAGTTCTTATTCGTTAAATTATCTTAACAAATACCACTTGCGGTTATAATTTCGGCAGGATTATTATTTTAAGCACTCGTAATTTCATCGCAAATTTCTTGAATGAATTGAGGATAGGCAAAATTTTTCCATCTCTATTTATTCTCGAAATTTGTGTCGATTCAATGGCTCGTGCAAACAAATAAAATTTATCCGGCCAAATTCTAACCTCCCGTGGTATTACCCCCGATAAAAAAATTTAAATTCATTTTACATTTATAAATTTATTTTCTAATTAAATGAATCTTTTTTAAATCCAACTTTGTTTTTATAGATACATTTTTTTATTCATCTGTACGTATTTTTATACATTTTTAGGTTTTTTACATTTGAATTTTCTTTATAAACATGAATTTATTTTAATTCAACTTTCTGTATTAAAAAAAAAGTGAATTCAATTTTTTTAACGATTAAATTCTCATGATGCATTTTTTTTTAAATTCCACTCTATTTTGCGCATGATTTCTTTTTAATCACTTTAATTCAAAATTTTGGTTAATTTAACAGTTTTTAAAATGAATTTAATTTTTTTATTGATAAAATTCTCTTCAAAATTATTATTTTTTAATTCCATTCTAAAAATGATTTATTTTTTAATTAGTTTAATTTATGGATTTTTTTTATTCAAAAGTTTTCTTTACAGATTGAACTTTTTAATTCAAAATTTTGGTTAATTTAACAGTTTTTAAAATGAATTCAAGTTTTTTATTGATAAAATTCTCTTCAAAATGATTATTTTTTAATTCCATTCCATTTTGCTCATGATTGAGTTTTTAATTAATTTAATTTATGGATTTTCTTTATTCAAAAGTTTTCTTTACAGTTTGAACTTTTTAATTCAAATTTGTTTTTGTTAATTTAACAGTTTTTAAGGCTGAATTTATGAATTTTCTGTATAAAATGAATTTATTTTAATTCAACTTTATTTTGTAGCAAGAAAATGAATTCAATTTTTTCAACGATTAAATTCTCTACATTTTTTTAATTCCATTCTATTTTGCACATTATTTCTTTTGAATCGACTTAGAATACGGATTTATTTTTATTCAAAAATTTTCTTTACAGATTGAACTTTTTAATTCAAATTTATTTTTGTTGATTTAACAGTTTTTATAGAATAATTTTCGAATTTTCTTTATAAAAATGAATTTAATTCAACTTTATTTTACATTAAAAAAATGAATTCAATTTTTTTATCGATAAAATTCTCTTACAGATGCATTTTTCTAAATTTCAGATTGAACTTTATAATTCAAATTTATTTTTGTTAATTTAACAGTTTTTATAGATGCATTTTTTTAATAAAAATTAATTTCTTTTAATTAAACTTTATTTTGTAGTAAAAAAAATGAATGAATTTTTGTTAACCGTTTTTATAAATGATTTTTTTTACTTCAATTGTTTTCGTAAATGATTGTTTTTGGTTCAACTGAATTTCTTTTTAAATGAACTGTTGATTTCTAGACGATTATTTTTTAAATTCAACTGTTTTCTTGCAGATAAGATTTTTGAATTAATTTCTGTTGATTTATAGTCGATTATCTTTAAAATTCAACTGTTTTTTTTAACCTCTTCAGGGACAAATTAATTTTGAAGTTTCAAATCCTTTAAGAAACAATTGATATCTCGCCAGTAGAACCAGACAGGAGGTATCTGCATGGAAATGTGCAACTGTAGCAGCTTTCAGAGCTTGACATGAGAAGGCAGTATTGAGCTAAATCAAATTTGTTTGAAATGTGTTCGTCACTTAAAAAAAAGAGGTTAAATGAAGCTTTTTAATTGATTAATTTTTTAAATTCATTTTTTTCTCTCCTTATACGAAATTTTGCAAATTTCTAGTTTTCTAATTGATTGATTTTTTTAAATTCAACTATATATTTTTTTAAATCGAAATGATTGAATTTTTTCGTATGCAAAACCTTTAAAATTTCATTTTATCTTTGTAGATGATGTTATCTGTTGATTTATAGATTCCTTTCTTTTAAATCAGACTTTTAATTCAACTTTCCTCTGGAAATTAAGTTTTATTGCTTCAGCTGCATTTCTTTAAAAGAAATTTTGTAAAACTCCAATTTTGAGTGCACCCTTCAGTGGGATTACGTCTTAAAGAACCAAAAATAAAACGCTCAGTTGAGCCCCCGCCCAAAAAAAGAGTGGGGGTGAATAGACCCAGTGGAGACATTGAGGTCGTGCACCCTTCAGTGGGATTAAGTCTTAAAGAACTAAAAATATAACGCTCAGTTGAGGTTCCGCCCAAAAAAAGAGTGGGGGTGAATAGACCCAGTGGAAACATTGAGGTCGTGCACCCTTCAGTGGGATTAAATCTTGTAAAAATTTAAATCAAACGCAGTAGGGATAGAGCCTAGAATTTTTTCTTTCTGTTTGTTAAAAAAATATTTTGCGAAAAATCGACGCCTTAAATCCAAACAAATTTCATATTCAATTTCAAAATATACTGGATGTAAATATTAAATTTTGGATGATGCCGCGTCAATAATTTCAATATTTAGAAAAGACATGAAATGCGGGGACAAGACAAATCCACATCAAGGCCGATCCCCTCGTTTCATGTTTTTTTTTTTAATAATTCCGTATTGATTTATGCGTGCATGGATTTAACAAATAAATGCATTACAGATAAAACAGCGTAAATTATTATTAACAAATCATTCTTTTAATCGCCGCTTAATGCCCGGCAGACAACTCCTTTCAATTCGGAAAACTTTTTAGAGAATAAAATAATACGAAGAAGTGGATCTCCTAAACGGGTTCAAGTTTAGAGTTATTCCAATCAGCGTCATTAACCTCAGGTGGTTCAAGCGGTTGGCGGAAACGATCGTCACATGAAATTTCATAAAATCGCGAGAGCCCTTTTACGATACCATCCCCCTCGTAGTGAAAATAAAAATCCACTAGTTTCACAAAACATTAAATAAAAAGTGGCCCGATAAAACTCCTCCAGTTTCAAACTACGGCGACGAATTCTACCGTAAAAATCGAATCCGGGCACAACGAAGTACACTCATCCTATTAAGACAATGCGCTATTAACTACTGGAGATTTTCCAATAAATTAGAAATTATCAGTTAATATTTCAATCATGTAATATTTAGTGCTGTAACTAAACTTAAATTACTAGTAGGCTATTGTCAGCGGGGTGACTCATGGTACGGCTGAGGTAGCAGAGGTGGTAAGACAGATTAGACTGCGGTCACGCCGCTACCTATCTGCTACCTCGGCCGTACCTCGAGTCGTCATTGATTGTCAGACACAAAGACTGTCTAGATTTAAAATCAATTCTTCGTAATTCAATTCTAAAAGGTTCAAACGATAATAGAAAATAATGTAAACCCTATTGTGTGAATGAAAACCACCGTAAAGAAAGGTTTTGATTATGTTGGAAATGAGTAAGTTCGAGTGTCCATTTGAAACATGTGTGTGTGTGTGTGAGTGTGTAAGGTTTGTGCAGTCGTTTTCAGATTTACAACTTTATTTCCTTCGCGTCTTCTAGTGGAAAGAAGGTCTTAGGGCCTTTTTGTTCGCACTCGAGCGACACTGTATTTTATTGGAGGTCCCGCGGTGAGTGGGCCTTTAATAACGGTGATCTTTTAAAGATCAGGGCATGTGTTAGTTACAGTCCTTCGGCCTCTTCCTCCCGCACAAAAGGAAATGATAATCCCGAGCGCGGGCGGAATTAATTCAACGAGGACAGACGGAAAAATTCTGGCGCCCCTTTGTTTCCGGCCGGAAGCGAATTTTTTCGCGGTTTAATATTAATGAGGGGATTCTGATTACAAGATTGTTCGAGGAATGTAAATTTCATCCTGGTAGCGATTTTCAGCGCTCGCTCAGGTAATTATACATTCAAATTTTTTATTTACACACCTTCTCCACCCGGTCACTACATCTGCTCCTCGTCTGTTCCGGGGCTCACTTTATTTAATAGCTTTATTAATATTGATGAGTAATTAAACACGACGGCTCTTGCCTGCTACGTCAAAAGACTCTTTTTTTTTCGCGCTCTCGCCTTTTATTTCATTCCCTCTCTGCGCCGCTGGATAGAAAATAAATATTTGAGTTCAATTCATTCGTATTCAGTTATTCTCTTCATAAATTATATTCGTTCCTCTTCATTAGCCGCTTTGTGAAAATTTCAACACGAACAGAGACGGAAACGTGTTCTCGTGTAACAAACTAAGTTTAAGCATTAAATTATTGCTTTCCCACCGTCAACTGTTGCTACGTATTTAAATTCTTGATCTCGCCAGGAAAATATTGTGATATTGTTGTCAGTGGCGGCTCGTGGAACATGTTGATGGTAGAGCCACTTATACAATATAAACATGTATCTTTGTTAAATGCTCTAAGTTTGAGGCTCGATTCTCATAATTCGCGTTTCGGGGAAGTACAAAGGTGTGCCGCAATCTGTTTTCGCGTTATTCGTTCTCAACAGTTAAAAATACTTGCTTAGCTTGAAACTACAGGTCTATATAGCGAGCCGCCCCTGGTCAGGACAATGCATCTTTCCAGCACCTGTGGCGGCTTGTGGAACATGTTGATGGTAGAGCCACTTATACAATGACCCCCCCCCCCCCGCTCTTCCTAGACCTATCGAATATTTTGGCCAAAAAATCAAAAATTTGGAACAAAACAGCCCAAGATCTAAAATATTGGCCAAATAAAAAATCCCGGTTTAAAATTAAAAATGCAGACCAAAAACTGAAAATACAAGCAAAAGAAAAATAATTTACCATTTTCAGCCCCAAAAATAACTCTTTTAAGCTTAAAGTAAGTTCAACGAGAAATTCGAAAATATTAGCAAATTTAAAATTTTTAAAAAATTCGCACAATAAAATCAATAATTCAAGTTGAGAAAATCTAAAATATGTAATAAAAATAAGAAATTAAGACCAAAAATCTAAAATTCGTACCCAAAAATCAAAGTGGTTGACCAAAAAATCAATTTTTTTTACAAACGAATCGAAAATTTAAGTCGAAATAAATAAAATTTCGGCCAAAAGACCAAAAATTGAAACCAAAATAATTGAAAATACAAAATATAGGCCTGAAATGGTAAAAATTTAGACGAAACATCGAAAACGAGCGTAGAGTTAAAAATTGGAGACAAAAAAAAAACGAAAATTTCTTCAAACGAATCGAATATTTTGGCCAAAATAAAAAAAAAACATTAAGAAAAAAATGGAACAAAAAATCGAAAATACAGAAATCTAAAATATATGCAAAAGAATTAAGAATCCTGATCTAAAAATGAAAAACGCAGACAAAAAATCGAAAACTTAGGTAGAAGCAAAATAATTTGCCATTTTCAGCCGCCAAAAATAAATTTCTAGCCAGAAAAAAATTCCTCTCGGAATCGAATGTTTAATTTAAGATTTTCAATAAATTGCACTTCGTTGCGAAAATTGTAAATAATTCAACTATCCTTCAATTAACATTATTTTAACAGCTGCTTCTTGCCTCAAAATGCAACAATCACCTGTTGTTTCTACTCGAAATCAACGGTTTGCTTATTTTTTAATTCTTCTAGCGCAAACATTTTTCAACAAAAATTATAAACAAAGCAATTGTCTTTCAGTAAATATAATTTTGACAGCTGTCACTTGTCAAAAAAACCGAGAAATGGCCTGTTTTTCTTTTTTACTTAGCAGAAAGTTTAAATTTTCTTATGTAAACTCCGTCACGTAGCCATGGCACTACCTGTAGTTTTCAGCTCAGCAAGAATTTTTAATTAATTCTTAACACGTTGACCAAAAAATCAAAATTTTTAACAAACGAATCGAAATAAATAAAATTTCGGCCAAAAGACCAAAAATTGAAACCAAAATAATTGAAAATACAAAATATAGGCCTGAAATGGTGAAATTTAGACGAAACATCGAAAACGAGCGTAGAGTTAAAAATTGGAGACAAAAAAAACGAAAATTTCTCTAAACCAATCGAATATTTTGCCCAAAATAAAAAAAAAAACATTAAGAAAAAAAATGGAACAAAAAATCGAAAATACAGAAATCTAAAATATATGCAAAAGAATCAAGAATCCTGATCTAAAAATGAAAAACGCAGACAAAAAATCGAAAACTTAGGTAGAAGCAAAATAATTTGCCACTTTCAGCCGCCAAAAATAAATTTCTGGCCAGAAATTCGAAAATAATAGCAAAAAATAAAAAAAATCACGAAATAAAATCAATAATTCAAGTTAAAAAATCTAAAATATAGGATCAAAAATATACGATAAAAAATTGAGACCAAAAATCTATAATTCTGATCTTAAAATAAAAATAGTGGACCAAGCAAAGAAAAATTTTAACAGGCAAATAAAGAAAAATTTAGGGCAAAAGATTTAAAAAAATCCACAATCCAAAATGTCGAAAATTTAGACAAAACATCGAAAACTCGGCCCTGAAGATAATAAATGCAGACTAAACGAAAAATAAAAAATGGGGGCCAAAAAATCGAAAATTTTAACAATAAAATCGAAATGTTAGGTCAAAAAAATAATAAAAATCTGTAATGTTGGCCATAAAGTCGAAAATTTAGACAGTACATCGAAAACTCGAGCCTAAAGATAATAAATGAAGACTAAAAAATCAAAAAGTTTACAAACAAAACAAGAAAATACCGGAAAAAATTGAAAAAATCTCGCATACAAATCAATTATTCAGGTTATAAATATTTTAACTAAAATCAAATCAAAAATTTGGAACTAGAATTAAAAATTCGGCCTGAAACATAAAAAATGCCGACCAAAAAATCATAATTTTTAACAATTAAATCGGAAATTTATGTCAAAATAAAGAATATTTAGTGCAAAAGATTAAAAATTTAGACAAAAATATCTAAAATACAGGTCAAAAATCTAATAAATAAAAGTTCGGCGCGAAAAATCAAAAATTCGGACCAAAGAAAAAGGAAAATTTTAACAAGTAAATAGAAAATGTATGTCATAATAAACAATATTTAGGTCAACTGATCAAAAATTTAGACCCAAAAGAATTGAAAATACAAATTAAAAATTCGGCGGGGAAATTAAAAATGTGGGCCAAAAAGTCGAAAATTTAAACAATGAAATCGCAAATTTAGGTCAAAATAAAGGATATTTAGGCCAAAAGTTAAAATATTTTGACCTAAAATGTCGAAAATAATTTAAAAACTAAAAATTCGTCGGGAAAAATAAAAAATGCGGACCAAGTAGTCGAAAATTTAAACAATGAAATTGAAAATTTAGGTCAAAATAAAGAAAAAAATCGAAAATACCGTCTTAATAATAAATAATGCAGAACATTCTAGTAAGAAAATGGTTTAAATTAGTCTCAAAAATCACTCTATTGTTCAACATAATTTTCCAATTTTTTTGAAAATATTTTTTTTTAATTTTCGCTTTAATCGTCCAAAAAAAGTGAAACTAATTTAAAAAAATATACCATTAAACGCAATGCTTTCAATTAGTTATATGCTATATATTACTTTGTTTATATCACTAATATAAATTGTATTACTTTTATATTCACGCATATATTATATACATACTTTTACATGATTTAATAACCTTAGATTAATAGCGGTAGAATTTTGTAGTTTTTCTTTTTTTCACACTTACAAATTGTATTTTCTTTCTAAAAAGGGGTTTCCCGTATATATTATAAATAAATAAATAAATAAATAAAACAGAATTGAAATAAAACCATTAACTTTATTGTTTCACATTTTGTGCCAGCAGTTTCGACAACTTTAGATTTAGTAGATACATTTTAAATAATTCAAATAAAACAATTCACTGCGTTAGTATGACTCTCAGTAGCGGCTCGAGTTGATGGTACAATATATAATATAATTTTTTGAAGAAAGAAAGAACAATTAATCTTCATAGTCCGAGATTAGTTTGAGTTATAAAGTAAAGGTTCATAATTTCAAACAAGCTGAAAATTTGATTTATGTGTACTTTCGATTAATCGTGCGTTTTAATTTTATCCCAGACATGCACTAAATCTTTAACACGTAACCTCATCAACATTCAAAAAGAATTTTAAGAATTAATTAAAAATTCTTGCTGAGCTCAAAACTAGAGATAGTGCCATGGCTCCTTGGCTCTATATGACGAGCCGCCCCTGATTGCTGTTGTTTATGAAGATTAGATTTGTAAAGCAATAGAACCAAAACCATGTTATGAGTTGCCAAGATGAACATAACAGGCAAGACCTATAGGTATCATAGTTGGTGGCGTCACTGATGGTGGGGCTAGCAGAAGTAAAGAATGATGAGGGCATCGCATAGAATTCGACTCTCTGAGTAGTACCTCTAGTACCCCGGCCTCATCATGAGTCACGCCACCAACCACTACACTAATATAAACGAAAAATATGATGTGCAGGAAATACCACTTTACACAAAGGTGCTGCTTACGTACAGCTCGGCTCTTCTATAATTCTAACGATTCGCCGAATGACTGAAATAAAGTACAAGAAGCAATTCGATTATCCCTGTGATAACACCAGCTGGTGGCATCACTGATGGTGGGGCCAGCAGAAGTAAAAAATGATAAGAGCAGCGCATAGAATTCGACTTTCTGAGTAGTACCTATAGTACCCCGGCCCCATCATGAGTCACGCCACCAGCCACCACACTAACACAAACGAAAAATATGATGTGCAGAAAACACCACTTTACACAAAAGCGCTGCTTACGTACAGCTCGGCTCTTCGTATATATTTCTAACGATTCCCCGACTGACTGAAATAAAGTACAAGAAACAATTCGATTATCCCCGTAATAAAGTGAATTCCGTAATAATCAAGTGAGCCGCGGAGAGGAGACATCTTTTGTTTTCGGCGGCGGCTTAGAGAGTGGCGTCGGCCGTTTCGTTTCCATTCGCGCCCTTTTGATTAATGGAAAATGGCTTTCCCACTACAGAAGACAATTATCTTTAACTGCTAAGAGAGCGTTTTATAAAACGGGCGCGCCCGCCTCGTTTTCGGCTGGGGGGATGGGGGTGGTATGCCGGTGAAGAAAAAAAAATACGAGAAATAAATGGTTTAACTCGAGTCGCAATTTGAATATATGTTTCGAGAGGCCGTAAATTTTCGTAATGCTACGTATACCGAGGGTGGGCGCATTCTTTTACCTCGGAATTATTACTACTTCATCATAGATATATAACGGGGGAGGGGGCGGAGGGGGGGGGGTAATGGGAAGTTTTTGTGTTATTGTTATTAACGGCCTTATTAAGTTTGGTACGAATGGAGGGAAATTGAGTTTTTTTTTGTTTAAATGGTGAATACAGATGGTGCGTTTACGGTCGATATCACAACAACGGCTGAAGATTAAATGATCGATGAAATGATAAAATGGTAATAGGTTCCAGCTGGAACATCAAAAATCCAAAATCTTCACACCAACCACAACATCTTCATACTATTAAATGACGCCAAATATGTAATTGTCCTGCCTAGGGCGCCAAATAAATTATTGCCCTGCCTAGGGCGCCAAAAATGTTATGCATTTTTTGTGTAATTAGATGCCAATACATCTAATTGTATATATCAAAAATCCAAAATCTCCATACTAACCACAACATCGTCATACTATTAAATGACGCTTTTTTATTGCCCTGTATAGGGTGCCAAATAAATTATTGCCCTGCCAAGGGCGCCAAAAATGTAATGCGTTTTTTTGTAATTAGATGCCAATACATCTAATTGTATAATATTTTTGGCGCCCGAGGTATGGACAAAAAAGTATTTAAATTGGTGTGTAATATATTGTTTAAGCCCCACGTTGGGCACCAAATAGGTAATGCAATATTTTTTCTATACCGTGTGTCCCGTTTCAAGACGCCAATCCACAAACTTCAAGCCAACCAAAACATCGTCATACGGTTAAATGACGCTAAATTCAGGATATAAATTCCATGTTAAGTTCTTAATGTTTAAATATTGGCTCCCCAAATTATTAAAAAAAAGTGTACACATGTTTCTTGTAGAGTTAAAAATACTGTATACAAACATATCATTACTTATTTTTTCACTTTCCATTCAAAGGGGAAATCGAAGAAATTAAAACTACAATTTTAGCAAAAATATGTAGTGCCTTGAAATTGTTGAAACATAAATTACGTTGAACGTTCCGAAATTTACGGACCATTTTGTTAACAGTATAACTGCACATTCTACACAAACATATCACTGACTACATTACCAGAATAGTACCATTTTACCTTTAGGATCATTTGATCCAACGAATACATAATATTAGTGATGGGCAAGATCGAGTATCTCAAAGATCGATTGGGCGCCAAATTTGTTGAGATATTTTTTAAAAATTAATTAGATGCCACGTCTAGGAGTATAAACAAAGCGGCATTAAAATCGGTGTGTAATATACTGTTAACGCTTCTCGCGCACAAACAAAAAATCGAAAATTTGTGTTTCTTAAAAAAAAACGGAGGCAATTACTGAAGTGTTGACAAAATTATATCATTTTACGGAACTGTGGCATCTCTTAAATATTTTTACAAAAGGCTGAAATCCATTTTATTTTGTAGAAAATAGTAATTTTTCATAAGGATTTTTTGTTTATGTTACCGTTAACGTCCTACGTTGGGCGCCAAGTTGACAGCCGATATCTCGAAAACGGTTTCTAGCACGAAAATAAAATTTGGTGGATTTAAATGGTTCTAAATAATGCCCATTTCTGAATACTTAGATTTCATTTCCGGTTTTCCTTTTTTGGAAAAATGACACCAACATCACAGTGACAAATGAGATGCCCCATATATTTATAAATTTTTGTGGAAGTGATTGAAAGTCAAATGTAGCGATAACCATAATATTTTTATAATATTTTTTGGAGAACTAACAACAACGTAAATAAAAACAACGAAAAATATTAAAAAATCAGTTAATAAAAGTTGTAAGTGGCAAGAACTCATTCAATTTGATTTCCAGAATTTTGACAAATTTTAAGGGGGATCTCGACTCCAAAAAGTCCCTTTTCACGAATTTTTGTTTGGTACGTAATGAATTATTTCAGGATTGTGAAAATTGTACATTGAAGTAGTTTAATTAAGAAATAATAAAAATTATTAAAGTTATAACACAATGTCGGTCCGTAATTTTTTTTGTAACGGTTGAATCGATATCCGTGTCATGGTTTATCTGAAAAATAAATCTTAATTTGCATAAACGTCATTAAGCGTAGCTGCTTTTTTTAAATTAATTTTTCTCAAACTAGCGGCATGTTAAAAAAAATCTACCCTACCTATCTGTATTGCCACGTCTGGTATCTCTGTCGTACCATGTGTCACCTGTATATCATTACATATGTCGTATATAGCATTATGGCCAAGCAGTATCAACATCGGTGTGTAATGTATTGTTATTGCCCCACGTTGGGCGCCAAAAATGTTGCCCATTATTTTGTTTGTAGATACCTTATGTACCAATATGATCAAAACAGTATAAAATGTATTGTGTAATGTTATCCACAATCGTTACAATTTATTATTGCAGGAAATGTTTCACTATTTCAAGAATCCTTTTAAAATTCCACCTCTGTTATCTCGGTCGTACCATGTGTTTTTAAAATTCTTTTTAAATTCTTTTATTATGAACACATTTTTGCCACAACGTTGTGGCATGGTTCATCTGAAAAAATCTTAATCTGTATAAACGTCGTCAAGCGTAGCTGTTTTTTTAAATATTTTTTCTCAAAATTTCGGCCTTTAAAAAAAATCTACCCTACTCATCTGTATTGCCACCTCTGCTACCTCGGTCGTACGATGAGTCATCTGTATATAAGTACATATGTCATGTATAGCATTATGGCCAAAGCAGTATCAACATCCGTGTGTAATATATTGTTAATGCCCCACGCTGGGCGCCAAAAATGTTGCCCATTATTTCGTTTTTAGATACCTTATGTATCAATATGATCAAAACAGTATAAAATTTGTTGTGTAATGTTCTCCACAATGGTTACAATTTATTATTGCAGAAAATGTTTCACCATTTCTAGAATCCTTTTGAAATTCTTTCATTATGAACACATTTTTACCACAAAATTAAAAAAAAGGCGTTTGAAAAATGTTATGCCTTAAAATTTGACCGAAATGGTGAGATATAAATCTATTACAGACGGTCGGGTATTTATGAGCAATTTTGTGGTAAAAATGTGTTCATAATGAAAGAATTTCCAAAGGATTTTAAAAATAGTGAAACATTTTCTGGATAACAAAACATATCAAAATTGATATGTAATATACTGTTAACGCTCCACGCTGAGCGCCAATAACATATAACATACAGGGTGTTTCATAATTGAATCATCAACATTTGTATGCGTGCTTCTCGTACACAAACAAAAAAAATCGAAAAATGTGTGTGCGTTTCTTAAAAAAAAAACGGAGGCAATTAGTAGTTATTAAGTGTTGACGAAATCATGTCACCTCATGATTTCATTTTGGAGAATAGTGGCGTCTCTTAAATATTTTTGCAGAAGGCTGAAATCCATTTTATTTTGTAGAAAATATATATTTTTCATAAGGATTTTTTTGTTTATGTGCGAAGTGTACGCGCACGGATTTTTTTGTTTGTTGCGAAATACTTCGTGAGTTCATTTTAGGGAACAGTGGCATCCCTTAAATATTTTTGCAGAAGGCTGAAATCCATTTAATTTTGTAGATAAAATAAATTTTTCATAAGGATTTTTTGTTTCTTTATGTACGAGGAGCACCCACACGGATTTTTTTTTGTTGCGAAACACCCTTTATATATGTGCAGCAAAATGGACCAAACAGTATCATCATCGGTGTAATGTACTGCTATCGCCCTACGTTGGGCGCCAAAAATATGATCGCCCCAAAATGTTATCGCCTAAAGATGTGATCGTCCCACCAAAAATGTTGCCAATATTTAGTGCATTTAAATGCCATGTATGGATAAATAGTAACCAAATCCCAAATCCGTGGTTAATATTCTCCGCAATGGTTACAATTTATTATTGCCGAAAATATTTCACTATCTTCAAAATGATTCTGGAATTATTTCATTATGAAACAGTAACCAAATCCGTGGTTAATATTCTCCACAATGGTTACAATTTATTATTGCCAAAAAAAAATTTTCACTATCTTCAGAATGCTTCTGGAATTGTTTCATTATGAACGCATGTTTGTCATTGATCAAAACTTAAAGGGCGTTTGAGCAATATTATAAAATTCTGGATGACAAAACAGCATCAAAATTGGTATGTCGCCCTACGTTGGGCGCCAAAAAAGTTATGCAATATTTTTTATAGATATAGGGTGCGGCATTTGGACGCCCGAAATATTGTGTAATCGAAGATTTGGAGAAAAAATGTTTCAAATAAAATATATTTGCCAGGAAGGGGCTAATACGGCAGGCATATTTATTTGTAATTCTAAGCAGCTTTTCAAGGTCATTTCAAGGTCGACTCGTTATTTCTAAACAGAAAAGTGTAATTTTTATTACGGTATATGAATCTACGAATTAGAGTAAATTTTCTTTTTCTCTTCAGCGCTAATTTTTTGCGAACACAACAATTAAACGTAAAGAATAATTATTGTATTAACAACAAGAACAATTTAACACGTGTTCAAACCTCAATTTATTCCTAAAACCGGCTAACTAGCAAATTGTGTTCCTTCGGCAATATTATTGCAGGCAATTTGAATTCGTTCCTTCGTATTTTCTTGAGTGGTAGGAACATCTTTACAACCATTATGTTGATAACAAATGTTCAATATTACTCTCAAATTAAATTTCTTCATCGGTATTGGTAATTCGTTATGAAGAAAATGGTGGTATCTCTGGTCGAGAAGTTTGCAGCCACGGATTTTGACGCCTTCACCACGAATCCTAATTATGACCAGTCTCAATAAAATGTTATTTCATCCCGCATTTAATTAAAAATAAAGGTATTAAGAGATATACAATAAACAATTTATAACTATTTTAATAAAAAAAATTGAGGTCAGTCACGGATCCGTGCGTTACAAAAAAATCCCATGTGGCGTTTTGCTCTTGTTAAACTATTGTACAGGTGTGTTAAGAAATATCTAATAAAAAATTGAAAATAATTGATTTATAATTGCGGCGCAAATAATTTTTGATTTTTTTTAAAATTAAATATTGTAAAGTGTTTAAATCAAGTTATTTGTTTTAATTCGTAGATTTCGATGCCCTAATCAAAATCACAAGTTTCTATTTAAAAATCACAAGTTGACCTTGTAATGACCTTGAAAACTTGCATTAGCCCCTTCATGGCAAATATATTTTATTTTAAACATGTTTTTCTCCGAATCTTTGTTTCCATAATATTTCGGTTGTTCGGGATAAATGCCGCACTTTGTGCTATAGCAGTGTAGACACTGGTGTGCAATATACTGTTAACGGTCTACGTTGGGCGCCAAAAATGTTTTCATTATTTTGTGTATCTGGATGCCATGTATAACAGAATGGACAAACAGTATCAGAATCGTTGGTTGATATTCTCCACAATGGTTACAATTTATTATTGCAGCAAATATTTCACTATCTTTAGAATGCTTCTGGAATTGTTTCATTATGAACATATTTTTGCTATTTATCAAAATTTAAAGGGCGCTTGAGAAATATTTAAAAATTCTGGATAACAAAAGTATCTATCATACTGTTAAAGCTCCACGTTGGGCGCCAAAAAAGTTATGCCATGTATAACAGTATGGACAAAACAGTGTCAACATCGATGTGTAATGTACTGTTAACTCATTCATTGCCGAGTATTTGCGTGGTATTTAGTTTTACCGCTGGGGCCGAGCACGTGCGTGGTGTGATATGTTTTTTAACAATATAGGCTTGATCATCGGCTTGACTGGCAATCAGTTTATTTGACACAGGCAGTGAACGTGTTAACGGCCGATGTTGGGCGCCAAAAATGTTATCGCCCCACTTTGGGCGCCAATAATGTTGCCATGTATAACGTAATGGACATACAGTATCAAAATCGTTGGTGACGCTCGTTATATAAACATGAATGTTTATTTAATTATGCAAAATGGTTATAAAGAAATATAAAAACCGATCAAAAAGTTATGTAGCTTTTATAGACCCATGGGTAGAATTTGCAAAATAAGGATTAAGAATGTAAATGAAACCATGCATTAGTATTTGATAATAAACGTTTATTTATAACTATATATTACAATTTTTTTGGCAATATACACGAATATTGTGCTACTTCAAGCATATCAAATATTATATATGTGTATGTATAGATTTCATATCATATATCATATATGCTCGGACTGAACGAGTCCGGGATCAAGGCGAATACATATATTACTCCCGTCCGCTATTTATTATTGACATTCCACACGAAATCGGTTTTAATTAAATTACCACCGGTGTATTAAAGTGTATTTTGTAGTAAACGTCCATTTAGATGAAGGGGGATCTAATTTCGTAATTTCGTAGACGAAGTGCAGGAGGAAGGACGTCGCGGAAAATCTTTAATAAAACCCTGTAAAGTCACCTTGTCTGTTTTATTTGAAATGAAATTTCATCGGTATTAGTTTAAAGTTCATTCCTTTTGCGATTCTTACACAGGGCGAGAGAATACTTTAATTAAGTAACAGCTGATGCTGGCTGGATGGCTGGCTGGCCGCCCCCTCCCCGGACCCTCAGTCTCCCCAGACACAAGCAGACAGACATTTTTTTTTTTTTGGATTTCACACGCCATCGGACATTTTCGTTCGTTCGTTCGTTTGCTGAGAACCGATTTTATTTATTTATTTTACATATCGGGTATTAGAAATTCGACTTTTCGCAAGAAAGAAAAGTTCAAAATCGTTAAGGTTTAATCAAAATATTAAGTTTTTGTGTGATCATTTTTTTTCGAATTTTAGTGGTTTTAAAAAAATAATTCTTAATAATTCTTAATTAACATAAAGTCGAATTTTGTGATACCCTTTATACATCACTTAAAAGCTAGATTAGTAAAAAACAAGGAGATTTTTCATTTTATTTCAAGTAACCCTCTAAAACCTACGTATATACACATTGTTTCCTAGTAACGAACATAAACGTTGCCTCGTATTTTCTTTTGTTAGTTTATATATAATAATATAAAATATCTATATAAGCTCATCCATTTCAACACTGAATGCTCCCCTGAGCAACGCCCGAGCGTCGCCGCGCGCTCGAAATTATTTATTTATTTATTTATTCATTTTAAGTCCTGAAATACACTTCACTTGGTCGTTATTGCATACTTATCACATAACTGCGTCCATCAGCATATCGCGTACATAATATATTTATATATACAAATACAAACAACATCGCCCTGCAGTAATTATTGATTTCATGTTACTAATAAAATTTCATTTATTGACTATTGGAGTTGTTTCTCCGCCGGGCCGGTCATCTTCAGTGAAGCGAGTGCTGCAGGGCGTGGAACGGATGGTCTTTGACGTCTGGACTCCATTTATTAGCTGCAACAGTATTATACCATTAGCGATGCGGAGTAAACACCAATGAAGGGCGATTTACCTTTGTAGTACATCTCCTTGTACATGCTCGGACAGTTGCTGTTCTGTAACATTAAAATTACGTTAATTATCGGTTAATATTTATATAATGTATGTGGTGTTTGCATATAATTTATTCACTCTTTTCAGTGGTGGCGTGACAAATTTTCTCTGCAGCGGCGGTTGATTTATGGCCCTAAACGGATACACATGCACATACATTCGTTTGTATCGTAAAGTTTTCAACTACCGATTTAATAAATTTTTGATGTATATATAGGTATTAAATGGAAAAAAAAGTTTATTTTATATGGTCAATCACACAAATTAGTTAGTTAGTTTTCTAACACGAAAAAGTGAGTTTTTATTCGAGGGCTGCAATATGAAGTTCAGTTATTTCATGCCTTTGAAGGAGTTCAGGTACTTTGAGTTAGCTAAATTTGATTAATTTGATAAATTACGAAATTTTACCCTCGTTGGGCGCCAAAAATATATTTGTAGTTTCAGAAAGTTTCAGTTTTGTTTTTGTCAAAATCTATAAATCAACGATGCAATTATGATATCCTGTGAAAACAATTACAATACCATAGGTGAAAACAGAGTGAACAATCCTAACTTGAAGTGTGGAAACGAAAAATGTATTCAACGATTTGAAAATTTGTAAAAAATTAATAATCAAAGAAATTTGCTTGGAAAGCTCAAAATCTCTAAATCAACAATGCATTTATGATATCCTGTAAAAACAATTGCAATACCATAGGTGAAAACAGAGTGGCAACAATCCTAACTTGAAGTGTGGAAACGAAAAATGCATTCAACGATTTGAAAATTTGTAAAAAATTAATAATCAAAGAAATTTGCTTGAAAAGCTCAAAATCTGTAAATCAACAATGCATTTGTGATATCCTGTAAAAACAACTGCAATACCCTAGGTGAAAACAGAGTGGCAACAATCCTAACTTGAAGTGTGGAAACGAAAAATGCATTCAACGATTTGAAAATTGGTAAAAAATTAATAATTAAACAAATTTGCTTGGAAAGCTCAAAATCTATAAATCAACAATGTATTTATGATATCCTAGAAAAAACGATTGCCACAACAATCTAAATTTGAAGTGTACTTTCTTCAAAAATGAGGTGCGGATGGGTATGTTGTATTGGCTCTACCATCAAAATATTCCACGAGCCGCCACTGGCGGAAGCTATCGTTCCTTTATTTTCCATTAAGTAAGATCCACACACTGTCGCTGTCAATCATCAACACAATTCATTTGTATGGGACAATCCGAATGGAAATCTCGCGTTTCCTTTTTAAAGTATTAAAAGTAACTTTCCGCCAGGCGGCGGCGAAAAAAATTCTCCGGGCGAAAAGTTGTTCGAAAGTGAAATTGACAACCCGAATGAAAAATCGATGACGATCCTTTTCAGCTTTTCCACCACGTAACGATATTGATATCTTTCCCCTTTCGTCATTTCAGTCATACACACTTAACGAAAGTTTGAAACTTTTCTGCAGTAATAGTTATTTACAAACGCCGATTCGGTTTCAGAGCCTAATCAGTGATTGATAGAGTCAAGCAGCGTTGGTACGGGTTTGAAATTGGATGGGAGGCTTTAAAGTGGCCCTCTAAAATAACACACACAAAAGTACGCAATTCTAATGCATCGTACACACTTGCGCATTTTCACGATCCGCGTCGGTGGCACACAAAAACTTTTCGCGCGCAGAACCTCGGACCAAATTTATGTGGCTGCAGCCAGTGGCGGCTCATGGAACATGTTGATGGTAGGCCACTTATACAATACCCCCCCCCCCCCCACCCCTCTTTTTTTGAAGAAACAAAGAACCATTTATCTTGCCAGACCAATAGAATATTTTGGCCAAAAAATCAAAAACAGCCAAAGATCTAAAATATCGGCCAAAAAATTAAAAACCTGGTTTAAAAATAAAAACGCAGACCAACAAATTGAAAATACAAGCAAAAAAAAAATGATTTGCCATTTTAAGCCCTAGAAATAACTCCAACGAAAAATTCGAAAATAATAGCAAAAATAAAAATCGATAGCCCTTTCACAGACAACGGAAAGCGGATTTCAAGTTTTTAACATAATGTATTTAGGTGTTATTTCTGTGAATAAAGATGTTTGCATAAATAAGAATTTTAAAAAAATTCGCAAGAAAATCTAAAATATGGGACAAAAAATAAAAAATCAAGACCAAAAATCTAAAATTCGTACCCAAGAATCAAAGCGGTGGAACGAATCGAAAATTTAAGTAGAAATAAAGAAAATTTCGGCCAAAAGACCAAGAATTGAAACCAAGATAATTGAAAATACAGAATATAGGCCAAAAAAATTAAAAAAACCTACAATAGGGCCTAAAAGGTGCAAATTTAGACAAAACATCGAAAACTCGGGTGTAAAGATAAAAATTGCAAACAAAAAAAATCGAAAATTTCTACAAACCAATCGAATATTTTGGTCAAAATAAAGAATATTTAGACCAAAAAATAAATAATCTACAATATAGCCTAAAACGGTAAAAATTTAGACAAAACATCGAAAACGAGGGTAAAGATAAAAATTGTAGACAAAAAAATCGAAAATTTCTACAAACCAATCGAAGATTTAGGTCAAAGTATAGAAAAATCAGAAAAAGTCGGAAATACAAAAATCTAAAATATGGTCCTAGGAATCAAACAATTTGTTTAGGTGGAAGCAAAATAATTTGCCACTTTCAGCCAGTTTCTGACCAGCAATTCGAAAATAATAGCAAAAAATTCAAAATAAAGAAAAATAAAAAAAAGTCGGAAATACAAAAATCTAAAATATGGTCCTAGGAATAAAAAAAAAATTTAGGTGGAAGCAAAATAATTTGCCACTTTCAGTCAGTTTCTGACTAGACATTCGAAAATAATAGCAAAAATTCAAAATTAAGAAAAATAAAAAAAAGTCGGAAATACAAAAACCTAAAATATGGTCCTAGGAATAAAAAAATAAAAAATAGGTGGAAGCAAAATAATTTGCCACTTTTGGCCAGTTTCTGACCAGAAATTCGAAAATAATAGCAAAAAATTCAAAATAAAGGAAAATAGAAAAAGTCGGAAATACAAAAATCTAAAATATGGTCCTAGGAATCAAAAAAAATTTTAGGTGGAAGCAAAATAAATTGCTACTTTCAGCCAGTTTCCGACCAGAAATTCGAAAATAATAGCAAAAAATTAAAAAGAAAACACGAAATAAACTCAATAATCCAAGTTAAAAAATGTAAAATATAGGATACAAAATATACTAAAAATTAAAAAAATATACGATAGAAAATTGAGACCAAAAATTCTGGCCTAAAAGTAAAAATAGTGGACCAAGGAAAGAAACATTTTAACAGACAAAAATTTAGGGCAAAAGATTAAAAAAACCCAACGTTGGTCAAAAAGTCGAAAATTTAGACAAAACATCGAAAACTCGGACCTAGCGATAATAAATGCAGACTAAACGAAAAATCAAAAATGGGGGCCTAAAAATCAAAAATTTTAACAATAAAATCGAAAAGTTAGGTCAAAATAATAAAAAATAGGTCAAAAGATTTAAAAAAATAATAAATATCTGTAATGTTGGCCAGAAAGTCAAAAATTTAGACAGTATATCGAAAACTCGGGCCTGAATATATATAATATTTTTTTTTAAATTTTTTTTTATTGTAACAATGTGTTTTTGTATTTTGTATTTTTTATAATGTATTTTTGTATTTTTTATTGTGTATTTATATTTACTTTACGTTACTTGTCTAATGTTGTAAATCTGCAATGTGATGGACCAATAAAAAATTCTATTTTATTCTATTCTATAAATGCAGATTAAAAAATCGAAAATTTCAACAAACAAAACTCGAAAATACCGGAAAAAATAAAAAGAAATCTCGCTTATAAATCAATAATTCAGGTTATAGATATTTTAACCAAAATCAAGTGAAAAATTTTGAACTGGAATTAAAAATTCGTTTCAACTCCCGAAAAATCAAAAATGCGGACCAAAAAAATCATAAATTTTAACAATTAAATCGAAAATTTATGTGACAATAAAGAATATCTAAAAAATCTAAAAATTAAAAATTCGGAGGGAAAATAAAAAATGCGGGCTAAAAAGTCGAAAATTTAAACAATTAAATCGCAAAAGGTCAATATAAAGGATATTTAGGCTAAAAGTTAAAATATTTTGATCAGAAATGTCGAAAATACAGATCGAAAATTTAAAAACCAAAAATTCGTCAGGAGAAATAAAAAATGCGGACCAAATAGTCGAAAATTTTAACAATGAAATCGAAAATTCAGGTCAAAATAAAGAATATTTAGGCCAAATGATCAAAAATTTAGCCAAAATCAAATCGAAAAAACAGGCTTAATAATAAAAAATGCAGAATATTCTGGTAAGGAAATGGTCTCAAAAATCACTCTATTGTTCAAAATTATCTTCCAATTTTTTTTAAATGGGAAAATATTTTTCTTTAATTTTCGCTTTAATTGTCCAAAAAGTGAAACTAATTTGAAAAAGAATTCAAATAAAACCATTAACTTTGTTGAGATCACCTTTTTGTTTCACCTTTTGTGCCGTTAATAATTCAAATAAAACAATTCACTTGGTTAGTATGACTCTCAGTATCTCAGTAGCGGCTCGTGGAACATTTTGATGGTACTTTTACAATATGGGGAGGCCCTCGCCTATTTTTTGAAAGAAAGAATAAGATTAATCTTCATAGTCCAAGATTATTTTGAGTTGTAAAGTAACACATGCATTAAACCTGTAACACCATTCTTCGACCATGTAACCTCACCATCAAATAATACACATGGTAAACAAAATGAAACAGGGTAGTGCATTGGCTCCTTGGCTCTATATAACGAGCCGCCCCTGGCTGCAGCTCTGCCACCGTCCAAACCAGTGCATTTACGCGCGTTTCCTTTGATCCCACGCGGAAAAACCGACAAATCATTCACGCGAACACCATAAACGCGCAGCGCGGTTTTCGGCGCAAGTGTGTACGAAGCATAACAAATACCACTATTACTACGATTAATGTAAGAAAACTTTACTGCATTAGAGATTATAATAACAATAATTAGATATGAGCGAATGCACCTGACATTTTTTTACATTCTTTAAACCAGAGCAGAGGGTGGAAATTAAAAATGCAACAGCGAAAACCTCCGCGGTTTGTAATTAAATCCGAGGAGTGGCAGGTGGTGGGGCAGCCGGGGATTGATTAAATTTTTCCTCCCCGCCGAACGGTAATTTATTATCAACAGTCGAGTCCGACACGGATTCCGGAAGATTCCCAGATTCATCTCGAACTAAAGGGGGGAGGGGGCGTAATTAAAACGAAGGACCCCGGCGGAATTTTATTTATTATTAACGTGCAGATCCGCCCACCCCCCCAACCCATCCCACCCCGCGCGCCCTGTATAAAACATCAAAGACCGTTCGTTCCGATGTGATTTAACGCTGCCTACAAAGGTACATCATCCGAGCAGATTACCATTTGCTGCAGCTAAACCCACCCCATACTTATTACTGTTTTATTAATTTAAACCTCTTGTCTTATTAGATAGGCACGGGGATGGGGGATGCGCTGACTAGATAAAGAAGCCACCTTTGTGGAATAATAATGCGACTAATTCGGCGCCCGCCCTCAAAGAAAATTTTTAAATCAGCACACCCCGCTCACGGCCAACATCAAAGGCTAATTAAGGATACATAATTAATCACAATTACTTTTCATCGGACGCTAATGCCTAATTTTTTACGGAAAATCCGCACTGTTGTTGTTGGCGCTACCACTTTCTGTGCAGCCCT
This sequence comes from Ocypus olens, assembly GCA_910593695.2. Classification (NCBI taxonomy): domain Eukaryota; kingdom Metazoa; phylum Arthropoda; class Insecta; order Coleoptera; family Staphylinidae; genus Ocypus; species Ocypus olens. The sequence goes on from OU343054.1 coordinate 46,454,887, forward strand.
AATTGCTTTCCGTGCATTATTTAAATCGTAACTGGCAAACGGTGAATGCCGCAAGCTTTTATGTAAATTAATAAATTCACCTGCTCGTATGGAAAAGGTTACGGTTTACGCGTCATTAATCAAAATTATTTGTAATATAAAAATTATTTTTTGTAAAATTCAGTATTTGCAATTTGCAATCTTTCTAGATTTTATGTAGTTTGTATATAATTTTAGTGAAATCTGGATTTATTTTCAATTAAATTTCAAATATTTATCGTCTAAATTAGCTCAATTTTATTAATTTGATAAATTATGAAATTTGGCCCTCGTTGGGCGCCAAAAATATACACTAAAGATTTCCAAACAATTTGCTTCAATTAATAAAATTAATGATTATTATTTGTACTGCACTCTATCCAGTGGGCAGTAGCGCCCAGTGGCGTTACCGTCATAAAATAATTTCTACTTCAGCAGGTCTTTTCGGATTTTTTCTCTCTTCAATCTTGAGTAAATCGAGTTCATACTTGGGTGCCTCATAGGTAGTAACCTTTGATTTAACTTCCTCCATTACTGTAGGGATGTTTAGGTCGTGGAGTATTCTTCTGTTGCTAACATACCATGGGGCGTCTGTTATTAAGCGAAGTGCTTTGGATTGGAATCTTTCCACGATTTTGACGTTGGATTTTGCGGTTGAGCCCCATAGTTGAAGACCAGAGGTCCACTTGGGCTTCAGGTTGCATAAATTATTATTATTATTATTATTACTATTGTGTAACAGCCAATAAAAATTTCGTAGCTGGTGGCCCAAGGCAAGTCTTTTATTGAATATGTGCTTATTTCATGTTTATCTACGATCGAGATATATTCCCAGGTATTTAGCCTCGTTTTAGCCATTTAGTGAGGTTAGAGGGCAGGTTCTGGTGCGGGCGGTGAAGGTAACCTGGACCTTAATGCGCCAGTCCTTAAACCATGTGTAGATTTTGTTGAGGTTCTGAAACTTCATCTGTAGTTTCCAGAAATATCAATAAAAATTTCATTCACTTTTAAATACAGTAAACTCCCAATTATCCGCACATTTGGGTAGCGCAACCACAAATAAGCAAATTCTGCTCATAATCCACAAAATGGCCAATACGAAAATTTGTTTAAACAATTTTTATTTTTGACGGAAATGCACAAACTGATGCGTGAGTAATAAAAATAGTATGTGGGCGATGAGATTAACTTTCACTCATACTAACAGGTTCTAGAAATGAGCTAAATTTAATTAATCTTTTGAAATAGGCAATTTGGCCCCATGTTGGGCACCAAAATGTACCCTGAAGACTGTCAACGAATTTGCTCTTGCATATAAAACTAATTCATTTTCAATTAACTATCGAATATTTATCATCTAAATCAGTTTAATTCAATGAATTTTATAAATTTAAAAATTTGACCTGCGTTGGGCGCCAAAACGTGCCCTAAAAATTGCCTACGAATCTGCTCTAAAGATAATTTAGTTCCTAAATTTGCGGCCCGTTGGTAAGCGCTTGTGCTGGTTGCACCGCATGCCGTGTGGGTTCGAATCCCTGCCCGGGCGAAATTTTTCGGGGATCGACAAGTATTCGCTCGGGTCCATGGTTGTTGTATACATCTGACATTATTCATTTGTTCATGTATTCATTTATTCATAAAAAAAACTGTATATAAATGGTAGCCGCCTTGAGCTGGCCATATGGGCTACGATCCCGAGTAAAAAAAAAAGTTCCTAAATTTGTGTATTATTTGAAATTCAGTGATTTCGCAAATAATAGGCTGTCCGGACAGGTGTAATGCATAATAAATGATTATGTATTTTATCTAGAATCACGTAGTATATTAATTCAAATCATGTATTATTTAGTTGGACCTTCTTTACAAAAAAATAAAGAACAAGTTAATTTTAATAGAAAGAGCAATCACAGCTGTGGCTCCTGTCTTCTTTAAGTGTTTCTGTTTACTTATTAAATCTTGGCAGTAGTATTTTATTCATACTTCGACAGGTGTTTACAGCAAGAAATCTTGAACCTCCAACTTCAGAGAAAATTCATTCTTCACAAATTGTGTCACATAAAATCATATGGTGCATCCAAAGATTAACATTCAACACAATAATGTTATAAACTAAATATCGGATATTTTTTTACGGCTAGAAATTGAAGAATTAAATCGATAAACTCTACCACTCAGCTAAATCAATAAATTAAGGCTACTCTGTGCCCCGCGTTGGGCGCCAAAATATACCCCGATGTTTGGCAATCAATTTACTAAACCGTATAAAACCAAAGAAAATTTCGATCACTAGATTTTAGTACTAGCGTAAATTAGGTAATCTGGTTGTATTTTAAATTAAATATCAGATGTTATTTTTCTACGGTTAGAAATTGAAGTATCGATAAGAAAACTATGCCATCGTATTTCGAAATATTTATAAGAGTGATTTTACCACTCAGTTAAATCAATAAATGAATCAAAGAAACTTTAGAACACTAGATTTTAGTACTACTGTTAATTAGGTAATCTGGTTGTATTTTACATTAAATATTAGATATTATTTTTCTACGGTTAGAAATTGTATCGATAAGAAAATTTCAAAATATTTATACGAGTGATTTTACCACTCAGCTAAATCAATACATGAATCCAGAAAATTACGGCTACTCTATGCCCTGCGTTGGTCGCCAAAATATACCTCGATGTTTAGCAATAAATTCACTAAACCAGATAAAACCAAAGAAAATTTCGATGACTAGATTTTAGCACTATCGTAAATTAGGTAAACTGGTTGCATTTAAAATTATACAACAGATGTTATTTGTCTACGGTTAGAAATTGAAGAATCGATTTGCCGTCTTATTTAAAAATATCAATGCAAATTTTCTGCAGTTAACTGACTGATTTTACCACTCAGTCAAATCAATATTTTTTTTAGCAAATTAAGGCCACTCTATGTCCTGCGTTGGGCTCCAAAATATACCTCGATGTTTGGCAATCAATTTACCTAACCATATAAAACCAAAGAAAATTTCGATCACTAGATTTTAGTACTATCGTAATACAGGTAATCTGGTTGCATTTAAAATTATACAACAGATGTTATTTGTCTACGGTTAGAAATTGAAGATTCGATTTGCCATCTTATTTAAAAATTTCTACGTAAATTTGCTGCAGTTAACTGACTGATTTTACCACTCAGCCAAATCAATAATACATTTAGCAAATTAAGGCCACTCTATGTCCTGCGTTGGGCGCCAAAATATACCTCAATGTTTGGCTATCAATTTACCTAGCCATATAAAATCAAAGAAACTTTCGAACACTAGATTTTACTACTACTGTAAATTAGGTAATCTGGTTGTATTTTAAATTAAATATTAGATATTATTTTTCTACGGTTAGAAATTGTATCGATAAGAAAATTTCAAAATATTTATACGAGTAATTTTACCACTCAGCTAAATCAATAAATGAATTCAGTAAATTAAGGCTACTCCATGCCCTACGTTGGGCGCCAAAATATACCCCGATATTTGGCAATCAATTTACTAAACCATATAAAACCATAGTAAATTTCGATCACTAGATTTTAGTACTATCGAAAATCAGGTTATCTGGTTGCATTTAAAATTATACAACAGATGTTATTTGTTTACGGTTAGAACTTGAAGAATCGATTTGCCATCTTATTTAAAAATATCTATGCAAATTTGCTGCAGTTAACTGACTGATTTTACCACTCGGTCAATAAATAAATTTAGCAAATTAAGGCCACTCTATGTCCTGCGTTGGGCGCCAAAATATACCTCGATGTTTGGCAATCAATTTACCTAACCAGATAAAATTAAAAAAAAATTCGAACACCAGATTTTAGTACTAAAGTAAATTGTGTAATCTGGTTGTATTTTACATTAAATATCAGATATTATTTTTCTACGGTTAGAAATTGAAGTATCGATAAGAAAACTCTGCAATCTTACCACTCGACTAAATCAATTTATGAATTCAGTAAATTAAGGCTACTCTATGCCCTGCGTTGGGCGCCAAAATATACCCCGATGTTTGGCAATCAATTTACTTAACCAGATAAAACCAAAGAAAATTTCGATCACTAGATTTTAGTACTATCGTAAATAAGGTAATCTGATTGTATATTAAGGGTACTGTCAACTTTGCAGTCCTAAAAAAGGTGATTTTTGGAAAAAAAAATTTGAGACAACTAATAAAGTTTTTAACTTGAATGTTTTTCCCAGAAATGTAATAAGTTTTAAGGTACAAATTGTGATTTTTTGATAGTTTTATATAAAAATTAATTATGTCGCACAACGTCGAAGTTGGACATGCCTTACTGGTGGAAGTTCCTCGGTCCGCAAAAATAGTGTAAAATAAAAAAAAACGACATAACGTGTTTATTACATTTTTCAGTGTTATGCAGCATGGAATTTTAAAATTCGGAAAAACAACAAAATGACGCATGTTTGTAAAAATTTTTTTTTTTACCTTTTTGCGGCTCGTTTTTTTTTGCAATATAAAATCAATAAATATTTGTTTTTTAAATTCATGCTACATAACCTTGCGGGTGTGTCCCTAGAGTATTTGTGAAAAATTTCAGATCGATTGCTGCATCCGTCTGCGCGCGCACTTCCAATTAAAAAAAAACACTGTTCTGAGAAAAACGCATTTGAAAATCCCCGCCACGCGGTGCTGCCTTGTACGTGGCGCGCTTGTGCTGCCGGTCATAAGCATTTCCATTTGAAATATCAACTTGCCGTTCCGACACAAAATTCTATACACCTACTGCTTCCAAAAAATGCAAAATAAAAAAAAAATTTGAATCTAACAAAGTAGGTACCCTTAAATCATACAACAGGTATTTGTTTACGGTTAGAAATTGAAGAATCGATAAGAAAACTGTGCCATCTCATTTCAAAATATTTATGCAGTTAACTGACTGATTTTACCACAGCCAAATCAATAAATAAATTTAGCAAATCGAGGCTACTCTGTGTCCTGCGTTTGGCGCCAAAATATACCACCCCAATGTTTCGTAATCAATTTATCTAACCATATAAAACCAAAGAAAATTTCGAACACTGCATTTTAGTATTACCGCAAATTAGGTAATCCGGTTGTATTTTAAAATAAATATCAGATATTATTAATCTTTCTTAAGAAATCATCATATTTCAAAATATTTATGCAGACTTGCTGCAGTTCATGGAATGATTTTATCACTCGGCTAAATCAATAAATAAATTTAGCAAATTGAGGCTACTCTGTCACATAAAATCATATGGTGCATCCAAGGTTTAACATTTAACACAATAATGTTATAAACTAAATATTTGGTTAAAAATTGAAGAATCAGTAAGAATCAGCTAAATCAATAAATTAAGGCTACTCTATGCCCTGTATTGGGCGCCAAAATATGCCCTGTGTTGGACGCCAAAATATGTCCTGTATTGGACGCCAAAATATATCCTGTGTTGGGCGCCAAAATATGTCTTGTGTTGGGTGCCAATATACCTCGATGTTTGGCAATCAATTTACTTAACCATATAAAACCAAAGATAATTGCGATCACTAGATTTTAGAACTTGCGTAATATCTGAAGGGACTAACAAGAAATTCATACTGACTAGCAGGGAATATTATATTAAGGTATCAGGCAAAAAAATGTAATATAATGAGAATACGATGATTTTCGTCTTCTACAATCGAAGAGTCATAGAAGACTACAATAAACAAATTATCTAGCGAAACAACTACTTTTCACGCTAGTGCCACGACGAATATTCAATATTTAACTGTTAAAACCACTGATTAAAGGGCTAATACCACGACGAATATTCAATATTTATCGTGGTATTAGCCTGGAGAGTAGTTTTAAGAATCGTAGATTATAGAAGACGAAAGGGATCGTAATTTTCATTATAATTTTATTAATCTACAAGAAGTCGGCGAATTTTTACTTTAATATAATATTAGTTGCATATGCGGAAAAAGTAAGGGATTTTGTGGAGCTTGAAGAACAAATGATTAAATAGTGAAATAAATAGTCGTCACAGTCTTATCAATCCAATATTGCAAACTTTATAATTTTGCTGCGTAATGTATAAAATTTATCTTACATGAAACATTCCACTAACTGTTGCCTTAAGCCATTTATGCAACATTAATCAACCGACTGGAAATTCAAAAGTCGCCATTTATCTTGATTAAAATGCGCGCGATTGTATTATGTGCCATGATTAATTGCTCACCTACCACCTTTTCCAACATTCACCTCCCCCCTTGCTCACGGTGATAATGGCCGAATTTCTTCAGCGTTTCCAGGTGGGAAAAATGGGTAATTACCGAGCACGGCCACGTCTATTAAGCAGAGGCGTACGTGCCCCGAATACGGCGCGAGTTGCGACCAAGGAACGAAAACGCGGGTACACCGGAAACAGAATCGGTAAAGTATAACGGTGCGGAAATGAGAAACACACACACACACAGAGAGAAACACAATGCCAGAATTACTGCACACCGGCGATGTAAGCTAACGAATCTAAATATTCCAAAACTCCTATCTGCACTCCGTCCCGAACATGTATGTGTATGCAAAATCCGGAAATTGGAAACCAGACTGTGCTGATTCGGCTCTGCATGCATTTGCGGCGGTGGCCCTGTTTTTATTTTATGCGCCCTTCGCTACTACCAGCCACGTTCTTTACTTGAGCGTTTGTTTGCACTGTACGTTTCACCCCCGCGCAAATAGCGACAAAATTGTTGCCGGTGTTCGGTTTCGCAATAAAAATCAGTATATAACTCTCACATTTTTCAGACTAAACAAGTCAGAACGATCTCGTACAAATGCAATCCATATAGTATTTAAATGATAGAATCAATTGGATGTTGAAATTTGTGCAAAAATTACCGAATTGCGTAATAGTGCCCCACGTTGGGCACCAAAAAAAAATGCGAACCAGTTTGCTTTAATAAATAAAACTAAAGATAATTAAGGAAAAACTAGATTTATTTTTAATTCATTTTAGCTAAACTATAGTAATTTTATGAATTACGCAATTGTGTCCCACGTTGGGCACCAAAAAATTGCCAAGCAGTTTGCGTTAACAAATAAATCTTAAGATAACTAAGGGAAAACTAGATTTATTTTTAATTCAATTTAGCTAAACTGCAGTAATTTTGTGAATCACGCAATGGGGTCCCGCGTTGGGCACCAAAAAATTGCCAACCAGTTTGGTTTAACAAATAAAATTGAGGATAATTAAGGAAAAACTAGATTTATTTTCAATTCATTTTAGCTAAACTGTAGTAATCTTATGAATTACGCAATTGTGTCCCACGTTGGGCACCAAAAAACAGCCAACCTTTTTGCGTTAACAAATAAATCTAAAGATAATTAAGGGAAAACTAGATTTATTTTTAATTCATTTTAGCTAAACAGTAGTAATTTTATTAATCACGCAATGGGGTCCCGCCTTGGGTACCAAAAAAATGCCAACCAGTTTGCTTAAATAAATAAAACCAAGGAAAAATTAAGGAAAAACTAGATTTATTTTTAATTAATTTTAGCTAAACTGTAGTTTTCAGATGTATTAATAAAAATTCCACAAACCTTTAAATATATAGATTTATAGATAATATCAATCGGATATTTAGTTTGAGCAAGTGTAACAAAATTTGCGCAAAAATGAGAATGTTAATGTATGATTAATTTATAGTGGACATAACTTTTTAAACTAATAGGAAATAAAAGATATGACTATTTTGATCAGGGGCGACTCGTTAAATAGAGCTAAGGAGCCGTGGCACTACCTGTAGTTTTAAGCAATTTAATTAATTCTTAAAAAAACTTTTCTACGAGTTACTTTGGTCTAGGAAGATAAATCGTTCTTTCTTTCTTCAAAAAAGAAGGGGGGGGGGGGGTATTGTATAAGTGGCTCTACCATCAACATGTCCCACGAGCCGCCACTGCTCATGCTGATTTGCCAACTTTTTGCAATTTTTTCTAGATGAAACTCTGGACTTCATTTTCAAGACTTTTAACAGGAATTTTTTTCAGACTTTTCTATTCTAATGCCTTTTTTCAGTATTTTTTATAGCGTTTTTGAGAACTTTATCCAGGATTTTTTTTTGACAATTTTGTTTTTCAAGACCATTTTTTCAGAACTTTTTTTCAGGTCCTTTATAGGCTTTTTTGTTCGGGATCCTTTTTTCAGGACTTTTCTATTCTAAGGCCTTTTTTATAAAGGATTTTTTTTGAGAACTTTTTTCAAGACCATTTATCAGGGAATTTTTCAGAACTTTTTCTTCAGGTCCTTTATAGGAATTTCTTTTCAGGACTCTTTTTTCCAGGACTGTTCTATTCTAAGGCCTTTTTTTAGTAATTTTTGAGAACTTTAGCCCGGATTTTTTTTGGGAATTTTGTTTTTCAATACAATTTTTTTTTTCAGGACCATTTGTCAGGGCATTTTTCAGAACTTTTTTTTCAGGTCCTTTATCGGGATTTATTTCGGGAACCTTTTCTTAGGACTCTTTGTTCTGGAAATCATTTTTCAGGATTTTTTCAAGGTCTTTCTTTCAGGACATTTTTATCGGAAACTTTTTCAATAATTTTTTTAAGACTTTCTACTTCGGCTCCTTTTTACAAGACTTTCTTACTTTAGGGCTTTTTTTCGGGACTTTTCAAGACTTGCTGGAATGTTTTCAGGACTGTTTTCGAGACTTTTGTCCAGAACTGTTTTAAGGCCTTTTTACAGTACATTTATTTTTTGCCGTTTTTCTAGAACTTATTTAAGAACTTTTTTCAAATCTTTTATAGGGATTTTTTTTCAGGACTGTTTTCGCCACGTTTTTAGGGATTTTTTCAGGCCCTTCTTTTCGGGATTTTTTTAGATCTTTTTCAGGAATTCTCAGATTTTTTTCAAAATTGTTTTTAGGCATATCAGAACTCTTTTCCGGACATTTTGAGTACTTTTTGGAATTTATTTAAAATATATTTTTTTTCAAAACTGCTTTTTTAGGACTTTCTTTAGGTCTCTTTTTTCAGGATTTTATTTTCAAGGCTTTTTGTAAGACTTTACTCAGTACTTTATATTCAGGACTGTATTTTCAGGTCCTTTAAAGGGATTTTTTTCGGGACCCTTTTTTTGGACTTAATTGTTCAGGATTTTTTTCAAGGTCTTTCTTTCAGGACATTTTTATCGGGACATTGTTTTTAGAAAAAATTTTCAAGAGTTTTTTCAATAATTTTTTTTAAGACTTTCTTTTTTATCTCCTTTTTACAAGACTGTGGGATTTTTTTCGGGAACCTTTTCTCAGAACTCTTTTTTCTGGAATTAATTTTTCAGGATTTTTTCAAGGTCTTTCTTTCAGGACATTTTTATCGGGGCATGGTTTTAAGAACTTTTTTCAATAATTTTTTTTAAGACTTACTTTTTCGGCTCCTTTTTACAAGACTTTCTTTCTTTAGGGCTTTTTTTCTGGACTTTTCAGGACTTTATTTTTTGGATTCTTGTGCAGGAATGTTTTCAGGACTGTTTATGAGATTTTTGTCCAGAACTGTTTTAAGGACTTTTTACTGTACATTTTGTTCGTTTTCTGAACTTCATCCAGGATTTTTTGAAGACTCTTTTTAGAACTTTTTCAAATCTTTTATAGGGATTTTTTTTAGGCCCTTCTTTTCGGGACTTTTGTCAGGTCTTTTTTAGGACTTCTCAGAAGATTTTTTTCAAGAGATTTTTCTTGGGCCTTTCAGAACTATTTTCAGGACTCTTTGGAATTTAATTTTTAATTTTTTTTTTCAAAACTGAAAAAAAGACTTTTCTTAGTACTTTATATTCAGAACTTTTTCAAGATTTTTTTCAAGACCATTGCAAGGCTTTTTTCAGTATTCTTTTTCACGCCTTTTTTAGATTTTTTTTCAAGACTTTTCTGGAATTTTTTTTTCGGAAATATTTTTATCAGGACTTTTTGTCGGGATTTCCTTCAAGACATTTTTCAAGTTGTTTTTTAGGACCTTATTTCAGGATATTTTTTTGTCAGCACTCTATTTTTAAGCCTCTTCAGGACTATATATCTGGACTTTTTATAAAGACTTTCTCAGGACTCTTTTGTTCAGGTTTTTACATTCTCCATTATGAAGTACTACAAAGTATTGTGATCGTGAATTTTTTTTCAAAAATGAAAAACATACGCCTTATTTGACAATTTGAAAAACTGAAAAGCAGGATATTTTTATCGGGACATTGTTTTTCCAAAAGTTTTTTCAATAATTTTTTTTAAGACTTTCTTCTTCATCTTCTTTTTACAAGACTTTATTTTCTGAATTATTTTGCAGGAATTTTTTTCAAGACTGTTTTTGAGACTTTTGTCCACAACTGTTTTAAGGACTTTTTACTGTACTATTTACTGTTTATTTTTTTCGTTTCCAGAACTGCATCCAGGATTTTTTGAAGACTCTTTTTAGAACTTTTTCAAATCTTTTATAGGGATTTTTTTTAGGCCCTTCTGTAGAACTTCCTTTCGGGACTTTTTTCAGGTCTTTTTCAGGACTTCTCAGAAGATTTTTTCAAGAGATTTTTCTTGGGCCTTTCAGAACTATTTTCAGGACTTTTTAGAATTTGATTTTTTTTTCAAAACTGAAAAAAAGCACCAGGACCATAGATAAACGATTAATTAAAATTGCCAACTCAAGCAATAAAATTGGGGAAAAGTGTTAGTACCAAATTTAGCGCCACCTGCTATTTAATCGTGGACTTTCTTTAGGTCTCTTTTTTTCAAGATTTTATTTTCAAGACTTTTCTCAGTACTTTATAATCAGGACTTTTTCAAGATTTTTTTCAGGACTATTGCACGGCTTTTTTCAGTACTCTTTTTTAGATTTTTTTTCAAGACTTTTCTGGAATTTTTTTGCGGAAATATTTTTATCAGAACTTTCTTTCGGGCTTTCCTTCAAGTCTTTTTTTAGGACCTTATTTCCGGACATTTTTTTGTCAGCACTCTATTTTTAAGCCTCGTCAGGACTATATATCTGGACTTTTTAAAAAGACTTTCTCAGGATTCTTTTTTCTTTTCAGGTTTTGACTTTCTCCATTATGAAGTACTAGAAAGTATTGTGATCGTGAATTTTTTTTTTCAAAAATGAAAAACGTACGCCTTATTTGAGAATCTGAAAAACTGAAAAGCTTTTGGTAAAATTCCGTATGTGTTACCTTGACCGTTTTTTTTTGGTTTTTTCCAATATTCTTTTAATATGGAAAATATTACGAAAACATTGAAATAAATATTGAAGCTCTTTTGTTTGAAAATATTTTTCATAAAATAATTTTTATTGGATAAAAAAAATTATTATAATTTTTTTTATTTTTGGTTTGTAATTATGAAACGATTATAGTTACAGAAAATTTACATTAAAAATAATTGTAAATGATGCCAAAATGAACAACTTATAAAGAATAAGATTTTTTCGAAATCTCTTTGGTTTTTGAGTAAACTGACTATATTGTATAAGTGGCTCTACCATCAACATGTATCACGAGCCGCCACTGATTTTGATCATAAATTTATTTACCTATTTAAATTCGGCGTTGAACGTTTGCTTGAAAAACGTTAACGGTCAGAATTTTTCATATAAATCAAAATTGTCCGCGCAATTAGCCAGTCGACAAAGTGAGCATTAGCATTGTTAATGTTGTTGTTAAACGTGCACTTGCGGGCGTAAACGAGTGTTTGAAGAGGTGCACTGGCCCGGTGCCAAACATTCGCGCGCGACCCACAAAGACGAGCTTGTAATGGAGTCTCCAAACTTGCCACATAAAATCCCTATTTCCACCCATAAATCATAACTTTTTCCCTTTTCGTTTTGCTTAAGGTGTTAATAAGCGATATAAAAGTCCCGTTTTTACGATTTTTTTCGCGAGCTAATTAATTAAACCGCTTGCGACGAATCCGGGAGGCACGCGTGCACGGTTTTCAATTCCCCCCGGGAACGGGGACAGTCATCTATCAACTGTGTCTTCCCGGAACATGCAAAGTGCACATTAGCACCGCGCCGTTTCGAGATAAAGCTCGGTTGTTACATACATCCACGCCAACAACTATTATACACTCCACCCCGGTTTAATTAATGATAGTTTAGTTTTACGCATTTCGCGGAAAAGAAAAGTTGATCTTCCGGATTCGTACGTGAATGATTAATGAATTCCTTTAGAAAAGTCTCCCCCTTAAACGAGTTTCTTATTTAGCGCCCGACGGGCGAAAACAAGGACCGTAAATCCTCGGGAGAGACACTTAAGAGTCACCGTCGTCTTTTCACCAATTATCACAATAACTCCAATTACGGATTAAACGCGCCGTGAAATGCCCACGCCGAAATCTGCAACCCCTTCGTAATAAACTTCTGATTTTATCGACCTCGTCTCCGTCGGGCGCCCGGTGTGGGGTGGCGGCGGTATGTAAATATTTAAAACTTGTTGCTGAAGTGCGAAAACGTTTGAATGGGACTTAGTTAGGGCTATGTTTTATGCGGTTGTGTTCCGTTTCCATTTTTAAATCCCGTTTTGAGTTTGAAGAATGGACGAATAAGTTGCTTGTACTCGTTGCACAGTGGTTCAGAATTCGAAAAAGCTGGCCAAAAGTCGAAAAATGAAAGTCAATATTTTAAGTTTAGTACAATATAGTCGTGTCCGGAGGGCTCCACTGGATGCCACAATAGAAGAATATGATTGAACCTACTACAAAATGCCTCGTAATCCGCGTTCAAACTTGTTAGTTTGTTAGACACGTGGAAGACGTTCGGATGAGGTGAAAGTTTGGCGTCGGTTTTCACTATAAATACTAATCTTTATATACTGGGATTTTTTTCCTTGTTATTATGGATCTTCCTGTAGGCAAATTAATGGTTATTACATTTCATATGCATACAAAATTTTTGTTAGCAATTATAGGAATTTGCGTTAAAATAGGTAGATACATTTTAAACATTCATGAAAATATTTTTTTGCCTGTATATGCCTGTGTTCCTATAGCAATAAAAATATTTATTATAGTGTCCTTTAACGTGATAAACAACAATTAGCTGCATTCACTTGCATTCCTCAGTGTAGGATTATTTGTATTGCTGATGTGCAATATCGTTGAAAAATTCGACTTTATATTTTATTGAATATCTTCTATTTATGATGTGGTTATGTATACAGGGTGTACATGAACAAAACGAAACATAGGATTTTCAATGTTAATTTTTTTATATTGGAATATTATCTTCCCTGATCATATAAGAGGAAAGATCTCCTCCTAGTAAAATTAGTAAAAAAAGAACAAATAAGGAATTTGAAAGAAGTTTGTACGGAGAAAGTAAAACATAAAAATGACATGTTGGAATTGACGAAATGAATATTTCCGCAAAAAAAAATGTTTGGAAATTCCTTTCGATCGCCATACTTTCTCGTAGTTGTACGGAGAAAGTGAAAAATAAATATGACAGACAGATAGACATAAAGGCAGACACCTAAACACACATAGTACACAAATTGTCGGAATCGATGGAAATAGATTTTGCCACAAACATTAATTTTTTACGATCACAATAGTTTCCCGTATGGAGAAAGTATAAAATAAATCTGACAGACAGGCAGATATAGTACAATCGCGCAGAGGTGACAGTGACTCATACTTTTTCGATCTAATCATCGCGTCTGGATAAATATCTATACTCGTTCGCATGATTAAGAAAAACGAAATGAAATACGAAACGTATGTCGATATGTAAATTCAGGGGGTAAGTGCAACGTATGTCTTTTCTCATTCTATCTATTCTAACCTCAAAATTCACGTACTTGTATCTGGTTTTGACCGTCTCCGATTTCGATTTAGTTAAGCAGAATCGATTGTATCCATTTCATTAATAAAAAGGTTCAATTTAATGACTACTTTCCAGTTGTCTTTACCGATTGCCGAAATATGCACTCGCAAAGTTTCGTTGGGAAAATATTTGCACGCTCGAGAATTTTTAAATTTCCCGCCTAGACTGAATCGAATTATTTTATGGACATACGTTTACTAGAAACTTAATTCAGGCAACATGGAGCGATGAGTCACTGTCACCTCTGCGCGATTGTACTATACAAAGGCAGGCATATATTTTTACTTTCTCCGATACGAAGTACGAGAAAGTATTGTGATCGTGATTTTTTTTTCAAATTTTTTTTACGGAAATATCCATTTTGGGGTCTCTAGGTGCCATTTCAATAATTTCTGGATAAAAAAAAATTGTGTCTGTGTATGTGTGTGTCTGTCTGTGCGCGCTGTATCTGAAGAACTACTAGAGCAATTGATACGAAACTTTGAACATAGGTCTTATTTAATAATCTGAAGAACTGAAAAGCTTTTGGTAAAATTTCGTACACCGGAAGTGAAGTGGGCGTTTACCTTAACCGTTTTTTGCCAATATTTTCTTAAATATGAAAAATATCACAAAAACATTTAAACAAACTTTGAAGACAACATCTTTTGGTTGAAAACATTTTTCATAAAATCATTTTTATTCGAGAAAAAAATGTATTATTATTTTTAAAATTTTTGGTTTATAATTATAAAACGATAATAATTACAGCAAATTTATGTTAATTATAATTGTAGAGAATGCTAAAATGAACAACTTATGAAGAATAAGTTTTTTTCGAAATATCTTTAGTTTTTGAATAAACTGAGTTTTTGAATTTGAAATATAATAATCTTTTATAATTTTGACGTTTTAAACGTCAGTTTCATTCCCTCGATGTACATTTAAAATATGATTTAAATTGAAAATAAACCATGAAAACGTAAATATAAATGGCCATGATACCATCAAGTCGGAGAAAGTACCCACCATTTTTTTTTACAAAAATTGTCGGAATCGACGAAATGGATATTTTCGCAAAAAAAATATTTCGAAATTTTTTACGATCACAATATTTTCCCCTAGTTTGTAAGGAGAAAGTAAAAATAAATATGACACAGACAGAAAGGCAGACACACGGACCCTTTTTTTACAAAAATTGTCGGAATCGACGAAATGGATATTTTCGCAAAAAAAATATTTCGAAATTTTTTACGATCACAATATTTTCCCCTAGTTTGTAAGGAGAAAGTAAAAATAAATATGACACAGACAGAAAGGCAGACACACGAACCCTTTTTTTACAAAAATTGTCGGAATCGACGAAATGGATATTTTCGCAAAAAAAATATTTCGAAATTTTTTACGATCACAATATTTTCCCCTAGTTTGTAAGGAGTAAGTAAAAATAAATATGACACAGACAGAAAGGCAGACACACGGACCCTTTTTTTACAAAAATTGTCGGAATCAACGAAATGGTTACTTCCGCAAAAAAAAAAATGGAAATTATTTACGATCACAATACTTGCCCGTGGTTTGTACGAAGAAAGTAGAAAATAAATATGACAGACAGACGTACATAAAGGTAGATACACATATTTTCTACAAAAATTGTCTGAATCGGCGAAATAGATATTTCCGCAAAAAAAATATTTGGAAATTTGTTACGATCACAATATTTTCCCTTAGTTTGTAAGGAGAAAATAAACAATAAATATGACAGACAGACAGACACAAAGGTGAACACACAGACACTTTATTTTTCACAAAAAATGTCGGAATCCACGAAACGGCTGTCCCGCAAAAAAATGGAAACATTTTATATCACAATATTTTCCCGTAGTTTGTACGGAGAAAGTAGAAACTAAATATGACAGATAGACAGACAGACAGACAGCAGACAGATAGACAGACAGACAGACAGACAGACAGACAGCAGACAGATAGACAGACAGACAGACAGACAGATAGACAGACAGACAGACAGACAGACAGACACAAAGGCAGACACACATATTTTTTACAAAAATTGTCAGAATCCAAGAAATTGATATTTCCGCAAAAAACTAGGTATTTGGAATTTTTTTACAATCACACTTTCCCCTAGTTTGTACGGAGAAAGTAAAAATCAAT
The DNA here is from genome assembly GCA_910593695.2 of Ocypus olens. NCBI lineage: Eukaryota > Metazoa > Arthropoda > Insecta > Coleoptera > Staphylinidae > Ocypus > Ocypus olens. The sequence continues at coordinate 46,470,914 of OU343054.1, forward strand.
ATGACAGACAGACACACATATTTTTAACAAAAATTGTCGAAATCGACAAAATGGATATTTCCGCAAAAAAAATGTTTGCAATTTTTTTTTACAATCGGAACATTTTCCCGTAATTTGTACCGAGAAAGTAAAAAAATCAATATGACAGACAGACAAAGAAGCAGACATACAGTTTTTTTAATTTAAATTGTCGGAATCGACGAAATGGATATTTCCGCAAAAAGAAATGTTTGGAAATATTTTAAATAAAATAGAAACAACCTTACTTATTGCAGAAAGTATTAAATAAATTCAAAAAACGAAATATAGCCTGAATATATAAATATTCAACCATATAGTCTTAGTAAGACTTAATTTTGCTTGCAGAGTTACGAACAGGTTGAATATTTATATATTCAGGCTATATTTCGTTTTTTGAATTTAGGAAATATTTTACCTTCACAATAGTTTCCCGTCAATTTGTACACACCTTGTATAGTATAAGTTATGGTCATGGTTTTGGACCGAGGGTGGAGAGTGTTCACCGACTCGAAGCCGAGGGCCAAAAACTATTTTACGGCCGTGGTGATTATTTGGTATATTTTTTTATTATCATTAAGTTTTAATTTATAGAAAATTCAAATTACAATTTATACGAGAGGATAGAAATAATCGTAATTTACATGACACGTTTATTCTGTACGTAACCATAGTAATAGGTGTAAATAAGAACGGAAGTTTTTCACTAATTTTGAAAATAATAAATTGTTGTTAAAGTTGCAAATTTCTTCAGTGTGGCCAAATAAATGTAAAAACAATTATGACCAACTTGAAATTTTTAAAATGTGTTTAAAATTGATTCTGCTTTATGATTTAAGAAAAATCTAACAAGTCCCTTCACTAACTTTGGAAATCATGGCTCATGTGATAACCGAGTAAATTGTTTTACTGAAGTTGCAAATTTCTGCAATGTAGCCAAATAAATGATACAAACTTGAAATTTTCAAAATGTACCAAAAATTGATTCTTCTTTATGGTTTAAAAATAATCTCAAACACATCTTTACTAAATTTCAAAATAATCACCCGAGAACTGAGTTAATTGTAATACTGAGATTGCGCATTACTTCAGTGCTGCTAAAAAAATATTAAAACAATTGTTACCAACTTAAAATTTTCAAAATTTACTCGAAATATATACCATTTTATGGTATAAAAAAGATCTTTTACACACCCTGACTAAATTGTAAGATAATTATCGGAGAGCTGGGTTATTGTTATTCTAAAATATTGTATTTCTCCAGTGCGGACAATAATAATTTTATCACTTATGTCCGCCATATTGGATCCGCCATTTTTAATTTTTCAATTTTGACATTAAATTCATAATCTGCGATTAGTACCAGTTTATGTCAAAATTTATCAAGATTTAGACTTTTGGCCAGCTTTTTCGAATTCTGAACCACTGTGCGTTGGTGTAAAATAACTTGGAAGGTGCACCTACTTGTTTTTCTGAATGATTTTTATTGGGTTAAGGATGATTATCCTTATGTCACAATTAAATATGTTATTGAAAACTGTGCTATTGTAGATTGATGCCAAATTGCATTTATTGCTTAAATACAAATATTTCATGTCTAAATATTTTGATACAGACAAGCAAAATTAGGGTTTAAAAAATTCATGAATTGACTATTTGGTGTTAATTAGAAAGTTTAAAATATAATTATTGCTTATCTGTTGAATTTGGTGCCCAACATGGAGCATACAATATGCCCCACGTTGGGCGCCAAATTAGTATTTAGCTTCTACTGACCAATTATTGCAACTTAGCCTAAGTCCAGAGATAAAAATTCGTATATAATCCTACAGAAGGCATTACTTGAAAGAGAGAGATAGAGTGTGAGAGAAAGCTATTACAAATAATCGCGAAAATGTAATTTATTTATAAACTAAAGTAATTTATTCGTGTCAAGACTATAAAGTTTACACACGTCACGTTTATATCAAAAGAGTGCATTAAAATATCTCCTTGAGAATGACCTAAGGTCGAAACTAGTCGGAGAGAAAAATAAAATCAGTGAAACAAAACCAAGTGTTTTAATTAATCAAAGCATTAAAAGAAGATAACTTTGAATTAAACAACTTTCGACTATTTATAAATAGTGGTAAAAAACGTCGAAAGTTGTTTAATTCAAAGTTACCTGACAATGGACTACCTCATAGTAACGGTCGCAACCATATTGTATGTAATAATAAATTAAATAAATAATTGATTTATATTCATACATTATATTGCGTAGATTATAGTATTTGAGTCCATAAATATTCAAAACTTGTTGCTGGAATTCGGAATTAGAAGTTGGGTGGCTTACCTGTTGGTTCTGGAAATTAATATTCGTGCGAATTGTCCGGTGGTGCAGGGGCTGGAGGGGGCGGGCGTTGTTTCCCAGGGGAGCCTTCGGGGCGTCCTCGGAGCCCTGCATCAATTTTCGCAGAGCGTATAACTGCAAACACGAGAACAGAAAAAAAAACCGTTAGGTAAATAACACCACAAACAGAATGCTAAAATTGAAATTTTTAGACGGTGCAATTTTATATGATCACACACCGAGGAGAAAACGAATAACTGAAAGGGAATGAAAATGAATTAAATTTAGAAGTACGGATTCTGTTTTCGGTTTTGTGTATATTTAATGACTCGAGTAAATCCATTAATTAGTAAAATCCAACATTATTGGACTCAAACTAAATAAAACATACTCCACAAGGCAGTGACGGCTCGCGGTTTTTTTTCTGGTACGGCCGAGGAACAAGAGGTGGTAATACAGATAGGTGCAGTCACTGCAACTGACTCTACCTATTTGTATTACCACCTCTTGTTCCTCGGCCGTACCAGAAAAAAATCCGCGAACCGCCACTGCCACAAGGATATTAGAAGCACAAAAATGAATTCTTAAAACATACATTTATTTTTTACTTTCTCCGTTACGACGTACGAGAAAGTATTGTGATCGTGATTCTTTTTTCAAATTTTTTTTTTACGGAAATATCCGTTTTGGGGTCCCTAGAAGCCATTTCAACAATTTCTGGAAAAAAACAAATTGTGTCTGTGTGTGTGTGTGTGTGTCTGTCTGTGTGCGCTGTATCTCAAAAACTAATAAAGCAATTGATATGAAACTCTGAGCATACGTCTTATTTGATAATCCAAAGAACTGAAAAGCTTTTGGTAAAATTTCGTACACCGGAAGTGGGTGTTTACCTTAACTGTTTTTGGTTTTTTGCCAATATTTTCTTAAATATGAAAAATAATACAAAAACATTTAAACAAACATCGATGACAACAAAGAAATTAACATCTTTTGCTTGAAAATATTTTTCATAAAATCATTGCTATTCGAGAAAATAAATTATTATTTTTTTTAAATTTTTGTTTTGTAATTATGAAACGATAATAGTTACAGCAAATTTATGTGAATAATAATTGTAGAGAATGCCAAAATGAACAACTTTTAAAGAATAAGTTTTCTTCGAAATCTCGTTAGTTTTTGAGTAAACCGAGTTTTTGAATTTGAAGTATAATTTTTCCATCTTTCATGATTTTGACGTTTTAAACGTCAGCTTCATCCGAGTTTACGCAACGCTCGATGTACGTTTAAAATATGATTTCAACCCATGAAAACATAAATATAAAGTCGGAGAAAGTAACATCACCATTTTTTGGGACATTTATTTCTGTATGAAGTCTATTTTTCGGGAGTTTCTTTCACGGCTTTTATCAGGACTCTTTTTCAAGACTTTATTTCCAGGACTGTTCCTCTAGGACTTTTTTTCGAGTCTTTCTTAAGAACCCCTTGTTCGGGACTTCGTTTTGGGATTCTTTTCAGAATTTTCTTCATTGCATTTTTTCAGTATTTTTTGTTTCAAACCTTCACAGGACTTTTTTCGGTACTATAATTCAGGATATTTTTTATGGGATTAATTTTCAGGACTTTTTGTTCCCGATTTTTTTTTCAAGACTCTTTTTGGGATTTCTTCAGAACTTTTTCAGGTCTTTTTTGATAATCTTTTTACAGGGTTTTTTTCAGAAACGTTTTTTTACGATGTTATCTCCATAACTATTTTTCAAAACTATTATTACAGGATATTTTTTCTGGATATTTTATCAGGACTCATTTTTTTAACTTTTTCAAGACATTCTTCAGGACTTTGGCATGACTTATTTTAGGACTATCCTTCGGGACTTTTTTAGGACTCTTTTTCGAACGTCTTTCAGGATTTTGAAACAACATTTATTTCTGGTGTTTTATACGAATAAATTAGAAACAACCTTACTTGTTGCATGAATTTATTGAATTTGTTTTATACGAAGACTTAATTTTTCAGGACTTTTTTCAAGACTCTTTTTCACAACTTTTTAATAGGAACGTTTCAAGACTTTATTTCTAAAACTGTTTTTCCAGGACTTTTTCAGGACATTTTTTTTAGGACATTCTTTCAAGACTTTATTTCTGGTCTTTTTGGAGGACCTGTTTTTCAAGACATTTTTTTTTAAGACTTTCTTGTTCACGACTTTTATTGGGTTTTTTTAGTACTTTTTAATTAGATCTATATAAAAAAATCTTTTACAGGACTTTCTTGTTTAGGGCTTTTGTTCGGTTTTTTTAGAACTTTGAAATTAGGACTGTTTTAAGAAATTTTTTTCAGGATTTTCTTGTTCAGGGCTTTTATTAGGTTTTTTAGGACTTTTTAATCAGGACTATTTCAAGAAATTTTTTTCAGGATTTTCTTGTTCAGTCCTTTTTTAGGTTTTTTCGGACTATTTTTAGAAATCCTTTTCGAGACTTTCTTGCTCAGGACTTTTATGAGATTTAGGACTTTCTAATCGCGACCATTTTTAGAAATCTTTTTCAGGACTTTTTTTTAGTTTTTCAGTAAACTTACGGTAAAAATTATTAGAATTTGAAGTATAATTTGTTTCATAATTTTGACGTTTCAAACGTCATCACCATTCGATCATGTGAAACGCTCGATTTAAAATATGATTTAAATTGAAAATAATGAATGAATCTATAAATATAAAGAACTATTAAACCATCAAATCGGAGAAAGTAACATGATGGCCACATCACCAATTTTTAGAGGGATTTATTGGTTTAACCCAGATTTGCCTACAGACGATAATTTTAGTCTCTCCTAAAATTATATCTAGAATATTGTCAGTGCCAACTATAGCTTTTTCTTAACATAAATACGTTTAGTAATAATTCATTGACATTTAACACAAGAACGAAAAATAGCCTTTCTCTGATTTTTAGTTCACTTGATTTAGACAAAAATATTATGTACTTTTATTTTACTTTAATCTCAGGCAAATGTGGGTTAATGTGTACAAACGTTAATTATTTTCGTCAGTAATTGTTAGTTGTTACATTTAGGTCTTTCCGCCCGAATTTTTCAGATTTTACTGCATTTACTCACAAAAATTCCAATTAAACCAAAAACACAGGGTCTGGCAGGAAAACCTCCCACATTTTAGGCTTTAATTAAAAGTTCACCGTAAATCCGACATAGAATTTGATTTTTTTAAATGAAAGTATTTATTATCCACTTTTTGAATTAGATTAGATTATATTATTATATATATCTTTTTAAATTAAATTTTAAATGCTAAACGAAAACTCCAAATTGAACGCGGTTTTCAAATCTGTGCTCCTCGTACGTCAATTAGTCGGATTCAATTAAAATTATAGATTTTGAATTTTTGACGAAATCATGAAAAAATACACAAGTACATCCCTTGGAAATTTTTATAAAAGTGCAACTTTTTTAATAATCATCATAGACCATTGAATTATACCTTCTTTTTCATCAGAAAACAAGAGAAATAGATTGCCGTTAAAAAATTTCAGCTATCTTCAATAGCACAAAAATTAGTCACCATGAGATTTATGAAATTTAAAAAAATAATTGATTTTTTAGACTTTGATCGGCCGTAGCGGCTAAACAAAAAGTCCAAATTGAACGCGGTTTTCAAATCTGTGCTCCCCGTACGTCAATTAGTTGGTTTCAATTAAATTGAGAGATTTTGAATTTTCGACGAAAACATGAAAAAATACACAAGTACATCCCTTGGAAATTTTTATAAAAATGTTGCATTTTTAATAATCTGTATTTTCAGGACTTTTTCAGGTTCTTTATAGGGATTTTTTTTCGGGACCCTTTTCTTAGGACTCTTTTTTTTGGACTTAATTCTTCAGGATTTTTTTCAAGGTCTTTCTTTCAGGACATTTTTATCGGAACATTGTTTTTAGAACTTTTTTTCAAGAGTTTTTTCAATAACTTTCTTTTTTATCTCCTTTTTACAAGACTGAGGGATTTTTTTTGGGACCCTTTTCTCAGGACTCTTTTTTCTGGAATTAATTTTTGAGGATTTTTTCTAGGTCTTTCTTTCAGGACATTTTTATCAGGACATGGTTTTAGGAACTTTTTTCAATAATTTTTTTTAAGACTTTCTTTTTCGGCGCCTTTTTACGAGACTTCTTTCTTTAGGGCTTTTTTTCGGGACTTTTTAAGACTTTATTTTCTGGATTCTTTTGCAGGAATTTTTTCAGGACTGTTTTTGAGACTTATGTCCAGAACTGTTTTAAGGACTTTTTACTGTACATTTTTTTCGTTTCCAGAACTTTGAAGAATCTTTTTAGAACTTTTTCAAATCTTTTATGGGGATTTTTTTTCAGGCCCTTCTTTAGAACTTCTTTTCGGGACTTTTTTCAGGTCTTTTTCAGGACTTCTCAGAAGATTTTTTTCAAGAGATTTTTCTTGGGTCTTTTTGGAATTTAATTTTTTAATTTTTTTTTTCAAAACTGAAAAAAGCATCAGGAACACATATAAACGATTAATTAAGATTGCCAACTCAAGCAATAAAATTGGGGAAAAGTGTTAGTACCAAATTCAGCGCCACCTGCTATTTGATCGTGGACTTTCTTTAGATCTCTTTTTTCAAGATTTTATTTTCAAGGCTATTTTCAAGACTTTTCTCAGTACTTTATATTCAGGACTTTTTAAAGATTTTTTTCAGGACTATTGCAAGGCTTTTTTCAGTACTCTTTTCAGGCCTTTTTTAGATTTTTTTTCAAGACTTTTCTGGAAGTTTTTTTAGTCTTTTGAGAACTTTTTCTCGTCTTTCATAGGGAGTTTTTTTCAGGCCCTTCTTTAGAACTCCTTTTCGGGACTTTTTTCAGGTCTTTTTCAGGACTTCTCAGAAGATTTTTTTCAAGAGATTTTTCTTGGGCCTTTTTGGAATTTAATTTTTTTTTTCAAAACTGAAAAAAAGCATCAGGACCATAGATAAACGATTAATTAAGATTGCCAACTCAAGCAATAGAATTGGGGAAAAGTGTTAGTACCAAATTTAGCGCCACCTGCTAGTTGATCGTGGACTTTCTCTCTTTTTTCAAGATTTTATTTTCAAGGCTATTTTCAACACTTTTCTCAGTACTTTATATTCAGGAATTTTTTCAGGACTATTGCAAGGCTTTTTCAGTACTCTTTTCAGGCCTTTTTTAGATTTTTTTTCAAGACTTTTCTGGATTTTTTTTTTTCGGAAATATTTTTATCAGGACTTTTTTTCGGGCTTTCCTTCAAGACATTTTCAAGTCTTTTTTTAGGACCGTATTTCAGGACATTTTTTTGTCAGTACTCTATTTTTAAGCTTCTTCAGGACTATATATCTGGACTTTTTCAGGACTCTTTTGTTCAGGTTTTTACTTTCTCCATTATGAAGTACTAAAAAGTATTGTGATCGTGATTTTTCAAAAATGAAAAACATACGCCTTATTTGACAATCTGAAAAACTGAAAAGCTTTTGGTAAAATTCCGTATGTGTTACCCTAACCGTTTTTTTTTTGTTTTTTTCCAATTATTTTTTTTAATATGGAAAATATTACGGAAACATTGAAATAAATATTGAAGACAACTAAGAAATGAAGTTCTTTTGTTTGAAAATATTTTTCATAAAATCATTTTTATTGGATAAAAAAAATTATTATTATTTTTTTCATTTTTGGTTTGATCGGCCGTAGCGGCTAAACGAAAACTCCAAATTGAACGCGGTTTTCAAATCTGTGCTCCTCGTACGTCGATTAGCAGGTTTCAATTAAAATGAAAGATTTTGAATTTTTGACGAAAACATGAAAAAATACACAAGTGCATCCCTTGGAATTTTTTTATAAAAATGCAACTTTTTTAATAATCATCGTAGACCATTGAATTTTTCATCAGAAAAATGAGAGAAATTGATTGATGCGGGATTCAGCATTGGATGATTAATTTTAAAGGTTAAATAATGGCGTAACTAAAACGGTATATGTAATTAGTTCTTTCACGGTGAATATTATAAAACAAACACATTGTCTTTTATTTCGAATTAGATACGTTATGATAAAAATGTATATATTTCAATTTCGCCCGAAGGAATAATTTTTCCACGTCCATCGAACAATTGCGCGCACACACACACACGAGAGAGAAACAATGAAACGTCCCTCCTGCGACGCGTCACATTCCCTTCTGCCCTTTTTTTTAAATCCTGTATCTATTATTTCGTCTGCAGCCGCCTTTCACCATCGTTATTAATATTAATAGTTTTCATGCTCCACGCAAATTGAGTCTTTCTATACCGGAATAATTAATTCCACTTCTCTCAACGTAACAGTATACTTTTAACGAAGAGCAAATCTACATATTGTTATGTGAATGTATTTACTTTATTAAACTTAGCAATGAATATCATTAAAAATTTATTGTGGAATAAATAAATTAGAAACAACCTTACTTGTTGCAGAAAGTAATGAATTTATTGTGGAATATATTGGTTTATATTTTACATATTTTTTGTGCTTGCTATAATTACATATATTGTCTGCAGAAATTTATGTGCAGTTGTAAGTAAAAGGAGTATAGAGGGTATAATAAGTTACCCTCACAGCATCGATTGTTGAAATTTCTAAGAGCACCACTTTATTCCATTAATTTCCAAGGCAGTCTATTACCGCGATACCATCTCATCGGCGGCGCTAATTTTTTTTTACACTTACTATATATGCTGCCCCCTTTTTAATTTTTTCCACCACCCTATTTACAGTCCGTGCACCGCAAATATCCCAACTAATGGAATAACTCCCGATAATGTGGCGAGCATAACGGAGCGTATCGCAGCCCACCCCCATTCAACCCTTTCGCGTTTTCATATTTCCACTGGAATAATTTGCAGCGGCTAAGCCGTTGTTTTGAGCCGAAATTAAAAGTGGGATTTAATGTTGCACATTCTCGTCCGTTGCGCACGTTTTTTTAATTTTTTTTTTCACGACGTTATCGAGCGCCCGGCGCATTCACCATATTTATAGATGTTAATTGAGTGCTTGAATAAAGTTTAGTATCGTCTATTAATATAAAATTAAGTGTACCCGGCGCAACCACCATTTCCGTCTAAGTTAATTAATGCGAACAAATACATGTCGTCTGTTAATTAATGCGATCAATACTAGTAGTTCGAGTGTTAATAAAATTAATAATTACGGCTCGATTTTTTATTATTTAATGCAGAATTTCATTACGTATTATGTTGATTTAATTTATAAAGAGTGCGTAGGTTCGTTGTTGTTTATGGGGGTTGTAATAAATTTGGTTTCATTAAAAGGGGTCTGGCTCGTTCGCGCCATTAAGGAGGGGGCTTAAAGGTCAGTTGATCATTATATCTGGGCATCCCTCGCTGCGTTAATGAAGACTACAACGGGATTTGCCGACCCTAATCTCCGCAGATTCTACAAATAAGACGTTTTACTAGTTGCGAAATGGACGGCGGCGGTGAATTCACCAACGTGACATTGCTTACATAACAAACGGTCGAATATAATTACAGCCGAAAAATTATCAATGGAAAAATCATCACTCGTTGCAGAAGAATTATATAAATTCAATAGAGACGAAAAATTACCGTTGGTAACTTTATTGAATTTATTTATTTATTTATTTATTTACAAAAGAAGAGATACAGACAGGACAAGTCCCAAATATAGTATCTACAGTACAAAATCAGAGATAATAATAATAATAATATTATAGTAAACTCATTAAATATATACATAAAGTATATTTTTTTTATCGTGGGCCATAGGATTTTACATGCTAAAAGTATACCTTGTTTTAATGTGACATTTTAGTTAGTAATAAATCAATTATTTTTCTACATGATCGCTGCATTAGAATTACTTAAATATGTTTTACTCCATTAAAAAATGAAATTATTTAATATAAATAACTGTGCAAAAATAATCAAAGTACCTTGAATTTCCGAAATGTCAGATTGATTAGCGAGGCAAGAAATCAAACTAATTTATACCAGAAAATGTCTGTTTATACTGTTAAAGAACGGGTGGAATTTGTAAAGGCAATTATAAGAGGTTTGTCCAGCAGGGAAATAGTTCTACAAGAAGTCAGGGAATTTTTCTTTTAGGGAAATAGTTGACAACTTTTATGCAGCGTATCCCGATCATCCGGTTCCGAGAAAAAGCACTTTTTAATGGAATAAAACATGTTTAAATTATTATAATTAAGCGCACCATGTAGAAAAAATATTGATTTATTTTACTAACTAAAATTAAATTCAAAATTATATGATAAAATGTACAATAATACAAGGTATAATTTTTAACATGTAAAATCCTATGGCCCACGATAAAAAAAACATACGGTATATACATGCTCATTCACATAGATATTTTATACAATTATTATAATATACATTATAGTAATTTACGATACAAGTAACGTTATGAAGGTTTTTACAAACGAGAGAAAAGTTTGAAAGCAGGAGTGACGTAAAATTAAATTCTCGAGTAATGTAAAAGATTGAATGATTTCATGTAAAACAGGCAGATGAAAATTTTGTCTCAGCGTTTTATTTATAATTAAATTATAAATAATGGATAAAGTGATGAGCAGAAAGACCTATGGTACACTCGGCGCAAAAAAAAGCGCTACTCAAAAAATCGCGAAAAAACTCGATTTTTCAAACCGTCGTAATTTGGTTTAATTTGGTCGAAAATTAATGAATCTTTCAGTTTGGGAAAGATTAAAGTTTTATCTTTAATAATGTGTAGTTGATTTTGACCCCAAGTCCAGCCCACCCCCGTAACAACGCGATGAAAAAAAAAAGTTTTTTATGTAAAAAATTGTCCAACTTTGACAAGCTGTACCGCACGCAAAAAAAAAACGCCGGGAAATTTAACCACAATGGCAGAAAAATTTAATCAATTTCCTTCAAATGCCTTAAAAATTCGAGTCGTTTCGATGATTTGGAGCAAAGTTATGAATTTTTGAAAAAAAAATGACATTTTTCACTTGTCTTTTGTTTGAAATTTTAATTAAAATGAACAAATTTTATCACCCTGTCGGAAACCGTTTTTGCACTAGGGGTGACAGAGGGTGGAATGAAACTTATGCTTTTCAGATCGCAAAGAATCATCGGCTTCTTAGCAAAATTGACCGAGTTATGACCGAAATGGAATTTTTACAAGTTGTTAAAATTTAACACTTTCTTTTTGTAGGGGTTTTCATGGGGTCACGAAAGTCGAAAACTTCTTAGATCGCAAAATTCCATCGAGTTTCGTGCGAAATTCGCCTAGTTATGGCCAAAAAGGCGCAAAATATATTTTTTTTTCAAAACTGCATAACTTCGCGCCAAATCATCGCATCGACTTGAATTTTGGAGGAAATTAGAGAAAAACGATTGAACTTAATTGCCATGCTGATTGATTGAGTCCACGATTTTTTTTGCACACGGGACAAGAAACCAAATTTGCACATTTAAACTTCAAAAACATTTTTTACTTTCTCCATTACGAAGTACGAGAAAGTATTGTGATCGTGATTTTTTTTTCAAAAATTTTTTTCACGGAAATATCCGTTTTGGGGTCCCTAGATGCCATTTCAACAATTTCTGGATTTTTTTTTGTGTCTGTGTGTGTGTGGTGTCTGTGTCTGTGTCTGTATGTATGTGTGTGTGTGTGTGTGTGTGTGTGTGTGTGTGTGTGTGCGCGCGCGCGCTGTATCTCAAAAACTAATAAAGCAATTGGTATGAAACTTTGAACATACGTCTTATTTGATAATCCGGAGAACTGAAAAGCTTTTGGTAAAATTTCGTACACCGGAAGTGGGTGTTTACCTTAACTGTTTTTTGTTTTTTGCCAATATTTTCTTAAATATGAAAAATATCACAAAAACAATAAAACAAATATTGAAGACAACAAGAAAATTAGCTTATTTTGTTTGAAAACATTTTTCATAAAATCATTGTTATTCGAGAAAAAAAATTATTATTATTTTTTTATTTTTGGTTTATAATTATGAAACGATAATAGTTACAGCAAATTTATGTTAATAATAATTGTAGAGAATGCCAAAATGAACAACTTATAAAGAATATTTTTTTATCGAAATCCCTTTAGTTGTAAGTAACATGATGGCCACATCACCATTTTTTCTCTACATAACAGTCTGTCTGTGCGCGCTGTATCTCAAAAAAACTAATACAGAAATTACCATGAAACTTTGAACATCCGTGTTATTTCAGAAACCGAAAAACTGGAATTTACCTTACCAGTTTTTTGTTCTTTTAGTCTTTTTGGGACTCCAGGACTGTTTTCTGAACTTTTTTCAGGTCTTTTTTAAGGACTTTTATTTTCTTTAGGATTCTTTTTCAGGACTTTTTAAGAATTTTTTTTTAAGATTTATTTTTAAAACTTTTTTTTCAGTAGCTTTATTTTCGGGATTTCTTTTCAAAATTTTATAAACAGGATTTTTTTTCAGGAATTTTTTCTCCGGACGTTTTCGGGACTTTCTTAAGAACTCTTTGTTCAGGATTCATGTTTGGATTTTTTTTTTCAGAAAAAAATTTTCAAAATTCTCTTCATAACATTTTTTAGAATTTTTCTTCTCATTACCTTTTTTGGACCTTGGATTTCTTTTTTAGGACAATTTCTTCAGATCTTTTTAAGGACCATTCTAAGGACTTTACAATGCTTTCTTTTCAGAATTTATTTTGTTATTTTCAGGGCAATTTTTGAAAACTGTCTTTACAGCACAATTTTTTGTGATATTTTCTTTGTCTAAACTTTCTTCAGGACTTTATTTGTGGTATTTTGTATAAAGACTATTTTTCAGGACTTTTTTTCACGGCTTTTGTCAATACACTTACTCACGACTTTATTTCCAGTACTGTTCCTCCAGGACTTTTTTTCGGGACTTTTTCAAGACTTTCTTAGGAACCTCTTGTTCAGGACTTATTTTCAGAATTCTTTTCAGAATTTTCTTCATTGCTTTTTTCGGTATCTTTTTTCCTTCTTTACGGGACTTTTTTCAGTACCATATTTCAGGACATTTTTTTAATGTATTAATTTTTTCCAAGACAATTTCTTCAGAACCCTTTCAGGTCTTTTTTAATGATCTTTTTACAGGGTTTTTTTCAGAAATGTTTTTTAGGATTATTTTACGACGTTATTTTCATAACTTTTTTTCAAGACTGTTATTACAGGACATTTTTTCAGGATATTTTATCAGGACTCTCTTTCGGGGCTTTTTTTCTTCAGGAGTTTTTTCAAGACTTATTTTAGGACTTTCCTTCGGGACTTTTTTTTTAACTCTTTTTCAGACTTCTTTCGAGTTATTTTTAAGGACATTTATTTCTGGTGTTTTATATGAAGACTTAATTTTTCAGGACTCTTTTTGCAGTACTATTTTCAGCACTTTTTTCCCAACTCTTTTTCACAACTTTTTAACAGTACTCTTTTTCAAGACTTTATTTCCAAAACTCCAAGATTTTTTCTCAGGACCTTTTTGTGTCAGAACTCTTTTTTCTGGACTTTCTTTTAGGACTTTATTTCTGGTCTTTTTGAAGGACCTGTTTTTCAAGACTTCTTTTATCAGGACTCTTTTTTCAGAACATTTTTATCGGGACTTTTTTCAAGACTTGTTCAGGACTTTTATTAGGTTTTTTATAACTTTTTAATTAGGGCTAGTTTTAGAAATCTTATTCAGGACTTTCTTGTTCAGGGCTTTTATTAGTTTTTCTTAGGATTTATTAATCAGGACTATTTTTAGAAATTATTTTCAAGACTTTCTAGTTCAAGATTTTGATTAAATTTGTTTAGGGCTTTTTAATCAGCATGATTTTTAGAAATCTTTTTCAGAACTTTTTTTTTGCATTTTTTTTTCTAGTTTTTCAGTAAACTTACGGTAAAGATTATTAGAATTTGAAAAATAATTTGTCATTTTTACCTTTCATAATTTTGACGTTTCAAACGTCATTACCATTCGTTCATGTGAAACTATCGATTTAATCTATAAATATAAATAACTATTATACCATCAAATAATCGGAGAAAGTAACATGATGGCCACATCACCAATTTTTTCCTTTAGGGGGTGGCAGGGGGTGGAATCGTTTTAGCAACAAAACAATTCACATGACGTTGAAGAGAAAATTTGAAACTGTTCAGACTGCAAAAGTTCATTGATTTTGGTGCAAAATTACTCAAGTTATGGCCAAAGAAGTGAGAAATGTCATTCTTTTTTAAAAAAATTCATAACTTTGCTCCAAATCATCGAAACAACTCGAATTTTTAAGGCATTTGAAGGAAATTGATTAGATTTTTCTGCCATTGTGGTGAAATTTTTCAGCGATTTTTTTTGCGCACGGTACAGCTTGTCAATTTTAGTTTTTACATAATTTTTCTTTTTCCATCGCGTTGTTACAAGGCGTGGGTTGGACTTAGGGTCAAAATCAACTACACATTGTTAAAGATAAAACTTGAATCTTTCCCAAACTGAAAGATTAATCGATTTTCGATCAAAAGTTACGACGGTTTGAAAAATCGATTTTTTTTTGAGTGGCGCTTTTTTTTTTGACGCCGAGTGTAGATAGCCCCATAATTGTTTAAAATACAAATTGTAATTATTTTATATTGTTAGTGTTAATATATGATGAAAGTGATAATATTTATTTCTGGTGGATGCGCCGGGGTATCCGTGGCTATCTCCACATCGCTATAATTAATATGTGTGCTGTAATTTTAATCACACCATATAACACTCAAGTGACGTAATATTATTTTAATAGCTTGTTATGCTCTCGGTTAAATCGTGCATGATGCGTTTATAGTTAAATTTAGTTGTTGGTCAGCCATTCGTTAGGAGCGGCGTACCGGAACTAAGAGGGCCTCTCTCGACATTCTTGCCGGAGCCTTATCGGCGCGATAATGGGAACGAACGCGAACATTCCCCATGCACTAAAGGGCCCTTTAATGTTACCCCGCCACTAATTATCGCGACCTTCCCTTAATATTATTAAAAGTCGCCGACGCCGGACAGACGCACGCTAAATCACCGAACTTCTTAACTGACTTGGACAGACTTGATTATTATCGTTGTGGTTGTATCTAAACAATCTTAATGGACCATGCATAAAAATGGTAAAATTAAGTTTTATTCGAATGCAATTTGTTTGAAGTCAAAAATTTCAAATCGGCATTTTTTTTTTGTATCCGACCAATTTGTTTCTGATTTGAAAACCGCGTTCGATTTAGAAATTTTCGTTTAGCCGCTACGGCTATACAAAGTCTGCAAGAATTTTTAAACTGGTTGACAATAAGTGATTGTTTTTACAGCGATGTTACAGTTATATTTGTGCTAAGTCACTCATTTAAAAAATTTCGCGACAGTGTAAAACACCCAATCGATTTTTTTCAAGAATTTTTAAACTGGTTGACAATAATTGATTCTTTTACAGTGATATTACAGTTATATTTATACTGAGTCACTCATTTAAAAAATTTCATGACAGTGTAAAACACCCTCGTAAAATGACGAATCCCCGAGTAACCGTTAAAATTGGACAAGTATTGAGTGGTGTGCGCCTGTAAATTATTCCAATTATGAGTGTGTGTGTGTGCGTACGGGGGCGGCGAGAGTGGGTGGAGATGATAAATCAGTACCTGGCCGACCGGCGAGGGTGAAAATAAATTATGGAAGTGGATGAGTCTCTCGAGGGCCGATATAAAAATTCTCCGGTAATCAAATCGTAATCAATTTATAGGAGCCACAATTAATCGAAGTAATCTGGTTAACACCGAACGGCTATTTCCACATTTATCAATCCCCACAGAGGGACACTGCGGTCGCCGAAATGACCCTCAAGGGACGGTGGACTGCCACCCCTTTCCACACACACACACACACACAGACAAGAAGGGGATCGGTGCGGGGGTGGAGCACGCTGCGACGGACTCGTCATGATCCTTTCCACCCTGGGCTAACGAGGCCCCATTCAGATAACACGTCTAACGAATTTGTCATAGGAATTTTAACAAAACACGTCGTCCTGATATTAATTATCGTCTACAAAGGCAATTTGTTGCCATTCTTATATTTCACTATTACTCCAATTAATATTAGTAGAGGATATCACCGGATACGGGGCCAGGAAGTAAAAATTGGAGCGCTGTACGCGCAAAATGGTTGCCAACATAAAAAATCTGACAGGTTTCTGTTTCCCAGAGACAGGTAGTTGTGTAGCCGGAAGTAATCCCGGAAATCCGGAAGTACAAATAGCAACGCTATACGCGCAAAATGACTACTACCAACATAAAAATCTGACAGGTTTCTGTTTCCCAGAGACAGGTAGCTGTGTAGCCGGAAGTAATCCGAGAAATCCGGAAGTAAAAATAGCAACGCTATACGCGCAAAATTTGAGAGGTTTCTGTTTCCCAGAGACAGGCGGCTGTGTAGGCGGAAATAATCCGTGAAATCCGGAAGTACAAATAGCAACGCTATACGCGCAAAATGACTACCAACATAAAAATCTGACAGGTTTCTATTTCCCAGAGACAGGTGGCTGTGTAACCAGAAGTAATCCCGGAAATTCGGAAGTACAAATAGCAACGATATACGCGCAACATGACTACCAACATACAAATTTGACAGGTTTCTGTTTCCCAGAGACAGGTGGCTGAGAAGCCGGAAGTAATCCGTGAAATCCTGAAGTACAAATAGCAACGCTATACGCGCAAAATGGCTACCAACATAAAAATCTGACAGGTTTCTATTTCCCAGAGACAAGTGGCTGTGTAACCGGAAGTAATCCCGGAAATTCGGAAGTACAAATAGCAACGCTATAAGCGCAAAATCTGAGAGGTTTCTGTTTCCCAGAGACAGGTAGCTGTATAGCCGGAAGTAATCCGGGAAATCCGGAAGTACAAATAGCAACGCTATACACGCAAAATGACTTCCAACATAAAAATATGAGAGGTTTCTATTTCCCAGAGACAGGTGGCTGTGTAGCCGGAAGTAATCCGTGAAATCCGGAAGTATAAATAGCAACATAAAAATCTGACAGGTGTCTGTTACCCAGAGACTGTGTATCCAGAAGTAATGGGAGCGCTGTACGCGCAAAATGGCTGCCAACATAAAACCTGTTCTGTCCTGTTGTAAATTTACTTTTCCTGTTCATGGTTGTTGTATATACGTCTGACATTATTCATTTATTCACTTATTCATTTGTTCATTTATTCATCCCAAAAAGTTAAAATACAAAAATCAAATATTCGACGTGACTGAATGGCTCATGCCTAAGTCAAAAAAAAAATCTGACAGATTTCTGTCTCCCGGAGACAAACAGCTGTGTAACCGGAAGTAATCCAGAAATCCGGAAGTAAAAATAGCAACGCTGTACGCGAAAATGACTACCAACATAAAAATCTGAGAGGTTGCTGTTTCCCAGAGACAGTTGGCTGAGTAGCTGGAAGTAATCCGTGAAATCCGGAAGTACAAATAGCAACGCTATAAGCGCAAAATGGCTACCAACATAAAAATCTGACAGGTGTCTGTTTCCCAGAGACTGTGTATCCAGAAGTAATGGGAGCGCTTTACGCGCAATATGGCTGCCAACATAAAACATGTCCTGTCCTGTTGTAAATTTACTTTTCCTGTCCACATTTGCTGTGTATACGTCTGACATTATTCATTTATTCATCGCAAAAAGTTAAAATACAAAAATCAAATATTCGATGTG
Organism: Ocypus olens; assembly: GCA_910593695.2. Lineage (NCBI taxonomy): Eukaryota > Metazoa > Arthropoda > Insecta > Coleoptera > Staphylinidae > Ocypus > Ocypus olens. Next base: position 46,489,019 of record OU343054.1, read on the forward strand.
ACTGAATCATGCGTAAGTCAAAAAAAATAAATAATAAAAATCCGACAGGTTTCTTTTAGAGATGTGCAGCCGTAAGTAATCCCGGAAATCCGGAAGTAAAAATAGCATCGCTGCACGCGAAAAAGGCCTCCAACATAAAAATCTGACAGAGTTCTGTTTCCCGGAGACAGGCAGCTGTGTAGCCGGAAGTAATAGCGGAAATCCGGAAGTACAAATAGCAACGCTGTACGCGAAAAATGCCTACCAACATAAAAATCTGACAAATATCTGTAGGAAAGCTACCTGTCAGATTTTTATTTTGATAGCCATTTTGTGCGTACAGCGTTGCTATTTTTACTTCCGGATTTCCGGGATTACTTCCGGGATCACTCTCCGACCCCGCGCCCACTAATATCCTCTACTAATATTTAAACCATAATATACACACAGCTGTGTAACCGAAAGTAATCCCGGAAATCCGGAAGTACAAATAGCAACCCTGTGCGCGCAAAATTCCTACCAACATAAAAATCTGACAGGTATCTGTAGGAAAGCTACCTGTCATATTTTTATTTTGGTAGCCATTTTGTGCACACAGCGTTGCTATTTTTACTTCCGGATTTCCGGGATTACTTCCGGGATCACTCTCCGACCCCGCACCCGTTAATATCCTCTACTAATATTTAAACCATAATATAATATGTACATAAGCTTAAATAGTCACCAGTTGATTCGTCAATCAGACTATAATGTGTTGATGAGTATAAATAAAACCGAAACCGGTTTTAGCAATAATCAATTAATTTTATTGAACTAGGCTGAAAGACCTCTGGCCATTTGTAAAAGTGTCTCAATAAATGTGTTCTCTCTCTCTCTCTCTCTCTCTCTGTGCAGCCGAAAGTAATCCCGGAAATCCGGAAGTCAAAATAGCAACGCTGTACGCGAAAATGACTTCCAAGATAAAAATCTGACAGATTTCTGTTTCCCGGAGACAGACAGCTGTGTAACCGGAAGTAATCCCGGAAATCCGGAAGTACAAATAGCAACGCTGTACAGGAAAAATGGCTACCAACATAAAAATCTGACAGGTATCTGTAGGAAAGCTACCTTTCAGATTTTTGTGTTGATAGCCGTTTTGCGCGCACAACGAAGGCAATTTGGTGCCATTCTTATATTTCACTATTACTCCAATTAATATTAGTAGAAGATATAAGCGGATACGGGGCCAGGAACTAAATTCTGGAGCGGAAATCCGGAAGTAAACGCGGCCGCTGTACGCGAAAAAGACTTCCAACATAAAAATCTGACAAATTTCGGTTTCTTGGAGACAGCCAGCTGTGTAACCGGAAGTAATCCCGGATATCCGGAAGTACAAATAGCAACACTGTACGCGAAAATGACTTTCAACATAAAAATCTGACAGATTTCTGTTTCCGGGAGACAGGCAGCTGTGTAACCGGAAGTAATCGTGGAAATCCTGAAGTACAAATAGTAACGTTGTACCCGAAAAATGGCTGCTAACATAAAAATCTGACAGGTTTCTGTTTCCCGGAGACAGGTGACTGCGCAGCCGAAAGTAATCCCGGAAATCCGGAAGTAAAATTAGCAACGCAGTACGCGAAAATGACTTCCAACATAAAAATCTGACAGATTTCTGTTTCCCGGAGACAGACAGCTGTGTAACCGGAAGTAATCCCGGAAATCCGGAAGTACAAATAGCATCGCTGTACGCGAAAAATGCCTACCAACATAAAAATCTGACAGGTATCTGTAGGAAAATTTCCTGTCAGATTTTTGTGTTGATAGCCATTTTGCGCACACAACGAAGGCAATTTGTTGCCATTCTTATATTTCACTATTACTCCAATTAATATTAGTAGAAGATATTAGCGGATACGGGGTCAGGAAGTGATCCTGGAGCGGAAATCCGGAAGTAAACGCTGCCGGTGTACGCGAAAATGACTTCCAACATAAAAATCCGACAGATTTCTGTTTCTCGGAGACGGACAGCTGTGTAGCCGGAAGTGATCCCGGAAATCCGGAAGTACAAATAGCAACGCTTTACGCGAAAAATGCCTACCAACCTAAAAATCTGACAGGTATCTGTAGGAAAGCTACCTGTTAGATTTTTATGATAATAGCCAATTCTTCTATTATTACTTCCGGATTTCCGGGATTACTATCTGTTTCCCAGAGACAGCTAGTTGTCTCTGGGAAAGCTACCTGTCAGATTTTTATTTTGGTAGCCATTTTGTGCGTACATCGTTGCTATTTTTACTTCCGGATTTCCGGGATTACTTCCGGGATCACTCTCCGAGCCCGCGCCCGCTAATATCCTCTGCTAATATTTAAACCATAATACAAGGTGTCTAAAAAAGACACCACCAAAATGATATGGTGTATTCCTGAGACAAAAAAAGAGCAAATTAACTAAATTTATCTATATGAAAAATTACATACCTTTCAAGATACAGCAAGTCAAAGTTTAAGATTTTTGAAATATTTTAATCTATGTCTCGAAAATGGCAGATGAGAATGATTTGTTTATTTTTTTCTGACAACTACATTAGGTGTACTACATTGTTTAAAAATTTCAAGAAATTTCTTCAAGCACAAAGGTGCTCCAGAGGACATGCTGTTTACATTATTACATAAAACATTTTTGTTCTTCATATTTTTTACGATTTAATATTTTTTTCAATGCAACTCATCACTTTTAAAGAATTTATAACTCTTAAAGTTTTTTTGTTTACGCCTTATTTTTAACAAAAAAAAATAAAAAAGAACTTATTGTTCATTGTTTAATTGCGCTCGTTCTGCAAGAAAAGTCTTAAAAATAACTATAATCCAAAAACTGCTTTTATTTTAACATATTAAATTATTTAACAAATTACAAAAATTGTTCAAAATGACCCTCATAAAAAAAATCACAGTACACATGACCGGCGATACTTCGGTCACCACCACTCAACGTGTTAACCAGTTCTACTTAAATTGAAAGTTTTAATTGTACTGACACGTTTTCAACGAATTGACACCCGCCTACTTAGATTATTTAATTTTTTAACACGAAATTTTCCAAAAACAATAAGTAATTTTTTATTTTTTTTTTGCTAAAAATAAGGCGTAAACAAAAAAACTTTAAGAGTAATAAATTCCTTAAAAATGACGAGTTGCATTGAAAAAAATATTGAATCGTAAAAAATGTGAATAACAAAAAAGTTCTATGTAATAATGTAAACAGCATGTCCTCTGGAGCACCTTTGTGCTTGAAGAAATTTCTTGAAATTTTTAAACAATGTAGTACACCTAATGTAGTTGTCAGAAAAAAATAAACAAATCATTCTCATCTGCCATTTTCGAGATATAGATTAAAACATTTTAAAAATCTAAAACTTTGACTTGCTGTATCTTGGAAAGTATGTAATTTTTCATATAGATAAATTTAGTTAATTTGCTTGTTTTTTGTCTCAGGAATACACCATATCATTTTGGTGGTGTCTTTTTTAGACACCTTGTATAATATGTACATAAGCTTAAATAGTCACTAGTCGATTCGTCAATCAGAATATAATGTGTTGATGAGTTAAATAAAGCCGAAACCGGTTTTAGCAATAATTAATTAATTTTATTGTACTAGGCTGAAAGACCTCTGGTCAATTGTCTGTTGAGGTCATTTGTAAAAGTGTCTCAATAAATGTATTGTCTCTCTCTCTCTTTCTTTCTCTTAATTAATTTGATAATAATGTTTGTTTTTGTAATCTACCACATAAGTCTTGTACCTAATACAGTGGCGGCTCGTGGAACATTTGAATGGTAGAGACACTATCAATATAGCCCTCCGCCTCCTTTTTAACACGTTGACCGCTTTGTCAGTCACCGGTGACTGACATCGAAGTATTCCAATGGGGCCGCGTCAGCCACCGGTGACTGACAGCGAGTACCTACTTTAAACTTACTATTTAGCGCCAATCAGCCGGTGAATTTGTTAGAGAGAATGTTTGTGAGAGTGAGACACATGACTGACACATTGCCTGCCGGGGCGAAACACATAATTTTTTGCCATAGGAGCTAGTCACCTGTAGCTGAATAAAAAACACGTAAAAAAATGCATCAAAATAAATGAAATAAGCGCATTCTTACTCATTTTATAAAATAAAACTTAAAAACAAAGAAAACTTTTTTTGACATTTTACAAAAAACTTGTTGGCAGCCAATGTGTTAAGGAAAGAAAAAAACGATCATTAATATTAAATTAAGAAAGTTGGCTCCCCGCGTAGTGTTTGAGAAAAAATGCATTGTGATTTTTCTCTACTCATTGAACTTTCGGCGGCATTGCTTAAGCATTTAAAATGATGAATATTATAATATTTTTAAAATTTAAAAAAGAATTTTGTTGAGCTTGAAATTAGAGGTAGTGCCATGACTCCTTGGCTCTACATAACGAGTCGCCCATGATCTAATAAATCTTTAAAATAACTTTTGATTAATTATGGCGACACTAATGTTTGATGACATGAATTTTTCCTAGACGTATGTGTGTGTTTGTGTATGTGTATGTGTGTGTATGTGTGTGTGTGTGTGTGTGTGTGTGTGTGTGTGTGTGTGTGTGTGTGTATGTGTGTGTGTGTGTGTCTGTGTGTGTGTATGTGTGAAAATGTTAATAAACATAACTCTTGTTAAAATATTCATCTAATATAACCAACCGGATTTCGGTGTGACCCCTTTTATACATGGATAAACAGCGGAATTTGCAAATTCGCCCCCAAAACGAATTACCATTTAGCGCGACGGTGACCGACGCGACGCCGCCGGGCGGTGAAGGAGGAGGGGAGGGGGGGATTCCCCGGATGGAAGGAACAAATTTTATTAGGGACGTAGAGACGAACCTCGTGTTTCGTGATGTAGATGGGCTTGTTGAGGATGATCCAGACCGTCGTCTCCCAGCACCCTGGATGCGTCGTCGAGCCCTCGTACGTCATGAAGTGTTCCGTGTCGGGCAGTAGACTTCGCAGGGATAGATGTTTTATCGGTGTCGATGCTCCTGAAAATTAAAAAAAAAACTCGAATTTACAATCAATTGGTATCATCAAGATCGTACTATTAAAAAAAAAAAATTTAAAATATTTTAGTCCCAAAAAAACAGTTTAACTCAGATAAACTTTAATACACTTAAAATTATTTCTAGAGTGTCTTATATGTTTTCATCCAAGTGCTTAAAAAACAAAACGAAAATCTCCAAAAATCCATACCTTTATTAAAAATTGTTGAATTTACAAAAACCAAATTGATTTTGAATTAGCTATACTTCAGTCATTAAGGATCATTTTTTATGGAATTTTGTCTGCGCGTTTTATATTTTTTTCTGCGATCTTTTCATTCAAGTGCTCAAAAAATTAAAACGAAAATCTTCAAAAATCCATACCTCTGTTGAAAATTGTTGAATTTACAAAAACCAAATTGATTTTGAATAAGCTATACTTCGGTCATTGAGGATGATTTTTTATGGAATTTTGTCTGCGCGTTTTATATTTTTTCTGCGATGTTTTTATTCAAGTCCTCAAAAAAAAACTAAAATCTTCAAAAATTCATATCTCTATTAAAAGTTGTTGAATTTACAAAAACCAAATTAATTTTGAATAGGCGATTCTTCGACCATTAAGAATATGGTTTTAAGGAATTTATCTTCGCGTTTTATATTTTTTTCTGCGATGTTTTCATTCAAGTGCTCAAAAAATTAAAACGAAAATCTTCAAAAATCCATATCTCTATTGAAAATTGTTGGATTTACAAAAACCGAATTTATTTGGAATTAGCGTTACTTCGACCATAGAGGATGATTTTTAATAGAATTTTGTCTGCGCGTTTTATAGTTTTTCTGCGGTGTTTTCATTCAAGTCCTCAAAAAATAACTAATAATAAAAGAGATAAAAATCCATATCTCCATTAAAAATTATTGGATTTACAAAAACCGAATTAATTTTGAATTAGCGTTTTATAGTTTTTCTGTGGTGTTTTTATTAAAGTACTCAAAAAAATAAAACTGAAATTTTTAAAAATTCATATCTTCATTAAAAATTGTTGTATTTACAAAAACCAAACTGATTTTGAATAAGCCATACTTCGACCATTAAGAATATTGTTTTAAGGAATTTTTCTACGCGTTTTATATTTTTTTCTGCGATGTTTTCATTCAAGTGCTCAAAAAATAAAACTAAAATTTTCAAAAATTCATATCTTCATTAAAAATTGTTGAATTTACAAAAACCAAATTGATTTTGAATAAGCGATACTTTGACATTTAACAAAATGGTCGTGGGACCTGAAAATTGATATTTCCGTTTTAAAATTTTGAATTCGAAAAAATCACAATACCGAGGGCAGAAAGACCTAAGGTCGATAGCCCAGACAGAGACATACTAACAAACTTGTATATAAATAAAACGTTACTGTGTATACTATACCGGGTGTGGCACTTAAGACGCCTCGGACCATAGCTCCTTTACGATAAAAGCTATCGAAAAAAATCTAAGAACAAAGTGGTGCATAGTTACCGTCGCTATGTTTTAAAAATATTTCTAATCATCAGTGGCGTGCCGTACTCCAGTGGCGTACCAAACTTTTGTTTTTTTTAAATGGAATGCCCTATTTTTTATTGCAGATTTGGAAAGTGCTCGACGAGTACTTATTTTTTTATCTAACATGTTATACCCTTCACTTTAGCGGTTTCGCTGTTATAACCCCTTCTTTCAAAATTGCGCCCCATTTTTGAAATTTTTTTGTAGAGAAACTAATTGACGCCGGCACCTAAATTTTGAATTGAGGTACAGGTTAAGACCTCGTATACCTTCACATAATTTTTTTTCGGGTAATTTATGGCAAAAAAATAATTTTTGATTTATCTTCGCATGTTGTCATTTTTTCCGAAAATTTCAAATGGCACCCCCCTAAAAAAATTACGGCGTTGTACAGCCAAAACTCTAAATTTTTCATTGGTGTAAAAAAAATTACACATTGCATAACAAAATTTCGGAGAAAAAAGGAATTTCATCGCAAATGTCGGGAAACGTTTTCCGTTCCCAAGTGTGCCATGAGAAAACAAAAGATTGGTAATTGTCAAAGTAAATTATTAGACGTCAGTAGCAGCCATAAGTCATTTTTGATAAACGTTCTAAAAATGTTCCGAACTCAAGAGGAAATGGTTGACATGATATTTATTCTTGGAGAATGTAACAAGAATTGTTTCTTGGCATCACGAGTGTACGCTGCGAGATATCCGCACAGGGCACATCCAAATGAACGTGCGTTTCAAAAAGTGTTGGAGAGATTTACTACTACGGGAAGTGTGAAACGGCCAAGGAGAGTTAGAAAGAAGGCAGTTATTACCGAAAATAATGAACTGCGGTATATCACCAGAAGTTGCGGTTATGCCTCCAGCAGGAAGTCATTTCGAACATTTAGTTTAAGTTGTTAAATTTTCTTTATCTGCATTTTTCATATCATGTTGAATAAATAGGTACATACTATTATGTTGACCGTATTTGTGTATTTGTTTTGGTACTTTGACAATTACCAATCTTTTGTTTTCTCATGGCACACTTGGGAACGGAAAACGTTTCCCGACATTTGCGATGAAATTCCTTTTTTCTCCGAAATTTTGTTATGCAATGTGGAATTTTTTTTACACCAATGAAAAATTTAGAGTTTTGGCTGTACAACGCCGTAATTTTTTTAGGGGGGTGCCATTTGAAATTTTCGGAAAAAATGACAACATACGAAGATCAATCAAAAATTATTTTTTTTCCATAAATTACCCGAAAAAAAATTATGTGAAGGTATACGAGGTCTTAACCTGTACCTCAATTCAAAATTTAGGCGCCGGCGTCAATTAGTTTCTCTACAAAAAAATCTCAAAAATGGGGCGCAATTTTGAAAGAAGGGGTTATAACAGCGAAACCGCTAAAGTGAAGGGTATAACATGTTAGATAAAAAAATAAGTACTCGTCGAGCACTTTCCAAATCTGCAATAAAAAATAGGGCATTCCATTTAAAAAAACATAAGTTTGCTACGCCACTGGAGTACGGCACGCCACTGATGATTAGAAATATTTTTAAAACATAGCGACGGTAACTATGCACCACTTTGTTCTTAGATTTTTTTCGATAGCTTTTATCGTAAAGGAGCTATGGTCCGAGGCGTCTTAAGTGCCACACCCGGTATATGTAAGTGTCTGAATAAAGATGTTGATGTATGTGTGTCACAATACCGTCTCGTACTTCGTACCGCGAAAGTAAATAAATGACTTTTTTATATTTTGCGTCTATAATATAGCCGTTTGAGTACCCAAAACCGTATTGTAATGCTCATTTATTGTAGAACTCATGAAATAAAGTAACGTGGGGGCAATTTATTTGTTCAAGTTGGCAGCGTAGAAATGTCAAACTTCAAATACGCCGTATAACGAGCGCTGGAAACCTAAAGTCATGTCTGCGCACGCGCAAACTACATGTCAGATGGTAATAACCCCTAATTATAATATCTGACATGTAACCGTTCAACCGCAACCACCAATTCGCGCGTGTGATCCTGCAATTAGTGCAGACATGACTCGAGATTTCCAACGCCTACTTCGTCGTCGATTTTCGTTGTACGCTCTATATAAATAACTTCTAACTTACATAACCTTAAAACATTCATCTGACATTGACACATTACGGTTACCAACTTCGACTACATTCGACTAAATGATTCATGTAATTCATTCTGTAAGTAGTTTTATCGCATTTGGATGAGTGCGATAAAACACCACTACACAAAACTACTATTATCTCATATTAATTGAGTCTTCCGTGTGCAGAAGATTCATTAGTAGCAAAATATTAACAGTAAACAACAACTATTAGATTAATTTTCTCAACTTAAAAACGGCCTCAAGATTGTGCAACTTCCCCCGTGTTAATAATAACCATTAGAATTACCAGTAAAACTTCTCCTCGGATGAATTATGCAGGGCACGGATTCAGTCTCTCGAAAATTTGTAATTAAAATGAGTGAGAATTTTAATTTTCCTTGCAACAGATTACTATAATCAAGTAGAGGTACGAACGACGTGTGCACGTGAAAGCCCCCAACCCCCCTCCCACCGCACTTTTTAAAAATACCCCGTTCGAGTTTCAACTTTTATTTTAATTAGAAACTTTAGTTCAGTATCTAGGTAAACATAATATACACGACATGCCGTTTTACATTATTTATATTTGCGAGTGCATGAATGTTGGCTCCAGCTGAGCTTGACTGACATAATTGCCTGCGAGTTGTTCGTTCGGTCTTTTTTTTTTTCGTGTTTGCATGATGGCAGCTAATTCCGCGGTAATAAGAGGATACTTGCCGCAATTAAGGGAGGAGAAAAATGATAATAACGAGCAGTTTTGAGAGTGTATTAGTTTAAAAGGCCTCGGATCGAGTGGGTGGAAAATGTGGGGAAAAATGTGACAATGACAAGTGGCGTGCATATCCTTATTTACGTCCCATCGGACCGTTACACAAACACCACTCAGCCAGACTGACAACAATTGTTACTTGTATTTATTTAAGAGATTCACTCGAGGAGACGGATACATTATGCAAATATAAAAATTCTCAAATATGTATTTTCGTCTGTCACGCCGCCGACGACGGATTTATTTATTTATTCCCTTTTCCAATTTGTCGCCCGTGATTTCTCCCCATCCAGAGACAATGACGAGATGTGACGTTAAATGATTCCGCTCTGTATCAACAATAAAACCCGATTCGCGCGTCTTTATCCGAATGATTGACTGATTTTTATTAGGAGCTAAAGAGGCTGGATATTTTTATCAAATGCTCTTTTAACACAAATGAAACCTCAAGATGGCTTTTAAAAGACGCGATCCCGAGAGTTTAATTAGTCTGGCGCGCACATTTTACGCGAGAAGTACAATAGTGGCTGCAATAAGGCAAAGTTGCTGAAATTCGAGGGCTGAAGTTAGTTCCTCGATTAAAACGGGGGCTGTATAAGGATTCGCATATGTAACCCAATTGCGGAATGAGAAATTAAAATCAATTTGCCCGTTGGGGCGCGCACCCCAACTTTATTAATATAATTGCGAAATCACCGACACGCACACACATACATCCAACCGCAGATGCAAAACTGATTCCTCACAAATTCTCCAACAAAAACTTTCATTACCATATTAATTACGTTGTAATGAAATCTTATCTCGAATTGTACGGTTGCGAAAGATTTTTTAAAAATTTGTTACAAAATTTATTTCAATTTAATAAACGCAAATACAATTTAAGAAATGAATAATGAAAGAAATGAAACGGATATTTCTCAATGCAAAAAATATTCCGCTCGGGCTTGGAAATCGAACCCACTCGACTCGCGACGCAGCAAACAGCCGCACGCGCTCTGGCCTTAAAAAAAACTAATCGTTTATTACGATTCACTCCACAATTATAATTTAATTGCTCATAACAACAACAACAACGAACCTGCATATTAAAAGGCCCCGTGTTTTAGAGGGTCCGTCCCGCGGGGGAGGGGCAGAAATGTGTTTAATACAAATTTTACATTTCAATTAAAATAATAATCGCGCTCGGCCCATTGCGCGACTTTTATGGGGCGCATTACTTTTCAATTAGTGCACCCCCTCGTCCCCCCTCCCCGCCCCCGCAACATTTACGATAAATTAGATTGAATCCGGACGCAAAGCCGAAACCGGTTTTGATTTAACGCAATTACTGCCGCCGTTTCCTAAAAACGGTTTTATAATAAACACGCCAAAATTGATTGCGTCCGATCCTGAAAATTGCGCCAAATTGGATTTAATCCGAAACTATTGGTCGTAATGGAGTTCATAATTTAATTTAAAAAGTGTAGTGCATCCGTGTGTGTATCATAAATACGTTATCTGTAAACATAACAAAATTTAAATTGAAAAATGCACCACGTATAATTATTGTAATAAATAGTAGTATTACACATCCAAAAATGGAAATTGCATTAAAAATATTGTAAAAAAAATCCCGTCTGGAATTAGCTTTAAAATTTTTGAATACATTAATTTCAAAACTTAACGTTCTATTCCCATTAATTTTTTTTTAAATTTAGGGATGTAGTGTTATTAGTTTTTACAGAAACGCAATTTGGCATTCATTATAAACAAATTTGAGAATTTTCAAGTTTATATTTTTTCCAAGTCTCTAAAATTATAACATTTTTTCAAAACTTAACGTTCTGTTCACATTAAATTATTTCAAATTTTAGGGATGAAATGTTAATAGTTTTTACAGAAACATAATTTGGCATTCATTATAAACAAATTTGAGAAGTTTCAAGTCGGTGGGAATTGTTTTTATATTTTTTCCAAGTCTCTAAAATTATTAATTTTTTTCAAAACTTAACGTTCTGTTCCCATGAAATTATTTCAAAATTTAGGGATGAAGTGTTAATAGTTTTTACGGAAACGTAATTTGGCATTCATTATAAACAAATTTGAGAAGTTTCAAGTCAGTGGCAATTGTTTTTATGTTTTTTCCAAGTCTCTAAAATTATTATTTTTTTTCAAAACTGCCAGAATTAGCTTTAAAATTTTTGTATTAACTAGGAATTCATCTGTTTTTAATATGCCGTTAAAATAATGCTTGTGTCATGGCTAGAAACAAAGTTGCAACACTCGGAACTTGAACTCAGAAAATGGAAATTGCTTTTAGCGATTAGAAATATTGTAAAAAATATAATACCTGCTAGAATTAGCTTCAAAATTTTTGAATGAATTAAGAATTAATCTGATTTTGATATGTCGTTAAAATAATGCTTGTGTCATGGCTAGAAACAAAGTTGTAACACTCGGAACTTGAACTTAGAAATTGGAAATTGCTTTTAGCGATTAGAAAAATTGTAAAAAATATAATCCCCACTAGAATTAGCTTTAAAATGGTTGAATTTCCAGAGATAAACATTTTTATGAATTGTTGGAAATTTAAAATATTCAAATTCATATTACTCACTTAATATTGGTCGAATCTAAATATTTCATAACAACTATGGATAGAACTCACAAAGAATTACAGGAAACATCAATCAGAACTAACCGGAACGATCAAAAAATATTTTTTTGAAAAAAGTCGCAAAGTAAAAAAAAATTGAGAGTTCTTGGAGTTCTGAGTTAATTTTCTATATCTACTCATTGAGTACAAAAATTCTTTCTTATAAACAAATTCGATACAATTTCATGTAATCAAAGTGCAAAGTTCTAAAAAATTGCCGTCAATTCGTTGATTCGAAAAAAAATAGAAAAACAATTGCAATCGACTTGAAACTTTACAAAAGTACTCAAAATACATTCCAGATTAAAATTACGTGCAATGCCACGTGCACATGGTCACTGGATTTTGGGGTAATTTCATGTAATCAAAGTGCACAGTTTTAAAAAATTGTCGTCAATTCGTCGATTCGAAAAAAATAGAAAAACAATTGCAATCGACTTGAAACTTTACAAAAGTACTCAAAATACATTCCAGATTATAATTTCGTGCAATGCCACGTGCACATGGGCACTGGATTTTGGGGTAATTTCATGTAATCAAAGTGCAAAGTTCTAAAAAATTGTCGTCAATTCGTTGATTCGAAAAAAAATAGAAAAACAATTGCAATCGACTTGAAACTTTACAAAAGTACTCAAAATACATTCCAGATTAAAATTACGTGCAATGCCACGTGCACATGGTCACTGGATTTTGGGGTAATTTCATGTAATCAAAGTGCACAGTTTTAAAAAATTGTCGTCAATTCGTCGATTCGAAAAAAATAGAAAAACAATTGCAATCGACTTGAAACTTTACAAAAGTACTCAAAATACATTCCAGATTAAAATTACGTGCAATGCCACGTGCACATGGTCACTGGATTTTGGGGTAATTTCATGTAATCAAAGTGCACAGTTTTAAAAAATTGTCGTCAATTCGTCGATTCGAAAACATAGAAAAACAATTGCAATCGACTTGAAACTTTACAAAAGTACTCAAAATACATTCCAGATTATAATTACGTGCAATGCCACGTGCACATGGTCACTGGATTTTGCGGTAATTTCATGTAATCAAAGCGCAAAGTTCTAAAAAATTGTCGTCAATTCGCGATTCGAAAAAAATAGAAAAACAATTGCAATCGACTTGAAACTACACAAAAGTACTCAAAATACATTCCAGATTATAATTTCGTGCAATGCCACGTGCACATGGGCACTGGATTTTGGGGTAATTTCATGTAATCAAAGTGCAAAGTTCTAAAAAATTGTCGTCAATTCGTTGATTCGAAAAAAAATAGAAAAACAATTGCAATCGACTTGAAACTTTACAAAAGTACTCAAAATACATTCCAGATTAAAATTACGTGCAATGCCACGTGCACATGGTCACTGGATTTTGGGGTAATTTCATGTAATCAAAGTGCACAGTTTTAAAAAATTGTCGTCAATTCGTCGATTCGAAAAAAATAGAAAAACAATTGCAATCGACTTGAAACTTTACAAAAGTACTCAAAATACATTCCAGATTAAAATTACGTGCAATGCCACGTGCACATGGTCACTGGATTTTGGGGTAATTTCATGTAATCAAAGTGCACAGTTTTAAAAAATTGTCGTCAATTCGTCGATTCGAAAACATAGAAAAACAATTGCAATCGACTTGAAACTTTACAAAAGTACTCAAAATACATTCCAGATTAAAATTACGTGCAATGCCACGTGCACATGGTCACTGGATTTTGGGGTAATTTCATGTAATCAAAGTGCACAGTTTTAAAAAATTGTCGTCAATTCGTCGATTCGAAAACATAGAAAAACAATTGCAATCGACTTGAAACTTTACAAAAGTACTCAAAATACATTCCAGATTATAATTACGTGCAATGCCACGTGCACATGGTCACTGGATTTTGCGGTAATTTCATGTAATCAAAGCGCAAAGTTCTAAAAAATTGTCGTCAATTCGCGATTCGAAAAAAATAGAAAAACAATTGCAATCGACTTGAAACTACACAAAAGTACTCAAAATACATTCCAGATTATAATTTCGTGCAATGCCACGTGCACATGGGCACTGGATTTTGGGGTAATTTCATGTAATCAAAGTGCAAAGTTCTAAAAAATTGTCGTCAATTCGTTGATTCGAAAAAAAATAGAAAAACAATTGCAATCGACTTGAAACTTTACAAAAGTACTCAAAATACATTCCAGATTAAAATTACGTGCAATGCCACGTGCACATGGGCACTGGATTTTGGGGTAATTTCATGTAATCAAAGTGCACAGTTTTAAAAAATTGTCGTCAATTCGTCGATTCGAAAACATAGAAAAACAATTGCAATCGACTTGAAACTTTACAAAAGTACTCAAAATACATTCCAGATTATAATTACGTGCAATGCCACGTGCACATGGTCACTGGATTTTGCGGTAATTTCATGTAATCAAAGCGCAAAGTTCTAAAAAATTGTCGTCAATTCGCGATTCGAAAAAAATAGAAAAACAATTGCAATCGACTTGAAACTACACAAAAGTACTCAAAATACATTCCAGATTATAATTTCGTGCAATGCCACGTGCACATGGGCACTGGATTTTGGGGTAATTTCATGTAATCAAAGTGCAAAATTCTAAAAAATTGTCGTCAATTCGTTGATTCGAAAAAAAATAGAAAAACAATTGCAATCGACTTGAAACTTTACAAAAGTACTCAAAATACATTCCAGATTAAAATTACGTGCAATGCCACGTGCACATGGTCACTGGATTTTGGGGTAATTTCATGTAATCAAAGTGCACAGTTTTAAAAATTGTCGTCAATTCGTCGATTCGAAAACATAGAAAAACAATTGCAATCGACTTGAAACTTTACAAAAGTACTCAAAATACATTCCAGATTAAAATTACGTGCAATGCCACGTGCACATGGTCACTGGATTTTGGGGTAATTTCATGTAATCAAAGTGCACAGTTTTAAAAAATTGTCGTCAATTCGTCGATTCGAAAACATAGAAAAACAATTGCAATCGACTTGAAACTTTACAAAAGTACTCAAAATACATTCCAGATTATAATTACGTGCAATGCCACGTGCACATGGTCACTGGATTTTGCGGTAATTTCATGTAATCAAAGCGCAAAGTTCTAAAAAATTGTCGTCAATTCGCGATTCGAAAAAAATAGAAAAACAATTGCAATCGACTTGAAACTTTACAAAAGTACTCAAAATACATTCCTGATTAAAATTACGTCCAATGCCACGTGCACATGGTCACTGGATTTTGGGGTAGTTTCATGTAATCAAAGTGCAAAATTCTAAAAAATTGTAGTCAATTCGTCGATTCGAAAAAAATAAAAAAACAATTGCAATCGACTTGAAACTTCACAAAAGTACTCAAAATACATTCTAGATTATAATTACGTGCAATGCCACGTGCACATGGTCACTGGATTTTAGGAAAATTTCATGTAAAGTACCGGATAGTTCTGAGTGGTGTTTCCTGTAGTTCTATGCGAGTTCTATCAATAGTTGTTATGAAATATTTAGATTCAACCAATATTAAGTGAGTAATATGAATTTGAATATTTCGAAAATTTGTATCTTTGTAAATTCAACAGAACTCCTTTTTAAAAGTATCAGGAACTATAGTACTAACCCAAACACATTTTAAAACTAGTTCAGAACTATTCGATAACAATGTTGGGGTGCAGTGTCAACTTGGCATCCCATTTTTCAAAAAAATCCTGACAGTACAATTTTACAGAACTCTTTTTTAAAAGTTGATAGTACTTCTAGATACATCAAAAGGAATTGAGAACTCTATTCAGAACTATCAGAAGTTTCCATTGGGGTGCCAATTTGACACACTCGAGATAACGTTATTTATTTATTTATTCAATCAACGGACGAGTCCAGTAACAGATTGAAAATTAGAAATTAATACAATAAATGTTTACAAACGAATAGTCCTTAACTAAGATAATAACATAATAATAATAAACTTATAAAGCGCTTCTCTAATAGAAGGAGTAGCTCCGTAAACATAACAACTATAAATTTTAACACGTTGACCGCTTTGTCAGTCACAGGTGACTGACACCGAAATATTCCAATGGGTCGCGTCAGTCACCGATGACTTACAACTTAGCGCTATCAGTCACGAAAATAAATTAAATAAGCATATTCTTACTTATTTTATAAAATAAAACTTAAAAACAAAGAAAACTTTTTTTGACGTTTTACAAAAAAAACTTGTTGGCAGCCAATGTGTTAATAATAATAATAATATAAATTGTGAAATACATGAATATATATTTCACAGTTTATATTGTTATTAAAATGTAAGCATTTGCACTTATAGAAGCGCTTTCTTGTACCTGTCTGCTAACAAATTAAGTATGGCTACACTCGCGGCCTCTTTTAGGTCTGAGGGAGTACCAGACCACTTATAGAAGCGCTTTCTCGGTAACAAATTAAGTATGGCTGCACTGGCTTCCTCTTTTAGGTCTGAGGGAGTACCAGACCACTCGTCGTCACACGATTTTACGCTATCAGCAAAAAATGAATATAATTCAAACATGACATGACAATCCGATGGTTTTAATGTTTCTCAAAAAAGCAATCGTTTATAATATTAATGGTGTTAAATTTGTCCGATTTTTTTTGTCTTAGAAAAAATAGTGTAAAAGTCCGTTTAGTGCACTTATGTGCTTGTTAATCGAGCCCTAGTACATCGTGCTAGATAAATAACTATAGCATTTTCAGCCATTTATCATGGAAAATGATGTAGCTTTTTTTTACTGCGGCGGTAAATTTCATGTTCCTGGCGCATCCGCCATCAGATCAATTCATAAATAAGCTCTATTTAGTATATTTTATTATGTTTTAATTAATTTTAGATTTCGCTCGATTTTGTGTAGTTTCTGGCATGAATAAATTATTATCATCGGCATGAATACACAAACACACCATAAATTATTTACACTTCGTCGATTATATTACCGTAAATGTTGTAATTAGCAGATATTAGAGTGAGTTTCCGGTAATAAAAGTGACGAGTAAATATTTCTAAGAGATTACACACGGCGGGTATAAATAGAAATCCACAAATAGAGAGAGAGTATGGAAAGCGGCGGGGTGGCGGCGGCAAAGTTAATATAGGGGATTAGTAACTTAAACATAAACTAGGGAGTACGTGTACGCGGGGGTTGTACAAGTGTAGCATTACATTTAATCAGGTACTATAAACCGCGAGCAGGTGTTAATCCCGGAGGATTAAACCGGCGCCGACGTGCACAAATCCATCATCCCTCGCGTGGGATGGGTACGAGATATGGTGATTCCCATAGGTGGTGGGATCCTCCGCCGGATGGATGAATGGGGGTGGAAAAGAGAGCGCGCGCGTCACCCACCCGCCTTATACAAATTGCGGCTGCATTCAGATTCAGCCCTCTTAAAAATGATCACCATTATCCGGCAGACAGCCCACCACCAATCTGACTAATGTTGCATGGTTTATACTTATTCCACCCCTTTTTATCCCTCGCCGACCAGACACTTTATATTGCACCTTATATACACACACATACCCATAAATAAGAGAAATCCATTCTCACACACACACACACACACACACACACTTTCGTGCAAAAACACTCAGGAAGAATTGAATGGAGATGATGATGTTTGTTATAAATCTCTGCTCACTTGCGTTTTCATAACTCATTTTGGTATAGGCAAACGTGACTTAAAGTGGCATGTATGGTAATTATAAAGCGAGATCGTAGACTGAAGCAACGGGAATCGCAGAAATATTAGCCGCATCATTATTTGTTTCGTGGATGCGCAGTTGCACCATCTTGTTGAGATAGAGAATTATTTGTACCAAGTCTGGAAAAAGTCAATGACAAAATTTCACTTCATACTCAACTGTCCCGATTAATTGTGATGAATTCTAGGCGAGAGACACTTCGCTCAGATTATCCCGGTTCGGACTGTACTTCACTAATAAACCTCTAGCTTAGCATCACGATGAATTCTTATTAAGAGACCCCGGCGTGTATAGAAAAAAACGTATCCATCTGTCGAAACATGGGGACCGAGGGGGCGAAGATGAAAAAGGAGGGATGGCATATCAAAGCCCGAAAAATATGCAAATTCAAACATAAAAGACGTTCATTAAATCCACGCCGACTTTGCACAGCCGCCCCTAAAAGAGATAAATATTAAAAGGGCAGATGAGATTCTCGGTCCCCACGGCCGCCCTCGAGCCGCCCGCCCGCCCCCTTATTTTTAAACTGTCTTCGCGTGTCTCATTTTCGAACGCGAGCCGTTTTTAATTCCGGACGACGCGACTAGCTCCGGAGATAAAAATAAAGTTATCTCTCGGAATTTAATGAAGACACTTTTAAGTTGATTTACATGTTATCTTTTCGAAAAGTGTATTAAGCGAGGGATCATACGTTCATCAGCAAGCCTCGTGGACCCCAACCCCCTCTCTCTCTCGCTATCTTTGCAGCTCTATCCTCAACGTAATTATACCATCAGAGTTTTTTTTTTAATTCAATGATTATAACGCTTAGCTGAATTGAACATCGACAACATAATTATTCTGTAGAATAATTTGTTTCATCACAATTAGTTAAAACAGTTGTGTAAATATGAAGCAAATTTTTACATAATTGACTTTTCCAGACTTGGGACAAATAATCCCCTATCTCAACAAGATGGTGCAACTACGAACATCCGCGATAGATTTGCTTTCCTGTCGCGTATTTTCTTTTGGGGCAACGATTTCACAACACCTTCTAAGCATTCAATAATTAGATTAATTGGCAAGGACGTTTCCAACCAACTAGTCTAGAGGGGGGGGGGGGTTAATTAAAAAAAAGATAAATAAACTGGTGCTTCCGCTCTCATACAACTCTTCCGTGAAATCTTCCTATCCTTTTCCGACGTTTTAAAGCGTTGGAAAAATTAACCGGTTATATTATTTGTTTGGAATATGGAATATTGGTAATTTTTAACAATAAAAATTGTTAAGCGAAAAATTCTTTGAAACCGCCACTGTTAATTGTTGTAGTGGGTACAGGCGAACGTTTTGTGCCGCTTGCACCGCGGCCGTGTGGGTTCGATTCCCAGCCCGGGCGAAAGACTTTTCGGTTTCGAAAAGTATTCGTTCGGGTCCGTGTCTTTCAATATTCATTTGTTCATTTATTCATTTAATTTATAACTTATACCGTGTGGTTGCTCATACATCTGAACATAGGAAAATAACATGGCATATCACGTTTTTGGAAATTCCTGCTCACCAAATTTATATACAAGCATAAAAGTGGTATCAATCAAAAGATATTATTTGTGGGAATTTGGTGATGCCAAATACTTGCACGTTGATGCCTTTGTTACGTTCTCCGTTACGAAGTACAAGAAAGTATTGTGATCGTGAAAATTTTTTCAAACATTTTTTTTACGGAAATATCTGTTTTGAGGTCCCTAGATGCCATTTCAACAATTTCTGGACAACATTGTTTTTGTGTCTGTACGGGTGTGTGTCTGTGCGCGCTGTATCTCAAAAACTTATAGAGCAATTGATATGAAACTTTGAAAATACGCCTTATTTGATAATCCGAAGAACTGAAAAGCTTTTGGTAAAATTTCGTAAACCGGAAGTGGGTGTTTACCTTAACTGTTTTTCTGTTTTTTGTCAATATTTTTTTAAATATGAAAAAATGTCACAAAAATATTTTAATAAATATTGAAGACAACAAAGAAATTAACATCTTTTGTTTGAAAATATTTTTCATAAAATCATTGTTATTCGAGAAAAAAAAATATTACTTTTTCCTTTTTTAGGCTTTTAATTATGAAACGATAATAGTTACACCAAATTTATGTGAATAATAATTGTAGAGAATGCCAAAATGAACAACTTATAAAGAATAAGTTTTTTCGAAATCTCTTTAGTTTTTGAGTAAACTGAGTTTTTGAATTTGAAGTATAATTTTTCCATCTTTCATAATTTTGACGTTTTAAACGTCAGTTTCATCCGAGTCTACAAAACGCTGGATGTACATTTAAAATATGATTTAAATTAAAAATAAACCATGAAAGCGTAAATATAAATGACTATGATACCATCAAGTCGAAGAAACTAACATGATGGCCACATCACCATTTTTTTCTCTACATAACTGTCTGTCCGCGGTGAAACTCAAAAACCAATACAGAAATTACCATGAAACTTTTAACATAAGTGATATTTATAGAACTGGAAAGCTTTTTCTAAAATTTCGTATTTCCAAATTCTTCTTAATGACTTGATTAATTTATGTTGATGTAAGGTTTCACGTGATACATTCGATGGTAGATCATCGGAGTCAACCACTCCTTAAATGAAGAATATTTACCTTAACAGTTTTTTGTTCTTTTAGCCTTTTTGGGACTTGAGGATAATGTTTTCAGAACTTTTTTTGGATCTTTTTTTCTCTTTGAGGATTCTTTTTCAGGACTTTTTAAGAAATTTTTTTCAAGACTTATTTTTAGGACTTTTTCTTTCAGGACCTTTATTTTCAGGATTTCTTTTCAAAATTTTATTAACAGGTTTTTTTTTCAAATTTTTTTTCTCCAGACGTTTTTGGGACTTTCTTAAGAACTCTTTGTTTAGGATTTTTTTCAGAAAAAAATTTCAAAATTTTCTTTATGACATTTTTTATTTTATTTTTAGCCTTTTCTTGAAGACTATTCTCAAAACTTTTCATTTCAGGATTTTTGTTAAGGATTTATTTTAGGCCTTTTTGCAGGACTTTTTTCAACACTCTGGGATTTTTTTTCAGGACAATTTCTTCAGATCTTTTTAAGGGCTTTTTACATTGCTTTTTTCAGATTTTTTTTTTTATTTATTTTGTTTATTTAAGGGTAATTTTTCAAGACTGTTTTACAGAACAATTTTATGTGATATTTCATCAGGACTCTTTGTCTGAACTTTCTTCAGGACTTTTTAGGCCTTTTTTTCGGAACATTTATTTCTGGTATTTCGTATGAAGACTATTTTTCAGGACTTTTTTTCACAGCTTTTGTCAATACTCTTTCTCACGATATTTTATTTCCAAGACTGTTCCACCAGGACATTTTTTCGGAACTTCTTTTCAGGATTCTTCTCAGAATTTTCTTCATTGCTTTTTCAGAATTATTTTTTTGGGAATTTTTTTCCTTATTTTTTCAGTACTATCTTTCAGGATATTTTTGAAAGTTATAATATTTTTAAGCACAATTTCTTCAGAAGTTTTTCAGGTCTTATTTAATGATCCTTTTACAGGTTTTTTTTCAGAAATGTTTTTTTTTTTTGGATTCTTTTACGATGTTATTCTAATATATTGAGAGCAACAATAATACCTTGACGCCAAGGTTATAAATTATTTTGTACATTTTTGTATTGTTTTTATTGTGTATTTTAATTGTTATGTTATTGTACTGTACTGGCCATCCGTAATAAATGACTATGACTATGACTATAACTTTTTTTCAAAACTGTTATTACAAGATATTTTATCAGCACTCTCTTTCGGGACTTTTTTCAAGACTTTCTTCAGGAGTTTTTTCAGGACTTTCTTTTTCGGGATTTTTTTTTAAGGAGATTTATTTCTGGTGTTTTATTTGAAGACTTAATTTTTCAGGACTCTTTTTGTGGTACTTTTTTCACAACTCCTTTTCACAACTTTTTAACAGTACTCTTTTTCAAGATTTTATTTCCAAAACTGTTTCTCCAGAACTTTTTCTCAGGACCTTTTTTGTGTCAGAACTCTTTTTTCAGGTCTTTCTTTTAGGGCTTTATTTCTGGTCTTTTGGAAGGACCTGTTTTTCAAGACATTTTTTTTTCGGGACTCTTTTTTCAGGACTTTTTATCAGGACTCTTTATCAGGACTTATTTATCGGGACTTGTTTCAAGACTTGTTCAGGACTTTTATTAGGTTTTTTTATGACTGTTTCTCCAGGACTTTTTCTCAGGACCTTTTTGTGTCAGAATTTTTTTTTCAGGTCTTTGTTTTAGGACTTTATTTCTGGTCTTTTTGAAGGACCTGTTTTTCAAGAAATTTTTTTTCAGGACTTTTTATCAGGACTCTTTACCAGGACTTTTTTGTCGGGACTTTTTTTAAGATTTGTTCAGGACTAGGTTTTTTTTATGACTTTTTAATCAGGACCATCTTTAAAATTAATTTTCAAGACTTTCTTGTTCAGGATTTTTATTATATTTTTTTAGGACTATTAATCAGCACTATTTTTTATAAATCTTTTTCAGGACCTTTTTTTAGTTTTTCAGTAAACTTACGGTAAAGATTATTATAATTTGAAAAATAATTCGACATTTTTACCTTTCATAATTTTGATGTTTCAAACGTTATTACCATTGGATCATGTGAAACTCTTAAAATATGATTTAAATTGAAAATAATGAATGAATCTATAAATATAAATAATTATTATACCATCAAATAATCGGAGAAAGTGACATGATAGCCACATCACCTTTTTTTTGAGGATAAAATAGTATTTAAATTGCCTACATTTATTTTTACGAGTATAATTTTTGCCCCATGCTATTTCCCTACGTTCAGATGTATTACCAACCACACGGTAAATCTATTAAGGATTTGATGATGGCTAATGCTCATAGAACCAAGGCCAGGCGTATCGCCGAAAACAAAACAAAAATAGATGAATTGAACTTGAAAAATATTGAGAGTAGCAATTAAAAAAAAAAATAAAAAACTCAAAAACTTATTCTATTACGTTTTTCTTCCTCGCTGATTGCAGGACTTTGTACATAATCTCGTATGCATGCGATGTTTGTAAAAAAAAAAATAAGTTTTGAAAACTTGTCGAGACCTTTTATAAAATATTCACATCGCATGTGCGTAAAAATAAATAATTCCTCTCGACCCATAATTAAAGAAGTAAGTCGCGCAAATCTGTTCCGGAATATTTCTCTTCGGGCAGAGTTGAAAGGGGCTCTCCCCGCGTTCTTATCAGATGCGAGTTTTTCCGCTTTGAGAATTTTTAAGGGAGACAGGGCCGTCATTACGCCGCATTCCGCTTTTAGCTGATATTCATACGGCTGTTATTATGTAAATAAATGCACAATCTTAATGTCAATAATATAATCCGGTGGCATTAGCATGCGAATGGGCCGCCCAGGAGGGCCACTTAACTTTTTCCCCGAGAAGGGTTGGTATTTATGCGCGGCGGTCGCAAATGTCGGGGCAATAATGTGTGTCTGTGTGTGTGTGTGTGTGAGTGTTAGGGCGAGAGAGGGCTCTCCTTTTCAGATATCTGATATCGTTTCCCGCGGTCTTTACATTAAATGATTCGTGAAAATGAACACCGCACCAGGGGCAATAATAAGCCACTCCGGCACAGGGCAATAAAACTCGGTCTATAAATAATCTCCGGAGGAGAATCACTTGACTTCGTAAAAAATACAACAAATTTTATTACAGTAGCTTGCGAAAAAATCGTCAGCTCCGATTTGGGACAAGTAATCCCCTATCTCAACAAGATGGTGCAACTGCGCATCCACGAAAAAAACAATGGTATGCTTTACAGTCGCGTTATTTTATGTTCGGAACCTCAAGGCAATTTGGTTTTTGTAAATTCAACAATTTTTAATAGAGGTATGGATTTTTGAAGATTTTCGTTTTCATATTTTGAGCACTTGAATGAAAACACCGTAGAAAAAAATATAAAACGCGTAGAAAAATTCCTTAAAACAATATCCTTAATAGTCGAAGAATCGCTTATTCAAAATTAATTTGGTTTTTGTAAATTCAACAATTTTTAATAAAGATATGAATTTTTGAAAATTTTAGTTTAATTTTTTTGAGCACTTGAATAAAAACATCGCAGAAAAAAATATAAAAAACGCAGGAAAAATTCCATAAAAAAATCATCCTCAACGACCGAAGTATAGCTAATTCAAAATCAATTTGGTTTTTGCAAATTCAACAATTTTCAACAGAGGTATGGATTTTTGAAGATTTTCGTTTTCATTTTTTGAGCACTTGAATGAAAACATCGCAAAAAAAATATAAAATGCGTGGAAAATTTCTTGAAAACAATATTCTTAATGGTCGAAGAATCGCTTATTCAAATTTAATTTGGTTTTTGTAAATTCAACAATTTTTAATGAAGATATGAATTTTTGAAAATTTTAGTTTAATTTTTTTGAGCACTTGAATAAAAACATCACAGAAAAAATATAAAACGCGCAAACAAAATTCCATAAAAAATCATCCTCAATGACCAAACTATAGCTAATTCAAAATCAATTTGGTTTTTGTAAATTCAACAATTTTTACTAGAGGTATGGATTTTTTAAGATTTTCGTTTTAATTTTTTGAGCACTTGAATGAAAACATCGCAGAAAAAAATATAAAACGCGTAGAAAATTTCCTTAAAACAATATCCTTAATGGTCAAAGAATCGCTGATTCAAAATTAATTCGGTTTTTGTAAATTCAACACTTGTTAATAAAGATATGAATTTTTGAAAATTTTAGTTTATTTTTTTGAGCACGAATAAAAATATCGCAGAAAAAATATAAAACGAGCAGACAAAATTCCATAAAAAATCATCCTTGATGAACGAAGTATAGCCAATTCAAAATCAATTTGGTTTTTGTAAATTCAATAATTTTTAATGGAGATATGGATTTTTGAAGATTTTCGTTTTATTTTTTGAGCACTTGAATGAAAACATCGCAGAAAAAATATAAAACGCGTAGAAAAATTCCTTAAAACAATATCCTTAATGGTCGAAGAATCGCTTATTCACAATTAATTCGGTTTTTGTAAATTCAACACTTGTTAATCAAGATATGAATTTTTGAAAATTTTAGTTTATTTTTTTGAGCACTTGAATAAAAATATCGCAGAAAAAATATAAAACGGGCAGACAACATTCAATAAAAAATCATCCTCAATGACCGAAGTATAGCTAATTCAAAATCAATTTGGGTTTTGTAAATACAACAATTTTCAACATAGGTATGCATTTTTGAAGATTTTCGTTTTCATATTTTGAGCACTTGAATGAAAACATCGCAGAAAAAAATTTAAAACGCATAGAAAAATTCCTTAAAACAATATCCTTAATGGTCGAATCGCTGATTCAAAATTAATTTGATTTTTGTAAATTCAACAATTTTTAATGGAGATATGGATTTTCGAAAATTTTAGTTTTATTTTTTGAGCACTTGTACAAAAACGTCGCAGAAAAAATATAAAACGCGCAGATAAAATTCCATAAAAAATCATCCTCAATGACCGAAGTATAGCTAATTCAAAATCACTTTCATTTTTGTAAATTCAACAATTTTCAACAGAGGTATGGATTTTTGAAGATTTTAGGTTTTTTTTTTGAGGACTTTAATGAAAACATCGCAGAAAAAATATAAAACGCGCAGACAAAATTCCATCAAAAATTATCCTCAATGACCGAAGTATAGCTAATTCAAAATCACTTTGGTTTTTGTAAATTCAACAATTTTCAACAGAGGTATGGATTTTTGAAGATTTTCGTTTTCATTTTTTGAGCACTTGAATGAAAACATTGCAGAAAAAAATATAAAACGCGTAGAAAAATTCCTTAAAACAATATCCTTGATGGTCGAAGAATCGCTTATTTAAAATTAATTTGGTTTTTGTAAATTCAACAATTTTTAATGAAGATATGAATTTTTGAAGATTTTAGTTTTTTTTTTTGGGGGACTTGAATGAAAGCATCGCAGAAACAATATAAAATGCTGAGACAAAATTCCATAAATAAAATCCTCAATGGTCGAAGTATAGCTTATTCAAAATCAATTTGGTTTTTGTAAATTCAACAATTTTCAACAGAGGTATAGATTTTTGAAGATTTTCGTTTTCATTTTTTGAGCACTTGAATGAAAACATGGCAGAAAAATATAAAACGCGCAGCAAGATAATTTTCTCTTTTTTATAAAACCTTAATTTATTAATTTAATCTAAAATTTAGTGCCAAACTTTTCAAACTTTAAAGCACTTAATTTTCCTTATTTTTAATTCGTTTTTATAAAACCTTAATTTATTAATTTAATCTAAAATTTAGTGCCAAACTTTTTAAACTGTAAAGCACTTAATTTTCCTTATTTTTAATTGGAGCCCCTGTAAAGTTTTATGTCATTCCATGCGAAATAAAAAAAAAACATTTTTCCTAATTTTCCTAATCGAAATTCCTAACGCATTTAAATTTATTTGCAGAAAGCTCGTTTTATCAATTATTCCAATGAATAAAAATCTGGTGGCCTTGAAAAACAATTTGTTGACATAACACATTTTATAATTACAATTATTATTGTTATTTATTATCAAACTAAATAGTTAATAAAATAATCATATGTTACCCCGCGCATCCACCATAACTACGATACGGCGTTTGGCATTTCACCTCCCGTCTTCTATAGCTCAATTAATAATTAAGTTACGATTTTAATATTTTATGTCCTAGGACGTATTTGAGAAAAATATTTTTGAATGTATAGGGTGTCCCAAAAAAGTGTGACGATAATATTTCTTTTTAGATTACACGCTGTATATTTTATTGCCTTTTTGTCGTTGAAGATTTTATTGAAATCGATTCAGTGAATTTTGTCGAAATTGGATACTTTTTCGAATGTTCGCTTTGTTTTGTAGCTACAAATGTTTAAAATATTCTTTTTTTAAATTCACTAAAATCCATTGGGGAATTTTCAGAAATGTTTTAATCGAAATTAAACACTTTTTAAAGCAACTGGTTTGCCTGCAACATTCTGAGTAACTAGTGTCATTAATTTTTTTAATCATTAGCTGCATTTGTCAAGAATATGTACTAATAAAATTAAAGGATAATTTGAAAAAACTCACCTCATTTACCGATAATGGTATTAAACAATTTTTTTAAATATTTAAACCAGACGAAATTTTTTTTTAAATCAGACGAAGGAAAACAATGTTTTTTCCAGCAAATGTTACAACGTGATAGATTTGAATAATATATTTTCAAGCAGGTGAAACGTAACACAAAGATTTATGATAAACGTCGACACTTTTTTATTGTGCTCTATTAAAAGTAAAACTGTTTGTGTGAAAATTTTGCGTGTGCGTGTGTGCGTACTTATATATAAAAAAAAAATGGGTGTAAAACCAAATTTGATATGCGCGATAGTCTCTCCACAATGGCACTTTATTTATTCCCCAAATCCACTCGACGCCATAATCTGATGGGGAAAGCCACAGAGGCAATAACACGTAAGTAATGAGATGATAAAATTCATTCGCGGGATTTTCGTACGGTACGAACATTATACGTCCGTCTCGCTCCGTTATTCAATTCGAATTCCCCCCTCCCTGGGTTGTTATTGAATCCTATCCCTGTATTTATGCCCGCGGTCCTTGTATCAATAAATGATGTATCCGCGCTGCGATATTGATGTTGGGAGGAGTATCTTTTGCTGCATCTCAGGAATGCACGGCTGCATAAACACTTGCGCTATTAAAATTTTATATTTTTCTTCATCGTCTTTTATTGTTTTTTTTTTAATGTGAAGTCTTCTTTCACAATAAATTGTATCGTATGGTAAGAATTAAAAAAAGTAAGAGAAATTAAGACGTTTGGACCGCGGCGGTCTGGTGGGTAGTGTTCCTGGTTTTAGGCCTCGGGGTCATGGGTTCGAATTCAATTCAGGCGATCACGAAAAATGGCCGATTGATATATTAATTATTGAATTACAAAAATCGGTTATTGGCAGAATACACCATTTCCTATTATTATCCACAAATCCTTAATCCTAAATTCTTAATAACCATCCTATCTTAACTCTTGGCTGCACCCTGGGGGACCCCAGCACTTTTTTCGCGGGCGTTTTGGTGACTTTTAAATATCGAAAATCCCACAGGTGTCGTTATACAGTGTTAGTAAAACTATCGAACTATACGACTGCACACATTAGAACATACTACGTTCGTTAATCGGCTTCTGACGATCACCCAATCAGACCTCCAATTTTTACAGGTGCAGCCAAGGGTTAAAAAAATTAAGACGATGGATGCGATCTAATTAAACTAAATTAAAACTTGTTATGTTTTAATTTTCACCAACAGTATTAATGAATTTTGCTATTGATTTCGTGGCTCGCAATTTTACTTAAAATCAACTTCTCCCGAATCGATACGATTGAAATTTATAGTAAATAGTATTTTGTGTGTGTGTGTTTGGTTGCGTTGCAGTAACAAACAATTTAATTCAAACACACAAGTTCCTTTGTTGGTTTTGTTGGTATTACGCCGAACGGGGGAGTTTGAGCCCGGGGCGGTATAAAAACGCAAATACATCCTACGTTAATGTATATACAAATCGGATCAAATGAAAAAATTATAAAAACATTTTTCACATTTTGTAATTTTTTTTATTTCGCATTTATCATTTTTTATATTTCCCTCCATGATATAATTTAATAAAATTATAAATAATTGTTATGATAGTAGAGCCATAAATTACTCTGTATTATTTGTAGAAAAATAAGCAAATTTGTAAATATTGTTGCAGTTCAATTTCAAGAGGCAAATACTACTGCTACATTTATTTTTCCTTGAGTATACAAGTATATTCGCTTATATTTAACATCTTGAACCTACTCTAGAAAACACAATCGATAAATACATAAAACTAGTAAAAAATAATAATAATAAGGGTTTCAAATATTGAAATTGGTTCTTGTGAAAGTACATTTTTAATGGGCCTTAATAATAATAATATTAATTAAGTACTGATAACTTACTTAGTTTTACACGTCATAAAATTAAAATTAAGATTAGGTTTAAGTGGAAAACAGGTCTTCAAATATTGAAATTTGTTCTTGTGCAAGTACATTTTTGATGGGCCTTAATAATAGTAATAATAATATCCATCTAGTGCTAATAACTTACTTGATCTTACATATGTCATAAAATTAAAATTAAATTCGGAGTTAAAATTAAAATTAAGATTAGGATTAGGTGGAAAACATTTACATATAATGCGATCTTTACAGTGTAGTATTTTTTTTCCTGAAAATCATTTCGAAGATGTTCGGTTTTTATTTATCTTTAGGATTTGTTAGTGTTTTTATAATATTTTTGATATTTAAAAAAAATCGAACAAAAACCAAGAAAACTCAATTTCCGGTGCACGAAATATCACTAAAAGCTTTTTAGTTCTTCGGATTATCAAAGCTGGTATTTATAGTTTTATTTGACAATATTTACTGTTTTTATAATATTTTCGATATTTGGAAAAATATAGTAAAAAATACAAGAGAAAGCAAAATGTAAGATCCATTTCCGGTGCAAATTCTGCGAAAAGCTTTTTGCCTCTTCGAATGACTAAATAAGGCTTATATTTAAAGTTACATTTGAAAATATTTAGCAGTATTTGACACACACACATTTTTGGCCTCAAAACGAAAATTTTCGTAAAAATTACGCATTCGAAAAATATCACCATTATAATACTTCGTAAGGAAAAAGTAAAAATAAGAGTGGGCCAAAAACATAGAAGTTATATCGAAAAATCTAAAATTTAATTTTACCCTCCAACCAAAAAAAAAGAAATCACAAAGCCGCGTAACAAAAATCAATAATTCAGGTTAAAAAATCTGAAGTCTAGGCTAAAAAATCGAAAATTTAAACCAAAAATTGAAAACTTGTGCCTAAAAATAAAAAAAATTCATACCAAAAAAATAGATAATTTCAACAAGCAACTGGAAAGAGCGCATAAAAATCAATAACTCAGGATAAAACATCTACAATGTATAGGCAAAAAAAATCGAAAATTTAGACCAAAAAAATTGAACATTTGTGCTTAAAAATAAAAAAAATCATACCAAAAAAATCGAAAATTTCAACAAGCAAATGGAAAATTTTGGCCAAAATAAAGAGCGCATAAAAATCAATAATTTAGGTTAAAACGTCAGAAATATAGGCAAAAAATCTAAACCAAAAAATCGAAAATTTGAGCCTAAAAGTAAAAAAAAATCATACCAAAAAATCGAAAATTTTAACAAGCAAATGAAAAATTTTGTCAAAAATAAAGAGTGCATAGAAATCGATAATTCAGGTTAAAAAAATCTCAAATATAGGCCAAAAAATCAAAAATTTACACCAAAAATTGAAAATTTGTGCCTAAAACTCGATAATTCCCGTTAAAAAAATCTGAAACATAGGCCAAAAACTCGAAAATTTAGACCAAAATCGAAAACTTGTGCCTAAAAATAAAAAAAAATCACACCAAAAAAATCGGAAATTTCAACAAGCCAATAGAAAATTTTCGTTAAAATAAAGAGCGCATAGAAATCAATAATTCAGGTTTAAAAATCTCAAAAATGTAAAAAAAAGAACATTTAGACCAAACATTAAAAATTTGTGCCTAAAAATAAAAATAAAAAACGAAAATTTCAACAAGTCAATGGAAAATTTTGGCCAAAATGAAGAATATTTAATCAATCATTCGGGTTAAAAAATCTGAAATATAGGCCAAAAAAAATCGAAAAACTGAAAACTTCAACAAGCAAATGAAAAATTTTGGCCAAAATAAAGAAAATTTAGGTCCACAAATAATAATTTTGACCAAAAAATTGAAAGTACGGACAAAACATTCAAAATGTAGGCCAAAATCCGGTCCTGAACTAAAAATAAAAAATTGAGGCAAAAAAAAAAAAAATAATAAACTTTATTACGTATGCCACCATTTGCAATGTTATATATACATGTTGAGTTACATATATCATTTAAGCGTATGTAGTCGTCAAAAATATTCAATTAAAATTAAGTTTGATTACAAATATTAACACGTTAAAACTTAAAATTTAAATTTAAAATCAAAATTAAAATTCAAATTAAAACCAAACATCAAAAATTAACAATTAACAATTAAAAATTAAAAGCTAAACTTAAAGACTAAAAATTTAAAATAAATTAAAATTAAAATCAAAATCAATTAAAATCAGAATTATAAGTAGAATAAAATTTAGAATTAAAATTAAAAATATTGATACGTCACTTGTCAACATTTAAAAGACAACAGATTACAATCATAGTTAAAATAATTTAAATAATTTAAAAAATGACTAATTGATTAAAATAATTTCCTCTAGACTATAATTAAAATCTGAAATTTTAAAAAAATTTAGACAAAAAATCGAAAACTTCAACAAGCGAATAGAGAATTTTGGCCAAAATAAATAATATTTAGGTCCACAAAATAATAATTTTGCCCAAAAAATTGAAAATACAGACGAAACATTCAAAATATAGGCCAAAATCAGGTCGTGGTCTAAAAATAAAAAATTGAGGCAAAAAAATCAAAAATTTTGAGCAAAAAAAAATTGAAAACAGCCAAAAAAATAAAAATTGAGCAATTGATTAAAATAATTTCCTCTCGAATTTGACATTTACTTAGAATACATTTTTCTTGAACCTATAAATCAAATTCCTAAAAAAAAAAAAATATATAAAACGCAACCATTTTTGGCATTATTCCATAATCAGGCGAAACTGAAAAATAATTTTTTGTATTTCTAATTTAACATTGTTATTATATGTTTAGCTTATATTTATGTTTTTATTATTCAAGTCCAGTAGATTTTTAGACTTAAAAAAAGTTAATATTTAGTCCCAAAATAAAAAAAAAATGGACAAAAAAAATTGAAAATACAGTCCAGCACATCCACTGAAATTGTATCACAGTATTTATTTTCTGACAATAAATAATAATAATAATTATTATTATTATTAAACATCTAAAATATCCTGCTCCAAAAATAAAAATTCATGCAAAAAAATAAAAAAATTAAAAATTAAAATAATTTTTTCACGACTATAATAATATAATATATTTACGGGATTCACCCTGTACATTAAAGTATTAATTAGAATATAAAATATAAAAAATTATAAAAATATAAAAATATAAATACATAAAAATATAAAAATACAAAAATTAAAATTACAATTTAAAATTGATATTTTTCTGATTTTAAATTTTAACCATAAATCAACGCCTATATTAAAATTAAAGATATAAAATGAAGTAAATATCCTTAAATTAAAATATAATATGAAATAAATAACCTCAAATTAAAATATAAAATTAAGTAAATAACCTAAAATTAAAATCAAAATTTAGCCGAGAAAATATAAAAAATTAGGACTAAATATAAAACATGTAGGTTCAAAAATCTAAAATAAAGGTCAATAAATAAAATTTCGAAAATACTGGCAAAAAAAAATGCGCATGAAAATGAATATTTCATGTAATATTTATTAAATTGAATAAAGATATTTGTTATTACCGTTATTATTATTATTATTATTTTATTAATTTAGTTTACAAAATCTGAGATATATACCAAAAAAATGAAAATTTTAACAAAAAATTGAAAATAATTTAGGCCCAAAAATAAAATAAAAATGGAGGAAAGAGATTGAAAATATGCGCCTAACGATCTAAAATATAGGCTAAAATAAAAAAAAATGCTCTTAATATAAAAAAATCAAGCCAAAAAATTAAAAAATAATAAAGTGGGTAAGGGTGTGTACTTGATTAATTTTTTTTTTAATTTATTTAAATCGTTAACAGTTTCGGCATTATGCCGTAATCAGGCGAAACTGGAAAATGTTTTTGTGTATTTTAAATTTAATATTGTAATTATATGTTAAGCTTATATTTATTTTTAAATTTTTTAATTCTAAAAACTAAAAAAAAACTACTTAAATTTTTCGGCGCAAGATTTTTTAAGGAAAATATTTTTGTGTATTTTTAATTTAACACTGGTATTATATGTTAAGCTTATATTTATTTTTTAATTTTTTAATTCTAAAAACAAAAAAAAACTACTTAGATTTTTCGACGCAGGATTTTTTAAAGAAAATATTTTTGTGTATTTTTAATTTAACATTGTAATTATATGTTAAGCTTTTATTTATTTTTTAAATTTTTTAATTCTAAAAACTAAAAAAAAAATTATTAAGATTTTTAGACGCAAGATTTTTTTAGGAAAATATTTTTGTGTATTTTTAATTTAACGTTGTAATTATATGTTTAGCTTATATTTATTTTTTAATTTTTTAATTCTAAAAACTAAAAAAAAAATACTTTTAAGGCAGCTATTTTGCGCGTACAGCGTTGCCATTTTTATTTCCGGATTTCTGGGATCACTTCCGCGATCACTTCTGTTATTGTTCTGTTCTCCTCTCCCCAAAACTCTTGGGACTCAAACGGTTAATAAATAATTAAACATTATTATTTAACCGTTCTGGAATTTATGCAGAACCCTGTGCAACATAACAACGTGCACGCACGCATACCGATCCGGCCGTGTGCAGTAATTCAATTTGCAAAGGGAAACGATGCACCTATAAATTGTTGCAGATGAAATGGTATTATGCGATGGCGCGGCGGTGGTAGTCCTCCCTCGTGATTTCGTTTCACGGTTTTAAATTCTTTAGTGTAATCCAATATGGGGGGCACTGTTGAATTTCAAAGTGGCGTCGCCGGTAACGCTGCCAATTGTGCGCTTCCGAATAAATAAAATTACCGCCGCTTCTCGGTTCCCTGGTTTGGGGTGAAATTCAAATTTCATTCACACCTAGCACAACTTCACGGGGATGATACAGTTATATTCCATTTGATTAAAATCGAATTATTTCTTATAAATTATATTACGGATGAGCAAGTGTGAATGCAAAACTTATAAGTGAAGAGATTGAAAGTAATCTAAAAAAATAAAATACAACAAAATTGTGAACAAATTTATTGTTAAAATGGAAAATAATTTCCTGATTCATTCCACGATGAATTTTCAGTATTAATAATGTTTTAGGGGGCCGCCGTGGCCTAGTGAGTAGAGCTCCTGCTCGCGGGCCTCATGGTCGTGGGTTCGAATCCCATCCACGCGGTCACTTTTTCGGAACGAAGAAGTGGCCGTGAAGGTCCATGGATATCCAGTGTACATCCCCCCAATCATTATATAATATATAATTGAGTATATATGTAATAAATAATTATCAATCAATATATACAGTTAATTGAACGCTCTGGCGGAATGGACCAGTTTCCTATGCCAGATAAAAAAAAATTCCCGGGCAAAATGGTCATCAGGTACAGTCAAATTTAAAATACTTTTTTGGCACAAATTTTTTTTTTGAAAAATATTTCAGGTGTTATAAAAATATTAAAAAAAAATTGTGCCAAAAAAGTATTTTTAACTTACTATCTTTTGAAATACTTAAGAACCAAATACAGTGGCGTACGCCTACAGGGTGAACAGGATCGCAGTATTAAATTAATTTTCCATTTGTGGTACCCTGCAGTAATCAAATGCATTTCGTTTATTTTAATTACGAGAGCAATTCGGTGTAGTTGAACGCGTTAAAAATAATAATGTTGTTAATTCGTTCGCGGGGCCGTAATTACGGCGACGTGTTAATGATGTCGGCTGTGGTCTTGTAATTACTTCTTGAGGGCGAATTTTGAATTTCCTCCCCCTGCACACTACCCCCCCGTTCGCACGTTACGTACCCGGTTATAACCGAGTTACGAGATTAAACTGAGAACGAGAGAGGGAGAGAAGAGAGTGTATTTCGTTAATTGAAACCGTGATTATCCCCGACGAGAGCGCTCCTGCATATCTGCAAATCATACTCCGAAGACACCAACACGGGGTGGTGTTAACGGTACTCCATCCGCAGACGCGAGTAATCTCGTTACGGTGCCCTGAATCAATTACGGCGACGTTCTGATTGCCTTCATTTCAACTCAAACAGACTTTTTTAACTATATAGAAATTCCGGGATCGTTGATGAGGATGATTCTTAAAGGTGGGTCGTTGTCTCCCCGGGCGCGATTTTTGGGAAAGGAGAGGAAGCGCCGTTGCAGTCTCGCAGGATCGATAACCGACGTATAAATTTCGCATTATTGGGATTGTGCGGTCGGTGAAAAATTGTTTTTCTATGAGATTGAGACGCCACTGCTTGTTTATACCTACATCGATTGTCAGCTAATATTTTCATACACCGAGTTGAAAAATTAATTATTTGACTACAAAGTTTCGCCTACATGAACCGAGTTAAAAAATTAATCGTAATTATTTGACAACACAGTTTCTGAGTTGAAAAATTCCTCCATGTAGAATGTAATTATCTGATGAGTATTTAAGATGTGCAGGCGAGACTAAACAGTAATCACAGATTGGTTCGTCGCCGAATGCAAACAAGCAGGTAATTACATAAATGGTGGATGCGCCGGGCGCGATAAATAATTTCACGTTACAACTAATACCGTAAGTAATTCCACCGCAAGTTTTCTAATTTATTATGTAATTATGTAAAAGCGCCGCGGATGAGCTATTGTTTTCCCGGCCCACTTGGTAAATTCGTCCCGCTTAAGCTCTCTCGCTCTTTTCTTCATACAAATAATCAACGACCACTCAATTTACGATACTCCTTGTGTGTGTGTGTGTGTGGTCTAAACGATCCCTTTATATTCGAAATAATAATGTTAGGGAAGTTGCTTAATTATAATGTAGTGTGCCTTGTGAGGGAATTCCCCGAGTGCAACTTGTTGTTCTTGATGGTGTAGATGTTGGGGATGTTTTGGGTGTGAGGGGCCCGTATTGTTATGGGCTAGTTTACACCGTCTGATTTCATTAGTTCTGGAGTTCTGGTCGTTTTGCATGATTGAATTATGGGAGGCCCCACACCTCCGTTACGCTCCCTTTGCTCCCTTTGCGCATACCGTAATAATGGACGCAAAAGGATACACATATTTGGATGATGGTAATAATATCAATTTTTTTCACATTCACCACCGACCTAGTTTCAGGGAATTTTCACTTTCTCCGTAAGAAGTAATTTCCAGTCCCTCGAGACGATTCCGACCATTTTTGAAAAATGTCTGCACGCACGCTCAAAAATACTAAATATTTTCAAATGAAAAATTGAACGTGATTTTAAAATAAATTCCACAAAAGGCAAAACCAGTTAAAAAATTTAAGTATTCAAAGATTTTATTTGATAGAATTAATATCCATTTCATAATACTATCATTAAAATCACTGACTTCGCCACTAGCACTTCAAACATAAATTTTTAAAATTCAATAATTAATAATTAATAATATATACTAAACGCGGAAGCCCCAAAATCACGTTTTTTTACGACGGCGATTTGAAATTTTCATGAAAAATCACAAATAATACAAGAAATATACCACTAAAATTTCAACCCTCTAGAACCACCCCTTAAAAAAAAAGGTTGCTAAAAAAAGGTTGCCAATCCCTCAAAAAAAAAAATACATTCTATTTTTTCCTGATGGGCCTCGGGCTGCTCTAGGGGCCCGTGAAAACTGCGATTTTCCAACTCACCCCTAGACTCGGGGGTGAATTTTTGAAAATAGATTTTTCGCGATGCAGAGGTTCGCGCCAAACCTATCTCCTCCCAGAATTTTTGAGTTGGAGGATTCAAATATGGCTCAAAAAATCCCAATGCTTCGGGACACAATGTTTGCTGTCGCACGTTCCCGTAAAAAAATCAGTTGCAACCCCTCAAGCGTTTTTCTAGAAAATCACATTTCGGACGCTTCCGAAAAAAAGGGCGCGCTTCCCCTTATGGTCACGGCTCCGAATTTCATAGAGTATTGTAGAACCAACTCCCCTCTACATTTTATGTCTCTTACGAATTTTTGATATTTCTAACTCCCGAGGAGTTATTCAAAGAAAACCACCCCCGATTTCAATAAAAAAACGGCATGCCATTCGGAATTGCATTTTGTGTCGAAAAGGTAAGAGCTGTATTTTTCGTGGGGCGCACCGTTTACGATCCCCGGCCGATTTTTGATAGTTTTTAGGGAATTTTTCGAAGAATTTTGCGATTTTTTTTTCCTCAAAAATTGAAAATCTGACGATGGTTTAATCCGTGTCAAAGATCTCCATAAAGTTTTTCAATCCGATTTGTGGTTTTCTTGACATATGACGTTGTATATGGAAGGGGGAAGCGAAATTTAGCAGCGGGGCACAATTTTTTTGTTTCCGATCGGAAATCTGAAATCTGAAATCTGAAAGCCCTTTTCGATCCGACCCCTCCTTCTAATTTTAAAAATTCATTAAACTTATTTATTTTGCCGGTAAATATTTTCGATCGTTTTAAAATGATTTTTTCTATTCCTTTTTAAATCACGAATCTAATGACCGATTATCATTGCGGTATTGTGTGAACATAAAACAAAATTGAATTTTTAAAATCGCCCGGTTATTAACCGAGATATGGATATTTGAATTTTGTCGTTTTTGAATGTTGAAACTTTCGTTCGTCTTAATTTTATATTTCACTATTTCACATAAAGAACACAATTTCACATACAGCAACTTAAGTTTGAAAAACTAGTTGATTTTTCTAAATATACAGGGTGTTTCATAAATATACCGTCAAACTTTTAGGGGTGGTAGGGGATATCAAAACTAACATATTTAATAAATGTATGATTTCGAAGTTTTACCTTCATTTAACACGAACAACTCTAATTTATCCTTATTTCAAAGTTGCAACATTTTAAAGTCTGAATCATCATACTTGTTAACGAGTTTGAAATATTTCCAGTTTTCAAACATTTTGGAAGAATGGGATTATGTTTTTAAATTCTGGTTATTTTATAGTCATAGTATATTGTGCAATATAAATTGCAACCTGTATTTATGCAACTTAAGTTACAGATTAATATATGTACACCGGAGGAAAAAAAATAAAACACTTTGAAATTCGTGAAATTTCGACCATTTTCAAACCGCCATAACTCAGCGTATTTTCAATCGATTTTGATGAATCTTTGAGGGCAAAAAACTTTGAAGTGTCTTCCTCAAAGTCACCCATGTGAACTTGAGCGTAACCCCTTCCGCCCCCCTCTAGCACACCTGTGAAAAAAATGTTTTTTCAGGAAACCATGCCCAACAATTTTTTTTTCAAACACCCACAACTTGGTGCCAAATTGTTGTAGGAACTTCGTTCTTCGAGTCCTGCATAGGGAATCGATCAAATTTTAATGCCTTTATGGTGGATCCAGTCGACAAAATGTTTCCAACTCCATAGACATCGTCAAAGTTGGACATGGTTTCCTGAAAAAACATTTTTTTTTCACAGGGGTGCTAGAGGAGGGCGGAAGGGGTTACGCTTAAGTTCGCATACATGACTTTGAAGAAGACACTTCAAAGTTTCTTGCCCTCAGACATTCATCAAAATCTATTGAAAATACACCGAGTTATGGCGGTTCGAAAATGGTCGAAATTTCACGAATTTAAAGTGTTTAATTTTTTTTTCCTTCGGTATATTATAGCTTCATGTATTAGGCAACTTGAATTACATCTTTATGTATTATGCAACTTAATTTACGGCTTCACGCACGTAAGCAACGTAATGTTTTTAGGCAGCACAACTAACATATTCCTGTATTAGGCAGCTGGATTTATAACTTCGTGTATTACGCAACTCGAGTTATAGCTCAATGCCCAAAAATTAGAATAATAAAATTTTAGGGTCCTGCCCAAAGTGCCGCATGTCCAAAGTTATTATTATTATTATTATTGTTATTATTATTTATTAATAAACGGTTACACCTTTTTTACAAAATATTTGCAATAAGATAATTATAACACCTAAACTTTATGTATTAAGTAACTTGAATTACATCTTCATGTATTATGCAACACAAGTTACAGCTTCATGTAAGCAACGTAATGTTTCTAGGCAACACAACTAACAAATTGATGTATTAGGTAGCTGGATGTATATCTTCGTAACTCGAGTTACAGCTCAGTACCAAAAATTAAAATAACACAATTTTGGGGTCCTCTTCAAAGTGCTGAATTGGTATTTTGCACAAAGTGTCGAATTTCATACTACCGACCATGTCCAAAGTGCCGAACGACGCCAAGCGACGTCGTATCGTTCGCAAATAAAGCGTCGGAACCGAATGCTAATCGGCACTTTGATTTGGTCGGTGGTATGAAATTCGGCACTTTGGGCAAAATACCAATTCGGCACTTTGGACATTCGGCACCTTATTA
This sequence comes from Ocypus olens, assembly GCA_910593695.2. Lineage (NCBI taxonomy): Eukaryota > Metazoa > Arthropoda > Insecta > Coleoptera > Staphylinidae > Ocypus > Ocypus olens. The sequence goes on from OU343054.1 coordinate 46,528,201, forward strand.
TTCTTACTTTATTCTGTTCAGAACAACATTATCTACTTCCTGTTTTCGTTTGGCACATTCGAAACGAGACACCCTGTATATTATAATTGGATATTTTTTATTTAAAAAAATAAATCAAATTTTTAAACGAAAATTCCGTGAACGAATTTGATACATTAATTTTTTGTGTCAGCAAATTTTCAAATTGGAATTTAATAATGTAACAAATTTTATAATTGGAAAATTTATTGGATGAATGCATATTTAATGCAATCAATTTTATACATGGAAAATATTAGATTAATTCTCAGTGCGACGAACAAACGAGACATTTTTGATGCGAAGAGTTTTTCTATTCAACGAAATGTATTATAAATCGGAAATTTTCGATGCGACAAAGTTTATTGATGGAGCGAATTTATGTGTTTCAAGAAGAATTTATTCGCGAAATTATTCGCAGAATTGAAATTCACATCTTTCTGATCAAAAATGGTGAAAATGCGTTAATCAGCGAAATGGGCATTTCAATTATTAGGCGACTAATTTCTTATTGAAACACACCCTACTACGTCAACTTAGGTGTGCCCTTTTCATTGACGCCTCGTGGGGTGACTCATGGTACGGCCGAGGTAGCAGAGGTGGTAATACAGCATGTGTCGGCACACGGGGTGACTCATGGTATGGCAGAGGTAGCAGAGGTGGCAATACAGATAGGTAGGATAGTTATTGTCACCTCTGCTACCTCGGCCGTACCATGAGTCATCCCGCTCGCCGTCACTGGCCCTTTTAGTTTTTTTTTCGTTTCGAGTGATCCAAAAAAGTTACAACCCCTCGCGATAAAATCCAACAAGAAAAAGTTTAATTCCAATTCGGTACGCCTAAATACGAGGAGTTTGAATGCTCGGCGCACTTTTCCAAACTTGCAATAATTTCCCTTCGCGAATTTCCCGACTCTAACGAACGAGGCCCCGGAGTGGCTGCGACTAATTAGTTAATTATTTTTTATCGCCATTAAACGGGGCAATAAAGGGGGCGAGGCTGCGGGGCCTTAATCGCGGAACTTTGGGGCGCCGAGATAAAGGGGGTCCAGAGGTTAGGGATTATAACATAAATTTAGAACGGCGCCCGTAATTATGTTGCCAAGAAGTAAAAGTGGAAGTGGGAACGGGAACGGATGTGGATGGGAAGAGACGAACGAAACCGCAAACTCTTCCCCTCCACCTCCTCCTCCTCCTTCGCCCCTTGTTCCGCGTCTCTCCCTTCGCGCCCTTAATTCGCCCTTTTAATTTACGGATTTCCAACGAGGAGGGCGAGAAAAACTTTGTTAATTAATAATTGGAGACGCACGGCATGGATGTCCTAATACTTACTTTTTTTTTTGTTCTAATTATTTGTTTTACTAAATGTTGGCGCTGATTTTACTGTAAGTTTTGAACACGCACATATGTTAACTGAAGTATGACTACGATTATTTAATCAGAGACTATAGGCGACTATAGTAACACACAGATTGTTAAGTATTTTTCCCCATCAGAACTCCTACAGACCGGTTTCGACCTTTCAAATCTCATTATCGCAGTTAGTAGCTGATGGGGAAACGGAAACTATTGGAATCAGTGGCGGCTCGTAGAACATGTTGATGGTAGAGTTACGATATACTCTCCTACCCCTCATTTATTGAAGAAAAAGAACGATTTATCTTCCTAGACCAAATAACTGGCGAAAAAGTGTTTTGGAATTAATTAAAAATTCTTGCTGAGCTCGAAACTACAGGTAGTGCCATGGCTTCTTGGATTTATTTACATTTTTTTGCTGAGCTCGAAACTACAGGTAGTGCCATGGTTTCTTGAAATGAATTAAAAATTCTTGCTGAGCTCGAAACTACAGGTAGTGCCATAGTTTCTTGGAATTAATTAAAAATTCTTGCTGAGCTCGAAACTACAGGTAGTGCCATGGCTTCTTGGAATGAATTAAAATTTTTTGCTGAGCTCGAAACTACAGTAGTGCCATGGCTTCTTGGAATTAATTAAATTTTTTTGCTGAGCTCGAAACTACAGGTAGTGCCATGGTTTCTTGAAATTAATTAAAAATTCTTGCTGAGCTCGAAACTACAGGTAGTGCCATGGCTTCTTGGAATGAATTAAAATTTTTTGCTGAGCTCGAAACTACAGTAGTGCCATGGCTTCTTGGAATTAATTAAATTTTTTTGCTGAGCTCGAAACTACAGGTAGTGCCATGGTTTCTTGAAATTAATTAAAAATTCTTGCTGAGCTCGAAACTACAGGTAGTGCCATGGCTTCTTGGAATGAATTAAAATTTTTTGCTGAGCTCGAAACTACAGTAGTGCCATGGCTTCTTGGAATTAATTAAATTTTTTTGCTGAGCTCGAAACTACAGGTAGTGCCATGGCTTCTTGGAATTAATTAAAAATTCTTGCTGAGCTCGAAACTACAGGTAGTGCCATGGCTTCTTGGAATGAATTAAAATTTTTTGCTGAGCTCGAAACTACAGTAGTGCCATGGCTTCTTGGAATTAATTAAATTTTTTTGCTGAGCTCGAAACTACAGGTAGTGCCATGGTTTCTTGAAATTAATTAAAAATTCTTGCTGAGCTCGAAACTACAGGTAGTGCCATGGCTTCTTGGAATGAATTAAAATTTTTTGCTGAGCTCGAAACTACAGGTAGTGCCATGGCTTCTTGGAATATAAATATTCCAAATACCGTTAAAGGTAGAAAAAAAAACAATGTGGCGTAATCTATTGCCTGAATGTTGTACTAACAAATATAGAAATATTCCAACAGCGGCAGATTATGATATTTTATTTAATAAATATTTATTAATCCGAGGTTTGTCATTTAATATCGACAATGTGTTATTAACAGACTGTCACGTATAATGAAACTGCGATAAGCTTTTAGCGAGAGACGCACAATTGCCGTTTCACGATTTCGATTGTTAATTATTTTCGATTTAATTTAATTTAACAGATAATTGAAATCGGTTATACGCGCTCGTGACACGGGCGCGGCTTCGGGGGGGGGGTCGCGGGGGGCGGTGCGACACGTCGAATATTATGATGACGCCCGCTTTCAAATTTGTTTCATTTGATTAATTATGATGCAAATAGTGCGCTGCAATGTTGATTTTGATTCGTGCAATAAAATGGTAATCGCAGGCCATGATTATAAGTTGATTATCAGTTGTAAAATGATGAGTGGGGAGATTATATCGTTGCAATATTTTTTATTTTATATTTTGGGTATTTCATTACATTCGTATACACTTGTCGAGTCGGGCTAATAAGTTAAATTAAATGCAAATAATCGCAGGTACTGACACAACTGCAAATTCACCGATTTGGATAACTTGCACATCTGCTGTACGCTTTGTTCAAGATTTCCAATTTCGAAGCTTCGAAGATTCGAAAATTGAAGTTTCGAAGTTTTGAAGATTCTAATTTTTCAAGTTTCAAATTTTCGAAGTTTCGATATCTCATTTCGCGAATATTGATAAATAAAAAACTTCACAACTACGATGCTTCGAAAACTTCGAAACTTCGCAACTTCCAATTTCGAAGGTTCATAGGAAACTTCGCAACTTCCAATTTCGAAGATTCATAGGAAACTTTCCAAGATTGAAATTTCGAAATTTTGAAGAATGGATTTTTTTAAGTATCGGCGTTTTGAAGCTTCGAATTTTTCAAGTTTAAAATGTTCGAAGTTTCGATATCTCATTTCGCGAATATTGATAAATGAAAAACTTCACAACTGCGATTCTTTCGAAAACTTCAAAACTTCGCAACTTCCTATTTCGAAGATTCATAGAAAATTTTCTAAGATTGAAGAGTCGAAGTTTTGAAGATTCGAATTTTTTAAGTATCGACGTTTTGAAGATTCGAATTTTTCAAGTTTCAAATTTTCGAAATTTCGATATCTCATTTCGCGAATATTGATAAATGAAAAACTTCACAACTTCAATTCTTCGAAAACTTCGAAGCTTCGCAACTATCGAAGTTGCTTCGAATCTTCACAACTCTTTGAAAAATTCGAAAAATTTATATTCTTCGATTTTTCGTTTCTTCGAATTCTTTGGCGAAGTGGCGAAGCTTCAAATTATTAGGATACCTAGTTTATAATGAAAGCAATATACCTAGTCATTATGCGATACTTTTGCACCCCCTGTATGTATAAATAAAACTATTTTTATATATTTTTTCTCACCATTTTTGTAACGATGATAATTTTTAAAAATTTGAAAGCATCGAAATTCACTCAATCTATATGTGTCTATTAATCTTGGCTCCGCCAGTCATGGCAGTCAACGTGTCAAACATCATCAAGTAGATAAAAAAAATGTCCTCAAAATCATTCTTGTGAAATAATTGAAAAAAAAACGAAAAGCTCATATTTTCCAAGAGGAAAACAAACAAAATTTAATAAATTTTATGTGCACAAAGGTAAGATGACTATTTTTGGTGCACAATAGGGGTCCTAATAATACGAAACTTCGAAATTTCGAATCTTCGAAACTTTAATCTTCAAAGCTTCGAACCGTTGAAATTCGAAATCTTCGAAGAAAAATTCCAATAAGAATAAATTAAGTGTTGTTCGTGTCCAATGAAAGCAAAACTTCGAAATCACATATTTATCCCTCCAAAATCTTATTATTTTAATTAATTGATTGATGGCTGAGGCGTTAACTTCGTGATACATTTTGGAACTTTAAATAAAACAGTTTCTTTGTTAATATCACACTTTATTTTTTAGTGACTCGAGTTTTGATCGTAAGCTAATCATTTTGCGAGTGAAAAGTCCAAATTTTAATCCTCAAATATAATATCATACAAAGTAGTTTAAAGCGAGGCCAGACTTTTTTTAACCTCCATAAGTTTATGTGATTAATTTAAAACGGAAGTCATTGCGTAAACTACACAACGGAATTAAATTGCGCAAATAGCTGCACAGATTAATCGAATTCTATAAAATCCCCAACGTTAATGAATGAACTAAAATTGCAATTATGGCGCCCAACACGGGGCCCGATCACCTGATCAATTCAACCGAAAATTTACGTTTTCATTTGCGTTAGTTCAACTTAAGATTATTTTGCCGGAAATCGAAAATAAGTTAATGAAAACAATGGAAATTCACGTTGTTTATTTATGACACCATGATCACCATCATTATACAGAATCCGCCAGAAAAATGTATAAATTTTTGCTCAGACTGTATCGGGGTTTTGATTTGAATTTCGAGTATCTTTCTAGTAGGATCTTTCGCTCAACAGATGTCGGTACTCATCATCATGAGAGTGAGAAAACAAAATGGCTGGATCACGCTTGACGTTCGAGTAGCGAAAATGTATTTTAAAGCGGGCATTAGGTTTGGTAACGCCTTTGAAGATGCAACGACAGTGAAGGCGGGAGTTTGAAAAAAACCCTCAAACCGCCTCACTATTAAACGCATTATTAACAAGTTTTCTCATGTAACGATATCACAAAAATATACATGCTTCAAGCTCCATCTGGGGACTGAAAAATGTAATGCTTCAAGCTCCATCTGGGGACATATCTGTCACAAGACAAGTTTTTTTTTTTTTTAAATTGGTTTGGAACTCTATAAACATGTATACAATATCAAAATTGATCAATCGATATTTCTAACTTTTCATAAAACATCAAAATACAACAAATTTTGAATAATTTTTGTAATGGGCAAGTCTGCATTTTATTAAGTTTGCGCTCAAATTTTTCAAAAATTGATTAATCGATATTTCCATTTTTTCATAAAACATCAAAATACAATAAATTTTGAATAATTTTTGGAATGGGCAAGTCTGCACTTGTCATAATTTTGGAAAAATTCGTAATCTTTTATTTTCGTTGCAAAAAATGCGTTTTAATAAACTTGCGCTTAAATTTCTCCAAAATTTAATTATTTAAGAATGTTTTTACTTTTTCAAGGAACATTAAAATGCAATCAATTTTAAATAATTTTTGTAACGGGCAAATCTGTATTTGCCATAGTTTTGGTAAATTCATAATTTTTTATTCTCGCTGCAAAAAAGCTGCAAAAAAATGCTATTTCTCATCTTAGCGCTGAAATTTCTCAAAAATTGATCAAACGATGTTTCTATTTTTTCATAGAATATCAAAATACAACAAATTTTGAATAATTTTTACGAAGGACAAGTCTGCACTTGCCATAGTTTTGGCAAAATACAATCCATTTTGAATAATTTTTAAAATGAGAAAATCTGCATTTGCCATAGTTTCGGCAAAATTTATAATCTTTTGTTCTTGCTGCACAAAATGCGATTTCGCGTCTTTACGCACAAATTTCTCAAAAATTGTCTATATTTTTATTTTTTTATAGAACATCAAAATCCAACAAATTTTGAATAATTTTTGTTATGAAAAAACCTGCACTGGCCATAGTTTTGGCAAAATTCTTAATCTTTTATTGTCGTTGCAAATAATGCATTTTATTAAGTTTGCGCTTAAATTTCTCGAAAATTTATCAAAAAATGTTTTAATTTTTTCAAAGAACATTAAAACCCAATCCATTTTGAATAATTTTTGTAACGGGGAAACCTGTATTTGCCATAGTTTTGGCAAAATTCATAATCTCTTGTTCTCGTTGCAAAAAATGTTATTTCTCATCTTAGCGCCTAAAATTTCTCAAAAATTGATGAATCGATGTTTTTGTTTTTCATACAACACCAAAATACGATAAGTTTTGAATCATTTTTGTACTGGGCGTGTCTGCACTTGCCATAGTTTTGGAAAAATTCGTAATCTTTTTTTTTCGTTGCAAATGAATGCGTTTTTTTTAACTTTACGCTAAAATTTCTGGAAAATTTATTAAAGAATGTTTTTATTTTTACAAATAACATGAAAATACAATAAATTTTGAATAATTTTTATAATGAGCAAACCTGCGCTTACCAGAGTTTTGGCAAAATTAACAATCTTTTGTTCTCGCTGCAAACAAATGCTATTATTTCTCATCTTAGCGCTCATATATTTTAAAAATTGATCAATCGATGTTTCCAATTTTTCATGGAACATCAAAATGCAACAAATTTCGAATAATTTTTGTAATGGGCAAACCTGCACCACTTGCCATAGTTTTGGCAAAATTCCTAATCTTTTATTTTCGTTACAAAAAATGCGTTTTATTCTTAAATTTCTTGAAAATTTATAAAATAATGTTTTTTATTTTTTCAAAGAACATAAAAATCCAATCAATTTTGAATAATTTGCACCTTCCATAGTTTTGGCAAAATTCATAATCTTTCGTTCTCGCTATAAAAAAAGAAAAAAAGAGGTTTCTCACCTTACTCAAAATGTTCAAAAATTGATTAATCGGTGTTACCCTGTTATTGGATGTAATCTGTTCGGTAATAAACTTTATTATTATTATTATTACCACCAATTATATGACGAAATAACATTTTCCGCCGCTCTTAAATTAGTGGGTACTTTTTTAAAATTTGCAAACAATTTTTTTAATACCCTAAATAACCTTTAATGCCCTTGAAAAAATTCAACTAAATTTGTATTTGGATCAGTAATATATGTGATTTTTTTTCAGATTTTTTAAATAATCTTTACGTGGTTAAAAAAATTATATTTAAAAAATCTCATTTTGGGGTTTCTTTGGTTATTTAGAGGTGAATTTTTTGAATCGCTGTAACTATAATAATAATAATAATATTTATTACGGTAAACACCTTTTACATGAAATTAACAATAATAATTAACTTAAATACATGATATATAAACAAAAACATAAAGTTGAAAAACATGCACGTATTGAAATTATATAAATTTATTCTTAAAATGAAGTGATTTATTGATTATTTTGTAACTATTAGAAGAGAAAAATTGCAGAAAATGAGTATCAAGGATGTCGATGCTGATCGTAAAAATACGGACTTCAATAGTTATTTGTTTAACTAGGCAATAAAGTAGTAGATTTACTGACGCGGCTAGAGTTTTACCGCCGAGCGAGCGAGGATTGTATATCAATCCTCGAAAAATGCAACCAAATTATTTTATTTATACTGGAAGCTTCTACTTCGTTATACATTTTATATAATAAATAAAACATTGTTGATTTGTTTGTATAACTTTTGAAAATGTATTATTTCCGTGACTATAGTTTCAGCAACTTCAATGTTTGATAATGGCACGTTGAAGTTGCCGAAACTATAGTCACGGAAATAATAAATTTTCAAAAGTTATACAAACAAAGCAACAGTGTTTTAATATTACAACCAAATTAGAGAAAGTTACACGATTTTTTTTTATAAATCATCATAATTTTCTAATGAGCGTTTTCGTCGAATTTCATCAAGTGTAACAAAGTGCCGGACTAATTGTGCAGTTCCAACTTGGAGCACGTCTGCTGCAATATGTGATTACACTGAAACTGCCCGCTTACTATAAAGGCCGGAACTGGGAGTACTTTGTAGCCGCCGTTCTATTCCGGAATCGAATATTATACTGCCAATTAAATTCAACTTAATACCCTTTCCGAAACCCACATATTTCAGAATTACAGTTTAACTAATCCATTAGAAAGATTAATTTTACGCTGCCAATAACTAAATTCCTTATTGAGACAATTGTAAAAACAAACAGAGAAACGCAATGCGATAGCGATATTGAAAATGCAGTTCTGAAATTAGGATAATAGTTATTTATTAATTTTGCGTAGCGCAAATAGTGTTGAATATCAGCAGTGTATTCTTTTTACTTTCTCCGTTATGAAGTATTGTGATCGTGACTTTTTTTTTTAATTTTTTTACGGAAATATCCGTTTTGGGGTCCCTAGATGCCATTTCAACAATTTCTGGAAAACAAAAATTGTGTCTCATAACTAATAGAGTGGTGTAATCATTTCATATAACGAATATAAAGAAAACGCAGTGCAATTGCATTCAGAAAACTGTTAGACATTTTTCCTCTCCATTGTGACAATTACAATATAAAGTGCAATACAATGACTGGATCCGTCTAGTGGGCAACACACACACACACACACACATATACTCGCAGAACTATAAACTTCGCTTTTAGAGCCGCGGAGCAGAGGTGTAAAGCGGAACGTAATCGGATTGCCGTCGGAGCAAAGAGGCTTTCGCAACATGAGACCTCAGCCGCCTCCGCCACCTTCAAGCCGGAAGGGCAGAGGCTACACCCGCAATCTTATATTACATTCGATATCACGTGTACGGCTAGGTGACGCAGTTCCGCGTATATTTACAAAATATCAAGAGTTTTCTTCAAAATTATGAAGTTACTAGAAAATTAATAAATAAAAGCCGATCAAGAGTTCTCTTTACAATTATGAATGCTGAAAGTTACTGAAAATATATTAAACAAAATTGGCTTTCATAGCTTTGTTGATAGCTTTAATGCTATACACCGCTTCGATATATGTATGCCCAATTTTTGAACATGAACTTTCGATTTTCACGTTAAAATGATTTATTTAATCCTATAGTTATCATGTCAATAACTCCTTAGCAACGAGTAACGTTAAGGTACCTTTAACAACACTAGTGTTGTTAAGAAATTCTTAACAACACTAGTGTTGTTATATTATCTTAACGCAACTCGTTGCTTTGGAAGTATTGGTAAACAAACTTGATTTCGCTTTTTGGCGGTTTTCATTAAACATTTTTCAAATAAAAAAAAAATAATAATAATAATAGGATAAAATAAACCGTGTTACGACACACGTAACGTTATTTGCTTTTACATTACTCGAGAATTAAAAAACTTTTCTCTCGTAATGTAAAAACCTTCATAATGTTACTTGTATCGTAAATTATTATAAAAAAAAAACTTTTTCAGATGTGTAGCCCCGTTGGTGCGGGTTCGAGTCCCGTCCGGACGGTCACTTTTTCAACACGAAAAATGGCCGTACGGGTCCCTGGGTGTTTAGTGTTTGTCCCCATTTCATTTAAATATGAATATTATTACTATAAATTGGTTGTGGCTGAATGCCCTAGTTGGCTAAGCCAAGTCCCCATCATCCTCGATTCCAAAACCCGAACTCCTGTCAATCATCTTTCCTTTAAAAAAAAAAAAAAAAAAAAAAAAAAAGATGTGTAGCGTGCGTTTTTTTAATCATCAAAAAAGGGCCTTAACTAAAAGTTTGTAAGCCCAATTTTTGAACATAAACTTTCGATTTTCACGTTAAAATTATGAAAAAAACTTTTTCAGATGTGTAGCGTGCGTTTTCTTTTTGGAATCTTCAAAAGGGCCTTAAATAAAAATAACATTTTAAAAAAGTAGAAAATTTCGAACTGCAGCACAAATACTGCAGTTGACAACTACACCAACAAAATTAGTTTTTTAAAAATTATCTACAAATAAAGTTGCGAGACGTTCAGACAAATTCAAATATTGTGGATAATCCCAGTGGAGGCTCGTGGTCTCTCAGCCAGAATAACTAATATTTTTATGATATTTTGATATATTTATCAACAATTGAGCAGGCATTTTATGTAAAATTATTATTAGTATTTTAGTATTAATAATAATTTTGTTAGTTTCGTATAAATAACATTATTTTTTGCGAAGATACGAGCTTGAAACCCCCGAAAAATAAATTATAAAAAAATCTGGAAAAATTCATATACCGGGTGTAACTGAATTCAGGTAGATCCCCAATATCATATGGTCTCTTTAGGGAATAAAGTGTATCGACATGTGGACTTTTAATAAAAATTCCATTTACGGTTTAACCGGAAATTACCTTAACTTTTCTATTTCAAATGGAGCAGCCTGTATATTTTTACATAATTGAATTCGTCTCTAAATTCTGAGTTTATAGATGTATTATAAGTGACCCTTTGGTTGTTAGTTTCTAAGTTAAATTTAATTCAAATTTGTTTAAATTTAATTCAAATTTGTTTAAATTTAATTCAAATTTGTTTAAATTTAAGGGCTGAAAGACCTGTGGTCAATTGCCTGTTGAGGTCATTTGTAAAAGTGTCTTAATAAATGTATTGTCTCTCTCTCTCTCTCTCTCTTTCTTTAAATTTAATTTAAATTTAAACAAAAAACTGACAACCAAAAGGTCACTTATGACACATCTATGAACTATGAATTTAGAGACAAGTTAAATTATGTAAAAATATACAGGGTGCACCATTTGAAATAGAAAAGTTAAGGTAATTTTCGGTTAAACCGGAAATTGATTTTTTATTAAAAGTCCACTTTATTCTCTAAAAACACTATACTAAATTTCATAAAGATATTTGTAAAAATTCAAACGATATTTGGGGTCTACCAGAATTCAGTTACACCCAGTATATTCAGGACTTTTTTTGAGACTTCGTCAGGCATTTTTCAATGATTGTATTTCAAAACTATTTTTCTCAACTCTCTTTGCGATTTTTTCAGAACTTTTTTTCGGGTCTTTTTAGGACCTTTTTATGGAATTTTTTTGAGGACTTTTTCTCAAATCTCTTTGGGATTTTTTTTCAGGACAATCTTTTTTAGAACTTTTTTTCTGGTCTTTTTAGGACCTTTTTGTGGAATTTTTTCAGGATTTTTTCTAATAACTTTTTCACGAAGTTTTCTAAGAATTTATTTTCAGGACTCTTTTTTTTAAGACTTCTTTCCTTAGAACACTTTTATAGTCTCTTTCAGGACATTGTTTTTGGGACTTTTTTAAGGACTTCCTTTTCAGGATTTAGACTTTATTTTCAAAACTTTATTTCCTGACCTTTTTCAAAACTTTTTTCAGGTTACTTTTTAGAACAAATTTTAAGACTTTTTGAGCACTTATTCTGGATTTTTATCAGGACTTTTTCAAGGTCTTTCTTTTCAGGGCTGTTTTAAGGACAATTTTTGCAGATTTTTATTTCAGTAGTTTTTCTGGTATTCTATTAAGGATCTTTCTTTATGATTTTTTTCCAGACTTTATTATGAGGACTCAAAGAAGACGTCAAGAATTTTCTTTTAAGACTTTTTCGGGATATTTTTCCGGTTTTTTAAAGAAATGTTTTTTCTACTTTTCTCGGGATTTTTTTGGGACAATTTTTGTCGGAAGTTTCTTCAGGATTTTTTCAGGACATTTTCTTCGGGACTTTTATTCAGGACTTTTTGTTTCAACAGTTTTTTAAGGATTATTTTTTAGAACTTTTTTCAAGATTCTTTTTCAATACTGTTTTTCAAGATTTTTTGTTCAGAAGCATTTATTTGTTTTTTTTTCATGATTTTCATGGTTTTTTAACTATTATACTTTATAAATTTGTGAAAATTCTCAACACACGTGTTTTACTTACCTCATAAATTATACTTTCTTTCAGGACTATTTTTTCATGCCATTTTTGATGCTTTTTTCAAGAATTTGATAAGAAATTATCATTAATATTTTAGTATTAATCATTTTATTTTCAGTTTTTTTTTATAAATAACCCCATTTTTGCCAAAAACTTTTCGAAAAATAAGATTTTATTTTTATTAACCACAAAAATTAAAAAAAAATCACATATATGTTTGATCCAAATACCAAATTAGATTAATTTTAATAAGGCCACTGAAGGTTATTTTAGGTGTTATTATTATTTTTTAAGTTTAATAAAAATAAAATATTATTAATTTAAAATTAATAAATATGTATAATAATTATTATCTGCATAAGGTATTTGAAATAAAAAAGTATCTAACCCAAACATAAACGTACTGTTACTCTTTTATTAATTTGATAAAATGTTGCTGCTCGATTGTTGATAAATGTAAAAAAAATATCAAAATATCGTAAAAATATTAGTTATTCGAATTTTTGAAGATGACGCAAGAAACATTAGAAAACAAAAAAAATCATAGATATGGTATTTACTGATAGAAATAATATGACGAAATAAAATTGCATAGGGACAAAAAAATTGTTAAACTTAGTCTCAATTTTTTCAAATTCTGGCTCCACTTGTGCGCGCTATGACGACGTACATTTGTTAGTCGTATTTTCAGCGCCAAACATGATGGATAGGATTAGTTCATTACGAAGTATAAATTGAATTGGCTCTACCATCAAAATGTTCCACGAGCCGCCACTGGTATTTATTGATTAATCATATGACAAAATAAAATTTTCTGCCGCTCCTAAACTAGTGGGCAATTTTTTTTTAAATTTTCAAACATGTTTTGAATACCCTAATTAACCATCAATGACCTTGAAACAATTCACCTAATTTGGTATTTGGGTGATTAATTAATAAGAATAATTTTTTAGTGGTTAAGAAATTATATTTGAAAAAAAAACCCTATTTTGGGGCTTCCCGGGTCATGTAGGGTTTTTTTTATATACGGCTTATGGCTACTAATGATATTTTAATATTTATTTAAAAATCCATGTCGGGTGGCATTTTGACCATCTTATTCCGGGATACCCTTTAGTTCATAACCAACAACATTGTTAACAGATTGAGGTTTATAAACACGGCAAGCAAACAACATGCGTAACTATACATTACACACATGTATACAGCGTGTTTAACTTGATAACTAACCATTCACGCCCTGAGCAAACGTGTACTTATTGTTCTCAGTGGGGGCGAGAGAGAGAGGGCGGTTGTGTAAATATTTTAATAAAATTTCAAAGCGGCAAATCTCAAAGAGTCCTCCTCTGCAGAATTGTGTACAATTGTAAATACTGAGGGAAGCGGACGTGTGTGTGTGTGAATGTGCATGTTTACTACGTGCACATATATTTAGCATGAAAAATATTTCGAGGAAGCATTTCTGACAGAGGCGTCGGGTATTCCCACTTTTCTCCATTCGTTCCTTTTTTTGCTCGGCTGTGTGTGTGTGTCTGTTGCGTTTTATGCACACGTGTGTAGGGAAAAGGGCCGTATGTCATCGCAAACGACGTGCACACACAGACGCGAGACGGAGAAGGAAAATATATATATATGGAGTTCCTTAAGAGCTACAAATGATTCCGGGATCTTTTTAGCGAGATGAAAAATGCTCCTCGTGCTCACTAACAAATTGTTTCTTACTGAGAAATCTCGGGGAAAATGATGAACAATAAAATAAAACTTTTTCCACATTTTTTCCCCTCGTTCACTGAATATTTTACGGGCTTCCATTTCTCCATGTGTATTTTTTTTTGTATGTATCCTTATTTTTTTTATTTCGGTGCGGCAATATCCTCCCTCCTTCAACTGGGATACGGTTTTTATATCTTCTGCTCAATTAATCAAATTAGTTTTTTTTTTTAATAAGGGCTCGGTTTTTATTAACGGTTTGACTATTGAAATTCATAATAAAAAAAAAAAAATTATGACTATTCTGTTCATTACCACGTAGCAAAAATTAGATTAAACTAAACATGTACCGAGTAGATTGAAATAAGTGTGGAAAGGTTGAATAAAAATATGCAGCAAGAAATTGTATTTGAAAAAAAATATGCACCGAGATATTGCATTTGAATAAAAATGTATTTAAAGTTCAATTGAAAATATCTCCCGGCGCATACGCCATTTATTATTATTCTTAAAATTAGCACGAATTTCGTATTTGAAGATATAATGTTCTCTTGATAATACAAGTAACTGAAAGTCTAGTGTGAATCAGTCATTGACGTTTAATGAATGGACTTTAAAGCCCAATTTTCACGAATACAATTTAGAGGAAAGTCGCGCACTAGATTACAATGGTGTCCTACTTTATTTTGTCCGCAATTGTATATCAAATATTTTGCAGTATCATGATACCGACGCTTGCAACGTCAAAATTATGAAAGATAAAAATGACGGTCTTTCAGATTTCGAAAAAAATTCCAACGTCAAAATGTGCCAAATTTAATGCAATTTAAAACTTGGTCGGATTTTCGCAAAATCAATGTAAACCGTCAAAACTTCATGTTTTCATTTGCAGGATCATGATACCGACGCTTGAAACGCCAAAATTATGAAAGACGAAAATGACAGTCTCAAATTTTTATAATCTCTACCGTCAATTTAATCAAAAACTAACGAGATTTCGAAAAAATTCCAACGTTAAAATGTGTCAAATTTAATATAATTTAAAATTTGGTTGGATTTTCGCAAAATTAATATAAAACATCACAACTTCACGTTTTCAATGTTCGAAGATTTTAAATTGCGATTTTGATTTTTTACATTCTAGAATGTAATGAATTTTTAAAAAAGATTACGAATTTTTCTCGTTAAATTAACACAAAATGCAAAAATTGCACTTTTGATTTTTGAAATTGCATAACTACCGAATGCATTTTCGGATTCTTATGATTCAAACGTCAAAATGTAGCGTGTTTAGTGTAATTTTAAAACGCATTTCGAAACTTTGTCGTAAAATTAAATCAATATGCAAAAATTGCACTTTGTTAAAGTTTGAATATTTTAAAATCGCGATTTTGATTTTTGAAACTGCATAACTGCTGAACGCACTGTCCGATTTTTATTACTTCAACGTCAAAATGTGTCAAATTTAGTGCAATTAAAAAGTTAGTTAAGAAATATTTTCGTAAAATCAATGCAAAACGTCAAATTTTCAAAATTCGAAGGTTTTGATTTTTTACATTCTAGAATGCAATGTAATTTTTAAAAAAGATTACGAACACAAAATGCAAAAATTGCACTTTTTTACATATTTTAAAATCGCGATTTTGATTTTTGAAATTGCATAACTACCGAATGCATTTTCCGATTCTTATGATTCAAACGTCAAAATGTAACGTGTTTAGTGTTATTTTAAAACGTATTTTGAAACTTTCTCATAAAATGAAATCAATATGCAAAAATTGCACTTTGTTAAAGTTTGAATATTTTAAAATCGCGATTTTTATTTTTGAAACTGCATAACTGCTGAACACACTGTCCGATTTTTATTAGGCTAACGTCAAAATGTGCCAAATTTAGTGCAATTAAAAAGTTAGTTAAGAAACATTTTCGTAAAATCAATGCAAAACGTCAAAATTTGCATTTTGTTAAAGTTTGAATGTTTTAAAATCGCGATTTTGATTTTTGAAACTACATAACTGCTGAATGCACTGTCCGATTTTTATTACTCCAACGTCAAAATATGTCAAATTTAGTGCAATTAAAAAGTTAGTTAAGAAATATTTTCGTAAAATCAATGCAAAACGTCAAATTTTCAAAATTCGAAGGTTTTGATTTTTTACATTCTAGAATGCAATGTAATTTTTAAAAAAGATTACGAACACAAAATGCAAAAATTGCACTTTTTTACATATTTTAAAATCGCGATTTTGATTTTTGAAATTGCATAACTACCGAATGCATTTTCCGATTCTTATGATTCAAACGTCAAAATGTAACGTGTTTAGTGTTATTTTAAAACGTATTTTGAAACTTTCTCGTAAAATGAAATCAATATGCAAAAATTGCACTTTGTTAAAGTTTGAATATTTTAAAATCGCGATTTTTATTTTTGAAACTGCATAACTGCTGAACACACTGTCCGATTTTTATTAGGCTAACGTCAAAATGTGCCAAATTTAGTGCAATTAAAAAGTTAGTTAAGAAACATTTTCGTAAAATCAATGCAAAACGTCAAAATTTGCATTTTGTTAAAGTTTGAATGTTTTAAAATCGCGATTTTGATTTTTGAAACTACATAACTGCTGAATGCACTGTCCGATTTTTATTACTCCAACGTCAAAATATGTCAAATTTAGTGCAATTAAAAAGTTAGTTAAGAAATATTTTCGTAAAATCAATGCAAAACGTCAAAATTTCAAATTTTCAAAATTCGAAGATTTTAAATTGCGATCTTGATTTTTCTTTTTTAAATTGCAGTACAGCCAAACGCGCCCGACTTTGATGATCCAAACGTAAAAATATGGCGAATTTAGAGTAATTTTAAAACGTATTATAAAATGTTCTCGTAAAATTATCACAAAAAGCAAAAATTGCACTTTTTTTAATGTGAATATTTAAAAATCACGATTCTGATTTTTTAAATTGCATAACTGCAGAACGCGTTGTCCGATTTTGTTGACTTCAACGTCAAAATGAGCCAAATTTGGTGCATTTTAAAAGTTGGTTAAGTAATATTTTCGTCAAATCAACGCAAAATGTCAAACTTTCACGTTTTCAAAGTTTGAAGATTTGAAAAGGGATTTTGATTTTTGAAATTGCAGACCAGCCAAACCTGACTGATTTGGATGATTCAAAAGTCAAAATATGGCGTGTTTAGTGTGATTTTAAAACGGATTATAAAACATTTTTTAAAGTAATTTTAAAACGGATTATAAAATGTTCTCGTAAAATTAACACAAAAAGCAAAAATTGCACTTTTTTCAATTTGAATGTTTTAAAATCGGTTTTAAAAATTTTGGTTTTTGAAATTGCATAACTGCCGAACGCGGTGTCCGCTTTTGATGACTCCAGCGACAAAATGTGCCATATGCAGTGCAGTTTAAAACTTGGTTAAGAAATATTTTCGTAAAATGTCAAAATTTCATGTTTTCAAAGTTTGAAGATTTTATAATGGGATTTTGATTTTTTTTTAAATTGCAGACCAGCTAAACCCGTCTGATTTTGACGATTCAAAAGTCAAAATATGACGTGTTTAGTGTAATTTTAAAACGGATTATAAAACATTTTTTTAAGTAATCTTAGAACGGATTATAAAATGTTTTCGTAAAATTAACACAAAAAGCAAAGATTGCACTTTTTTTTAAATTTGAATATTTTAAAATCGCGAGTTTGGTTTTTGAAATTGCATAACTGCCGAACGCGGTGTCCGCTTTTGATGACTCCAGCGACAAAATGTGCCATATGCAGTGCAGTTTAAAACTTGGTTAAGAAATATTTTCGTAAAATCAATCAAGTTTTCAAAATTTGAAAATTTTAAATATCGATTTTGATTTTTTTTAATTGCAGAACAGTCTGATTTAGATAATTTAAATGTCAAAATATGGCGAATTTAGTGTAATTTGAAAACAAATTATAGAATGGTCTCGTAAAATTGCATTTTTTTAAGTTTGGATGTTTTAAAATCGCGATTTTGTTTTTTTTAACTGCCCAACACGTTGACCGATTTTAATAATTCGAACGATGGAATGTTAAGAAAAAATGTGCAATTTAAAAGTTGTCCAACAACATTTTTGTAAAATCAACGTAAAATGTCAAAATTTCACGTTTTCGAAGTTCGAAGATTTTAAATTGTAATTTTGATTTTTCTTTTATTGCAGAACGGGCAAACGTGATCCATGATTTGATAATTAAAATATCAAAATATAGTAAATTGAATGATTTGAAAAACTTTTTAAAAAGATTTTCGTTAATTGAATTAAAAATTTTATGTTTTCAATGTTCGTAGATTTTAAATTGTTATTTTGATTTTTTAAATTCGAAAAAGCGTTCTCTAATTTCTGATGATTCAAATGACAACAGATGGCAAATTTAGTGTAATTTTGAAAAAGATTACGAATTTGTCTCGTTAGATTAACAGAAAACGCAAAGATTGCACTTTTTTGTACTTTAAATATTCTAAAACCGCGATTTTCATTTTTTAAGTTACTTTTGTCTGGTAAAATATGCCACTTTTGACAATTAAAATATGTCAATTTTGACGGGAAAAATATGCCATTTTCGACAGTTAAACTATGCCAGTTTTGTCTGGCAAAATATGCCATTTTCGACTGTTAAAATATGCTACATTTGTCTGGTAAATTGTGGCACTTTTGACAATTAAAATATGCCATTTTCGACGGTTAAGCCATGCCAGTTTTGACTGGTAAAATATGCCATTTGCGACTGTTAAAATATGCTACTGTTTTCTGGTAAAATGTGGTAGTTTTGACAGTTAAAATATGTCGATTTTGACTTTTTGAATTATGCCATTTTCGATAGTAAAATTATGCCAGTTTTGACTGTCAAAATATTCTACTTTTGTCCGTTAAAATATGTTACTTTTGTCTGGTAAAATATGCCACTTTTGATAGTTAAAATATGACAATTTTGACGGGCAAAATATGCTATTTTCGACAGATAAACAATGCCAATTTTGACTGGTAAAATATGCTATTTTCGACAGATAAACAATGCCAGTTTTGTCTGGTAAAATATGCCTTCTTTGACTAGTAAAATATGCCATTTTAACTTTTTAAATATGACCTTATACATAGGGCTGTGCAAAATAATCGATAAATAATCGATTAATCGGTTGTATGATTATTACTCGAAAAATAATCAAGTAATCAATAAATTGAATCGATTATTTGATAATTTGATTTATCGATCATCTGAGTATTTGATCAATCGATTATTTTAATTAATCGATGTAATCGATTATTAACAATAATCAATAATCGATTATCCATTTACATAATCGAACACCCCTAGTTATAAGGTCCTCTTGATAATATAAATACTGAAAATCTGTTGATTTCACGTTTTTTTTTGTTTATTTTTCTTTCCGGTATTATTTTAAGCATTACAAAAACATCAAGATGGTGGCGACTGTTACTACGTTGTAATCAATATTTAACACAGAATAAAGCACTTGTTTTTAAAAACACATAAAGTGTTTTATTTGCAAAGGTTTTCGACTACTAATCAATTTTTATTATTATTTTTTGGCCTGGGATGCATGCCTATGTTTTTTAAGTCAATTTAATTTTCTCGTTGAGTTTTCGCGTGTTCTGAATTTTACATTTATTACAGATTATTTAAACAGTTACAGTCATTAGAATCGAAGAACGTTGGGTCGCAGTGGCTCATAAAATATGTAAGTGGTAATACCACATTATCGTAAATACCCTTTGATTTATAGCTAATTATACAAGTGTTCAATCATAATAGTCACGCCATTTCATAAATACACACATACACATGTACGGTACGTACGTGTGCCGGTCATAATATTTATGACCCGGTATTTAGAAACACATATACATACCATCATCAACGGCAAGCAAAGAGGGTGCTCGTCGGGGGGGTTGAGGATCGAGGGTCGCGTGCATGTACCGTTTATACGTACCGTGTAGTGTCGGAGTGCAGACGTGCCTCTCTAATGAAATGTATCTGACAGAATTCTTCAATTACACTGCCATTAAATCAACATTACTTACACGCGTTGCCGCAATTACAGATTCATTAATTAATTCGGGTTTATTGTACCTTATCAAACTAATCACGTTAGGTGGAATTTCGTTTTAAATCAAAATGGAAATTTGTATAACCTTTATTCGGGCTTGTAACAAATAGTTTTATGCCCGGTATTATCAACACATTTTAAAGGACAGTTAAGGCTAAACGAGATTTAAGAGTGAATGTGCAGTATTGCCAACCAGTTTAAATGTCCTTTGGCCCATAAATTCCCGTTAATATTAAATGTCCAAGTTTCTCCCTTTAACAATTGTAATGGCGATTTAACTTGACGTTTCTAGTTTTGAGGTTAGGTTACAATGATTTCAGTTCGGTTTATAATCATGAATATTCATGAAGAGTTTATCCCCTTAAAGTAGAGCCAAAACGGGATTGTGCAAAAAACCTCAAAATGCACCCATAACTTGGTGCCAAATCGTCGTAAGAACTTTGTTCTTCGAGTCCTGCATAGGGAATGAATCAAATTTTAATGCCTTTATGGTGGATCGAGTCGATAAAATTTTTCCAACTCCGTAGACATTGTCAAAGTTGAACATGGTTTCCAGAAAAACTTTTTTTTCACAGGGGCGCTAGAGGGAGCGGAAGGGGTTACGCTTAAGTTACGCTTTAAAGAAGATACTTTAAAGTTTTTGGCCTTCAAAGATTCATCAAAATCGATTGAAAATACGCCAAGTTATGGCGGTTTGAAAATGGTCGAAATTTCACGAATTTCAAGTGTTTAATTTTTTCAATTAGCAGCGTTTCTAATGTTCTTCATCTTATCTCGACCTCCGTGTTAAAATTCGACCAGTTTTTAATCCGCCCCGGGCGATTGAAAATTATCAAAATATTCGTATTTTTTTTCTCCGCTCGGAACGACTTTCAATTCTTATCACCAATCCACGGCCCACCTGCTGATATCAATTCAGTTTGTAGATCGCGGCAGCGGAAGAGTGTTCTGGTTTGGAATTTTGATTTTTCGAAAGTTTAAGTGCCCGTTGTGTTGTGATACATCTTCAGGATTTTTGTGTTTTGCACTCCATTCCGCCCCAACAAACCGCGAGGGAAGCAAAGGTTACATCTTAACCGCCAAAAAAAAAGGCTTTTCCTGTTTTCGTAAGTTTTGATTTTCTTGTATTTCTTGCTTTCGCCGAAAGTAAAATGAAATGTTGTTTCAGTGGCTTTAGACGCAATTGCGTTTAAAATTGAGCATTTTCTAAAATAAATAAAAAATTGTAGCAATTGTTTAAAAATTCTGAAATAATTCCATACAACTCCCAAATTATTATATTTTAAGAATATAATCAACTTCTTAAATTACAATATTTTTTTAATGGATTATAACTGTTTTTGCTTAAACGTGCATTTTTTAATTCTAAAATATATAAAAAATGGTAGAAATTGTTTAAAAATTCTGAAATAATTCCATACAACTCCCAAATTATTATATTTTAAGAATATAATCAACTTCTTAAATTACAATAATTTTTTTAATGGGTTATAACTGTTTTTGTTTAAACGTGCATTTTTTAATTACGCATTTTCTAAAATATATAAAAAATGGTAGAAATTGTTTAAAAATTCTGAAATAATTCTATACAACTCCTTAATTATTATATTTTAAGAATATAATCAGCTTCTTAAATTACAATAATTTTTTAATGGGTTATAACTGTTTTTTGCTTAAACGTGCATTTTTTAATTGCGCATTTTCTAAAATATATAAAAAATGGTAGAAGTTGTTTAAAAATTCTTAAATAATTCCATACAACTCCCAAATTATTATATTTTAAGAATATAATCAACTTCTTAAATTACAATAATTTTTTAATGGGTTATAACTGTTTTTGCTTAAACGTGCATTTTTTAATTGCGCATTTTCTAAAATATATAAAAATTCTGAAATAATTCCATACAACTCCCAAATTATTATATTTTGAGAATATAATCAACTTCTTAAATTACAATAATTTTTTAATGGGTTATAACTGTTTTTGCTTAAACGTGCATTTTTTAATTGCGCATTTTCCAAAATATATAAAAAATGGTAGAAGTTGTTTAAAAATTCTTAAATAATTCCATACAACTCCTAAATTATTATATTTTAAGAATATAATCAACTTCTTAAATTACAATAATTTTTTAATGGGTTATAACTGTTTTTGCTTAAACGTGCATTTTTTTAATTGCGCATTTTCTAAAATATATAAAAAATGGTAAAAATTGTTTAAAAATTCTGAAATAATTCCATACAACTCCCAAATTATTATATTTTAAGAATATAATCAACTTCTTAAATTACAATAATTTTTTAATGGGTTATAACTGTTTTTGCTTAAACGTGCATTTTTTAATTGCGCATTTTCTAAAATATATAAAAAATGGTAGAAGTTGTTTAAAAATTCTAAAATAATTCCATACAACTCCCAAATTACTATATTTTAAGAATATAATCAACTTCTTAAATTACAATAATTTTTTAATGGGTTATAACTGTTTTTGCTTAAACGTGCATTTTTTAATTACGCATTTTCTAAAATATATAAAAAATGGTAGAAATTGTTTAAAAATTCTGAAATAATTCTATACAACTCCCAAATTATTATATTTTGAGAATATAATCAACTTCTTAAATTACAATAATTTTTTTAATGGGTTATAACTGTTTTTGCTTAAACGTGCATTTTTTAATTACGCATTTTCTAAAATATATAAAAAAATGGTAGAAATTGTTTAAAAATTCTGAAATAATTCCATACAACTCCCAAATTATTATATTTTAAGAACATAATCAACTTCTTAAATTACAATAATTTTTTAATAGGTTATAACTGTTTTAGCATAAACGTGCATTTTTAAATTGCGCATTTTCTAAAATATATAAAAAATGGTGGAAATTGTTTAAAAATTCTGAAATAATTCCAAACAACTCCAAAATTATTATATTTTGAGAATATAATCAACTTCTCAAATTACAATAATTTTTTATTGGGTTATAACTGTTTTTGCTTAAACGTGCATTTTTTAATTGCGCATTTTCTAAAATATATAAAAATTCTGAAATAATTCCATACAACTCCCAAATTATTATATTTTGAGAATATAATCAACTTCTTAAATTACAATAATTTTTTTAATGGGTTATAACTGTTTTTGCATAAACGTGCATTTTTTAATTGCGCATTTTCTAAAATATATAAAAAATGGTAGAAATTGTTTA
Source organism: Ocypus olens (assembly GCA_910593695.2). NCBI lineage: Eukaryota > Metazoa > Arthropoda > Insecta > Coleoptera > Staphylinidae > Ocypus > Ocypus olens. The sequence goes on from OU343054.1 coordinate 46,551,510, forward strand.
AAAATTCTGAAATAATTCCATACAACTCCCAAATTATTATATTTTAAGAACATAATCAACTTCTTAAATTGCAATAATTTTTTAATAGGTTATAACTGTTTTAGCATAAACGTGCATTTTTTAATTGCGCATTTTCTAAAATATATAAAAAAATGGTAGGAATTGTTTAAAAATTCTTGAATAATTCTAAACAACTCCCAAATTATTATATTTTAAGAATATAATCAACTTCTTAAATTATAATAATTGTTTAAAATGGGTTATAACTGTTTTTGCTTAAACGTGCATTTTCTAAAATATATAAAAAATGGTGGAAATTGTTTAAAAATTCTGAAATAATTCCATACAATTCCCAAATTATTATATTTTGAGAATATAATCAACTTCTTAAATTACAATAATTTTTTAATAGGTTATAACTGTTTTTCCTTAAACGTGCATTTTTTAATTGCGCATTTTCTAAAATATATAAAAAATGGTAGAAATTGTTTAAAAATTCTGAAATAATTCCATACAATTCCCAAATTATTATATTTTGAGAATATAATCAACTTCTTAAATTACAATAATTTTTTAATAGGTTATACCTGTTTTTCCTTAAACGTGCATTTTTTAATTGCGCATTTTCTAAAATATATAAAAAATGGTAGAAATTGTTTAAAAATTCTGAAATAATTCCAAACAACTCCCAAATTATTATATTTTGAGAATATAATTATCTTCTTAAATTCCAATTATTTTTTAATGGGTCATAACTGTTTGTTGTTAAACATGCATTTTTTAATTGCGCATTTTCTAAAATATATAAAAAATGGTAGAAATTGTTGAAAATTTCTGAAATAATTCTATACAACTCCTAAATTATTATATTTTAAGAATATAATCAACTTCTTAAATTCCAATAATTGTTTATTAAGTTATAACTGTTGGTTGTTAAACATGCATTTTTTAATTGCGCACTTTCTAAAATATATAAAAAATGATAGAAATAGTTTAAAAATTCTGAAATAATTCTTTACAACTCAAAAATAATTATATTTTAAGAATATAAGAAACTTCCTAAATTCCAATAATTTTTTAATGGGTTATAACCAGGGGCGGCTCGTTATATAGAGTTAAGTAGTTTTAAGCTCAGCAATAATTCTTAGTTATTTCTTAAAACACATTTTTGCCAGTTACTTTGGTCTGGGAAGACAAATTGTTCTTTTTTTCTTCAAAAAAGCGGAAATGTGGGTATATTGTATAAATGGCTCTACCATCAACATGTTGCACGAGCCGCCACTGATAATTGAATAACATTTATTATATGCGCCTCTAAAAATGTATTTTTTGTGTTTTATGTAATATTTTAAATGGACTTTTCGTGAATAAAGTTATTATTATTATTATGTAACAAGTACATAATTAAGTACTTTATGGATGAGTCTTATAGTTTAGAGTCTGAGGCCATTTTGGCCTAAAAACAAACCGCTAAAGTTACCATTTTCATACAGTTGAACATGGAAACATTTTTCGTAGCTGCAAATGTGTTTTTTTTTTAATTTTGGTAAAAAAAAACTTGCTGTTATATCTATAAAAACTTTTCCGGGGAGAAATTTTCAATTCAGTTTAATTATACATTTCCCGAAGTAACGGGTCGCAACCCTCCTCACACCTATCTTTTGACACCGCACCCCCTCATCGCGAGATTTATATTAAATTATTATTTTCATTTTTATTTTTGCATCACATATCCAGCAACAACAAATCATCTTTATTCAGTCGTTTTTTTTTCTTTTCAACCTCCGATGGGCCATAATAAGAAGACAAGTGTATAAAACAATGATTTTTATACCAAAAGTTATGTACACTTACGGTTATTTATCGACGTAATCACCTTGGAGATTAAGGCATTTGTCGTGCCTGTGAACGAGTTCGATCGCCTAAAAAAGTTTCTAAACCGCTGCCCTAAGTTATTATGTACAACATAATGTATCTAGTATCCTAGTAATAATTACACTATAAAGTGCAGTCTTTTAAATGTTGACAAGTGATGTATGAATATTTTAAATTTTAACTCTAAATTTTATTTTTATTCTGATTTTAATTGATTTTGATTTCAATCTGATTTTTATTTTTATTTATTTTAAAATTTCTTTAATTTTAATTTTTAATTGTTAATTGTTAATTTTAAATTGTAATTTTGATTTTTAATTTTAATTTGTTTTAACGTGTTAATTTTAGTAATCAAACTTAATTTTGTATATTTTGACGAATACATCCACTTAAATGTTATACGTAACTCAACATGTATATATAATATTGTAAATGGTGGCATACGTAATTAAGTTTATTATTATTATTATTATAATGTAATAGTAAGATAAATACGATAAATAAACACACCGTGGTGCTGCCACAATCTGCGCGCGCCGTTGCTTCTGTCGATACGCATGGTGCGTGCGTATTCCTACAGTGAAACGCGTTAAGTAATCGTCACTTACTTAAAATTATGCACAGTATACAACTATATATTAAATATGTACGAGCGTATACAACAGAAATTATAATTACAATTATTATTGCACTCATCTTGAAATTATTTTTTGTTTATTTCTCTCTATTTTCAGTAATTTAAATGTTATATATCAGTTTGAAAATTATTGTTTAATGATGAGCTCCGGCCTTAATAATAACTAGTATAATGGAACGAAAATGGATGAAAACCAAAACAAATTACAGTGTTGTTTGAGCGTAATTAGCGAACCAATTACGCGAATTAATTAAAATGGCACAACGAAAACAGAGCAGTCGACGCGTGCCGTAGGATGGCGGGCGGCGGAGGGGGGACGGGGATGTTTTTTGGCGCTGGTTAATTGGCGAGGGGCTGTCTATTTTCTATTTATTTTTCAATCGTACTCTTAACTAATTCAAAATAAAATTTGTTTACCTGCGATGATTACATTAAAGATTTTCATTCTATCTTTAGAACACCAGCACAAGGGCATTTTTTTGGTCCTATGCAGTTGCGAGTTTGAAATGGTGCTCATCGGATCACCAAGATTTTTTTTTTAAATTTATTTTCAAGACGGAATTGTTCGAAGCGTTTTTGGCACTGATTGTGGCGTGATCGATAAAAATTATGTAATAATAATAATATTAGCAGAAACAATACTACATTAGTATTTTTTTGGCGACAATATTTTTTCTAATGTATTGGTTTAGGAATTGAAAAAATAGGTATTTTCAACATTAAAAAAAAAATTAAATAAATGCTAAAAATCTGAAATGTTTTACTATAGAGACACAGAATTATTCTTTAGTAATAAAATCCATTAAGACAAATTAGTTTTACCTGAAAAATAAGGACGCAACTTTTTATGAGTTAGACTCTTCCGCGAGATATTTTATTGATCACTCCGTATATTTTTTGTAATCAAACGACACTTTATTTAGATAATCCAGTCGTTCTGATTCTCGGATGCGTATAAACTTTTATTTCAGCCATCGGCGAGATTTAATTAGCGTAAAATGGCTGAAAGCAATTGGCGAACGATCAGACACCCAGCGGCAATTAATCAGCCCTTTAAAGCGGTAATTCCCCGTCCGCTTGTCACCGGTAGCAGAGACGCAACCGTTGCGAAATAAAACGCACCGAATGAACTTAATTAAAAAGTTAACAACTCAATTCCAAAACACACACACACACACACACTTCCTAAATCAATGTCCCACAGAGGCACAGAGGCACAGTGGCGTGCGGTTTGGAAAAGTTTGCACAACTGACACACACACACACACGCGCGCGCGCGTTTTGTTTTGTGTTTATTTGTCTATTTATCGTCTATTAATAATTAACACCCACTCCCCGCCTGTATTTTTACTACTAGACGATCTTTATTTTTCGTTATTTTTACATAAGAAAATTATACAGGAAGCCAATATTAGCACATTTCAAATTTTACATGTAAATCCCTATGGCCCACTTTGCTATTCAACACCCTGTATTCATTTTATTTACTATCGAACAGCGGTCTTTCTGCCGCACTATTTTTATCTCTCTCATAGTTTTAGATAATTAATTTTTGGGGTTTATTTAGCGGACCGAGAGAGGGCGGCCATAAATCGGGCGGTCGTTCCTCTCTTTTTGCTTTCTATATCAAAGCGGTAAATCATAGCATTTCCGGTTCGGATAGGTACTCTCCAACGCAGAAATAAACAAGGCTTGTGAGTTCCGGAATTCAACAAAACTCCCACACACAAATATCCCTGCATAGAGACGTACAACAAATAAAAGTTTGAAATCGGAGATGTGAATTATATATAAACAAAGAATTTTTAGTCAAGACAATGTGACTTTAAAAGTTGATCTATCTTCAACGTAACATAAATCGCGGTGACATAAATCTTTTTTTTTTCAAAAAACCCAAAACCCAGAGTTTTGTTGACAAATAATTACAAATAATGCGTCTTTAAAACTCACCAAAATAAATTGCTCCATCTTTATCATAACATAATTGACAATACTACTACTACTAATAATAATAATAATAATAATAATGTCTTTATTCACATATATACACTTTAGTTACATACAATTTAAGGGACAAATTATTATACGCGAATCCGTTTTTTTTTTTGATCAAATTTAATGACCAAAAAGAGATTTCTTCTAGAAAACCAACTGTGATACCCAGTTTTATTTTGAAACATAATTAAAATTTGCACAAGTCACCAATTGATTTATCTTTTCCGTAACATAAATTTCGGTACTATGAATCGAATTTTATTGACCAATTTTTTTTTTAGAAAAATCCCTGCAAAACCCAGAGTTTTGTTGACAAACGAATGAAATGCTTGCAGTTTTCATCTGCATAATGCGTCTTTAAAAGTCATCAAATAAAAATGTTTTATCTTCACCGTAACTTAAACGGCAGTGCTATGAATCAAATTTAGATGACCAAAAGTTTTTTTTTTTTAGAAAAACATCTGTAAAAGCCAGTTTTGTTTTGAAACATGATTAAAATTTGTACAATTTTAGCCTAAATGTTATGCTTTAAAAAGTCATCAATTTGAGTTGCTTTATCTTTGCGTAACATAAATGACGACTAAAATTAGACTTTTTTTTTAGAAAAATCTCCGCAAACCCAGTTATGTTTTACAAATTTAATAATCTTAGCTCAATAATACTTTTAAAATGGACCTGTTTACGTGGCTATATCCTTACTATTACATTAATGCTCTGAATTGAATTAATATGATCAAAATTAGACTGCAAAACCCAAATTTTGCACATTTTGAACGAATATTATGTCTTTAACTATCAATAAGTTAAGTTGCTAGATCTTCACCGTAACATAAATGACAGCTTTATGAATCAGAAAACGACTTTTTTTGGAAAAACCTCTGCAAAATTTAGGTTTCGGTTGAAATGATTATAAATTTTACAGTTTTTTTCCAAAAATAATACGTCTTTAAAATCACCAAAGTAAGTGCTTTATCTTTACCGTAAGACAGATGGCAGTGCTATGTAACAGATTGAAATAATCGAAATCCGACCTTTCGAAATATCTGTAAAAGAAAGTAAAACGTCGGCAAAACAAAAATTATTATAAATTGTGCAGTTTTTGCCAAAAATAATGTGTCTTTAAAGTCACCAAATGAAGTACACAATCTTCACCGCAAAACAGACGGCAGCGCTATATAACAAATTTAAATAATCGAAATCTGACCTTTTTACTTTCTCCGTTACGAAGTACGAGAAAGTATTGTGATCGCGATTTTTTTTTCAAATTTTTTTTTTCCGGAAATATCCGTTTTGGGGTCCCTAGATGCCATTTCAACAGTTCTGGAAAAAAAATTGTGTGTGTGTATGTGAGTATGTGTGTGTCTGTCTGTGTGCGCTGTATCTCAAAAACTAGTAGAGCAATTGATATGAAACTTTGAACATACGTCTTATTTGATAATCCGAAAAACTGAAAAGCTTTTGGTAAAATTTCGTACACCGGAAGTGGGTGTTTACCTTAACTGTTTTTTGCCAATATTTTCTTAAATATGAACAATATCACAAAAACATTTAAACAAACATCGAAGACAACAAAGAAATGAACAACTTTTGCTTAAAAATATTTTTCATAAAATCATTGCTATTCGAAAAAAAAAATGATCGCTTTAACGTGCAATTATTGCTTCAAAAATTCATAATTTTTTAATAATCAACGGATTTGAACTAAATAACAAATTATTAAAGCTTAAGAATGTAAGAAGTGTATTGTTAATAATAAAAACATCTATCGCCAGTTGAAATATTTTTTTTAGAATTTTTGAAATTCATGATCGCTTTAACGTGCAATTATTGCTTCAAAAATTCATATTTTTTTTAATAATCAACGGATTTGAACTAAATAACAAAATTATTAAAGCTTAAGAATGTAAGAAGTGTATTGTTACTAATAAAAACATGTATCGCGAGTTGAAATATTTTTTTAGAATTTTTGAAATTCATAATCGCTTTAACGTGCAATTATTGCTTCAAAAATTCATAACTTTTTTAATAATCAACGGATTTGAACTAAATAACAAAAGTATTAAAGCTAAATAATGTAAGAAATGTATTGTTACTAATAAAAACATGTATCGCCAGTTGAAATATTTTTTTTTTGAATTTTTAAAATTCATGATCGCTTTAACGTGCAATTATTGCTTCAAAAATTCATAACTTTTTTAATAATCACCGGATTTGAACTAAATAACAAAATTATTAAAGCTAAAGAATGTAAGAAGTGTATTGTTACTAATAAAAACATGTATCGGCAGTTGAAATATTTTTTTTAGAATTTTTAAAATTCATGATCGCTTTAACGTGCAATTATTGCTTCAAAAATTCATAACTTTTTTAATAATCAACGGATTTGAACTAAATAACAAAATTATTAAAGCTAAAGAATGTAAAAAGTGTATTGTTACTAATAAAAACATGTATCGCCAGTTGAAATATTTTTTTAGAATTTTTGAAATTCATAATCGCTTTAACGTGCAATTATTGCTTCAAAAATTCATAATTTTTTTAATAATCAACGGATTTGAACTAAATAACAAAATAATTAAAGTTAAAGAATGTAAGAAGTGTATTGTTACTAATAAAAACATGTATCGCGAGTTGAAATATTTTTTTAGAATTTTTGAAATTCATAATCGCTTTAACTTGCAATTATTGCTTCAAAAATTCATAATTTTTTTAATAATCAACGGATTTGAACTAAATAACAAAATAATTAAAGTTAAAGAATGTAAGAAGTGTATTGTTACTAATAAAAACATGTATCGCGAGTTGAAATATTTTTTTAGAATTTTTGAAATTCATAATCGCTTTAACTTGCAATTATTGCTTCAAAAATTCATAATTTTTTTAATAATCAACGGATTTGAACTAAATAACAAAATTATTAAAGCTAAAGAATGTAAGAAGTGTATTGTTACTAATAAAAATATGTATCGCCAGTTGAAATATTTTTTTTTGAATTTTTAAAATTCATGATCGCTTTAACGTGCAATTATTGCTTCAAAAATTCATAACTTTTTTAATAATCAACGGATTTGAACTAAATAACAAAATCATTAAAGTTAAAGAATGTAAGAAGTGTATTGTTAATAATAAAAACATCTATCGCCAGTTGAAATATTTTTTTAGAATTTTTGAAATTCATAGTCACTTTAACGTGCAATTATTGCTTCAAAAATTCATAATTTTTTTTAATAATCAACGAATTTGAACTAAATGGCAAAATTATTAAAAAAATTCTCAACCGCGCACAGAATCTTCCGCAGAATATTTTAATTCGTAACACCACCGCGAGCGACATTCCAACCACCAAGAGATGGCGCGCGTATTATAAATCAATCGTTATCACCAATTTATGTATTTAAAGCCGACTTAATTGTTCATCGGATGCAAGTGTTGCAATTGAGCTCAGTGCAGCATTTGCTGTAAATATTTTGTTTATATTTTTTTTTATAATTTCAGATACTTATTTATTTACATTTATCGATATGAATCTACAGGGTAAGCCCATTATAACCCATTAATAACCGTCGGCGCAAACAATGAAAAAGGAATAACTAATCGAGCGGTAGATCGCCGAGAGTAAAAAATTATTAAAGTACTAAAATCGCTATAAAAAAATAGGGGTTGGTGGTAGAAGGTTAAAAATTTAGGGTTGTATGTATTTTTAATGCCGAATCATAAAAAAATAAAAATAAAAAATTTTGTTCAAAAAATAAAAATAAAAAATTTGCGGTGGACCACCCTTATCATTTAGGGGTAATAAAAATAGTTTACGTCCTATTCTCAGACCTGCTCAATATACACACAAAATTTCATAAGAATCGGTCAAGCCGTTTCGAAGGAGTTTTGTTACAAACACTGTGACACGAAAATTTTATATATTAGATATACTCAATTATATATTATATAATGATTGGGGGACATATATTGAACATCCGAGGGGGCCACTTCTTCGTTCCGAAAAAGTGACCGTACGAATGGGATTCGAACCCACGACCACGAGGCCCGTGAGCAGGAGCTCTACCCCTTAACCAAAAATGAAAGCAAAAAAAAACTTCTGATTTAAAAAATTTAAGGAAAAATAGATTATCATTAAAAAACTGTATATATTGCACATATATACGTGATAACGTAAAAAAATATTAATACTTCAAAACTTTACCCTGTATATATAGCACTGGAGGGATGATAAATATCAATTGTCGCGCGATTATTATTCCTGGCGGCGGCGGTATCGCGCCGTAATAATACTGTATAAATCTATTCTGGCTGTGTAAACCGCCATAAATTCTATACAATAATAATTATAATAGTGTATATTTAGTGTATCTATTCAGCCGAGGAGGCCATTAGCGGCGCCACGTCCACTCGCCCCGTTTTACCTATTGAATTATCATCCTCTATCTATATTCGACACCTATTTAATTGAGAATATCCCTTTCACACTTCCACTCGGCTACGAAATATCGCTTTCACCGAACATCACAAACCGCATCAATAAATCAACAAGTAAAACAATCGTCTTGATAATAATTACAAATACATATTTCTTAATATCCAATTTTTGATCGATTGTTTAAAATCAGAGATTTTTAATTTTTGACGAAAACATGAAAAAGTACACACTCGAGTTAATTCGAGCGCGCTAAACGATAACGCTAAAAAAGTGTACGTTAAGAGGTTAAGCCAATAAATGTAAGGTCGTAGGTAAAGTATAGTACTAGACGCGCAATTACGCGCTCGTGGAATTGCGCGTAATTTGCTCTTTACAACTCTAGTTATGTAATATACCATTACGGATTGAACGAGTCCATTTAAAGTATAGGCGTAGAAAATGTGTTTTAATTAATCAACGAAGCATAACATTTTACTGGTTATGAGTGATTAATTTTTTTTTCTTCGTGTGTGTGTATGTTAACCTCTTACCTTTATATTGGACTTTATTAAAGGTGCTCGTAATGATCCTCAGCTCTGGGTTGGGCGTATCTCCAATCTGGAACGACACGAGAACACGAGTTATATTTATGAATGTACGTACAGCACACACACTCTACTCCCCCACATATGAATCCTCGCAAACAAACCGTCTCTCTTTTTAACCTGTTTCTGGATGGCGTGACCGTAACCACTTGTCGGCCCCACAAGCCCCTAAAACAAGACCACTCACGCTACCCACCCCTTTTTTTCCCCCTTTTGTTATTAGAAAAACACCTTTTACGTAATTTAATACAAAATAGGTAATACGTATATATTAAAATACAGTTGCCTGAATGATTGAAACGATTGTTAATTATGATGTCTGCAGATGGGAATTGAACCAGGGATCCTTCGCTTGCTGGGCGGATGCTCAGACCGCTAAGCTACAACAGAACTGTATAATCCAAACCGGGATGATATGGCATGTGAGCGAAGCGTCCTCTCTCTCTCTCTCCTTAGTCGCCTAAAATTAATTGGTGCGAGGTTTATGGATACAAACAATAATATTTACATGATGCGGGTAATATTTCAGCGGTTCTCGTTGCTTCGCTTGAGACTATCTAGTCTTCAATCTCGATTTATAATTACCAGACATACCACTTTAAGTCACGTTTGCCTATAGCTTGAATTAATTCCAGTTGTTAATTACTTTAAGCTAATAACATCTGTACATTGATTATTTTCCATTACTCCCCTTATTTAAATCTTTATGCATAAAAATAATCATTACGTTTTATTTACAGTTTAAGCCCCAAGTACGGGGAAAGGGGGTCGCAGGGCAATAACTCCGTGCGGGAGGGTTCAAAAAGAGGAGCGTAATCATTTACGATCTCCTGTATTTATTATGAAGTAATCTCGTTTTATGCTACCAGTAAAATCCTAAGGTGAGGGTCGATGTATTGAGTCGTCGTTGTCGTTGTCGTTGCCGTCGTCCACCCTTCGCGAACATAAACATTCCGGGATTAAATGTGTACCTGTGTACGTTTACGTGTATGCACGTACGTATCTATAGATTATGTGAAATATTATTACTGACAGCAGTTATTACCTTCCGAATGGCCGCGTAAAATCCGTCTTGAAATATTTTTATGCACGCATAAACGTTATTGCGACAGTTTTCCGTGCAGACGTACCCGATATTTGTTTGCATGTTATTACTGTATATTAAAATACATTCGGGATTGCACGTATTTTTTTTAAACTCGTAAAAATATTTGAATGAATACATTACACATTAAACAACTACGTAGTCGCAGACTTTATAATATTTTTTAATATGTGAAAGGGGATTGTCTTGCTACTAATAAATATAAAGCTGGTGTACGTTTTCATATTCCAATATCGTCAAAATACAACCCTTTGCAACCGATTATAGATAAACTTTAACTCTGAATTATTTTGGCGCCCAACGCTGGACCCAACGTATTTTCTTTAATTAAATGGTTAAGTTTGTAAAAGGTGACGTAATTAAACAAAGGCCCATATATTCAAAAATTTATTATAAAATGATTTTGGCGCTCAACGCGGGGCTTTTCAGTTTTTTGTATTTTTCAGATGTGAAAAACGCAGATCGAATTAATAATAATAATTCATGTATTCCAGTATCGTCAAAATACAACCCTTTGCAACCGATTATAGATAAACGGACTTTTACTTTAACTGTGAATTATTTTGGCGCCCAACGCGGGACCCAACGTATTTTTTTATTCAATCGTTAAGTTTGTAAAAGGAGAGGTAATTAAGCAAAGGCCCATGTATTAAAAAATATATTATAAAATGATTTTGGCGCTCAACGCGGGGCTTTTCAGTTTTTTTGTATTTTTTAGATTTGAAAAACGCAGATCGAATTAATAATAATAATTCCTTCTTTTTAAGTTTCTTTGGAAAAATGTATACCACAATTATGTTGAATAAAAACAGATCCATAAATTGACTGCCTGATGTTTGGAAAAAAATATGTTGACGCCCAATGCGTGTTTTATATTAAGAACTTTTTTTTTATAAAGTTAATGCGTTTATAAAAAGAGGCGTAATTATACAAGAGCGTATCTTAAAAAAAAAAAATATTACAAAATAATTTCGGTGCCTAATGCGGTTCTATTTTTTAATTTTTTTTAGAATAAAAACAAAGACCAAATAAATGATGCTTTTTTTTCATTAACTCTTTGCTACACGAGATTTCACACATTTTAAAGGGCCTAAGTGCACTTTTCTCACTAGGCACTAGAAGTGTAAAAATGAGGTGGGGATAGATGGTTCAAAATTGTGAGCGAGACGTGCACGTGCTAAAGTGTGCGGTGTATAAATAATCAAGTTTGAGTGGGATAAAACTAGTGAAAATTTATAAAAATTGGTGGAAAACATCGATTACGAACCAAGTACACGGTGAGTTAATCTCATGTGAATGGAATGGTTGATTCATCGCAAATTTGATAATTCTTACTGTGTAAATTTCCACTGCATTGGCCCGGGATTGACGAGGTCACTTTGGCGAAAATAATCATCCTCGCTGCATTATTATCTGTATTCGCGGTCATTGATCCATTTATTTGTGTGAATATTTTCTACCTATTTATTTCCTATTCTTTCAATTTATTTTTTCCTTTCATATTTTCATTACCATTCCGTGGTCTACCGTGTTTGTTTTAAAAAGTCCTCATAAACGACCCTATGAGGTGAAGCGTGTGTCCCTTGTTATTTTAGATGTTGTGATTTTATACTTTACTCTGTTTATTTGCCTGTAAAACTTTCTATTTATTAATTTACATCAGTACCATGGTTATTAATTGCAACACATGTAATCTAATATCAGTCCTCGTTCTGAGTCACTAAAATGCAATGGGAAGTGTAGTAAATGGTTTCATGCGGATTGCCTAGATCTTACCATGGATATAATAGAATATTATTTGCTCGAGGCAAGAAAGCGTGTTGGCGATCATTGGGTGTGCTCTCTTTGCTTGCCGTGTGATCCACCTGGAAAATCACGTCCGAGGAGTTCGTCAACTTCATTCACACATTTTAAAGGGCTCAAGTGCACTTCTCTCACGAGGCACTAGAAGTTTAAAAATGAGGTGGGGATAGATGGTTCATAATTTGCGTCGTTTTTTGGCGCCCAATGTGGGGCCTTTCTGTTTTTAATTTTAACACAGGCTAATTACATGATGTGCCCCAAAGTTTCTTTTGAAAAATATTTAAATACCACAATTATGCAAGTAGTTAAGATTATAAAGGAAGACAAAAGAAAACAAAGGAAAATATATTAAAAAATAATTTTGACGCCCAACGCGGGACATTTCAATGTTTTATTTTTTAGAATAAAAACACCTATCCAATATTACAAAATAATTTTAGCGCCTAATGTGGGGCCTTTCTGTTTTTTAATTTTTTTTTTAGAACAAAAACACAGTCTAATTACATGATGCGAAACTTTTGTTTCATTAATAAACATAACCCAATTTATTTTTCAGTTCACTTAGTTGTTACTTTCCAAACTATAATAAAATAAAATTTATCCAAGCCCGGCCCGGTCTAAATTATCCATCGGAAGGCTCGGTCTGGCCCGGAGTTTGAAAAATACGGCCCGGCCCGGCCCATACAGGTCTCTGGTGTACATTATTATTGTTGTATATTTACTAAATTGAATAAATAAAATTATTATTATTATTATTATTAAGATGCTATGGAATCACTTTGAGTAACATTTGCCTCCCAACGTAGGGCATATAAAAGCTTACATTTTAGTAGTTACTACTGTATTACTTTTAAACAATCGTTTTTTTTTTAATTCAAGACGCATTTGAATCGCCTTGCGTAAAATTTGGCGCCCAACATGGGGCATAGGAAGACTTACATTCTGGTAGTTTCCATTATAATACTTTTAAACAATAGATTTTTTAAAATTTAAGATGCGTTTTTGGAAAAATACAGATTTTGTTCCCTTAAAAACTAATAAAATCTATTAAAAACTAAAAACACGTTTCTTTGTGATTTTCTAAAATTAAATCTCATAATAGATGTCGCCCTAATGGCATGTCTATCCTATCAGTTACGTAGTAACTAAATTAAATCGGCTGGAAACGCTTAAATAACGAATAATTTGTGTTTAAATTATTTTTCTTATTTTCCTAAGAGCTCATTCTAAACACTATTTGTGGAATAAAATTTTTTAAGCCGTAGATGCTTAAATCGATAGGAAACGTCTAAATAACGATTAATAACTTTTTTCTTCAAAACATTTTTCTAATTTTTTTTTCGAGTCTAACAGCTCATTCTGAAAACTATTTGTCATTAAAAAAATTATTCTACTTCCAGAAACGGAGATACGCAAAATTACTTTTGTCGTAGATATTGCTTAAATCGACTGGAAACGCCCAACTAACGATTCATTTTTTTTTTATATTCTTTTTTTTCAAGTCTAAGAGCTCATTCTGAACACTATTTGCCTATTTAAAAAATTATGGCACTTTCGGGAGCGGAGGTACGTTTGCCGTAAAAAGTGCTTGAATTGACTGGAAACGCCTAAATAACGATTTAAAAAAAAATATTTCAAAAATTTATCTTATTTTTATTCAAGTCTAAATTATGTGGGACAAACCGACAAACACAAAATAACTTTTGTCGTAGATAGTGCTTAAATCGATTGAAAACGCCTAAATAACGCTGAAATCCTTTTTTTTTCAAAAAATGTTTCTTGTATTTTTTAAAGTCAAAGAGCTCATTATAGGCTCAGCCTATAAAAACAATTGTGGGACGTTCGGATATAGAAATATGCAAAATTACGTTTGTCGTAAATTGACTGAAAACGTCGATGTACATCGAACGTCCTTCATAACAAGTTTTTTTTTAGGTCTATGAGCTCATTCTGAACAATGTCTAAAGTTTTTTGCGGGACATCCGAGAACGGAAATACCCAAAATAACTATTGTCGTGAATAGTGCTAAAATCGACTGGAAACGCCTGTATAACGATTAAAACATTTTGTTTTTTTTCAAAAAAATATTCTTATTTTTTTTTCAAGTCCAAGAGCTCATTCTGAAAACTATTTGTCTATAAAAAAAATATTGGACTACCAGGAACGGAGATACGCAAAATGACTTTTGTCGTAGATAGTGCTTAAATCGACTGGAAACGGTCAACTAACGATTAAAAATTGGTTTTCTTAAAAAAAAAATTCTTATTTTTTTTTTCAAGTCTAAGAGCCCATTCTGAACACTATTTTTCCATTAAAAAAAAATATGGAACTTTCGGGAGCGAAGGTACGCAAATGAAGTTTGCCATAAAATCGACTGGTAACACCTAAATAACGATTAAAAAATGCTTTTTAAAAAAAAAAATTCTTACTTTTTTTAGGTCTAAGAACTAATTTTGAACACTACTTGTTTATAAGAAAAAATATTTAGACTTCCGGGAACGGAGACACGCAAAATGACTTTACTTGTAGATAGTGCTCAAATCGACTGGAAACGCCTAAATAACGATTTAAAAAAAATATTTAAAAAAATTAACTTTTCTTTTTCAAGACTAACAGGTCATTCTGAACACTATTTGTTCATAAAAATTTATGCGATACTTTCGAAAACCGACATACGCAAAATAACTTTTGTCGTAAATAGTGCTTAAATCGACTGTAAACGCTTAATAAGGATTCAATTTTTTTTTGCAAAAATATATTATTATTTTTTCAAATCTAAGAGTTCATTCTGAACACTATTTAAAAAATGTGACTTCCGAGAACAGATATACGCAAAATAACTTTTGTCATAAATAGTGCTTAAATCGAATGAAATAGCCTACATAACGATTCAATGTCTATATAACGATTAAAACCTTTTTTTTCAAAAAATTATTCTTATTTTTCAAGTCTAAGAGCTCATTTTGAACATTATTTGTCTGTAAAAAAAATGTGTGACTTCCGGGAACCGACATACGCAAAATGACTTTTGTCATAAATGGTGCTTAAAGCGACTGGAAATGCCTAAATACAGATTCATTTTTTTTTTCAAAAATACATTCTTATTTTTTTCAAGTCTAAGAGCTTATTCTAAACACTATTTGTTTATTAAAAAAAATTGTGGGATTTCCGGGAACGGAGATACGCAAAATGACTTTTGTCGTGGATAGTGCTTAAATCGACCAGAAACGCCTAAATAAAGATTTAAAAAAAAATTCTTCAAAAAAATTGTTCTTAATTTTTTTTCAAGTCTAAGAGCTCATTCTAAACACTATTTGTTTATAAAAAAATTGAGGGACTTCTGGGAAGGGAAATACGCAAAATGACTTTTGTCGACTGGAAACGCCAAAATAACGATTAAAAATTGTTTTTCTTCAAAATTTTTTTTTTGTTCAAGCTCATTCCGAAAACTATTTGTCTATAAAAAAAATTGGGTGATTTCCAAGAACGGAAATACGCAAAATTACTTTTGGCGTAAATAGTACCAAAGTAGGTTCCTCAAAAAAAAAAATTTTCTTATTTTTTTTTGTTCAAGTCAAAGAGCTCATTCTAAACACTATTTGTTTATTAAAAAAAATTGTGGGACTTCCGGGAACGGAGATACGCAAAATGACTTTTGTCGAGGATAGCGCTTAAATCTACTAGAAACGCCTAAATTAAGATTTAAAAAAAATTCTTCAAAAAAATTGTTCTTAATTTTTTTTCAAGTCTAAGAGCTCATTCTAAACACTATTTGTTTATAAAAAAATTGAGGGACTTCTGGGAAGGGAAATACGCAAAATGACTTTTGTCGACTGGAAACGCCAAAATAACGATTAAAAATTGTTTTTCTTCAAAAAAATTTTTTTTTGTTCAAGTCAAAGAGCTCATTCCAAACACTATTTGTTTATTTAAAAAAATGTGGGACTTCCGGGAACGGAGATAGGAGATACGCAAAATGACTTTTGTCGTGGATAGTGCTTAAATCGACCAGAAACGCCTAAATAAAGATTTTAAAAAAATTCTTAAAAAAAATTGTTCTTAATTTTTTTTAAAGTCTGAGAGCTCATTCTAAACACTATTTGCTTATAAAAAAAATTGAGGGACTTCTGGGAAGAAATACGCAAAATGACTTTTGTCGACTGGAAACGCCAAAATAACGATTAAAAATTGTTTTTCTTCAAAATTTTTTTTTGTTCAAGCTCATTCCGAAAACTATTTGTCTATAAAAAAAATTGGGTGATTTCCAAGAACGGAAATACGCAAAATTACTTTTGGCGTAAATAGTTCAACCAAAGTAGGTCGAAACTGGTCCGCAATTGTAAATGCCAAAGAAACAATCATTACTGTATAATACTCGAAATCTGGCGTTACTAATCGCAGATACGCTAATTCGATCGTCACAACACGCAAATAATATATTCACTTTTCAAATCATCCACACCTTTATCACGTTGACGTCCCTAACTCAAATTCCCCAGTCTCTAAAGGGCTGAATATATTTTCAGCCTGTAGTGACCTATATTTTAATGGGTGAAGGATTTAAAATGTAGCAGTGTTGACACTATCTGAGTCTGTCCTCGTTCGAGTCGCTTCCAATAAATTTGTTAGTCGAGCGACAAATGAATATAAAGTAATTAAATACCCCTGGCAACAGTTGTCCGTTAAAACAACCACTGATTACGCACCCTCGCCCTTCATATTTCAATCGGGTTGTCCTGCAAAACACTGATAATCCGTAATTACGTAATACATTAACATTTACATTAGTGTAATTCACTAAAAAATAAAAAAAGAGGTTGATATTCACTTTAGGGTAAATGGAGGAGGCGGCTGAAATTTGTTTTGTAGGCATAGTTTGTTTAATCGAGTTCAAACGTGTAGGTTTTAACTTTAGGAAACATAAGTGGGAAGAAGTTATGCCTTAGTGCGAAATACTGATAATCCGTAAAGGAAATGAACTTACCTTTACATAATATAATAATATTTCCATTAGTGTAATTCACTAAAAAATAAAAAAAAGGTTGATATTCACTTTAGGGTAAATGGAGGAGGCGGCTGAAATTTGTTTTGTAGGCATAGTTTTTTGAACCGAGTTCAAACGTGTAGGTTTTAACTTTAGGAAACATAAGTGGGAAGAAGCTATGCTTCCCATATTCGACGGACAGCTCGCTCAAAACATGATTTTGTTTGTACAATTTATCTCAGTGTCAATCAAATCAAATTAGTCGAAAATATACCATATGACTCGTGAGTTGTATTCTCGATCAAACCCACTAGGGTTGGGAAAATTAACCACACAAATAGTAATCGAACCCATAAAACAGCACTTTTCAATTACACTATTTAAAAGGCATAAGGTACTTGAAATGTATACAAAAACACAAGAGCAATAGTTTAAATTAGCAGAAAAACATCTGCAGTGCATAAATAATTAAAGATAATAAAAGCGGAGAATGTGGATAAACGCTGAACAACCGCCGCAATGACGACGTGAAAAGCGTGTAAATTTAAATAATCCACCCCGAAACCGACATGGCAAATGTGCGCTCAGCAAAACAGGGGACGACACACATCCGCAGACAATTATGTATGTGTGTGTGTGTGTGTGTCCCGTCAAGTACAATAAAAGTCCGGCAGCGGAGCGCCCTCTCCCGCCGTCGACGGCAGCGTCCTCGCCAAATTTATTAAAGAGCAGGAATTTCGGAATTCGCCGTGTTATTGTGTAATATTCAGTCGAGCCATGGCAATTGCATAAACTATTCGCAAGGGCCACCCGTCGCAATAAAAACACGACACTTAATGTCCCCGAGCCGGACGCACGAACGACCTACGGTCCACTCTCTTCGCCTGTTCCTATTTCTTCGGCCGGGCCCTTTATTGTTCCGACCCGAATTGCACCAGCGATACTTATAAGAAACGTCAATGTGTGATCATGTCCGCACTCTAATTCCGCAAGGATGGAAATTGATTGCGTTAAGCTTGGCGCCCAACGCGGGGCAGTTACTACTGTATTAGTTTTGAACAGTATTTTTTTATTTAATTTAAGACGCGTTGTAATCGACAACCATAATTCTGGAATAAGAAAACCGAATTGCACTAACGATATTTATAAGAAACGTCGATTAGTAATCATCTCCGCAAGGATGGAAATTGATTGCGTTAAGTTTGGCGCCCAACGTGGGGCAGTTACTACTATATTGCTTTTGAACAGTATTTTTTTAAATTTAATTTAATACGCGTTGTAATCGACAACCATAATTCTAGAAAAAGAAAACCGAATTGCACTAACGATATTTATAAGAAACGTCGATTAGTAATCATCTCCGCAAGGATGGAAATTGATTGCGTTAAGCTTGGCGCCCAACGTGGGGCAGTTACTACTGTATTTACTTTTAAATAGTATTTTTTATTTAAATTGAGACGCGTTGTAATCGACAACCATAATTCTGGGAAATGATGTGTGATCATGTCTGCACTTTAAATAGAAATTAATTGCATTCAATTTGGCGCCCAACGTGGAGCAGTTACTACTGTATTGCTTTTAAAGAAACTGGAAAAGTTCAAATTTTATTCATCAAATTTAAGTATTAGCCTACGCAACTTTTCAACCAGAAAAGTTTACAAATGCATACCTCTTAGGATTAATGTGTCAAAACTTCATACAATTTTCATGTTGGATAAGGAATCTGCAATATTAAAAAAAAAAATCGAAAATTACATTACGACCAGCACAATTCTCACGCCGCAACCTGTATAATCTGTATTGCTACCTCTGCTGCTTCGGCCGTACCATTAGTCACCCCACGAGCCGTCACTGGTGATTTCTTACGATGAAATTGTCAAATTTCAAACGGAATCCACAATCACGTTTCTGGAGGTCATCAAAATTAACTACTCTTATATATGTGCTGATGAGACTGAAAGAGGTTGAAGCCGGCCAACAAGCTAAAAACACACCTTTAATGCCTGAATTACTCTCTCCTCTCCTTTACAATATTAACGCTTAACTTTTTCCATCATTCCTCTTCGGAATGCATTTAGAAAACGCGAGCAGACACCCCCTTTTCCGAACATAAAGAAAACTTGCCGCCCCCTCTCCCCAGAAACCCCCTCCTCGGCAACTTTTCGTTAATATAAAGTGACACACGAAACATGTCGACGCCCCGACGTCGGGAGGCGTTCGGGCGCTCCGCGTCGGAATTTCAGGCTCTTAATTTTCCATCATTTTTAACAGGAAATAACTGTATTACGTTACCTTATATCATTTCCGCTTCCGGAAACTTTCGGAAAATGGGGAAAAACGAGACGGGCGCGAGCGCTCGCTCGCTCAAATGTGATTACGTTAGCGTGCTGCGGGGTACGGACGGAGAGGGATCATCCCTTACACTCGAGAAATGCACGACACAAAAAGAAAAGAAAAATTGGTCGGATGTTAGAAATTACAATTTAAATATGAATTATGAACGATGCGTATACGTATTTATTCTCATTAAAACCTTGACGTTTTAGGAAAACCATAAATGTGAAATTTGTTATTACCATACGCTTAATATTCTATTTTGTTGTTGTTAAATTAATTATAATTATATTCGCGACAACAAAAAATATTACTGTAAGATCGAATTGCACCGTATTCGCGACAATAAAAATAATTTTCTATCTTTATTACTTTTATCCAATAAATCTGCAATAAGAGAGTCTCTAGTTAATATTTTCGTAAGATCGAAGAGTTCTACAGCGTAAATTTAAAATTCCCGGCGCACCCACCATACGATCAATTCATAAATGAGCTCATTTTAGTTGTTTGTAAAGCGGTGCTTACTGCTACTATAAACTAGCTCGTTCGCTAAGGGTTAATATTTACGTATTGGTAGATCATAATGTGTGAGCCACAGAATTTTCTTTCTGAGTTGGCCATGCCTGAGAGAGAGAGAGAAACATACCAGTCATGTCTGAGTTTAATTATTTTTTTAAATCTAATTCGTACGTCATTTACCTCACAGCCAACTCTGAAACAAAATTTTATGGCCCACACGATATAATTAAGGATAGTAATATGAAATAAATAAAAACTTTCGCATAATCAGTGCATTTCCAATATGATAAGGCAAAAGTCGAGAATATTAAACATTTAGCAAAATTAATATTACCAGCCTTAATAAATCTTTTAGTTACTTTATTAAACTAAACTCAATGCACACCCGACATAAATGAAGGAACTATTAAATTATTCCGTTGAATATAATAAAGTATAGAGGAAATCGAGTTCCACCCCTTTGTTAAGGACGAAATTATCCTTCCACGTCCCAGTGCTCCCTTTTTAACAACGTTACTTTTGAAACGAATAATCTTTTAATCTAATAATGCAAATAGCACACATTTTAATACGCCCCGCGTTCTACTACCGACATAATCAATACTTTATTTATGCTCTTACCGAATTATTTGAATAAGAAATAATATTTTTACAAAATAAGAAGGACTGAAGAGCCCCGCGTTGGGCGCCAACTTGCAATACACATCCCGTACTCTAAGATTACCGACATAATACATATTTTATGCCTTGTTTAATCCCGTCTCTTACCTAATTATTTGAATAAGAAATTATATTTTTACAAAATAAGAAAGACGCCCTGCGTTGGGCGCCAAAATTCAATACGCGTCCCGTTCTCCGACTACCGACGTAATCAATACTTTATTTATGCCTTGATTAATTCTGCCTCTTACCTAATTATTTAAATAAGAAATATATTTACAAAATAAGTAAAACTGAAAGCCCGGCGTGGGTGCCAAAATCATCATCATCAAGTCTAGCTTTTTTACACTTAACTGCTAAACCCTTTGTTATACAAATAAAAAAAAAATAAATATGTTATGATAGAACCGCTTAATAAAATTACAAATAATAATAATAATAAAAAACTTAAAACAAATAATGAAGAGAATAAGGATTTTTCAAGCAAAAATTGAATATTGCATTCATCGCTTAGGTAAAGTTTAAAATATTAATGACTACAGAAATTAGAGAAATTAAAAATCTCTAAATTTATTAATTAAAAATTATTTAAGTTATTTAATCGTTTCCAGTCGATTTAAACACTATTTACGACTAAAGCAATTTTGCGTGTCTCCTTTCCCGGAAGCCTCAATATTTTTTCTTATAAACAAATAGCGTTGCGGACCTAAAAAAATTAGAATTTAAAAAAAAAACAACATTTTTTTTAATCGTTATTTATGCGTTTCCAAAGCACTTTTTACGGCAATCGTCATTTGCGTACCTCCGCTCCCGAAAATCCCATATTTTTTTTTAATGGACAAATAGTGTTTAGAATGAGCTCTTAAACTTGAAAAAACATTTTT
Organism: Ocypus olens; assembly: GCA_910593695.2. Classification (NCBI taxonomy): domain Eukaryota; kingdom Metazoa; phylum Arthropoda; class Insecta; order Coleoptera; family Staphylinidae; genus Ocypus; species Ocypus olens. The sequence goes on from OU343054.1 coordinate 46,573,322, forward strand.
TTGAAGAAAACAAATTTTTAATCGTTAGTTGGGCGTTTCCAGTTGATTTAAGCACTATCTACAACAAAAGTAATTTTGCGTATCTCCGTTCCTGGAAGTCTAATAATTTTTTTATAGACATATAGTTTCCAGAATGAGCTCGAAAAAATAAGAATATTTTTTTGAAAAAAAAAAAAATTTAATCGTTGTATAGGCGTTTTCAGTCGATTTTAGCACTATTTACGACAATAGTTATTTTGGGTGTTTCCATTCCCGGATGTCCTATAAAAAAAATATAGACAAATAGTGTTCAGAAGGAGCTCTTGGGCTTGAAAAAAAATTGATTTTCTTTTTCTTGTTATGAGCGACGTTCGATGTACATCGACGTTTCCAGTCGATTGACGACAAACGTAATTTTGCGTATTTCTATTTCCAAACGTCCCATAATTTTTTTTACAGGCAGTTTTCAGAATGAGCTCTTCGACTTAAAAAATGTAAGAAATATTTTTTTTTCAATAGGTTTTAAGCGTTATTTAGACGTTTCCAATTTATTTACGAGAAAAATTACTTTGCGTATGTTGGTTGCCGCATAAATTTTTGTTAATAGAATGAGCTTTTAGACTTGAAAAAAATAATCATTTTTTTAAATAATTTTTTTTAAATCGTTATTTAAGCGTTTCCAGTCGATGAAAGCAGTTTTTTATGGCAAACTTCATTTGCGTACGTTCGCTCCCGAAAGTCCCATAATTTTTTTAATGGACAAATAGTGTTCGGAATGAGCTCTTAGACTTGAAAAAAAAAGATTTTTTTTTGAAGAAAACAAATTTTTAATCGTTAGTTGGGCGTTTCCAGTCAATTTAAGCACTAGCACTAACTACGACAAAAGTCATTTTGCGTATCTCCGTTCCTGGAAGTCTAATATTTTTTTATAGACAAATAGTGTTCAGAATGAGCTCTTGAAAAAGATAAGAATATTTTTTTGAAAAAAAAATTTAATTGTTGTATAGGCGTTTTCAGTCAATTTTAGCACTATTTACGACAATAGTTATTTTGAGTGTTTCCGTTCCTGGATGCCCCATAAAAAAAATTATAGACTAATAGTGTTTAGAATGAGCTTTTGGACGTAAGAAAAAAAAAATTTTTTTTCTTGTTATGAACGACGTTCGATGTACATCGACGTTTCCAGTCGATTTACGACAAACGTAATTTTGCGTATTTCTATTTCCGAACGTCCCACAATTTTTTTATAGCCAGTTTTCAGAATGAGCTCTTCGACTTGAAAAAATATAAGAAACATTTTTTTTTTTGAAAAAATAGGTTTTAGGCGTTATTTCGGAGTTTCCAATTTATTTACGAAAAAAGTTACTTTGCGTATGTCGCTAGCCGGAAGTCCTACATAAATTTTTGATAATAAATAGTGTTCAGAATGAGCTTTCAGATCAAAATTTTAATAATTTTTCTTTTAATCGTTATTTAGGCGTTTTCAGTCGATTTAAGCACTCTTTACGACTAAAGTCATTTCGCGTGTCTCCGTTACCGGAAGTCCCAATATTTTTTCTTATAAATAAATAGTGTCCTTAGACTTAAAAAATTAGATTAAAAAAAACATTTTTTTAATCGTTATTTAGGCGTTGCCAGTAAATTAAAGCACTTTTTACGGCAAACGTCATTAGCGTACCTCCGCTCCCGAAAGTGCCACAAGTTTTTTAATAGACAAATAGTGTTCAGTATGAGCTCTTAGACTTAAAAAAAAATAAGAAATTTTTTTTGAAAAAAAAAAATTAATCGTTAGTTGGGCGTTTCCAGTCGATTTAAGCAATATCTACGACAAAAGTCATGTTACGTATCTTGGTTTCTAGAAGTTTAATGATTTTTTTAATAAACAAACAGTTTTCATAATGAGCTCTTTTTTTTAAACATTTTTTTAATCGTTATTTAGGCGTTTCCAGTCAATTAAAGCACTTTCTACGGCAAACGTCATTTGCGTACCTCCGCTTCCGAAAGTGCCATATTTTTTTTAATAGACAAATAGTGTTCAGAATGAGCTCTTAGAATTAACAATTAAAAAAAAAAATTAATCGTTGGTTCGGCGTTTCCAGTCGATTTAAGCACTATCTACGACAACAGTCCTTTTGCATATCTCGGTTCCTGGAAGTTTAATAATTTTTTTAATAGACAAACAGTTTTCATAATGAGCTCTAGGACTCGAAAAAAAAAAATTAAGAAAAATGTTTTGAAGAAAAAAGTTATTAATCGTTATTTAAACGTTTCCTATCGGTTTAAGCATCTACGGCTTAAGTCTTTTTACGGATCCCTGTTTCCAGGTGTCCCACCAAAAATGTTGTTCCACAAATAGTGTTCAGAATGAGCTCTTAGACTTGAAAAAAAAATATAAATACAAATTATTCGTTATTTAAGCGTTTCCAGCCGATTTAATTTAGTTAATACGTAACTGATAGGATAGACATGCCATTAGGGCGACATCTATTATGAGATTTAATTTTAGAAAACGACAAAGAAACGTCTTTTTAGTTTTTAATAGATTTTATTGGTTTTTAAGGGAACAAAATCTGTATTTTTTTCCAGAAACGCATCTTAAAAAAATCTATTGTTTGGATGGACTTGCCATTAGGGCGACATCTATTGTGAGATTTAATTAAAGAAAACCACAAAGAAATGTGTTTTCAGTTTTTAATAGATTTTGTTAGTTTTAAGGGAACAAAATCTGTATTTTTCTAAAAACGCATCTTAAATTTAAAATAACCTATTGTTTAAAAGTATTACAGTAGAAACTACTAGAATGTGAGTCTTCCTTTGCCTCATGTTGGGCGCCAAATTTTACGCAAGGCGATTCCAATGCATCGTGAATTAAAAAAAAAACGATTGTTTAAAAGTAATACAGTAGTAACTGCTAAAATGTAAGCCTTCCTATGCCCCACGTTGGGCGCCAAATTTTATACAAGGCGGTTCCAACGCGTTTTGAATCAAATTTTACGCAAGGCGATTCCAATGCATCGTGAATTAAAAAAAAACGATTGTTTAAAAATAATACAGTAGTAACTGCTAAAATGCAAGCCTTCCTATGCCCCACGTTGGACGCTAAATTTTATACAAGGCGGTTCCAACGCGTTTTGAATTAAAAAAAAAACGATTGTTTAAGAGTAATACATTAATAACTACTCAAATGTAAAGCCTCCCTCCTTCCCCACGCTGGGCGCCAAATTTTACGCAATCAATTTCTATCCTTAGACAGAAAAACAATTCCTCTTTATTTCCATTCAGTGTTTTACAATTGAAAAGATAGATTTTTTTTTCTAGGTAATTAAATGCATGGTGGGAATAAATAATTTAAGAATGTTATTATTAAAAATAATTGGCACCACCATAAAATTTCCACAGATTACGAGTATTTCATTCAGTATACCCCTCTTAAATGCCCTTAAAATTTTTTGAAGCTTTGTTGTATGGATTCCTTTACTTAACTTTTTTTCAAATTTATATAAACCAAGCAGGATGGGTTAAAAGGCGAAACGGGCCGTCGCCGCAATATGCTAATCTATTGTGGGTCCCGTTTTCCGTTTCCGGAATATCACTTAAACGCTCACAACTCTCCCCCTCTCTCTCTCGCTCCTTCGTCTGCGCTCCCAGCGTGGAGTCGTGGGGAATTTTCGGGGATTTTCTCCCTCTCATTACCTCCGGAGCGAGTCGGAGGCTGTTTCGTCCGGATATAAAGGAAGCTAAATAAAATTTATTCCGCTTAATCAATCCAATGATGAATCAACCGAATCCTCCTTTTATTTCCTACGGAAAGCGAAAACACTCAGTCCGCATTAACCGCTCATTCGTACACATCACCTGAAATCTCTGCAGTAGTTTCTCCTCGTAAATATTTTGTTTTATACAATAAATTTGGATTTTATGTTTTTTACAACTGCATACTTAATGCGACGTTCACAGCGGGTGGATTCAGATTATGAGGATCGAGGTTCAAAAATATTGCAAAGATCTGGTGATAATGCGAACCTTGAGGAACGTCTAAAATATTTATAATTTAAACTTTTGTAAACCAGTTTATAAAAAAAAAGTTATCAGCTATATAAACTTGGATGTTTAATTACCAACCATTTACAACTCGATACTTCGCAAAAAAAACTCATTTCTTTATAGATATGCCTAATTAATTAACTGTTGGCGGGGCGTTGCGTTTTGCATGATTCCGCCGCCGCCGTATCGAAACGGGCAGATATAGATCACCGTCGGGGAATAATAATTACATCTTTTTCAGCGCGCGCGTTTCGGCCGATCGGATCTGAAGATAGACCGCCGTGCCTAAAAGATATTCGGCCGAAATAACGGCCGCGGCACGAATAGGAAATTAACTTGTAATTATTGTTATCTTGACGGTACGGCAACATACTGAATTACTGTCTAATTTATTTCCCCACCGAAACGAAATAGAACTCCTGAATGCATGGTCTCTCGCGCTTATCTAGATGAATGCTACACACAAACGCACACCGGGCTGCATTAAAAATAAAATGAAATCGAAATAGAACGCTTGCATCAAAGTGATTCATATATTTCTAAATGAGAGTGTACCGTTTGTGATGTTATTAGCTGGCCTTTTCGAAGTTTTATGGCCTTAGGGTATTATGTACGATTTTGGCCATTTTTTCCATAGTATTATTCAGGAAAAAAATGCATGAAAAAAATGTTAGGCCTTAGAAAAATCTGAAACAATTCATGATGGTTCTTAAAGACGTGAGGAAGCGTGTAGAGTAATTATTTTTCCCAGAAAAAATTTTTTTCATGATTTCAACGTTCCACGATTTTACCCATTTTTTCCATAGTATTATTCAGGAAAAAAATGCATAAAAAAAATATTGGGTCTTAGAAAAATTTGAAAAAATTCATGACGGTTCTTAAAGACTTAAAGAAGCGTGTAGAGTAATTATTTTCCCCAGAAAAATTTTTTTTCATGATTTCAACGTTTCACGATTTTGGCATTTTTCCATAGTATTATTCCGGGAAAAAATGCATGAAAAAAATGTTTTGTCTTGGAAAAATCTGAAAAAATTCATGACGGTTCTTAAAGACGTGAGGAAGCGTGTAGAGTAATTATTTTTCCCAGAAAAATTTTTTTTTCATGATTTCAACGTTTCACGATTTTGGCCATTTTTTCCATAGTATTATTCACGAAAAAAATGCATGAAAAAAATGTTTTGTCTTAGAAAAATCTGAAAAAATTCATGACGGTTCTTAAAGACGTGAGGAAGCGTGTAGAGTAATTATTTTTCCCAGAAAATTTTTTTTTCATGATTTCAACGTTTCACGATTTTGGCCATTTTTTCCATAGTATTATTCAGGAAAAAAATGCATGTAAAAAAATGTTGGTTCTTAGAAAAATCTGAAAAAATTCATGACGATTCTTAAAGACGTGAGGAAGCGTGTAGAGTAATTATTTTTCCCAGAAAAATTTTTTTTCATGATTTCAACGTTTCACGATTTTGGCCATTTTTTCCATAGTATTATTCAGGAAAAAAATGCATGAAAAAATGTTGGTTCTTAGAAAAATCTGAAAAAATTCATGACGATTCTTAAAGACGTGAGGAAGCGTGTAGAGTAATTATTTTTCCCAGAAAAAAATTTTTTTTTCATGATTTCAACGTTTCACGATTTTGGCCATTTTTTCCATAGTATTATTCAGGAAAAAAATGCATGAAAAAAATGTTGGTTCTTAGAAAAATCTGAAAAAATTCATGACGATTCTTAAAGTCGTGAGGAAGCGTGTAGAGTAATTATTTTTGCCAGACAAATTTTTTTTTCATGATTTCAACATTTCACGATTTTGGCCATTTTTTCCATTGTATTATTCAGGAAAAAAATGCATGTAAAAAAATGTTGGTTCTTAGAAAAATCTGAAAAAATTCATGACGATTCTTAAAGACGTGTGGAAGCGTGTAGAGTAATTATTTTTCCCAGAAAAATTTTTTTTCATGATTTCAACGTTTCACGATTTTGGCATGAAAAAAATGCATGAAAAAATGTTGGTTCTTAGAAAAATCTGAAAAAATTCATGACGATTCTTAAAGACGTGAGGAAGCGTGTAGAGTAATTATTTTTCCCAGAAAAAATTTTTTTTTTCATGATTTCAACGTTTCACGATTTTGGCCATTTTTCCATAGTATTATTCAGGAAAAAAATGCATGAAAAAATGTTTTGTCTTAGAAAAATCTGAAAAAATTCATGACGGTTCTTAAAGACGTGAGGAAGCGTGTAGAGTAATTATTTTTCCCAGAAAAAAATTTTTTTCATGATTTCAACATTTCACGATTTTGGCCATTTTTTCCATAGTCAGGAAAAAAATGCATGAAAAAAATGTTTTGTCTTAGAAAAATCTGAAAAAATTCATGACGGTTCTTAAAGACGTGAGGAAGCGTGTAGAGTAATTATTTTTCCCAGAAAAATTTTTTTTTCATGATTTCAACGTTTCACGATTTTGGCCATTTTTCCATAGTATTATTCAGGAAAAAAATGCATGAAAAAAATGTTTTGTCTTAGAAAAATCTGAAAAAATTCATGACGGTTCTTAAAGACGTGAGGAAGCGTGTAGAGTAATTATTTTTCCCAGAAAAAATTTTTTTTCATGATTTCAACGTTTCACGATTTTGGCCATTTTTCCATAGTATTATTCAGGAAAAAAATGCATGAAAAAAATGTTTTGTCTTAGAAAAATCTGAAAAAATTCATGACGGTTCTTAAAGACGCGAGGAAGCGTGTAGAGTAATTATTTTTTCCAGAAAAACATTTTTTTTCATGATTTCAACATTTCACGATTTTGGCCATTTTTTCCATTCAGGAAAAAAATGCATGAAAAAAATGTTGGTTCTTAGAAAAATCTGAAAAAATTCATGACGCTTCTTAAAGACGTGAGGAAGCGTGTAGAGTAATTATTTTTCCCAGAAAAATTTTTTTTTCATGATTTCAACGTTTCACGATTTTGGCCATTTTTTCCATAGTATTATTCAGGAAAAAAATGCATGAAAAAAATGTTTTGTCTTAGAAAAATCTGAAAAAATTCATGACGTTTCTTAAAGACGCGAGAAAAATTTTTTTTTCATGATTTCAACGTTTCACGATTTTGGCCATTTTTCCATAGTATTATTCAGGAAAAAAATGCATGAAAAAATGTTTTGTCTTAGAAAAATCTGAAAAAATTCATGACGGTTCTTAAAGACGTGAGGAAGCGTGTAGAGTAATTATTTTTCCCAGAAAAACATTTTTTTCATGATTTCAACATTTCACGATTTTGGCCATTTTTTCCATAGTATTATTCAGGAAAAAAATGCATGAAAAAAATGTTTTGTCTTAGAAAAATCTGAAAAAATTCATGACGGTTCTTAAAGACGCGAGGAAGCGTGTAGAGTAATTATTTTTTCCAGAAAAACATTTTTTTTCATGATTTCAACGTTTCACGATTTTGGCCATTTTTCCATAGTATTATTCAGGAAAAAATTGCATGAAAAAAATGTTGGTTCTTAGAAAAATCTGAAAAAATTCATGACGATTCTTAAAGACGTGAGGAAGCGTGTAGAGTAATTATTTTTCCCAGAAAAAATTTTTTTTTTCATGATTTCAACGTTTCACGATTTTGGCCATTTTTCCATAGTATTATTCAGGAAAAAAATGCATGAAAAAATGTTTTGTCTTAGAAAAATCTGAAAAAATTCATGACGCTTCTTAAAGACGTGAGGAAGCGTGTAGAGTAATTATTTTTCCCAGAAAAATTTTTTTTTCATGATTTCAACGTTTCACGATTTTGGCCATTTTTCCATAGTATTATTCAGGAAAAAAATGCATGAAAAAATGTTGGGTCTTAGAAAAATCTGAAAAAATTCATGACGGTTCTTAAAGACGTGAGGAAGCGTGTAGAGTAATTATTTTTCCCAGAAACAATTTTTTTTCATGATTTCAACGTTTCACGATTTTGGCCATTTTTTCCATAGTATTATTCAGGAAAAAAATGCATGAAAAAAATGTTGGTTCTTAGAAAAATCTGAAAAAATTCATGACGCTTCTTAAAGACGTGAGGAAGCGTGTAGAGTAATTTTTTTTCATGATTTCAACGTTTCACGATTTTGGCCATTTTTTCCATAGTATTATTCAGGAAAAAAATGCATGAAAAAAATGTTGGGTCTTAGAAAAATCTGAAAAAATTCATGACGGTTCTTAAAGACGTGAGGAAGCGTGTAGAGTAATTATTTTTCCCAGAAAAAATTTTTTTTCATGATTTCAACATTTCACGATTTTGGCCATTTTTTCCATAGTATTATTCAGGAAAAAAATGCATGAAAAAAATGTTTTGTCTTAGAAAAATCTGAAAAAATTCATGACGTTTCTTAAAGACGCGAGAAAAATTTTTTTTTTCATGATTTCAACGTTTCACGATTTTGGCCATTTTTTCCATAGTATTATTCAGGAAAAAAATGCATGAAAAAAATGTTTTGTCTTAGAAAAATCTGAAAAAATTCATGACGTTTCTTAAAGACGCGAGAAATTTTTTTTTTTTCATGATTTCAACGTTTCACGATTTTGGCCATTTTTTCCATAGTATTATTCAGGAAAAAAATGCATGAAAAAAATGTTTTGTCTTAGAAAAATCTGAAAAAATTCATGACGTTTCTTAAAGACGCGAGAAAAAGTTTTTTTTTCATGATTTCAACGTTTCACGATTTTGGCCATTTTTTCCATAGTATTATTCAGGAAAAAAATGCATGAAAAAAATGTTAGGTCTTAAAAAAATCTGAAAAAATTCATGACGGTTTTTAAAGACGTGAGGAAGCGTGTAGAGTAATTATTTTTCCCAGAAAATTTTTTTTTTCATGATTTCAACGTTTCACGATTTTGGCCATTTTTTCCATAGTATTATTCAGGAAAAAAATGCATGAAAAAAATGTTGGTTCTTAGAAAAATCTGAAAAAATTCATGACGATTCTTAAAGACGTGAGGAAGCGTGTAGAGTAATTTTTTTTCATGATTTCAACGTTTCACGATTTTGGCCATTTTTTCCATAGTATTATTCAGGAAAAAAATGCATGAAAAAAATGTTTTGTCTTAGAAAAATCTGAAAAAATTCATGACGTTTCTTAAAGACGCGAGAAAAAATTTTTTTTTCATGATTTCAACGTTTCACGATTTTGGCCATTTTTTTCCATAGTATTATTCAGGAAAAAAATGCATGAAAAAAATGTTAGGTCTTAAAAAAATCTGAAAAAATTCATGACGGTTTTTAAAGACGTGAGGAAGCGTGTAGAGTAATTATTTTTCCCAGAATTTTTTTTTTTTCATGATTTCAACGTTTCACGATTTTGGCCATTTTTTCCATAGTATTATTATTCAGGAAAAAATTGCATGAAAAAAATGTTGGGTCTTAGAAAAATCTGAAAAAATTCATGACGGTTCTTAAAGACGTAAGGAAGCGTGTAGAGTAATTATTTTTCCCAGAAACAATTTTTTTTCATGATTTCAACGTTTCACGATTTTGGCCATTTTTCCATAGTATTATTCAGGAAAAAAATGCATGAAAAAAATGTTCGGTCTTAAAACAATCTGAAAAAATTCATGACGGTTCTTAAAGACGTGAGGAAGCGTGTAGAGTAACTATTTTTTCCAGAAAAACATTTTTTTCATGATTTCAACGTTTCACGATTTTGGCCATTTTTTCCATAGTATTATCCAGGAAAAAATGCATGAAAAAAATGTTGGGTCTTAAAAAAATCTGAAAAAATTCGTGACGGTTCTTAAAGATGTGAGAAAGCGTGTAGAGTAATTATTTTTCCCAGAAAAAATTTTTTTTCATGATTTCAACGTTTCACGATTTTGGCCATTTTTTCCATAGTATTATTCAGGAAAAAAATGCATGAAAAAAATGTTGGGTCTTAAAAAAATCTGAAAAAATTCATGACGGTTCTTAAAGACGTGAGGAAGCGTGTAGAGTAATTATTTTTTCCAGAAAAACATTTTTTTCATGATTTCAACGTTTCACGATTTTGGCCATTTTTTCCATAGTATTATTCAGGAAAAAAATGCATGAAAAACATGTTGGGTATCAGAAAAATCTGAAAAAATTCCAGATCGTTCCTAATGACTGGGAAAAGCGTGTAAGGTAATTATTTTTCCGAAAAATTTTTCTTTTGACATTTGATAATTTATCTATGTTCATACGATCCAAGACCACGATTTAAAATTTTGCAGTGCATGTTTGTCGAGATCGTACGAACGTAAGCTGTTTCTAATAATAGATGAATACTTTCTGCATCGACAAGTTGATAGTAAACCCGTCGAAGGGATTGAAAAATAATAATTATTCTAAAACTAACCATAATTTTAGATTGAAATTGTTATAAACCAATAACGCAAAGATTTACGTTGTTTAAACTTTTTCTCGTAATTGACTAATAATACATTCTGCATTGTTTAGCATACAACAAGTTGATTGACACATCGTCGAAGAATCCGAAGAAAGCGAAGAAACCGTTCCCCAAGAAACAACAAGAGACCACCACCACCACCACCATCATCATGTGGGGATGTAACAACGGTGAATTCTGGGCTCGCTCCAAATAAAGGTCCTTTTAAGGGCCATAAAAACTAATATAATTCGGAGATTTGACATTGTCGAGTGTGTTTGAATGAATGGATGCATTTAAAGAGTAGTTTGGTGCAAAAATAATATAAAATTTTTTTTCAGGAACGCAGAAACAACAAGAGTAATTTGGTGCGAAAATAATATAAAATTTTTATGAATTTTTCGCACAATTTTTGCTCGAAATTTTTCGAGAGGAGTATCAGGATCGCAGAAACGAAAAGAGTAATTTGGCGGGAAAATAAAATAAAATTTTAATGAATTTTTCGCACAATTTTTGCTCGAAATTTTTCGAGAGGAGTATCAGGATCGCAGAAACGAAAAGAGTAATTTGGCGGGAAAATAAAATAAAATTTTCATGAATTTTTCGCACAATTTTTGCTCGAAATTTTTCGAGAGGAGTATCAGGATCGCAGAAACGAAAAGAGTAATTTGGCGGGAAAATAAAATAAAATTTTAATGAATTTTTCGCACAATTTTTGCTCGAAATTTTTCGAGAGGAGTATCAGGATCGCAGAAACGAAAAGAGTAATTTGGCGGGAAAATAAAATAAAATTTTTATGAATTTTTCGCACAATTTTTGCTCGAAAATTTGGATCAGGAGTAACAGGATCGCAGAAACGAAAAGAGTAATTTGGCGGGAAAATAAAATAAAATTTTAATGAATTTTTCGCGCAATTTTTGCTCGAAATTTTTCGAGAGGAGTATCAGGATCGCAGAAACGAAAAGAGTAATTTGGCGGGAAAATAAAATAAAATTTTAATGAATTTTTCGCACAATTTTTGCTCGAAATTTTTCGAGAGGAGTATCAGGATCGCAGAAACGAAAAGAGTAATTTGGCGGGAAAATAAAATAAAATTTTAATGAATTTTTCGCACAATTTTTGCTCGAAATTTTTCGAGAGGAGTATCAGGATCGCAGAAACGAAAAGAGTAATTTGGCGGGAAAATAAAATAAAATTTTAATGAATTTTTCGCACAATTTTTGCTCGAAATTTTTCGAGAGGAGTATCAGGATCGCAGAAACGAAAAGAGTAATTTGGCGGGAAAATAAAATAAAATTTTAATGAATTTTTCGCACAATTTTTGCTCGAAATTTTTCGAGAGGAGTATCAGGATCGCAGAAACGAAAAGAGTAATTTAGCGGGAAAATAAAATAAAATTTTAATGAATTTTTCGCACAATTTTTGCTCGAAATTTTTCGAGAGGAGTATCAGGATCGCAGAAACGAAAAGAGTAATTTGGCGGGAAAATAAAATAAAATTTTAATGAATTTTTCGCACAATTTTTGCTCGAAATTTTTCGAGAGGAGTATCAGGATCGCAGAAACGAAAAGAGTAATTTAGCGGGAAAATAAAATAAAATTTTAATGAATTTTTCGCACAATTTTTGCTCGAAATTTTTCGAGAGGAGTATCAGGATCGCAGAAACGAAAAGAGTAATTTGGCGGGAAAATAAAATAAAATTTTAATGAATTTTTCGCACAATTTTTGCTCGAAATTTTTCGAGAGGAGTATCAGGATCGCAGAAACGAAAAGAGTAATTTGGCGGGAAAATAAAATAAAATTTTTATGAATTTTTCGCACAATTTTTGCTCGAAAATTTGGATCAGGAGTAACAGGATCGCAGAAACGAAAAGAGTAATTTGGCGGGAAAATAAAATAAAATTTTTATGAATTTTTCGCACAATTTTTGCTCGAAAATTTGGATCAGGAGTATCAGGATCGCAGAAACGAAAAGAGTAATTTAGCGGGAAAATAAAATAAAATTTTTATGAATTTTTCGCACAATTTTTGCTCGAAATTTTTCGAGAGGAGTATCAGGATCGCAGAAACGAAAAGAGTAATTTGGCGGGAAAATAAAATAAAATTTTTATGAATTTTTCGCACAATTTTTGCTCGAAAATTTGGATCAGGAGTAACAGGATCGCAGAAACGAAAAGAGTAATTTGGCGGGAAAATAAAATAAAATTTTTATGAATTTTTCGCACAATTTTTGCTCGAAAATTTGGATCAGGAGTATCAGGATCGCAGAAACGAAAAGAGTAATTTGGCGGGAAAATAAAATAAAATTTTAATGAATTTTTCGGACAATTTTTGCTCGAAATTTTTCGAGAGGAGTATCAGGATCGCAGAAACGAAAAGAGTAATTTGGCGGGAAAATAAAATAAAATTTTAATGAATTTTTCGCACAATTTTTGCTCGAAATTTTTCGAGAGGAGTATCAGGATCGCAGAAACGAAAAGAGTAATTTGGCGGGAAAATAAAATAAAATTTTTATGAATTTTTCGCACAATTTTTGCTCGAAAATTTGGATCAGGAGTAACAGGATCGCAGAAACGAAAAGAGTAATTTAGCGGGAAAATAAAATAAAATTTTTATGAATTTTTCGCACAATTTTTGCTCGAAAATTTGGATCAGGAGTAACAGGATCGCAGAAACGAAAAGAGTAATTTGGCGGGAAAATAAAATAAAATTTTAATGAATTTTTCGCGCAATTTTTGCTCGAAATTTTTCGAGAGGAGTATCAGGATCGCAGAAACGAAAAGAGTAATTTGGCGGGAAAATAAAATAAAATTTTAATGAATTTTTCGCACAATTTTTGCTAGAAATTTTTCGAGAGGAGTATCAGGATCGCAGAAACGAAAAGAGTAATTTAGCGGGAAAATAAAATAAAATTTTAATGAATTTTTCGCGCAATTTTTGCTCGAAATTTTTCGAGAGGAGTATCAGGATCGCAGAAACGAAAAGAGTAATTTGGCGGGAAAATAAAATAAAATTTTAATGAATTTTTCGCACAATTTTTGCTCGAAATTTTTCGAGAGGAGTATCAGGATCGCAGAAACGAAAAGAGTAATTTGGCGGGAAAATAAAATAAAATTTTAATGAATTTTTCGCACAATTTTTGCTCGAAATTTTTCGAGAGGAGTATCAGGATCGCAGAAACGAAAAGAGTAATTTGGCGGGAAAATAAAATAAAATTTTAATGAATTTTTCGCACAATTTTTGCTCGAAATTTTTCGAGAGGAGTATCAGGATCGCAGAAACGAAAAGAGTAATTTGGCGGGAAAATAAAATAAAATTTTAATGAATTTTTCGCACAATTTTTGCTCGAAATTTTTCGAGAGGAGTATCAGGATCGCAGAAACGAAAAGAGTAATTTGGCGGGAAAATAAAATAAAATTTTTATGAATTTTTCGCACAATTTTTGCTCGAAATTTTTCGAGAGGAGTATCAGGATCACAGAAACGAAAAGAGTAATTTGACGGGAAAATAAAATAAAATTTTTATGAATTTTTCGCACAATTTTTGCTCGAAAATTCCGATCAGGAGTAACAGGATCGCAGAAATGAAAAGAGTAATTTGGGCGCGAAAATAAAATAAAATTTTTATGAATTTTTCGCACAATTTTTGCTCGAAATTTTGCACTAGGAGTAACAGGATCGCAGAAATGAAGAGTAATTTGGCGGGAAAATAATTTGTAATTAAATTTGCACACAATTTTTGCTTGAATATTTTTGGCAGGAGTAACAGGTTAGGAGAAATAAAAAGAGTAATTAATAATTACAAAAATTTATTGCATTTTAAGATACGGACATTTGTACCAGGTATAACACAATTTTAAAAAGGATAATAAGACCACAGTAACGAAAAAGGCATTTCAAAGATAATAACATTTTAAAACGCATGGATAAGTGTTGACAAAGAAGTCTTTGAATTATTAAGATTTTTGTGGTTCTAAGAAGAACCGGTGAATTGTTTTAAAACCAAACTCAACCAAGGTGCTGTTGCACAGAGGTCAAGAGTGGCAAGATCTTCCTGGATTCGTCCTTGATCATGGGCGGCGCGCAACTTGCTATCTTCAAAAATACCGACAAGAGCAGAGCCATCAAGGCGAAACTCTGGACGCGGAGGTCGGTTTGACATCCTGGACGATCTTGCAGACCAAACGATGGAAGGGAAGTCCGGTGCTCTTCTAATACCGACGGATTTAACGGAGAGCGAGATCCCAAAATTGTTTAAAGCGTAACGGGAAACTAGGAAAGAAAAGAGGGGTTTATAAAATAATTGAAAATAATATCGACATAAACAAACAGGATCATAGGAATGTGATTAAGGCCTTAATGTACACACTGAGTTAATTCGAGCGCTCTAAACGGTAACGCTAAAAAAGTGTGCGTTAAGGGGTTAATCAAAATAGTCGTTAGGTCCATTAATTAAGTAATCGATTGATTACACAAAGGACCAACGAATGGTCCAAGTGCTGCGACTGTCTGGTCGCCCTCCACAAACTATCAATCGATTGATTATATAATCACATAATCGATCGATCGATTAATCAAATAATCGATTAATAACTAACGATCAAATACTCGAATAATTGATTATTATAGACAGGGTCCCCTCCAAAAACTATCAATCGATTGATCGATTAATTGAATAATCACCTAATCGATCGATCGATCGATTAATCAAATAATCGATTAATAACCAACGATCAAATACTCGATTAATTGATTATAACAGACAGGGTCCTGCATTTCATCTGCCATCTCAGTTACTAGTTAAGGGAGGATTTTGATACTTTGCAAACATTATTTGTATCTGAGGACGTATTTCGAAAAAATATATTTTATTACACAGGATGTCAAAAAAAAATGTGACGTCATGATGATATATTTTTTTAGATTACAGGTAATAATTTTGTTGCTTATTTGGATGCCTTTTAAGGGTACCTATATACCCCTAAAATTTGATTGAAATCGGAAAAGTAATATCAGCAAAAAAAAAACTGGAAAATCAGTTTTGCACTGTTGGTTTAAAAAATTAATACAAATTAGAAATAGCGCCTCGTTAATAAAACTGTACAGGTTATTTATTAGACAGGGTCTGGCAGTTCCGTTAGCCAAGTTTGATTGATATGAATTACTCTGGGTGTTCAAAATTTGGTGTCAAAGTTTTCAATCTTTAAAGCGCTTTATTTTTCTTATTGGAGCCCCTCTATATTTTTATATGATTCTACGTGGAATTAAAAAAAAACAAACATTTTTCCTAAAAATAACCCTATCGCAATTCCTAACGCAAGTTATTCTAATTAATTCCTGAGTTATTAGCAGAAAAGTCGTTTTATCAATTATTCCAATGGCCATTTCAATGAAACCTTTAAAAACAATTAGTTGTCATAATAATAATAATTTAAAATTATACTTGTCAATAGTTATTAAAAAAAACAAGGTGTTTCCCGGCGCATGCACCATAATTGTATCTCGCATTTCACCTCTCGTCTTCTATAACTCAGTTACTAATAAAGTTAGGATTTTGATATTTTGTAGACTTCACTTGTACCCTAAGACGTATTTCAGGAAAATATTTTTGATTATACAGGGTGTCCCAAAAAAGCGTGACGTCATGATGATACATCTTTTTATATTATAAGGTGTATATTTTGTTGCTTATTTGAGTGCCTTTTATGGTTATCTACATACCCTTAAAATTTTATTCAAATCGGTTTAGTGGTATCAACAAAAACTGGAAAAAATCAGTTTTGCATCGTTGGTTTAAAAAATTGATAAAAAATAGAAACAGTGTCTCGTCAATAAAATTATACAAGATAATTATTAAATAAGGTCTGATAGTCTCGTTAACTAAGTTTGAATGATATACATTATACAGGGAGTCCAAAATTTAGTGTCAAAGTTTTCAAACTTTGAAGCACTTTATTTTTCTTATTTTTAATTGGAGCCCCTGTATATTTTTATATGATTCTACGTGAATTCAAAAAACAAACATTTTTCCGAATAATAACCCTATCGCAATTCCTAACGAATTAAAAGTTATTTGCATAAAACTCGTTTTATCAATTATTCTAATGGCCATTTTAATGAATAAAAATCGAAGGTGGCTTTAAAAACAATTTATTGACGTAATAATAATAGTTTAATTATATACTTGTGAATAGTTACTAAAATAACTATGTGTTGCCCGGCGCATGCACCGTCTATCATCTAGGATTTCACCTCTCGTCTTCTCTAACTCAGTTACTAATAAAGTTAAGATTTTGAAATTTTGTAGACTTCACTTGTATCCTAGGACGTGTTTCAGGAAAATATTTTTGATTATACAGGGTGTCCCAAAAAAGCGTGACGTCATGATGATATATTTTTTTATATTATAAGGTGTACATTTTGTTGCTTATTTGGTTGCCTTTTATGGTTATCTACACACCCCTAAAATTTTATTGGGGTCGGTTCAGTGATACCGGCAAAAATAAATAAAAACTGGGAAAAAAATCTGTTTTGCAATAATTAAAAATTAATAAAAAATAGAAATAATGGCTCGTCAATAAAACTATACTAGGTATAATTAATGCCTTTATGGCGGATCGAGTCGACAAAATTTTGGACAAAAGTTGGACATGGTTTTCAGAAAAAAACTTTTTTTTTGCACAGTGGTGCTAGAGGGGGCGGAAGGGGTTACGCTTAAGTTCGCATGCATGACTTTAAAGAAGACACTTCAAAGTTTTTCGTTCTCAAAGATTCATCAAAATCGATTGAAAATACGCCGAGTTATGGCGGTTTGAAAATGGTCAAAATTTCATGAATTTCGAGTGTTTCTTTTTTTTTCCACCAGTATATATTGTATATTAATGAATTGCATTCAACACAGCTCAATATCAATTGTAATTTAATTATTAACACATTGGCTGCCAACAAGTTTTTTGTAAAATGACAAAAAAAGTTTTCTTTGTTTTTAAGTTTTATTTTATAAAATGAGTAAGAATATGCTTATTTAATTCAAACCCGTGACTGACAGCGCTAAATAGTAAGTTTAAAGAAGGCACCCACTGTCAGTCACCGGTGAATGACGTGGCCCCATCGGGATACTTTAGTGACAAAGCGGTCAACGTGTTAACGTAATATCGGATTTTAATTTTTTTTGTACCTTGCTTTCGCCAACGAACTGATTATAACGAAAGCAAAATACACAATTTATAAAGTATATTGTTAAAGTTACATACCTGAACCATCAAGGATATCGCCACAATACCCTGCGCCTTGTGTTGAGCCTCTGACATGTTATGGTAGAGCTCCTTGTTAAATCCATATAACTGTATCTGAAAAAAAAGAATTGGAAATCAATTCTGCGTTTTGTAAATATTTTATGTAAAGTAACGGTCGGCACAAGGGTCAGAAAAGTCCTATTTATCGTAAAGTTAAGCTTTCGGAATTATTTTCTTCAGAGTCTAAAAACAACAGTTGCTAGAGCCGGAGATAACTGAAAGTCTTGTTCATTGTATGATTGAGGTTGGCGCCACTTACTTCGTGATACATTTTTAATTAAATAAAACACATTTTTACTTAGTTAATAACACACTGTTTATTATCACTTATAGTTTGATAATGATTATTGTTTGATCGAAACTGCAGTCACTAATAAATAAACAGTGTGATATTAACTAAGTAAAAGTGTGTTTTATTTACTTATTCATTGTCGCTATAAAATAAAATTACACAAATTAAAGATGATGAATGATGATGAATACAAGTAAGAGCACAACACGCTGAATCGTGCAGTCATGATTATGTCTTACATAATAAGAAAATAGAGAAAAATATTCTCAATAATAAGTTACTCTCTTGACTTAATAAATATGAATTAAAGTTTACATTAAACAAAATGTATACATTTTTAGTAATATGTAGGTGCCTGTTTTGATTTAAATAAAATACAATTATACCTATTATTTTTTAAAGGTAGGAAAGCCAAAGTGGCGGAATCTATTGCCTGAATGCTGTACTGAACCAAATCCGGGTGGTTTTAACACCGACAAGATATGGACATTGCCAGCGGCGGCAAATATAACAATAATAATGTGAACATTAAATATGACCGACGAGAAGTTAGCCATAAAAATTCCAGCCATAGATTTCCCGGCGAATCCACCATTTCAGTGCGAATTTTAATTTTTATTTGTGTAGTGCCTTTCTGTGCGTGTATTTATCAACTACAAAAAGGCCATGAAAATTAAAACGAAAAAACAAAAATTATCTAACAGCTCATTCATTCACGGGTGGCGTTTAAAAAAATCGTAACTCAAAAAGGGCATTGCAAAAAAAAATGATTAGATTTTCACAATGCCTTTCTGCAAGTACAGTTAACAATTACAAATCGTCAAAAAACGGTGATGACCTTTTCTTATATTTTTTATTTAACATTAACAGAAAATCGTGGCTGGCCCATAAAACAACAAAGGCATTGCAAAAAAATTATTTTATTTTCGATATGCTTTTCTGCAAGTACAGTTAATAATTACAAATCGTCAAAAAACCGTGATGAATTTTTCTTGTATTTTTTATTTAACATTAACAGAAACTCGTAGCTGGCCCTTAAAAAACAAGGGCATTGCAAAAATATTTTTTTACGATTTGTAATTGATAACTGTACTTGCAGAAAGGTATTGCAAAAGTAAAATATTTTTTTTTGCAATGCCCTTTTTAAGTTACGATTTTTTTAAACGCCACCCGTGAATTAATGAGCTGTTACATAATTTGTGTTTTTTCGTTTTAATTTTGATGACCTTTTGACAGTTTGCAGTTGATAAATACACCCACAGAAAGGCACTACACAAATAAAAATTCAAATTCAAATGGCGGATGCGCCGGGAAATCTATGGCTGGAATTTTTATGGCTAACTTCTCGTCGGTTTAAATATGGGGTTCCCCCATCCACCGGTAGGTACAGGAATAATATTTAATGTTCCTATTATTTTTTCATTAACATTCGGCGACGAGGATTCATTTGCGCGCTTTACAAGATCGAAAAAAATTAACAACAAAAAAATCTTATTCGCGTTAGCCGCGATTATTTCAAAACCGTTCGGGTCGTTTACTCTTTGCAGGATTTAAAAAACAAATCGAAAAAGAGGACTTTTCCGTGACACAGCATCGTGGAATTAAACCGTTTGCGGCGTTGCAGTTTCAATTAATTGAAGTGATTTTTAAACACGCTCCAATTCCAATCACGGCCATCGTGTAATTAATTGGATTTCGAGTAATTCAACAATATATAATTAATGGTAATGGTCAGTGGCAAATATTATTACAGGTTTCTACACAACAATATTAGTATCCTCAAATAGAATAAGAGTCTGATTGGGTTTTATATAGATAAATAATTATAAAGCCCATTTTTCCTGCTAATCACAGCTTAAGTCGCATTGGCAAAATTTTGCTGAAATGCAAACAAATAAAACACTTTTACTTTGTTGGTATAACACAAATTTTATTTTATTGTTGACTATAGTTTCGGCTCACTTTATGTTTTGTTAATGGAAAGTTGAGTTGCCGAAACTATAGTCAACAATAAAATAAAATTTGTGTTGAACCAACAAAGTAAAAGTGTTTTATTAACGGGTGTGAAGTTAGCAATAGATTTCAGCAATAGATTTTAAAATTAATTTTTTGCCATAAAAATGTACATTTTCCAAAAACCTTCTACAGGCAGGGTGGGGTTACTACTAAAGAATACACATGAACCTCCCCCACCCCAAAATTTCAACCCCCTACAATTTTTCACACTATATAAAAAAAAAATCTCCATCGATGACCGATAAGAAAATGCTGAAAACATGTAATTATTCTACATACTTAGACCTACTAATACAAAAAATTAAAAAAACGTTCCGGCCCCTGGATCACTTAAAAAAAATTAAAAACTTGTCCGCCCCATGCACCATGAAGAGGTGCGCGGGCACACTTACTAACGTTTTTTACGATGTTCGATGTCCGTCTCGAAAAAGTAAAAAATTTAAAAACAATCTAGATATACAGGCCTAACAACAGGAGAAATAAAAAAAACGTGCCGGCCGCTTGATCACTTTGAAAAAAAATAAACAATCCGACACACTCTCCGAAAATGTATGCGCCGTAACATTAACTGGAGTTTTCTTCAAAGTTCGGTGACCGCCATAAAAAAGTTCAAAATTTATAAACAATCCAGACATATAGACCTAACAAATGGAGAAATAAAAAAACGTGCCGGCCTCTTGATCACTTTGAAAAAAAATAAACAATCCGACACACTCTCCGAAAATGTATGCGCCGTTACATTAACTGAAGTTTTTTTCAAAGTTCGGTGACCGCCATAAAAAGTTACAAATTTATAAACAATCTAGACATACAGACTTAACAAATGGAGAAATAAAACATTACGGAGTGACCCTAGTTTTATGCTCGGCAGTGTATATTAAATTCAATTATCATTGCACACTTTGCAAAACATGTAAATTACTCGTTGAATGTTTACCAATTACATTAAAAACATTTTCCTGTAATAGAATGTGTTTCTTGAGTTCCATCGTAACACATTTTTTATTTAGTCCAATTTATTCGTAAAATTAAATAAACTTGTTGATTAAAACAAACATTCCTAATCGATTTTTCATTTCAACTAATTACCATTAGGGCAATTAGGTGAGCGCTTTCTCGGAAAGAGAGGAACATTGCGGGCCGTCGGTCGCCCGAGGGTCGCTAAGAGGTTTCTCGAGTTTTCCCGTGCTTTTGCTTGCCTCAATTTCGCCCCCCTCCCCCCTCTTCACCGTAGTAAATTGTAAAATTCTCATTTAGTGTTCCATTAAATATAATAGGTACAATAATTTTCGTATCTGAAATCCCAGGCTGCACATTCACTCCGAACCGAATGTTCAACTAGACGTATGGATTATGTGATGGCTTTGCCCCCCCCAGAAAATAATGCGATGGGATTAGAAAACGCGTTAACCTTACGGACAGGTGAGCTCCTGCGTGGAAACTGTTTTAATTTAAAATGTGGGAATAGTTATGGAGGGCCATTTTAATGATTAATCGAATTTAATTATCAGGATTTATGTTTTGCAGTGCATTAAATGTATCCGGAAAATTCGAATAAATTATTTGGTGGAAAAATTTTGAACGAATGGAATTGTACCAAGAAATAATTTAGTCGTATTTAATTTGATGAAATATAAATGTAGGGAAAATAGAGCTAATATACTGGGTGTTTCTAAATGATTGAACTGGAATTTGAGTGAGTGAAATGTGCATCTCGTGATTAAAATTTTTTTAAAAATATTATCGCAAGTGGAATTCCCTTCAAATTTTTCTAATGCGCTCATAAATGATATATTTTTAATACATCAAAAAATGGTTGACGCATCTTGCTTGTAAACAAAATGGCAGCACTCTGAACTAGAATTCAAGTGAGTGAAATGTGCATCCCGTGATTAAAAAATTTCTAAAAATATTATAGCAAATGGAATTCCCTTCAAATTTTTCAAATGCGCTCAGAAATGACATATTTTTGACATATCAACAAATGGTTGACGCACTCTGCTTGTAAACAAAATGGCAGCACTCTGAACTGAAATTTAAGTGAGTGAAATGTGTTTCTCGGTATTAAAAAAATTCTAAACATATTATCGCAAGTGGAATTCCCTTCAAATTTTTCTAATGCGCTCATAAATGATATATTTTTAATACATCAAAAAATGGTTGACGCATCTTGCTTGTAAACAAAATGGCAGCACTCTGAACTAGAATTCAAGTGAGTGAAATGTGCATCTCGTGATTAAAAAATTTCTAAAAATATTATAGCAAATGGAATTCCCTTCAAATTTTTCAAATGCGCTCAGAAATGACATATTTTTGACATATCAACAAATGGTTGACGCACTCTGCTTGTAAACAAAATGGCAGCACTCTGAACTGAAATTTAAGTGAGTGAAATGTGTTTCTCGGTATTAAAAAAATTCTAAACATATTATCGCAAGTGGAATTCCCTTCAAATTTTTCAAATGCGCTCAGAAATGACATATTTTTGACATATCAAAAAATGGTTAACGCATCTTGCTTGTAAACAAAATGGCAGCACTCTGAACTGGAATTTAAGTGAGTGAAATGTACATCTCGTGATTAAAAAATTTCTAAAAATGTTAACGCAAGTGGAATTCCCTTCAAATTTTTCAAATGCGCTCAGAAATGACATATTTTTGACTTATCAAAGAATGGTTAACGCGTCTTGCTTGTAAACAAAATGGCAGCACTCTGATCTAGAATTTAAGTGAGTGAAATGTGCATCTCGTGATTAAAAAATTTTGGTGGAATTCCCTTCAAATTTTTGAAATGCGCTCAGAAATGACATATTTTTGACTTATCAAAAAATGGTTGACGCGTCTTGCTTGTAAACAAAATGGCAGCACCCTGAACTGGAATTTAAGTGGGTGAAATGTGTTTCTCGGTATTAAAAAAATTCTAAAAATATTATCGCAAGTGGAATTCCCTTCAAATTTTTCAAATGCGCTCAGAAATTACATATTTTTGACTTATCAAAAAATGGTTGACGCGTCTTGCTTGTAAACAAAATGGCAGCACTCTGAACTGAAATTTAAGTGAGTGAAATGTGTTTCTCGGTATTAAAAAAATTCTAAAAATATTATCGCAAGTGGAATTTCCTTCAAATTTTTCAAATGCGCTCAGAAATAACATATTTTTGACATATCAAAAAATAGTTGACGCATCTTGCTTGTAAACAAAATGGCAGCACTCTGAACTGGAATTTAAGTGAGTGAAATGTGCACCTCGTGATTAAAAAATTTCTAAAAATATTATCGCTAGTAGAATTACCTTCAAATTTTCTAAATGTGCTCAGAAATGACATATTTTTGACATATCAAAAAATGGTTAACGCATCTTGCTTGTAAACAAAATGGCAGCACTCTGAACTAGAATTCAAGTGAGTGAAATGTGCATTTCGTGATTAAAAAAATTCTAAAAATATTATCGCAAGTGGAATTCCCTTCAAATTCTTCAAATGCGCTCAGAAATAACATATTTTTGACATATCAAAAAATGGTTGACGCATCTTGCTTGTAAACAAAACGGCAACACTCTGGACTGGAATTTAAGTGAGTGAAATGTGCATCTCGTGATTAAAAAATTTCTAAAAATATTATCGCAAGTGGAATTCCCTTCAAATTTTTCAAATGCGCTCAGGAATGACATATTTTTGACATATCAAAAAATAGTTGACGCATCTTGCTTGTAAACAAAATGGCAGCACTCTGAACTGGAATTTAAGTGAGTTAAATGTGCATTTCGTGATTAAAAAAATTCTAAAAATATTATCGCAAGTGGAATTCCCTTCAAATTCTTCAAATGCGCTCAGAAATAACATATTTTTGACATATCAAAAAATGGTTGACGCATCTTGCTTGTAAACAAAACGGCAACACTCTGGACTGGAATTTAAGTGAGTGAAATGTGCATCTCGTGATTAAAAAATTTCTAAAAATATTATCGCAAGTGGAATTCCCTTCAAATTTTTCAAATGCGCTCAGGAATGACATATTTTTGACATATCAAAAAATAGTTGACGCATCTTGCTTGTAAACAAAATGGCAGCACTCTGAACTGGAATTTAAGTGAGTGAAATGTGCTTCTCGCGATTAAAAAATTTCTAAAAATATTATCGCAAGTGGAATTCCCTTCAAATTTTTCAAATGCGCTCAGAAATGACATATTTTTGACATATTAAAAAATAGTTGACGCATCTTGCTTGTAAACAAAACGGCAACACTCTGGACTGGAATTTAAGTGAGTGAAATGTGCATCTCGTGATTAAAAAATTTCTAAAAATATTATCGCAAGTGGAATTCCCTTCAAATTTTTCAAATGCGCTCAGGAATGACATATTTTTGACATATCAAAAAATAGTTGACGCATCTTGCTTGTAAACAAAATGGCAGCACTCTGAACTGGAATTTAAGTGAGTGAAATGTGCATCTCGTGATTAAAAAATTTCTAAAAATATTATCGCAAGTGGAATTCCCTTCAAATTTTTCAAATGCGCTCAGAAATGACATATTTTTGACATATTAAAAAATAGTTGACGCATCTTGCTTGTAAACAAAATGGCAGCACTCTGAACTGGAATTTAAGTGAGTGAAATGTGCTTCTCGCGATTAAAAAATTTCTAAAAATATTATCGCAAGTGGAATTCCCTTCAAATTTTTCAAATGCGCTCAGAAATGACATATTTTTGACATATCAAAAAATAGTTGACGCATCTTGCTTGTAAACAAAATGGCAGCACTCTGAACTGGAATTTAAGTGAGTTAAATGTGCATTTCGTGATTAAAAAAATTCTAAAAATATTATCGCAAGTGGAATTCCCTTCAAATTCTTCAAATGCGCTCAGAAATAACATATTTTTGACATATCAAAAAATAGTTGACGCATCTTGCTTGTAAACAAAATGGCAGCACTCTGAACTGGAATTTAAGTGAGTGAAATGTGCACCTCGTGATTAAAAAATTTCTAACAATATTATCGCTAGTAGAATTACCTTCAAATTTTCTAAATGTGCTCAGAAATGACATATTTTTGACATATTAAAAAATGGTTGACGTATCTTGCTTGTATACAAAATGGCAGCACTCTGAACTGGAATTTAAGTGAGTGAAATGTGCATCTCGCGATTAAAAAAATTCTAAAAATATTATCGCAAGTGGAATTCCCTTCAAATTTTTCAAATGCGCTCAGAAATGACATATTTTTGACATATTAAAAAATAGTTGACGCATCTTGCTTGTAAACAAAATGGCAGCACTCTGAACTGGAATTTAAGTGAGTGAAATGTGCACCTCGTGATTAAAAAATTTCTAACAATATTATCGCTAGTAGAATTACCTTCAAATTTTCTAAATGTGCTCAGAAATGACATATTTTTGACATATTAAAAAATAGTTGACGCATCTTGCTTGTAAACAAAACGGCAACACTCTGGACTGGAATTTAAGTGAGTGAAATGTGCATCTCGTGATTAAAAAATTTCTAAAAATATTATCGCAAGTGGAATTCCCTTCAAATTTTTCAAATGCGCTCAGAAATGACATATTTTTGACATATTAAAAAATAGTTGACGCATCTTGCTTGTAAACAAAATGGCAGCACTCTGAACTGGAATTTAAGTGAGTGAAATGTGCTTCTCGCGATTAAAAAATTTCTAAAAATATTATCGCAAGTGGAATTCCCTTCAAATTTTTCAAATGCGCTCAGAAATGACATATTTTTGACATATTAAAAAATAGTTGACGCATCTTGCTTGTAAACAAAACGGCAACACTCTGGACTGGAATTTAAGTGAGTGAAATGTGCATCTCGTGATTAAAAAATTTCTAAACATATTACCGCAAGTGGAATTCCCTTCAAATTCTTCAAATGCGCTCAGAAATAACATATTTTTGACATATCAAAAAATAGTTGACGCATCTTGCTTGTAAACAAAATGGCAGCACTCTGAACTGGAATTTAAGTGAGTGAAATGTGCACCTCGTGATTAAAAAATTTCTAACAATATTATCGCTAGTAGAATTACCTTCAAATTTTCTAAATGTGCTCAGAAATGACATATTTTTGACATATTAAAAAATGGTTGACGTATCTTGCTTGTATACAAAATGGCAGCACTCTGAACTGGAATTTAAGTGAGTGAAATGTGCATCTCGCGATTAAAAAAATTCTAAAAATATTATCGCAAGTGGAATTCCCTTCAAATTTTTCAAATGCGCTCAGAAATGACATATTTTTGACATATTAAAAAATGGTTGACGCATCTTGCTTGTAAACAAAACGGCAACACTCTGGACTGGAATTTAAGTGAGTGAAATGTGCATCTCGTGATTAAAAAATTTCTAAACATATTATCGCAAGTGGAATTCCCTTCAAATTTTTCAAATGCGCTCAGAAATGACATATTTTTGACATATTAAAAAATGGTTAACGCATCTTGCTTGTAAACAAAATGGCAGCACTCTGAACTAGAATTCAAGTGAGTGAAATGTGCATTTCGTGATTAAAAAAATTCTAAAAATATTATCGCAAGTGGAATTCCCTTCAAATTCTTCAAATGCGCTCAGAAATAACATATTTTTGACATATCAAAAAATGGTTGACGCATCTTGCTTGTAAACAAAACGGCAACACTCTGGACTGGAATTTAAGTGAGTGAAATGTGCATCTCGTGATTAAAAAATTTCTAAAAATATTATCGCAAGTGGAATTCCCTTCAAATTTTTCAAATGCGCTCAGGAATGACATATTTTTGACATATCAAAAAATAGTTGACGCATCTTGCTTGTAAACAAAATGGCAGCACTCTGAACTGGAATTTAAGTGAGTTAAATGTGCATTTCGTGATTAAAAAAATTCTAAAAATATTATCGCAAGTGGAATTCCCTTCAAATTCTTCAAATGCGCTCAGAAATAACATATTTTTGACATATCAAAAAATGGTTGACGCATCTTGCTTGTAAACAAAACGGCAACACTCTGGACTGGAATTTAAGTGAGTGAAATGTGCATCTCGTGATTAAAAAATTTCTAAAAATATTATCGCAAGTGGAATTCCCTTCAAATTTTTCAAATGCGCTCAGGAATGACATATTTTTGACATATCAAAAAATAGTTGACGCATCTTGCTTGTAAACAAAATGGCAGCACTCTGAACTGGAATTTAAGTGAGTGAAATGTGCTTCTCGCGATTAAAAAATTTCTAAAAATATTATCGCAAGTGGAATTCCCTTCAAATTTTTCAAATGCGCTCAGAAATGACATATTTTTGACATATTAAAAAATAGTTGACGCATCTTGCTTGTAAACAAAACGGCAACACTCTGGACTGGAATTTAAGTGAGTGAAATGTGCATCTCGTGATTAAAAAATTTCTAAAAATATTATCGCAAGTGGAATTCCCTTCAAATTTTTCAAATGCGCTCAGGAATGACATATTTTTGACATATCAAAAAATAGTTGACGCATCTTGCTTGTAAACAAAATGGCAGCACTCTGAACTGGAATTTAAGTGAGTGAAATGTGCATCTCGTGATTAAAAAATTTCTAAAAATATTATCGCAAGTGGAATTCCCTTCAAATTTTTCAAATGCGCTCAGAAATGACATATTTTTGACATATTAAAAAATAGTTGACGCATCTTGCTTGTAAACAAAATGGCAGCACTCTGAACTGGAATTTAAGTGAGTGAAATGTGCTTCTCGCGATTAAAAAATTTCTAAAAATATTATCGCAAGTGGAATTCCCTTCAAATTTTTCAAATGCGCTCAGAAATGACATATTTTTGACATATCAAAAAATAGTTGACGCATCTTGCTTGTAAACAAAATGGCAGCACTCTGAACTGGAATTTAAGTGAGTTAAATGTGCATTTCGTGATTAAAAAAATTCTAAAAATATTATCGCAAGTGGAATTCCCTTCAAATTCTTCAAATGCGCTCAGAAATAACATATTTTTGACATATCAAAAAATAGTTGACGCATCTTGCTTGTAAACAAAATGGCAGCACTCTGAACTGGAATTTAAGTGAGTGAAATGTGCACCTCGTGATTAAAAAATTTCTAACAATATTATCGCTAGTAGAATTACCTTCAAATTTTCTAAATGTGCTCAGAAATGACATATTTTTGACATATTAAAAAATGGTTGACGTATCTTGCTTGTATACAAAATGGCAGCACTCTGAACTGGAATTTAAGTGAGTGAAATGTGCATCTCGCGATTAAAAAAATTCTAAAAATATTATCGCAAGTGGAATTCCCTTCAAATTTTTCAAATGCGCTCAGAAATGACATATTTTTGACATATTAAAAAATAGTTGACGCATCTTGCTTGTAAACAAAATGGCAGCACTCTGAACTGGAATTTAAGTGAGTGAAATGTGCACCTCGTGATTAAAAAATTTCTAACAATATTATCGCTAGTAGAATTACCTTCAAATTTTCTAAATGTGCTCAGAAATGACATATTTTTGACATATTAAAAAATAGTTGACGCATCTTGCTTGTAAACAAAACGGCAACACTCTGGACTGGAATTTAAGTGAGTGAAATGTGCATCTCGTGATTAAAAAATTTCTAAAAATATTATCGCAAGTGGAATTCCCTTCAAATTTTTCAAATGCGCTCAGAAATGACATATTTTTGATATATTAAAAAATAGTTGACGCATCTTGCTTGTAAACAAAATGGCAGCACTCTGAACTGGAATTTAAGTGAGTGAAATGTGCTTCTCGCGATTAAAAAATTTCTAAAAATATTATCGCAAGTGGAATTCCCTTCAAATTTTTCAAATGCGCTCAGAAATGACATATTTTTGACATATTAAAAAATAGTTGACGCATCTTGCTTGTAAACAAAACGGCAACACTCTGGACTGGAATTTAAGTGAGTGAAATGTGCATCTCGTGATTAAAAAATTTCTAAACATATTACCGCAAGTGGAATTCCCTTCAAATTCTTCAAATGCGCTCAGAAATAACATATTTTTGACATATCAAAAAATAGTTGACGCATCTTGCTTGTAAACAAAATGGCAGCACTCTGAACTGGAATTTAAGTGAGTGAAATGTGCACCTCGTGATTAAAAAATTTCTAACAATATTATCGCTAGTAGAATTACCTTCAAATTTTCTAAATGTGCTCAGAAATGACATATTTTTGACATATTAAAAAATGGTTGACGTATCTTGCTTGTATACAAAATGGCAGCACTCTGAACTGGAATTTAAGTGAGTGAAATGTGCATCTCGCGATTAAAAAAATTCTAAAAATATTATCGCAAGTGGAATTCCCTTCAAATTTTTCAAATGCGCTCAGAAATGACATATTTTTGACATATTAAAAAATGGTTGACGCATCTTGCTTGTAAACAAAACGGCAACACTCTGGACTGGAATTTAAGTGAGTGAAATGTGCATCTCGTGATTAAAAAATTTCTAAACATATTATCGCAAGTGGAATTCCCTTCAAATTTTTCAAATGCGCTCTGAAATGACATATTTTTGACATATCAAAAAATTGTTGACGCATCTTACTTGTAAACAAAATGGCAGCACTCTGAACTGGAATTTGAGTAAAGTGAAATTTGCACCACGTGATTGAAAAAATTCTAAAAAAATTATCGCCCGCGGAATTTGCTTCAAAATTTGTAAATTTGCTTAGAAATAACATACTTTTAACATACCAAAATATAATGGACGCACCTTGCTTATGAAGAAAATTGCAGCACTCTGAACTAGAATTTGAGTGAGTAAAATGTGCACCACCTGATTAAAAAAATTCTAAAAAAATTATCGCCCGCGGGATTTGCTTCAAAATTTCCAAATTTGCTTAGAAATAACATACTTTTGACCTACCAAAAAAATAATTGACGCACCCTGCTTGTAAACAAAATGGCAACACTCTGAACTGGAATTTGAGTGAGTGAAACCGAATTAAAAAAATCGATCATTGTTAAAATTGCTCCTACGCAATATATAGTGAATTAAAATTAACATCAACTAAACTTTTGTGATGAAACTTCCATAGGGTTCTTGTTTGCTTCCCAATTAAAATTATCATCCGACCGGCCGCCGCCCCTGAATTTGGCCGCTACAGCCTGCCTTGCCTGTACGTTGTAAATAAATTAAAAAACTTTTTTATTGATAGGTCATCATTAAAATTGTTTTAATTTATATTATAAAACGTATCACGAAGTAAACGGCCCCCGTATCAATTAGTTAGCTTTGTAAACATTTTTTCGGTTCCGTGCACTTTGTAAAATAAAACAGTTTAAACATTTCAAGCAAATTTCCGCTGCATTTCGATTTTATTTTTGCCATTAGCACATGAAACGAATACACACGTTCTCATTAGCACTTTCCGCTGGTGAAAGTATAATACCTGCAGGCGTTTGTTTGCGATAACAACAACAACAACAACAAAAAAAGAGTGACGATTTCAGTTTGCGAACTTCAAAAACGCAGCAAAAGCGAAAGTGGTGTCAACAGATTTCCCCCTTTTCTTTAATAAGATGAAAAGCCGGAATTTTCACTTAGTCCCTTTTCGCGGTCCGCACAATAAAACAAAAACACGAGGGCACTTAAACGGAGTGCCGCGCTTTCTCCCCTCTCTTCTTTATTCTTACTTTCCCCCCCCAGCCTCGCCCGGCGCGGCCGCCCTTTCGCGCGGAAGATAGATAGGGGTTATTCGATAATTCGGACGTCAAAAGGAGCCTGGAAATATATAAATTTCTTGGCATCCCTGTTCCACCTGTACAGAAAACGCCGGTCCTACATATCATCCTGTCTGTCTCTGAGAGCGCCTTCGGAAGACTGGGGAAACGTTACTTAGCATTCCTGCCTCGCATAACGCGAATAGCGCGTTTTCATTTTTTTTTTTTTTGTTCATTTCCCCTTGCGTTTACTCTCCAACGATACAAACGTTACTATGCACGCTACGAACAAAAATATTTCCTACCTTTAATAAATTAACAAAAATTCAATCATTGTTTATATTGATTTTAATGAAAATACATTTCCAGCACTTCACTAAATCCCCATTCGTTTGGAATACATGCAGAAATTTTTTAAACATCTTCAAGTGTTCTGCCCCTGAAGACGTTAAATACACTTAAAGTTCCGTATACGTGTTTGTTAATATAGTTGCGTACAGATGTGTATATTTGGTTGCATACGATACGATAAAATGATAGCTATACTTCGATCAACGGATCTTTGCGTGTGCATCATTACCGAAAACGGAGTATTCTCGCCTTGAACGACATACGTAAGCACATTATTGAGTCTAATTTAACTTATCGTAAAGGGAGTGAGCGCATGAAAATATTGTCGGAAGTAGCTTCAGTAGTCTATGACGTGCACGTAAAGATCCATTGATCGAAGTATAGCTATAATTTTATCGTATCGTATGCAACCAAATATACATATCTGTATGCTGAGAAAGAGAGCACGAAAATAAATAATTTCAACTGAACTACTAAAAAGTTAAACACAAGTAATTAAAAAAGTAATTTTGTGTATTGGCTAAACGCTGTAAAGTTTCTAAAAAAGATTACTGAAAACACCACTCACATAACAGGTTTAACGTTTTTTTTAGTAATTTTATGTATTGGCTAAAGGCTGTAAAGTTTCTAAAAAAAATTTACTGGAAATACCTCTCACATAACGGATACAACTTTTTTTGATATTTTCTTATTTCTTGCGATACGCGTTCCCCAATTTTGCGAGGCTTATGAATCCGGGGGTAATTATTAAATAATAAATTGATTGCTCGGTTGTGCCCTTTTTTTGGGGGTAATTTTCGATAATGAGTCGCGTGGGTGACGTTAATTGCGTTCCACCTTGTTTACCTTACTGTGGGGATTATTTCTGATTACATTGTATACACATTAGGCGGCGAGGGTGAATTGGGGGGAGGGGGTAGGCGTTTACCCTTAAATGCCACTAATTTATCGATTCATTTGTTACTACGGTAATTATACACGTATTACAAGATACGTTTCGTTGGTAGTGGTGGTGTTTGTTAAGCAATTTGCACAACTGGGCATCGATCGCTAAATCCTTCAGCTGTGCAGATTTGTGTATTTGTGTGAGTGCGTGTGTGTGTGTGTGTAACTAAGCTTGTTACTGCAGAGGGTCACTCCATTCGCTGTTGAAAATAAAATAGCAACACTCAAATCTTCAACTTAATAAAACGAAAATTGCATTGAAGGAATTTAAAATTTGTAAAAAATTAATTCCTCACGGAAATGGCACCAAAATTTACAAGTATATCCAGAATTAGTTTATTCTTGAGATAATCTAAAAACAATTGACAATTCGCTGCTGAAAATAAAATAGCAACACGTAAAACTTCAACTTAATAAAACGAAAATTGCATTAAAGGAATTGAAAAATTGTAAAAAATTAATTCCTTACGGAAATGGCACCAAAATTTGTAAATTCATCCAAAATGAGTTTATTCTAAATATCTTCTAAAAAAATTGACAATTCGCTGCTAAAAATAAAATAGCAACACGTAAAACTTCAACTGAAGAAATCGAAAATTGCATTAAAGGAATTGAAAATTTGTAAAAAATTAATTCCTCACGGAAATGGCACCAAAATTTACAACTACATCCAGAATGAGTTTATTCTTGAGATACTTTAAAAACAATTAACAATTCGCTGCTGAAAAAAAAACAACACTCAAAACTTCAACTGAAGAAAACGTAAATTGCATTAAAGGAATTGAAAATTTGCAAAAAATTAATTCCTTGCGGAAATGGCACCAAAATTTACAAATCCATTCAGAATGAGTTTTTTCTTGAGATGCTTTAAAAACAATTGATAATTCGCTGCTGAAGATAAAATAGCAACGATCAAAACTTTAACTGAAGAAATCGAAAATTACATTAAAGGAATTGAAAAATTGTAAAAAATTAATTCCCCACGGAAATGGCACCAAAATTTGTAAATTCATCCAAAATGAGTTTATTCTTGAGACCTTCTAAAAACAATTGACAATTCGCTGCTGAAGATAAAATAGTAACACCCAAAACTTCAACTGAAGAAAACGAAAATTGTAAAAAATTAATTTCTCACAGAAATAGCACCAACCTTTACAGATACATCTAGAATGAGTTTATTCTTGAGTTCTTCTAAAATCAATTGACAATTCGTTGCTGACAATAAAATTAAAACTTCAACTGAAGAAAACGAAAATTGCACCAAAGGAATTGAACAATTGTAAAAAATTAATTCCTCGCGGAAATAGCACCAACCTTGACAGATACATCTAGAATGAGTTTATTCTTGAGATCTTCTAAAAACAATTGACAATTCGTTGCTGACAATAAAATTAAAACTTCAACTGAAGAAAACGAAAATTGCACCAAAGAAATTGAACAATTGTAAAAAATTAATTCTTCGCGGAAATAGCACCAACCTTTACAAATACATCTAGAATAAGTTTATTCTTGAGATCTTCTAAAAACAATTGACAATTCGTTGCTGACAATAAAATCAAAACTTCAACTGAAGAAAACGAAAATTGCACCAAAGGAATTGAACAATTGTAAAAAATTAATTCCTCGCGGAAATAGCACCAACCTTGACATATACATCTAGAATGAGTTTATTCTTGAGATCTTCTAAAAACAATTGACAATTCACTGCTGAAAATAAAATTAAAACTTCAACTGAAGAAAACGAAAATTGCACCAAAGGAATTGAACAATTGTAAAAAATTAATTCCTCATAGAAATAGCACCAACCTTTACAGATACATCTAGAATGAGTTTATTCTTGAGATCTTCTAAAAACAATTGACAATTCGCTGCTGACAATAAAATTAAAACTTCAACTGAAGAAAACGAAAATTGCACCAAAGAAATTGAACAATTGTAAAAAATTAATTCTTCGCGGAAATAGCACCAACCTTTACAGATACATCTAGAATGAGTTTATTCTTGAGATCTTCTAAAAACAATTGACAATTCGCTGCTGACAATAAAATTAAAACTTCAACTGAAGAAAACGAAATTTGCACCAAAGGAATTGAACAATTGTAAAAAATTAATTCCTCGCGGAAATAGCACCAACCTTTACAGATACATCTAGAATAAGTTTATTCTTGAGATCTTCTAAAAACAATTGACAATTCGTTGCTGACAATAAAATTAAAACTTCAACTGAAGAAAACGAAAATTGCACCAAAGGAATTGAACAATTGTAAAAAATTAATTCCTCGCGGAAATAGCACCAACCTTGACAGATACATCTAGAATGAGTTTATTCTTGAGATCTTCTAAAAATAATTGACAATTCGCTACTGACAATAAAATTAAAACTTCAACTGAAGAAAACGAAAATTGCTACAAAGGAATTGAAAAATTGTAAAAAATTAATTCTTCACGGATATGGCACCAAAATTTACAAATTCATTCAGAATGAATCTATTCTTAAGGACTTCTAAAAACAATTGACAATTCGTTGCTGAAGATAAACTTCAAGTGAAGATAACGAAAATTGCATTCATTAATAGGCGAATGGTACGGTCACCCATCCAATTTCAGATCCGGAACAACGTTGCTTGACTATACTGCCGTCCTTAGGAAGGGCGCAGTAACTACAAAACACTGAATCTGAGTCAAACTTATCTGAATAAAATTATTTTGTTCCAGTAAATCTAAAAGTCGAAAAAGCAGTAATTGTTTTTGACTAATAATTTTGACAAAATACTTTTATATTGTCTGTTTTAACTGTCAACTGATAAAGGAAACTTAGACGAACTCAATTTTAAATGTTTTGCAGTTTCTGCTTTTAAACACTATGGTATAGTAATCGCAAATGTGTTGCAATAAGAGTAAAGCGTTGAGCACACCGGCGCGATCACGACCACGATCGCGATAGCGATAGCGATGGCGATATAACCCGTCCTTTGTAATCAAATGTACCCGCACACACCAGTTGCGATACGTTAGCGATCGAAGCGACTTATGCAGCGATCGATCGCCAGGATGTCCGCGATATAATTGCATTAGTTTTACATTTGTCAAAATAGTTTTTGGGAGCGCAAAATCCCGTTCTGTTCCTCGTTCTGTGGCTACACATGCGCAAAATGCACTCACGTCAGAAAAAAGCACAGAGCAGTATTTTAAGTACCTATGCATGGGGAATTTTGATAAAAAAAGGGATTTTATACTCTCGCCGTTCATGACTGGTTGGGTGTATCGACTTGGAACCAACGTCTTTTATTCATTGTTTATGCTGGAGGGTTCTACTTCGTTATACATTTTAAATATTATAATAAAACACTTTTAAAAAATAAATATATAAGTTATACAAAACAAAGTTAAAAGTGTTTTATTATAATAGTTTTATATTCAGATCATTCGAACAACAAACTTGATATACCTTTCCGCTTGAAATTTCTGAGTTGACCTCCGCTATCAACTGCACATCAAAATTTTTTCGCTCAAAAAGTGTGCCCTAAAAATAACGGGTTACAAGTTTTTGATCTACCCAACCGTTTTCGAAAAAAATACCCGGGGTCAGACTTTATATACACCCTGTATATATGTATATATTGCTTACCTTAGTATTAAAAAAACGGTTTTCACCATCCAATACTGCAAGCAGCAGAGTTTTTTCTAGTTGTACAGTACAAATTTTAAAAATTATTTTACTACGTGCTTCCTTTGTTTGCTAAATTAAGTACCGCTAGAACTATCGTGATCGCGTCGGTATGGTGTCCGATTCTCGCATGATCACGCCGGTGTGCCCAACGCTTAAAATGCGTAAAAAAAAATGGAATTGTAAAAAAAAAAACTCTCCAATCGTAAAGGATCACTATTATTGTTATTAACACCAACCTTGATAAAAAAAATTACACCACCTCGACTGCAAATTATCAACAGCTAATATCCATTCTTATTCAAATGAGCTCGATCGTATCGTTGAAGAAAACAGGCGACGTGTGCGATTTTGTTACTTCCCTTCAGTAGTTGAGAATTTTTTTTATTTTTTAATAATCATGTGGAATTCGGCGTTACGCGTTCGACCCTCTTATATAAATACAACCCCCGGTGGACGGGGTTAATGCGGCATCCGTCTTCCGAGTCAGCAGGCCCAGAGACTTATTGAATTCTTGAGTCAGCGACAGATAGACTGCGACATGTATCCTTATTGCTTCATTCATATCGATTCTGCCCTGTATTTTCTATTTCAACACACTGAACAAGTTTTATTAAAGAAAAATGAATATATTTTAAAAATAGGCCAGAAAGTTATTCCTATAAAATTTAAATAAACAGACTTTGAATGTGGTTATTCTATTGTTGAATCTGAATTTAGAAAAAAAAAACGATGATCCTGAATATATGATGGATCTACATGGTAAAATAATAGTATATTAAAGAAAAAAAAAACAAGTGTCAAAACGTATTGTCCAATTTCAATTAAATATTCCCCTCGGCAAACAGGTAATTTTAACAAAAACCGTTATAGCCATTTTGGAGCCGCGGCCTTATATTTGAAATTTCAGGCGTGCGCCCAAACGCCGCCACTGACTTTATTTTTGCTCTTGAAGGATTCGTTGTTGGCGTCCGCCTACATTATTTATAACCAAAAACTTTTTGATTTGTTGTTCCTTTAACGAGATATGATTTTTTAAAAAGCGACCAAAATTGTTTTTTAAAGTTTCCACCCTCTTTTCCGGGGTCGTATTTTTTTTTCTCAACTCAAATGTCAAATTTTTGAAACCAAATCGAAAACATATACATAAAGTGCATATTTTTTCAAATATTGATTTTCGCCGATTTCAAACTGTCCAAAACGATTAAAAATCATGTTTTATTTTTTTACCCTCTTCAGTACTGCCGATGGAGATGACCTGTTGAGGCAATATGGCAGCTATGAAGAGGTATGGATTGAGCAAATTTGATCGACCCAATAATCTTTCTTGAGGCCTTTAGGGCCTTTTTTCAAAATCATAGAAAAAAAATCGCAAAGCCTTCCCTGCACATCCTGGATGATTTAAAACCATTTTGTCCTCTTCACTGAAGACAGCTCTATAACATTTATTCTTTGAATTTTTTCGATTTTTCTAATCGTTCGCTAGTTATGAATTTTTTTATGTGTCAAGGCACCATATTTTTCATTTTTCATGAGTAAACCCATCGGAAATTTGAGTGAAAATCGCATGACATGGATTCGGCTGAAATGTTCACCAAAGATACCTCTTACTGGAAGGGTTAAAAAGTGACAACCATTTTGACCCAACATTTTCGATTTGTTGCTCCCTTAAGAAGATATGATTTTTCAAAATTTGATTGAAATAATTACACCAATTTTGATGTTTAGTTCAAGGACCTATTTTTTGCATTTAAAGAGGAAGAGTTGAAATGATTAAGGTCAGTAGAGAGTACGACTTGCTTTCATCAATAATTTTTCAAATTTTTTGGACATCAAAATTTTCGATCGTCAAATTTTGAAACTTAAAAAATGGGACTGTAAAGTGTATACATTTCTTATACGCTTAGGATCAAAATTAATGAAAGAAAATAAGCGAGTTTAATAAGCGCGATAAGCGAAAAAATTCCTTATGAACGAGTTTTTACAATATTTTTTTTCTATTTTGTTCCTTTTGTTCCATTTCTAAATTAAAAAATCGGCCCTACATATTTAGAAAATTGTATGGTGGTTGGTAACACTGATAATTGACATTTCAATTTAAAATTAGTTTGCGATTTGCACACATCACATAACCTCAAAACTATCTCGCTGAAAATTTGGTACAGACAGCTCTGAATTTCAACGGTGCCAACCTTAAAAATTGATATTAACGCATTGAGCGAGCCCTTAACAAACCCATATAAGTGCGTTAATGACTCGTTTTCACGCAAAATAGAAAACCAAAATAAATAAACTATGAAATAAATCACTCATTAAAAGAATTTCTTTCTTGGCTAAATGACGAATATTGAATTATGCAAAAAGATGAATTCTATGTTATTTAAATGAAGTCAAAAATATCAGCCTAAACCAAACTTACCTTATACAATATATCTTAATAAAGTTTGATTTATTCGCTTTGAAGAGAGACCATTTGATTTTATATAATTTATAACATAATATACAGGGTGTATTTGAAATAACGAACAGACATTTAAAGGCACATACACAAAATATTTGTAAACCCATTTCCATCAAAATTTATTCGAATTATTTTTTTTTATTTTCCTAATTTTTCGAGGTTTCTTAAACATTTTCAGAACCGATGCTTTTCTCATTTAATTAGGTCTGCATGGAATGTATGTTTGTTTATTTAAAACGCGAGACAAGATTTTTTGCCTCCGAAATTTGAAGTGTTATCGCAACGTTTTTTTTTTTTTTTTTGTAAAAGATAACAGTCTTCAAGTTCATTGACGCTTAAAGAGCACTCAGATATTTCCTACGCGCTTGTTGTAATTCGATATCTAAAGCCGATGCCGTTTAAAAATTAAGTCACATTACCACTGCCCCCAAACATGTTGCGTATTTTCACTCTTTAACTTTAATAATTAATTGCGGGCTTTTTGTTACCGTTATAAACAAAATAATTGCGAATATTGTTTAAAAATAATATAATCTCCTTGTGGTTACGAGCGTATTCGTTATTTCAAATACTCCCTGTATACGTAAATTTAAGATTTTTAAAAACCATTCATTCCACGTCAAACATTAAATAACACAATGGACAACTTAAAACGGTCTCAGATTTTTTTTGCCTGTGATGCACGTTCATGTGCAAAAACACGGATATAGATGGTCGATGTCTTGATTGGTATTTTCATTTTAAATTTACGCGAGAAAAGTTGAAGTGTATAAATATTGTAAGAGATTACATTTCTGTATATTCATCTTGGAAGAAGAGATTATGAATGTTGTGAACGTCGAGAAACGTTGTGAACAGTTTGTGGGTCAAACTCTTTACGGGCCCGGGCATAATCAAAATGTTTATGATGTAACATGCTTAAAAGTTTTTATAGTTGGTCGTTGTCGTGGTACGTAAAAGACTTAAATTTATTAAAGTGTAGGATATATGACGCACTTAAATCTCGGTTAATGTCGGCCGAGACGCGCCCTTTAACTGACACTTAAGACCGAATTGTTCCCGGGGATTAGCTGTGGAATATGAGAGTTTCGATGTATAAAACTATTAATTACTGATAGTTATTACGTGATATTCACCCAAAAATATTTATATTGTGGTTGTAGTGGTAGTATTTGTTAGGTGTCTCCTAACCGGAATATCAATCACTCCTTGTTGAATTATTAGAGCAGGCAGTGGCGCAATTTGGAAGGACAATATTTTTCAGAAAATTTATTTAATAATAATAATAATTTATTGTGCCAACAGCAAAAAGCTTTACACTTGTCAGGTATATTTGATGAACACTTAAAGAATAAAAACTATGGAAGATGTACAATGTACATATACAGTGTGTATCAGCCAAATGGAATTAATTCGATAATAAATAAATGGGGGCGTGTTCGAAAAAACGCTCGGATACGTCGATTGGTATTTTAAGTTGCGCATTTTTTTCCACAAAAAACTTTTCATACAGGGCGTGTCATGTAACAGATGCCAATACCAACTTTCTTATTTCAAATGCAACACCCTGTATATTATTCAATTTTTGGATTCTTCCGAAAGTTATAGACATATTTCATGTACCATGTTCTATACCTATCTTCAACTGTTTAGGAAAGAAACACACAAACACAGACACATTTTTTTCCAGAAATTTTTGAAATGGCATCTAGGGACCCCAAAACGGATATTTCCGTAAAAAAATAATTGAAAAAATTTTCACGATCACAATACTTTCTCGTACTTCGTAACGGAGAAAGTAAAAAAGAATATTATTTTATTACAAAAATTCGCTACAATACACTCAAAAACTAGTTAAAGATAGGGCACATGAAATATGTCTAAAATTTACTGAACAATCAAAAAATTGAATAATATATAGAGTGTTGCATTTAAAATAAAAAAGTTGGTATTGGCCTCTGTTACATAACACACCCTGTATAAAAAGTTTTTTGTGCGCAACTAAAATACCGTTTTTTCGAACACGCCTCCATTTATTTATTACCGAATTTATTCCATTTGGTTGATACACACTGTAGATATGGAAGACGTTATGAACTTACAAATAAATGTTATAAAAATTGTTATTAATAGTATTTATTGGTTAAGTAAACGTAGAGGATGGTGGGTGGGTTCTATCCTACTCACAGAGGAACATAAACAAAGATTTTATAGAAGTAAAGTAAGCGGCGAACGAAATATTGAAATGTGCTTTTCTTTATTTGTTTTTTGTAAATTAGCTTACGTGAGTAAACCTAGTCTTATGTTTTACTGGTTGGATTGTGGGATAGGGCCCACCCACCACCCACTATTTCAAGTTTATTTAACCTACAAACACTGTTTATGTATTCTTTGTTAATTTATAATTCTTGTTTTAATTATATAAACAGAAAATCATAAACAAGAATTGTTGGTTAAGTAAACGTAGAAATGATGGGTGGTGGGTGGGCCCTATTCCATCAATCAGACAGTAGGACATAAACAAGGTTTTTATAGATGTAAAGTAAGCGACGATCGAATGAATGGAGTTTTGCGTTTTTTTTTGTTTTTTGTAAATTGGCTTACGAAAGTAAACCTTGTTTTATATTTTATTAGTTGGATTGTAGGATATTGTATTGTAGGATATTGTTGGATTTTAGTTGCTTGTAAATTGGCTTACTTGAGTAA
This sequence comes from Ocypus olens, assembly GCA_910593695.2. NCBI lineage: Eukaryota > Metazoa > Arthropoda > Insecta > Coleoptera > Staphylinidae > Ocypus > Ocypus olens. Next base: position 46,614,114 of record OU343054.1, read on the forward strand.
ACCTTGTTTTATTCTTTAGTGGTTCGATTATAGGATAGGGCCCACCCACCGCCTACTAGGGCCCACCCACCGCCTACTAGGGCCCACCCACCGCCTACAGTTTCAATTTTATTTAACCTCCAAACACTGCTTATGTATTCTGTGTTGATTTATAACTCTTGTTTTAATTATAAAAGCAGAAAATCAAAAATAGGGTTTGTTGATTAAATGAAGCTAGAAATGAAGGGTGGCGGGTGGGCACTATCTCATATTCAATTTTATTTAACCAGCAAACACTCGTTATACACTGTGTACATGAAGTAAGGAATAAATTCGATTAAAATTCAGAGCATTTTCTTTCAGAAAAATGCTCGGACACGTGTATTATTATTTTTTAACGCGCATTTTTTGAGATAAAATTCAAATGTACAGGGCGTCCCAAAATCGAGATACGACCACTAAGCTGTTTTCGAAGAAATTGCGTTCAAAAAAGTACAATTACTATTTTATTTCTGGTAAAAGATAACATCGTTTCATCGAAACATTGGAATTAATAAGGAAAAATCATTTCATTAGGTAAATAATGATTTTTGCTTATTAATTCCAATGTTTCAATGAAACCATGGTTTCTTTTACCAGAAATAAAATAGTAGTTGTACTTTTTTGAACGCCATTTCTTCGAAAACAAATGAATATCGACATAAGGTATGCTACATGAAAAATACTCAGAATTTTAAGTAGAATCCATAAATGCAACAAAAAATAGGGGTTCATATTTGAAAATTTTAACTTAGGGGTCGTATCTCAATTTTGGGACACCCTGTACATTTGAATTTTATCTTAAAAAATGCGCGTTAAAATATAATAATACATGTGTCCGAGAATTTTTCTGAAAGAAAACGCCTTGAATTTTAATCGAATTTATTCCTTAATTTATGTACACAGTGTACAATTGTTGTCGATATACCGGGCGAAACTGAATTCTGGTAGAGCTCAAATATCATTTTAATTTCTGCATACGAGTATATCTTTATTAAATTTAGTAAGGTGTTTTTAGAGAATAAACTCTGTCAACAAATGGAATTTTAATAAAAATTCCATTTTCGGTTTAACCGGAAGTTACCTTAACTTTTTATTTTAAATTGGAACACCCTGTATATTCTCACATAATTTAATTCGTCTCTAAATTCTGAGTTCAGAGATGTATCATAAGTAACCTTTTGGTTGTCAGTTTCTTTATTTATATTTAAATTAAATGTAAACAAAAATAAAATTTAAATTTAATTTAAACAAAAAACTAATAACTAAATAGTCATTTGTGATACATCTCTGAACTCAGAACTCGGAGACGAATACAATTATGTAAAAATTTACAGGGTGTTCCTTTTCAAATAGAAAAGTTAAAGCAATTTACAGTTTTTATTAAAGAACGCATTTATTTTTTGGAAATCGTTTTGGTTTTTGAAAATATTTCAATTTTTAAAAATGAATGTTCAAAAAAATATGGAACGCCAAAACCACTAAAACGGCTTTATTTTTTCGAAATAATTTTGGTTTTTGGAAATGTTTTAATTTTTCAGTGAGTTATGAATGTTCCAAAAAACTATTACTATTGAGTAAGAGAAAATTGAAAATATCGAAAGAAAAGAGACGTCAAAACAACCGAAAAGGCTTTTTTTACGAAATAATTTTGATTTTTAAAAATAATTCAATGTTTAAGGGAGCGATAAAAAATTATTTAAATTGCGGAACAGACAATTGAAGATTAAAAAAAATATATATGAAACGCCAAAAACCACGAAAACGACTTTTTTTAAAAATAATTTTGGGTTTTGGAAATGTTTCAATTCTTAAGTGAGTTATGAATGTTTCAAAAAACTATTACAATTGAGTAAGAGAAAATTGAAAATTACGAAAGAAAAGAGACGCCAAAACAACCGAAAAGGCTAATAATTTTGGTTTTTGAAAATAATTCAATGTTTAAGGGAGCGATAAAAAATTATTTAAATTGCGGAACAGACAATTGAAGATATCAAAAATATATATGAAACGCCAAAACAACGAAAACGGCTTTATTTTTGGGAAATAAATTTGGATTTTGAAATTGTTTCAATTTTTAAATGTGTTATGAATGATGATTAAACTTGAGAAACATGGTTCACTGAAAAAAAACATTTTTTGTTCACAGGGGTGCTGGAGAGGGGCAGAAGGGGTTACGCGCAAGTCCGTATGCATGACTTTAAAGAAGACACTTCTAAGTTTTTCGCCCTCAAAGATTCATCAAAATCGATTGAAAATACGCCGAGTTATGGCGGTTTAAAAATGGTCGAAATTTCACGAATTTCAAGTGTTTAATTTTTTTTCTCCAGTGTATAATAATAATACGTATTACAAAGTTAGAAAGGGCCATCGGCCCTTCATCCCTTGCTCTATATATTTTCTTAAATTTATTTTTACCTTTTAAATGATTGATTCGCCACAACCGTTTAAATAACATTTTTGAAAAAAAGACGGTTGATGGCAACGGATTAAGAAAGCGTGGATGATAAAATGTCATTCTTCGAATATTTTTGCTGTGCAATTCTCTGTCACTACAAAACGTATGATATTTATTACAATCATTAATTTAATTATTTTCGCCGTTGTTGGAATATTAATGCAGTGGCGGCGCGGCTGGTCGAGTGTCCGGTTTGGAAGGTATTGTCGCCGGTCCATTCATTCGGCTAATGCGAATTCCCGGTCTTTGGAATCTTTTTCTTTGTCGTCGCTTTTTGCCCTTTCAAAGACTCGGACGTCCGTTACGTTCCGCTGTTTGTACAACTGACATACACACATTCCGACCGAACTGAAATTCCCGCTTCCGCACATTCAATTAACGTATTAAAATTTCATCCACACCAAAGCGAACCGTTGAAAAAAATTTACGTTGTAAAATCTATTGAATGCAATTAGACCTATTGTAAATATTTAAAGTAATAAAATACAAGTTTTTAAAGTACTCGCACGATCCATTAAATTGAAACACCATTTTAGACTTTATGGAATTTATTGCTTATTACTGCTACTACTTGTTACATTTATATAGAAAATGATATTTCTTGAATAACTTTCTCACTTATCACTCGGTGAAACATTTTGAAAATAATAAAAGATGAATAAAAAATTAACACTAAGTTTGTTTCACAAATTAAAAGCGAAACTAGTCGAGTAAATAAACAACAAATGTGTTAATTTTTGATTTATCTTTAATTAGAAAATGATTTTATTTTAAAAAGCTATTATTGCTTATTATAATTAGCGTTATTTACTTATGAAAAAGTTGGCGCAGTGGGTAGGATTGATTGGTATTTATAGGAGCTGTAATGACTATTGCAGGAGATTACTGAACCGAGTAATTTAATGAGCATTCCGCAAAACGGGAATCGGCACGTGAATGTGTGTGTCGGGGGGGCGCACGTGACACGCAGATATCGATTATTAATAAATCAAGATCGTGACTTTTGAATGGAGACGCCGACGTCGAATATCGGCAATGCCGTCGTTGTCGGGTGCATACAAACAGTGTTTACGAGGGCGGCGGGCGTCGCGACGCTATTGTGCATATCGGATTTCATGTGTTATTCATATTTTCCGGATGCGGGGGGAACCCCCGCCGACATTATCGAATTTATAACGGCGGACGAATGTTGATGGATATTTTTAAATTTCAACAGGAAACGATTCAATAACGACCCGTCACCATTTACGGACCGACCGCGGCGCTGCTTTCTATACAAAAATTACACTACATCATCCGCTTTTAATGTCCCCTCACTGACCTTTCCACAAATAAAATGCACATTTGTGTTTATCTCTGTTTGGGCATGGAACGTTCGGGCTAAACGTATTTGCTTTTAATAAACCATTTAAATGTGTACGTGCGTGACGTAATTGATTACAATCAAAGTCTATTTTGTTTATAGGTAATAACAATTTCATATGAAAATCTAGTATTAAATAATTAAATCAATTCAAGTCAGCTGTAATTATAACCTCACATTTTGTATGTGTAAAAATTTATGTGTAAAATCTTCCCCACACGATAACTTCATTAACAGACTTTACAATATACATATATTTTTAAAAAATTAATAAAGGATAATTAGTTTAGAGGAAATTATTTTTTTAATAATACAAATATTCAATCATATTTCATCAAGTGATTAATGAGAAACAAACCAAAAATATACAGATATTTAATGTGCTCAAAGGATTATTAGTATTACACTGGACTGCAAGGAAGAAACATCTTCGAGCCCTGACACCATTCCTGCTGATACTCATGTAAAATGACCTCCCGTTTTCCCCCATCGTTCACCATTTTCTGGCGATGCCCCCCAAGATGTTTTGATCACTTTTCGATCATTTCGATCAAGAGGATTATTTTAACCTTTAGGGCCGAAATTATTAGTCTGATGAATCTATCTACTAGAGCTGGCCACATGGACACGAATCTTTAGCCAAAAAAAAATGGCTATCGACCAGAGGTTTATCGTTTTGTTGGAAGCAGCTCTTGCCTCCTCCATTCTTGAACGGATTTCGTGTCAGACCATTAAAGTTTGTCTTCTAGGCATTCTTGGTTGCTGCTAATTTTCTTTTGCCAAATGTAAAATTACTCTATTCAAAGTTATTCCGTCAAAATTTCGAGCAAATTGTCGGAGCTATTAAAAAAAAAACTTTCTACCCAACAAATTTAATTATGAATAATTGTTTTAATATCGAATAGACATCAACATTACTGAATGCAAAGAGTACGGATGTTTAAAATTCTTGACTAGTTTTATTTCATGTTTTTGTTTACAGGAAAATGTATTCTTGAAAATGCCCTGATTATGATTTTCTACATTCAGAAATAAGCTACAGCGTTTACATAAACACACACATCCAAGTACAAAGACGATATTGATTCCAATAATTGGGCCGAAGCATTGATCAATTTTAAGGTCGCGAAGCAATTTAAATATTTGAACTTAATTACGGTGATTGATCGCTTCGAAGTTGAGTAACTTTGAGGGGACCATCGTGAGTAATATTACGATACACTTATACATACACACACACACACACATATATATACTCTTAAAATATAGCGCCTCGCCCACCCCTAAATAGATTGTCTCGTCCTCGGCCCCTCGTGGAAAAAGGCACTCCTTGCACACACACACACACACACACAAGTATTTATATAAAAAAGATAAATGCATATCATGCTGAACTACAGTTAAGGAAAAGAGATCGATTGTTAAACAAAACGTATTTTAATTTAAATACTATGTAATCACGTTTTATTATTTAAATTGGTTTTCCTAAATTAATTTTTTTCTACAATTCGGTGCTCTACCAGAATGGGATTATCTCGAAATTTAGGGCTAAGGTGTTTACAGATTCTTATAAAATCTTAATCCTAAATTCATTTTGAATATATTTGTGTAACTTCAAGTCGATGGCAATTGTTTTTATATTTTTTTCAAGCCGTCGAAATTATTGTGTTTTTTTTTCAAAATAGTACGCTCTGTTCGAATGAGATTATCTCGAAGTTTACGGATGGGGTGTCTACAAATTTTTATAGAAGCGTAATCCAGAATCAATCTTAAATAGATTAGCAAAATTTTAAGTCGACGGCAATTGTTTTTACATTTTTGCCAATTACAAAAATTAAATTTTTTCTGTTCAAAATTTAGATTTTTTTATGGAATCGTAATTTTGAATAATTTTTTTAATAAATCTGTGAAATTTCAAGTTGATGTCAGTTCTTTTTTTATATTTTTTTCAGGTCACTGAAATTATTGTTTTTTTTTTCACAATTCTATGCAAGGTTGGAATAATATTTTCTAAAAATTTAGTGTTTACAGATTTTTGCAGTAGCGTAATTCTGAATACATTTTGAATGGATTTGTGAAATTTTTAGTCCCTAGCAATCGTTTTTACATTTTTTTCAAGTCCTCGAAATTATTGATTTTTTTCACAATTACACGCTCTCTTTAAATGAAAATAACTCAAAATTTAGGGACGGGTTGTTTGCAGATTTTTGTGGAATCGTGATCCCGAATAAGTTTTGAATAAATTTGTGGAATTTCAAGTCGATGGCAATCGTTTTTATATTTTTTCCAAGTCATCGAAATTAATGCGTTTTTTTCACAATTACACGCTCTCTTCAAATGAAATTAACTCAAAATTTAGGGACGGGTTGTTTACAGATTTTTGTGGAATCGTGATCCCGAATAAGTTTTGAATAAATTTGGGGAATTTCAAGTCGATGGCAATCGTTTTTATATTTTTTCCAAGTCAGCGAAATTATTGCGTTCTTTCACAATTACACGCTCTCCTCAAATAAAATTAACTCAAAATTTAGGGACAGGTTGTTAACAGATTTTTGTGGAATCGTGATCCCCAATAAGTTTTGAATAAGTTTGGGGAATTTCAAGTCGATGGCAATCGTTTTTATATTTTTTCCAAGTCATCGAAATTATTGCGTTTTTTCACAATTACACGCTCTCTTCAAATGAAATTAACTCAAAATTTAGGGACAGGTTGTTTACAGATTTTTGTGGAATCGTGATCCCGAATAAGTTTTGAATAAGTTTGGGGAATTTCAAGTCGATGGCAATCGTTTTTATATTTTTTCCAAGTCAGCGAAATTATTGCGTTTTTTCACAATTACACGCTCTCTTCAAATGGAATTAACTCAAAATTTAGGGACGGGTTCTTTACAGATTTTTGTGAAATCGTAATCCCGAATAAGTTTTGAATAAATTTGGGGAATTTCAAGTCGATGGCAATCCTTTTTATATTTTTTCCAAGTCATCGAAATTATTGCGTTTTTTCACAATTACACGCTCTCTTCAAATGAAATTAACTCAAAATTTAGGGACAGGTTGTTAACAGATTTTTGTGGAATCGTGATCCCGAATAAGTTTTGAATAAATTTGGGGAATTTCAAGTCGATGGCAATCGTTTTTATATTTTTTCCAAGTCATCGAAATTATTGCGTTTTTTTCACAATTACACGCTCTCTTCAAATGAAATTAACTCAAAATTTAGGGGCGGATTGTTTGCAGATTTTTGTGGAATCGTGATCCCGAATAAGTTTTGAATAAATTTGGGGAATTTCAAGTCGATGGCAATCGTTTTTATATTTTTTCCAAGTCATCGAAATTATTGCGTTTTTTCACAATTACACGCTCTCTTCAAATGAAATTAATTCAAAATTTAGGGACAGGTTGTTAACAGATTTTTGTGGAATCGTGATCCCGAATAAGTTTTGAATAAATTTGGGGAATTTCAAGTCGATGGCAATCGTTTTTATATTTTTTCCAAGTCATCGGCATTAATGCGTTTTTTTCACAATTACACGCTCTCTTCAAATGAAATTAACTCAAAATTTAGGGACGGGTTCTTTACAGATTTTTGTGGAATCGTAATCCCGAATAAGTTTTGAATAAATTTGTGGAATTTCAAGTCGATGGCAATCGTTTTTATATTTTTTCCAAGTCATCGAAATTAATGCGTTTTTTTCACAATTACACGCTCTCTTCAAATGAAATTAACTCAAAATTTAGGGACGGGTTGTTTACAGATTTTTGTGGAATCGTGATCCCGAATAAGTTTTGAATAAGTTTGGGGAATTTCAAGTCGATGACAATCGTTTTTATATTTTTTCCAAGTCATCGAAATTATTGCATTTTTTTCACAATTTCGCGCTCGGTTCAATGGGATCTCAAAAATTTGGGACGTGGTGTTTACAGATTTTTGTAGAAATGTAATCCTGAAAGAATTTTGTATAGATTAGCGAAATTTCTAATCAATGGCTATTGTTTTTATATTTTCTCCAAGCCATTGAAATTATTGTATTTTTTTCACAATTCCACGTTGGGATTATCTCGAAACTTTGGGATGTGGTGTTTACAGATTTTTATAGATTTGAAGTGGAAAAAATAAGTCATGAGTCAAATATGACTTATTTCGATTCGAGAAATCATTTGAGTCCTAATTTATTTATTTACAAAATTACTCATGAAAAACAGGAAATATTTGATAAAAATGTTGCTGTGCATCACTTGCATCGTGGCTTGGGCCGACCCTGACCTCATGATTTTTTTTATGTCCATTTCTTATCAAACCCAATCATCGTTTTAGTTCTTGTATACTTTGTAACGACAATTAAAGACAAGACGCCTGTCCCTAGGGGGAGGTTTACGATTACGAACCGATCTATTGAGAAGGCTTTATGGCTAATTCATTGTAGAACCTGGTCCCATATTAAAAGCTTCGACATATGCAATAAAGTGTCGGAGTTCATTAGAGCGATTAAAGCCCATAAAATTACGATTAGAAAAGACAATGTTGCCCAACCCTACATCCAACAAGAAAATACGATGTTCTTACTTCCCCCATTACAAAGTACGAGAAGGTATGGTACAGTGATTGTGATTTTTTTTTAACGAAAATATGTTTAAATATATTATGAAAAATTATCTACCAGTTTTCGTTGATTAAAAATTAAATCATAAAAATCAGAATAACTTTAAAACGGTCAAGTCAAAATGAATAAAATCATAGTGTTTTGAAAAGGTCTCGAAAAGACCCATAAAAATATGCAATAAAAATACAGTATTCTATTTAAAAAATTAAAGGTAACTTGACCTTGGTGACACTACTCAAGGTCAAACTAATAAGATCGGTAAACAGATCTTTTTAAACCCTACAACTTTTATCTGAAACATTAACACTTACAATTTTTAGATATTCCGATATATCCACTAATGTTTAGAATTACAATATGCTGAATATATGAATAATCAACCTGTTCGTAACTCTGCAAGCAAAATTAAGAATTTATTTAATAATTTCTATCCCTACACCTTAAGGGTTCAAAAGAGAATTCGATTATATATTAATAATTTCTGCAACAAGTAAGGTTGTTTCTAATTTATTTACAATATGCTATTGAGTGGTAATTCCGTAATCCCAACAAGACGGCGCTTTTCGTAAGTTTAGAATTACAAAGATAAGAGTGGCAACGGCCAGAGATATTAATCAGAGACTCACCTCGCCGGGAAAGGAGTAACCGTGAATGTGGTGTTCGGATCCCTGCTGGTTTTCGATTCCGTAGTGAATGTAGATTTCTTCGAATTGATAGCGATAAGCCAGGGGGCCGCCGGAAATGTTGACGTGCTGTTTCGTGTCTTTGTCGACGCGAAACACTAACGATTGGCCGGTGTTGTGGAGCGTACCGCTAACCTGAAAGAAATGAAAATATATGAACAAACAGAAAAGTAGAGGAAATTAATGATAACCTTATTTAAGCTATACAAAAAGCGTCCAAAGTATAAATATATATTGAAAATAGCAAGGGATGATGCCCCGACTCATGGTGGGGCCCAGCGGCGGTTCGTCCTTGTAAAGTAAAATGGTAGTAGTAACTGGTAGTTCAGTAAACTAAAAACATTTTTTCACCTTCTTATAAACCTCCGCCGCAAATCCGTTGTTATTTAAGTGACGTCACATTGCGGCGGGTCGCGGATAATGGCGGCACAATCATTAGCACAATTTCCCTGATTGAATGATGGATGGCCGGCGGTGTGGGGTTCCCCATTTCCGATTCTACAAGTAATTCTATGGACGCGCCAATAAATCATCGTCAGGTGTAATTTTTAATCTACGCCAGCCAGGGCCGGAACGTGCCCATTGTGACCACTCGAGGAACGAGCTTTTCAACCTCATCATTATAATGTAATTAATCGATTCGTAACCGCCGCCCTCCCGCCCCCACGGCCGTGCTTAAAAAAAACTGTCGTTTAATTAAAGAATCCACAACAACAAGCAGGAAAAAGTAGGTGCGGGAAAAGATGTAATTTGGGTCATTAAATCGCAATCGGTGGTATTTTATAATTTCTTTTTAATACAAGGAGAAAAATTGTTTTGATTTATTAAACACAGCTTTGATTTCGCGGATTCAGATTTAAACCAAGAAAAGTTAATTTTTCTAAAGTTGCCTAAAAAATTTAAAAACCATTGCTACCGTTTCAGAATTTTCCAAATTTATTCAAAACATGTTCTAGTTCAATAATATATGAAGATCTAGAAAAATATCTTGTCTAGATTTTGAGTAAATTCCATTTAAACCGAGAATAATTAATTTTTAAATTAACGCATTTCACAGTTGCCTAAAAATTGGAAAACAATTGCCACCGTTTTAGAATTTTCTAAATTGATTCAAAATATATTCTACTTGAATATTATATGAAAATCTGCAAAGATCTTTTATCCAGATTTTGAGTAAATCCCATTTGAACCGGGAACAGGTAATTTTTAAATTTACGCATTTCACAGTTGTCTAAAAAATTGAAAAACAATTGCCACCGTTTCAGAATTTTCCAAATTTATTCAAAATATATTCTACTTGAATATAATATGAAAATCAGCAAAGATCTCTTATCTGGATTTTGAGTAAATTCCATTTGAACCAGGAACAGTTAATTTTTAAATTTACGCATTTCACAGTTGTCTAAAAAATTGAAAAACAATTTCCACCGTTTCAGAATTTTTCAAATTTATTCAAAATATATTCTACTTGAATATTATATAAAAATGTGCAAAGATCTCTCATCTAGATTTTGAGTAAATCCCATTTGAATCGGGAACAGGTAATTTTTAAATTTACGCATTTCACAGTTGACTAAAAAATTGAAAAACAATTGCCACCGTTTCAGAATTTTCCAAATTTATTCAAAATATATTCTACTTAATTATTATATAAAAATCTGCAAAGATCTCTTATCTAGATTTTGAGTTAATCCAATTTGAACCGGGAACAGTTAATTTTTAAATTTACGCATTTCACAGTTGTCTAAAAAATTGAAAAACAATTGCCACCGTTTCAGAATTTTCCAAATTTATTCAAAATATATTCTACTTGAATATAATATGAAAATCAGCAAAGATCTCTTATCTGGATTTTGAGTAAATTCCATTTGAACCAGGAACAGTTAATTTTTAAATTTACGCATTTCACAGTTGTCTAAAAAATTTAAAAACAATTGCCACCGTTTCAAAATTTTCCAAATTTATTCAAAATATATTCTACTTCAATATTATATGAAAATCTGCAAGATCTCTTATCTAGATTTTGAGTAAATCCCATTTGAACCGGGAACAGTTAATTTTTAAATTTACGCATTTCACAGTTGTCTAAAAAATTGAAAAACAATTGCCACCGTTTCAAAATTTTCCAAATTTATTCAAAATATATTCTACTTAATTATTATATAAAAATCTGCAAAGATCTCTTATCTAGATTTTGAGTTAATCCAATTTGAACCGGGAACAGTTAATTTTTAAATTTACGCATTTCACAGTTGTCTAAAAAATTTAAAAACAATTGCCACCGTTTCAGAATTTTCCAAATTTATTCAAAATATATTCTGCTTGAATATTATATGAAAATCTGCAAAGACCTCTTATCTAGATTTTGAGTAAATCCCATTTGAACCGGGAATAGTTAGTTTTTAAATTTACACATTTCACAGTTGCCTAAAAAATTGAAAAACAATTGCCACCGTTTCAAAATTTTCCAAATTTATTCAAAATATATTCTACTTCAATATTATATGAAAATCTGCAAAGATCTCTTATCTAGATTTTGAGTAAATCCCATTTGAACCGGGAATAGTTAGTTTTTAAATTTACACATTTCACAGTTGCCTAAAAAATTGAAAAACAATTGCCACCGTTTCAGAATTTTCCAAATTTATTCAAAATATATTCTGCTTGAATATTATATGAAAATCTGCAAAGACCTCTTATCTAGATTTTGAGTAAATCCCATTTGAACCGGGAATAGTTAGTTTTTAAATTTACACATTTCACAGTTGCCTAAAAAATTGAAAAACAATTGCCACCGTTTCAGAATTTTCCAAATTTATTCAAAATATATTCTGCTTGAATATTATATGAAAATCTGCAAAGACCTCTTATCTAGATTTTGAGTAAATCCCATTTGAACCGGGAATAGTTAGTTTTTAAATTTACACATTTCACAGTTGCCTAAAAAATTGAAAAACAATTGCCACCGTTTCAGAATTTTCCAAATTTATTCAAAATATATTCTACTTGAATATAATATGAAAATCAGCAAAGATCTCTTATCTGGATTTTGAGTAAATTCCATTTGAACCAGGAACAGTTAATTTTTAAATTTACGCATTTCACAGTTGTCTAAAAAATTTAAAAACAATTGCCACCGTTTCAAAATTTTCCAAATTTATTCAAAATATATTCTACTTCAATATTATATGAAAATCTGCAAGATCTCTTATCTAGATTTTGAGTAAATCCCATTTGAACCGGGAACAGTTAATTTTTAAATTTACGCATTTCACAGTTGTCTAAAAAATTGAAAAACAATTGCCACCGTTTCAAAATTTTCCAAATTTATTCAAAATATATTCTACTTAATTATTATATAAAAATCTGCAAAGATCTCTTATCTAGATTTTGAGTTAATCCAATTTGAACCGGGAACAGTTAATTTTTAAATTTACGCATTTCACAGTTGTCTAAAAAATTGAAAAACAATTGCCACCGTTTCAAAATTTTCCAAATTTATTCAAAATATATTCTACTTCAATATTATATGAAAATCTGCAAAGATCTCTTATCTAGATTTTGAGTAAATCCCATTTGAACCGGGAACAGTTAATTTTTAAATTTACGCATTTCACAGTTGTCTAAAAAATTGAAAAACAATTGCCACCGTTTCAAAATTTTCCAAATTTATTCAAAATATATTCTACTTAATTATTATATAAAAATCTGCAAAGATCTCTTATCTAGATTTTGAGTTAATCCAATTTGAACCGGGAACAGTTAATTTTTAAATTTACGCATTTCACAGTTGTCTAAAAAATTTAAAAACAATTGCCACCGTTTCAAAATTTTCCAAATTTATTCAAAATATATTCTACTTCAATATTATATGAAAATCTGCAAGATCTCTCATCTAGATTTTGAGTAAATCCCATTTGAATCGGGAACAGGTAATTTTTAAATTTACGCATTTCACAGTTGACTAAAAAATTGAAAAACAATTGCCACCGTTTCAGAATTTTCCAAATTTATTCAAAATATATTCTACTTAATTATTATATAAAAATCTGCAAAGATCTCTTATCTAGATTTTGAGTTAATCCAATTTGAACCGGGAACAGTTAATTTTTAAATTTACGCATTTCACAGTTGTCTAAAAAATTGAAAAACAATTGCCACCGTTTCAGAATTTTCCAAATTTATTCAAAATATATTCTGCTTGAATATTATATGAAAATCTGCAAAGACCTCTTATCTAGATTTTGAGTAAATCCCATTTGAACCGGGAATAGTTAGTTTTTAAATTTACACATTTCACAGTTGCCTAAAAAATTGAAAAACAATTGCCACCGTTTCAAAATTTTCCAAATTTATTCAAAATATATTCTACTTCAATATTATATGAAAATCTGCAAAGATCTCTTATCTAGATTTTGAGTAAATCCCATTTGAACCGGGAACAGTTAATTTTGAAATTTACACATTTCACAGTTGCCTAAAAAATTGAAAAACAATTGCCACCGTTTCAGAATTTTCCAAATTTATTCAAAATATATTCTGCTTGAATATTATATGAAAATCTGCAAAGACCTCTTATCTAGATTTTGAGTAAATCCCATTTGAACCGGGAATAGTTAGTTTTTAAATTTACACATTTCACAGTTGCCTAAAAAATTGAAAAACAATTGCCACCGTTTCAGAATTTTCCAAATTTATTCAAAATATATTCTGCTTGAATATTATATGAAAATCTGCAAAGACCTCTTATCTAGATTTTGAGTAAATCCCATTTGAACCGGGAATAGTTAGTTTTTAAATTTACACATTTCACAGTTGCCTAAAAAATTGAAAAACAATTGCCACCGTTTCAAAATTTTCCAAATTTATTCAAAATATATTCTACTTCAATATTATATGAAAATCTGCAAAGATCTCTTATCTAGATTTTGAGTAAATCCCATTTGAACCGGGAACAGTTAATTTTGAAATTTACACATTTCACAGTTGCCCAAAAAAAAAAGAAAAAAAAAGCTTCAAAAATAGTTTACATTATATCAGGAGTTTGAGTTTTGAACAGATATAACTTTTAAAACCTGTTGGTCAATTATGATAATTTTTAAAAACTTCAACAAAACTAATTTAAAAATTTGTAGTTTCGAAAATTCGGCAAAATACGAGAATCAAACATCATTTCAACTCTTAAAAAAAATGTGCGAAATTATATTTTTTTCAGGATTTGAAGAGTTACGGGGCACATATGTCCCGTATTTGGCGGAATAGAATTCTATCGAACTTCCTACAGGTGGAGGTTGTAACTTTGCCGGACTTTTACGGAATTCAAACTTTTTCAGGTATTGATCACAGATTACTTTACTTTACTTTATTTATTATTAAACTTTATTTATTATTTTATAATTATCATTATTATTATTAATATTAATCTCTGGCACCGATTAACTCCATTCGGTTTGCAGTAACACAATTAAAAAAAAAAAACTTTACGGGGTTTATATGACCCGTATCGCCTATTATGAAGCCACACAAAAATTGTAGTTGCAGTGAACGTGTTAAAAACAGTTTGGATAAAATTTTGAAATAATATATTTTACAAAGGTAGACATATTTACTTATGTTACGTAACTATTTTTATATATCTGCAGGCAGTGAAAAAGAAACTCTAAATCTACGTAAAGGGATTGAAACGCCGTTCCAGAAATGAAGTTTTTAACTGTTTAACCCTCGTAAAACCGGAAGGTTTAACGCCTACCCCGCGTTTCCCCTATAAATCTTTCTGCGTACGTGTTTGTGCGGTCTCATACCCCCACCCCCTACCTCCCCTCATGAAAAAAAACCTCCTAAACCCCCGTAAATGATTTACGCATTAATACTCGTCCGATTCATCCAAATACAGACACACACACAGCGTCGAGCAAATACGGGAATTTTATGTATCGGCTAATTTAATTTCCTGAAAAACATCGCTGAAATTCAGTTGAGTATAACGCGGCACATACATTTCAATTCTGAACATTTTAATTCGATTAGAAATCAAAAATGCAAGTAACATTATTTGCGTTACAAAGTGTTAATTGAATTAATTTCTGATTTATTCAAAATGAATCACTGGAAATATATACAGAACCAACTTAAGGCTTAATTAAATTTCATTATCAACTTGGCGATGGTTGCGGATTGTACGTATGTTTATATCTTTTTTAAGTTGTGTGCAAATCCTACCGACTGCGCCGTTTATTATAAATTATATTCATATACTAATGCCGATATCAATGTGTGTATAGCATGGCGTTATATCGTTTTGAAGTTGATTGTGTACAAATCCTACCGACTGCGTCGTTTACTTGAATTTATCTTTATACACTACTGATGATATGCATGTGTATATCACACATGGCATTATATCTTTTGAGGTTGATTGTATACAAATGCTACCGACTGCACCGCCTATTTGAATTTATCTTTATAATAATAATAATAATAATAATAATATTTATTTCCCAACAGATATCAAGATCCATTAACAGGGTAATATAATAGCAGTTGAAGTTACAAATGAAATAAAATTAAATTAAATACAGATGTATATATAAGTGAAACATTGCATTACGCATTATAATAATTACAGAACATTATGGAATCAGTGAAGTTACATTATTTTTAAAAAATATACACTACTGATGATATCAAAGTGTATATTACACATAGCATTATATTTGTTTCGAGGTTGATTGTGTACAAATCCTACCGACTGCGCCGCTTATTTGAATTTATCTTTACACACTACTGCTGATATCAATGTGTGTATCACACACGGCACCGTTTTGAATTATAATTATTTCTATTCGGTCTAATTATAGTAAGTAGGTGTTGTGTTGGAGTCGGGAAGATCGATGTGATACATTTCATTGCGGGAAATTATAATTGTAAATGTAATTAAGTGTATAATGAGCGAGACGGTGTGAGGGGAGTATAATTAGGTGGGCTAAAGAATAAAGTTAAAAAAGAAACGTTCCCGCGAGAACATTAGGAGGTGGAATGGAACACCTGTAATTAAGTGAAATTGCAAATTAATTTATCACGTTCGCGCGGCGCTCGTATGATTTATTGCCCTCTTCCTGCCCCCCCCCCCCCCCTAACCGCCTCCCGACCCCCGCCACTGCTCCCCCGCCGCGATGATACTTTTTTAAGTCGGAAAAGGACAAATTTATAAACGATTTAAAAATTGTAGTGGATACGGACAATTTGTCTGTGGCTAATATTTCTGACTCGTAAAAGATAATAACTTCCAACGAAAATGCACTGTTGTACTTTACCTAAAAAGACGAACTTCGTTTGTTTATGTTTAACACCCCAACGTAATAAACTACATATTTTTAGTGCACAACGTTGCAATTTTCCATACGAATTGCAGAAACTGAAATATAACCTTCCACCTACATCTTTTCATCCAAGAAATTTAATTTAAGAAACGACCGTATAGTTGTAATAACGAATGCAAAAACAACTCCTCCCCAGCTAGGAAAATATTTCCATTTATTGTACAGTCTCATTTGTTTGTATTCCCATTCATTTATTGTTAAAGAATTTAAAAAAAATAGTTATTCAGAAACATCACGTCTTGAGAAACGTTGCTGTTTTCGCTAGAACTGATTTTTCACGTACCTTGTGCTTATCTAAGTGTATGTGCCTGAGGTAGGGATCGAAGAGGAGCTTATCTGGTTCTACATTGATTGGCGATTGCCTCCGTCCCTTCGAGCACATATTCCACTGCGGATTCATTAATCCCCAATATCCTGGCCCTGCAACAATACAAAATACATTCGTAAGAGAGGATATTTTAAATAGCAAACAACAAAATTAATTCAAACGCACTAAATAATTCTGAAACAGTCACGGGCCCGGCGGATCCACCATATACACACCCATCAAATTTCCAAGCAATCTCGACTAATTAACTAAAAATGGATACAACATTCGTAATAAATCAAGCAGCGGTGGTGATTTAGTAATATCAGTAAGGTTTTAACTTATTTAACTCGCTAAAACATATACCCAAACATGGTCAATTAAAAAAAAATCGTTAGATGCAGTTTAGAATCTATATTTTTGGCCACTAATATTCTAGCGGGCTATGTTTATAATAATAAACATTAAAATAATAACACATTTTTTTCATTTCTGTTTAAATAATTTTTTACGCTATCAATTTTCAAGTTATAGATAATTTAAACGGTAAATTTGGCATTGTGGCATTAAGAAAAGCCCAACACTGGGCTCTGCAAAACTTAGAAGGCCTTAAGGATAGGAAATATGATTTACTACAATTTATATTTACTGCTCAGAATTTGAATTTTTTTTTTTTGAGATAGACTCGTACGTTTAGTAAGTAGTTTGAAGCATCATCCGCCATAGAGAGTTCATTATGCTCTTAGGTAGAAAAATATTTGGGTCACAAATGTAACTATCAATCTTTTTATTATTACTAATAATAATAATAATATTTTTTACAGAAATAAGAATGCATAGTACATAGAATTTTAGTGTTGTCTCGTTGGCATGTCAGTGTATATCTTGGCACATTAAGCCCGCACAATGGGCCGTGGATGTGAATTTATATAACGGGCGAACGCTTCCCTCTGAAACGCCATCATCCGATCCCAACTCACTCGTCACACAGTCACACACCTATCACATTTGCGTAATTCGTGTTACGGGTTATCCAAGCTCTACCCTCCCAACTTTTCCACCCTCCGGACCACCCGAATTTCAACAATACATCCCCGTATATCATCGGAACCAATACACAGCATCCATTACAGATTATTAATTTTTATTTTACGAAAAAATCTGAATGAAACAGAATAAAATTAAGAATTCCTGCAATATCTGCACAAACTGCACAAATCAGTCTTACTAAGCTATAACACAAATCACACCATTAAATATACTAAATAAGTAAGTATGTAAGTGCGCCTAATATAGTTGAAGTATAATATTTTCAAGAAAAATTCAAATAATTCAATTACAATTTCAACCCTTACATATTTGGGGTGTCCATTCAAAATCGCCAAAATTTTGAACCAACCCGATGGGCGCCCCTGTTCCACAGCTCCACGTTTAAGCACCGACACCCCAGCGGTGTTTTTTTTTTAATTGCTCAATTGGTGATTAAAATGTATCTTTCAGAAAATTTCCTTTTCTTGAAGATTTTTTATGATAACATTTTTCATAACTCTTATGTAGTTTCGACATACTAAAAACAAAATCATTGATAACTCTGAGCTAGATACAAAATTTCGAATAGCAATAAGTAAAATTTACATTTAAGAATTTGAAGAATTCTTTAAAAAATTCTGATTTTGTAATTATCAATTTTTCAAATCTACTAAAATCATGTATTTTGACATACTAAAAACAATTGACAACTGGAAACAAAATGGCGACACTCAGGACTGGAATCGAAGAAAAAAATTGCATCTCGCAATTAAAAGAATATTGATCTTGGAATTGTCTACAAAATTCTCGAATCTACTCAGATCATGTATTTTTGACATACTAAAAAACAAGTGGAAACTGGAAACAAAATGGCGACACTCAAAATTTTTTTAATTGCAGAAAATAAAATTTGAATTTCACAATTAAAATTAAAAAAAAAATATTTATCTCGGAATTGTCTTCAAAATTCTCGAATCTACTCAGAAATCATATATTTTTGACATACTAAAAAACAAGTGAAAACTGGAAACAAAAACACTCAAAATTTGAATTGCAGAAAATAAAATTTGCATTTCACAATTAAAATTTTAAAAAAATATTTCTCTCGAAATTGTCTTCAAAATTCTCGAATCTACTTAGAAATCATGTATTTTCGACATACTGAAAAACAATTGAAAATTGGAAACAAAATGGCGGAACTCAAAACTTAACTCACAATTAAAAGAAATAAAAAAAATTATTGATCTTGAAATTGTCTTCAAAATTATCGAATCTACTTAGAACTTATGTGTTTTTGATATACTAAAAAATAATTGATATCCCTTCGCAGGAAACAAAATGGCCATACTCCAAAACTTGTGAAAAGTAAAATTTACATCTCACAATTAAAATAAATAAAAAAATATTGATCTTAGAATTGTCTTCAAAATTCTCGAATCTACTTAGAAATCATGTATTTTCGACACACTGAAAAACAATCGATACACCCCCGTTGCAAACAAAATGGTGGCACTTAAAACTAGAATTGTAAAAAGTAAAATTTGCATCTCACAATTAAAAGAAATCCAAGAAAAAGTTATTGATCTTGGAAGTCTTCAAAATTCTTGAATATATTCAGAAATCATGTAATTTTGACATACTGTAAAACAATTGAAAACTGAAGACAAAATGGCGACACTCAAAACTTGAAATGCAAAAAGTTAAATTTACATCACACACTTAAAACAAACAAAAAAGTTATTGAATTTTGAATTGTCTTAAAAATTCTCGAATTTACTCAGAAATAATGTATTTTTGACATACTGAAAAACAATTGACAACCAAATAAAACGGCGACACTCAGAACTTGAATTGCAAAAAGTAAAAAAAGTAAAAAAATTTTTTTTTTAAATACATCAAAGATACATAATTTCTAAGTACATTCTAGAATTTTTAAGTGTCGCTGTTTGGCTTCAAGTTGTATAAATAATTAATAAAAGCAATAAAAAATTATTGATCTTGGAATTGTCTTCAAAATTCTCGAAACTATACAAGTGTTTAATTTTTTACAATTTTTTAAAACATTAAGTGCAAATTTTCTTCCTGCAGAGCAAATTTTGAGTTTATTGCCTTGTTTTCTGCAGGAGCATGTCGTTGTTTTCAGGAAATTAAAAGTAGACTATTTTTGAATATTTGAAGTTTATTTAAAGCGAAACCTTCAAGTAATAAATTTTTAAAATTTTTCAAATCGTCGAGTGCAAAATTTCCTTCGCTACACAGCAAATTTTGAGTTTTTTCCTATGTTTTCTCAGTGCTGAAAATGGCAATTTTCGTACTTGAATTTTCAATCTTCTTGTTTTCATTTTTTTATCGTTAAGCCCGGATTTCGGAATACTTAAATGATTGTCAAGGTCTGTAAATTTTAATATTTTTTAATTTGTATTTTTTATTTGTCCTAATTTTAGTTCTGACATTTGTAATACATGATCATCATGTCATACTGCAAATAAATCTAATCTAATCTAAAATCTATATTTTGATCTAAATTTTTAATTTTTTACCTTATTTTTTTTCTAAATTTTCGATTTGTTTGTTAAAATTTTCGATTTTTGGTCCGCAATTTTGATCTTAGTTTTTAATTTTTTATCCTATAATTTAGATTTTTAGATGATTGATTTTTACAGGAGACTTTTTTTTATTTTGAAGTTTTTTTGATGGTTTTTGATTTCTTGCCCTTGATTTTAGATTTTTAACTTAAATGATTATTTTTTATGGGCAATGTTTTTTAATTTGTGGTTGCTTCTTGACTAAAATCGATTAAATTTAATTTTTTTTCAATTTGTTTTTTTTTTTAGTTGGGTAAAGTAAAACGCTTGTTTTGTTCCATAATTTTATTTTCAGTTGCCTGACACGTGTTTCGATCGGTTAGGATCATTTTCAAAGTTAAACTGTTTAAGTTTAAGTTCCATAAAATTATGGAACAAAACAAGCGTTTTACTTTACCCAACTTGAAAATATGGTTCCATCAAGAAAGTAGCACAAGTATTGTTTTTTTTTATTTTTTTCAAGACTGAGACCATTCTGAACACTATTTGTCCATAAAATTTTGTTGTGGTACTTCCAGAAACTGAGGTTTGTGAGTTTCTGGTCGGCATCTTATTTTGAGCCATAGAGTTATTTTGAGGGCTGAAAATGGCGAATTGATTTTGCAATTTTTTGGTTTGAATTTTTTATTTTTAGACCAGCATTTTTGATTTTTTTGGCTTATATTGTAGATCCACAGCCTGTATTTTTCTATTCTTCGTTCCATTTTTTTTTAAATTTTTTTGTTAAATTTTTTTGCATTTTTTAACCGCGAATTTTCGAAATTTTCGATCTTTTGGGCGTATATTTTAGTTTTTTACTTTAATTGAGAGCGTATTTTTTATTGGCCTATATTTTTAACGTGTGTGATTGATTTTAATGTGCAAATTTTTGGTTTTTTTGCCAGTATTTAATTTGTATAGTTTATTATTTCCATCTTTCATAATTTAATAAATTGTAAAAGTGGCTCTACCATCAACATGTTCCACGAGCCGCCACTGTACTATACCATTTTGTAATTACCACTTACCAATTACTAAATAAAGATATGTATGGTATGAATTTACAACAATCTATTTTGGTATGTTTGTGTAGTTAAATATTTAATTCCCGAAATCCTCGATGAGCCAAACGCCGGCACAATGAAATTGATGCAGAGCCGAAATATTTATGTCAAAACAATAAACGGGCAATCGATTCGATCCATCGCTCAATTTCGGTTCGTTAAGTATTTGTGCCCGACGCTCAGTCGACCGGTTTTTCAGTCGCGCCGATAAAAAATAAATAAACTATTTACTCGGTTCCAAATTGTGCAGGCATTAAATTTTCCCTTCCTGCATTTGATTCCATCCGATAACGCTATATGCACAATTGAAATTATTACTT
Source organism: Ocypus olens (assembly GCA_910593695.2). Lineage (NCBI taxonomy): Eukaryota > Metazoa > Arthropoda > Insecta > Coleoptera > Staphylinidae > Ocypus > Ocypus olens. Next base: position 46,635,900 of record OU343054.1, read on the forward strand.
ATTTCAACTACATATGTAGTAAACAACCCTATCAGCTGATGAGATAAAATAACACCGAAACCGGTCTCTCTCTTAGCCAATTAAATTCAGTTCTATGAATTGCTCTTATGGCGAATGCGCCGGGAACTTAAAATTTGCGTCATGCATAGGACCATCTTAAGAGAATATTTTTATTGTTGCGAATACGACTGAATTCGATTGATTGATTTTTAATATTGCAAATAAATATGATTGATTATTATTTAATTCGCAGTAATCTTGAGGTGGCCACATTATTTCATGAATGAATTAATTTGAATATATTAGAATTTTTTTAATTCATAAAAAAGTAGTATTATTACTGCATTTTATTTTCCTGGGATACATATCCAATTTGAGGGTAGAAATCCATCTTCTTATCAGGTTTAAATTGAAAAAATAAAATATGGTACTTCCTGTATTGTAAAATTTTTATTTTTAAACTAATTTAGAAAATAAAATTATTACATATCAGGAAGTACCATATTTTATATATTTTTCCGAATCATTCATGAAACACTTTCAGTATAATATTTTTATTTTAATTAATCTACAATCAAGTAAGGGAACTTTATATTTCATATGTCACATTTTTTAGAAAACTATAAGAACTTTCTTTAAACTTTACTATTACGTAATAATGATGAAAGTACTTGCATTACATAATCCTGAAACTTATTGTGGACACGCACGTACGTTATTGGATATTGAAATTACGCAAGCTAGTTATTAACGTCGGAATAATTACGTCCCCGGTAAGGATTCGATTAAAGCCATTGATGTGTTAGTAGGGATGTGGGGATGTGGGGCTGTGGCATTGTGGCATGAGGTTGGGTTAGGTAAGCAGCCGTCAAAATATGTAAATATAATCCCCCGGTTGAGGGGCATGAATCGCGTGAATGGAAATGATTTTGCGACCCCCACCGACTGATGTCGAATGAATTTTCACCACGTCCACAATGAGAACGTGGGGGTGCACAGTCCCGAAAATGCGGGGGACAGGGGGGACAAAAGTCCGTGTCAGGATTTTTTTCCCGACGATTTATCGCGCACCACCCGTTGCTTTCTGTTAACTCCGTTCCAAGTAATTTACACATTAAATGCGTAAGGGCTTATTTGAAGATATATTTACCATTTTTGCAATCGTAATCATCTCAACGTTCGAAAATTCCTAAATTTTCAATTTCAAAAAATTTAGTGAATTTTTGCAAACTAAAAAAATTATTTTCCTCTAGGGCTAATAAAAAGTGTCCTGATTTTTTTTTAAATAACCATCAATAAAGTCGTAAAAAAATAAAAACCAAAATTTACTTTTTCGTTTTTTTTGAATATCTCCGAAATTAGTAAGAATATTTTAAATTTCTTCCCAACAAATTAATCAGCATAAAAATACGCGATTTTATCTTTATTAAACCAACTCTCTATGTCTTATAGTTACCGAGATAGCAAAGTTAATATATTCAATTTGTAACACCCTGTATACTCCTGTGTTAATTTTTAAATCAGCGGTAAATAATTGTGTTATTAGTTAATATATTAACATAAAATTGGACTGGATTAAGGAAATGTGCAAGGAGAAGGTTCATGAGGCGAAAATGCCGGCAGAACTATATGGTGGATGCGCCGGGCCGATGCATAATTAAACGCTAATTGGGTATTAATAACGTACATGCGGGCAAACTTATTTACAACCAATTTCCTCAAACCGGTTTATCGACCCATTCGACGTGCAAATATTCACTTATTACGTTACCAAATAAAACTAAAATCGATAAATTCGTAAAATAAATATGTACCAACAAAAATAGATAGATAATTATATTATTTAAACTATTTATTGACGATACTTTATATTTAAATATTAAAAAAAAAAATTGGGTCAAATGGACTAAAATCAATTTCGTTATTTGGCTTTTTGCTGCCAAATATCGAAGCTGCTCTTCCTTTAGGCCCGTAAATTAATAACTAATATACAGGGTGGTAACTTTAACTGGAACAAATTCGGTAATAAAATAAAATGAGAAGTTCAAGAAAAAAATCCTTGGAAATAATATGACTCACTAGTCTTTCACGTATGACGTCATAGACATGTTTTTTTAATGGAAACCATTTTTTTATTTCACTAAATTTGTAGCCCTTTTTATTCTCTTTATGACTGTGTAAAAATATTTTGTTTTTTTTGTTTTTTTTTATTTAGAAAATTGAAAAAAATATATTTTTTTAATAAATTTATTGAATGTATCAAATGTTCAAAATTCCTCTTTTGGCTAAAAGCCAATCGGTGATAAAACCCATTCCTTACATTTTGAAACATTTCTGGTGGAATTTGAACATTTGATATATTAAATAAGTTTAAAAAAAAATCAATTTCTGAAATAAAAAAAAAACAAATATTTTTACACTGTCGTAAAAAGGGGGTACAAATTTCGTCAAATAAAAAAAAATGGTTTCCATTAAAAAAAATATATCTATGACGTCATACGTGAAAGACTACTGATGTTATACTATTTTTAAAAACGCTAAATAGTGCGCAATAAGAAACAAAAATCTACGTATCCGAGGATTTTTTTCTAGAACTTCTCATTTCATAAATACCGAATTTGTTCCAGTTTCCACCCAGTACATAGCCTACCACCATTTACAAAAATATACGGCAAAAAAAATATATCAAAAATATAAGTTTATTTAAAAACAATTACAGGCAAAATAATACAATAAATAGGGAATAGTAATAACACATTGAAATTAAAGAAAACCGTATATTCAGCTGAGAAATGCCAGTTATTTTCTAGTAACTTAAAAATACATAAATTTTGAGTAAATCTTAAGGTTTTGAAGAAAATTCTTAGGGTGGTCATTTTCTAACAAGTTTTTTAGAATCTTGAGATACAAAATTGCATTTTTGCTTCTTGTTCGATTGTGACGATTATCAAAAATAGCAAAAAAACAATATTTTTGAGTATATTTTTAGAACTAATTCCAGGGGTGATTATTTTTCTAATCTTTAGTTGCAAATTTCGTCTGCTCCAATTTGTTTTTGTAGTGTTGCTATTTGGTTGCCAATTGGAGTACGATTATTTTTTCTTCATTGTAACAAAAATAGATTAATTTTGAGCAGGGGCCAAGGAGTCGTGGTACTTTCTGTAATTACTTTGGTCTTCAAAAAATGAAGCGAGGGGGGGGGGAGATATTGTATAAGTGGCTCTACCATTAACATGTTCCACGAGCCGCCACTGCTCATGGTGACTTGCCAACTTTTTTGCAATTTTTTCTAGATGAAATTCTGGACTTGGAATTTTTTTCAGACTTTTCTATTCTAATGCCTTTTTTCAGTATTTTTTGGGGCGTTTTTTAGAGCTTTATCCAGGATTTTTTTTGAGAAGTTTGTTTTTCAAGACAATTTTTTTCAGGAATATTTGTCCACAAGCCGCCACTGATTTTGAGTATATTTTTAGAATTCGAAACTAATTCTTACGGTAATAACTTTTTGAGAATTTTTCTAATCTTTAGTTGCAAATTTCGTCTGCTCCAATTTTTTTTTTTTGTAGTGTTGCCATTTTGTTTCAAGCCCGGCTACGATGATCATTTTTTAGTATGCCAAAAATACATTATTTTTGAGTGTATTTAGAGATTTTTACGTTAATTCCTAGTGTTATAATTTTTCAAGAATTTTTCAGAAGTTGAGACGCAAATATCGCTCACCACAGTTTATGTTTGGGGCGTTGCCATTTTGTTTCCAGCTCGGCTACGATGATCATTTTTTATTATATCAAAAATACAATATTTTAAAGTATATTTGGAGATTTTGAAGCTAATTCCTAATGTGATAATTTTTAAGAATTTTTCTAAAGTTAAGATGCAATTTCAGCTTAATTAATTCACGTTCAGGCTGTTGCCGTTTTGTTTTCAGTTCGGCTACGAGGTTCATTTTTTTGTATGCCAAAAATACATTATTTTTTAGTGTATTTAGAAATTTTGAAGCTAATTCTAAGTGTGATATTTTTTTAAGAATTTTTCTAAAGTTGAGATGCGAATTTCGTCAATTCCAGTTCACGTTTAGAGTGTTGCCATTTTGTTTCCAGCTCGACTACTATGATCACTTTTTAGTATGACAAAAATACATCATATTTGAGAGTATTTGGAGATTTTGAAGCTAATTCCTAGGGTGACAATTTTCTAAGAATTTTTCTAAAGTTGAGATGCAAATTTCGCTTATTCCAGTTCACGTTTAGAGTGTTGCCATTTTGTTTCCAGCTCGACTACGATGATCATTTTTTAGTATGACAAAAATACATCATTTTTGAATGTATTTAGAGATTTTGAAGATCATTCCTAGGGTGATAATTTTTTTAAGAATTTTTCTAAAGTTAAAATGCAAATTTCGGTTACTTCAGTTCACATTTAGAGGGTTGCCATTTTGTTTCCAGCTCGACTACGATGATCATTTTTTAGTATGACAAAAATACATAATTTTTGAGTGTATTTAGAGATTTTGAAGCTAATTCCTAGGGTGATAATTTTTTTAAGAATTTTTCTAAAGTTGAGATGCGAATTTCGCTTATTTCAATTCACGTTTAGAGTGTTGCCATTTTGTTTTCAGCTCGACTACGATGATCTTTTTTTAGTATGACGAAAATGCATAATTTTTGAGTGTATTTAGAGATTTTGAAGCTAATTCCGAGGGTGATAATTTTTTAAGAATTTTTATAAAGTTGAGATGCAAATTTCGCTTATTCCAGTTCACGTTTAGAGGGTTGCCATTTTGTTTCCAGCTCGACTACGATGATCATTTTTTAGTATGATAAAAATCCATCATTTTTGAGTGTATTTACAGATTTTGAAGCTAATTCCTAGAGTGATAATTTTTTAAGAATTTTTCTAAAGTTGAGATGCGAATTTCGCTTATTTCAGTTCACGATTAGAGTGTTGCCATTTTGTTTCCAGCTCGACTACGATAGTCATTTTTTAGTATGCCAAAAATACATTATTTTTAAGTGTATTTAGAGATTTTAAAGTTATTTCCTGATGTGATAAATTTTTAACAATTTTTCTAAAGTTGAGATGCAAATTTCGTTTACTCCAGTTCACGTTTAGAGTGTTGCCATTTTGTTTCCAGCTCGACTACGATGATCATTTTTTAGTATGACAAGTGTATTTAGAGATTTTAAAGCTAATTCTTAGGGTCATAAATTTTTAAGAATTTTTCTAAAGTTAAGGTGCAAATTTTGCTTACTTTAGTTCACGTTTACAGAGTCGCCATTTCGTTTCCAGCTGGGCTACGATGATTATTTTTTGATACGATAAAAATACATTATTTTTTTAGGGTATTTAAAAATTTTGAAGTTAATTCCTAACTTCTATCTCATGCCTTTATATTCAATTCCAAATGGAGAAATACAGTGTGTTTTTTGGAAAGCACTATATTTTCCGCCTCTTTTAACGTTGGCCAAACATCAAAATTTCCAGGCACTTGAAATTTTCGAAATCTTCAAACTAAATTCTACGATGACGTGAAAATCTGAAAACACCCCTCCACTACATTTCGAGATAATCCCTGGAGAACACAGAATTTGCAATTATCTGAAACTGCATTTTTTCTCAAGAGGTTGAAAGAATAAATAAACAATTGCCAAATATCTGAAATTCACTAAATATACAAGGTGTCTAAAAAAGACACCACCAAAATGATATGGTATATTCCTGAGACAAAAAACAAGCAAATTAACTAAATTTATCTATATGAAAAATTATATACTTTCCAAGATACAGCATGTCAAAGTTTTAGATTTTTTAAATGTTTTAATCTATATCTCAAAAATGGCAGATGAGAATGATTTGTTTATTTTTCTCCGACAACTACATTAGGTGTACTACATTGTTTAAAAATTTCAAGAAATTTCTTCAAGTACAAAGGTGCTCCAGAGGACATGCTGTTTACATTATTACATAGAACTTTTTTGTTCTTCACATTTTTTACGATTCAATATTTTTTTCAATGCAAATCGTCACTTTTAAGGAATTTATAACTCTTAAAGTTTTTTTGTTTACGCCTTATTTTTAACAAAAATAAATAAAAAAGAACTTATTGTTTTTGGAAAATTTCGTGTTAAAAAATGAAATAATCTAAGTAGGCGGGTGTCAATTCGTTGAAAACGTGTGTCAGTACAATTAAAACTTTCAATTTAAGTAAAACTGGTTAACACGTTGAGTAGTGGTGACCGAAGTATCGCCGGTGGTTGAAGCGTATCGACGCGACGCGCGGGCGCATACAATGTGTACTGTGATTTTTTTTTATGAGGGTCATTTTGAACAATTTTTGTAATTTGTTAAATAATTTGATATGTTAAAATAAAAGCAGTTTTTGGATTATAGTTATTTTTAAGACTTTTCTTGCAGGACGAGCACAATTAAACAATGAACAATAAGTTCTTTTTTATTTTTTTTTGTTAAAAATAAGGCGTAAACAAAAAAACTTTAAGAGTTATAAATTCTTTAAAAGTAATGAGTTGCATTGAAAAAAATATTAAATCGTAAAAAATATGAAGAACAAAAAAGTTCTATGTAATAATGTAAACAGCATGTCCTCTGGAGCACCTTTGTACTTGAAGAAATTTCTTGAAATTTTTAAACAATGTAGTACACCTAATGTAGTTGTCAGAAAAAAATAAACAAATCATTCTCATCTGCCATTTTCCAGATATAGATTAAAACATTTTAAAAATCTAAAACTTTGACATGCTGTATCTTGGAAAGTATGTAATTTTTCATATAGATAAATTTAGTTAATTTGCTTGTTTTTTGTCTCAGGAATACACCATATCATTTTGGTGGTGTCTTTTTTAGACACCTTGTATTCAAAACATACTTTACTTCACGATGCCGTAAAAATCTGCAAACAACCCTTCGGTACATTTCAAGATAATCCCTCGAAACACAGAATTTGTAATTATCTAAGAATGCACTTTTTCTCAAGAGCTTGAGAAGAATCAAAAACCGGAAATTCACTAAATCTATTTAAAACCATTTTTACTCCACGATACCGTGAAAATCTGCAATCGCTCCTTCAGTAGATTTGGAGATCATTTTTATAGATAATTTTTAATTATCTGAAACTGCACTTTTTCCCCGAGAGCTTGAAGAAAATGGAAACAATTGCCAGATGGTTGAAATTTACTAAATCTATTCAAAACATACTCTACTCCACAATGTCGTGAAAACCTGAAAACACCCCTTCGCCACATTTCCAGATAATCCTTCGAGAACAAGTAGAAGCCAATGCCATAAATATTTCGAAAATCTGACGTTATTGTACACAATTAAAGCTACAATTTCTGTTTTGAAAATATGAATTGATTGCAATGGAATTTAAAAAAATCTAATCTTCCGATCAAAAGCTATCATAAAAAAATTAAAAGCGTGCATAACAATATCATAAAGAATTACAGGTGTAGCTTTATGTAAACCCGTTTTATTTTCAATATTATTTTGAGATGATTTATTGTGGAACACTCGATTTTAAACACACGCATGCACACAGCGAGGTAATAATTTGATTTCCTCCGAACTTAAATATTTGCCCGAGCTTCCAGATTCCGCGTTCTATTTTTTAACATCTTTGACGCGCTCCGACCGTGTAAATTGACAGTTATTTTATTTAAAATGAAATGTATATAGTTTGATCAAAGGAGCCATTGATTGAAAAAGTCCATTTCCCGTCTCAAAGTGAAACTCTCCCCTTTGAACTTCGCCTCTCAACTTCTCACATCTCTCATTCTCTCCAACTCTTGCACTGCCACCTACCAGTATATATTCACAGACAACGTTGTTTTCAAACATTTAATAAAAAAAATATAGACACTTATTCAATACTTAACAATAAAAATTCAACTGAAAATTTCATAAAATTAAGTGGTACTTTTTTTACGCTTATTCATTTTACAATGAGAAATTAATAACGAACGTACAACAGTTGGCGCTGGAAATCTAAAAACATGTCTACGCATGCGTAAAGTACTAATTGTCACGTTGACTGTTAGATGTTAATAAACGCTAATTATAATATCTGACATGCTACCATTTAATCACGCGTGTGATCATGACTCGATTTTTGTTATAAGCTCGTTATATTGAGTGCTTATTTTTTTTTCGTTTGCATGTTTAATACTGAGTTCTACAACACAAAAAAAAACGCATTCGCATCATTGATTGGTCGGTAATAAATTTAAATAAATTCGCCGCAACCGATTAATTACAATTTATTTCCATTGCAGTCGATTTCCAACCGCTCGAAAAAAAAATTGTGCACACACACACTAGATAACAATTTTAAAAATTTATAGTCGCGATTTATCGACGCTTCCATTAAGCCCGCGCGCATCGATTTCCCGGTGTTAAAACAGTCGATGGCGAAAAAAAAAAACTTTCACGGAGAAAAGTTTCCCGCGCGGAAAATGTCTTTATATCGACATTCTTTACATATTAAAATTCGGTTTTCGACTCCGCAGACCGAATTTTACGGTCCTCTATCTCCCCCCCGCGCCCACGCGCGCGGAGTGACGCACGCGATGTTTAAATGGGGGAAGTCCCATGCCCTCGTGTATTCGTTATGTCATTAAAGTTTACGGCTTGAATATATTTATTCGTGTTGTTAAATTACTATCGAGAAAATGCTCTTTTTATATTATTACACTCGTAATAATTGAATAAGTATAAAAGTGGAAATTACAAACAAATCATTCAATGAGGAATTTTGAAACATATCAAGAAATTTAGGTTATGAATCATTCATTAAATATTCCAAACAGATTAAAACATTTAAGTTAGGAATCGTTTATTAAATATTCCAAACTGATTAAGAAATTTAGGTTACGAATCGTTTAACTGAAATGAGTTCGCCTTTCAATCACAGAGGGCGCTCATTTTCCCGCCGGTATTTTAAATTTAATTAATCACAATGATCATTACTGTATTTCCAACATCACCATTTTACTAATTTTAGCTTCAGACTCGCACATTCATCAATTTTACTAATGTAGTAATTGTATTCGTTAGGCTAAAGCTTTGTGCAGTTTCTTTTTATCTGTATGAATACAATTATTACAAAATGAAAATATTTCAATTTGTATTTATTTATATTTTCGTGCAAATTATTTCGACAATAATAATGGGGAATTCAAATTGCTTTTTAATAAAATCCAATCGCGGAAACCGGGCGACAGAGCGGTAAAATAATAAAATCACGTGCATTCCACGTAATGGAAACTAATTTGCTCATTAATATTAATCGCCGGATTATATATTTGTATTAGTGGAACACCACTTTCACGTGAGTGCCTCTAATTTATGTGTGTGAATATTTTAAATATACGAATATAATTGCCACTTTTTATATTGCACACACACACACACACACACACACCAGTTTTGAATAACGATCGTACTTAATTAAGTCCATGAATAATATTTTGCATAAACTTACTTACGTAGAAATAATAATAATAGAGAAAATTTGACCCGAACTAATTTATCGATTGGATTTAGTTGAAATTTTTCTGCTTTATGTAAAACTAAATTTTATCCCTGCGTTTCACATTAATTTTTATTTTTTTTGTACTCGAATGTTTGTCAGTAAAAAATACATTTTCAAAAATTTATAACTCGACTAAAAATTGCTGCACATTCAAAAACTAAAATGATTTTAAAAGATTGACATCTTGTGAAATGATTTAAATTTTTGTAGAATTTTATTCCTGCGTTTCATATTAATTTTTAATTTGTTCACGCGAATGTTCGTCATTGAAAAAAATTCTTAACTCGACTGAAAATTGCTGCATATTAAAAAAACCAAGTTATTTTGAAAGATCGACGACTTGTGAAGTTGTTTTAATTTTTGTAGAATTTTTTTCTTGCGTTTCATATTAATTTTTTATTTTTTGCACTCGAATGTTCGCCATCGAAAAAAATACATTTTCAAAAATTTATAACTCGACTGAAAATTGTTGCACATTCAAAAACGAAAATTATTTTGAAAGATTGAGGTTTTGTGAAATTAACTGAATTTTTGTAGAATTTTTTTTTCGCAATTTCATAATCATTTTTAATTTTTTACACTCGAATGTTCGCCATTAAAAAAAAATACATTTTCAAAAATTCACAACTCGACTGAAAATTGCTGCACATTCAAAAACAAAAATGATATTTAAAGATCAACGTCTTGTGAAGTAAACTTTTTTTTTTTTTGAATTTTACTCCTGTGTTTCATGTTTATTTTTAATTTTTTACGCTCGAATGTTCTTCATTGAAAAAATACATTTTCAAAAATTCATAACTCGACTGAAAATTACTGCACCTTCAAAAATCAAAATTATTTGGAAAGATTGACGTCTTGTGAGGTGAACTGAATTTTTGTAGAGTTTTATCCCTGCGTTTCACATTAATTTTTATTTTTTTGTACTCGAATGTTTGTCAGTAAAAAAATACATTTTCAAAAATTTATAACTCGTCCAAAAATTGCTGCACATTCAAAAACCAAAATTATTTTAAAAGATTGACATCTTGTGAAATGATTTAAATTTTTGTAGAATTTTGTCCCTGCGTTTCATATTAATTTGTCCACTCGCATATTCGTCATTGAAAAAAATTCTTAACTCGACTGAAAATTGCTGCATATTCAAAAACCAAGTTATTTTGAAAGATCGACGTCTTGTGAAGCTATTTTAATTTTTGTAGAATTTTTTTCTTGCGTTTCATATTAATTTTTAATTTTTTGCACTCGAATGTTCGCCATCGAAAAAAATACATTTTCAAAAATTTATAACTCGACTGAAAATTGCTGCACATTCAAAAATTAACATTATTTTGAAAGATCGACGTCTTGTGAAGTGATTTGAATTTTTGGAAAATTTTATTCCTGCGTTTCATATTAATTTTTAATTTGTTCATGTTCGTCATTGAAAAAAATTCCTAACTCGACTGAAAATTGTTGCATATTCAAAAACCAAGTTTTTTGAAAGATAGACGTCTTGTGAAGTTATTTTAATTTTTGTAGAATTTTTTTCTTGCGTTTCATATTAATTTTTAATTTTTTGCACTCGAATGTTCGCCATCGAAAAAAATTCCTAACTCGACTGAAAATTGTTGCATATTCAAAAACCAAGTTTTTTTAAAGATAGACGTCTTGTGAAGTTATTTTAATTTTTGTAGAATTTTTTTCTTGCGTTTCATATTAATTTTTAATTTTTTGCACTCGAATGTTCGCCATCGAAAAAAATACATTTTCAAAAATTTATAACTCGACTGAAAATTGCTGCACATTCAAAAATTAACATTATTTTGAAAGATCGACGTCTTGTGAAGTGATTTGAATTTTTGTAGAATTTTATTCCTGCGTTTCATATTAATTTTTAATTTGTTCATGTTCGTCATTAAAAAAAATTCCTAACTCGACTGAAAATTGTTGCATATTCAAAAACCAAGTTTTTTGAAAGATAGACGTCTTGTGAAGTTATTTTAATTTTTGTAGAATTTTTTTCTTGCGTTTCATATTAATTTTTAATTTTTTGCACTCGAATGTTCGCCATCGAAAAAAATACATTTTCAAAAATTTATAACTCGACTGAAAATTGTCGCATATTCAAAAACGAAAATTATTTTGAAAGATTGAGGTCTTGTGAAATTAACTGAATTTTTGTAGAATTTTTTTCTCGCATTTCATATTAATTTTTTGCATTCGAATGTTCGTCATTAAAAAAATACAATTTCAAAAATTCACAACTCGACTGAAAATTGCTGCACATTCAAAAACAAAAATTATTTTTAAAGATCAACGTTTTGTGAAGTGAACTTAATTTTTTTGGAATTTTACTCCTGCGTTTCATATTAATTTTTAATTTGTTCACGCGAATGTTCGTCATATAAAAAAAATCATTTACAAAAAACTCGACTGAAAATTGCTGCACATTCAAAAACAAATATATTTTTAAAGATCAACGTCTTGTGAAGTGAACTTATTTTTTTGGAATTTTACTCCTGTGTTTCATATTGATTTTTAATTTTTTACGCTCGAATGTTCTTCATTGAAAAAATACATTTTCAAAAATTCATAACTCGACTGAAAATTGTTGCACATTCAAAAATGAAAATTATTTTGAAAGATTGAGGTCTTGTGAAATTAATTAAATTTTTTTCTCGCATTTCATATTAATTTTTAGTTTCTTTGCACTCGAATGTTCGTCATTGAAAAAAATACAGTTTCAAAAATTTATAACTCGACTGAAAATTGTTGCACATTCAAAAACGAAAATTATTTTGAAAGATTGACATCTTGTGAAATGATTTAAATTTTTGTAGAATTTTATTCCTGCGTTTCATATTAATTTTTAATTTGTTCACGCGAATGTTCGTCATTGAAAAAAATTCTTAACTCAACTGAAAATTGCTGCATATTCAAAAAACCAAGTTATTTTGAAAGATCGACGTCTTGTGAAGTTGTTTTAATTTTTGTAGAATTTTTTTCTTGCGTTTCATATTAATTTTTAATTTTTTGCACTCGAATGTTCGCCATCGAAAAAAATACATTTTCAACAATTTATAACTCGACTGAAAATTGTTGCACATTCAAAAACGAAAATTATTTTGAAAGACTGAGGTCTTGTGAAATTAACTGAATTTGTGTAGAATTTTTTTTTCGCGCATTTCATATTAATTTTTAATTTTTTGCACTCGAATGTTCGTCATTGAAAAAAAAAAAACATTTTCAAAAATTCTTAGTTCGACTGAAAATTACTGCATATTCAAAAACCAACATTATTATGAAAGATCGACGTCTTGTGAAGTTATTTTAATTTTTGTAGAATTTTTTTCTTGCGTTTTATATTAATTTTTAATTTTTTGCACTCGAATGTCCGCCATAGAAAAAAATACATTTTCAAAAATTTCTAACTCGACTGAAAATTGTTGCACATTCAAAAACGGAAATTATTTTGAAAGATTGAGGTCTTGTGAAATTAACTGAATTTTTGTAGAATTTTTTTCTCGCATTTCATATTAATTTTTAGGTTTTTTGCACTCGAATGTTCGTCATTGAAAAAAAATACATTTTCAAAAATTCACAACTCGACTGAAAATTGCTGCACATTCAAAAATCAACATTATTTTGAAAGATCGACGTCTTGTGAAGTGATTTGAAATTTTGTAGAATTTTATTCTTGCGTTTCATATTAATTTTTAATTTATTAAAAAGAAATTGTATATCATGGGTTGAAATGGGTTTTTAAAAATCTTGCAAAGAAATGATTGAATCGACAAATTGTTTTATTATGCAATTAATATATTGATGCATTACAGAATCCAAATCAAATAACCGTTCGCGACATATTCACTTATATTGTAAAAAACAATTGTATTCTTGAATCAATAAATTGATGAATTACAGAATCTGAATTTGACTAAAATTTCTCGTTGACGAGATATTCACCTATTTGCAAACAAAATTTCTTGAATCAATAAATTGATGAATTACAGAATCTGAATTTGACTAAAATTTCTCGTTGACGCGATATTCACCTATTTGCAAACAAAATTAAAATGGCAAAACGTTTTATATTAGATGAAATACAAAATTACATATCTACTTCGCATAACCCTGATTTTACGCTTCATGTTCCCGGAGCATGGTGCCGGCTAGTTGAAGGCTATTCGTGGTGGTAAATTTTTTTTCAGCGGGTTAAGTAGCGTTCAGCCGCTTTAAATTCATAATTGGCGCCTTTTACTGTTTTCTAATGGATTTAATTAAAAGTGTGAAGCGGTAAGTGTATTAGGTCGGTGGATGACAAAAAGAGCAACCGGAAGCGCGCTCTTAATTCAAAGCCGAATCATAAATGACACGGAGCGGTGCAATATCTCGACATGTGGGGTGAGCGGGACGGTTATAAAACGGGAAGAGAGTCGGCGAATCCCCTGTGAGCTGTTAACGAGCTACTTAGCTTCTCGGGGGCGGTGCGGTGCGAGAATCACCCTGTCAACCCATCCTCGCTCTCTCTCTCTCTCACTCTTCTCCTTATAAATTTACTGCTCCGACGACCCCAACCCACTCGATCAAACCAGTAACGAATTTAACCCGATATATATAAATATTTTATTCTTCACAATGAGTCCTTTACGGGCGCGGGAGTCACGCCCGTCCCTTGTTTTCAAAGTCATTAATGCTGTTCACCCGACTTACTGACAAATGACGTGGATAGTGAAAAATGAAGTGGGAACGTCGACAAGTCGTGATAAAAGGCGGTTGACGCGAATGAAGATCAAAAAAGTTCATACACGTTGGCGAGTGCCCTTTCCACTCCTTATTCATGCCCAAGTTGGGCCGACGACGCCGCCGACGCCGCATTGTTCTCCCCCCGCCGCCAACGACGACAACTTCAATATGATGCATTATTTATTTTACACCCACCACTCTCGCATTCACACCGACCCTCAACAAACTATTTACAACTGAACTCGTGCATTTTACGAATTACGAATTAATTATTCACAACGGGGGCCCCGCAAGTACGCTCTCCCGCGGTTGTTGCCGCAATTACAACTAAACAAACTAAAATGTATGAAATGCAGAAATGGGTCCAGAATCATTCCGACCGAATTTGATTTGATAATAATGAATACGTTTGTGTAAAATATACAGCATCGCAACAAGGCCATAACTTGAGAATTTAATGAATGAATGCATTTTTAAAGTTTACTTCATGTTCCCTCCACCATTGTCATATTTGACAGATGTCAGATTCAGAAACTGGGGTTACCACCAGATTACATTTCCGAAGTTCCTCGACGCGTGTGGTTTGTGAAAGTTCATTTTTATTTTTCCTTAAATTCGTTCGTCACCTGTTACCTTCTTCAATTTTAATAGGCTGCGTACAGTTTAATTGCTTAATTTTAATAGGCCTCCGCTGCGCTGCGCCGTCGTTCATCACCAGTTAATTTTCTTAATTTTATATTTCACTATTTCACATAAAGAACACAATTTCACATACAGCAACTTAAGCTTGAAAAACTAGTGTATATAACTAAAGCATAACACCCAGTGACGGATGGTGGCGTGATTCAGGGAAAGTAAATATTTTCAGGACAGCGCATCTCTACCAAACTGATAGAATTCTACTCACAGAGTGAATGACTATCTTTATCTTCACCTCTAATATACCCCTTGGGTATAAAACGAGTTCAAACATTCCATAATCCCGTCAGTTATTCACGTTCATGTAAGTGTATTTCATCCTTTAACATCACATTTTAACATTTAATTCAAATGCGAAACTGCACTCGAGGCGTGTTGCGCAGTGACCATCTTAAATTCGCGTTCTCTCGCTTCTTCAGAATACTTTCTCACTCTGCGCACGTCTCGAGTGCACGGTAATACTGTATTTTAAGTTGCGTCAAAGTTTTAATAAATATATTCCAGCACTGCAGTTGCGATAATCAAAGTTCTGCATTAAAGTTGAACGGACCCGTGCCAGGTGGGGCCGCACAAGTACAAACTAGATCTGTGTTAGGTGTAAAATAACACGTTTTGATTAACACGACGGGATAGCGGTCGGGGCGATTGTGCCGGGGGGTGCGGGGGGAGAGAATAAACAGGCCGAACGTGCGCGTCCCGCAAATGAATTCCGCACTCTCTGTGCCAATGTAAATTCGTTTGATCGCTATTTGCGCGTCGCGACGCTCTCCTCGCACCCCCCCAACCCCTCGTACTGATAAGCCAAATCTGCTGACACCGAATACTCACTCCATCCCCTGCCACACTGATACACACGCACACATACTCGCATCAACGCACGTTCACACGAGTTTTACAAACAGTCCTCGTCCTGTACTAATCGAATCAGCCACACACAATACACGAAATTTCTAGTTCGAATTATCTTGCTGGGGGGAATGGAATAATTTGATTACCGAGTTTTGCATTTCAAATAATTTTGAGATTTTCTTCAAGATATCCATATCTCAAAAATGAATAGAGATTATTAAATATTGTTTCCCCATCGAATATTTACACACCGGTTTCGACCTTTCGGATCTCATCAGTGCAGTTAGTTGCTGATGGGGAAACGTAAACTACTATTGGAATCAGGGGCGGCTCGTTATATAGAGCCAAGGAGCCATGGCACTGCGTGTAGTTTCAAACCCAGAAATAATTTTGTAATTAATCTTAAAATACTTTTTCGCCAGTTTAAATGTTAAACAACGCCTGCATAACTTCAATAAATAGTGAAACATTGGAAAGCATTTGTTTCCCAATGCAACGTCGCGGCGCGCCGTTAGCAGTGCCAGTTTCTATCTGGCACGGCATTTCGTTACGAAATAGGCTACCGCGGAGTGGCGCGCGGTTAGAGGAGTGCAGGAGAGGTCGCATACTGAGCGTGCATTTGGTGCCAAATAAATTCTGGACCAGCGTGCACTTTTTAGTCATATTTCGTTAAGCTAAAATTATCACTCATTTTCTGTAATATTGCATTTTTAATTATTAATATTTACTATTGTATGTGATTGAGACTGAGTTACAAATAAATAGATTTATTATTATTATTATTATTATTATCTGTTAGATAAAGATTAATGCTTCTGCATTAAATTAATTTATTAAACCAACAGTTTCCGTTACATAATGAATAAAATTAGATCATTACGGAATAAGCAGTAGCGAGGAAAAAGTGCAAAGTAAACAGTTAGATAGACTTCTGACTAATTTGATTATCGAAATAAAGACTGTGGTGTCAGCTTCCGGCTCGAGTGCGACGATTTCGAAAACTCGACCGAACAAGAAAGTTTAATTGGGAGTTATACTTCAAAATACAACTGGATGTGCGGATGTGAGGAAAAAATCTGTATTGTATAACATGTTCCACGAACCGCCACTGATTGGAATATCTAATATATAAAATTTTCGTGTCACAGTGTTTGTAACAAAACCCCTCCGAAACGGCTTGACCGATTCTTATGAAATTTTGTGTGCATATTGAGCAGGTCTGAGAATAGGACGTAAACTATTTTTAATACCCCTAAATGATAGGGGTGGTCCACCGCAAATTTTTTATTTTTATTTTTTGGACAAAATTTTTTATTTTTATTTTTTTATGATTCGGCATTAAAAAATACATATAACCCTAAATTTTCACCCTTCTACCACCAACCCCTATTTTTTAATAGCGATTTTAGTACTTTAATAATTTTCTACTCTCGGCGATCGACCGCTCGATCAGTTATTCCATTTCCATTGTTTGCGCCGACGGTTATTAATGGGTTTTAATGGGCTTACCCTGTAGATTCGTATCGATAAATGTAAATAAATAAGTAGCTGAAATTATAAAAAAAAATATAAACAAAATATTAACAGCAAATGCTGCACTGAGCTCAATTGCAACACTTGCATCCAATGAACAATTAAGTCGGCTTTAAATACATAAATTGGTGATAACGATTGATTTATAACACGCGCGCCATCTCATGGTGGTTGGAATGTCGCTCGCGGTGGTGTTACGAATTAAAATATTCTGCGGAAGATTCTGTGCGCGGTTGAGAATTTTTTTAATAATTTTGCCATTTAGTTCAAATTCGTTGATTACTAAAAAAAATTATGAATTTTTGAAGCAATAATTGCATGTTAGAGCGATCATGAATTTCAAAAATTAAAAAAAAAAATATTTCAACTGGCGATACATGTTTTTATTAGTAACAATATACTTCTTACATTCTTTAGCTTTAATAATTTTGTTATTTAGTTCAAATCCGTTGATTATTAAAAAAGTTATGAATTTTTGAAGCAATAATTGCACGTTAAAGCGATTATGAATTTCAAAAATTCTAAAAAAATATTTCAACTCGCGATACATGTTTTTATTAGTAACAATACACTTCTTACATTCTTTAACTTTAATGATTTTGTTATTTAGTTCAAATCCGTTGATTATTAAAAAAGTTATGAATTTTTGAAGCAATAATTGCACGTTAAAGCGATCATGAATTTTAAAAATTCTAAAAAAAATATTTCGACTGCCGATACATGTTTTTATTAGTAACAATACACTTCTTACATTCTTTAGCTTTAATAATTTTATTATTTAGTTCAAATCCGTTGATTATTAAAAAAGTTATGAATTTTTGAAGCAATAATTGCACGTTAAAGCGATCATGAATTTTAAAAATTCTAAAAAAAATATTTCAACTGGCGATACATGTTTTTATTAGTAACAATTCACTTCTTACATTCTTTAACTTTAATAATTTTGGTATTTAGTTCAAATCCGTTGATTATTAAAAAAGTTATGAATTTTTGAAGCAATAATTGCACGTTAAAGCGATTATGAATTTCAAAAATTCTAAAAAAATATTTCAACTCGCGATACATGTTTTTATTAGTAACAATACACTTCTTACATTCTTTAACTTTAATGATTTTGTTATTTAGTTCAAATCCGTTGATTATTAAAAAAGTTATGAATTTTTGAAGCAATAATTGCACGTTAAAGCGATCATGAATTTTAAAAATTCTAAAAAAAATATTTCAACTGGCGATACATGTTTTTATTAGTAACAATACACTTCTTACATTCTTTAACTTTAATAATTTTGGTATTTAGTTCAAATCCGTTGATTATTAAAAAAGTTATGAATTTTTGAAGCAATAATTGCACGTTAAAGCGATCATGAATTTTAAAAATTCTAAAAAAAATATTTCGACTGCCGATACATGTTTTCATTAGTAACAATACACTTCTTACATTCTTTAGCTTTAATAATTTTATTATTTAGTTCAAATCCGTTGATTATTAAAAAAGTTATGAATTTTTGAAGCAATAATTGCACGTTAAAGCGATCATGAATTTTAAAAATTCTAAAAAAAATATTTCAACTGGCGATACATGTTTTTATTAGTAACAATACACTTCTTACATTCTTTAACTTTAATAATTTTGGTATTTAGTTCAAATCCGTTGATTATTAAAAAAGTTATGAATTTTTGAAGCAATAATTGCACGTTAAAGCGATTATGAATTTCAAAAATTCTAAAAAAATATTTCAACTCGCGATACATGTTTTTATTAGTAACAATACACTTCTTACATTCTTTAACTTTAATAATTTTGGTATTTAGTTCAAATCCGTTGATTATTAAAAAAGTTATGAATTTTTGAAGCAATAATTGCACGTTAAAGCGATTATGAATTTTAAAAATTCTAAAAAAATATTTCAACTCGCGATACATGTTTTTATTAGTAACAATACACTTCTTACATTCTTTAACTTTAATAATTTTGCCATTTAGTTCAAATCTGTTGATTATTAAAAAAGTTATGAATTTTTGAAGCAATAATTGCACGTTAAAGCGATCATGAATTTCAAAAATTCGAAAAAAAACATTTCAACTGGCGATAGATGTTTTTATTATTAACAATACACTTCTTACATTCTTAAGCTTTAATAATTTTGTTATTTAGTTCAAATCCGTTGATTATTAAAAAAATTATGAATTTTTGAAGCAATAATTGCACGTTAAAGCGATCGTGAATTTCAAAAATTAGAGCCTAAACCGTTTTCGGCCATTATCGTCACCACTTTATTTGCTTAATTTCAATGGGCCACACACGAACGACGGCTCCGCTGCGCTGCGCCGTCGTCCGTCACCAGTTATCTGCCTTAATATACAAGGTGCTGTAAAAATGGCGGATTAACTCAATGCCACGTTGTCGAGGATTACTTCGAGAGTATGGAAAAAACAATTAAAAAAATCGGAATTGTATTTTATCGAAGATGTGAAGACTTTAGTGTAAATTATTTCATTGTTTAAAATCTGCATAACATTAATTATTTCCACTCCAGCTCATCAAATAAATTTTTCAGAGATACATGAGATACATATCACGAGTTAATCCGCCATTTTTACAGCACCAGTGGGACAGAACGGCCAAAAAAGTTATCATCGAGGTTTTCGTTGTCACCAAGGGCGGAAAGGGTTCACATTGCATGAAAATCATAAGAAATTGTGTAAATAATAATTATTACTTCTAATTGTACGAAAATATGAAGTTAATTATGCATATATGGGGAATTAAGCGATTTAGACAAACAATAATTTTCGATTCGATTTCTTTAGATTTGTTATGTCAAAAAAATATGAAAAACAGAAATTTTATCATTTTGGAATTAATATACTACATGTTTGCGCTAGATTAGAGACTTCTATTAGTCCTTTTCGATTTGGGCAGCGAAATTCGCACTATACATTTTATTGTCTAAGTCACGTGGCCGCAGGCGGTCGCAGCCAACAATAACAAAAAACGAAACTATATTAAATTCTCTTTAATTTATGAAAGTTATTCAATATCATTTTATACCACTTTTTAGATATCGTAGTTCAAAAGAAAAATTCGAATTGATGTTTGTGATTGGCTACAAAAAGGTGCCGATGATCAAAAAGTAAAATTTACATCCTTAGGAATATTTACAGTGTCATGCAACCCAAAAGTTTAACGTTAACGTTTCCGTTACTTAGTAACGCAATTACGGTTACTAGGTAACATATTATTACTAAAAATTAGTAAAAATATGTTTTAGAATTATATTAGGCCATTTTCATTAATATTTCCAACATAATATGATTCAGCCTAATGATCACTTTTTTGGCCGTTCTGTCCCACTGTGCGGCGCAGCGCAGCGGAGCCGTCGTTCGTCACCAGTTACTTTGCTTAATTTTTAAGGGCTACGCACGGACGACGGCGCAACGCAGCGGAGCCGTCGTTCGTCACCAGTTTATTTGCTTAATTTTAATGGGCCACACACGGACGACGGCGCAGCGCAGTAGTTACTTGCTCAATTCATGATTATGGTATCGATTTTAATACGTTTGCAGAAAATAAAACGAAGAATGTTATGTACCATAGAGCATTACAACAATAAACACTATGTTTTTGAATAATTTAAAAAAAATTAATTATACCAATTCGAATTCAATATTCATAGTTAAGACACGACAACATCTGTCGGGTCAGCTAGTAAATATATATATATATATATATATATATATATATATATATATATATATATAACACCGTTAAACGTAGAAACGCCAAAGTGGTGGAATCTGTTGCTTTCAGGCAATGAATAAATTCAGGCAATTCAGGCAATTCAGGCTATAGATTCCGCCACCTTGGCGTTTCTACGAATAGAGATTATGTTAAGACTAAAAAGCTCTCAGCTTTTGAATCTTTAGTACTTCAAGGCCAGTACCGTATTTACCATATTTTGCTATAAATGCATTTTTAACACGTTGACCGCTTTGTCAGTCACCAGTGACTGACACCGAAGTATGCCGGTAGGGCCACGTCAGTCACCGATGACTAACAGTGAGTACCTACTTTTAACTTACTATTTAGCGCTGTCAGTCACGAAAATGAATTAAATAAGCATATTCTTACTCATTTTATAAAATAAAACTTAAAAACACAGAAAACTTTTTTTGACATTTTCCAAAAAAACTTGTTGGCAGCCAATGTGTTAATAAATTAAAAGGTTGACTTTTGTTGGGTATCTGTTTACGATCGAACGAGAGCCGACGGTATCGGAAATAAAGACGCGGAAGTAGGAGGACTAGAGGAAGGGATAATTAAATTGCGCCGAGGAGAAAAATTCAATTTCTCAATTTCTCCTTGTGCACTTTAAAGTTGTGTTCTGCGTTAAAAAGCTTCCCATCGACAATAAAAGCAACGCGAGCAAACGTCTCGAGTGTTTACGCGAAGGACGCTCTCGTTTTCAGCAGTTGCTTCAATAAATACAGTATTTATTGTTATTAATATTTTTTTGTCGTTGTTGTTTATGATGAAGGTAGAATATAGAACAGCAACAGCGACAAATATTCAATAATTAATAAATAAATTAAAAATCAAATTTTAAGATTTGTAAATTCGGATCACAGCGAGGGCATGGATGTTTGTGATTGTCCATTTTCTTTTAAATAATAATACATAGAAAAAATCGGTTGTGGCTGAACCAACTACTTTATCTAAGCCAATGTCCCAACCATCCACAATTCTCCAACCCAAACATCCAAAAAAGATTAATTTTCTGGTAAAAACAGGACAAAGAATCACAAAAGTAACTCCAGTATTTCGTCGAGGATGGTCTACAACAGGCATGTCAAACACGCGGCCCGCGGGCCGCATGTGACCCGCTTACAAGTTGTCTACGGCCCGGCAAAGTTGGTTTCAAATATTAAAAAAAAAAATTATATACAAGGTAAAAATAATTCTTTTTTGTTTGGTTTCAATTGTAGTTTTTTTGGTAATGCGGCCCGCGGCTTGTGTGTAATACTTGATGTGGCTCTTGGTAGTAAACGAGTTCGACATGCCTGCTCTAAAGACTTCAAAACGGACATTTCCGAAAAAAAAAATTGAAAAAATTTTCACAATCACAATAGAGACACACATATTTAAAATGGACTTTAGGGACCGCAAAACGGATGTTTCCGTTGAAAAATTTTTGAAAAAATTTTCACGGTCACAATACAAAACACCCATAATTCTTTTTCCAGAAATATTTGAAATGGAATAGAGACCTCAAAACGTATATTTCCCTTAAGAAAAATTGAAGAATTTTTCACAATTACAATACAGACACACATAATTTTTCTTTTCAAGAAATATTTGAAATGGACTCTAGGGACATCAAAACGGATACTTCCGTTAAAAAAAATTTCGTAAAAATTTTCACGGTTACAATACAGACACGCATAATTTTTTTTCTAGAAATATTTGAAATGGACTATTCTAGTGACCTCAAAACGGATATTTCTGCTTAAAAAAATTTTGGAAAAACTTTCACGCTCACAGTATATACACACACAGACACACCACATTTTTTTTCCAGAAATATTTGAAATCTACTATAGGGACCTCAAAACAGATATTCCCGTTAAAAAAAAATTTGCAAAAATTTTACGGTCACAGTGCAGACACACAATTTTTTTTCCAGAAATATTTAAAATGTACGCCAGGGTCCTCAAAACAGATATTTCGTTAAAAAAGAAATTGAACGAATTTTCACAATCACAATACAGACACACACACCATTTTTCTTTTCCAGAAATATTTGAAATGGACTCTAGAGACTTCAAAACAGATATTTCCGTAAAAAAAATTTGAAAAAATTTTCACAATCACAATAGAGACACTCACACACACAATTTTTTTCCAGAAATATTTGAAATGGACTCTAGAGAACTCAAAACGAATATTTCCGTTAAAAAAATGTTTGGAAAAAATTTCACGGTAACAATACAGACACGCATACAATTTTTACAGACACACATACAATTTTTCTTTTGCAGAAACATTTGAAATGGACTCTAGAGACCCGAAAACGGATATTTCCGTTAAAAATATTTTTGAAGAAAATTTCACTATCACAATACAGACACAAAATTTTTCTTTTCCAAAAATATTTGAAATAGACTCTAGAGACTTCAAAACAGATATTTCCGTAAAAAAAAATTTGAAAAAATTTTCACAATCACAATAGACACACACACAATTTTTTTTCCAGAAATATTTGAAATGGACTCGAGAGAACTCAAAACGAATATTTTCGATCAAAAAATGTTTGGAAAAAATTTCACGGTAACAATACAGACACGCATACAATTTTTACAGACACACATACAATTTTTCTTTTGCAGAAACATTTGAAATGGACTCTAGAGACCCGAAAACGGATATTTCCGTTAAAAATTTTTTGAAAACATTTCTACGATCACAATACAGAAAAATGGACTCAAGAGGCTAGGGCTAGGGGTTAAAAAAAAATTAAAGAAATTGTCATGATCATAATGCAGGCACACACACAATTTTTCTTTTCCAGAAATATTTGAAATGGACTCTAGAAACCTCAAAACGCACATTTCCGTGAAAAAAAAATTGAAAATATTTTTGCGATCACAATACAGATACACACACAATTTTTCTTTTCCCGAAATATTTGAAATGGACTCTAGAGACCTCAAAACGGATATTTCTGTGAAAAAAATTTTGAAAAATTTTTTGCGATCACAATACAGATCCACACACACAATTTTTCTTTTCCAGAAATATTTGAAATGAACTATAGAGACCTCAAAACGAATATTTCCGCAAAAAAAATTTGCAAAAATTTTCACAATCACATTAGAGACACAGAGAAACACACAAACAGTATAGACGGACACATAATTTTTTTTTCCAGAAATATTTGAAATGGACTCAGAGACATAAAAACGGATATTTTATTAAAAAAATTTTTGAAGAAAATTTCACGATCACAATACAGACACAAAATTTTTTTTTCCCAGAAATATTTGAAATAGACTCTAGGGACCTTAAGACGGATATTTCCGTAAAATAAAATTCATGGTCACAATGCAGACACACATATATTTTTTTTCCAGATATGTTTGAAATGGACTCTAGGGACCTCAAAACGGATATTTCCGTTAAAAAATGTTTGAAAAAGTTTTATGGCCACAATACAGACACACATATTTTTTTTCCAGAAATATTTGAAATGGACTCTAGGACATCAAAACAGATATTTCCGTTAAAAAAAAAAATCTGAAGAATTTTTCACAGTCACAATACAGGCCACACACAATTTTTTTCCAGAAATATTTGAAATGGACTCTAGAAACCTCAAAACGCACATTTCCGTGAAAAAAAATTTGAAAATATTGTTGCGATCACAATACAGATACACATACAATTTTTCTTTTCCCGAAATATTTGAAATGGACTCTAAGAGACCTCAAAACGGATATTTCAGTGAAAAAAATTTTGAAAAATTTTGAACAAATTTGCAAAAATTTTCACAATCACATTAGAGACACAGAGAAACACACAAACAGTATAGACAGACACATAAATTTTTTTTTCAGAAATATTTGAAATGGACTCAGAGACATAAAAACGGATATTTTATTTAAAAAATTTTTGAAGAAAATTTCACGATCACAATACAGACACAAAATTTTTTTTTCCCAGAAATATTTGAAATAGACTCTAGGGACCTTAAAACGGATATTTCCGTAAAATAAAATTCATGGTCACAATACAGACACACATATATTTTTTTTCCAGAAATGTTTGAAATGGACACTAGGGACCTCAAAACGGATATTTCCGTTAAAAAATGTTTGAAAAAGTTTTATGGCCACAATACAGACACACATATTTTTTTTTCCAGAAATATTTGAAATGGACTCTAGGATATTAAAACAAATATTTCCGTGAAAAAAAAAATTTCACAGTCACAATACAAGGCACACACACAATTTTTTTCCAGAAATATTTGAAATGGACTCTATGGACCTGAAAACGGATATTTCCGTTAAAAACAAATTTGACAAAATTTTCACGGTCACAATATAGACACATAATTTTTTTTTCTACGACCGATATAAAAAGCAGGCGTTTGCGCTTGCGTTAGTCAACGCAAAGTAGACGTTTGCCGAGGAGCGAGCGACAAAGTTGCCTATAGCAACGCGCGGCAAAGTATTCACAACAACTATCTAAACGTCACTTTGCACAATTTTTATTGACCCGTTAGCATGGATACGACATTCCATGGCTGTAACGGTATAACAGACTGAAAATAAGCACACGCCACAGTCATGTATTATACATTTAATTATATTTATGTTTCTTTTTCAAAGCGGTCGTAGAAATTTTTTTATGTATAGTGCGAGCGCAAAGCTCATTGCCGTTTTCGAGAGGTTTCCGAAACTTCCTCTCTCAAGCGACCGTACAAATAATTATTTCCAGTAATATTTGAAATGGACTCTTAGAGACCTCAAAACGGATATTTCCGTTAAAAAAAATTTCCCGATCACAATAGAGACACACAAAATTTTTCTTTTACAGAAATATTTATTTGAAATGGACTCTAGAGCAGGCATGTCAATCACGCGGCCCGGCAAGGTTGGTATCAAATATTAAAAATGAAAAATTATATAAAAATAATTATTTTTTGTTTGATTTCAATTGTAGTTTTTTTGGTAATGCGGCCCGCGGCTTGTGTGTA
This sequence comes from Ocypus olens, assembly GCA_910593695.2. Taxonomy (NCBI): domain Eukaryota; kingdom Metazoa; phylum Arthropoda; class Insecta; order Coleoptera; family Staphylinidae; genus Ocypus; species Ocypus olens. The sequence goes on from OU343054.1 coordinate 46,662,012, forward strand.
ATACTTGATGTGCCCCTTGGTGGTAAATGAGTTTGACATGCCTGGTCTACAAAATGCATACAAAAATGGCATTCCACGGTATCATAAAGTTTTTTGACAAGTCGCTTTTGAAAAATCATATCTCGTGAACGGAAGCAAATTTCAAAAATACAATCCTACAAACGCTAGAGAGGTCCTTTGTTAAGTGTTTGAAATACAAGCCGATTTTTCATCAGCAAAATTCAGAGAGAAGAATGATTTGCCGCGAAACTCTGCAAAATACGTAATTTGCACCTTCTAAAAATCACCCTTTGAGGTAGGGGTGAGATAAAGGGACCAAACTCAGATGAAGAATGCATAGATGTTGGAGGCACGTTTTGGCTGTAATTTTTTGAAGATTCTAAAACCGGTTATAGATATTTTTGTATCTAGCTAAATTTATTACTGTGGCTCAAATGTATGATAATGATGGCCATAACACATAGCATCACGTACGGACCATCGAAAATAGTCGAGTAGCAGTTGAAATTGAAACGTTTTATTGTGGGATTGAGTTATTGATATATTTCCAATACGTGCAGTGATTCTGATGTAATGATGATGTGAGTTTGTGTAGCGAGAGGGAAAAGTTTAATCTGGCAGCATGAATGCATGCATATACCGTAACATGGAAGCGATGGAAATCGTCTGCGAGCGAGCGCCGTCTGAAGCCATGAAACTTAAAATTGAATCCGGAGCGGAGCGAGCGCGCGAATTGCCCATAAGATATTTACTATTTTCCGGGGGGTCGAAACTGCGGATCGGGGGGTGGGGATGGATTATGCAGGAAGTTTTTTACCTAAGGACCAGGTCGTGACGTGACGTGACGTGAAATCCGTCCGCACACACGCGCTCGCTAATTTCCATGTCACTGGATGGATGTATACAGATGGTTGCAGATGGCAAACAGGGAGTCCCTCTCTCCTGCGAGGGGAATAATGCATGAAAACGGACGGTCCATCTCGATGTTTATGCATATTGGATGAGGGTGGGATGAGGGATGAGAGACACGCGTTGCCTCCTGACGAACTCACGTGCACTACCAAACAACCTGCTTTATTTGATTTTCCCCGCCGCGCTCCCTTACTTCCGAAACTTGAGCGCATTGTTATTTCAGACAGGTCGAACTCGATACTCGTGGTATATATATTTACCTGAGCATTGCCGGGATGCATGACCCGGAGATCTATTCATTGACGTGCACTCTTGCAGACCACCTCATAAAACACAAAGTTGCATTTTACGAACGTGCATCGGAAGTATTCCGTTTACTTGATTCGAAATTTGTTTACATTAGAATATCCTAGACTTGAAACTTAACTTTTAAGCAAGCAAAATTATTCAGATTATTGGTATGATAAATATGTAAATAATATAAATCAGGATATATGGATCGTGGATCTTCTCAGAGATGCCGCCTGTGCTGCTCTTATAGAGAAAGCAAATGTTTCGCTGCTGTTTTAGTCAAATTTTCTTCCGTAGCCTCCTCGCCTAACATCCACGAGCCGCCCCTGGTGTAAAATTAATCGATTTTTATTACCAATTATTATTTTTCCGTAGCCCACTATTGACCTACTTTGATCAAACTGAATTTTTGCGGATTATTCACAGCAATTATAATGAAATTCCATTTCGTTGTCATGATGAGGCCAAAGTAGGCCGGAACCAGTCCGCAATTGCCAATGAGCTGGATTATCTAGGTCACTGATCGATTCGACGGAAACTTCAAAACTCTGTATCGCACCAGGTGTTGCAGTCGCGGCCGAATTTTATGCGATTTGAAGGTAAGTTTTTTCTCTATCAGATTATGAAAATCACCATTTTCTAATAGCTTCCACTGTTAGGAAGCGATCAAAAGCTAACCATTATAGCGATTATATTGTCGTCGGCCATTAAAATTACGAAAAAATGCTCACAAAAAAACTGAACACCATTTCCGAGATCAATACTAAACACAAGAAACTGGATGTGCTACGGATGTCAAATTTTCACCAAAAATGATAAATAATTATTGAGCAGGAAAAACCCTCCAGATGAGTTATTCTCAATAACTTTTTGATTTGACCACCCTATATATTTATTAAGTACATTTATTTTCACACCCTGTATATCGATTTTAAACTTGGCGCCATTTTATTTATTCGCACACTTTATTTTATGGATTTTAAATCTCCCGCCCGGGTTACTCCGCCCCTGAAAATTAGGTAACTTCATACACACGGTCACGCTGAAGGTCATGCAAGGTCGCCCAAATCTCCTTATCTTACCTTCTACACAGAGGGTAATTTTTAGCAGGGGCGGCTCGTTATATAGAGCCAAGGAGCCACCACCTGTAATTTCAAGCTCAACAAGAATTTAAAATTAATTCTTAAAACACTTTTTCGCCAGTTACTTTGGTCTAGGAAGATAAATCGTTCTTTTTTTCTTCAAAAAAGGAGGGGGTGGGGGGTCTATGTTGTATAAGTGGCGCTACTATCAACATGTTCCACAAGCCGCCGTTGAAATTAAGTAAAGTTTTTGAAAATCCACGAGTCAAATTGTGTAATACTCGGATAAAAAATAAAGAAAAAATATAAAACGAGTTAACAAAATTCTGCAAAAATTAAAATACATTGGAAAATCATCGTTTTATCAAATTAAGTGCAGTTTTTTAAAATCCATCAATTATTTCGCAAGTTGTGAATTTTTGAAAATTTTAGATTTCCAATTGCGCAATACTCGAAAAAAAAAATAGAAAAAATGAAAAACGTGTCGACTAAATTCTATAAAAATTGAACAAGATTTGCAAATCATTGTTTTATCAAATTAAGTGCAGTTTTTGAAAATCCACCAATTACTTCGCGGGTTGTGAATTTTTGAAAATTTTAGTTTTCGAATTGTGCAACACTCGAGTAAAAAAATAAAAAAAAAATATAAAACGTGTCGACTAAATTCTACAAAAATTAAGCTGGATTTGCAAATCATCGTTTTATCAAACTAAATAGAGTATTTGAAAATCCACCGATTATTGCGCGAGTTGTGAATTTTTAAAAATGTTAGTATTCGAATTTTGTAATACTCGAGCAAAAAATAAAAAAAAATATATAAAACGTGTCGACTAAATTCTACAAAAATTAAACTGGATTTGATAATCATCGTTTTATCAAATTAAGTGCAGTTTTTGAAAATCCATCAATTACTTCGCGAGTTGTGAATTTTTGAAAATTTTAGTTTTCGAATTGTGTAATACTCGGACAAAAAATTAAAAAAAAATATAAAACGTGTTAACAAAATTCTGCAAAAATTAAAATACATTGGAAAATCATCGTTTTATCAAATTAAGTGCAGTTTTTGAAAATCCACCAATTACTTCGCGAGTTGTGAATTTTTGAAAATTTTAGTTTTCGAATTGTGTAATACTCGGACAAAAAATTAAAAAAAAATATAAAACGTGTCGACTAAATTCTACAAAAATTAAACCAGATTTGCAAATCATCGTTTTATCAAATTAAGTGCAGTTTTTGAAAATCCAGCAATTACTTCGCGAGTTGTGAATTTTTGAAAATTTTAGTTTTCGAATTGTGTAATACTCGAGCAAAAAATAAAAAAAATATATAAAACGTGTCGACTAAATTCTACAAAAATTAAACTGGATTTGCAAATCATCGTTTTAACAAATTAAGTGCAGTTTTTGAAAATTCACCAATTACTTCGCGAGTTGTGAATTTTTGAAAATTTTAGTTTTCGAATTGTGTAATACTCGGACCAAAAATTAAAAAAAAATATAAAACGTGTTAACAAAATTTTGCAAAAATTAAAATACATTGGAAAATCATCGTTTTATCAAATTAAGTGCAGTTTTTGAAAATCCAGCAATTACTTCGCAAGTTGTGAATTTTTGAAAATTTTAGTTTTTGAATTGTGTAATACTCGAGCAAAAAAAATAAAAAAAAATATATAAAACGTGTTGACTAAATTCTACAAAAATTAAACTGGATTTGCAAATCATCGTTTTATCAAACTAAATAGAGTTTTTGAAAATCCGCCAATTGTTTCGAGGGTTGTGAATTTTTGAAAATTGGGGGGTGAGGGGTATATTGTATAAGTGGCTCTACCATCAACATGTTCCACGGGCCACCACTGATTATTAGAAAGTAAAAACGCTTCTTTTGCAGAGTTTCGAGCCAAATCTCTCTACATTCTGGTTTTTGAGAAATTGAGATTGCGTATTGTTATGAAAGTTCATAGTATTTCAAAGTTTCGTCTCTATTGCTAAAATGTGAGTTCCTAAACAGATCTCGTTCCCGTTTCGATTTCAAGATAAATTAAAGTCGCCGAATGTTGTTGTTTAGAGATGAGCGAAATTATTAATTGTGAACTGCTTGATAAGCTCTGACTCAGTGAAAACAATCGACTCTGGGTGAACTACTTCACAAGCTCAGTAAAAAGAGACGACTCTGGGAGGCAGTTCATGACTCCGATGTGAAATCTTAGAAGTATTTTTTTATTCTAATTTCGCTTCTTAATAAACGTAACAATCTAGTTATATAATTATAACCCACGAGCGGTAACATGTTCACTGCGTTACGGGGCATATGTGTCCCGTATCTGGCAAAACTTCGTCGTACTTAATATTAACTTGTGGTACCGATTAACTCCATTCGTTTTTACTTAGTTAATATCATGGTGATATTAACTAAGTTAAACTAAGTAAAAGTGTGTTTTATTTAATTAAAAATGTATCACAAAGTAAGTGCCGCCAACCTCAATCAGTTAACTCCATTCGGTTTGTAGTATCACAAAAAAAAAAGTACGGGGTTTACATGACCCGTATCGCCCATTATGAAGTCGCAGTGAACGTGTTGAAAATAAAGTATTACTGATTTATTTCTAATGTTAAAAGATTGACTTTGAAATTGCCACAAAGTGAAGAAATCAATTTTATGATACATTTTGGTATAAAATTCCGCAAATTCTAACCGAGCGATGCATTTCTGATATTCATTCGCCGGTTTTTACGGTCGACGGTCATTTGCGTCCGTTGTAGTCCGGCATGTCGCTCCCGCGTCCGTCTCCCTCTTGCGTCCCGAATTTCCGCATGTATGTGTGCACGTGTGAGTGCATATGTGTGTTGTTTATTGAGTTTGAGCAGTGTATCATGGACGTTGCACATGTGTGGCCCCGGCCGGTCCCTCGTACGACCGCACTTGGCGGGGAAAATCAATTTCCGGGAGGGACTGCAATGTGGCGAAATGTAACCGCACACATCGGCACAATGTACGGCAGAAACTCCCCCGATGTTTCATACCTTTAAATGGATCGGTCTGTATTGCTCACCATGGAAACTAGAAACGGTGTAAATAACTAATGCCGCCTGTTTGTAATTAATGGAGATGAAAGCTGTTACTCTAAGTCATGTGTACTATTTTTTACATGGTCTGCAAATATTAAGGATTTTAGGTCTGTATTTGTATACCGAGCGCGGTAAGTGAACTTTTCTGTCCGGGGTGGTATGATACAAAAAAAAACCGCTATTATTTCTAGTCTGTATTTGTACAATAACTGGGGTAAGTGAATTTTTCTGTTCAAGGTAGTATGATACAAAAAACGCTAATATTTCTGTTAAGTCTATATTTGTACAGTGGACTTTTCTGTTCGAGACGGTATGATACAAAAAAAAGTTATTATTTCTGTTAAGTTTGTATTTGTACACCAAGCGGGGTAAGTAAATTTTTCTCTTCAAGGTGGTATGATACAAAAAAAAAACGCTAGTATTTCTGTTAAGTCTATATTTGTACTCCAAGCGAGGTAAGTGAAGTTTTCTGTTCGAGGTGGTATGATAAAAAATGCTATTGTTTCTGTTAAGTCTATATTTGTACAGTGGACTTTTCTGTTCGAGACGGTATGATAAAAAAAAAACGTTATTATTTCTGTTAAGTTTGTATTTATACACCAAGCGGGGTAAGTACATTTTTCTGTTCAAGGTGGTATGATACAAAAAAACGCTATTATTTCTGTTAAGTCTATATTTGTACTCCAAGCGAGGTAAGTGAAGTTTTCTGTTCGAGGTGGTATGATAAAAAATGCTATTGTTTCTGTTAAGTCTATATTTGTACAGTGGACTTTTCTGTTCGAGACGGTATGATACAAAAAAAAAACGTTATTATTTCTGTTAAGTTTGTATTTGTACACCAAGCGGGGTAAGTACATTTTTCTGTTCAAGGTGGTATGATACAAAAAAAAAACGCTAGTATTTCTGTTAAGTCTATATTTGTACTCCAAGCGAGGTAAGTGAAGTTTTCTGTTCGAGGTGGTATGATAAAAAATGCTATTGTTTCTGTTAAGTCTATATTTGTACAGTGGACTTTTCTGTTCGAGACGGTATGATAAAAAAAAAACGTTATTATTTCTGTTAAGTTTGTATTTGTACACCAAGCGGGGTAAGTACATTTTTCTGTTCAAGGTGGTATGATACAAAAAAAAAACGCTATTATTTCTGTTAAGTCTATATTTGTACTCCAAGCGAGGTAAGTGAAGTTTTCTGTTCGAGGTGGTATGATACAAAATGCTATTATTTCTGTTAAGTCTATATTTGTACAGTGGACTTTTCTGTTCGAGACGGTATGATACAAAAAAAAACGTTATTATTTCTGTTAAGTTTGTATTTGTACACCAAGCGGGGTAAGTACATTTTTCTGTTCAAGGTGGTATGATACAAAAAAAACGCTATTATTTCTGTTAAGTCTATATTTGTACTACAAGCGAGGTAAGTGAAGTTTTCTGTTCGAGGTGGTATGATAAAAAATGCTATTGTTTCTGTTAAGTCTATATTTGTACAGTGGACTTTTCTGTTCGAGACGGTATGATACAAAAAAAAACGTTATTATTTCTGTTAAGTTTGTATTTGTACACCAAGCGGGGTAAGTACATTTTTCTGTTCAAGGTGGTATGATACAAAAAAACGCTATTATTTCTGTTAAGTCTATATTTGTACTCCAAGCGAGGTAAGTGAAGTTTTCTGTTCGAGGTGGTATGATAAAAAATGCTATTATTTCTGTTAAGTCTATATTTGTACAGTGGACTTTTCTGTTCGAGACGGTATGATACAAAAAAAAAACGTTATTATTTCTGTTAAGTTTGTATTTGTACACCAAGCGGGGTAAGTACATTTTTCTGTTCAAGGTGGTATGATACAAAAAAAACGCTATTATTTCTGTTAAGTCTATATTTGTACTACAAGCGAGGTAAGTGAAGTTTTCTGTTCGAGGTGGTATGATAAAAAATGCTATTGTTTCTGTTAAGTCTATATTTGTACAGTGGACTTTTCTGTTCGAGACGGTATGATACAAAAAAAAACGTTATTATTTCTGTTAAGTTTGTATTTGTACACCAAGCGGGGTAAGTACATTTTTCTGTTCAAGGTGGTATGATACAAAAAAACGCTATTATTTCTGTTAAGTCTATATTTGTACTCCAAGCGAGGTAAGTGAAGTTTTCTGTTCGAGGTGGTATGATAAAAAATGCTATTATTTCTGTTAAGTCTATATTTGTACAGTGGACTTTTCTGTTCGAGACGGTATGATACAAAAAAAAAACGTTATTATTTCTGTTAAGTTTGTATTTGTACACCAAGCGGGGTAAGAACATTTTTCTGTTCAATGTGGTATGATACAAAAAAAACGCTATTATTTCTGTTAAGTCTATATTTGTAGTCCAAGCGAGGTAAGTGAAGTTTTCTGTTCGAGGTGGTATGATAAAAAATGCTATTATTTATGTTAAGTCTATATTTGTACAGTGGACTTTTCTGTTCGAGACGGTATGATACAAAAAAAAAACGTTATTATTTCTGTTAAGTTTGTATTTGTACACCAAGCGGGGTAAGTAAATTTTTCTGTTCAAGGTGGTATGATACAAAAAAAACGCAATTATTTCTGTTAAGTCTATATTTGTACTCCAAGCGAGGTAAGTGAAGTTTTCTGTTCGAGGTGGTATGATAAAAAAATGCTATTATTTCTGTTAAGTCTATATTTGTACAGTCCACTTTTCTGTTCGAGACGGTATGATACAAAAAAAAAACGTTATTATTTCTGTTAAGTTTGTAATTGTACTCCAAGCGAGGTAAGTAACTTTTTCTGTTCAAGGTGGTATGATACAAAAAAACGCTATTATTTCTGTTAAGTCTACATTTGTACAGTGGACTTTTCTGTTCGAGACGATATGATAAAAAAAAAAGTTATTATTTCTGTTAGATTTGTATTTGTACACCAAGCGGGGTAAGTGAACTTTTCTGTTCAAGGTGGTATGATACAAAAAAAAACGCAATTATTTCTGTTAAGTCTATATTTGTACTCCAAGCGAGGTAAGTGAAGTTTTCTGTTCGAGGTGGTTTGATAAAAAATGCTATTATTTTTGTTAAATCTTGTACAATATACCAAGCGCGGTAAGTGAACTTTTCTGTACGAGGTGGTATGATACAAGAAAACGCTGCGTGCAATGTTGCCGACCACTCGAGGCGTGTAATGGTCACTGCGTAACACGCCTCGAGAGTTTGCTACGATTCTAAGAGTAAATTCTACTTCTGCTACTGGATTATATTCCATTCAGTAGTTATTTTCCGCAAAGTTGGCGTTGGAATTTTGTATTTTTCAACCAAAATACATGTAGATCGTGGCAGAGTCAATTTAAATGAAACCATAACTTTTAGTGATTCGGGGTGGATTATGTCTGCTTTATGGAAATGGAGTATAATCCAGTAACAGAAGTTGAATTTACGCTTTCGCCGCTTTTTTACTATCATTGGTGTCATACCGACTCGAACAGAAAAGTTCACTTACCGCGCTTGGTATACAAATACATACTTAACAGAAATAGTACCATATTATCAAAATCCTTAATAATCATTTTTCAAAGTTCCTGCCCAAAATAAAGTTCGGTAGTAAAATCCAGCTGATGTTTGCGCGGGAAATTTGAATCAGCCCTAGAATTAATAACTTCAATCATCTCGATAAGAATATCATTGGAAAGTTATTATAGATATTTTATTGAGGGATGTTAGTGAAATTGAAAATTTAATATCACCACGTGGGACGGCATCAATCTATCTTAAAGAGCAGATGGGAATAAGCCATGGAAGGGAACGAATGGAAAGGTTCCTGTTGCTGTAGTTGATAAAAGTAAACGTTCCCTCGGGGATGATCGGAACGTAAAGAGACATATCTCGGCGAAGGAGCGAAACGACGCCGTTTTATATATTGTATATTGTGTGACACTAATGCGCTGTATAACCGATTTTTATTTCCAGCACACACTCGCACACATACATACAGAAATTGACAATTCCATCCCGAACATCCCTCTTACAAATTCATGCCCGCCATCTATTTGCAATCAATTTGATTTATATATTTTCCATCCTTTTATTCCGTATCCCGGGCGTATGCTTGTGATTCACGTGGATAATGAGATGATAATTATTCCTTTAGTCTTTACAACTCAACATCTTCACTAGTAGGGTGTTCAGGCTACTGCTTGCATTCTTAAAATCATGCTTAAATTTTAATTCCTTCATCTACTCTAGTTATGGGGGACAGAATCACAAATAACCAATGATTCTGAATTTAATGCTGGTACAACAGGTAACTGCCCCTAGTAAAATTTTAACTTCCAGTCGCTAAGAATTTAAGGTTGCGGTAACTTGTTCTTTTGTTGTAATACTATTCCTCATCACCGTATCTTGTTTTTAGATAGGTTAACTAAATTCAACAACTCTTTAAATTTTTCTGGGCCCATCCTTAGATAGTCTTTGAAATCGTCTGGTTCATTTATTTCTAACTCTCTTAAAAGCTTTAGGCTAATTTACAGCTCCAGATGGAGTAACCATTTTTTGACCAACAGAAAACATCCAATTACAGGAAACATTAAACTTAAATACTACTTTTCGCCGTTGTTTAATTTAGTTATTGCTTCTGCTATTTCAATTAATTTTTTTAAATTGTCCAGCGTTATAGACACTTTTACAATTGACCAGAAGTCTTTCAGTTATAGATTTTCCTAAACTCCATAAAATGAACTGTAAACTTAATAATGTTATTAACAGGTTATTTCAAACTTAAAAAGTTTTGTAGACCCCCGGCTCCAAGTCCGGTCACGGGCGAGCGGAGGATAACTGGAAACTGGCCGTTTCGTTCCGGGGTCGGAATCCGGGGGTGCACGTGCACGGCTTACAGAAGAGTCGCCTACCCCTCACACTCGGTAAATAAAACTTAAATACTATTTTCAATTTGTTCTGCCTTTCGAGCCGACGCACGCATCATCCCCGCAAGAAAAAAAAAACCGACCCGGTTATTCCGGTGAGTAAATAAAGCCGACCGCATCTCGCAGACGTGCTCGGATGAGGGGATGAGGCTGTGAGGGGATGAGGGGGAGGCTTCCATTTCCACTTTACCACTTTCCCATTGTCGCCGCGATAATGCCCCTATTCAATTTCCACAAACATGTACACAACTAGTAGTTAAAGTCGAGTACATTTTTTTTCTTAAATAATGCCACGTAATAAAATTCGTTATTTGTTGTTTGTGGTTAGGTTTTTAAACTCGGTTTAATAACACATCGGAAGATGAGTTTTTGACAAAAAAATATTATTATCTCTTTTCACTTTTTAAAGAAAGAAAATTGGGTTTTGATTTTAGAAATTGCACTGAAAATCTAAAAATTGGATCTGAAATTTTAAATCCGAAATTTAAACTCTAAAACATCAAATTTAAAATTTAAACAATAAAATTAAAAATTCAGACAATTATTAATTTAATTTTAAAATTTAGTCCCTAAAACCAAGGCACTAAAAATGTCGCAAAATTTGAGATTTTATTATTAACTTAAATGTAGACAATAAATTCCAAAATTCGGTCTCCAAAACTTGATATTTCGGCACTACAATCAAAGTTTTATCTTAAAATGCAAAAATTAGGAATCAAAATCAGAAATTTGGTCCCACAACAAAAATATTCGAGAACGAAAGTAATCGTAAATTTGAATTAAAATCCACAAAATAGGTCATCTAATGCAAATAACGGAATTTTCAATTTGAGATACAAAATTTCGACTTCACGGTCAACATATCGGATTGTAGATCTTAATTTTCAGATTAATGACTTAATTTTAGATTAAAGCATTCAAATTTTTAATTCAAAGTCCTTAAATCCGATATTTAGACTGTATTTAAATTGTGTTTTCCAAGTTACAGTTTGTCTAGTGTGTCGTGACTATCCTAAATTTTGAAAAACCTTTTTCTTTATAAAGTGCATATTTTTACATGAAATTAAAAATTAACAATTACCATTAAAAAAAAGATTTCTTGGTGTTAACCTTAACACATTGGCTGCCAACACGTTTTTTTTGTGAAATGTCAAAAAAGCTTTCTTTGTTTTTAAATTTTATTTTATAAAATGAGTAAGAATATGCTTATTTCATTCATTTTCGTGACTGACAGCGCTAAATATCAAGTCCAAAATACTCACTGTCAGTCACCGGTGGCTGACGAGGCCCCATGGAAATGGGCCCATGGAAACGGGACACTCCAGTGTCAGTCAATAAAATATCAACTGAATTTTTTACACAAATTAAATATTTTTTAAGTTTAATTCAGTTTTTAACAATTCCAAAAACAATAATTCGTGTCTTTTCAGTTATTCTCAAGTTGCGCTTTTAAACTTAAAAGACTTCATGTCTTCCTGGATGAACCAAACATTTTTTTCTGCTTTTCTAAGTTTTAACTTGTTTTGAAATATAAAGCACACATTCAATATATTTATTTAATTTTTGAGTTAGTTTTACACTAATTAAGTTTGATTGTGAATTTTGGTTTCAGTTTAAAACGAATTGAAGTTTTAAAACTGAAAACACAGACAGCTTTTAACTGAAAAACATATTTTGTAATTTCCCACAAATTTTATAGCATAAATACGTTCTTTTCGTTCCTAGTCACAAATTGTGAAAAATTACCAGCAAAATACCTCTCTTCGTTCCTAATATTTTTAAGCTAAAAACTTATTATTTTTAGATGCTTTAAAGTACGACAATTCAATCTTTAACTTAACCAGATTTGATATTTTAATTTTACTTTAGGCTAAAAAAGCGATAATTTCAAAATATCCCTTCACTAGATTTCGAGACAATCACACGAGAATACAGCTTGCAATAACGCGGAAAAGGTCTTTGAAAAAAATGTAAAAACAATCGCCACCATCTTGAAACTTTCCAAAATTACTCAAAATCGATTTTAATTCGTAATTCAATAAAAATCGCAAAACATCCCTTCACTAGATGTTGTGATAATCACACGAAAACGAAGTTTGCAGTTATGCGGAAATATAGTTTGAAAAAAAGTAAAAGCGATCGCCACTGTCTTGAAACTTTCCAAAATTACGCAAAATCGATTTTAATTCGTAATTCAATAAAAATCGCAAAACACCCATTCACTAGATTTTGAGATAAATACACGAGAACACAGCTTGCAGTCACGCAGAAAAATGCTTTGAAAAAAATGTAAAAACAATCGCCACCTTCTTGAAACTTTCCAAAATTACTCAAAATCGATTTTAATTCGTAATTCAATAAAAATCGCAAAACACCCCTTCACTAGATTTTGAGATAAATACACAAGAACACAGCTTGCAGCCACGCAGAAAAAAAATGCTTTGAAAAAATGTAAAAACAATCGCCACCATCTTGAAACTTTCCAAAATTACTCAAAATCGATTTTGCTTCATAATTCAATAAAAATGACAAACCACCCCTTCACTAGATTTCGAGATAAATACACGAAAACGGAGTTTTCAGTCTTGATGAAAAATGGTTTGAAAAAAATGTAAAAACACACGCCATCGTCTTGAAACTTTCCAAAATTACTCAAAATTGATTTTGCTTAATAATTCAATAAAAATCTAAAAACATCCCTTCACAAGATTTCGAGATAAACACACGAAAACGCAGTTTGCAGTCTTCATAAAAAATGGTTTGAAAAAAATATAAAAACAAACGCCGCCATCTTGAAACTTTCCAAAATTACTTAAAATTGATTTTGCTTAATAATTCAATAAAAATCTAAAAACACCCCTTCACTAGATTTCGAAATAAACACACGAAAACGCAGTTTGCAGTCTTGATGAAAAATGGTTTGAAACAAATATAAAAACACACGCCGCCATCTTGAAACTTTCCAAAATTACTCAAAATTGATTTTGCTTAATAATTCAATAAATATCTAAAAACATCCCTTCACTAGATTTCGAAATAAACACACGAAAACGCAGTTTGCAGTCTTGATGAAAAATGGTTTGAAACAAATATAAAAACACACGCCGCCATCTAGAAACTTTCCAAAATTACTCAAAATTGATTTTGCTTAATAATTCAATAAATATCTAAAAACATCCCTTCACTAGATTTCGAAATAAACACACGAAAACGCAGTTTGCAGTCTTCATAAAAAATGGTTTGAAAAAAATATAAAAACAAACGCCGCCATCTTGAAACTCTCCAAAATTACTCAAAATTGATTTTGCTTAATAATTCAATAAAAATCTAAAAACACTCCTTCACTAGATTTCGAAATAAACACACGAAAACGCAATTTGCAGTCTTCATAAGAAATGATTTGAAAAAAATATAAAAACAAATGACGCCATCTTGAAACTTTCCAAAATTACTCAAAATTGATTTTGCTTAATAATTTAATAAAAATCTAAAAACATCCCTTCACTAGATTTCGAAATAAATACACGAAAACGCAGTTTACAGTCTCCATAAAAAATGGTTTGAAAAAAATATAAAAACAAACGCCGCCATCTAGAAACTTTCCAAAATTACTCAAAATTGATTTTGCTTAATAATTCAATAAAAATCTAAAAACATCCCTTCACTAGATTTCGAGATAAACATACGAGAATACAGCTTGCAGTCACGCGGAAAATTGCTTTGAAAAAAAAATGTAAAAACTATAGCCACCATCTTGAAACTTTCCAACATTACTCAAAATAGATTTTGCTTCATAATTCAATAAAAATTTAAAACATCCCTTCACTAGACTTCGAGATAAACACAGGTAAACGCAGTTTAGAGTCTTAAAATGATTTTAAAAAATTTAAGAACAATCGCCATCTACTGGAGACTTTACTCAAAATAAATTTTCCTTTATAATTCAATCAAAATTTCGAAACAGTATTTCACTAGATTTCGAAATAATCACACTTGAACACACCTTATAGTTCTGCTGAAGTTGCTATTTGTCCGATGTATTAAAAAAAATATTAAAACAATTGCCATCGACTCAAAACTTTCCAAATTTACTCAAAATTCATTCAGGATTATAATTCTATTAAAAACTGCAAATGTTCTAGGCTTGGATTTTAAGATAAATCCTTGTGAACAAAGCATAATTTTTTGAAAATTTGTAATAATTTTGATGACTTAAAAAAAATAAAAAAAAAACAATTGTAATTGACTAAAACCTAAAAAATGTGCTCAAAATTAATTCAGGATTATAATTATATTAGAAACTGTAAATGTTCGAAGCTTGAATTTTAAATGTATAACTTCTTGAAAATTTATAATAATTTTGATGACTTAAAAAAAATAAAAAAAAAACAATTGCAGTTGACTTAAAACTTTAAAAATTTGCTAAAAATTCATTTAGGGTTATAATTCTATGTAAAACTGTTACTACCCCATTCATACATTTTGAGATAAATCCATGCGATCAAAACACAATTTCCTTGAATAACTGTAATAATCTCAAGACTCAAATAAATATAAAAACAATTGCCACCGACTTGAAACTTTCCAAATTTACTCAAAATTCATTCAGTATTATAATACCACTAAAAACCGCAAATACTCCACGCTTGGATTTTAAAATAAATCATAATTTTTTGAAAATATGCAATAATTTTGCCGAAACAAAAAACAATTGCAATCGATTTAAAATTTAAAAATTTTATTCAAAATTTATTCAGGGTTATAATTCCAAATAAAACTATTACCACCCCATTCAATAAATTTGAGAAAAATCCATGTAATCAAAGCACAATGGCTGAAAGACCTCGGTCGATGGCTTGTTGTATATCGATGTATCTTGAGTACAATAAACTGTTATACTACTCAAAGCACAATTTTGCAATTCAGTTAAATTATAGATTACCCTGTAAAATTTTACAATTTAGTCAACTTTTGGATTACTCTGTAGAATTTTGCAATGTATTACCCTGTAAATTTTTGCAATTCAGATAAATTTTGGATTACTCTGTACAATTTTGCAATCCAGTTAAATTATGTATAACCCTGTACAAATTTGCAATTCAGTTGACATTTGGATTACCTGGTAAAATTTTGCAATTCAATTAAATTTTGGATTACCCTGTACAAATTCATGGATTATGCTGTACAAATTTGCAATTCAGTTGACTTTTGGATTACCCCGTACCATTTTGCAATTGAATTAAATTTTGGATTACCCTGTACAATCCTCCTCATTGATTGGTATTTTTTTTATAAAGCAAGGAGTAATATTCTGTTTGGGGTTTCTTGGTAATAATTCGTAGTGATTTATCGGTGTCGGTGCCCCGGGGTGCGGTGTCGGGGCGTTGATAGGAATAAATAACTGGATATTAATTTGTGTACAATTAGGGAGCATTAATTTCGGCTTTGGATGGGCAGTGGTCCGGCAAATGTTATTACAGGCTCGTCCTTGCACTAAATATCACGGTTTATACGTTGTCGTACCCTCGTACACATTACAAGAGCTTAACATCCCCGAAACACCATTCATAAAATAATAATAATAATTCCAACAAACAAATGAAATCATTTATAATTTACGCAATTATTAAAACAAAAACGAATGAAATAATTTAACGGTTTTATGAAACCGATGATTTTTTTTTTGTAAACGACAGCAGGTGTATTTTTTAAATAAATATTATCTCCGGTGTAAATATGGGATTCTATGGAATACTCAACGGAAACCGCATTGTTGTGTGAATAGATAAATAACAAATACGCGTCCGGCGCTTCCGATTGCGTTGATAATTTCCCGGGGCAGTTTTCGTTTGTTTTCGAATTTCATCCCGCAAAACGCTCGATGTTTATTTGAAATATCAGTTACGTTGAAAATAAACCAACCATCGGAGAAAGTTACAATCACGTTGAAAATAAACGATTACACCATCAAATCGGAGAAAGTTAGATGATGGCATTTTTTCTTTCTTTTTTTTACTGTTGAGGTTTATTTTAGGGCGGATTTGTGCGAAAAGAGAAACGTACGCGGAAGGGCAGACCCTTATTTAAATCGGACGAGTGGAAAACAAATAAGGCAAAAAGCGTCGACCCCGCAAATTCCCACAAATTATACATAATTCACCCTCGGGGGGCTTTTTTTGTTATCGGAATCGGGATAAGTATGAGCCGACGAACGAATATCAATTGCACACAAAAAAAAATACATTTATACATTAAAACTTGAAATTCGTTCGATATGAGAATTTTCATGAAAAACAAGGGTTATTACGCTGAAAAATTAGGGTTTTAAAAGTCGTTGTGGAAGTGGCTAGCAAATCATCTAAAATAGCTAGAAAATTTGTAAGATTTCATAACGATCGAAAATTCTTTAAAATTGTTTATCTCGATAACGGCAAGAAATAGGACATGTTTATTTGAACTTTTCTGTTCAGAATAACATTATCTACTTCCTGTTTTCGTTTGGCACGCTCGGAACGAGACACTATATGTATTAATTTACACCGTATTTAATTTTGTTTTTTTTGACTTAGGCATGTGCCAGTCACATCGAATATGTAATTTTATATTTTTAATTTTTGGGATGAATAAATGAACAAATGAATAAATGAATAATGTCAAACGTATACACAACAACCACGGACCCAAACGAATACTTCTCGATCCCCGAAAAATCTTTCGGCCGGGCTGGGATTCGAACCCACACGGCACGCGGTGCAATCGGCACAAGCGCTTGCCTGTACCCACTACACCAACGGGCCGGGCCATCCCACCGTATTTCAAAAATATTCAAAATAACATATCAAGATTTTTTTTAGTAAGTATGTGTAGGTACTTGCTGCTCGAATTGTTTTTTCTTTTAATTCCTCACATATTACTGTATGTTCATAAAACATTTCATCATAAATATTGGTAAACAAGGAAGATATAATTTATTTTCTACAAAAAAACAAATTGCGTTTCCTCCTCCCGAGCGATAAGAAATTTCCAAAATCTTAACAGACAGTAAAACCAAAAAAGCGCAAATATTTTGTAAGCTTACTTTAATCCATAAAATAAACAAATCGGTGCGTTTTTTCGAGATGAATCCAATTGTGTAATTTATTCGAGTAAAGTTTAATAATAATCCTTATTTAAGCGTAATCAAGGTGATGCAAATTCCGCAATGAACTTCCGTTTCGGCATGCCCGAGCGAGTTGAGTGCGTAATAAAATACAGACACAATACAGTTTACGAGGACGCCAACAAAATCCCACTTGATGTACTTTAATCTCGGCGATGTTCGTAAAATAAGCCATATTTTTGTAAGTTATAATGCAATCTACGTGCAGCACGTGTACGACCCTCCGAGCCCAATTAAAGCGCCTCTTAATTATTTATACCGCACTCACACGCCCTCGCACAAAATCCACCGGCGGAGACATTCGAGTCGCGTAATTTGATAATGGCCGACTATACGTTTTATTACGCATTTAAACTAAAAGTTGTTTCAAATTGGATTTAATTATTTTCATCCTAGAATTTAATCATTTTTCCTCTCTCTTGAAAGTCTTCAATGATACGAAACAAAATCAACAATTTAATGCTGAAAGAATTCTATTTAAATTGAAGGGTTGAAACTTTAAGAGTAGGTTCGGGGTATAACTGGCCTTGCTTCGTAATTTTTTTAAGAATTTTGAAACACCCGCTACCCTTCCGTAATTTTTTAATTCGACATTCTTGAAATACCTCAGCAGGGGTGTGGAAGGGAAAAAATTGAATTCAACTCAAATGCCAGATTTTGCAATAACTATTGAAATCAAATCGAAAACATATACAAAATTTTTGCATACTTTTTAAAATACTGATTTTCCCCAATTTCAAACTGCCTAAAACGATTTAAAAACATATTTTATTTTTTTGTACCCTCTAGTGCACTGCCGATGGAGATGTCCTGTTTAGGTAATGTGGCAGCTATGACGGGGCACGGATTGAGCAAATTTTATCGTACGAAAGATCTTTCCTGTGGTCATTAGGGCCTTCTTTAAATTTTTTTAGAAATTAGACGAAAAAAATTCGAACACCCTTCTCTGTATATCCTGGACAATTTAAAACTATTCTATCCTCTTCAAAAAAGACCCCTCTACAACATTTATTCTTTGAATATTTTCGATTTTTCTAATCGTTTGCGAGTTATGAATTTTTTTATGTGTCAAGGCACCAAATTTTTCATTTTTCATGAGTAAATATCGGAAATTTGAGTGAAAATCGCATGACACGGATTCGGCTGAAATTTTCACCAAAGATACCTTTCACCTAAAGGGGCACCGCGTGATAAGTATTTCATCTCTGGGGGCTCCCTTACACTTTATTTTCACCCCCGAGTTCGTTTTTCTTTTTTCTTATGAGGACGTATTTTTTTATATGGAAATCTAAGAGTTGAAACTTTAAGGGTGGGTAGGGGGTGGTATGAGCCATGATCCGTAATTTTTTCAAAATTATTCAAACACCCCCCACCTCTCCAGAGCGCGTTATTTGGCCTACCCCAGAATTTGTTTTCAATTTCTGTCAAGGACGTATTTTTTTCTATTCAAATTGAAGAGTTGAAACTTTTAGGGTGGGTAGGGGGTGGGACGAGCCATGATCCGTAATTTTTTCAAAAATTTTCAAACACCCCCCACCTCTCCAGAGCGCGTTATTTGGCCTACCCCAGAATTTGTTTTCAATTTCTTTCAAGGTCGTATTTTTTTCTATTTAAATTGAAGAGTTGAAACTTTTACGGTGGGTAGGGGGTGAGATGAGCCATGATCCGTAATTTTTTCAAAATTTTTCAAACACCCCCCACCTCTCCAGAGCGCGTTATTTGGCCTACCCCAGAATTTGTTTTCAATTTCTTTCAAGGTCGTATTTTTTTCTATTTAAATCTAAGAGTTGAAACTTTAAGGGTGGGTAGGGGGTGTGACGAGCCATGATCCGTAATTTTTTCAAAATTTTTCAAACACCCCCCACCTCTCCAGAGCGCGTTATTTGGCCTACCCCAGAATTTGTTTCCAATTTCTTTTAAGGACGTATTTTTTTCTATTTAAATTGAAGAGTAGAAACTTTTAGGGTGGGTAGGGGGTAGGACGAGCCATGATCCGTAATTTTTTTAAAATTTTTCAAACACCCCCCACCTCTCCAGAGCGCGTTATTTGGCCTACCCCAGAATTTGTTTTCAATTTCTTTCAAGGACGTATTTTTTTCTATTCAAATTAAAGACTTTAAACTTTTACGGTGGGTAGGGGGTGAGATGAGCCATGATCCGTAATTTTTTCAAAATTTTTCAAACACCCCCCACCTCTCCAGAGCGCGTTATTTGGCCTATCCCAAAATTTCTTTTCAATTTCTTTCAAGGACGTACTTTTTTTTTCTATTCAAATTGAAGAGTTTAAACTTTTAGGGTAGATTCGGGGTACAACTGGCCTTGCTTCGTAATTTTTTTTTAATTTTTAAAATACCCGCTACCCTTCCATAGCGCGTTATTTGGCCTGGCCTACCCCAGAATTTGTTTTCAATTTCTTTCAAGGACGTATTTTTTTCTATTTAAATTGAAGAGTTGAAACGTTTAGGCTGGGTAGGGGGTAGGACGAGCCATGATCCGTAATTTTTTCAAAATTTTTCAAACACCCCCCACCTCTCCAGAGCGCGTTATTTGGCCTACCCCAGAATTTGTTTTCAATTTCTTTCAAGGACGTATTTTTTTCTATTTTAATTGGAGAGTTGAAACTTTTAGGGTGCGTAGGGTGTGGGACGAGCCATGATCCGTAATTTTTTCAAAATTTTTCAAACACCCCGCACCTCTCCAGAGCGCGTTATTTGGCCCACCCCAGAATTTCTTTTCAATTTCTTTCAAGGACGTATTTTTTTCTATTCAAATTAAAGAGTTAAAACTTTTAGGGTAGGTTCGGAGTACAACTGGCCTTGCTTCGTAATTTTTTTTTAATTTTTGAAACACCCGCTACCCTTCCAAAGCGCGTTATTTGGCCTGGCCCAGGGGTTCGTTTTACTTTTTTCAAGTACGAATTTTGTTTCTATGGCAGACGTATTTTTTTCTTTAAAAGCTGAAGAGTTAAAACTTTTAGAGTTGTTAGGGGGTAGGACGAGCCTTAATCTGTAATTTTTTTTAAATTTTTAAAACACCCCCTATCCTTCCAGACCGTGTTGAGGTCATTTGTAAATGTGTCTCAATAAATGTATTGTCTCTCTCAATCATTTATCTCGCAGCCGCATGCGGCTCTTCGTTGACTTAAGTGCGGCTCTCATAATGCACAACCTAGGAAGTAATTCCCGAAACAAATACAGAGGCTTATCGTCTTCTCAAAAAATGTTGGAGGGTTACTTCTCGTCTTTATTTAATTTCTTTAACCCATTGAGTGCTGATGACGTCTAAAGGCGTCATGTATATTCTATGATAAGTGGCCATCTTGATGGCTTTAGGTTTCATCAACATATACACGAATTGCATTTTCATTTTTCAAATCCTTTTGGCTTCAAAAGTAAGTTACGGTATGACTACACACTAACTAGAAAAAACATATTTCATCTAGAGTACTGCTTCTTAAAACTGTTAGTAGTAACCCTTTTAAAGGGCTAACCCCTTAAAGGGCTAACAAAGTGGGACCAAACGAACGGTCGAAACCCGCGGTAACCGTATGAGAAGTTTAGATTCTGAATGTTTAAAATTTTTTTGATAAAAGCGAAATTTAAAAATCGGTCATTTCTCAAAATAAAACAACACATTTTATTACTTTCAATAACCCTCTAATCTTACATTCTGTCTCTGTAACATACTTTCAAATTTTACTCTTTTTCATCTAAAGTTTTGCAAGAATTTAGTTCAAAAGTCCAATCACTGGTTACTATCACCGAATACATAACCGTTAGCGGCTGAATGGATAACGCCAAAGTCCAATCACACATGCGTTTCTTTTTTCTGGTGTAGAGGATATTAGCCGGTACGGGAACAGGAAGCAATCCCGGAAATCTGGAAGTAAAAATGGCAACTCTGTGCGCGCAAAATGGCTACCAACATAAAAATCCGACAGGCAGCTGTTTCCCAGTTACCTGTTTATGGGAAACAGCTACTTGTTAGATTTCTATGTTGGCGGCCATTTTGTGGGTACAGCGTTGCCATTTTTCCTTCCGGATTTCCGGGATCGCTTCCTGTTCCCGTACCGGTTAATATCCTCTACTTTCTTGAATTTAGTTATTATTACAGTATATACTAGAATAAATTGATTACATTCCGTTTTAATTAAAGTCCGTTTAAAATATAAGCAATTTTAAGGCGGACGGCACTGGCCGCTCGACCGGACGGCCAAGTGATTTGTGTTAAGTGGTCAGTGACGAACGGTCGTCCGCAGGTGCATAATAAATCACGGCACATCTGCACAGCCAATTTTACTTGACTGACGTGGATCATCGGCATTTTTCACCCTCATTCTCTGTTCGGCACAATAAGTGGACAACTTAGTTAAAGCCAAAAAAGAATGCTTGATTTATTTAGCGAATAGCCAGCTGCAGGAATACGAGGGGGAGATTTTTGTGCAAGCAATTGTAACGGTCATTTCGCATCTGCATAGATTTGTTTCGTTCAGATGACGATGGTGATTTGAATTGATCAATTTAATCAAACTTGGTCATTTATTTGCTCCTTTTAATTTGACGCACGTTAACATTAATAAATGATTATTATTATTATTATTATATTTTTGGATGTGAGTTGTATTTCTTTACAGAATTTGTATAAATGAGTAGTAAAATCGTAATCAGAGGATTTTACCTTAACGAATTTTGTGTAAGGAGCAGAAAATAAATGATATTTCCGTGAGTTTAACCCGTGTTTGATAACCATTAATAGCCTATGTATGTGAAATTAGCAATATTACTTGTAATGGCCCGGCGCATCCACCATATAAGAACATAAATCGCGACCTCCGAATTGTAATAGGCGCAGTTTGGGGGTGATTATCTCGAAATCTAATAAAGGGGTGTTTTCAGATTTTCACTGATTCATAAAGTAGAATCGATTTTGAGTATTTTTGGAAAGTTTTAAATCTGTAGCAATTGTTTTTATATTTTTTCCATCATCCGCGGAAATTCGCGACCTCTAAATTTTAATAGGCGCAGTTTGGGGGTGGTTATCTCGAAATCTAATAAAGGGGTGTGTTTAGATTTTCACTGATTCATAAAGTAGAATCGATTTTGAGTATTTTTGGAAAGTTTTAAATCTGTAGCAATTGTTTTTATATTTTTTCCATCATCCGCGGTAATTCGCGACCTCTGAATTTTAATATGCGCAGTTTGGGGGTGATTATCTCGAAATCTAATAAAGGGGTCTGTTTAGATTTTCACTGATTCATAAATTAGAACCGATTTTGAGTATTTTTGGAAAGTTTTAAATCTGTAGCAATTGTTTTTATATTTTTCCATCATCCGTGAAAATTCGCGACCTCTGAATTTTAAAAGGCGCAGTTTGGGGGTTATTATCTCGAAATCTAATAAAGGGGTGTGTTTAGATTTTCACTGATTCATAAAGTAGAATCGATTTTGAGTATTTTTGTAAAGTTTTAAATCTGTAGCAATTGTTTTTATATTTTTTCCATCATCCGCGAAAATTCGCGACCTCTGAATTTTAAAAGGCGCAGTTTGGGGGTGATTATCTCGAAATCTAATAAAGGGGTCTGTTTAGATTTTCACTGATTCATAAATTAGAACCCATTTTGAGTATTTTTGGAAAGTTTTAAATCTGTAGCAATTGTTTTTATATTTTTCCATCATCCGTGAAAATTCGCGACCTCTGAATTTTAAAAGGCGCAGTTTGGGGGTGATTATCTCGAAATATAATAAAGGGGTGTGTTTAGATTTTCACTGATTCATAAAGTAGAATCGATTTTGAGTATTTTTGTAAAGTTTTAAATCTGTAGCAATTGTTTTTATATTTTTTCCATCATCCGCGAAAATTCGCGACCTCTGAATTTTAAAAGGCGCAGTTTGGGGGTGATTATCTCGAAATCTAATAAAGGGGTGTGTTTAGATTTTCACTGATTCATAAAGTAGAACCTATTTTGAGTATTTTTGTAAAGTTTTAAATCTGTAGCAATTGTTTTAATATTTTTTCCATCATCCGCGGAAATTCGCGACTTCTGAATTTTAATAGGCGCAGTTTGGGGGTGATTATCTCGAAATCTAATAAAGGGATGTGTTTAGATTTTTACTGATTCATAAAGCAGAATCGATTTTGAGTATTTTTTGGAAAGTTTTAAATCTGTAGCAATTGTTTTTATATTTTTTCCATCATCCGTAGAAATTCGCGACCTCTGAATTGTAATAGGCACAGTTTGGGGGTGGTTATTTCGAAATCTAATAAAGGGTTGTTTTCTGATTTTTGCTGGCTCTTAAAGTAGAATCAATTTTGAGTATTTTTGTAAACTTAAACTCTGTTCAGATTATGCACGTTTGTTGTTCGAGGCTCATTTTTCGTTGCGCGGATGTTGTTTGTGTTTGTTTTATAGGTGCGCGTCGCGAGTTTTTGTACATTAGTCATTATTATGTAATTTGAAGCTATTAAAAATTAAAGTGG
Organism: Ocypus olens; assembly: GCA_910593695.2. NCBI lineage: Eukaryota > Metazoa > Arthropoda > Insecta > Coleoptera > Staphylinidae > Ocypus > Ocypus olens. Next base: position 46,685,899 of record OU343054.1, read on the forward strand.
GCGTTTCGTCGAAAAAGTTTGAGAAACACTGCTGTACAGTTTGTTTCAGCACTCCATGAAAAGAAAGGCTGTCCGTTCCGAAAACAGTACAAGACAACTAGATTTTGATTTAGAAAACACCATCACAATTACGAATAGCAATTTAATTACTCGCTCAGTTGCCTTTACGCGAGCGAGAGAGAGGGAGCCTGTTGCAGCGCGAGATGCGCCCTTTGTGCAGGCGGGCCGTAATTGGATCATTCCATAACGGAATCTAATAAGATTCCCCATAGCTTCCTTTTATACAATAATTAATACTTTATAAATACATTAAACCGGCACATTCCCACGTTTACGGCCAAAGTTCCACCGCCCGCCACAATTGCAATTGTGAAGTTAGTAAGTGCCAGGAATATCCGATATCAAAACCCCGGAAATTTTGATTCCGAAGTGGAATAAATAAAAGATGCGCGAAATCGCGATCCCCGGCGAAAATATATAAACTTAATTTGGGAGAAGGGAAAAAGTTTATCGGGCGCGGGAAGTCGGCGATAAACTCGTGACAGCAGTGAAACAATAAAGAATTTAGGGTCCCGCGGGAGTGCACCACCTCCCCTGAAGATGACGGCGACGGCGGACGACGATGGCGCTTACAACTTTTGCGTGAATCATTCAATCCCGAAGAATGAAAATAAAAAGGAGGCTCAATTTCGGGTTCGCGTGTCGACCCGCGGATGAACAGCTGTTGTCGGTCGTTTACGGCGACCCTCTTCATTTATGCACGCGGCCAAATAAGTTGAATTATTCACGTCAAAGGGCTTTAACTCCGGCGGAGGGATTGTAAATTGTTAAAACGCTGACCTAGAGACTAGCGCGGCCCTGTTGCATTGCAGCTACTGGATGAAATTTGTCCACCAAATTTATAATCCGAAAATCTGGTACGCAGTTTTACTTTAAGTAAGTACGAGAAAGTATTTTTTTACGGAAATATTCGTTTTGAGATGCCTAAAGGCGATTTCAAAGATTTCTGGAGAAGAATTGTGTCTGTGTGTGTGTGTGTGTGTGTGTATGTGTCTGTGCGCGCTGAATTTCAAAAACCAATAGAGCAATTATTTATTTATTTATTTACGGTATTACCAAAACAATTTTAGCTATTTCAAACGTATTTTTGCGTTTTGACCGTAAAGTGGAAGACAAGTAAGAAATTAACATTTTTTGAATAAAAGTAATAAAGACAAAAAATAGCCTAAATATATGAATATTTAGCCTGTTCGTGACTCTGCAACATTATCTTACTAAAACTACAAACATTTTTTATTTGAAAATATTTTTCATTTATTTAAGTTCGTTGTTAAAACTTCCAAGCGCATTATTCGATTATTAATTTAAGAACATTCCCAATTACTCAGCTCTGTGCACTTACCTTAATCAAATAATGTCTATAAGACGCCAACTGTCCCTCATCCATACTTCCAAAATTGGACACAAATATAATAATCCAAAAACAACACTCCACCACATTATTTACCCCTTTTAACGCCGAACTCTCGCATTGAACTGGAAAATTTCGTCATGTGCTAACAGCCTTATCATATCACCTTTGCCCCTGAGGCAAATTCACGTCCGGTGTTGATATCGCAAAACCGCATTCTTTCTTCACCTATTATCAGTGCTTATCTACGCAGCTCCGACTTGAATCAAATTTATTTAAATCTGCACACAAGATAGACAAAGATGCAATACACCTGTTTTCATTGAAAGTCCGGCGAGTGAGTGTTAAGGAGTTTTAGTGTGCTGATTGTGGAAAATTAACGAAAATCGATTTTAATAAACATTTATGAAGATGGACTGTTGGTAAGTGATTAAATGAAATTGGTTTAATTTTATTGAATGCATTTTTCAATTTAGATTAATATCTCTCAACACAAATAACGAATGAGTTGAGAGACCATCAGTTCGATAGCCCTTTTACAGATGGTACAGAATGTTATAGTGTTGTGACTTACAATAATATATACAAATAATTCTATTAATTAAGATATTTTGGAATAAATTCATTAAACAATTAACAATTGCTTACTTAAAATATTCCTCGAACAGATCGATTTTTATTTATCAAAATACAAAATTTAGGGTTGCGGTGTTTACAGATTGTAATGGAATTGTAATCCCGAGTGTGTTTTGAATAAACCTGTGAAATTTAAAGTGGATGGCAATTGTTTTTATATTTTTTTCAAGACTCGGAAATTATTGTATTTTCCGACAATTTAGCGTTCCGTTCGAATGAGATTATTTCAAAATTTTAGGATGGGATATTTACAAATTTTCATGTACATATAATCTGGAATGTTTTTTAAATAAATTTGTAAAATTTCAAGTTGATGGCTACTGTTTTTATTTTTTTTTTTCAAGACTCGAACATTTTTGTATTTTCCAACAACTTCACGTTCCGTTTGAATAAGATTATTTCGAAATTTTGGGATGGGGTGTTTACAAATTTTTATGTATTAATAATCTTGAATGTGTTTTCAATAAATTTGTGAAATTTCAAGTGGATGGCAACTGTTTTTATATTTTTTTCAAGACTCGGAAATTTTTTGTATTTTCCGACAATTTCGCGTTTCGTTCGAATGGGATTATTTCGAAATTTAGGGGTGGAGTGCTTACAAATTTTCATGTATATATAATCTCAAATGTTTTTTTAATAAATTTGCAAAATTTAAAGTTGATGGCAACTGTTTTTATATTTTTTTCAAGACTGAAATTTTTGTATTTTCCGGCAATTTCGTGTTTCGTTCGAATGAAATTATTTCAAAATTTTGGGATGGGGTGTTTACAAATGTTCATGTATATATAATCTCGAATGTTTTTTTTAATAAATTTGTGAAATTTCAAGTTGATGGCAACTGTTTTTATATTTTTTTTAAAAACTCGAAAATTTTTGTATTTTCCGAAAATTTCGCGTTTCATTCGAATGAGATTATTTCGAAATTTAGGGGTGGAATGTTTACAAATTTTCATGTACATATAATCTCGAATGTTTTTTTTAATAAATTTGTAAAATTTCAAGTTGATGGCAACAGTTTTTATATTTTTTTCAAGACTCGGAAATTTTTGTATTTTCCGACAATTTCACGTTTCGTTCGAATGAGATTATTTCAAAATTTTGGGATAGGGTGTTTACAAATTTTTATGAATATATAATCTTGAATGTGTTTTTAATAAATTTGTAAAATTTCAAGTTGATGGCAACTGTTTTTATATTTTTTTCCAAGACTCGGAAATTTTTGTATTTTCCGACAATTTCGCGTTTCGTTCGAATGAGATTATTCGAAATTTTGGGATGGGGTGATCTCAAATGTTTTTTTAGTAAATTTGTAAAATTTCTACTTGACTTTTTTTTTCAAACTAGGATTTTTTTTTATATTTTTCGATAATTTCACGTTCCGCTCGAATTATATTATTTCGAAATTTAGGGGCAGGGTGTTTACAAATTTTCATGTATATATAATCTCGAATGTTTTTTTAATAAATTTGTAAAATTTCAAGTCGATAGCAACTGTTTTTATATTTTTTCAAGGCTCTGATATTTTTGTATGTTTTTGAAATTTTGGGATGGGGAATGTTTTTGCATATTTTACCAGACAAAAGTAGCATACTTTAACTGTCAAAAATGGCATATTTTATCAGTCAAAACTGGAATAGTTTAACTGTCGAATATGGCATATTTTACCAGTTAAAATTGGCATATTTCAACTGTCAAAAGTGGCACGTTTTACCAGACAAAAATAGCATATTTGAACAGACGAAATTGGCATATTTTATCAGTCAAAATTGGCACATTTTAACTCTTAAAAGTGGCATATTTTACCAGACAAAAGTAGCATATTTCAACAGTAAAAAAAATGGCATATTTTACCAGTCAAAATTGGCAAATTTTAACTCTCAAAAGTGGCATATTTTACCAGACAAAAGTAGCTCATTTTAACAGTAAAAAATGGCATATTTTACGAGTCAAAATTGGCATATTTAAACTGTTAAAAGTGGCATATTTTACCAGACAAAAATAGCATATTTGAACAGTTGAAAATGGCATATTTTATCAGTCAAAACTGGCATAGTTTAACTGTCAAAAATGTCATATTTTGCCACTCAAAATTGGTATATTTTAACTCTGAAAAGTGGCATATTTTACGAGACAAAAGTAGCATATTTTATCAGCTAAAAATGGCATATTTTAACAGTCAAAAGTGGAATATTTTACCAGACAAAAATGGCATATTTTACCAGTTAAAATTGGCATATTTTAACTGTCAAAAGTTGCATATTTTACCAGACAAAAAGGGCGTATTTTACCAGTTAAAATTGGCATATTTTAAATGTCAAAAGTGGCATATTTTAACAGCCAAAAATGGCATATTTTACCAGTTAAAATTGGCATATTTTAACAGCCAAAAATGGCATATTTTACCAGTTAAAATTGGCATATTTTAACTGTCAAAAGTTGCATATTTTACCAGACAAAAAGGGCATATTTTACCAGTTAAAATTGGCATATTTTAACTGTCAAAATTGGCATATTTTAACAGCCAAAAATGGCATATTTTACCAGTTAAAATTGGCATATTTTAACTGTCAAAACTGGCATATTTAACCAGATAGAAATAGCATATTTTAACAGTTGAAAATGGCATATTTTATCAGTCAAAACTGGCATAGTTTAACTGTCAAAAATGTCATATTTTGCCACTCAAAATTGGTACATTCTAACTCTGAAAAGTGGCGTATTTTACCAGACAAAAGTAGCAGATTTTAACAGCCAAAAATGACATATTTTACCAGTTAAAATTGGCATATTTTAACTGTCAAAAGTGGCATATTTTACAAGGCAAAAGTAGCATATTTTAACAGTCGAAAATTGCATATTTTACCAGTTAAAACTGACAAAGCTTAACTGATGAAAACGGCATATTTTACCAGTCAAAAGTGGCACATTTTACCAGTTGGGTTAGATTGGTGTAGGTTGGGGTAGGTCAGGTTAGGTTAGGAGACAAAACTATTGGCATATTTTACCAGACAAACGTGGCATATTTTAAGAGTCAAAAATGGCACATTTTACCAGTCAAAATTGACATATTTAAACTGTCAAAAGTGGTATATTTATTGGTAAAATATGGGATGTTTTCTGAAAAAATTCATTCACTTTTTATCAACCGAAAATTAACATAAGACCTTAGCTTCTAGGTAACAAAGCTTGTCTAACTTTAATTTTTCACCAAGAAAAAAGAGGAAAAATGTTGGGTCTTGGAAAAATCTGAAAAAATTCATGACGGTTTTTAATGATAAGAAAAAGCGTGTAGAGTAATTATTTTCCCGAAAAAAAAAATGTCTACCATTTTTCACCAACTGAAAATTAACGTATCGGACACCGACTTATTCGAACGAACAAATCTTGGTTCGTGAATACGGCAGACAGTTATGAATGGAAACATAGAATTCTAGAAGAATGTAGCTACAAACTTATGTAATATCATTCATATCTGTCTTGTGAGACCGCGCCAAAAAAATCCCAAAATCGCCCGAAATTTCTGGCCAAGTTACGAGTGCCCAATCTGAAAGCGCGAAACGTGAAAACTACAAGTGCGATTTGTCTAAAAATTTATCCACTTATTGCCTGTTCTTTTGTGAACATTTCGATGTACATGACAACTCATTTGACCATTTCATGATTTTTGCCCATTTTTCCATAAAAGGGAAAAAAATGTTGGGTTTTAGAAAAATCTGAAAAAATTCATGACTTTTCCTAATAATGAGAAAAAGCGTGTAGAATAATTATTTTTCCGAAAAAAAATTTGTTCCACCATTTTTCACCAACTGAAAATTAACGTAGAGCCTTATGGGAAGCAAATACGGAGACCATGCAGATTTACGCGATCGGACACCAACTAATTCAAACGAAGAAATCTTAGTTTGTAAATACGGCAGATAGTTATGAATGGAAGCAGAGAATTCTAGGAGAATGTAGCTGCAAACTTATGTAATATCATTCATATCTGTCTTGTGAGACCGCGCCAAAAAAATCCCAAAATCGCCCGAAATTTCTGGCCAAGTTACGAGTGCCCAATCTGAAAGCGCGAAACGTGAAAACTGCAAGTTCGATTTGTCTAAAAATTTAACCACGTATTGCCTGTTCTTTTGTGAACATTTTGATGTATATTACAACTCATTTGACCATTTCATGATTTTCGCCCACTTTTCCATAAAAAAGGGGAAAAATGTTGGATCTCAGAAAAATCTGAAAAAAATCATGACTATTCTTAATGATGATAAAAAGCGTGTAGAGCAATTATTTTCCCGAAAAAGAAAATTGTTCTACCATTTTTCACCAACTGAAAATTAATGTTGGGCCTTATGGAAAGCGAATACGGGGACCATGTAGATTAACGTTTTCGGACACCGACTACGTCGAACCAACAAATCTTGGTTCGTGAATACGGCAGACAGTTATGAATGGAAACATAGAATTCTAGAAGAATGTAGCTACAAATTTATGCAATATCATCGATATTTGTTTTATGATACCGCGCCAAAAAAATCCCAAAATCGACCGAAATTTCTGGCCAATTTACAAGTGCCCAATCTGAGAGTGCGAAACGTGAAAACTGCAAGTACGATTTGTCTAAAAATTTAACCACTTATTGCCTGTTCTCTTGTGAATATTTTTATGTGCATTACAACTCATTTGACCATTTCATGATTTTCGCCCATTTTTGGAAAAAAGGGAAAAAATGTTGGGTCTCAGAAAAATCTGAAAAAATTCATGACGATTCTCAATGATGAGAAAAGCGCGTAGAGTAATTATTTTCCCGAAAAAAATTTGTTCTACCATTTTCCACCAACTGAAAATTAACGTAGGGCCTTATGAGGTTCGTGAATACGGCAGATAGTCAAAAATAGCATATTTTACCAGTCAAAACTGGCTTAGTTTAATATTCAAAAATGGCATATTTTACAGGCCAAACGAGGCAGGTTTTTTATGCTCTTTGCACTCGAATTGATTAGTGACAAAACGTATTTTGGCGACTATAAGTCGACATATAAATGCAAAGGGTTAAAAAGTGAAATTTCAGGTGCTAAAAATGGCATACTTTAACAGTCAAAAATGGCACATGTTAAAACGGCATATTTTACCATTTCAAAATGGCATATTTAACAAAGAAAAAAAATCAAGTTTTACCTACAACATCTATTCACAAACAAAAAAATGTACGTATAAAAACATTATTCCTATTTAAAAAGTAAAAAATGGTTCGATTAAAATAATAAAATAATCGATTAATCAAATGATCGGAATAATCGATGAATTAAATGATCGGAATAATCGATTAATCACATAATCGATTAATTAATTATTTTTCGAGTAATAATTAAAAAACCGATGAATCGACTAATTCATTATTTTATTTTATTATTTCTTCGTCAATGCACTCCGTATTTTAATGCTCCAAAAAACGAACGTCGCTAGAGCGCGTTACAACAAAATCGGACGCTTCACCGCGCTCTTTCGCCGCGCTTTTGTTCGCTCTAGTGAGCGTCGTCCTTAAATAACGTCAAATAATCATCACGTATCTGTATACCTTTATAGAAAACTAAAATAATTTTATACGTAATTCAGGATTCGATTGTGCCATTGTTCCGGCGCCGAATTAATTAACACTTTGACAATTTACGGCTGAAACACAGACAAGTCGCAAAAAGAAATTAATTACCGGCAACACACGCCTGGAGACTGGCAGACAGTCTCTCTTTTCATTTAAAGCGTAAAACCACAGCGAGCGTGGGGAAAGAGAGGTGTGTCTCAATTATTCAACGTAAATGCAATTCCGTTTGTCGCGAGAGGGTTTCTGTTATTTTTTCATCGGGTCGTGCGCCAACCCTCCGCCATAAATTAGATTGCCACATTAAAGATACATCCCGGTGCCGCCGAGACCGCTGAGGAATAATTCTTCGTGCGCTTTCGGTTATTGAAAAAAGATAAGTAAATAATTCTTCGTGCGCTTTCAGTTATTGAAAAGAGATAAGTAAATATTTCATCGTGTCCGAAGAGTTTATTACCCGAGTAAGAATCCGGTAGACAAGACATCAACAGGAGTTGGGAGAGGGGTGGAAATAATTTGCATACGTTTGAGCCGGGGCCCATGTAATACGTGAGGGTTGGCAAGCGAAACGGGAGGGTAGGAAGATGACGATGCGATGCGCCTTCCACGGTGCGGTTTATATGAAGTAGTAAAGCGTTCGAGGAATGTGAGCGGAATGTCGGTCGTCAGTCAGTCAGGGCGCAGTTTTCATTTCCGAACTAAGTGACTCCACCGCAGGCGTGCGACGAACGACGAACGAGACTGGCGGCGAGGGGATGCACACACTCTCTTTTCATTTTATACACACACCCGCACACACACACACACACACATACTTCACCCTTCAAAATTTCTCGAAACCGCCACTCGGGCTGTCCCACAACAATTTTCTGCATTACTCTACACTCAAATTATATTCTAAAATTACTAGACATTTTTACCGCCGGTAAAGGGTGACCAGGTCTCAGGGTTTTTAACATCCTTTCTCAGGGCTATGCCTCAAATTAAATTGACGGTACCTAAGCGCTATGGAAATAAACTATATTCCCAGAATCGCTGCGAATCTCGTGAACGATGCATAAAATAAAGGAAAGCAAAAAGTTTTCCCAGTTGCAGTTTGATATTTTATTACTAACACAGACACTACAAACGAAACTCATAGATTTTTATATAAATCGCCATGAAAGCTCTGTAGCCGTTGTAAAAGAAAACAAAGCCACAATACGCAACTGTTGAGTGTTACATCTGCACGATTGAAAATAGAGTTATTCTGAAGGCCAACTGCAACTGTCACGTGATCCATAAGGATGGAAGAAATGCCACAATTCGATTTGTAAAACGTAGTATTTGTATGGGGTCCAAGCTTTACCGATTGGAAATTTTGGCCACGAAACCGGCGCCTCCGCCATTTTTAAATTTTCCAAATTTCTATGTAATCTCGATTCATTTACTGAAAATGGATACAAATTCGTAATCAATGGTAATAGCAGTGAATAATGATAGTAAGATTTTAACCGAATTTTTCGATAAGACAATTTAAAAAAATTAAAAGTCATTATTAGGCGTAGTTTAGAATCGATATTTTTGGCCATAAATATTCTTTGTTTGTAATGTTAAACAATAAAAATAGGACACACCATTTTCATTTCTGTTTAGGATTTTTTTCATAATACATTGTGTTAATGTAAAAAAATATTTAATCAAAAATGGAAAATATATGTTCTCTGACATATCACAGCTGGAAACAAAATGGCAACACTCAAAACTGATACTACATAAACAAACTTTGCACCAGGCGATTAGAAAAATTGGAGAAAATTAAACTCAACTAGAATTAGCTTAGAAATTTCAAAATCCATCCAAAACAAACATATTTTTGACATCCCCTTAAAACAATTGACATATCACAGCTGGAAACAAAATGGCAACACTCAAAACTGAAACTTTGCACCAGGCGATTAGAAAATTTGCAAAAAATTAAACTCAACAAGAATTAGCTTAGAAATATCAAAATCCATCCAAAACAAACATATTTTTGACATCCCTTTAAAACAATTGACATATCACAGCTGGAAACAAAATGGCAACACTCAAAACTGAAACTTTGCACCAGGCGATTAGAAAATTTGCAAAAAATGAAACTCAACTAGAATTAGCTTAGAAATTTCAAAATCCATCCAAAACAAACATATTTTTGACATCCCTTTAAAACAATTGACATATCACAGCTGGAAACAAAATGTCAACACTCAAAACTGAAACTTCCTAAACGAACTTTGCACCAGGCGATTAGAAAACTTGCAAAAAATTAAACTCAACTAGAATTAGCTTAGAAATTTCAAAATCCATCCAAAACAAACATATTTTTGACAACCCCTTAAAACAATTGACATATCACAGCTGGAAACAAAATGGCAACACTCAAACGAACTTTGCACCAGGCGATTAGAAAATTTGCAAAAAATTAAACTCAACTAGAATTAGTTTAGAAATTTCAAAATCCACCCTCAACAAACATATTTTTGACATCCCCTTAAAACAATTGACATATCACAGCTGGAAACAAAATGGCAACACTCAAAACTGAAACTTCATAAACGAACTTTGCACCGGGCGATTAGAAAATTTGCAAAAAATTAAATTCAACTAGAATTAGCTTAGAAATTTCAAAATCCATCCAAAACAAACATATTTTTGACATGCCCTTAAAACAATTGACATATCACAGCTGGAAACAAAATGGCAACACTCAAAACTGAAACTACATAAACAAACTTTGCACCGGGCGATTAGAAAATTTGCAAAAAATTAAACTCAACTAGAATTAGCTTAGAAATTTCAAAATCCATCCAAAACAAACATATTTTTGACATTCCCTTAAAACAATTGACATATCACAGCTGTAAACAAAATGGCAACACTCAAAACTGAAACTACATAAACGAACTTTGCACCGGGCGATTAGAAAATTTGCAAAAAATTAAACTCAACTAGAATTAGCTTAGAAATTTCAAAATCCATCCAAAACAAACATATTTTTGACATTCCCTTAAAACAATTGACATATCACAGCTGTAAACAAAATGGCAACACTCAAAACTGAAACTACATAAACGAACTTTGCACCGGGCGATTAGAAAATTTGCAAAAAATTAAACTCAACTAGAATTAGCTTAGAAATTTCAAAATCCATCCAAAACAAACATATTTTTGACATTCCCTTAAAACAATTGACATATCACAGCTGTAAACAAAATGGCAACACTCAAAACTGAAACTACATAAACGAACTTTGCACCGGGCGATTAGAAAATTTGCAAAAAATTAAACTCAACTAGAATTAGCTTAGAAATTTCAAAATCCATCCAAAACAAACATATTTTTGACATTCCCTTAAAACAATTGACATATCACAGCTGTAAACAAAATGGCAACACTCAAAACTGAAACTACATAAACGAACTTTGCACCGGGCGATTAGAAAATTTGCAAAAAATTAAACTCAACTAGAATTAGCTTAGAAATTTCAAAATCCATCCAAAACAAACATATTTTTGACATTCCCTTAAAACAATTGACATATCACAGCTGTAAACAAAATGGCAACACTCAAAACTGAAACTACATAAACGAACTTTGCACCGGGCGATTAGAAAATTTGCAAAAAATTAAACTCAACTAGAATTAGCTTAGAAATTTCAAAATCCATCCAAAACAAACATATTTTTGACATTCCCTTAAAACAATTGACATATCACAGCTGTAAACAAAATGGCAACACTCAAAACTGAAACTACATAAACGAACTTTGCACCGGGCGATTAGAAAATTTGCAAAAAATTAAACTCAACTAGAATTAGCTTAGAAATTTCAAAATCCATCCAAAACAAACATATTTTTGACATCCCCTTAAAACAATTGACATATCACAGCTGGAAACAAAATGGCAACACTCAAAACTGAAACTACATGAACAAACTTTGCACCAGGCGATTAGAAAATTTGCAAAAAATTAAACTCAACTAGAATCAGCTTAGTAATTTCAAAATCCATCCAAAACAAACATATTTTTGACATCCCCTTAAAACAATTGACATATCACAGCTGGCAACAAAATGGCAACACTCAAAACTGAAACTACATAAACGAACTTTGCACCAGGCGATTAGAAAATTTGCAAAAAATTAAACTCAACTAGAATTAGCTTACAAATTTCAAAATCCATCCAAAACAAACATATTTTTGACATCCCCTCAAAACAATTGACATATCACAGCTGGAAACAAAATGGCAACACTCAAAACTAAAACTACATAAACAAACTTGTAAAACATTAATTTCAACTAGTATTAGCTTCGGAATTTGAAAACTTACTTGAACTTACTTGGGACGACCTTGAATAACCTTGATCTAGTTTATGAAGTTGCCTAACGTTCAGGCGTAGGTCGCGCGCTGGATGCATGAAACCGCCCAGGCGCCGTAGCGGCGCCGCTCGAGTGCAAAGGATTCAATCATCGTACCTAATGCTTCGTACACACTTGCGCCGAAAACCGCGCCGCGCAGATGTGTACGGTGTTCGCGTGCATGATTCGTGTTTAGCACATGGTTCGCTAATAATCCGTTGCTTGTAGGTTTTTCCGCGTCGGATCAAAGGATGCAACGTTGCACTGGTTTGGACGGTGACATTCGGATCGAGGTTGTGCGCACCAAAAGTTTCGTGTGCCACAATCGCGGCAGTGCGCATACGTGTGTACGATGCATAAGACAGAACTTATATACGGAAGATGAACACAATTTTCAAAACGTGTTAATTATTTACCCAAACACCATTGATTCGTCGATCAGAAGAGATAACGTTTGAAATAATGAAACAGGTGATGAGTGCGGTCATATCGCGGGACGATACGGGGGGGCGCGCATTAATTAAAATATCAATCTGCGCGGGTTGCCGACAATAGGGCGGTGGGACGAAATAGGAAATTAAAATCGGGCGACATTCAGCGAATATAGGAATTCGATTGCGAGTCGTCGCGGCCGCCCACAGATGGCGCGCAAATGGATGCGGTCAAACGATCGAATAACGCCCGCAAATTGTAAATTGTATATCTTCCGTATTATTCACAACCGGTGATTATTATTCCGAAACCCTATTATGACCGCTCGTTGCAATTATGTAAATCATCGCCGATACACGTGCACGACGTAATATTTAATTATGACGCGTGCTAATTTACACGAAATAAAAATGATAAATTGCGATTAATTTCGATATTATATATACACACAATATTATCTGTAAAGTGGCTATCGACCCGGCGGTCCTATTTCTTGAATATAAATAATATTGATAGAAAATTTAGTTTATTGATAATATGTATCATTTAATGAATACATCAACATTCCGTAGATGTAGCGAGCCGGAGCGCGCTACGTGAGGGAATAGGGTAATTTAAAAATCGACCGCTCTCCTCCATCGCTCTCTCCCTCTCTCGCACCTGTAATTCATACGTGTAAATGCGCATGCAGTAATGCAGTAATATTTCAAAGTATTGCTCATCCATACGTTATGCAGAGTGGATTAGATCGAGCCGAGCGATTTTCTTACTAAATATTCCACGCTGCATGGGCTAATTTCGGAAAAAGCACACCCTTCGGAGCTTGAATTATTAAAGCCCGCCAGGTCGGTCGGTCGTTCGGTTATTTTTCCCGCTTCGAAAGGGGGGGTGATTAGCCGGATCGGGCAACACACAGCGCAATATGGTAATGTGTGTTTTCGCTGGGAAAACTTGCAGATGAGTTGCGAAGAAAATAGAGAACTCGTCGCGAATTTACACCACGACTGCAATTAACACCCTCCGGTTGCCTTTGCACAGACGAGATAGAGATACAACGTGAAAATTAAGAACAATAGATTGGTAAAAATGTATTAAGGAATATTCAAAGATAAAAGGCTGAGAGACCTCTGGTCAATTGCCTGTTGAGGTCATTTGTAAAAGTGTCTCAATAAATGTATTCTCTCTCTCTCTCCCTGTCAAAGATAAGCAAGATATCGGTGTTATTTTACACCGGAGTAGAGCCATCCCAAAATGTCGTGACACCTGCCCAGAGTGAGAGAAGATTCGGAGCGAATGCGATAACAAATCTACGCGTGGCCGCATCACCGGATTGAAGGTGAATCATCACTTCACGACTATTTCTGCATCTAATATTCACTCCGGTGAATAATTATGAGTTTCCGGCGTTGAAATTTAAGACGTTCAAAAATTTCAGCTAACTTTGATCGGCCGTAGCGGCCAAACGAAAACACCAAATTAAACGCGGATTACAAATCTGAGCTCCTCGTACGTCAATTAGTCGGATTAGAGATTTTTAATTTTTGATGAAAACACGAAAAAAAGACATGAGTAAACCCCTTGGAAATTTGTTAAAAAATGCAACTTTCTTAATAATCATCGTAGACTATTGAATTTAACTTTAATTTCATCAGAAGGACGAGAGAAATTGATTGCCGTTAAAAAATTTCAGCTATCTTCAATAGCAAAAGAATTAGTCAGTCACCATGAACATTTTAGAAAATTTACGAAAATAATTGATTTTTCAGACTTTGATCGGCCGTAGCGGCCAAACGAAAAAATTCAAATTGAACGCGGATTGCAAATCTGAGCTCCTCGTATGTCAATCAGTCGGATTAGAGATTTTTAATTTTTGATGAAAACACGAAAAAAAGACATGAGTAAACCCCTTGGAAATTTGTTAAAAAATGCAACTTTCTTAATAATCATCGTAGACTATTGAATTTAACTTTAATTTCATCAGAAAGACGAGAGAAATTGATTGCCGTTAAAAAATTTCAGCTATCTTCAATAGCAAATTATTTTTGTTTTCCTTGATTTTTCAATTTTTTGGTTTGCATTTTTATTTTTAGACCAGTATTTTTTATTTTTTTGGCCTATATTTTAGATCTTACACCTGTATTTTTTATTCCTCCGTTCCAAATTTCAGAGTTTTGGCCTAAATATTCTTTATTTTGGTTAAACTTTTGGATTTTTTTTGTTGTTGAAATTTTTGGGTTTTTGGTCTGAATTTTTTCAACAGCGAATTTTCGATAATTGTGTAAAGTTTCTATTTTAGATTTTTACCTTAATTAAGAGCTAATTCTGCAAGTGATTAATTTTTTACAATTTTTCACAACATTGAGTGCAAATTTCCTCCACTACAGAGCTAATTTTGAGTTTATTTCTTTTGCAGGAGAATGTCGTTGTTTTCGCAGGAAATCAAAAGTACACTATTTTTGAATAATGAAGTTTCTTTGAAGGGAATCCTTGGGGTAATATATTTTTTTACAATTTTTCTTATCGTCGAGTGCAAATTTCCTTCGCCACAAAGCGAATTTTGGGTTTTTTCCTTTGTTTTCCGGGGCTAATCACCCCCAGTGCTGAAAATGGATATTTCGGTACTTGAATTTTCAATCTTTATTTTCTTCATTTTTTATTGTTGAGGCGGGATTTTGACATTTTGGTCTAAATTTTTGATCTTTTAGCCTAAATTTTCTTCTAAATTTTTGATTTGTTTGTTAAAATTTTCGATTTTTAGGATCGAATTTAAGATTTTTTTAACCTAAATGATTGATTTTTATACGCAACTTTCTTAAATGTTTTGTACAGTTTTTGATTTCTTCCCCTTCATTTTAGATTTTTAACTTGAATGATTATTTTTTATGGGCTATTTTTTTTTACTTTTTGACTGCCGTTTTCGAGTTTCTGGTCGGCAACATATTTTGAGCGAATTAGTAATTTTGGGGGCTGAAAATGGCAAATTATTTTTCTTTTCCTTGATTTTTCAATTATTTGGTTTGCATTTTTTCTTTTCAGACCTGCATTTTTGTTATTTGTTGCCTATATTTTAGATCTTTGACCTGTATTTTTCATTCTTTCGTTCTAAATTTTAGAGTTTTTAGCCCGAAATATATTTTTTTTGGTTAAAATTTTCATTTTTTTGGTCTGCATTTTTTTTAACCGCGAATTTTAGATATTTGTCTAAATTTTCGTTTTTTCGTGCTTATATTTTAGGTTTTTACCTTAATTAAGAGCGATTTTTTTGATTGGTTTATACTATACATTGTTAACGTGATTGATTTTTATGTGCAAAATTTTGATTTTTTGCCGGTATTTAATTTGCATAATTTATCATTTCCATCTTTCATCCAATAAACTGTAAAAGTGGCTGTACCATCAACATGTTCCACGAGCCGCCACCGAATCTAACTAAAATTATATTACACGTGCTTGACATTTATTCTCTGTTTGTTGTTATGGTTATTGATTTTGGAATCGAAGTACCGCATCGGCGAGTCGGGTAATCCTTAATCTCGTTATGGAGCGGGGGGCTATTGTTGACGGCTCGTAATCTCTGGATGGTATCAGGACACAGGCATAAATTGTCAATTAAATGGTCCCCCCATTAATTACACCGACCTACCGACGTGTTCGGCCTAATAATACACATTCGGGAAATGCGCATCCCATATACAAACAAGGGATGCGAGACCTTGACTGATAATTCATTGAAGAATTGATATTTTTAATCTGCACCTACTATCCGTTCCAAAAAGGGAGTCTCCTGTGTTTCAGCAAGTATATTTCAAAAACTAGTGCACTCTAAAATTATATAAAATTGGTCACCATTCTTTGTAGTATTATCTACAATCTGCTATAGAATTAAGTGTTTACGTTTGTTATTTGTCGAGATAATACTGAAAAAGTGTAAAAAAGTACCCGAAATTAAGCAAATTTTAAGATGTATGAAATTCAACAGCTTGTAGAAAGTAAGCTACTGTTTATAAAAATCTGAAAAAATTACATGAGATCAATTGTACCTTTACCTATTATGTGGTGTAATGTGAATTTTTTTTTTTTAATAAGTTTTGTTGTAATTTGGTAAAATGCGGAGCATTGTTTTTTCAGTTATGAATGAATAAATGTATAAGCATTTTTCAGATTACGTACTTCATATAAATCTGATGCAAAATATATCATTTAATCGTAAATAAATATAGTTTTGTTAATTACATAAATTAAAAACCTTTTAATGAAATAGAGAATATTTACGCTCACAACAGGGGCGCGGGGTGACGCGGGCGGAATATCGTGTCAGTATATTTACGATGCGTTCACGCCGCTTCTAATGACTGTGCATGATTTTCTGCCTGGATCTGTTGCTTACCGTCAAACTGAACCGTACTAACGTCGAACGAACGCCTGAGTCACATATTTGCATCTCTCTCGCTGATCTAAAATAATCATCGACGGGAAAATTACTCAATTTTGACAAAAGTTCTACTCTTTTCTTGAAATTTATTTGCAATTATTTCCTAAATAATATTAATCCATCTATAAGCGAAAGCCGCATTTCAATTCGTTGTATAATTATCGAGATAGCAGATATTTCGATTATAGGCCTGAACTCTTAAAATAAAAACAACAAAAATATTTTCTTTCGTTCTACGCCTTCAGAATAGAATAGCATTAGATATATATTTTTTTCATAATATTCAAGTGATTAATAACAATGTTATATGCACACAAAGATGAGAGTTTCGAAAATTGTCGTTCAAAACAGTACATTTTCAAACAAATACATCGGAAAAAAGGCGTATTTATCAAAATATTTCCATACAAATTAATATACATATAGAAAAATGATACATCTTTATATGGTATAAATTTCAGAATATTCGTGTCCTCTAAATCATAAATATGAGGTTTTGAAGTGAGGAGACTCCCTTTTTGGAACGGATAGTAGTCTACGAATAATTTTATTTTTTTAAGATCTAACGAAGAAATTAACAGCAGTGACGTTATACAAACAAGGGATGCGAGACCTTGACTCGGATTCATTGAAGAATTGAAATTTTTAATCTATCCCTAGTCTACAAATAATTTTTATTTTTTTTAAATCTAACTAAGAAATTAACAGCAGTGACGTAACGTGGGGGGGGGGGACTTTCTAGCCCTCATTGAAAAGTAAATTTCAGTATACAGTATGGAATATATTCGATAAAACCGAAATAAAATATTTTTGGAAAAAATCCACGAATTTTCTTTTATAAAAATACACATTTTTGCATGAAAGTTGATTTTCAGTCGTAATTTTTTTTTTTAGTAATGACGTCATCCATTTAGTTTTTAAATGGCAACCTCCTATTTTTGTTCTTGATTTTGAGTGGACGAACTAGAATTATAAAAATGTTGTCATTTTAATAAGAAATTTTTCGAGTAAATGACAATTGAAGGTGGGAACCCGATATTTAGAGTTTTTGCAAAATGCCCTTGTTCCAGCGCTTGTAGCAATTTTTCCAAACAACAATGATCTTGACATATAATACAATATGGTTTCAGCAAGACGGCGCATCCCCGAGCTAGGCGCGTTTTTTTCGAACATATCCATTTTCAGGTCACATCCAACACTAAATTACCCACCATGGAGCCACGTGGTTTCGGAGTTATGACGTTAAGCTAAAATATAAAAGAAATAATTCCATCCAATCCAATCCTATATTATAAATAATTGTTTTTACCTAAACGGCAAAACCAAAAATTTTGAAAAAAAACTTAGAAGTGGGATATCTTATGAGGGTTAAAACAAATATTTTTAATTTTAATTCGATATTTATAGGGTGTCCAAAAAAATATTTCATTTTCGAAAAGCGAGTTTTTTAACACCCTGTAGAGCAGTGGTTCCTAACCTTTTCAATATGGTTACCCCTGTGACCCATAAGGAAAACTGATTTCGCCCCGACCTTACATTGTTATCAATACAAACAATTACAAGCAAAGGTGTAATATATTTTTATTAATAACACAATTTTGACAATTAAATAAAACTAAGTAAGTATGGTTGCCTACCTATTACTGCGTTTAGGTGATGTACGGAGTTTTTCACAGAATCAATATCTCGAGTAAATTTGGAGTAATTTTGGAAAATTTCAAGTCGATGGCAATTGTTCTTGTATTTTTTCATAGTCGCCGAAATTATTGAAATTTTTTACAAATCCACGCTCTAATCACATGCAATTGTTACAAAATCTAGTGATGTGATGTATGGAGTTTTTTACAGAATCAATATCACGAATGAATTTGGAGTAATTTTGGAATATTTCAAGTCGATGGCAATTGTTTTTGTATTATTTTATAGTCGCCGAAATTATTGAAATTTTTCACAAATCCACGCTCGAATGACATGCAATTGCTACAAAATCTAGTGAAGTGATGTATGGAGTTTTTCACAGAATCAACATCTCGAGTAAATTTGGAGTAATTTTGGAAAATTTCAAGTCGATGGCAATTGTTTTTGTATTTTTTTCAAATCGCCGAAATTATTGAAATTTTTCATAAATCCACGCTCCAATGACATGCAATTGTTACAAAATCTAGTGATGTGATGTATGGAGTTTTTCACAGAATCAATATCTCGAATGAATTTGGAGTAATTTTGTAAAATTTCTAGTCGATGGCAATTGTTTTTGTATTTATTTATAGTCGCCGAAATTATTGAAATTTTTCACAAATCCACGCTCCAATGACATGCAATTGTTACAAAATCTAGTGATGTGATGTATGGAGTTTTTTACAGAATCAATATCTCGAATGAATTTGGAGTAATTTTGGAAAATTTCAAGTCGATGGCAATTGTTTTTGTATTTTTTTCAAATCGCCGAAATTATTGAAATTTTTCACAAATCCACGCTCGAATGACATGCAATTGCTACAAAATCTAGTGAAGTGATGTATGGAGTTTTTCACAGAATCAATATCTCGAATGAATTTGGAGTAATTTTGGAAAATTTCAAGTCGATGGCAATTGTTTTTGTATTTTTTTCAAATCGCCGAAACAATTGAAATTTTTCACAAATCCACGCTCGAATGATATGCAATTGCCACAAAATCTAGTGATGTGATGAATAGAGTTTTTTAGAGAATCAATATCTCGAATGAATTTGGAGTAATTTTGGAAAATTTCAAGTCGATGGCAATTGTTTTTGTATTTTTTTCAAGTCGCCGAAATTAGTGAAATTTTTCACAAATCCACGCTCCAATGACATGCAATTGTTACAAAATCTAGTGATGTGATGTATGGAGTTTTTCACAAAATCAACATCTCGAGTAAATTTGAAGTAATTTTGGAATATTTCAAGTCGATGGCAATTGTTTTTGTATTTTTTTCTAGTCACCGAAATTATTGAAATTTTTCACAAATCCACGCTGCAATGACATGCAATTGTTACAAAATCTAGTGATGTGATGTAAGGAGTTTTTCACAGAATCAATGTCTCGAATGAATTTGGAGTAATTTTGGAAAATTTCAAGTCGATGGCAATTGTTTTTGTATTTTTTTATAGTCGCCGAAATTATTAAAATTTCCACAAATCCACGCTCGAATGACATGCAATTGCTACAAAATCTAGTGATGTGATGTATGGATTTTTTCACAGAATCAACATCTCGAGTAAATTTAGAGTAATTTTGGAAAATTTCAAGTCGGTGGCAATTGTTTTTGTATTTTTTTATAGTCGCCGAAATTATTGAGATTTTTCACAAATCCACGCTCCAATGACATGCAATTGTTACAAAATCTAGTGATGTGATGTATGGAGTTTTTAACAGAATCAATATCTCGAATGAATTTGGAGTAATTTTGTAAAATTTCAAGTCGATGGCAATTGTTTTTGTATTTTTTATAGTCGCCGAAATTATTGAAATTTTTCACAAATCCACGCTCCAATGACATGCAATTGTTACAAAATCTAGTGATGTGATGTATGGAGCTTTTTACAGAATCAATATCTCGAATGAATTTGGAGTAATTTTGGAAAATTTCAAGTCGATGGCAATTGTTTTTGTATTTTTTTATAGTCGCCGAAATTATTAAAATTTCCACAAATCCATGCTCGAATGACATGCAATTGCTACAAAATCTAGTGATGTGATGTATGGATTTTTTTACAGAATCAACATCTCGAGTAAATTTAGAGTAATTTTGGAAAATTTCAAGTCGATGGCAATTGTTTTTGTATTTTTTTATAGTCGCCGAAATTATTGAGATTTTTCACAAATCCACGCTCCAATGACATGCAATTGTTACAAAATCTAGTGATGTGATGTATGGAGTTTTTAACAGAATCAATATCTCGAATGAATTTGGAGTAATTTTGTAAAATTTCTAGTCGATGGCAATTGTTTTTGTATTTATTTATAGTCGCCGAAATTATTGAAATTTTTCACAAATCCACGCTCCAATGACATGCAATTGTTACAAAATCTAGTGATGTGATGTATGGAGTTTTTAACAGAATCAATGTCTCGAATGAATTTAGAGTAATTTTGGAAAATTTCAAGTCGATGGCAATTGTTTTTGTATTTTTTTATAGTCGCCGAAATTATTGAAATTTTTCACAAATCAACGCTCCAATGACATGCAATTGTTACAAAATCTAGTGATGTGATGTATGGAGCTTTTTACAGAATCAATATCTCGAATGAATTTGGAGTAATTTTGGAAAATTTCAAGTCGATGGCAATTGTTTTTGTATTTTTTTATAGTCGCCGAAATTATTAAAATTTCCACAAATCCACGCTCGAATGACATGCAATTGCTACAAAATCTAGTGATGTGATGTATGGATTTTTTTACAGAATCAACATCTCGAGTAAATTTAGAGTAATTTTGGAAAATTTCAAGTCGATGGCAATTGTTTTTGTATTTTTTTATAGTCGCCGAAATTATTGAGATTTTTCACAAATCCACGCTCCAATGACATGCAATTGTTACAAAATCTAGTGATGTGATGTATGGAGTTTTTAACAGAATCAATATCTCGAATGAATTTGGAGTAATTTTGTAAAATTTCTAGTCGATGGCAATTGTTTTTGTATTTATTTATAGTCGCCGAAATTATTGAAATTTTTCACAAATCCACGCTCCAATGACATGCAATTGTTACAAAATCTAGTGATGTGATGTATGGAGCTTTTTACAGAATCAATATCTCGAATGAATTTGGAGTAATTTTGGAAAATTTCAAGTCGATGGCAATTGTTTTTGTATTTTTTTCAAATCGCCGAAATTATTGAAATTTTTCACAAATCCACGCTCCAATGGCATGCAATTGCTACAAAATCTAGTGATGTGATGTATGGATTTTTTCACAGAATCAACATCTCGAGTAAATTTAGAGTAATTTTGGCAAATTTCAAGTCGATGGCAATTGTTTTTGTATTTTTTTCTAGTCGCCGAAATTATTGAAATTTTTCACAAATCCACGCTCTAATCACATGCAATTGCTACAAAATCTAGTGATGTGATGTATGGATTTTTTCACAGAATCAACATCTCGAGTAAATTTAGAGTAATTTTGGAAAATTTCAAGTCGATGGCAATTGTTTTTGTATTTTTTTCTAGTCGCCGAAAATATTGAAATTTCTCACAAATCCACGCTCCATTGACATGCAATTGTTGCAAAATCTAGTGATGTGATGTATGGAGTTTTTCACAGAATCAATATCTCGAATGAATTTGGAGTAATTTTGGAATATTTCAAGTCGATGGCAATTGTTGTTGTATTTTTTTCTGGTCGCCGAAATTATTGAATTTTTTCACAAATCCACGCACCAATGACATGCAATTGTTACAAAATCTAGTGATGTGATGTATGGAGTTTTTCACAGAATCAACATCTCGAGTAAATTTAGAGTAATTTTGGAAAATTTCAAGTCAATGGCAATTGTTTTTGTATTTTTTTATAGTCGCCGAAATTATTGAGATTTTTCTCAAATCCACGCTCGAATGACATGCAATTGCTACAAAATCTAGTGATGTGATGTATGGAGTTTTTTACAGAATCAATATCTCGAGTAAATTTAGAGTCATTTTGGAAAATTTCAAGTCGATGGTAATTGTTTTTGTATTTCTTTCTAGTCGCCGAAATTATTGAAATTTTTCATAAATCCACGCTGCAATGACATGCAATTGTTACAAAATCTAGTGATGTGATGTATGGAGTTTTTTACGGAATCAATATCTCGAGTGAATTTGGAGTATTTTTGGAAAATTTCAAGTCGATGGCAATTGTTTTTGTATTTTTTTCTGGTCGCTGAAATTATTGAAATTTTTCACAAATCCACGCTCTAATCACATGGAATTGTTACAAAATCTAGTGATGTGATGTGTGGAGTTTTCTCACAGAAAGCAAAACTTGTCGCCCTACTAATTTTCCACCTAAATTGCAGCCATCTCCGCAAATGATTTAATAGAGGTAATGATAACAGAGTGGAAAACTATGAATGTTGCACACAGGGCACCAATGGGAACTGTTTGCCCCCGGCGTAATTGCGGCGAACTTGCATTAAAATATAATTAACGAGAGCCGCGATAATGTCCGCCCCTCTCCGGGCGACCATTTTCGCGTTTAACACATCCTCTCGGCGACGACAATTATTACACAGAATTACAAACTTTCGCGTTTTATTTCGGCATTACGGGGAGAATTTTACGAGCGCGCAATGTTTTATTGTGCTCACGTGCCGTCCCTCCGACTTGAAGCGTGTGCATCGGTACATTGATTTTTCAGCGGGGATTACCCGATTAATACGCGGAATTAAAAATGGAATTGCCGCAATGGAATAAAAGTGTAAAGCATTCAAATAGATTCTCTCATTAGGGACGAATGGCTAATGTGGCTGAAAAACAATCGGGGCAAGTGTGCCGGAACGGGCGCATGAAAAATACAGGACGTGTAATCGATGGACGTCCGAGGGTTGGATGAATTGTTGCTTCCGTCGGTTTCAATTAATGCGATTTTATTGCCCATTCGGATAATTAAGGATTCAGTGCTTCGATCAGAATGGAAAAAAAAACCTTCAAACATTAACAAAAAATGGACATTGATTCATCAATCAATTACTCACGTAAACATGCAATCGGACCTATAATACTGTATCCATCTTACACACAAAAAATATTGTATACGTTCATTTGTCAAGCTTCCTTTGTGTAGGCATCACTTAAAAATCACTAAAGCGATAGACCCGAAATTCTGACTTTATGAATCATTTGTAGCTACAACTGGTTTAGTGGCACGATTTATTTGTACACGAAAACGTAGATTTTTGTTATTCAATTTTTTTTCGAGGGAAAATTTTCAATTTTTTTAAAGTTATGCCCTTTTTTACGAATAAGCACATTTCCCGGACTTTTTATTTATTTTTTTTTTTATTTTTTTTAAATTTTTTCTCTCGACATACTTTTCACTTTCGGAGTCGACTCTTTTCGCTGAGTCAACTCACCAAAAAGAATCATTTCGCCCACCTCCAGTTCAAACAATTTGGATGATTAAGACTTGATGAATGAACCGAAAAACGAATGCATATTTACCTTTCAGTATTCATACATTCATCTCCTGTTTTTTGTGCGCTGCCGGTTGGTATGGCGGTCCGTTCGAGAGTGGGTTTCGAGATTAATTTTAGATTTCGGCGCGGCGAATCGAATCGGAATTGGATGCGGCCGGCCGAATGGATATCGCGGAAAATCGAATTGTTTTCCAAATGATTTTTACTAAATCGGATTTATGCTCGAGCGGCGAGATTAAACAACGTGCAAAAATGAAAATTGTTTACAAAAATATCCTGTAATCAATTGATCGCATAAAAAATGTTTTCTCAAAATACTTTCAATTGTTTCAAATATAAGCGTAACCCCGACATACAGTGTGCGCCTAAAGTATGAAATAAATTCAGTAAAACCGAAATAAAATATTTTTGGAAAAAATACTCGATTATCTTAAAATTATCATAAAAGTCGATTTTCAAAAATATGTAAAATCTTACAGAAAGTGCGCGCCTAAAGTATGAAATAAATTCAGTACAGCCGGAATAATTTTTTTTTGGAAAAAATTATCGAACAGATCGATTTTCTTTGATAAAATACAAATTTTTGCATGAAAGTCGATTTTTAGTAGTCATTTGTTTTTGAGTAATGACGTCAGCCATTTTATTTTTAAATGACAACCCCATATTTTTAGTAGTCATTTGTTTTTGAGTAATGACGTCAGCCATTTTATTTTTAAATGACAACCCCATATTTTTGTTCTTCATTTTGAGATATATTTTCATTGTCAAACTGGCAGTAAAAAATTTTCATTTTCTTTCAAATTTTCAAGTTGCTGCTTTGTTTCCTGGTGTGATATAACAATTACTTCCGGATGATATCAAAATTAGGTTGGTTGGTTAATCAGTTGTTGCCCGCTCAAATAAAATATTTTTGGAAAAAATCAGATAGATTTTCAAAAATGAGCCAAAATCTGCATTTAAATGTAGAGGGTTGCATATACAGTTCCTCTGGAAATTACTGTGAAATTGCTAATTTTTCACTTTGACTAATATTTTCCTAATTTTCCTGAAAACCCCTCGTTAAATTCTAATAAAATATTCAGGCCATGTTTCAGACGTATGCACCTGTAAGACAAAGTGAAAATCCGAAAATGGGTTATCATTAGTTTTTCCCAAATTTTCCATCAAAATCAAAGCTTTGCTAAATTTGTACTTTTGACTGTATTTTCTTAATTTTCCTAAAAATCCCATGTTGAATTCCAATATAATTTTCAGAATGTATTCTAGACTAGCTATGAAATAAAGAGGAAATCCGACAATGGGTTATCATTAGTTTTTTCCGGAATTTTCCATCAAAATTGCAGTTTTGCTAAATTTGCACTTTCGGCTAGATTTTCCTAACTTTCCTGAAAATTCCATGTTAAATTCTTATAAAATTTTCAGGCAGTGTTCTAAACGTTTGCAGCTATAAAACAAAGATAATATTCGAAAATGGGTTATCCCTAGTTTTTCCGGAAATTTCCATTTAAATTGCAGCTTTGCTAATTTTACACTTTGAGTAAGATTTTCCTAATTTTCCTGAAAACCCCTCGCAGAATTCTAATAAAATTTCCAGGCCAAGTTTCAGACGCATGCACCTATAAGACAAAGTGAAAATCCGAAAATGGGTTATCATTATTTTTTCTGGAATTTTCCATCAAAATCAAAACTTTGCTAAATTTGCACTTTTGACTGGATTTTCTTAATTTTCCTAAAAATCCCATGTTGAATTCTAATACAATTTTCAGAATGTATTCTAGACGTATGTAGCTATGAAATAAAGAGGAAATCCGACAATGGGTTATCATTAGTTTTTCCGGAATTTTCCATCAAAATTGCAATTTTGGTAAATTTGCACTTTCGGCTAGATTTTCCTAATTTTCCTGAAAATCCCATGTTGAATTTTCCATCAAAATCACAGCTTTGCTTAATTTGCACTTGCTAATTTTTTTAATTTTCGTGAAAATCCCTCGTTAAATTCTAATAAAATTCTTAGGATATGTTCTAGACGTATGTAACTATGAAACAAAGAGGAAATTCGAAAAAGGGTTATCACTATTTTTTCCGGAAATTTCCATTCAAATTGTAGCTTTGCAAATTTTACACTTTGACTAAGATTTTCCCAATTTTCCTGAAAACCTCTCGAAGAATTATAATAAAATTTTCAGATCAAGTTTCAGACGCATGCACCTATAAGACAAAGTGAAAATCCGGAAATGGGTTATCATTAGTTTTTCCGGAATTTTCGATCAAAATCGCAACTTTGCTAAATTTGCACTTTCAGCTAAATTTTCTTAAATTTCCTAAAAATCCCTAGTTGAATTTTAATAAAATTTTCAGAATATGTTCCAGACATATGTAGGTATAAAACAAAAGACAAATCTAAAATTAGCTTATCCTTAGTTTTTCCGGAAGTTCCTATTAAAATTGCTACTTTGCTAATTTTACACTTTCGGCTGGATTTTCTTAATTTTCCTGAAAATCCCTTGATGATTTGCAATAAAAAATTTCAGGGCATGTTCCAGACACAGCTATGAAACAAAAGAAAAATCCGAAAATGGGTTATCATTAGTTTTTTCGTAATTTTCTACCAAAATCGCTACTTTGCAAAATTTTCGGCCCGATTTTCTTACCCTTCTGCTACACCCGAGTGTGCGTGGGTTGAAATTTTAACAGTCTTTCTTTTGGAATTATATGTTTTTTTCCTGAAAATTTCATGTCTACGATTTCTAGGCGTACTTACATAAATAAAATTCCATAATTATTTACGTTAAAATATATTTTCTATTAAAACCAAAAACTAATTACCTATGGATTAATAATATTTTCCGTTGCTCGTTGGTTAATGACTAACTTTAATGTACCCAAATCTATTAAAAATCGTTCAGTAATGATCCCCATTAATAAACGATTTTTCAATAATAAACAATTTTTCACTAATGAGCGATTTTTCATTAATAAACTGTTTTTTATTCATGAACAATTCTTCATTAATAAACTATTTTTCATTAATGAACGATTTTTCATTAATAAACTGTTTTTTTATTCATGAACAATTCTCCATTAATAAACTATTTTTAATTAATGAACGATTTTTCATTAATGAACGATTTTTCATTTTCATTAATGAACGATTTTTGATTAATAAACGATTTTTCATGAATGAACGATTTTTCTAATTTTTATTTTATGCGTGTTAATTACAGGTATTATTGCTTCTGTCAATAAAGATCTTATGCATCGTACACACTTGCGTATTTTATCGAACTGCGATTGCGATGGATACAGCTCTGCCGCAGTCCAAAACATTGCAACGGCGCTGCGCGCTTCTTTTTGATTAGACGTGGAAAAACTGATAAGCAACGGATCGACAGCGAACCATGCGCCGAACACAAATCTGCGCGGTGCTGTTTTCGGCGCAAGTGTGTACGAAGCATAAGATGTACATAAATGTGGCGCCCAACGTAGGTTACTTTAATTTTTAAATTACTCACGACTCATTCTAACAAATCCGTTGCGACTTGCATTTTTTTAACATAAATAAAACGAAATATATAATTGCTCACTTATATAAGTATGCCGTTCGTTTAAGGAGCTCTAGTATAGCGATGTTGGAGAAATGTCTTCACGGGTTATCAGACGAACTATTCCGCGTCGGGGTTGCTCGTTTTCCTCCTTACAATCGCGATAAGATCTCTAAGAGTTTTGGCGTGACACTCAGTCCATTTTGCATCCCCCCCCACACCCCGCCGAAACCGTTCTTCGGCTCGGTTATCTTAACGAGCGCTGAGGGGGGAAACATTCCGGCGGTACGCGGCTGACTAAATCGCCCTCCTTATCGCGAGCATTTACAAATAAACACCCCCAGATATATACATACAGATATAAGCGACCTCTCGCCAACAACACAACGGCGGCTATCGATTCTTTTCGGGTATAAAACACGGTCACGCTGCACTTAGCTAAGCTACATGTTAACTATTCCATCGGCGAGTTCGCGGAGCGATAGGGTGAGCACAAAACAATAGTCTCAAAGTTGAATTAGTTACGTTCGAGCGGAGAATTTTGAACGATAACCTGGCTAAAGAAGTTAAAGAAGACGATAGACAAACAGGGGGATCGCGGGTGGAGTTAACCATCTGAATACTAAAAGACCAGCCGCCGCCGCAGTTTCCACCCCGTCGGGGACGTGGACGGAACTTTCCTAATGAAATGTAAGGGAAAAATCGAACTTCATTTTTATACTAAAATTATGGAACTTGATGGATAAATTTTAATATGCTGTAAGGTTGGTAAGGTAAAGAGGATGGTTGCGACCGGTACCATAATTAAACTGGAATTTTATTATAGTTGATGGTGGAGGCCATTACTTTGTGATGCATTGAAGTTTGATAATAAAACTATAGTCGCAAAATTTAAAAAAAAACGTGTGTGACATCAGTATTTAAATAAAGTAAAAAAGATTTATCTTACTAGACCAAAGTAACTGGCGAAATTTTGCTGAGCTTGAAACTACTTAACGCTATATAACGAGCCGCCCCTGGTTATAACCCATTAAAAAATTATTGGAATTTAAGAAGTTTCTTATATTGTTAAAATATAATTATTTTCAAGTTGTATAGAATAATTTCAAAATATTTAAACAATTTCTACTATTTTTTATTTATTTTAGAAAATTTTCAATTTTGAACGCAATTAAAAAATGTATGTTTAACAACGAACAGTAGTAACCCATTAAAACTTTGTTGGAATCTAAAAAGTTGATTATATTTTTAAAATATAATAATGTGGGAGTGCTGTAGAATTATTTCAGAATTTCTAAACAATTTCTACTATTTTTATTTATTTTAGAAAATTCTCAATTTTGAACGCAATTAAAAAATTCATGTTTAACAACGAACAGTACTAAACCATTAAAAAATTGTTGGAATTTAAGAAGTTGATTATATTCTCAAAATATAATAATGTGGGAGTTCTGTAGAATTATTTCAGAATTTTTAAACAATTTCTACTATTTTTTATTTATTTTAGAAAATGCTCAATTTTGAACGCAATTAAAAAATGCATGTTTAACAAGGAACAGTAATAACCCATTAAAAATTTGTTGAAATTTAAGAAGTTGATTAGTTCTGTAGAATTATTTCAGAATTTTTAAACAATTTCTACTATTTTTTATTTATTTTAGAAACTTCTCAATTTTGAACGCAATTAAAAAATGCATGTTTAACAACGAACAGTAATAACCCATTAAAAATTTGTTGGAATTTAAAAAGTTGATTATATTCTTAAAATATAATAATATGGGAGTTCTGTAGAATTATTTCAGAATTTTTAAACAATTTCTACTACTTTTTATTTATTTTGGAAAATTCTCAATTTTGAACGCAATTAAAAAATGCATGTTTACCAACGAACAGTAATTACCCATTAAAACAATGTTGGAATTTTAGAAGTTGATTATATTCTCAAAATATAATAATGTCGGAGTTCTGTAGAATTATTTCAGAATTTTTAAACAATTTCTACTATTTTTTATTTATTTTAGAAAATTCTGAATTTTGTTCGCAATTAAAAAATGCATGTTTAACAACGAACAGTAATAACCCATTCAAAATTTGTTGGAATCCAAAAAGTTGATTATATCCTTAAAATATAATAATGTGGGAGTGCTGGAATTATTTCAGAATTTTTAAACAATTTCTACTATTTTTTATTTATTTTAGAAAATCCTCAATTTTGAACGCAATTAAAAAAAGCATGTTTAACAACGAACAGTAGTAACCCATTAAAACTTTGTTGGAATTTAAGAAGTTGATTATATTCTTAAAATATAATAATGTGGGAGTGCTGTAGAATTATTTCAGAATTTTTAAACAATTTCTACTATTTTTTATTTATTTAAAAAATGCATGTTTAACAACGAACAGTAGTAACCCATTAAAACTTTGTTGGAATTTAAGAAGTTGATTATATTCTTAAAATATAATAATGTGCGAGTGCTGTAGAATTATTTCAGAATTTTTAAACAATTTTTACTATTTTTTATTTATTTTAGAAAATTCTCAATTTTGAACGCAATTAAAAAATGCATGTTTAACAACGAACAGTTATAACACATTAAAAAAATGTTGGAATTTAGGAAGTTGATTATATTCTTAAAATATAATCATTTAGGAGCTGTATAGAATTATTTCAGAATTTTTAAACAATTTCTACTATTTTGTATTTATTTTAGAAAATTCTCAATTTTGAACGCTATTAAAAAATGCATATTTAACAAGGAACAGTTATAACCAGTGACATCTCGTGGAACATGTAGATGGTAGAGCCACTTATACAATGTACCCCACCCCCTCCTTTTTTAAAGAAAGAAAGAACGAGATATCTTCCTAGACCAAAGTAAGTAATTGGCGAAAAAGTGTTTTAAGAAATAATTAAAAATTCTTGCTGAGCTTGAAACTATAGGTAGTGCCTTGGCTCCTTGGCTCTATATAACGAGCCGCCCCTGTGTGATATCAACAATGTGCATTTTATTGAAAGGTTCCGGAAATTCTATTTTTACTTTCTCTGTACAAAATCGTTTTTTAGGCTTCTTTTGTGTATCTCGGTTCCTGGAAGTCCCACAAAAATGTTTTTCTAAAAATAGTGTTCAGAATTAGCTCTTAGACTTGATAAAAAACAAAAAAAATTTTGAAGAAAAATTCAATTTAATCAATTTTTATGCGTTTCCAGTCGACTATTTACGAAAAAAATAATTTTGTGTATCTCGGTTCCTGGAAGTCGCACAAAAATGTCTATAGACAAACAGTGTTCAGAATGAGCTCTTAGACTTGAAAAAAACAAAAATAATTTTTGAAAAATTTAATTCAATCGATTTTTAGGCCTTTCCAGTCGATTTATGCACCATCCACGAAAAAAAGTAATTTTGCGAATGTCGGTTCCTGGAAGTCCCACAGGAAATGTTAACGGACAAATAGTGTTCAGAATGAGCACTTAGACTTGAAAAAAAACAAAAAAAAATTTGAAGAAAAATTCAATTTAATCAATTTTTAGGCGTTTCTAGTCGACTATTTACGAAAAAAGTCATTTTGCGTATCTCGATTCCCGGAAGTCCCACAAAAAATGTTTATAGACAAATAGTGTTCAGAATGAGCTCTTAGACGTAAAAAAAAAATTTGAAGAAAAATTTTATTCAATCGATTTTTAGGCCTTTCCAGTCCATTTATGCACCATGCACGAAAAAAAGTCATTTTGCGAATCTCGGTTCCTGGAATTCCCACAGGAAATGTTAACGGACAAATAGTGTTCAGAATGAGCACTTAGACTTAAAAAAAAAACAAAAAAAATGTTGTTGAAAAATTCAATTTAATCAATTTGTATGCGTTTCCAGTCGACTATTTACGAAAAAAGGCATTTTGCGTATCTCGATTCCCGGAAGTCCCACAAAAAATGTTAATGGACAAATAGTGTTCAGAATGAGCTCTTAGACGTAAAAAAAAAATTTGAAGAAACATTTAATTCAACCGATTTTTAGGCGTTTCCAGTCGATTTGAGGAGCACTATTGAGGTCCGTAAAAACGATTTCGATAATGTTTCGAATTTTTTTTCTGTGGGACTCAAAAACTGCCAAATATTTTCAAATTAAACTTTGACTATAAGCCTTTTTTGATCGAAGAACTGTAAAGCTTTTGGACTTTGAATTAACTTTAATTAATAAAACATCATGTTGAGGAGTTCTTTTTGGGCATTGATGTATCAAACACCTAATACAATTTTTTATTCGACGATTGTGGATTTTAGAAATTTTACTCGTTGTGAAGGAGTTAAAATTTCTTAGCGCGTTTGCGACCAAATGTAGTAACGTGTAAACACAAACTTAGAGCTTCAATAAATCGTGTTTATAAAGCATTAAGGGCTTAATATTTTTTCGATTATTACAGTACAATAATTAATTTCGAATAACTTTTTAAGATTCGAAAATTTGCATAAAATCTACAGATATTTAGAATTGTGAAAATGAAGCACTGGTTTTTTTAAATTGTCACTCATTTTAACAATCCTGAATATTAAAAATGTTTCACCAAAATTCAACAGATCTTCAGAACATACAAGAATCTTCCATGTATTTTTGCAGACTTTAGATTTTTTTTGGACTCTGGCAACGATTTTGATGAAACTATAATTTATACCTTTTGTGAAACATGTTTGACGCCAATCACCTAAGAACCTAATTGGATACATGTACAAGAATTCACAAGAAAAAAAAATAGATTAACTCACCAGAAATTCCGTCGTACGTCCACCATTCCTGCCAGTTATCGCATCCGACTGTAACAAAAGAAAACTCGAATCAAGAGAGAGAACCGAAAAGAATCATAATTCACATCACAAGGAACTGAATGTTAAGGCAACATCGATAATAAAAAGCGCGGTCGCGCCGCACCACAGCACCCATTCGTCTCCATCACCAACACTCGCCAATTACTCCGAAAATCGCAGTCGGCGCCGCGACGCTCCCCTCCCCCACCGTCATCAACCGGAAACGTTACATCTTTCATTACATTAAATATCGCCGACCAATTACTCGCCCGTAATAATCAGTTTGTTTCAATTTCAACGCGAAGAAATTTAATAAGGGTAAAAGGGGCGGCAAGGTGAATTTTAGTAATTGGATTCTTATTAGGATCAATTTTGTTATTGGATTCGGATTCGCGTTCGGAATCTTATTGGGAGAGAAAACGAGGTCTAATTCCGTCCGGACGGATTTAATTGATGCAAAGCAATTCGGTACGAGTGTTCGGCAAATTAATCTCTTCCTGCACCCTAAAAAGTTATTAAACACTGTGTTTATTGTTTGTCTTTCCACTTGCTAAGTAATTGATGTGTTTATTTATTCTTGAATCTTTTACAGAACGTGTTTTTAATCTGCACATCTAAATAGGTAATTACGTAGACATCATCTAAACATAACTATGTTCCAGGGGTGGCTAGTGGGGCTGGATATTTTCGTCGAAGATTTACAATTTCGAATGCTTGAAACTTCGAAGATTCATAGTAAATCTTCGAAGATTGAAGTTTCAAAGATTCGAAGTTTAGAAGATTCGAAGGGTCGAAGTTCAATGGAAAATCTTCGAAGATTGAAGTGTTGAGGTTTCGGAGTTTCGAAGATTCGAAGTTTCAAAGATTCAAAGTTTCGAAGATTCAAAGATTCGAAGGTTCGAAGATACATAAAAAATCTTCGAAGACTGAAGTTACGAGATTTAGAAGTTTCGAAGATTCAAAGATTCGAAGGTTCGAAGATTCATAAAACATCTTCGAAGATTGAAGTTACGAGATTTAGAAGTTTCGAAGATTCGTAGTTTCAAAGTTTCGAAGACTCAAAGATTCGAAGATTCGAAGATTCATAGAAAATCTTCGAAGATTTCAGTTTCGAAGATTCAAAGATTCGAAGGTTCGAAGATTCATGGGAAATCTTCGAAGATGCAAGTTTCCAGGTTTAGAAGTATCGAAGATTCGCAGTTTCAAAGATTCTTCGATTTTTTAGTTTAGAATTTTCTAAATTTTATTAGAACAGGCAGTTTTTGAAAGATATAATATAACCATAGTAAAAGTAATAATTAATAAGAAACAATGTTAATGGCATAGACTCCTAACGAAATTCCGTTCGCTAGATGGAAGCTAACACCGTTAATTTGGGAAAGAAATACTT
Organism: Ocypus olens; assembly: GCA_910593695.2. Classification (NCBI taxonomy): domain Eukaryota; kingdom Metazoa; phylum Arthropoda; class Insecta; order Coleoptera; family Staphylinidae; genus Ocypus; species Ocypus olens. The sequence continues at coordinate 46,719,645 of OU343054.1, forward strand.
TGCGATTTTTCTCTATTCATTAAAGTTATGGCGTTGTTTAACATTAAGTGTTTTCAGAAAGAAAAATCTTTATTATTATTTTTATTATGGCTTCTTGGCTCTACATAACGAGTCAAGATTAAGAAATTAAAAATTAGTTCTGCAGGGAAGGAATTTTGCCATCAACAATTTGAAAAATTGTAAAAAATTAATTACTTGAAGAATTCGCTTACTCAGCGAACCGTATATTTTTGATTTTCTGCAAAACAATTGACATGCTCCTGCAGAAGACAAAGGAAGAAATTAAAAAAAAATACTGGAGGGAGGGAAATGTGCAATCAACGCTTTGAAAAAATGTAAAAATTTAATCACTTGCAGAATTAATTCCAAAATTGCTGAAATCAATCAATAAAAGTGTGTTTTTGATTACTTGCAAAAACAATTGCAATATTCCTGCCAGAAGCAACAGAAACAAACTCAAAACTGCACTGGAGGGAACTTGCAAAACAATTGTAATATTCCTGCTGAAAGCAACATAAACAGACTCAAAACTACACTGAAGGGAACGAAATTCAAAGATTCGAAGGTTCGAAGATTTATAGGAAATCTTCGAATATTGAAGTTTCAAGGTTTCGAAGTTTCCAAGATTCGTAGTTTCAAAGATTAGAAGTTTCAAACATTCGAAGGTTCGAAGATTCATAGAAAATCTTTGACGATTCAAGTTTCAAGTTCGAAGATTCGTAGTTTCAAAGATTAGAAGTTTCGAAGATTTCAAGATTCGAAGCTTTTAGGTTCATAGAAAATCTTCGAATATTGAAGTTTCGAGGTTTCAAAGTTTCCAAGATTCGTAGTTTCAAAGATTCGAAGGTTCGAAGATTCATAGAAAATCTTTGAAGATTCAAGTTTCGAGGTTTCGAAGATTCGAAGTTTTAAAGATTAGAAGATTATAAGTTTCGAAGATTTAAAGATTCGAAGGTTTGAAAATTCATAAGAAATCTTCGAAGATTCAAGCTTCGATGTCGAAGTTTAGAAGATTCGAAGCTTCGATTTTTTTTTTAGCTTCAAATTTTCGAAATTTCGTCAGAACAGGCAGTTTTTGAAAGATATATTATGACGATAGTAAAAATTAATAATTAATTCAATGCATTCATTATCGGAATTATTGCTTCACAAGCATGAAATATTCTTATTTTTTAATTTTTACCAAGAGATAGTTTTTTTTTTTTATTTGAAGAAATTATTGTATAACTTTATTTAAAATTCAATCTATTATTTCGCGAATATTGACAAGTGAAAAAGTTAAAGTTAATTTATATCAAATTATTTCAAAACTATTAGAAACGATTGATTTTGTAAGATTTGTTATTATTATTTACCTTAACAATACATTAGTTTGATGTTAATTTGTTATTTCAGCAACTTATGTTTCGTCTTGGGTTTGCGAGGTAAAAATTTGGAAATTACATAAAAGTTCAAAACCTTAACTGTTTATCTTTGAATCTTCAAAACTTCAATCTTCGAAAATTTTCTATGAATCTTCGAAGCTTCGAACCTTCGAATCTTAATTATTATTATTTACTATCGTTATGATATTTGTTTCAAAAACCGCCTGTTCTGATAAAACTTCAAAATTCGAAACTAAAAAAATCCAAAGTTTGAATCTATGTATCTTCGAAACTTCGAAATTTCAATCTTCGAAGATTTTCTATGAATCTTCGAAGCTTCGAACCTTCGCATCTTAATTATAATTTTTTACTATCGTTATGATATTTTTTTCAAAAACCGCTTGCTCTGATAAAACTTCCAAAATTCGAAACTTACCAATACATTAGTTTGATGTTAATTTATTATTACAGCAACTTATGTTTCGTCTTGGGTTTGCGAGGTAAAAATTTGGAAATTACATAAAAGTTCAAATCCTTAACTGTTTAGGGTATTTGGATTGCAAACATTGAACATTTCGAATCTTCAAAACTTCGAAACTCAGAATCTTTGAATCTTCAAAACTTCAATCTTCGAAGCTTCGAATTTTAATTATTATTTTTTACTATCGTTATGATATTTTTATTCAAAAACCGCTTGTTCTGATAAAACTTCCAAAATCCAAAACTAAAAAAATCCAAACTTCGAATCTTTGGATCTTCGAAACTTCGAAATTTTAATCTTCGAAGATTTCTATGAATCTTCGAAGCTTCGAATCTTAATTATTATTTTTTACTATCGTTATGATATTTCATTAAAAAACCGCCTGTTCTGATAAAACTTCCAAAATTCGGAACTAAAAAAATTCAAACTTCGAATCTTTGGATCTTCGAAACTTCGAAATTTCAATCTTCGAAGACTTTCTATGAATCTTCGAAGCTTCGAACCTTCGAATCTTAATTATTATTTTTTACTATCGTTATGATTTTTCTTTCAAAAACCGCCTGTTCTGATAAAACTTCCAAAATTCGAAACTAAAAAAATACAAACTTCGAATTTTCGAAAACTTCGAATCTTTGGATCTTCGAAACTTCGAAATTTCAATCTTCGAAGATTTGCTATGAATCTTCGAAGCTTCGAACCTTAATTATCACTTCTATTTTTTACTATCGTTATGACATTTCTTTCAAAAACCGCCTGTTCTGATAAAACTTCCAAAATTCGAAACTAAAAAAATCCAAACTTCGAATCTTCGAAAACTTCGAACTTAGAATCTCTGGATCTTCGAAACTTCAAAATTTCAATCTTCGAAGATTTTCTATGAATCTTCGAAGTTTCGAATCTTCGAATATTAATTATTATTTTTTACTATCGTTGTGATATTTCTTTCAAAAACCGCCTGTTCTAAAAAAAACTTCCAAAATTCGAAACTAAAAAAATACAAACTTCGAATCTTCGAAACTTCGAAATTTCAATCTTCGAAGATTTTCTATGAATCTTCGAAGCTTCTAACCTTCGAATCTTATTTATTATTTTTTATTATCGTTATGATATTTCTTTCAAAAAACCGCCTGTTCTGATAAAACTTCCAAAATTCGAAACTAAAAAAATCCAAACTTCGAATCTTCGAAAACTTCGAACTTGGAATCTTTGGATCTTCGAAACTTCGAAATTTCAACCTTCTATGAATCTTCGAAGCTTCGAAAGCCTTTGTTTCTACTGATTCTTCGAAGCTTCGATGTTCTGAAGCTTCGAATTATTAGATATTGGCTAGTCCGGTTAGGCAGCTGAGGCTAAGGATCATTTTGGCGGAATGACTACCATTTCCTTCTATCCACACGCAAAGATCCCAAAATCTAGTGTTCTACAGAATCAATAATTTGATACAAAAATGAACAAAATTGGTCGATTACTAAAATCTGCAACTGGCTTCTAAAAATTTTATCATTTTACTTCACGGCATTCATCAAATATACTGTAAATATACCTCCCTTCATAATCATCCGACGCATCCCATTGTTCCACTTTATTGGTGTAATAGCGTTAAGATAAGAGCTCAAAACGTAAACACAGTCGTGTAAACAGGATATAAAGGGTACACACGCAGAACAATCGTCGCCCATTAGTGGGGAGAGGTCTCTTCGTTAGTTTAACGAGGCCTCCTCACTTTGTATCTGATTAGGTCCGCGCGCCGGAAGAGTAGGAGGAGAAGGAACAGTGGCCGGGTAAGGACGTGTAACGTGCATGTAAGTCGTGGGTCGCAATCTCGCCCCCCCCCCCCCATCGGAAGCGCGCCACTGCCTGCCGGCCCCCGAGGCCCATTGTTCGTGTCCCGTGCCGCCGCCGACGACGATTTGTCAATATTAAGTGGCGGGCGATATAATCGGCGGCAGCGGCAGCGGCGGCACGACTCATTTAACACGAGTCACCACCTAAAGACTTTGGACTTGTATCGGCGGCAATTAGGTGCGTTCTTTCTCCTCTGAACGGAGGAAGGAAGGGGAGTACAGGAAGAGCGTGAGGAAAATTGAGTCCGCGCACAAAGCGTGCAACATAAAACCGCCTTTCCTTAAGGTACGATTCCTATGACGCGTCGCGAATCACTGCTGCAATGATATACTTATGGAGCTGATGCCTCTGGGGCGTCCGGAGACGCGCGTCTACCAACCATCAATCGCGCGTCCGTTCTGCTTCGAGAGCAGTCGAGACGCGGAGGCTCAGCGATGGACGCGTTCGTCTCTAAACGATAATAATACATACAATAATATACTTGCATTACCCAACCATCAATCGCGCGTCCGTACTGCTTCGAGAGTAGTAGAGATGCGGACGCTCAGCGATGGACGCGTCCGTCTCTGAGCGATAATAATCGCAATACAATACAATAATATACTTGAATCTACCAACCATCAATTGCGCGTCCGTCATTCTAATATAACCCCTAATTATAATATCTGGCATGTCACCCAGCATTTCACGTGTGTTAACTTAGAGCATAGAGTTTTGTTGTAATTAATATTGCTATCCCCTCTTCAATACTTTTTCCTCACCCTGTATATTGACATAAAGTAAAATTATGATAAACAGTTTGCCCTTGATTTATTTCGTAAAGAAAACCCGTATTTATTTATTATGTTATAAAAAAAAGTTGTGCGAACAGTTGTTTTATCGTGGAGATTAGTGTCGGGATCGATGAGGGGGGCTCTGGCCTCTAACATGCTAATATCAACTCAGCCGCAGTATGCAATTCAAATTAAGTCAGAGTTAACGAGGACTTGATTAGCACATCTAGTACACATTGCGGCGCACCGATATCGGCTCCTCTCTACGCGAGCAATAAGACATCATCAGGGTCACTCCGCTCCTCTCTTCTTGAACCCCAATTTCAAATTCATTAAGTGCCGCCTCTCGCTCTCCCGCTCTCCATCCCTCACCCTCAAATTATTTAAATTCGTTATTGATTGGCAAACTTAATCTAGCGCCCCATGAACTAGTTCACCGTGGAAACTAGTTAGTGGGGAGATTTATGTTTTATAATTTTTTTTTTGTAATTTTCACTCGGAATTAAAATGGTATGAGATGCAGACTAATTTCTAGCCTTATTAAATCTGTATAACATATACTTTGACCCTCTTAAGACTGTCAAAACAATATACAGGGTCTTTTTTTTAACTCAGAACATATGATTGTCAATGCCTATGTTCTATGTTATAATAATCACATCATCGCATTCCAATGTATTGACAATGTAGGGAACCAAGTACACAAAGGTGCCAGTGAATGCTTCTTCTTGTTCTTCTCTCGGCTCCGTCGACCTGTCACAGTACAGTGAAAGCTTAAACTTATGAATAAAGTGAGGTTAATGAAACAAACAATGATAAATCGTAAGTAATTATAATAAATATTGAATTGAATTGAAGATGAATCACCACTTTTAAACTTTACCCCACATGTTTCGAGTGCTCGGTAATATTGTAACTGGTGTTGTGTGCAAAGGGTAAAAATATGATGGCAAAAAAAGTTGCATTCTTCAACGTGAAAACAATTCTATGTGCCAAAGAAGATACGAACAATAAAACGCTACATCTTTTCAGTGCAGAAGCGTAGATATGACCAAAGGTATAGAGGAAGACAAATTGCATTTGAAATGTGGGTGCACCGACACATCATTAAAATATCATGGACAACGCACACCTTAAACGAAGAAGTCCTTGGAAATTAAAGAAAAGGTAAGAAAGTGATCAACACTGCAGGAAGAAGAAAGCTGGGAATATTTTGACAACGGTGTAAGGAATGACAAATATCGAGTACTCCAGGAAGCGATAGAAGCCCTGGAGGAAGACGATACTCCTGAATGTAAAATCTCAGGGACTGGTTAGGCGTTAGTTTATACAACTGAATGGCCATTGGTCAAAGCAATATTCTATGGGCAAAACCATAATTTAGAAAGTCTTAAAAGTGTCCAAACTGTTTCCTGGAGCCACCGCACCTTTTTTACAATCAGAGGCTTAATCCCACTGAAGGGTTCACGACCTTAGCGTCCTAAAGACTTTAGAAAGTCCTACCACATGTCGCAATCATACCGATTTGCAATCAAAGATTTGATCCCACTGAAGGGTTCACGACCTCAGCCTCCTAAAGACTTTAGAAAGTCCTAAAAGTTATTGACTACATGTCGCAATCACACCTTTTTGCAATCAAAGACTTAATCCCACTGAAGGGTTCACGACCTCAGCCTCATTAAGACTTTAGAAAGTCCTAAAAGTTATTAACCACTTGTCGCAATCACACCTTTTTTTAATCAAAAACTTAATCCCACTGAAGGGTTCACGACCTCAGCCTCATTAAGACTTTAGAAAGTCCTAAAAGTTATTAACCACTTGTCGCAATCACACCTTTTTTTAATCAAAAACTTAATCCCACTGAAGGGTTCACGACCTCAGCCTCCTAAAGACTTTAGAAAGTGCTAAAAGCTATTGACCACTTGTCGCAATCACACCTTTTTTTTAAATCAAAGACTTAATCCCACTGAAGGGTTCACGACCTCAGTCTCCTAAAGACTTTAGAAAATCCTAAAAGCTATTGACCACTTGTCCCAATCACACCTTTTTTTAATCAAAGACTTAATCCCACTCAAGGGTTCACGATCTCAGCGTCCTAAAGACTTTAGAAAGTCCTAAAAGCTATTGACCACTTGTCCCAATCACACCTTTTTTTAATCAAAGACTTAATCCCACTCAAGGGTTCACGATCTCAGCGTCCTAAAGACTTTAGAAAGTCCTAAAAGCTATTGACCACTTGTCCCAATCACACCTTTTTTTAATCAAAGACTTAATCCCACTCAAGGGTTCACGATCTCAGCGTCCTAAAGACTTTAGAAAGTCCTAAAAGCTATTGACCACTTGTCGCAATCACACCTTTTTTTAATCAAAGACTTAATCCCACTCAAGGGTTCACGATCTCAGCGTCCTAAAGACTTTAGAAAGTCCTAAAAGCTATTGACCACTTGTCCCAATCACACCTTTTTTTAATCAAAGACTTAATCCCACTCAAGGGTTCACGATCTCAGCGTCCTAAAGACTTTAGAAAGTCCTAAAAGCTATTGACCACTTGTCCCAATCACACCTTTTTTTAATCAAAGACTTAATCCCACTCAAGGGTTCACGATCTCAGCGTCCTAAAGACTTTAGAAAGTCCTAAAAGCTATTGACCACTTGTCGCAATCACACCTTTTTCTAATCAAAGACTTATCCCACTGAAGGGTTCACGACCTCAGCGTCCTAAAGACTTTAGAAAGTTCTAAAAATTATTGACCACTTGTCGCAATCACCCTTTTTTTTAAATCAAAGACTTAATCCCACTGAAGGATTCACGACCTCAGCCTCCTAAAGACTTTAGAAAGTCCTAAACGCTATTGACCACTTGTCGCAATCACACCTTTTTTTAATCAAAGACTTATCCCACTAAGGGTTGACGACCTCAGTGTCCTAAAGACTTTAGAAAGTCCTGAAAGCTATTGACCACTTGTCCCAATCACACGTTCTTTTTTCAATCAAAGACTTAATTCCACTGAAGGGTTCACGACCTCAGCCTCCTAAAGACTTTAGAAAGTCCTAAAAGCTATTGACCACTTGTTTCAGTCGCACCTTTTTGTAATCAAAGACTTAATCCCACTGAAGGGTTCACGACCTCAGCCTCCTAAACACTTTAGAAAGTTCTAAAAGTTATTGACCACTTGTCCCAATCACACCTTTTTTTTAATCAAAGACTTAATCCCACTACCTCAGCGTCAACGGGTTTATTCACTCCCCACTCTTTTGCGGATGGAGAGCTCATCTGATCTTCGGCTAACATATTTATTTATAATACAAGGTGTCTAAAAAAGACACCACCAAAATGATATGGTGTATTCCTGAGACAAAAAGCAAGCAAATTAACTAAATTTATCTATGTGAAAAATTACATACTTTCCAAGATACAGCATGTCAAAGTTTTAGATTTTTAAATTGTTTCAATCTATATCTCGAAAATGGCAGATGAGAATGATTTGTTTATTTTTTTCTGACAACTACATTAGGTGTACTACATTGTTTAAAAATTTCAAGAAATTTCTTCAAGTACAAAGGTGCTCCAGAGGACATGCTGTTTACATTATTACAAAGAACTTTTTTGTTCTTCGCATTTTTTTACGATTCAATATTTTTTTCAATGCAACTCGTCACTTTTAAGGAATTTATAACTCTTAAAGTTTTTTTGTTTACGTCTTATTTTTAACAAAAAAAAATAAAAAAGAACTTATTGTTTGGAAAATTTCGTGTTAAAAAATGAAATAATGTAAGTAGGCGGGTGTCAATTCGTTGAAAACGTGTGTCAGTACAATTAAAACTTTCAATTTAAGTAAAACTGGTTAACACGTTGAGTGGTGGTGACCGAAGTATCGCCGGTTTTGAAGCGCATCGACACGACGCGCGCGCGCATACAATGTGTACTGTGATTTTTTTTATGAGGGTCATTTTGAACAATTTTTGTAATTTGTTAAATAATTTGAGATGTTAAAATAAAAGCAGTTTTTGGATTATAGTTATTTTTAAGACTTTTCTTGCAGGACGAGCGCAATTAAACAATGAACAATAAGTTCTTTTTTATTTTTTTTTGTTAAAAATAAGGCGTAAACAAAAAAACTTTAAGAGTTATAAATTCTTTAAAAGTGATGAGTTGCATTGAAAAAAATATTAAATAGTAAAAAATATCAAGAACAAAAAAGTTCTTTGTAATAATGTAAACAGCATGTCCTCTGGAGCACCTTTGTACTTGAAGAAATTTCTTGAAATTTTTAAACAATGTAGTACACCTAATGTAGGTGTCAGAAAAAAATAAACAAATCATTCTCATCTGCCATTTTCAAGATATGGATTAAAATATTTTAAAAATCTTAAACTTTGACTTGCTGTATCTTGGAAAGTATGTAATTTTTCATATAGATAAATTTAGTTAATTTGCTCTTTTTTTGTCTCAGGAATACACCATATCATTTTGGTGGTGTCTTTTTTAGACACCTTGTATATCTTTGATAACAACACAGAGTTTACTTTCAATCGGCAAAATTTAGTTATTATAATTTATTGCAATAACTCTTAAATATCATATAGGGTGCTGTTCTACGTAACATACATGTTGAGTTTCATCTCTTCCGTTAAAATGTGACTCCTTTTAGCCCTTTTAATGCATCCGAATAGTTGCCCACTGATGTGATTATTTTACGATTGAACATAGGCATTAACAAGCATATGTTCAGAGTTAAAATAAAAGCCCTATATATCAATTGTTTGACGCAGACGCGACAATTGATAATATTTCCCATTTTGAATGAGTTAATAATTCTTGTACAATTTTTGGATGAGAGGACACTAAATATTGGTAATTTTTATTTTTTGTTAAATCCAGTTTCGCTGAAAATACGTTCAACAAATGCAAAATCTTGAACGTAATTTTAGCGAAACTAACAAAAAAATTACAATATTTAATGTCCTCATCCAAAATTGTACAAGAATTATTAACTCACAACATCAAATTTCGAAACGCCAAGCCACAAAGGCGGATTTTTTTTGCCTTCACTCCCTCCCGGCGCGGTCCTCCTCATCCACCCTTCGGTCCCGTCCCCGAGGGCTAAACACACTTGTGCACCGTCGAAAGTTTTTAAAGCTCCTATTAGGGGTTGTTAGCATGGAATAAAGATTCCCCGCAGCGAGGGAGAGGAATTCGGACGATTGTTTGCCCCAATTTATCTATTGAGTGCGCGTTTGATCCGCGGCAGTAAATACGTCGTCCACTTCAAAAATAATTGTGCAAGATCAGAAAACTCAAAAAAAAAAACAGGATTTTAATTAATTAAAAAACGGGAAAAGGAATTTTATATTATTCAATAGTCATTCGCAAAAGTAGATTTCTCTGCTGAAGTTGATTATAATTATTACAATTTTAATTGTGTTTTTTTAACTGATGTATATTATGATTAATTAATTTCCCACTTAACCCGTGTAACATGTATGCATAATTGTTTAAACAAAACCAATCTGAATGTATATTATTTTTAATTTCTTCCAATGTCTTAGAAGGAGTGAAGGAGCATTTCGAAACATAACGATATTTTTATGAGATAATCAAAATGCGAGAACAAGAAGGCGCGGGGCGAAGGAGAAGCGGGAGGAAACGACATTTTTATTATATAATCTGCGCGCCATATGAGACGGATTTAATTCTTAAAAATATCAAGTGCGAAGTGTAGAAAGTAAGTTGACAGGTTTACAACTTGCGCCGGGGCGCCCGTCATAACCCGTGAAGCAAAATAAAAAGGGACGCCATAAATCCTTTATAATATAAATCGTAACGGGGCTCAGCCAATCATTCTGTCTACTTTACAAGCGGCGCCCCGCTTTGCACCCCTCGTAAAGGAGGTGTTTTAAGGATGAGGGAACAACGATACATGACTTGTATACCGGGTGGCCCATCTTAAAGGCATCAGGCGTTTTCCATCTTTGGACTTGCGAATGTAAATTTAAGTTTTGGCAGATATTTACTCTTGCGTTTTGGTTCTTAGTCATAAAATGTAATTCTTTAGGTGACTGGTAGATTGGCAATATGGCCAATATCCATTAAGAAAAAATGTAATTCTTTTTTTTTATAACAAATTATGTCAATTACGAAATCTCTAGTTCTCTCAACAATGACTACTGCAAATTCTTGGAAAACAATTTTTTCGAAAATTTGTCGAAAGTAAAGTATTCGAATTAAAATTTTTTGAAAACAAATTTTTCAAAAATAAATTCCTCGAATGATCAATTCTTCAAATGATAAATTCTTCAAATAATCAATTCTTCGAAAGAAAATTCTTTAAATGATCAATTCTTCGAAAATAAATTCTTTAAATGATCAATTCTTCGAAAATAAATTCTTTAAATGATCAATTCTTCGAAATAAATTCTTCGAATGATCAATTCTTCGAAAATAAATTCTTTAAATGATCAACTCTTGGAAAATAAATTCTTCGAATGATCAATTCTTCGAAAATAAATTCTTTAAATGATCAATTCTTCGGAAATAAATTCTTCGAATGATCAATTCTTCCGAAATAAATTCTTTAAATGATCAATTCTTGTAAAATAAATTCTTCGTTCAAATGATAAGTTCTTCAAATGATGAATTCTTCAGAAATAAATTCTTCGAATGATCAATTCTTCAAAAAAAAATTCTTTAAATGATCAAATCTTCGAAAATAAATTCTTCGAATTATCAATTCTCCAAAAATAAATTCTTCAAATGATCAATTCTTCGAAAATAAATTCTTTAAATGTTCAATTCTTCGAAAATAAATTCTTCAAATGATCCATTCTTCGAAAATAAATTCTTCGAATGATCAATTCTTCGAAAATAAATTCTTTAAATGATAAATTCTTCGAAAATATATTCTTCGAATGATCAATTCTTCAAAAATAAATTCTTCGAATGATCAATTCTTGGAAAATAAATTCTTCAAATTATCAATTCTTCGAAAATAAATTTTTTAATTGATCAATTCTTCGAAAATAAATTCTTAGAATGATCAATTCTTCGAAAATAAATTCTTTAAATGATCAATTATTGGAAAATAATTTCTTCGAATGATCAATTCTTCGAAAATAAATTCTTTAAATGATCAATTCTTCGAAAATAAATTCTTTAAATGATCAATTCTTCGAAAATAAATTCTTCAAATGATCAATTCTTCAAAAATAAATTATTCGAATGACCAATTCTTGGAAAATACATTCTTCAAGTTATCAATTTTTCGAAAATAAATTCTTTAAATGATCAATTCTTCGAAAATAAATTCTTCAAATTATCAATTCTTCGAAAATAAATTCTTCGAATGATCAATTCTTCGAAAATAAATTCTTTAAATGATCCATTCTTGGAAAATAAATTCTTCGAATGATCAATTCTTCGAAAATAAATTCTTTAAATGATAAATTCTTCGAAAATAAATTATTCGAATGATCAATTCTTCGAAAATAAATTCTTTATTTTTTCCAAAATAAATTCTTCGAATGATCAATTCTTCGAAAATAAATTCTTCGAAGAGAAAATTTTTCGAATTTTCAATAAGAGGTCATCATTTCATTCTGTCAAACTTGTTTGAATACATAAATTATGTTCACAAAGAATAATCTTTTATTTTATTCATTTAATGTTTTAAGCACGTTTTATTGTGGAAATGTCTCTACTAATCATGGACGGATTAATCATTTAGTTGGAGGCGGTGAGTTTATATAATAAAGTCCATGAATTATTCATTAGTTTGCCGGGATAATGCGAGCTCGAAGCGATCTGATCAAATCAGTATTCGTTTAATCGGTGTTCTTTTTTTTGCTAGCTTCTTTAAACTTCATAAATTAAAATGTTTGTAAACATTTATCTACGATCAATAAACGTAGCCTATAACTATATTATACAAGTTAGAGCGTAGGTGGCACTACTTATAACTAACTCCAAACGCTGAAATTTCAAAGTCAAATGGAAAAGTAAAATTAATCAATTCCAGGGGATTAAAATAATAATTAAAACATAAACGAGAGTTTGTTAGGTTAAAAGAAGTTGCTTTATTGAGTTGTTTTTGGCTGAATTGTATGATAGAGCCCACCCACCTCCCTACGTATAAACTGTGATTTAATTCATTTACAGACTGCAAATAAAAATTTGATGTTTGAATTTCGAATGTGAAGAATTGTAATATTCCAGTGATGTTGTGCTAGGCATTAATGCGAGATGTAATCTGTGGCGAGAGGAGGAGTCTGGACGATAAATAAACTCGCAATTACTCAGATTAAACGCTGGCCCGCAATAACTGCATTATTAATCCGGGGGATGAAATTTCTAATTCCATTAGTTTTAGAGTTACAAATTTAATTTTACTTTGGTATAAACATTTATAAACGTAACTAAACACGTCTTTCTCAAAACATTTAAAATCATCAAATTAATATCGTTTTTCTGATTTCTCATCAAAACAATTGACATGCCGAAGTCAAAAACAAAACCAGAACACCTGAAACTTAAACTGGAGAAAACGAAAATTGCATTCAACGATTAGAAAATTTGTGCAGATGTAATAACTTAAAGAATCAACTTGAAAAATTTCTAAATCCATTCAGAAATATTGTATTTCTGATGTCTCATCAAAACAATTGGCATATCGAAGCTAGAAACAAAACCACAACACCTTAAACTGAAACTGGAGGAAACGAAAATTGCATTCAACGATTAGAAAATTTGTGCAGAACTAATAAATTGAGAAATTAACCTGAAAGTTTTCAAATCCATTCAGAAATATTGTATTTCTAATTTCTCATCAAAACAATTGATATAACGAAGCTAGAAATAAAACCACAACACCTTAAACTTAAACTGGAGGAAACGAAAATTGCATTCAACGATGAGAAAATTTGTGCAGAACTAATAACTTAAGGAATTAACTTGAAAGTTTCCAAATCCATTCAGAAATATTGTATTTCTAATTTCTCATCAAAACAATTGACATATCGAAGCTAGAAACAAAACCACAACACCTTAAACATAAAACTGGAGGAAACGAAAATTGCATTCAACTATTAGAAAATTTGTGCAGAACTAATAAATTGAGAAATTAACCTGAAAGTTTCCAAATCCATTCAGAAATATTGTATTTCTAATTTCTCATCAAAACAATTGACATAACGAAGCTAGAAATAAAACCACAACACCTTAAACTTAAACTGGAGGAAACGAAAATTGCATTCAACGATGAGAAAATTTGTGCAGAACTAATAACTTAAGGAATTAACTTGAAAGTTTCCAAATCCATTCAGAAATATTGTATTTCTGATTTCTCATCAAAACAATTGACATAGCGAAGCTAGAAATAAAACCACAACACCTTAAACATAAAACTGGAGGAAACAAAAATTGCATTCAACTATTAGAAAATTTGTGCAGAACTAATAAATTGAGAAATTAACTTGAAAGTTTCCAAATCCATTCAGAAATATTGTATTTCTGATTGCTCATCAAAACAATTGACATAACGAAGCTAGAAATAAAACCACAACACCTTAAACTTAAACTGGAGGAAACGAAAATTGCATTCAACGAGTAGAAAATTTGTGCAGAACTAATAAATTGAGAAATTAACCTGAAAGTTTCCAAATCCATTCAGAAATATTGTATTTCTGATTTCTCATCAAAACAATTGACATATCGAAGCTAGAAATAAAACCACAACACCTTAAACATAAAACTGGAGGAAACTAAAATTGCATTCAACTATTAAAAAATTTGTGCAGAACTAATAACTTGAGAAATTAACCTGAAAGTTTCCAAATCCATTCAGAAATATTGTATTTCTAATTTTTTATCAAAACAATTGACATAACGAAGCTAGAAATAAAACCACAACACCTTAGATTGAAACTGGAGGAAACGAAAATTGCATTCAACGAGTAAAAAATTTGTGCAGAACTAATAACTTAAGGAATTAACTTGAAAGTTTCCAAATTCATTTAGAAATATTGCATTTCTGATTTCTCATCAAAACAATTGGCATATCGAAGCTAGAAACAAAACCACAACACCTTAAACTTAAACTAGAGGAAATGAAAATTGCATTCAACGATTAGAAAATTTGTGCAGAACTAACAAACTGAAGAATTAACCTGAAAGTTTCCTAATCCATTTAGAAATATTGTATTTCTGATTTCTTATTGAAACAATTGACATAGTGGAGCTAGAAACAAAACCACAACATGTTAAACTTAATTTCTTAGGTTTTTCAAAATTCAAACGTTGGCTTAAATGATTTGTTCCGATTAATTATACCGTGGGAAGTATTTTGCGAAACAGTATATGTTGCCGTAATTTATGGCGTAATTCAAGAGAGGAAAATAGGAAAAGTAATGCGGCGGGGCGATTTAGCAAAGCAAATGTCCGCCGTTTGCGCGGTCATTACTCAAACCTTATTCCCGTTCCGGTGTTTCCGGTCCGGGCCGCAATAAACAATATCAGCGTGTGAACGAAAGAAGTAAAAAAAAATAAAGGAAAGGAAAAATCGGGCGTTAAACAGCGACATAAACCCCGCGTCCCGAATTGCGAGCTAATTTTTCCCGAAGATCCCCCAGTTGCGAGTTCCACTTTTATTTTTCTTCGCCCCGGCAGTAAATGCGAACCCGCACTCATCAATGTTGCACGCGGACGGTGAAGTTGTCTTCCGACCTCATCCCAGGAAACCAGGAAACCACCCCCGCAGTCCTTCGCCCCTTTCGGTCCAGGGTACAGATAAACCCTCACGGGAAACTTTTAATTGGATTAGAATCTAATTTGGCCGTAGTGACCGCAACTAGAAGAACACGGGACCCCCTATCCATGCATGGAACTCAATTATTTCTAGCCGAGCCGAGATTTCCACCCCGGATTTCTCCCTCGCTCCTCCCCCGAAAGTATCGGATTCGCATTTTCCGTGCGACCCTTTCGCGCGTATCGATTTTGAATTTTCCAAACATGTCGCACAACTTGGTTATTTACTTTTTGAATGGGGCATGCCTTAAGTGCATCCCCCCTTTACTTTTCAATTAACGGTCGGGCCGCTTATGCTTTCTTCAATAAATCACTCTGGCTTTTAAATTTTGCGCGAGGATTGAATGGAGCGCGTAAAAGTTTATATTTAATTCAATGTGGGCTCTTTTGCAGCGTTGAATATTTTTGTTGGTTTGATCCGAATATATCGTTCATGTATATGCATGTGTGTGCACGAGTGTGGCAATTTGAAATTCCAATTTCAATCAGATACGGTATCGCATTAACGGTATTTGAACCGGTGCCAGTCGAACAATAAATCAATTAATTAATTAACTAAATAATTCGGCCCGAAATTCACACAATGCGAACTGTAATGCACTTACATATTATATTTTAGTGCAAAAAACATATTTTACTGTTTTTGTTTCGCTACAAACAATCCATATAAATAAAATTGAAAATTTGTTTGTTAGATTAATGTATGTTTACTGGAAAACTACTAAAACGATAGTACTAAAGGATAGGACTTTGTAGGCCATCACATCTGTTCAGCGAGAAATACTACTCTCGAATGACATGATTGCATGCAACCACATATACACATCTGTAGCGAAAAAGAATACCCTCGTGTGACATGATCGTATGCAACCACATGTACACATCTGTAGAGTGAAATAATACTCTCGGATGACATGATCGTATGCAACCTCATATACACATCTGTAGAGATAAATAATACTCTGGGATGACATGATGATGTATGCAACCTTATATGCACATCTGTAGCGAGAAATAATACTCTCGGATGAAAGGATCGTATGCAACCACATATACAGATCTGTAGCGAGAAATAATACTCTCGGATGACATGATCGTATGCAACCACATATAAACATCTGTAGAGAGAAATAATACTCTCGGATGACATGATCGTATGCAGCCACATGTAAACATCTGTGAAATAATTATGCCGCCTGTAAAGCAGTGGCGGCTCATGGAACATGTTGATGGTTGACTTACACAATATACCCCCTTCTTTTTTGAAGAAAGAAAGAACGATTTATCTTCCTAGGCCAAACTAACTGGCGAAAAAGTGTTTTAAGAATAAATTAAAAATTCTTGATGAGCTTGGCTCCTTGGCTCTGTATAACGAGGCGCCCCTGACCATAAAAATGATGGGAAATTTGGAAAAAAAAATCAGAAATTCGGCCGTAGCGGCTAAACGAAGAATCCAAATCGAACACGGTTTTCAAATCTCTGCTCCTTGGGTGCCAATTAAAATTGGCGATTTATAATTTTTGACGAAAGGTTGAAAAACTACCCAAGGGTCCTCCCTTTTTACTTTTGCCCAAAAGTTGTATTCAAAATGATGTTCTAAAGAAACAACTAGTTCGATTCGGGGTTTCTATACGTCATTAAAAAGATCCCTTCAAGACGCTTCAGAAAATGTACTCGCCTAAACTTGCCATTTGAAGCTAGTGGCGCGTCAGCAAATCGGAAATGGAAAAAATCGAAAAAATCAACTTTTTTAATAACCATATAATACCTTTTTTTCATCAGAAGAACGAGCTAAATTAATGGTGTATGTGAATTTATATCGTTAGTGTTTCCCTGTATGTTATTAAGTTTCTTGTAGCTAGATGTTGAAGGTCAGAATTATCCTGAAGATGATTACGTCAACAAGACGGTGCAGGAAGAAAAAATCCATAAATGGTTGCTTCATAACTTAGCTGACAATATTAACAGGAAAAAGCTATAAATTGCTTTATAACTCAAGTGATAGCAACAGGGAGATTTTTTGCAATTTCTGAGGTCAGATATTAAAGGTCAATGTCATCTCGATGTTTTTCTTCAACAAGACGGCAAAATAAGAAAAAAATTCTTTCACAACTCAACAGTTAAAAGTGGCCAGATATTGAAGGTCAAAATCATCTCAAAGATGGGTCTCTTCGACAAGATGCTACAAGAAGAAGAAACATTGCTTTACAACTTAATAAATAATATCAATAGGAAAAAAGCAGAGTCTACTACTTTTTCCTGCTTTTTTTCTAGTTTACTGTGGCGAGAAATTTAATAATAAGTCAAAATATTCTTTCCTCAACAAGACGGTGTAACTAGAAGAAAAATCTCTTCACAACACAGCTGACAATATCAAAAGGGAGAAAGCGAATTTTTTCAAAGTTTTTTCTAGTTTCCTGTGGCCAGATATTGCAGGTTAAAATCATCCAAAAAATATTTTTCTTCAACAAGACGCTACAAGAAAAAATAAATGGGGGAAAATTGCTTCCTAATTCAACTAACAATAACAACAGAGGTAAAGCAGAACCTACGATTTTCTTATAGTTTTCTGTGGCAATACATATATTGAAGATCAAAACCATCTCGTACATGTTTTTTTCAACAAGACGGTACAAGAAGAAGAAAAATGGCAATTCAACTAAGAATATCAACAGGGAAAAAGCAGAGTCTACGATTTCTTTCTAGTTTCTTGTGGCTAGATATTAAAGGCCAAAACCATCTCAAAAATGCTATTTTTTCAACAAGACCGTGTAGGAAAAAATTGCTTCAGGATTTACGGATGAAATCTTAAGTGTTAATAGATATTAATTAGGATGAACAAGGACACTCTTCACGCCAAGGGGTAAGCACTTCTCAGTCGTCTTTTTTTGTAGAGCCGATCCAGTCTCTAAAGTTTCATACCCACACCTAACGGACAATATCAACGCTGGGGAAACAGAGTTTACGATTTTTTTTATGTTTGGTCAAAACCATATTTTTTTTTAGCAAGACGGTGCAAAAAGAAAAAAATGGTAAAAATAGCTTCATAATTCAACTGAGTATATAAACAGGGGGAAAGCAGAGTTCTGAGTATCCTGTGGCCAGATATTGAAAGTCAAAATCATGTCAAAAATGTGTTTGTTCAACAGGACGGAGCAAAAAAATAAATAAATGCAAAAATGGTGGCCAGATAATGAAGGTCAAACGCATCTTGAAAATCTGTTTTCAACAAGAAGGTAAAAGGAATGCCAAGAAAAACAAACACCAAAGATTGCATCACAATTCAACTGACAATACCAGTATGGGGATAGTTCAACTGACAATATCAGAGTGGTGGCTCGTGGAACATGTTGATGGTAGAGCCACTTATACAATATACCCCCCCCCCCCCTTTTTTTGAAGAAAGAAAGAATGATTTATCTTCCTAGACTAAAGTAACTGGCGAAAAAGTGTTTTAAGAATTAATTAAAAAATTCTTGTTGATCTTGAAACTCCAGTTAGTGCCATGGCTCCTTGGCTCTGTATAACGAGCCGCCCCTGCTGTAAAGTGTTAAGTGCACTTAAATCATATTTAAAATCGCTTACGAATGGCGGCCCATTCAGACCATAGTTTTCCAGATCGAGGATGTTTTGAATGCGGAATGGAAAGAACAGAGCAAGAGAGAGCGTAGAGCCGGGGGGTGGTGTCCCGCAGGATAATAGTAAACAAATCACATACCAATTAGGACGGTCTCCCCTTTGTCGTCGGCGGCGCGAGATATTCATGGGAGCTGTCCGTCTCCATTGTGCCACCTGTCCACACCACACCAACCACACCAAGCTCTATTAATCACCCGCGATTTTGATGGATGAATTATTCCAACACCCCCCGCCGGCCTCCGCCACCCCCACAAACACACTCATTCATATCTCATACGAAATATTAAACACATCTCTTTTAAATCATTGTAAAATATTAAACGTAGAAACGCCACAGAGGCGGAATCTATTGCCTGAATGTTGTACTAATCTTTTAAATCATTGTAAGATATTAAACATTGCCTGAATGTTGTACTAAATAATTTGTAGCTTAGATATCTTAACGGATATCGAGGAAAGTTCTCGCAAGCCTTTACGATGAAATTGAATGAAATTCCAGTGGGCAGAGTTCGTCATCGGGGCAGTATCAATAAGTCAATCAATTAATACGCTCTGACACGTCGGAAGGAGCTTTTATTAATTTCCACCTAAGTAAGATGAATGGAGGTTACGGAGAAGAGGTGGGCCCCACTTAAAATTTACCCAATTTCCGCCTTCCGGGATATATATGGGGGATCGGTCGAATTTTATGGGCGGCGGGAAATGATTTTTTTTTTGCCAAACTCGAAGGGAGCTTTTATGGATATGGAGCAGGTATGGTAATGAAGGTAATGTATGTTTATCATAAAATAAGCTACGTTGTATTTAGGATTGATCCACTGGAAACTGTATACTTCTTTTTCAATCAATTTCAGGCGAAAACATAGAAATAAGGTTGAAGCGCATCGGGGCTTAAACCAAAGAAAGATATCTATCTATATATATGAAAATGTTAAGTTGGTTCGCGTACGCTTAAAAAACTCAATTTTTTGGTGTTTTTTCGGTGACTCACCGGGAAGGCTATAGGCTTTATCGCACGGACGATGGCGCAGCGCAGCGGATCCGTCGTTCGTCACCAGTTACCTAGCTTAATTTTGATGGGCCACGCATGGATGACGGTGCAGCGCAGCGGAACCGTCGTCCGTCACCAGTTACTTTGCTTAATTTTAATGGGCCACGCACGGAGGACGGCGCAGCGCAGCGGAACCGCCGTCCGTTACCAATTACTTTGCTTAATTTTAATGGGCCATGCACGGAGGATGGCGCAGCGCAGCGGAACCGTCGTCCGTCACCAGTTACCTTGCTTAATTTTGATGGGCCACGCACGGATGACGGTGCAGCGCAGCGGAACCGTCGTCCGTCACCAGTTACTTTGCTTAATTTTAATGGGCCACGCACGGACGATGGCGCAGCGCAGCGGAACTGTTGTCCATCACCAGTTACCTTGCTCAAAAGTATTGTATACCCACCCACAAGTATTGCAAAATTAAACTTATATGAAACGTATGCTTTGTTTCTCATCCATGCAACCACAGTTATTTCATGCAACAAACAGTTATTTTTGTATTTATTGGGATGAATATTACAATATCTTGCGAAGCCGGGACCGGGCAGCTAGTATTTTATTTAAAAAAAATGTTAAGCCATCATGTTTACATTATTTTGCATATTTATCAAAAACGGGGAATTTAAAAAAAAAGTTATTCCTTATAAGTAGAATCCGGTATTATAACAAGTTGATGGATAAAATCGAGTTACTGCTCCATGACTTCTCCACTCACCCACGTTTAAAACTAATAAAGTCTAAACTGTACCATTCCTCCCTGTATGTGCTTGCATCAACAAAAACAAAAACTAGGAAACACTTTGTATTCACAAACTACGAAAGTTTTTTTTTTTGCAGTTTCCCCTATTGTACGAATTTAATCAGTTTATACAGCGCTGCCCGTTCAAGTCCCGCGCGCGCGCCGCCCTCCTGAAATAATGAATATTTCCGAGGGTGTCAAACGCCCGGAAGATCCATTCTTGTATATTTAGTAAAACATTTATCATAACAAAGGGATTGACATAAATCCACAGTTCGTTAACTAAATTAAATTCCTCGTCCTCACTCTCCAACAGTGGAAATTAATTCCGCGAGGCGGACTTCGCCCTTTCTTCGCCCTTCCATTCCATTCCGTTCGTTCGGAATATTTCAGCCCCGCTGATGGCGCTCGGACACGCGAAACACGCGAAATCCGCCTGGGGGGGGGGGGGGGCAATTACCGAAAAAACGTAAAACGTTACCAAATTGCCGCAGTTTATTTTTGACGATCTGACACGTAAATGCGTTAATTGGGCAGACTGAAACGTTTAGGCTGATTCGCAATTAACATGATATTAATATTGTACAGTTATAAATAGGAATTGTAAATGAGAGACACGCATTACACGTAATTATTTGCGCGGCGCAAATAAAATCCAGATTCGTGATGAATAGTTACATTTTTTATCAAATTATTATTAATTAGATATAAAACGTTGCATATTGAACGTAACGACCACCACCTCACCTAGGTCTACCATAGGTTCTACATTTTATTTTAAATTTTACATCTTGTATTTCTCTAATTACTTTAAGGGGTTATCCTACTGCAAAATGTTAAAAAAATCTAAAAAAATTGTCTTTAAAAAATTCTTTGCATATTCAACGTACCGACCACCACCTCACTTAGGTCTACCATAGGTTCTGCATTTTATTTTAAATTTTCCATCTTGTATTTCTCTAATTACTATAAGGTGTTATCCTACTGCAAAATGTTAAAAAAATCTAAAAAAAATTTCTTTAAAAAATTCTTTACATATTGAATATACCGACCACCACCTCACTTAGGTCTACCATAGGTTCTGCATTTTATTTTAAATTTTCCATCTTGTATTTCTCTAATTACTATAAGGGGTTATCCTACTGCAAAATGTTAAAAAAATCTAAAAAAATTGTCTTTAAAAAATTCTTTGCATATTCAACGTACCGACCTCCACCTCACTTAGGTCTACCATAGGTTCTGCATTTTATTTTAAATTTTCCATCTTGTATTTCTCTAATTACTATAAGGGGTTATCCTACTGCAAAATGTTAAAAAAATCTAAAAAAATTGTCTTTAAAAAATTCTTTGCATATTCAACGTACCGACCACCACCTCACTTAGGTCTACCATAGGTTCTGCATTTTATTTTAAATTTTACATCTTGTATTTTTCTAATTACTTTAAGGGTTTATCCTACTGCAAAATGTTAAAAAAATCTAAAAAATTGTCTTTAAAAATTCTTTGCATATTGAACGTACCGACTACCACCTCACCTAGGTCTACCATAGGTTCTGCATTTTATTTTAAATTTTACATCTTGTATTTTTCTAATTACATTAAGGGGTTATCCTACTGCAAAATGTTAAAAAAATCTAAAAAAAAATTGTCTTTACAAATTTCTTTTAAGTGTATAGAATAATATGCGGAAGGTTCCAAGTATTGTTTGAGTTATAGCGTTTATAGGAAGAATTGTACGGGTAGGTAGGCTACCGAACAGGCACGCACTTTGAACTCGTTTTTATCGAAACGGTGTACACGATATCTCAGGCTGTAAATGAAGAATCGACTTTAAATGTGGTACACATGTTCAGAGGACTGCAAGTTCAAGCGTGACGGACGATTTTCCCAGAAAGTTTTGTTTTGCAATATATATTAATTAAAATAACGTGAATTTTTGCTCCGGAAACTAAGTTTTCTCGTAACTTAAGACGAAAAGAAACAAAATGCTCCGTCACGCCATAGCTAATGCCATGTAGTTAATTAGGATATTTTTGGTTTTTATTTCAGACCAACCATATTGGCGTAATCATGTACACCGACCGACCGAGCACAGTAAACATCAGCCGACGCGAAAAGGAAAAACCTGTGATAATTTCAATATTTCGGGATGACTAGTTTTACACACACTCGTACAAAAATATAAAAATTTATTGCTTTTGTACTTTTCCCAAAATAAAGTCAGAAAACTTAGCCTGTTTGGACGCTGGTTACAGTAGGCTAACCCCTCAACCATGACACGTGTAAAGTACTGACATTCAATAAATGATCATCATACCGCACTCATTGTCATACAAAGTACGAGAAAGTAATGTTTTCGTGATTTTTTCAAATTCTAAATTGCAACAGAAATATCAATTTTGAGGTATTTGTACTCGACTGAAATTAGGAACAAAAATAGGAGGTTGCTATTTAAAAACAAAATAGGTGACGTCATTACGCGAAAAAAAATGACGACTGAAAATCGACTTTAAAGGAAAAAAGTGCATTTTTATTAAAGAAAATCGACCTGTTCGAGGATTTAGTCAAAAAAAAATTATTTCGGTTTTACTGAATATATTCCATACTTTAGGCGCGCACTTTATAGAAGTAAGAAACACCTAAAGGTTTTGTGTTTAATTTAGAAAATAATTTGATCGTAATAATCCTGACGTATGCTCAATTGATTGGATTGTGGGATAGGGACCACCCACCGCCCACCAAAACTCTTACACTTAAAATACAAAACACCGTTTCTGGTGGTTACATTATTTCATGCTCTAATAAATTAACATACGTTTCTTAAAACATAAACGCGCCTAGTGCGGGGGTGCGGCGTCTTGCTGAAACCATATTGTATTATATGATTATATGGAAGGTCAAGATCATTTTTATTAGGTAAAAAAGTTCTGGAACAAGGTCATTTTACAAAAACTCTAAATATCTAGTTTTCATCTTCAACTGTCATTTACTTGAAAAATTTCTTATGTAAGATGGAAATATTTTTATACTGCCAGTTCGACAATGAGAAGATCTCTCAAAATCAAGAACGAAAATAGGGGGTTGCCATTTAAAAACAAAATGGCGGACGTCATAACTAAAAAAAAATGACGACTGAAAATCGACTTTCATGCAAAAATGTGTATTTTTATAAAAGAAAATCGACCTGTTTGAGGATTTTTTCCAAAAATATTTTATTTTGGTTTTACTGAACGCAGCACTGTATTCCATACTTTAGGCGCGCACTGTATATTAATTTTAATCTGCGAAAGCTTCGTTCCCGTTTGATAAATTTAAGATTATAATAGTGCCCACCCACCACCTATCTATTTTCAATAAAATCCAAAATCCCCCATTTCAAAACGTTTTAATTTTTTTTGTCCAAAAATTTAAATTCCTTTATTTTCGATAAAAAAGCATGATAAAACAGTAATTGGTGATATTTGAGTGAAAAGCGAAGGTTTTTCATTGTTTTGACGCTCAGAAAATTTCAAAATGTGATATCTCAGCGAATATTTAAGTTACAAAGATGAAATAAATCCGTTTTTTAAAAAGCTTCCGCCTGTTCCCAGAAAATGTTGAGACGTATTTGGGAATTCCACAAAAAATTGTAAAAACCCTTAAAGAAGTTGAAAAATTGATGTTTCAAAATGCATATTTTTGTAGATTTTTGCGGAGTAAAAATGATGCAAATGTCAAAAACCGGGTACAAGGGTGCCCTGTAAGTTAAAACGATTTAAATTTTTTTTGAATTTCTTTTAGGGTCTAAATGACCTTGAATGGTCTTGGAAAAAATTGTGTATTTTCATGATTTTTTTAAAAATTTTGCATTGATTCGTTCGTCAGTAAAAAAATTAATTTCTTTTAGGGTCTAAATGACCTTGAATGGCCTTGGAAAAAAATGTGTATTTTCATGATTTTTTTAAGAATTTGAAATTCATTCGTTCGTCAGTAAAAAAAATAAATTTCTTTTAGGGTCTAAATGACCTTGAATGTGCTTGGAAAAAATTGTGTATTTTTATTATTATATTTTTTTTAAATTTTGCATTCATTCGTTCATCAGTAAAAAAAATAAATTTCTTTTAGGGTCTAAATGACCTTGAATGGCCTTGGAAAAAATTGTGTATTTTTATGATTTTTTTTTAAATTTTGCATTCATTCGTTCGTCAGTAAAAAAAATAAATTTCTTTTAGGGTCTAAATTTCGTTCATCAGTAAAAAAAAATAAATTTCTTTTAGGGTCTAAATGACCTGGAATGGCCTTGGAAAAAAAGTGTATTTTCAAGATTTTTTTAAGAATTTTGCATTCATTCGTTCGTCAGTAAAAAAAATAAATTTCTTTTAGGGTCTAAATGACCTTGAATGAGCTTGGAAAAAAATGTGTATTTTTATTATTTTTTTTTTAATTTTGCATTCATTCGTTCGTCAGTAAAAAAAATAAATTTCTTTTAGGGTCTAAATGACCTGGAATGGCCTTGGAAAAAAAAGTGTATTTTCAAGATTTTTTTAAGAATTTTGCATTCATTCGTTCGTCAGTAAAAAAAAATAAATTTCTTTTAGGATCTAAATTTCGTTCATCAGTAAAAAAAATAAATTTCTTTTAGGGTCTAAATGACCTGGAATGGCCTTGGAAAAAAAGTGTATTTTCAAGATTTTTTTAAGAATTTTGCATTCATTCGTTCGTCAGTAAAAAAATAAATTTCTTTTAGGGTCTAAATGACCTTGAATGACCTTGGAAAAAATTGTGTATTTTTTTTTTTTTTTAATTTTGCATTCATTCGTTCGTCAGTAAAAAAATAATATTTATAAAAACACATTATTTAACATCCAGAGAGGGCGGAGAGGATTCTAGACGCACTGACTATAGGGACTTTACTTTTACACCCCAAAACACCCTATTATTGGGTAAATTAAAAAATCTAGGAATAGGAGCATTTTAACTATCTTAACCGCAGGTACCCTTTGCACGCGATTTTTGTTTGCACATTTTATGCAACCAAATTTACACACAAACAAATGTTTACTTTAAACTTTTATGCAACACAATTTGCAACTCCAATTTACACATTATTTACAGCTGAACAATAAAACACGATTTCATAACGTTAAAATAGTCTTTGCAATCATTTCTAATCCTCAGAACCAATAATCGAATTTAAACGAAGGTCATTGACACAGATCGCTGATTGCCAGAGTCAAGCAACGTTGGTCCGCGTCTAAAGTTGCGATCCATTCGTTATTGGAATACAATTAATGATGCGTGATGGGAGAAGAAACAAGCCAAGTTTATACACACAAAAAAAAACACAAATTTATACGGCCAAAATATCTTGAGATCACTATCACTTCAACCATAAGTTGTGACAACATTCAGGGGCGGCTTGTTATACAGAGCCAAGGAACTACCTGTAGTTTCGAACTCAGCAAGAATTTGTAATTAATTCTTAAACACTTTTTCGCCAGTTACTTTGGTCTAGGAAGAAGGGGGGGGTATATTGTATAAGTGGCTCTACCATCAACATGTTCCACCAGCCGCCACTGAAAACATTTATTACTGAAAGTCTGTTTTGTTCATTATTGGATTAATATATCAAACAAAGTTTAGAAATATTATTATTCCAGGAACGAAGTTTATTATTGGCCGACAAACATGCGCACATACACAAAATAATCGAATCGAAGGCAATAAAATCAGGGAAGAAAGAGGAGCGCGCGCGAGCGTCGCGCCGAGGGGATCCGTTCACGTTAATTGAATCAAGTTGTAAATTAAACGTGAAATGATTCCAGGGAATTTATCGGGAACACAGGCGGGAACATGCCAGACAATGGAATTATCTCTCCATCTCTCCGTGCGCCGATGATATAGATATATATTTGGTCGGATTCGCGGGCGCTTCAGAGAGTCGTGGTTGAGGGCACTATTTCAAATAAACGTTTCGGCGGTTACGTCTGGAATTACTTATCTCTCGGTGCGAAAGTGAATATCGCAGGAATAACCTTTGCTTCCTACCTTAATGGCAGACTCGCCCCCGCAGGATTGATAGGGAAGACACACGCCACATGATGGATCGCCACCAGACATATAGCACCATTAATTCTCGGCACTATATTCTTTTTTTTTGTAGGGTTAATAAAAATCAATTCAGTGTCTAACTGTATCCTAAGAGTTTACTTTATTTTTATCGAAAAATTAAAAGTGAAATGAGTAATTTTTAAAAAAATCAAACTTATAGTGCATGCGCCGGGAATTTAATTTTTGTTGTCGCGAATTTGTCAGCATTCGTAGGCTGTAGTGTCTAACTGTATTCTAAGAGTTTAGTTTATTTTTATCGAAAAATTAAAAGCCTATATTTTTGTAACTGAAATGAGTAAATTTAAGGGAACTTATAGTGTATGCGGCGAGAATTTAATTTTTGTTGTCGCGAATATGTCGGCATTCGTACGCTGTAGTGTCTCACTGTATTCTAAGAATTTACTTTATTTTTATCGAAAATTTAAAAGCCTATATTTTTGTAACTGAAATGAGTTATTTTTTTTAAATCAAAGTTATGGTGCACGCTCCGGGAATTTAATCTTTGTTGTCGCGAATATGTCAACATTCGTACGCTGTAGTATCCAACTGTATTCTAAGAGTTTACTTTATTATCGAAAAATTAAAAGCCTATATTTTTGTAACTGAAATGAGTTTTTTTTATCGAACTAATGGTGCATGCGCCGGGAATGTAATTATTGTTGTCGCGAATATGTCGGTATTCGTACGCTGTGGGTTAAAATCAACGAAAAATAAAACTAAGGAGATTGATTAAAAACACGTCGAATTTTTATATAAAATAATAATATGCAAAAATTACCAAATAAAAGAAATAACTGAAAAAAACAAAAATTTTAAATTAGGATCGGCAGAGTTTAATAAATGAGAAGAGCATATAATGGGGTAATGTGCAGTACCTTTTTAACTTTATTACACTGGCCCTTGGTTAATAAATCATACTTTGCGAAAATTGATTTATAATCTCTCTATAACTTTAAGAAAAATTGCTTATTGGAGAGTGCAGTTACACTTATGAAAGAGATCAGGTTGAAATAAAAGTTGATAATAAGTGCTTACCGCCGCGGGAAACGGCTCAATTTAACTAAATTCCCTTAGATATATTTTTTTTTGTTCGGGCAAAAAAATAAAAGAGCAGCGGCGAATGGTTAATTCGTGGATTTATCCGGCGCGAAAAAGTGCACGCGGTGCAGTAAACGAAGGGCCGACGTCGGTGTGTGCTCATGTGTAACGACGATAAGGGCGATAAGGGTTTTTATAACGGGCCGCTCACCAAGATTCGCCGGGTATAAATTCTGCATACACACTTTATTTCCACGGGTCCGAGCAGTCCCGGAATAACGCACGCGAAAATTGCGTTAAATGCAGTTTGCAAAGTATGCATGTAATATGCACACGGAAACCTATTTATTATTTATCACCCCATCCCCCGCACATTTTGCATACTTGCACCCCGGTCCAACTGAGTGGATGTGCTCCCTGTATAATTAAACGCTCGCGGTCGCAAATTCATTCATTTCATTGCGATTTTATTTATTCTCTTTACAACGTATTTACAAATAATAAACAACTCTCCTTTACAATTAATAATGTATTATGTTAAAAGGTAAGGTAAGAAGAAGGTCAATGTATATTGCTATCTGTAGATAACACTACTTAGATTATTGTTTTTTTTTTGTATGAAATGTGAAGATTTTTTTTTACGATGGTAATTCAAATAAATAGTTGTTATATTTTTCCATTTCAGGATCCCCTGAGGATACGATTCCGACCATTTTTTAAAAATATCTCGGTACGCTCACTTCGATACACAGTTGCTCGAGGCGCTATCAACGCGCAGTTGTGGCGGCCATTTGTCAGATATTCTATTCTATACGTAATGGCAGGCTTTGTACCTTAAGAATCATTAAAATGTTCCAAACCAATATCAAAGTGAAGTCTACAAAAAATTAATTTACTTGGAAATGATGGATGATATCTTTTAAACTTGAAAAAAAATCGACCTCACTAATTTCAAAGTTACATACCACGGTCTCTGAAATGAGTAGCAGTTGGAAAATGTAAAAAATAGCATGCAGCTCAATGTATATTGCTATCTGTAGCTATCGCTACTTAGATTTTTGTTTTATTCGTATGAAAAATTGAGATATTTTTACGATGGTAATTCAAATAAACTGTTGTAATATTTTTTCCATTTCAGGATTCCCTGAGGAGACGATTCCGACCATTTTTTTTTTTAATATCTCTGTAGACTGACTTCGATACACTGTTGCTCGAGGCGCTGTCAGCGTGTTTCCAGCGCAGTTGTGGCAGCCATTTGTCAGATATTCTATTCTACACGTAATGTGCCTTAAGAATCATTAAAATATTCCAAACCAATATTAAAGTAAAGTCTAGAAAAAAAATCAACTTACTTAAAAATGATGGATGATATCTTTTAAACTTGAAAAAAATCGACCTCACTGAATTTAAAATGGTATACCACAGTCTCTGAAATGAGTAGTAGCTGGAAAATCTAAAAAATAGCATGCAGCTCAACGTATATTGCTATCTGTAGATATTGCTTCTTAGATTTTTATTTTATTCGTATGAAATGTGGAGATTTTTTTACGATAGCAATTAAAATAAATAGTTGTAATTTTTTTTTTAATTTAAGGATCCCCCGAGACGATTCCGACCATTTTAAAACAAAATATCTCGGTAGACTGACTTCGATACACTGTTGCTCAAGGCGCTGTCGACGTGTTTCTAGCGCAGTTGTGGCGGCCATTTTTTAGATATTCTATTCTACACGTAATGGCAGGCTTTGTGCCTTAAGAAACATTAAAATGTTCCAAACCAATATTAAAGTAAAGTCTAGAAAAAATCAAATTACTTAGAAATGATGGATGCTATCTTTTAAACTTGAAAAAAATCGACCTCACTGAATTCAAAATTACATACCACGTTTTTTGAAATGAGTAGTAGCTGGAAAATGTAAAAAATAGCATGCAGCTCAATGTATATTGCTATCTGTAGCTATCGCTACTTAGATTTTTGTTTTATTCGTATGAAATGTGGATATTTTTTTACGATAGTAAGTAATTAAAATAAATATTTGTAATATTTTTTTTTAATTTAAGGATCCCCTGAGACGATTCCGACCATTTAAAAAAATATATATCTCGGTAGGCTGACTTCGATACACTGTTGCTCGAGGCGCTGTCAACATGTTTCCAGCGCAATTGTAACAGCCATTTGTCAGATATTCTATTTTACGCGCAATTGCAGACTTGGTGCCTTAAGAATCATTAAAATGTTCCAAACCAATATCAAAGTGAAGTCTAGAAAAAAATAGACCTCAATGAATTTAAAATGGCATACCACTGTCTTTGAAGTGAGTAGTAGCTGGAAAATGTAAAAAAATATGACTTCGATACACTGTTGCTCGAAGCGCTGTCAATGTATTTCCAGCGCAGTTGTGATGGCCATTTGTCAGATATTCTATTCTACACTAAATATAGCATGCAGTAAATATTATTAAATAGATTTTATATCTAAACATTTATTAGTATAAAATATGAAGATTTTTTTGCGATGGTAATTAAAATAGATGGCTGTAATATTTCTCGATTTCGAAATTTTAACTGAAGTCCGACGCATTTCAGGATTCCCCGAGACGATTCCGACCATTTTTGCAAAATATCTAAGGTTCGATACACTGTTGCTCGAGCCGCTGTCAACGTGTTGCCAGCGCAGTTGTGGCGGCCATTTGTTAGATATTATATTCCACACGTAATGGCAGACTTTTTGCTTTAAGAATTATTACAATTTTCCAAACCAACATCAAAGTAAATTCTAGAAAAAAATCAACAGGTTGGATGATATGGTTTAAATTTGATAAAAAGTGATCTCACTGAATTCAAAGTGACATACCTCGGCCTCTAAAACGGGTAGTAGATGGGAAAGTAATGAAGAAAACAATAAAACGTATGTAGAAGGAAAATATAAAAAACATTGCATGCAATAAATATTATTAAATAGATTTGGTGTCTAAACACTTACGAGGTTAAGCTTTTTTTTTTGTAATAACGCAACTGGGAATATATAGTGTTCGGTTTACTTCAGTTCTAAAATACACTTTACCGTTTTATATTTACGCATACGCGTTATTTATTTTAATTTCGAGAGAAATATTTCTTTTGGAGAAGAGTAACAGTTATAAAGCATATATTTATAAAATTAATAAATATTTGGTATCCTTAAAATATGTTGGCCGTGACATACTACGTGGGTTCTATTTATAAACAGTTAATTATAGTTAAACAAAATTGAAAAATGTTACTTTAATCACAAACAGGCCTCGAACGTGTTTTAAGATTTACTTAAATTCGTGGAAATTATCAGGAAAGTGAATGTTTAGCTAATTTATAACATTTCTTGCGTAATGGGATGGTGCTCCATCGTGTTGGAACCACATCCTAAGTCATTGTGCAAATGGAAAATCATCTAAAATTGCTTAAAATTGTTGGAAATTATCAGGAAAGTGAATGTTTGTCCAATTTATAATATTTCAAGCGTAATGGGATGGTGCTCCATCATGTTGGAACCACATCCTAAGTCATTGTGCAAGTGGAAAATCATCTAAAATTGCTCAAAATTCTTGGAAATTATCAGGAAAGTGAATGTTTGGCTAATTTATAATATTTCAAGCGTAATGGGATGGTGCTCCATCATGTTGGAACCACATCCTAAGTCATTGTGCAAGTGGAAAATCATCTAAAATTGCTTAAAATTCATGAAAATTATCAGGAAATTAAATGTTTAGCCAATTTTTAATATCTATTGCATAATGGGATGGTGCTCCATCGTGTTGGAACCACATCCCAAACCATTGTGCAAGTGGAAAATCATCTAAAAGTACTTAAAATTCTTGTAAATTATCAGGAAAGTAAATGTTTAGCTAATTTATAATTTTTCTTGCATAATGGGATGGTACTCCATTTTGTTGCAACCACATCCCAAGTCATTGTGCAAGTGGAAAATCATCTAAAATTGCTTAAAATTCATGGAAATTATCAGGAAATTCCATGTTTAACAAATTTCTAATACTTCTTGTACAACGGGTGGTGCTAGATCGTGTTGGAACCACATTCTGAGTCATTGTGCAAGTAGAAAATCATCCAAAATTGCTTAAAATTCTTGGAAATTATCAGGAAAGTGAATGTTTAGCCAATTTCTAATATTTCTTGCATAATGGGATGGTGCTCCATTGTGTTGGAACCGCATCCTAAGTCATTGTGCAAGTGGAAAATCATCTTAAATTGCTTAAAATTCATGGAAATTATCAAGAAATTCAATGTTTAGCCAATTCCTTATATTTCTTGCATAATGGGAGGATGCTCTATCGTGTTGGAACCACATTCTAAGTCATTGTGTAAGTGGAAAATCATCTAAAATTGTTTAAAATTCATGGAAATTATCAGGAAAATTCAATGTTTAACCAATTTCTAATATTTCTTGCATAATGGGATGGTGTTCCATCGTGTTGGAACCATATCCTAAGTTATTGTGCAAGTGGAAAATCATCTAAAATAACTTAAAATTTATGGAAATTATAAGGAAATTCAATGTTTAACCAATTTTTAATATTCCTTGCACAAGGGATGGTGCTACATCATGTTGGAATCACATTCTGAGTTATTGTGCAAGTAGAAAATCATCTAAAATTGCTTAAAATTAATGGGAATTAGCAGGAAATTCAATGTTTAGCCCATTTCTAATATTTCTTGCATAATGGGATGGTGCTCTATCGTGTTGGAACCACATCCTAAGCCATTGTGCAAGTGGAAAATCATCTAAAATTGCTTAAAATTCCTGGCAATTATCAGGAAAGTGAATATTTAGCCAATTTATAATAATTCTTGCATTAGGGATGGTGCTCCATCGTGTTGGAACCACATCCTAAGTCATTATGCAAGTGGAAAATCATCTTAAATTGTTTAAAATTCATGGAAATTATCAGGAAAATTCAATGTTTAACCAATTTCTAATATTTCTTGCATAATGGGATGGTGTTCCATCGTGTTGGAACCATATCCTAAGTTATTGTGCAAGTGGAAAATCATCTAAAATAACTTAAAATTTATGGAAATTATAAGGAAATTCAATGTTTAACCAATTTTTAATATTCCTTGCACAAGGGATGGTGCTACATCATGTTGGAATCACATTCTGAGTTATTGTGCAAGTAGAAAATCATCTAAAATTGCTTAAAATTAATGGGAATTAGCAGGAAATTCAATGTTTAGCCCATTTCTAATATTTCTTGCATAATGGGATGGTGCTCTATCGTGTTGGAACCACATCCTAAGCCATTGTGCAAGTGGAAAATCATCTAAAATTGCTTAAAATTCCTGGCAATTATCAGGAAAGTGAATATTTAGCCAATTTATAATAATTCTTGCATTAGGGATGGTGCTCCATCGTGTTGGAACCACATCCTAAGTCATTATGCAAGTGGAAAATCATCTTAAATTGTTTTAAATTCATGGAAATTATCAGGAAATTCAATGTTTAACCAATTTCTAATATTTCTTGCAGAAGGGAAGGTGCTATATCGTGTTGGAACCACATTCTGAGTCGTTGTGCAAAAGAAAAACATCTAAAATTGCTTAAAATTCATGAAAATTATCAGAAAATTCAATGTTTAGCCCATTTCTAATATTTCTTGCATAAGGGATGGTACTCCATCGTGTTGGAACCACATCCTTGGTCAATGTGCAAGTGGAAAATCATGTAAAATTGCTTCAAATTCATGGAAATTATCAGGAAATTCAATGTTTAGCCAATTTTAATATTTCTAGCATACGGGATGGTGCTCCATCGTGTTGGAACCACATCCTAAGTCATTGTGCAAGTGGAAAATCATCTAAAATTGCTTAAAATTCTTTGAAATTATCAAGAAATTCAATGTTTAGCCAATTTCTCATATTTCTTGCATAATGGGAGGATGCTTTAACGTATTGGAACCACATCCTAAGTCATTGTGTAAGTGGACAATTTTCTAAAATTGCTTAAAATTCATGAATATTGTCAGGAAATTCAATGTTTAACCAATTTCTAATATTTCTTGCATAATGGGATGGTGCTACATCGTGTTGAAACCACATCCTAAATCATTCCGCAAGTTCAAAATCATCTAAAATTGCTTAAAATTAATGGAAATACAATACATTTTTAAAAAAATTTTATCAATCGAAAAATCCTTAAGATAATTTATCGCGATAACGGTAAGAAATTTTCTGTTTAGAATAACATTATCCACTTCCTGTTTCCATTTGGCACACTCGAAACGAGACACCCTGTATTTATATTTCTTCAAGATTCACCATTTTCCTATTGCAACGTAAAAGAGCTACTGTTTTTTTTCCACCCGTCTTTTTCGAGCAATGCCTTTAATAATTCACGGGAAGTTTCGTTTGTGCGGTATCAATAATTTACACAAAACATTCGCAAGGGGTGAAATTGAATTAATCCGTGCGTCCCCGAGATAATCGAAGTCGCGGGGCGCGGGGGGGAAACTGCGGGTTAGCGGCGGGGCGGCAATGTATTATTAAGATATTCCCCGGATTCTATAAGTTTTGTTTAATCAATAGATCGAGTCGGGGGGAAACGGGGAACGGTTCGGTCGGCCGCAAATAGCGCAGGAAACAAGGGTGCAGATTACTGATACCACGGTTTGCTTATTGCTCCCTTTAACTATCCCTCTTCGGCAATTATACGGTGGCTCCCTATGTACGTTACCAGCCGGAATGGAAAGAAAAGGGCGGATTACCGAAGAGCCCCGGACCTTGTTTGCTGGGGATTCCCGATCTTTCATTTTCATTGTTTCTGTTTGTGTTAACCAGAATCGCAGCTGGTGACTGCCGGTTGGGCGCCATTTGAATCTGGAGAGAGTAATTGCGAGGGGATGCGCGCGTGTGTGTGTGGGGGGTTACCTGAGTCGTTTATTCGCCGGAACGAGGCAACTTCGCCTCAGACTCGAAACTTTTACTAGGCTTTAGTTAATAGTTCTTTATTTTGTTCGGTTTTATGGCGACCCACTCTCTCTTTCTCCTCCACTTACAGGCTTCGACTTCATCGGCACTGCTGCCACGGCGCGAGTGATCCCTTCTAAACTTTTAACTAGCTCCCGATACAACACCTTTATCCCGCGAAATTACGTAAGCTCTAAACTTGCACGTATTGAACAATTTTAACTACACGTCAACTTTTTTCATTAATATTTTTACTTTCGAATACATTTTTAAAAAATACAGAATAATTGGGATGTTTTGAGATTTTTGCGGAAGTGAAGTTGAATAAATTGTAAGACTTGTCCAAAAAAGTTAGAGGTACAAATTCAAAAATGTTAAACTGGTTTTTATCCTGGGTTAACCCAAAATTTAGACTGTTTCTATTACTACCGACGCTTACAGTTTGAGAGAAATTTTAAAGTTTTATACTTGTTGCAACTGTAATTTATATTTTCAATTCCAAAAGTGTCAAACTGTTTTTTCGCCCAAGACTCTCGAAATCTCGAAAAGGACTTAAAATAAATTATAACAATTAATATATATTTTTGTCAAAAAATATTTTTTTCGTCTAAAAATGTTGAGAAACACTGATCTAGACCATCCTGTATATGTTAAATATAGACATCAAGAGCAACAAATTAAACTAAATAAATCAGGACCCATTTCCTACATTCCTTCAGACACATCCGACTCGAGTTGCCGAAAAGAAAGAGACAGGGAAAAAAAAGCCGAGAATACCAGGCACGGAATTAAAACGCGCGGGGCAATAATTTACGTTCCCTTTTTTTATTGGTAAGGTTTCAATTTCCCAGAGGGGCCTTCGCACACCCCCGCCCTACGTGCCCCCCTTTAAACTAATTCGCGGCAGTAAATTTTATTATACCCAATTAGATGACTAAATAAATTGTAAAACAATGAAACGGGGAAAACGAAATTAGGCAATCGACTTGTCGTAAATTCACCCTCGCCATCCGCCGGTTATACGGAAAAGGAATACAGAAGCGATATCAATAAGATGTACGTTTTATTGGTTTTATATATTTTTTTTTCTTTTCTTCACTAATTTAATTACATGATTTCATTGGGAAGCTAAATTTAAGTTGCTTTGAATTTGTTTGAAAACACCTGCTTAAGTATTATAACCAATATTCCTGTGAGATCGAATGGCGCCTTACTAACAAACATATTTTCATGACCGTAAATTCCGTAATTTCCCGGCGCATTCACCAAAGATCAAGTCGTTAAAGAGCTCACTATAAAGCGATGTTCAAAATGTTCCAGCAAGATGGTGCGATATGATCCTTTTAGACTTATTTCTTTAGGGGTATTTAAGGAGTCAGGTCAACAAGATGAACAAACATTAAAGAAAGTTTTTACATAATTTCGTAATGAAGTCTCGATATGAATAAATCAATGTGTGGTGGAACACTTTTATGAAATACAACGTTAAAGTGAATTAGCATTAATGATTGCACATCCACTCAAACACAAATTGACAGCAAAACAAACTGTCCGAACTACATGAATAGTCAATTGAAGAGTTCAAAGTTCGGAACGAGGCAGATGTGATGTGTATTGGCAGCATCGGGATAGTTTTAAAAATGTAATAGAGGAAAGCCCCCTCGCATTCTTTTTTTCCCAGCGGCGGCGGCGCTTTTCAATTTTTTTGCTCCAGTATTTATCTAGTGTGCCGCGAATATTAGCGGTTGTTTATAGATAGTGAATGGAGCGGGTCGATACCTATCACGGGGGTGTATGTTTAATGCATACATAAGTTCCACATATACATATCTAATTTTAGTAATGGAATACAATTCTAGACAGCAAACAAGGCAATTTAATTGAATCGCATCGCGGCGCTCCGAATAAATTATAGCCGGCTATCGAGAGATTCCCATTATATATCACGGGGGGCGGCGGAAGAAGTTCCCCCCGTTGCCTGCCCGTTTCCCACCCCTTCTGCCATT
Organism: Ocypus olens; assembly: GCA_910593695.2. Classification (NCBI taxonomy): domain Eukaryota; kingdom Metazoa; phylum Arthropoda; class Insecta; order Coleoptera; family Staphylinidae; genus Ocypus; species Ocypus olens. The sequence goes on from OU343054.1 coordinate 46,756,419, forward strand.
CTATCTATCTGTTCGGGCCCACTTTATGCCCTTCCTCCTGAACCCCAACAGCCACATCCGCTTCGGATTCGGATAAACAGTTCGGCATTTGCATACAACAATGCCGAATTGCGTCAATGATATACAAAAAATAAAATATCAATGAAATTGACAGAGCTGATTTAGGCGGGTTGGAATTTCTCAATAAAAGCATATGTGCACGTGTATCTCCAAAAATTTTCCAATTACATCATCTAATAATTGTTATTTTATATGAGAGATGTTCTTTATTTTCTCCGTAAGAAGTACGAGGAAGTCATTTTTTCGAATACGAAATTTCAACGGAAATATCCAATTTGAGGTCTCCAGAGACGATTCCTACCATTTTTGAAAAATGTCTATCTGTGTATCTGTCTGTGTGTCTGCTGTGTATCTGTCTTTCTGTATGTCTGTATGTGTGTCTGAATGTGTGTCTGAATGTGTGTCTGTATGTGTGTATGTATGTGTGTCTGAATGTGTGTCTGAATGTGTGTCTGAATGTGTGTCTGTATGTGTGTCTGAATAGTGTCTGTATGTGTGTCTGAATGTGTGTCTGTATGTGTGTCTGTATGTGTGTCTGTATGTGTGTCTGTATGTGTGTCTGTATGTGTGTCTGAATGTGTGTCTGTATGCGTGTCTGGATGTGTGTCTGAATGCGTGTCTGGATGTGTATCTGTATGTGTGTCTGTATGTGTGTCTGTATGTGTGTCTGTATGTGTGTCTACTGTGTGTCTTTCTGTGTGTCTGTCTGTTGGCGCTGTATCTCATATACGTCCGAATCTACGATGATTACTTTAAAATCGAAGGTTATTTGAATTTTTTGCATAAACATAAAGTAGAATGTATTTTGTCAATTTTTTCTATTTTCACCTTCTCCGTTACGAAGTAACGTATGTTCATTAAAAAAAACCTCAAGAGTGTCATGATTTTTGATTTTTAAAACTCTAAGTTGGCACACATGTTAGGAATTGGCATACAAAACGTCAGATCTTTCTAAAAGTCACAATTATTCCGTGATCGCAATGGTTTACAGCAACCGGAAAAATTCCTGATGCCAAATTAGATTTTTTTAAATCTAAGTTGGCACACATGTTAGGGATTGACAAACAAAACGTCAGATCTTTCTAAAAGTCAGAATTATTCCGTGGTCGCAATGGTTTACAGCAACCAGAAAAATTCCTGATGCAAATCGTAAAATTTCTCGTGAATCAACAAAACTGTTCAGAATGTCTTCGAAAAAATCGATTCGCCTGTTCTTAAGCCGCGTCCTCACTGGGTCGACATTGTCGATCGACTCTGTCTATCGACACTGTCGACCAACAAATCTTCAAGACTTCACCTGTCCACACCAAGTAGATAGAACAAAAATGTAATGGTGGTTTTAAAAAAAAAATTCGAATGTCGGAAAGTGAATTTGAATATTTGTTGCAAAAAATCGGGCCAAAAATTTGTAAACTAATCTGTTTGCCGATGTCGAACGCCGAATAGCACGTCCACACTCTGGATTCGACTCGACTGCCCTTTGATTTTACCGACAATTTATGGAAAACCAATCGGCAGGTCGATCGACGAAGTCGATTGACGCGTACACACCAAGTCGACAGTGTCGATAGACAGAGTCAATCGACAATGTCGATTCGGTGAGTTTGTTTAGCACAACTTTCAATTTTTGATATAAGTGAAAGAGTAGTAACAATTAAGCTTCACCTTTTCTTTTAAATGTTATTCAACTGTAATTCCAATTGTTTGGCACAGTTTTCGATTTAACAAAACGTATCAAATGTGTCAAATGTTAAAAATGGCATTTTTAATTGCCGACGATGACCATTTGCAACTGCCAAAAATGACTACTTTCACCTGCCAAAAACTACAATTTTTAACTGTTAACGATGGCCATTTCTAGCTGCTAAATACTACAATTTTCATCTGCCAAAAATGACAACTTCCAACTGCCAAAAACTACCATTTTTAACTGAAAAAGGTGGCCATTTCTAACTGCTAAAAAGTACAATTTTCAACTGCCAAAAATGACAACTTCCAACTGCCAAAAACTACAATTTTTAACTGTCAACGATGGCTATTTCTAACTACTAAAAACTACAATTTGCAACTGCCAAAAATGGCAACTTTCACCATTTTTAAACGTCAACGATGGTCATTTCTAACAGCAAAAAACTACAATTTTTAACTGCCGAAAATGACAACTTCCAACTGCCAAAAACTACAATTTTTAACTATCAACGATGGCTATTGACAACTTTCAACTGCCAAAAACTACCTTTTTTAACTGTTAACGATGGCTGTTTCTAACTGCTCATAACTACAATTTTCAACTGCCATAATTTCTAAATGTTAACGATTGCGATTTTTAACTGCTAAAAACTGTAATTTTCATCTGCCAAAAATGACAATTTCCAACAGCCAAAAACTATAATTTTTAACTGTCAACGATGGCCATTTTAAATGCTAAACAGTATAATGTTTAACTGCCAAAAATAACAACTTTTAACTGCCAAAAAAAACTGTCAAAGATGGCAATTTTTAACTGCTAAACACTAACATCTTTAACTGCCAAAAATGATAACTTTTAACTGCCAGAAACTAGAATGTTTAACTGTCAACGATGGCTATTTTTAACTGCTAATAACTACAATTTTTTAACTGCCAAAAAATATCATTTTTAACTGGCAACTATGACAGTTTTCAACTGCCAGATGTGACCATTTTTGACTGTGAAAAATAACAATTTTCAACTACCGAATATTAGAATTTTCAGTAACCAAAAACCATAATTTTGAATTGCCAAAATGACGGTTTTCAACTGCTAAACATGACTATTTTTAACTGTCAAAAAATAATAACTTTCAACTGCCAAAAACTACCATTTTTAACTGTCAACGATGATCATTTTTAACAATCAAAAACTACAATTTTAAACTGCCAAAATTGACCGTTTTTAGCTGCCAAAAACAGCTAAAAATCTCCAACTTCAACTGCAAAAAATTACTATTTTCAACTGCCTAAAATGACTATTTTCAACTGCCAAAAACTACAATTTGGCAATATGACTTTATAGCTTATATATTATATTTCTACTTTTAAAATGTTCGAGGTGTCATCCTATGTAATTTATTTTAGGACACGTATTTTATTTATTTATTGTCCTATTTTAACTTCAATTTTTAACTGCCAACTATGACATTTTTCATCTGCCAGAAATGACTATTTTTGGCTGCCAGAAATGACCATTTTTGGCTGCCAAAAATAACAATTTTCAACTACCAAATATTATAATTTTCAACCATTATAAACTATAATTTTCAACTGCCTAAATGACGGTTTTCAACTGCTAACCATGACTATTATCTTCCCAAAATCGATTTTGGGTAGATGTTCTGAACCGGAAAATAAATCCATAGAAAGTGCATTTCAAAACTTCCTGAGAACATTAGGACTAGTTACCTCTTTTCGTTCCTAGTCTCCTGATACAAATTGTGAAAAATTTTCAAAATTAATAATTCCTGACGAAAATCGACCCAACATTTTTGCATGAGTAGTACTATGGAAAAAAAACGGTGAAAATCATGAAATTACCAAAACAAATTTTTTCGGAAAAATTATTAGTCTACACGCTTTTACCCATCATTAAAAATCGTCATGAAGTTTTTCAAATTTTTCTGAGACCAGTCATTTTTTGCATGCATTTTTTTTTCCTTTAGAAAAAAAAATGTCGAAATTTTTTTTAGGAAAAATAATTACCCTTTTACCCGTCATTAAGAACCATCATGAATTTTTCAAATTTTTCTGAGAGCCAACAAAATCTAATAGTCACTTCACTATTACATTTTGAAGTAAAATTTGTGATTTTCATCTTTCATTATTTTGACGTTTTAAACGTCAGTTTCATCCGATTCTACAAAACGCTCGATGTACATTTACGACCCGTTCACACGGCACCGAATCGGTCGTTTTACCGATTCGGTTATTTTGCCGTCTTCTATAGCGGCGCAAATACATATTTCAATATGCGTGTTCACACGATACTGCCGTCGACCGTATACTATATCGAGTGAACACGCACATTAAAATATATGCGCCACGAACGGACAGCAAAATAACCGAATCGGTAAAACGACCGATTCGGTGCCGTGTTATAATACGATTTAAATTGAAAATAAACCATTAAAGTGTAAATATAAATAACTATAAGGTTGAAAGACCTCTGGTCAATTGCCTGTTGAGGTCATTTGTAAAAGTGTCTCAATAAATGTATTGTCTCTCTCTCTAAATAACTATGGTATATAAAGTAAAATGATAGCCATATCACCATTTATTTCACTCAAAAATGTTCAATCTCGCGATGACGATAGTACTGTTTTTCTATTATTATATCAAAATCACCTAATAAAGGTTGTTTTAAATTTGTACATAATTGTGAAGAAGAATAATGTACTGCAGTAGTTCTGAAAAGTTTCATGAAAGTGGGAACTGTTTTTTGTTTATAAAAATGAATATGGAAAATATCCTATAATCCCCAACTACAACAAAGGACGTTTGCAAGTTTGACAATTTGCCAAAAAGTCACGTTTAGATTATATGCATACGTGCATATAAATAAGCTTCTTACTTAATTTCTTTCATTTTATAATTTTTATTTTATTTTCTCCGCATCCCATAATTCCCAACTACAACCCTATAAAATTGTATCCGGAATCCAAAGGAAGCATTTAGCCGGACGTAATCGGTGTGATTCAGTGTTAAAGTTGTGCGGCGGATTATTTTTATTGGAGGCGAGACGAAAACAAGGCATTAAAGCCGTGTTTGTACGGTGTATCTGTGCTGGAAGCTGTAAATAACAAAAGTTCCGCATGTAAAAACCAGAGACAGCGCATTGAGGGAGAGATAAGGAAATTACTCACATATATAAGTTGTAAGCAAGGAAGGGCCACTGCCTGCCTGCGAATAAGCAAGGGCATAAATAAGACTTGCCAGAAGTAGTTTTTTCCTTATTCTGCGGACACAATCTGCACGGGGATTGATCGAGCTTAATGGATTAAGAAAATCACGTCGGCATTACATTCAATTCAATTCCGGAAGTAAATAAATACGTCGGGAGGGAGTGTGTGTGTGTGTGTTCACAAAACGTTTCCTTCTATGGGGAGGCATAATGGAGTTTACTTGAATGGTCGGTGGGATCTTGTTTAGTACATTGCAACTAGTTTTTCAAGCTAAAGATTCTTTTGATAAAATAGTCTTCTTAAATAAATTTTTAAATAAAAAAAAAAAAATATATATTTTTTTTTAAATTTCTTTTTATTTTTTTAATTTTAATTAATTTTAAATTTTTATTTATTTTTAATTTTTAAGTTTCAATTTTTAATTTTTAATTTTTTTAATTGGTGACGAACGACGGCTGCGCCGTCGCCTGAGCATATCCCATTAAAATTGACCAAAGTAACTGATGACGAACGACGGCTCCGCTGCGCTGCGCCATCGTCCGTGCGTAACCTATTAAAATTGAGTAAAGTAACCGGTGACGAACGACGGCTCCGCTGCGCTCTGCCGTCGCCTGAGGGTATCCCATTAAAATTGACCAAAGTAACCGGTGAACGACGGCTCCGCTGCGCTGCGCCGTCGTCCATGCATATCCTATTGAAATTAACCAAAGTTACTGGTGACGCACGACGGCTCTGCTGCGCTGCGCCATTGATGAACATTTTAAAATTATTTTTAATTTTTAATTTTTCGTTTTTCATTTTTTTGTTTTCATTTTTCGTTTTTCATTTTTCATTTTTCATTTTTAATCCTTCATTGTTTATTTTTATTTTTGTTTCGTTTATTTTTTTGAAAGCCACTTATATCCTCTGCGATCCCCAAAAATTTTAGCTTTCCGACTTGAATAGAAAAAAAAATCGGCGTTAAATGAAGAGAAACGAACCCTGGGGGTGCAAATGGCGCGAAGAGGTGGTTCCGAAAATTTTGAAAAAAATAGAGATAAAAGATCGTTGTAACCTTTACAAACTCTAAACATATCAGCTCTTCAATTTAAATAGAAAAAATACGCCCCTGAAAGAAACTTGAAAACAAAAACATAAATATTGTAGGGTAAGCTTTGTCAATATACTGGAGTTTCGACAAACTCTTCAAAGTCAAAACTGAAGGCATAAAGTCTCCCGAAAAATAATCTTGAATCGCTCACTTTTAAGACCGGGGCCCCGGGACGCGGCTCATAGGTTCCTAATCGAAACCCGCGACTTTAAGCATGTCATATCAATGTCATTAAATGTGAAAATTGTGTGCTATCATAACCTTGTTCCAGATATATCAGTGAATGTCATGTCTGACGCACAGCTGATAAGTTCCTAACCTAAACCCGCGACTTTGGCATGTCATGTCAATGTCATGCACAGCTGATAGGTTCCTAACCTAAACCCGCGACTTTGGCATGTCATGTCAATGTCATGCACAGCTGATAGGTTCCTAACCTAAACCCGCGACTTTGGCATGTCATGTCAATGTCATTAAATGTGAAAATTGTGTGCAATCATAACCTTGTTCCAGATATGTCAGTTAATGTCATGTCTGACGCACAGCTGATAGGTTCCTAACCTAAACCCGCGACTTTGGCATGTCATGTCAATGTCATGCACAGCTGATAGGTTCCTAACCTAAACCCGCGACTTTGGCATGTCATGTCAATGTCATGCACAGCTGATAGGTTCCTAACCTAAACCCGCGACTTTGGCATGTCATGTCAATGTCATGCACAGCTGATAGGTTCCTAACCTAAACCCGCGACTTTGGCATGTCATGTCAATGTCATTAAATGTGAAAATTGCGTGCAATCATAACCTTGTTCCAGATATGTCAGTAAATGTCATGTCTGACGCACAGCTGATAGGTTCCTAACCTAACCCCGTCAATGTCAATGTCATTAAATCTGAAAATTTTCAATCTGACAGAAACTGTCATTTTATATAAAAGAAACTTGAAAACAGGTGAAAACAATGAGGTCAATCTTTGTAAAATCGTATCCCGTTAAGGGAGCTACAAATCAGAAAATGTTCCAACATAAATATTGCAGGGGAAAGCTTTGCAAATATACTGAAGCTTTGACAGGCTCCCTGAAAATAATCTTGAATCGCTCACTTTTAAGGCAGGGGCCCCGGAACGGGGGCCCCCAGAGATGAAATACTTGTCACGCGGTGCCCCTTCAGGCGAAAGGTATCTTTGGTGAAAATTTCAGCCGAATCCATGTCATGCGATTTTCACTCAAATTTCCGATGGTTTACTCAATAAAAATGAAAAATTTGGTGCCTTGACTCTTAAAAAAATTCATAACTCGCAAACGATTAGAAAAATCGAAAATATTCAAAGTATAAATGTTGTAGAGGGGTCTTTTGTGAAGAGGATTGGATAGTTTTAAATTGTCCAGGATATACAGGGAAGGCTGTGCGAATTTTTTTCTTCTAATTTCTAAAGGTTTCTAAAGAAGGCCCTAAAGACCACAGGAAAGATCTTTGGTACCATCAAATTTGCTCAATCCGTGCCCCGTCATAGCTGCCACATTGCCTAAACAGGACATCTCCATCGGCAGTGCAGAAGAGGGTACAAAAAAATAAAATATGTTTTTAAATCGGTTTAGGCAGTTTGAAATTGGGGAAAATCGGTTTTGAAAAGTATGCACTTTATGTAAAAATTTTGTATATGTTTTTGATTTGGTTTCAATAGTTATTGAAAAATCTGACATTTGAGTTGAATTCAATTTTTTCCCTTCCACACCCCTGCTGAGATATTTCGAGAATGTCGAATTAAAAAATTACGGAAGGGTAGCGGGTGTTTCAAAAATTTAAAAAAAATTACGGAGCAAAAGCCAGTTATACCCCGAACCTACCCTAAAAGTTTCAACTCTTCAATTTAAAAAGAAAAAAATACGTCCTTGAAAGAAATTGAAAAAAAAATTCTGGGGTGGGCCAAATAACGCGCTCTGGAGAGGTGGGGGGTGTTTGAAAATTTTTGAAAAAATTACGGATCATGGCTGGTCGCATCTCCCACCCACCCTAAAAGTTTCAGCTCTTAAATTTCCATAAAAAAAAATACGTCCTCATAAGAAAAAAAAACGAACTCTGGGGGTGAAAATAAGGCGTAAGGGGGCCCCCAGAGGTAAAATACTTGTCACGCGGCGCCCCTTCAGGCGAAAGGTATCTTTGGTGAAAATTTCAGCCAAATCCGTGTAATGCGATTTTCACTCAAATTTCCGATGGTTTACTCATGAAAAATGAAAAATTTGGTGCCTTGACACATAAAAAAATTCATAACACGCAAACGATTGGAAAAATCAAAAAATAATGAGAATAAATGTTGTAGAGGGGTTTTTTGTGGAGAGGATGGAGTGGTTTTAAATTATCCAGGATGTACCCGGAAGGCCGGGCCGAATTTTCTTGTATAATTTCTTGAGAAGGCCCCCACGGCCACGGGGAGGATCATGGGGACGATGAAATTTGCTCATTCGATGACAACTGATAGGCACCATATTGCCCGAAAGCGCCACCTCTCTCATCCGTGCAGAAGGGGGTGAAAAAAATTAAAAAGACATTATTTTAAATCGTTTTGCTCAAACCACACGCGTCGAGGAATGCTAATCTGGTGGTAACCCCAGTTTCTGGTAACCCCAGTTTCCGAATCTGACATCTGTCAGATGTGACGGTGCACCATCAATGCATTTCTTAATTTGCCGTTTGGAGAGCACTCGGACGTTAACAGGAAGATGTTATTTCTTTTTCACCAACTTTGGCCCTCTAAAAATTATTTAGGGGCCGTCTGAGAAGCGTATACACATTACAGACCGACAGACAAACAAACAAAACTTGGGCGGCGGTACTGATGGGGGTTGTTTTGGTCTTTGGCTGCTGACGGGGTGACCGAAATGTTACCAAACTTTGTTGGTCTGCTTCAAATGGAACGCTCAATGATTTTCCAAAGTTTAATTGTTCTAACCCTCCCGGAAATATTTTTTTTTTCGAAATTGATTTTCCGGTGAAAAATTTTCAACGTTCAAAAACGACAATAATTCAAATATTCATATCTCGGTTAATAACCGGGCGATTTTAAAAATTCAAAGTTTGTTTTGCGTGCACGCTATACGGCAATGATAATTCGTCGTTGGATTCGTGATTTAAGAAGAAATAAAACAAATATTAAAAACGATCGAAAATATTTACCGGCAAAATAAATAAAAGTTTAATTGATTTTTAAATTAGAAGGAGGGGTCGGATCATCAAATAAATTTATTTGGATTTTCTGTTGGGCTTGAGAAGAGACTTCCGGCGGTGTAATCAGCGATGGACACACCAAACATTATTAATAAAGCATTACTCTGAAAGTACTCACCCGATTTCAAAACAAAAAGAGAAGCCAATGCGAAAAATTTCGTAAAAATGCCAACGAAAGATGACGGGAAAAGTCAAGATTGATCCACGTTACATGCACTCCTAACCGAGAACCATTAATTCTGACGTTTATTAATTGCCTGGAATTAGTGATGGTAGCAAGCAATGATAACCTGAAATCCTGAATTTTGATTGGCCCGTTTGACGTAAATGTCACGTTCGACGCTTGACTTTCAATTATTTGAAGGGTTGAAATGAAAAAATCTGCAAGGTCAAAGGAAAACGGTCATATATTATAAACGGTTTGCCGTACGTATAAAATACCGGTTACCAAAATGATCTAGAATATATTTATCTACAATTTTTTATAGCAACATTTTCTCCTAGAGATAACAGTTGACGTTGTAGGGGTTAATATGTAAAAAATGGGGTGTTTTACCCCCAATAACTCCTTAAGGGCAATAGTTATGAAAATAACGATAATAGATAATTGTAGAGAAAAGAATTCCCTACAATAAATATTCATACAATTTTGCGATATCTTCAAAACTGAGCGCGCTATGGCGGCCCAAAGTTTTTCGTTGCAAGAAATTTTGCTTGCACCCCGGGGGTGAAAAAATCATATCTCGAGAAAGGGGCAAAATTTCAAAATAAAAATAAGCAAGTTTTGTGTAGGAAGTATTGGCGAGTATTTTGAGATACAAACCGATCCTCCAACTCGAAAACTGTAAAAGAAGATAGATTTTGCAGCGAAAAAAGTGGTAAATGGGTTCCCCCAGGGGGTGGGGGTGAGTTGAGAAGATTTGATAAATATGGAAAGTTGCGTAAATGGTAGAGGCACAGTTTGGCATAAAAAAAATGTTGAAATTTAATAAACTCTAGCCGCAACCCTCGAAAAGGGTGTTTTTTCCATTTTCGCGGGGGGTTGTTTTCGGGGGTTGAAATGTGTAAAAACCTGCCCCTTTGGTGATCCCGAACGTTTGTTGAAAATTTCACCCTTTTACCTTTTTCCGTTCGCCCGTTATTAAAGGTTCGTGTCTTGCAATTAGTATATATAATAATGTTACTTACAAATATAAAGGTACAGCGAGCGCGTGGCGTAATTTTTAAGATCCCGGCGCATTCACCATAAGATTAATTAATAAATAATTATTCGATGATTACCCGAATTACGAAGTAATAATAAAATTAAATAAATAATGGATGTAATCAAAAGTGTGAACATGCCTCCGACAGGGATATGGAGGTTGCAGGTATGTTTACACTTTTGATTACATCCATTATTTGTTTAATTTTATTATTACTTCGTAACTCGGGAAATCATCTAATATCTATTTATTAATTAATCTTATGGTGCATGCGCCGGGATCTTAAAAAATACGCTATATACGGAGAATCTTCATACATTATTTATTTAATTATAATAAATAAATGGTTGTGACTGTATGTAAGAGTTTAAATCTCATGTCTCTTATTTTCCAGCACTTATTTTCCGCATCGATATGAATCGTCACAATAAGAAAGTTTCGCAGTCCCGGTGGCGCCGGTCCGCTCGCCCCTTCCCGGTTTGTCCTCCGTGGAAGATTCGGCGCCAGACGGGCAAAAACCATTTACAAATGGTTTTCAGTTCGGCGGAAAACAGGAACGCGGGTGGCGTCGCGGCGCCAGACCGACTGGCGTCCGTCCGAATCGTTAAATCACTGCCAGTTGGCCGCTGCCGCTGTAGCAAAACAACATATAACTCTCATTCAATTGATGTCCACGATTCATACGAGAAATGGGAATTGCGAAGATTTCAGTCTCTCATGTTTACTTGGAAAATATGTAAAAGGAAATAATAATAAAAAAATAATTTGGTAGTTTTCAACTTCTAATAGTGTATTTTATTTACTTCACATCTTAAACACTTAATCTCATTAACCATTTCTTTACCACAATCTCGCCCAACCTTTCGTCACCAACGGTTAATTATTTCTTAGCCATTTTTTTGTTAAAACTTATTTTTTAGATTACCCAATTCATGATATTTCCGATTTCATTAAAACGCATTAATACCTAAAATTTCACCTGTGAAGATCTGCGAAATTCTAGCTTGCGTGTTTACGGATTTGCCGGATGTAATGCGGCTGACTGATTCGCATCCAGGATTAATCATGTACTTGTGCTAATTACTGCTGTGTTTCAATCGGCATTAATTCTTAATCATCTCTCCTTCTGCGGTCTACAATAATTAGGAAGCGAGACGTATGAAATAATGATGAGACTTGCTCGCCCCGTTTGCGCCCCCCCCGCGCGCCGCCATTGCCAGCTTTGCGAAGATTAGTTTCTCACCTTGCTAATCCGCCCCCCAGCAAAAACTTTAATTTACCCGTTTGAACCCGACTAAGCCCGCTCCAAATATATTACTTCGGCATAGCGGGATATTATATATATATATATATAGTGTTTCATCTGCTTTATACTGGGATGATGCAGTTGTTTGAGGTGTCGAGGATTGCGACTTGATACAAAGTCGCAAATAATTTTATTTAACTAATCCTGTTTTATAAATTTATTATATTCTCTTGCAAAACACTAAAATTTTTTTTTATTTCTATACTCAGTTTCGGTCACGAACAAAAACGGATTTTTTTTTTAAATCTGACCAAATTTGTCATAATAATTCGGGAAAACTACAAATGCAATATGTGTAATTTTTTATATTTTTATATATTTACGTGTTTACATGATAAAAAAAATTATAATAACTACACGTTAGTTGCGTTTGGTTTGCAAAATGTATTCTCGTTTGTATATTAGTTGTGGATAAATAAGGATGGATTACTTTTTAATTGTAATAAGCTCTTAAATGAGTATTTTGTAAGTTAATTACTCCGTTGGTTGGTTTAAATAATATTGCTAGGAGTAATTTCCTGTTGTAATTAGTGGTGATAGAGAAAGCAGAGTAAATATTCGTGGAAGGCAAATCACCTGCGGGTAATCTATTTTTAATTAGCGCCTTCCTTCCAGACATGCGATCAATGTAATCATCTAATAGCGATTTTATACTTGAGCACGGTAATACCGAAATACACCCACTTTTAAAATTAAATTTAAAAAAAAAACAACAACGAAAATAATCGTTATATATCTAGCAATGATTGATTTACGGCCAATGTCAGACTGTAATAGATTTAAAAATTACATTTATTAAGTTTAATTGAATTATGCAAAAACAGGGTAATGTACATTACTGAGTCCTAACAAGTGGAAAATTTCTATAAGTTCTCATGTCGCCATAAAAAATACAAGCACATGAAAAGTTTGCACATTAACCATGCTAACATATAAAAAAATAAAATTCGGATCACCACCCCCGGATCATTATAAAAATAATTAATTTCCACTCTAGCGCCACGAGTTCGCGCAGAGTCCCAACAAATGGAAAATTTCTATAAGTTCGCATGTCGCCATAAAAAATATAAGCACATGAATAGTTTGCACATTAACCATGCTAACTTATAAAAAAATAAAATTCGGATCACCGCCCCCGGAACATTATAAAAATAATTAATTTCCACCCTCGCGCCACGAATTCGCGCAGAGTCCCAACAAATGGAAAATTTCTATAAGTTCGCATGTCACCAGAAAAAATATAAGCACATGAATAGTTTGCACATTACCCATGCTAACTTATAAAAAAATAAAATTCGGATCACCACCCCCGGAACATTATAAGAATAATTAATTTCCACCCTAGCACCACGAATTCGCGCAGAGTCCCAACAAATGGAAAATTTCTATAAGTTCGCATGTCGCCATAAAAAATATAAGCATATGAATAGTTTGCACATTAACCATGCTAACATATAAAAAAATTAAATTCGGATCACCGCCCCCGAAAACTAAAAAATAATTTATTTATTTTAACAATAAAATTTTAAAAGACGTGTTATTCTAATTTTATTTATCTACAATCAGAAGAAATTTTACTTTATATTTATGTTTCTTATCAATTAAATATCGCAACTTTGTTGTTGAAAGTTTCTGAATCAAAATAATAACTTTCACCATCAACCAATTAAATAACGCTAAAACTGAGTTACATAATTAACTCTGGATTACACCTCATGAATTTGCATATAGTTCACTTAAAAATTGATTGGATTAGAGTTGTTTTTTTTGTGAAAAAGTTGTAAAACAAGTGGAATAATAGATATCCATAGGTACGGTTTTAATTCCACGGTGGAGTTTTAATTAAAATATGTAACAATTAAAAGTTCGACGCGGCTTTGGATTAGTTTAATTAAAATTCGTTCAGGAAATATGGCGAAATTTGTGCTTTACATAATCAAATTAGGGAGGCCGGGTAATTTCGGTAAGTGACAAGTTTTATTCGGATCCACCATATATAACAAAAGTTTAAGAGAAAACGAACACAAGATTTGGTGATGATTTATGCCTCCAAACTTTTATTTTAGCTAGGGTAAACTTTACAAGTAACTCTAACGTATTATTTATATTAACTATTAACCCTTTATTTTAGCTCGGGGTAGGTACACAAACTTTATTTTTATCGCTACACATATTATTAACCCGTAGCTAATGAATAAATTATGAATTTATAATATTGTGGATGCGCCGGGAACATAAGATGTACGCCATGCGCTCGTCGTATGATCATTTGATCTTACGAAAATAATTTGATTGTACCGAGTACGCCGGCATTTGATCTTACGCGAATATAATAAGGTAAATTAAATATAAATCTTGATGATGTGCAAATATTTCTAAAAGAACGATTTTTATATTCTGTCAATTCTTTTAAATACCCGTTAATTTTGAAAAACTAAATTTTGGAAAGAATAACCATAATTGTTTTAAAGTTTTATATAATTGTTTAGTTTTTATGTTTCAGCTCCACTGTTTTTTTTTAATTCTTATACAATTTTACTTCAATATTTTAACTTTACTGTAAAAAAATTCAAAAATTTCTAACTCAATTCAAAACCGGTCAATTTTTAAAAACCAAACTGATTTCCCAAGAATAATCTTTTCCCCATTGTTTTCAATATTTTTTACAATATGATTACATCACAAATCTTATTTTAGGCTTTTTTATTCAAGTGATGGACATCATGAAAAAATACATCAGAAAAATTAATTTTTCAAAAATTCTCTACTCTTTTGAAAATTGGTACAATTGAAAAAACAAAAGTTAATTCAAAAGAGTGATATTTCGGTGATTTATTATAATTTTTCTAGAATGTATTCTTGGCGGTTTATCCTTTTTTCGATTTTTTTCTTCATAAGAAAAATAAAATTTTAAAAAATTCCTAACTCTCTTGAATATTGGTCTATTTTCTAAAAGAGTAATAATTTCAGATTAAACATATTATTTTAGGATTTAGCCTCCACGGTTCATTTTTTTTTTCATTTTTGTTGCCGATACATCAGAAAATAAAATAATTTTTGAAAAATTCGTAACTCGTTTGAAAATTGCTGTATTTGAAAAATAATAAAAGGTGATATTTTGAGGATTTAATACAATGTTTCGAGAATTTACGCGGTTTACATTTTTTTCGATTTATTTTCTTGTGTTTCATTTACGTCCGAAAAATAAAATCTTCAAAAATTCCAAACTTGTTTGAAAATTGGTGCATTCAAAAAAACAAAAGTTAATTCAAAAGAGTGTTCCTTTGGCCACTTAATATGATTTTTCTAGAATTTATTCTTCGCGGTTTATACTCTTTTCAATTTTTTTTCCGGTGCTTGATTTACGTAAGAAAAATAACATTTTAAAAATTTCGCAACTCCCTTGAATATTGGTCTATTTTCTAACAGAGTGATAATTTGATAATTGAACATCATTTTTTGTTCGAATAAATAACCCATTCCTATTTTTTTTTTATTCTTTTACAATTTTACTTCAATATTTTAACTTTACTGTAAAAAAATTCAAAAATTCCTAACTCAAGTAAAAACCGGTCAATTTTGAAAAACCAAACTGATTTCCTAAGAATAATCCTTTTCCCATTGTTTCCAATATTTTTTTTAATATGATAACATCTTGAGAAAATACATCAAAAAAATAATTTTTTCAAAAATTCTCTCCTCGTTTGAAAATTGATGAATTTGAAATATACTCTTTTCGATTTCTTTTTTTCAATGCTTCATTTACATAAGAAAAGTAACATTTTCAAAAAGTCGTAACTCTCTTAAATATTGGTCTATTTTCCAATAGAGTGATAATGTGATAATTGAACATAATTTTTTAGGATTTATTCTTCACGGTTCATATTTTTTCCAATTTTCGTGCCGACACGTCAAAAAAAAAATATTTTTCAAAAATTTGTTTCTCGTTTGAAAATTGGTGAATTTTAAAAACAAAAGTTAATTTAAAAGAGTAATATTTTGGTAATTTAATACAAAATTTTATAGAATTTATTCTTAGCAATTTAAATTTCTTCGATTTTTTTCTTTCTGAAAAATTAGATTTTCAAAAATTCGCTTCTCCTTTGAAAATTGGCAGATTTTAAAAAACGAAAGTTAAATTAAAAGAGTAATAATTTGGTAATTTAATACAATTTTTATAGAATTTATTCTTCGCGGTTTATATTTTTTCGATTTTTTTCTTCAATGCTCCATGTCCGAAAAATATTTTTTTCAAAAATTCGTTACTCCTTTGAAAATTGGTGAACTTTAAAAAACAAAAGTTAATTTCAAAGAGAGATATTTTGGTAATTTAATACAAATTTTCTAGAATTTATTCTTCGCGGTTTATATTTTTTCGATTTTTTTCTTCAATGCTTCATGTCCGAAAAATATTTTTTTCAAAAATTCGTTACTCCTTTGAAAATTGGTAAACTTAAAAAAAACAAAAGGTAATTTCAAAGAGTGATGTTTTGGTAATTTAATACAAATTTTCTAGAATTCATTCTTCGCGGTTTATATTTTTTCGAATTTTTTCTTCAAAGCTCCATTTTCGAAAAATATTTTTTTCAAAAATTCGTTACTCCTTTGAAAATTGGTGAACTTTAAAAAACAAAAGTTAATTTCAAAGAGTGATATTTTGGTAATTTAATACAAATTTTCTAGAATTTATTCTTCGCGGTTTATATTTTTTCGGATTTTTTCTTCAATGCTCCATGTCCGAAAAATATTTTTTTCAAAAATTCGTTACTCCTTTGAAAATTGGTGAACTTAAAAAAACAAAAGTTAATTTTAAAGAGTGATATTTTGGTAATTTAATATAAATTTTCTAGAATTTATTCTTCGCGGTTTATATTTTTTCGAATTTTTTCTTCAATGCTCCATGTCCGAAAAATATTTTTTTCAAAAATTCGTTACTTATTTGAAAATTGGTGAATTGGTAAAAACAAAAGTTAATTTAAAAGGGTGATAATTTAATACATTTTTTTTAAATTAAATCTCCTCAATTTATATTTTCTTCGAACGTTTTTCTCCAATGCTTCACATGTCCATTTTTTTTTTAATCGCAACACTTGAATATTGGTAAATTTTCAAAACAATAGAGGCTTTAAAAGAGTGATATTTTGGTAATAATTTGTTTAAGAATTTCAAAATTCGTAACTCGTTAGAAGATCAGTGTACTTTCTTAAGCAAAACCGATTTTGAATAAATAGCTCTTTCTTAATTGATTTGAAGTTTTCCATAATATTATCTTTTTTTTATTTATTCATTCGAACGCGAATTAATTACACTTCAACTGCAATTTAGGTTGATTGTGCAAAAGCGAAAGGGGTGTGTATCCGCGGTTAATTTCTACTCCAGTGATAAGTAATCTGGGCAGGCATGAAGTGAGGCAGTACCATCCACCACCACCAGCGATACACGCGTATAAATTGAACAAGTTTCCAGGCGGGCAACATTAGTCACTGCGGGGGTACTTATCTCGGCGCCCCCATCTACGTTTCGCCCCCTCGCCCGCAACACAGAAACAACAATTAGCCGGGCCCTAAAGATATCCGTCTTCTTGCGCGTTTACTTATCGCGATCGCCGCTCGTCTACCTCCACACGTACACATTTTAGGGTCGGCGGAGGGCGATGAAACCGAGCCCGGAGCGACCCCCCGTAATTGGGTCGCGTGTTTCGCTGGGCGGCCCTAATTGAATTAAAACTTGCTCGACGGACGGGACTCGAATCCACGACTCCCGCGACGCACGCCGCCCCGACCCTCTCGCACGAAATTAATTTCGTTCAAATAATAATTAAAAGTTTAACGCACACCGAAAGTTCGGAAATTATTTAAACACTTGTTTCATATTATCCTAATTGCATTAAGAGTTTAGAAATATTAGTTGACGCCATGTTTTGTTTATAGTATGTTTTAATCACTACTAATTATTGTAAAAATATTATATAACGTGACATTATTTACTAATTTTCATTACGATAGATTACACCGTGCACGCCTAAAGTATGGAATATATTCAGTAAAACCGAAATAAAATATTTTGGGAAAAAAATCCTCTTTTTTTTATAAAAATACACAGTAGTAGTAAACGATGTTTTATTAGGGCTATCGACTTATCGGTCTTTTTGACCTAAAAATACACATTTTCGTATGAAAGTAGATTTGTTTTTGAGTAATGAGGTTATTCATTTTGTTTTTAAATGCCAACCCCCTATTTTTGTTCTTGATTTTGAAAGATCTTTTTTTTTACTGGATAAAAGTAAATTGGATTTTCATTTTCACCCTGTATATATATTTTTTATTTTCTACGTATTTTTCTGTGGTGTGATTAATCGTATGCAACACATGCCTAAATCGCATTACATTAATATTATACGCCCTTCGGTAATATAAATATTTACACTGAACTTTAATTTTATGCAAAACCACCGGATTGACCAATTTTTCTATTGCGAGCTGAAAATTATATTAAATATAAACAGGCTCACATGAAAATTAAATTAAAACATTCATCACATATTAATTTTAATATTTTGCAATAATTTTAATTATTGTTCGAAAACTAATAATGATATTGATAATTGGCACTTGAGACCGAATTAAATTACGGCCCGCAAAAGTTTTGTCCCGGCGCATCCACCGGAATCGCCTTGCAACTTTCCCGGCTCTCGGCACCTTGAAGGGAGCTTTGGCGCGCGCGGGTCGATTTAAAGTACTTACGCTGTCATGCGATGGTCGTCTCGTAATGTGTATTTACTCGTGCCGTGAATACCGTTTTCCAATTTTGTAATTTTGCGGCCGAGTATAATCTTCAGCTCGGGGGGGAGAGGGAAGCGGGCGCAAATTGACAAGTGGTTTATACCTGTGCGGGTTAAGCACTGCTCCACTATACATGGAAATTCGGGATGAAGTGTTAGTGGAAACGCAGATAAAGAGAAACGGGAAAGTGGAAAGGCAAAGCCCCTCTCCGATAAGGGCCCCATTCATGGCGAATCTAGCAGGGATCCGTCGCCTTCTCGGTTTTATTACTAATACCCAAGGGGTTTGCGCTCTTTAAATACATTCGGCATTACACGCTCGACATCGCTTAACAATAGATTTTTTTTCTTCTGAAGTTATATTAAACTAACTTGTGCAATGGTGAAGATTTTTTTATAACTATTGCCACTCAATAGTACAAGCGTAGATTTTGAAGAGTTAAGGAAATTTATAAAAATTTCATGCAGTTGAAAAAAATATAAAAACAATTGCAATTGACTTGAAACTCTTCCAATGCAATCAAAACACACTCTAGATTATGATTATGTCAAAATCCATTCAATGCTACAACCGTAGATTTTGAATTTTCGTAAAGAACCGAGCGTAGAGTTAAGAAAATTTGTAAAAATTTCCTGCTGTTGAAAAAAATATAAAAACAATTGCTATCGACTTGAAACTTTTCAAATGCACTCAAAACACATTCTAGATTATGATTATACCAAAATCCATTCAGTACTCCAACCGTAGATTTTGAATTTTCGTAACGAACCGAGCGTAGAGGTAAGAAAATTTGTAAAAATTTCCAGCAGTTGAAAAAAATATAAAAACAATTGCCATCGACTTGAAACTTTTCAAATGCACTCAAAACACATTCTAATCCATTCATTACTCCAACCGTAGATTTTGAATTTTTGTAACGAACCGAGCGTAGAGGTAAGAAAATTTGTAAAAATTTCCTGCTGTTGAAAAAAATATAAAAACAATTGCCATCGACTTGAAACTCTTCAAATGCATTCAAAACACAATCTAGATTATGATTATGTCAAAATCCATTCAATGCTCCAACCGTAGATTTTGAATTTTCGTAACGAACCGAGCGTAGAGGTAAGAAAATTTGTAAAAATTTCCAGCTGTTGAAAAAAATATAAAAACAATTGCCATCGACTTGAAACTTTTCAAAAGCACTCAAAACACATTCTAGATTATGATTATGTCAAAATCCATCCAACACTCCAACCGTAGATTTTGAATTTTCGTAAAGAACCGAGCGTAGAGTTAAGAAAATTTGTAAAAATTTCCTGCTGTTGAAAAAAATATAAAAACAATTGCTATCGACTTGAAACTTTTCAAATGCACTCAAAACACATTCTAGATTATGATTATGCTCCATTCAATACAACCGTAGATTTTGAATTTTCGTAACGAACCGAGCGTAGAGGTAAGAAAATTTGTAAACATTTCCTACTGTTGAAAAAAATATAAAAACAATTGCCATCGACTTGAAACTTTTCAAATGCACTCAAAACACATTCTAGATTATGATTATGTCAAAATCCATTCAATGCTACAACCGTAGATTTTGAATTTTCGTAACGAACCGAGCGTAGAGGTAAGAAAATTTGTAAATATTTCCTGCTGTTGAAAAAAATATAAAAACAATTGCCACCGACTTGAAACTTTTCAAATGCACTCAAAACACATTCTAGATTATGATTATGTCAAAATCCCTTCAATGCTACAACCATAGATTTTGAATTTTCGCAACAAACCGAGCGTAGAGGTAAGAAAATTTGTAAAAATTTCCTGCTGTTGAAAAAAATATAAAAACAATTGCCATCGACTTGAAACTTTTCAAAAGCACTCAAAACACATTCTAGATTATGATTATGTCAAAATCCATCCAACACTCCAACCGTAGATTTGGAATTTTCGTAAAGAACCGAGCGTAGAGTTAAGAAAATTTGTAAAAATTTCCTGCTGTTGAAAAAAATATAAAAACAATTGATATCGACTTGAAACTTTTCAAATGCACTCAAAACACTTTCTAGATTATGATTATGCCAAAATCCATTCAATACAACCGTAGATTTTGAATTTTCGTAACGAACCGAGCGCAGAGGTAAGAAAATTTGTAAAAATTTCCTGCTGTTGAAAAAAATATAAAAACAATTGCCATCGACTTGAAACTTTTCAAATTCACTCAAAACACATTCTAGATTATCATTATGTCAAAATCCATTCATTACTCCAACCGTAGATTTTGAATTTTCGTAACGAACCGAGCGTAGAGGTAAGAAAATTTGTAAAAATTTCCTGCTGTTGAAAAAAATATAAAAACAATTGCCATCGACTTTAAACTTTTCAAATGCACTCAAAACACATTCTAGATTATGATTATGTCAAAATCCATTCAATGCTACAACCGTAGATTTTGAATTTTCGAGACGAACCGAGTGTAAAGGTAAGAAAATTTGTAAAAATTTCCTGCTGTTGAAAAAAATACAAAAACAATTGCCATCGACTTGCAACTTTTCAAATGTACTTAAAACACATTCTAGATTATGATTATGTCAAAATCCATTCATTACTCCAAGCGTAGATTTTGAATTTTCGTAACGAACCCAGCGTAGAGGTAAGAGAATTTGTAAAAATTTCCTGCTCTTGAAGAAAATATAAAAACAATTGCCATCGACTTAAAACTCTTCAAATGCACTCAAAACACATTCTAGATTATGATTATGACAAAATCCATTTAATGCTACAACCGTAGATTTTGAATTTTCGTAAGAAACCGAGCGTAGAGTTAAGAAAATTTGTAAAAATTTCCTGCAGTTGAAAAAAATATAAAAACAATTGCCATCGACTTGCAACTTTTCAAATGTACTTAAAACACATTCTAGATTATGATTATGTCAAAATCCCTTCAATGCTACAACCATAGATTTTGAATTTTCGCAACAAACCGAGCGTAGAGGTAAGAAAATTTGTAAAAATTTCCTGCTGTTGAAAAAAATATAAAAACAATTGCCATCGACTTGAAACTTTTCAAAAGCACTCAAAACACATTCTAGATTATGATTATGTCAAAATCCATCCAACACTGCAACCGTAGATTTTGAATTTTCGTAAAGAACCGAGCGTAGAGTTAAGAAAATTTGTAAAAATTTCCTGCTGTTGAAAAAAATATAAAAACAATTGCTATCGACTTGAAACTTTTCAAATGCACTCAAAACACATTCTAGATTATGGTTATGCCAAAATCCATTCAATACAACCGTAGATTTTGAATTTTCGTAACGAACCGAGCGTAGAGGTAAGAAAATTTGTAAAAATTTCCTGCTGTTGAAAAAAATTTAAAAACAATTGCCATCGACTTGAAACTTTTTAGATGCACTCAAAACACATTCTAGATTATGATTATGTCAAAATCCATTCAATGCTCCAACCGTAGATTTTGAATTTTCGTAACAAACCGAGCGCAGAGTTAAGAAAATTTGTAAAAATTTCCTGCTGTTGAAAAAAATATAAAAACAATTACCATCGACTTGAAACTCTTCAAATGCACTCAAAACACATTCTAGATTATGGTTATGTCAAAATCCATTCATTACTCCAACCGTCGATTTTGAATTTTCGTAACAAATCGAGCGTAAAGGTAAGAAAATTTGTAAAAATTTCCTGCTGATGAAAAAAATATAAAAACAATTACCATCGATTTGAAACTTTTCAAATGCACTTAAAACACATTCTAGATTATGATTATGTAAAAATCCACTTAGTCAGTGGCGGCTCGTGGAACATGTTGATGGTAGAGCTACTTATACAATATACCCTCCTACTCTTTTTTTTTGAAGAAAGAAAGAAAGAAAGAACGATTTATCTTCCTAGACCAAAATAACTGGTGAAAAAGTGTTAAGAATTAATAAAAAATTCTTGCTTAGCTTGAAACTACAGGAAGTGCCATGGCTCCTTGGCTCTATATAACGAGCCAAGGAGAAGATCGAGAAAAAAATGTAACGGCGCAATAAGGACAGAATGAAATGTAGGAAATATGACATAAATTAGGAATGTAATGGCAGGAGAGGTGAAGCAATAAATAAATTTAAAAAATTTTCCACATGACGAAAACAATTAACAAATCTTGCGAAAATAAAGGCATTTCAGCGCCGCGGGGTCACCGGTCACCACCAGCAAGATAAAGGCGTCATGCATGATAACAAATTTGAACTTGTCTGCTGTAAATAATATTTCACCATAATTTGTGGTGTAGCCATTAACTAGTTAACCATTGAGGTCTTGTTTATCCTAAGAGTTGCGAAATCGGTTAAATTAGATCAAGGTTGCATATGTTTACGCTTATATTTGATCTACTGTATCAAATTTTGAAGATGATAAGCAAAACCCAAAAAAATTATGATGATGATGATAGTTGCGACCATCTTTAAAAAAATTATATTTGATCTACTGTCTCAAATTTTGAAGATGATAAACAAAACCCAAAAAAGTGTAATCATGATGACGGTTGTGACCATCTTTAAAAAATTTATATTTGATCTACTGTATCAAATTTTGAAGATGATAAACAAAACCCAAAAAAATTATAATCAACACGATGGTTCTGATAACATTTCTCGTCCAAGGAAGATAAATTATTATTTCTCTCCCTAGGCAGAGTTATTTATTTTAACTGTCACGGTTGACGACTTTTTTTACTATTATATTAATAGGGATTTTCAAGACTTTATTATTTTGTTTTCTATACATGAAGATATGCATTCTGCACTTATATTATATTGCAATCAAAATGGATTAGATTTCGTGTTAGTGACGTATAAAATAGGTTATCTTGCTACATTTTTACATGTCTGCTGATTACTGCGCATTTAATTACATCTATTTTTGTTGATATCCTCGGGTCAAAGATCGAATGTAGCAATGCTTGACGTTTGATTTAACTTACACTTAAAATGTGTAATATTTTAAATAGTTGTATCGCAAATCTTAAAACTTTAAAATATATTGCTATATAGATTATAAAATATTAAGGAAGTACCCAGTTACTATACAAAAATTTACAATACCTTAGTGCCATGTAATTTTTCAGTTTAATTAAAGTTTTGTCAACTGCCTGTAATACGTTAACTTAATTTTTAATATAATTCCATTCATTATAACTCCAAAGAACTTGTTATTGTTAAATAAACCGACAATTCAGCGAGAGAAAATTACTAGAAATTCCATTAAGCAATTCCTTTCCGTAACTTTTATTCCGCCTCTTTCCTGCAAATCGCATTGAATCCGTCACCGGAGCGAATTGTCCTCGCAGGCGGGCGCCGTAAAAAAAAAAGTTAAATTGTGAAATACGCCGTGAAAATTAAATTAAATTCAACAATTCTCAATCAATGCAAAAAGAAATCACGTACCAAACAGAAAGAGAGTCGCCAGGAGTAGGCAGCATGTGGCGGCACGCATGTTGCAGCAGGGGGTTCTTCAGCACATGTTAAAACAGAACTTTGGTTTTTACGCGGCGTCGAGTTTTTCTCCCATTTTCAGAGCGTTTTTCGTTCACGGTTTACTGAGGGTGCTTTCGGGTTTTCGCGAAATCGCGGTGTGCGCTGAGGGGGAGCGAACGGTGGTGCGGTGGTGCCTCGGGGGCGACTGAACGCGGACTGAGAGTGTCGGCGCGCTTGATGCGCGAGAGAGGCGCCGCGACGCCCACGATTGGACGAGATATCCGTCGACCGCCAATCGGAATAAAGGGCCCCTTGGGCTGCGCGCGGATTATCTCCTCGCGAGATTTTTTTACTGGCATTAAGTGATATTTATTAAATAATTAATTGATCGCGACGACGCCCCCATTCATCTTACAATGCACCCCCTTCTGGAATAGGAAGACAGAGAGGGAAACAAATACGAAAAACAAAATCATTTTAATTGATCGTGTTCCGGTGTTACCGCAATTATCCGCTAAATTAAAGGTTGGTGCGATACAAAAAAAAAACGTTAATTGAATATTCTCGCGTGAAAACAATTGAATCGATGCACAAATATGTTCGGATAACAAAGGTAAATACTATGATATTTGAATTATTTCATCAAGTCCATCCTCCATGATAATATGTTTTTTGTTAATATTACAGGCATAACTTGTTTTACCCCAGATTCCAAAAATATATATTTATTTTAAATGTGTGTTAGCAAAATTCTACTAAATAAATATTTGTTTCAACAAATGAATTAATTTGCAGAAATCAAAACACACGTAATATTTCTATTTCCTTAATATTGAAAATCCTCACTTGTTGCGGAAGCATTAAATAAATTCGTCTTTATTTAATTTAATTTTATGTTATATTCATTACTCTTCATCTGCGCAACCCTTCTTAAAAATCAACTATTTAGAGCAGGGGTCTCCAAACTTTTTCCATCGCGGGCCATATATACAATTCTTCATAACCTAGTGTGCCATGACATAATCAGTTTTATAACTAATTTCAAAACCTATAACAAAAAATCGTTATAGAAGTTTCAAATGTGACATTTACGGAAAATGTAACTTGTCGCGGGCCGGACTCGTTGAGATCGCGGGCCGCATTTGGCCCGCGGGCCGTAGTTTGGAGACCCCTGATTTAGAGGGTAAAACTAGTTTTTCAAGCTTAAGTTCCTGTACATGAAATTGTGTTCTTTAGGTGTCCGGAACGAGTGAAATATAAAATTAAGAAAATGAACTGGTGACGTAGTGGCTAACTGTGCGTAGCCTATTAAAATTGACCAAAGTAACTGGTGACGAACGACGGCTCCGCTGCGCTGCGCCGTCGTATATGCGTATCCCATTAAAATTCACCAAAGTAACTGGTGACGAACGACGGCTCCACTGCGCTGCGCTGCGCCGCTGACCGTGCGTAGCCTCTTAGAATTGAGCAAAAAAACCGGTAACGAACGACGGCTCCGCTACGTTGCGCCGTCATTAGTGCGTGGCCTATTAAAATTAAGCAATTAAACTGTGCGCGGCCTATTAAAATTGAAGAAGGTAACAGGTGACGAACTAATTTAAGGAAAAATAAAAATGAACTTTCACAAACCACACGCGTCGAGGAACTTCGGAAATGTAATCTGGTGGTAACCCCAGTTTCTGAATCTGACATCTGTCAAATATGACAATTCACTATCAATGCATTTCTTAATTAGCTGTTTGGAAAGCACGTTAACAGGAAGAAGCTTTTTTTTTTCATTAACTTTGGGCCTCTAAAAATTATTTGGTGAGCATCTGAGAAGCGTATACACAATACAAACCAACATACAAACAAAATTTAGGCCGTTACTGATAGGGGTTGTTTTGGTCTTTGGCACCCCGTTGCGGCTGGTGAGGCTGACGGGGTGACCGAAATGTTACCAAACTTTGGTGGTCTGCTTCAAATGGAACGCTTAATGATTTCCCAAAGTTTCACTGTTCTAAACCTCCCGGAAATATTTTTTTTTCGAAATTGATTTTTAGGGGAAAAATTTTGAACGTTCAAACACGACAATAATTCAAATATCCATATCTCGGTTAATAACCGGGCGATTTTAAAAATTCAAAGTTTGTTTTACGTACACACAATACCGCAATGATAATCCGTCATTAGATTCGTGATTTCAAAAGGAATATAAAAATTCATTTTAAAACGATCGAAAATATTTACCGGCAAAATAAATAAAAGTTTAATGAATTTTTTAAATTAAAAGAAAGGGTCGGATCGAGAAATTTTTGGATTTTCTGTTGGGCTTGAGAAGGGCTTTCCGGTGGTGTAATCGGATTTCCGATCGGAAAATAGTATATTGTACAACGAGCATATAATGATGGCTATTAATCACGAGACCGATGTTTGCGGAACGAGCCGTAGGCGAGTGGAGCAAATCGTTCGAGTGATTAATAGCCATTATATGCGAGTTGTACACAATACTTCGTTCACGAAAATTAAAATCAAGATCAAAATTTAATTTAAAATTACAATTAGAATCAAAATTAAAATTAAAGTTGTAATTATAATTACAATTGAAAAAAAATCAAATCAATATTAAATAGGGTAAACAAAATATTATCATAAATCGCGTTCTGTGAATTAAAGCGCGAAGTAGCGTGTTTAATGACCACATTAAACACGCAAATGAGTGTTTAATGAAATTGAGTGTTAAATGTACCCCATTAATGCTGCCTATACAATTAAATAATGCGCACATTATAACATTTTCCTGCACAAAAAAAATTGTGCCCCGCTGCTAAATTTCACTTCCCCCTTCCGTATACAACGTCATATCACGAAAACCACAAATCAGATCGAAAAACTTTATAGGGATCTTTGACACAGATTAAATCGATGACTGATATGCCGTCGTCAGATTTTAAATTTTCGAAAAAAAAAAATCGTAAAATTCTTCGAAAAATTCCGGCAAAACAATCAAAAATCGGCCGTGGATCATAAACGGTGCACCCCACGAAAAATATAGCTCCTACCTTTTCGACGCAAAATGCAATTTTGAATGGCAACCCGTTTAAATTTCTTGCGTGAGATTAAAAATGGCCGCTATAGAATTTTTTTATTGAAATCGGGGGTGGTTTTCTTTGAATAACTCCTCGGGGGTTGGAGGTAACAAAAATTCGTAAGAGACATAAAATGTAGAGGTGAGCTAGTTCTACAAAACTCTATGAAATTCGGAGTCGTGACCGTAACGGGAAGCGCGCCCTTTTTTCCAGAAGCGTCCGAAATGTGATTTTTTAGAAAAACGCTTGAGGGGTTGCAACGGAATTTTTTACGGGAACGTGCGACAGCAAATGTTGTGTCCCGATGTATTGGGGATTTTTAAGCCATATTTGAATCCTCCAACTCAAAAATTCTGGGACGAGATGGGTTTGGCGCGAACCTCTGCATCGCGAAAAATCGATTTTCAAAAATTCACCCCCGAGTCTAGGGGTGATCAGGAAAAAAAATAAATTTATCGGTTGGCAACCCTCTTTTTAAAAGGGCGGTTCTAGAGGGTTGAAATTTTAATGGTATATTTCTTAAAATATTTGTGATTTTCATGAAAATTTCAAATCGCCATCTATAAGCGTTCTCGAAAAATCTCAAAAAACGTAATTTTGCCCTTACGCTTTTATTATACAGGGTGCCCGTTTTTCGAGTGGTACCATGGAGATTTCAGTTATCTTAAGAGATACGAGGTTGGTTAAATTAGGGCAAAGTTGTGTATTACAACGTTGATTAATAATCTGTTGAGATATTTGAGTTATCTTTTTTGGTTTAAAAAAAATCGCGAAAAAATAAACATTTTCAATTTTCATTTTTCATTTTTTATTCGGAAACTGTTACTATTACGCATTTTGCACTGCGACATTATTAGAGCACTTTTTAATGGATGATCTAAATATGTTATTAGATTTATTGTAGCTTTTAAGATGGCGGAGAAACAATAAACAACTTTTGTTTTTCTTATGGGCGCCATATTAGATTTTTACATTTTCTAATGAAAGATTTTTTTTTAAACACATTATGTTTAAATTTTACATTTGAGCCACAATTTTAAATTTAAAAACGGGCACCCTGTATATTAATAATTATGAATATTATCTAAAATATTATTACGCTGTAATAAACATTAAAGTAATATTTTTTTCGAGATTTAACTTTGTAATTGTTTTCGAGTGGTGTGAAGGGTGCATCGTAATAATATACTAACTGCGAAAAGTTGGACCATAAAAAAGCGAAAGTTTTTATCGGAGCCATATATCTCGAGCCCTGTTAATTTTTTGACACGTCCGACGTACGCAAATTTATAACTTTCCACAATTCCTTAAAATTAACCTTATTTTTATTATCTTATTAGATTGGTTTAGTTTTTTTAAGAGAGGGCCCTGATGTTGACTGAATCATTAAAAAATAAAATATTATTTAAAATTTATTTGAATCATTAAAATCGAATTGCAGGATTTTGTGAACTGTAAAGAAAATTTGATCAAGAATCCGATTCTGGAAAAATATACATTGTGTTTCATTTAAAAAAAACAAATGCAAGCATTATTCCGGAAAAAGGTAGGCCATGGAAAAATATTATTTGGGTCATTTGAAAAATAAATCTAGAAATTTTTACAGAAAATAGTTAGGCTAAGGAGAAACATTGTTTGTGCCATTTTGTAGCCTAGATTCTTATTAAACTTTTATTTGTATCTTTAATGTTTAAGGAGACACAAGCTTGACAATGAAAAACCAACCATCCTGTATACAGGGTGCCTGTTTTTGAAGCTCAAGCATGGGGATCTCGGTTATTTGAAGAGATACAAGGTCGGTTAAATTAGGGCAAAGTTGCCAAATCTGGAGTGTAACATAATGCCTTTTTGAAACATTAAATATTCCGACTACTTCCGAAGATATCCGAAAAAAATCAAATTTTCAAAAAAATGTTTTTATTTTTTTGCGAGACTATTTATAGAGATACTTCAAAACAAATGACACTTTATCATTGCCACTTTGTACGCTCTACAACGTGGTGATATCATAATTAAAATTCGACGTTTAGATTTTCAGGAAACATCATCAACTTTGTTTTTTCTTATGGGCGCCATCTTGTATATTTACATTTTTAAATACAGATTTTTTTTCTGATTACGGTGATGTGTCATGTGTTGGGGTTTGGTCTACCTTGTATCTCTTCAAATAACCGAGATCCCCATGCTTGAGCTCCAAAAACGGGCACCCTGTATACACATACGTAATAACATAGGATATAGTTTTGTATAAATTTTACAAAAAAGTTCTTGAATCACGCAACCCCCTACACCCCCTAAATAGTATTCCTGATAATCATCAGAATGTTCAATTTTTTTTGTATTAATAAAACAAGCTAATCACACTCGTTTTAGGTTCGATGAACTTCAAAAATCAACCTGTGAATACTAATGTATCGTGTGAGCCACAAAATTTTGTTTCAGAGTTGGCAAGAAGACAAATAAGGTATGTCGCATATTATTACGTCATGAGAATAGATTAGTTCAATTGAATTAGATTAAAAAAAATGAATTAATCCCAGACAAGACTGCTATGTTTCTCTCTCTCTCTCTCTCTCAGGTATGACCAGTTAAGAAACAAAATTCTGTAGCTCACACCTTACATTATACTCCAACTTTATCCCACTAGAGGAGTTGAAACTTAAAAATAACATTCGAATCGTAAAATTAAACCCTTTTTGCCTACCACATAGCAATTTTATATATTTTTTTCTGCTCAAGAGCAATTTTTTTTTCAACCATGTTCATCCATTAATTTAGCCTTTTTTGACATTTTCCCGGAGCCTAAAAAAATTAATATTCCTGCTGGAATCGGTTACAGCGCACCCAAAAATAGTAGGAATCATTATTCTACCTCATGGAAACTGAAAAAAATGTGTGCCTGTGTAATTATACACACATGTATTTTTTTTTCTAAATGTTCCATTCGAACATCAATCACTTCAATCCGGTTTTAGATTACACACTTACATTCAGATACGATTTTGCATCTGAACAAACAAGGAAAATATCGACGTGTAATTGAGGAACGCGAGTCGGAATCTGCAGGGAAGGGAAAATGTGGAGCAATTAGGGTGCATCCTCGTAAAAGTTGATTCATATCACGGGCGGACGAGGCAGGAGGGCTCTACATTATTTTAACTATATATTTACTTGATAGATAACAAGCTTTGATCTCCGATATCAAAAAGTAAAAGAATCTCCTCGACTGGTTTAACGAACCGAGAACTCAGTCAGGATGTGTACAAACAGACTCGCACATACACATACGTGAAGAGAACGGCGAAGACGCTCAAAAAAGGGGGGAAATAGAGAGATCGGCCTTGATCAATGTCTTAAGACATCGACAGACGTGACAAATATTCAACGCACACTTGCCACGTTCCCGCGCACGCATTCCCCTTTCTCGTCTCGTCCTCCGTGCCCTTTTTACGGATTCAGGAGGCGTCCGGTCTTCTTTGCATCTCTTAACATATTCCAGAAATTTTAATGAAGAGCCGACGACGAGCGCGTTTTTGTGCTGTTTTAATTAGGGTAACTTTTCTCAAACTATCCTCGTCGGGTAATTAACACAAAGGGTGGAAATATGCTGGGAACATGCTCTTTTTAGTATTCAAACATTTATTTAATAGAGTTATTTTATAAAATATTAAATATAAAAATTACACATTACAGAAATGATTTGTGTTTTTTTTTTAATATAATTCCCACGCCTCCTCAATCATCCCCGTGCCTTGTATCTACATGTGTACATTTTTTGCGTGATTGATATATGCGTCGTTTCGGGAATTATTTTATTGAGCGTAAAGACGGCCGCGCTCGTATAAATCAGTGGATTTATGTTCGTTCCGAATACAGAATCGTCGAGTGCCGTGATAATATTATCATGAGCCCTCACACAATTTCACTATTACCAGCCCAACGCGATTTATTACTTTTTTTAAAACAGTAAACAACACCGGGGCGAAGACGTGCTCATCAAGCACGTCCGTAGTGGAATCTCTGCAGGGCATGTCGCAAACTTACAAACAAGATTATTCCATTATTTCTCGGCTCCGTGGACCACGAATTAATGTTATCATCGTAAACATAACCACGGCATTAAAGACATTGACGCCCACATGTAAACTTTGGTCATTAGCAGTGGGGCTTTAAAAATCGAACGTGCCGAATCGATACCGTGGAATAATTCAGTTCGGGGTGCCCGGCTCCTCCGCCATAAATTTCAGTCGCCGCGTTACTAACGAGAATTCAATTCTTCTCTCCGGCGCATTATCATTCGCCACAATACACCGCGATAGATCTTTCTCTGTGTGTATATATGTATACATTAAATATTCGCTGGTGTTGTAATAAATATCGAAAGGAGGAAATGATGGCCCGCTTTTATTTTCAGGGGCTTTTCCCAATAAATAAATATCGGGTCGCCCTCCAGTCGTCCCGCCAAATGAACGCAATTTGGATGCAAATGTAATCAAACTAAAAATAAGAAGAACCTTCGCCTACGGATAGGAGGGCGCAGATGTGCTCCCTTTTAACAGGCGCAAGGAAGTGATTGTTCAAATTTATTATGACGTTTTATTCTGTAGTCTGTAAAATTTACTACATAAAAATGGGAACGTGTTGTTCTTAAATTTTTATATAGAATTCATTTATGACTGTCAACGGAATTTTTTTTTAGTGGAAATTATTTAATGAAGGCAAATTAAATCGATACAAAATTTGAGAACCGACAATCTGGCGATTATTGAATTATTTAAAAAAGACTTTTTTCTTTTGTCAAGAATTAGCATGCTTCCCGGTGAAGACTTTTGTTTTTTAGTCATCATTTCTTTCCCGACATACTTTTCGATCATGAGCCGATTCTTTTCGGTCTCCTTGACGTCTCCATTTTTTTTTGCTCGTCAAACTTATTTCAAGAGGAAATTTTCTATTTTGAAAAAGTAATGATCTTTTTTTGTGGATAAGTATGCTTCCCGGTGAAGACTTTTGCGTTTTACTCGTCACTTCTTTCCCGACATAATTTTCGATCATGAGCCGACTCTTTTCGGTCTCCTTGATGCCTCCATTTTTCTTTTGCTCGTCAAACTTATTTCAAGAGGAAATTTTCCATTTTGAAAAAGTTATTACCTTTTTCTTCTGTGAATAAGCAAAAACTTTTCTTTTTTACTTTCTCCGTTACGAAGTACGGGAAAGTATTGTGATTGCGATTTTTTTTTCAAATTTTTTTTTTTTACGGAAATATCCGTTTTGTGGTCCCTAGATGCCATTTCAACAATTTCTGAAGAAAAAAAAATGTGTCTGTGTGTCTGTGCACGCTGTATCTCAAAAACTAATAGAGCAATTGATATGAAACTTTCAACATAAGTGTTATTTCAGAATCCGAAGAACTGGAAAGCGTTTGCTAAAATTTCGTATTTCCAAATATTTACGTTCACAGTTTTTTGTTCTAATATAAAGAAAACACTTAACTTTTTTATACCACTTTTATAATAAAAGTGGTATAAAAAAGTTAGTGTTTTCTTAACTTTTTTATACCACTTTTATAATAAAAGTGGTATAAAAAAGTTAGTGTTTTCTTTTTGGTTTGGTTGTCATTTAAAAAAATGGGTGACTACATTAATCAAAAACAAATGACGATTCAAAATTGATTTTTATACAAAAATGTGTATTTTTATCAAAGAAATTCGAAATTTGTCATACGAAAGTGTTACTATAATTTTATTTAATGCATGTCGGGCCAAATGTGATTTGTGACAATTGTATGATGTATTGTAGTTTTTATGGTGTTAAGCCTGTTTAAATCTTTTTTTTTTCGAAAATTGTGGAAAAAAAGCGTAAATCGGACAAACATGCGCATTTCAATTCACAGACGACTGCGATTAATTTCTTTTTGAAATACCCGTAGTATTACTAATAATATTGTATAGTAGTTTTTATAGTGTTAAGCCTGTTTTAATCAGTTTTTTTTCGTCGAAAATTGTGGAAAAAAAGCGTAAATCGGACACATGCGCATTCCAATTCACACACGACTGCGATTAATTTCTTTTTGAAATACCCGTAGTATTACTAATAATATTGTGTAGTAGTTTTTATGGTGTTAAGCTAGTTTTAATCATTTTTTTTTTCGTCGAAAATTGTGGGAAAAAAAGCGTAAATCGGACTCATGCGCATTCCAATTCACAGACGACTGCGATTAATTTTTTTTTAAACACCCGTAGTATTACTAATAATATATCATTGATTTAAGGTCGAGTAAACCTTTGCCTAATTATTTATGCATTTATTGCATCCAAACTGATTAAGTGATGAAATTCGGATACATCCGCATATTCTTTTAATTCGGTGCAATTTATAAAGATTTTTTGCCGGGCCAGAAAGGCGAAGAGTTAATTCATGGGGTCGTTTAATTAACGACTTGTTCCCGTGTCTGTTGGGGGGTGGCTGGCGTCGAGCCCTGCAGAGATTCACGAGGAGAGACCGCGGTGCCGATATCGACACTCAATTACCATCCCACCCCCCCACCGGGTTTCGATTTTTCATTAGGGGGTCGCCCGTTCATATCGCCCCCTCCCCCCACTGCGACCTCAGCGTATTCTAATGCGCGCAAACACACTTGTGCCCCCGACGATTTTGCATATCTTCGAGGGCGCTTTAACGGTCATTAGGGTGTAATTCTGACGATGCTGACCTGTGTAATTACATTATTCATTATCGGTCGGACGGCGGCGCAAAAAGGGTATGTGGCGCGGGGGGAGAGCGCCTCCCCACGTTCTCATTCCATTACATCCGCTAAGGGGGTTCGAACCTCGGCCATTAGACGTGCAGATAAGCCCCGGCAGGGCGCGCGCTCGCCTTTTTTTATGTGACGATTTCCAGTTTAGTTACACAACATAAAACGTATTATCGGGAATGCCGCTTTTTTTTGTTTATGCCTCATCCCGGTATTAAGTGCGTAGCGCGTTATCACTTTCCAAATTATTGCATATACATATAAATCAACAAATTCACTTGCATGGAAAATACTTGAAGCTATCTAAAGTGGATGTTAATCTGAGTTGACCCTTAGCTAACGAGCTAGTTTATAATAGTCGCAACCATCGCTTCATGGATAGCTAAAATGAGCTCATTTACTAATTGATCTTATGGTGCATGCGCCGGGAACTGAAAATACTTGAAGCTATTTAAATTGTATGTTATGTGACTTAACCCTTAGCTAGCGAGCTAGTTTATAATAGACAGCTCAAATGAGCTCATTTATTAATTGATCTTATGGTGGAGGCGCCAGGAACTGAAAATTTACTTCATGCGCTCGCCGCATACCAAGAGAGAAATGCGTGATTTTTTCTCAGATACAACGCACCGAGGGAATATTTTTTCACAAGCGGGAGAGAAAGTCAATTTTCCTTTTGCGAAAAAATATTTTTATTGTCGCGGATATGTTGACATTCGATCTTTATTGTCGCAAATATGACGGCATTCGTTAGATAAAGGTGCAAACGCAAAAAAGATTAATAAACTAACACGCGATTAATTTCTTTTTAAAATTAAACAATTGCAGCAAATAAAACTTGAATACAGAAATGTACTTTCTGTCCAATTATAAATTTCATAATTGTACATCTAACAATTGCCTTAGGGGCAGGAGTGAGAGTAGTGGTAGTAGTAGTAGGAGTGACGAGAGGCAGCATTCTGATGTTAATTCCCTCGCTTTGATTAAAGCCCTCAACAATGCAGACTCCATTTGTCGGGTCAGATCACACCTAAACATCTCACAGATGGGAGAACTTAACATCGATACTAAGACATCTGTAATGAGAGAGCCTTGTTGTACTCTGCTCAACGGAAAACGTACGGCTGACGTAATTTAATTAGACACCGGCGGCGGCAGCCGTGCGCCCTGTTTCGGTATCCCACTTCAGTTATTAATATCGACTATGCATCAATTCATTATGGGCGGATGGTGTCGACGAGAGGAAGGATATACACTTGGGATGGTCGCAATAATTGATCTATATATATATATAGTACACTGCAAATTTTCACAAGTGCGTACTTTTACTTTCTCTATTCAAATATTCACCAGTGCAGACATTTAAAAGGGTTATCTTTCATCCATAATGTAAAATAATCTCCAAGGTGTGTTCTTTTCGATAAGCGTTAAATGATACCTAGTGGCGACTAATGGGCCATCCTGTATAAAACCGAAGATAGGGATAAGAAGGATAAATCACGAAGGAGTGAGGATGATGAGAGTGAAGATAGATCACACAACAAATAGAAGCATGAAAAAACGCATAGTTTCTACACGAATGTGCAGCATAAGAAAGAAAAAGAAAAGAAGATAAAGGCAATCAAAAAGAGTCCTCTAAGCATAAATCGAAGAGAAGACATGAAAGCAGTGATGATGAAGCCGACATTATTTTAAGTAACCATTCTGCGGCTGATGATTCACCTATGAATTGATATATAGGTGAAGACGATTCCGATAATGAGGAAATAAAACACAATAAGCCAATTTTGGAAGGACTGAGAAAGCTAGACCCACCAAAAAATCCAGCAGCTTCAAGGAGCAAATATAAGAAAAGCCTAAAAACACAATAAGCCAATTCTGAAAGAACTGAGAAAGCTAGACCCACCCAAAAATCCAGCAGCTTCAAGGAGCAAATACATATAAGAAAAGCCTAAAAACACAATAAGCCAATTCTGAAAGGACTGAGAAAGCTAGACCCACCAAAAAATCCAGCAGCTTCAAGGAGCAAATATAAGAAAAGCCTAAAAACACAATAAGCCAATTCTGAAATGACTGAAAAAGCTAGACCCACCCAAAAATCCAGCAGCTTCAAGGAGCAAATATAAGAAAAGCCTAAAAACACAATAAGCCAATTCTGAAAGGACTGAGAAAGCTAGACCCACCAAAAAATCCAGCAGCTTCAAGGAGCAAATATAAGAAAATCCTAAAAACACAATAATCCAATTCTGAAAGGACTGAGAAAGCTAGACCCACCAAAAAATCCAGCAGCTTCAAGGAGCAAATATAAAAAAAGCCTAAAAACACAACAAGCCAATTCTGAAAAGACTGAGAAAGCTAGATCCACCAAAAAATCCAGCAGCTTCAAGGAGCAAATATAAGAAAAGCCTAAAAACACAATAATCCAATTCTGAAAGAACTGAGAAAGCTAGACCCACCAAAAAATCCAGCAGCTCCAAGGAGCAAATATAATAAAAGCCTGGGAACACAATAAGCCAATTCTGAAAGGAATGAGAAAGCTAGACCCACCAAAAAATCCAGCAGCTTCAAGGAGCAAATATAAGAAAAGCCTAAAAACACAATAAGCCAATTCTGAAATGACTGAAAAAGCTAGACCCACCAAAAAATCCAGCAGCTTCAAGGAGCAAATATAAGAAAATCTTAAAAACACAATAAGCCAATTCTGAAAGGACTGAAAAAGATAGACCCACCAAAAAATCCACCAGCTTCAAGAAGCAAATATAAGAAAAGCCTAAGGTGGCAAGTGTGAAGAACAAGAAAAAAGTGGTGATGATGGCATCGATTTTGGGCCAGAAGTTAGTTTTGCTGAAGCCTTAGGTATGCTCTGATCAAACCTACATAGAGAAAACTGAACACAACCTCATCGACACCAAGCTAGTCTTCATCCTCAACATCCTCGAGATCCACTGCATATTTTATAAGCATGTTAAGCTGCATATATAGAAGGATTATCAATAAATTGTGTTTATAATGTCGTAAATTAAATATTAAAAAAAACTTTACATTTTTTATAACTGTTAATTTTTCGTTCACAATTTTTCGTTATCCGTTTGAACTAAGCACTGAAGGTAGAGGATGATATCTGCTTGATCTTTTAAATTTTGAAGATTACCAGTACCACTTAACCTACTCGAAACGTTGAAAGCGTCAAAATATAAACTCTATTTTTTTTCGACTTTTGAACAGGTTTCAGCGATTCCGGACCATTATGTGCGACGGTACCAATGAACTCAAATCATGAAGCTACAAAGAGTAAGAGGAAAACTAGCCTACTAAAATTGAGCAAGGTAACCGGTGACGAACGACGGCAAATGGTTGTTTGCTTTTACTGCATTTTATACAGGGTGTTTCAGAGCTCTGGGAATGGTCAATCACGTGCTTATTTTTCAAAATTTCGAAAAATGTTTTATGCAAAAGTTGCGTATGATAATGAGCTCCACGCCCTAAAAATATTTAAATTTATACAAGGTGTCTCATAACAAAGTTACAGACCAAATTTATGTTTTTTTTAAATGGAACACCCCGTATTTTTTGTCATTTTTGAATTATATGGAGCAAATAAAGGTGAGTTACTTCAATACTCCCTATACCTATTGTTTGCCGTTTTCGAAATATTTGAAGATTTGTTGAAACGCATGGTCTGGGTGAAATTTTATTTTTGCCCCAGTGATTGACGTTGAACGATTAAAATCATTTTAATTATTTGCTTGAAGGTTCGAGCTATAGAGCCAACCATGATTTCATACAAAAAATTATACAGGGTGATAAAAAAAAATGCGGTAGAAAAACTCAACTTATAAAGTTGAATAACGTCGTTTTTTCAAATGGCACACCCTGTATTTAGTAACGTATTCTCAAGTAGAATCCAATTACCTTTCAGATTATAATAATCATTCCTGATATGATAATCGCCGAATACAAGAAAACTATTGAGATTAGGAACAGGGAAGATAATTGGATTCTACTTAAGAATACGTTACTAAATACAGGGTGTGCCATTTGAAAAAACGAAGTTATTTAACTTTATAAGTTCGGTTTTCCTACCGCATTTTTTTATCACCCTGTATAATTTTTTGTATGAAATCATGGTTGGCTCTATAGTTCGAACCTTCAAGCAAATAATTGAAATGATTTTAATCGTTCAACGTCAATCACTGGGGCAAAAATAAAATTTCACCCAGACCATGCATTTCAACAAATCTTCAAATATTTCGAAAACGGCAAACAATAGGTATAGGGAGTATTGAAGTAACTAACCTTTATTTGCTCCATATAATTCAAAAATGACAAAAAATACAGGGTGTTCCATTAAAAAAAACATAAGTTTGATCTGTAACTTTGTTATGAGACACCCTGTATACATTTTAATATTTTTAGGGCGTGCAGCTCAATATTATACACGACTTTAGTATAAAACATTTTTCGAAATTTTGACAAATAAGCACGTGATTGACCGTTTCCAGAGCTCTGAAACACCCTGTATAAGTGTACCAGTTCAAATGTTGAGCAGTGTATTTTGCACTACCATGATCATTATTAATACTAGAATCCACAATTGTAACCACTTTGGAAGAACTGACTGAATTTATAGCAGAGGGTTTCTTTTAATGTATTAGGTTTGCAGTTTCTTCTGGAATCCATCTGCAATATAACCTTCAGCTACCCTTCAAGCCTTTTTAAAATTGTTATACCTCCTCCAGCATCAACTAACGATGCTGATGAACTGCGGCGCATAGCCGCTTACGATTTGATAGACCAACATAAGCATCAAGTTAGCTCGGACTTCTTTGACTACAAAAATATTGTGGTAAGATTTAAGTTCCCGGCGCATCCAGCAAGAATACATAAATGAGCTCATTTTTGTAAAGCGATAGTTGGGACTATTCTAAATTAGATCGTTAGCTAAGGGTTAATATACTGAAGGAAAAAATTGAAACACTGCAAATTCGGGAAATTTCGACCATTTTCAAACCGCCATAACTCGGTGTATTTTCAATCGACTTTGATGAATCTTTGACGGCAAGAAACTTTGAAGTGTCTTCTTTAAAGTCACGCATGCGAAACTAAACGTAAACCATTCCGTCCCCGTTCCGAAAAAGTTTTTTTCTGGAAACCATGTCCAACTTTGACGATGTCTACGGTGTTGGAAAAATTTTGTCCACTCGATCTATCATAAAGGCATTAAAATGTGATCAATTCCCTATGCAGGACTTAAAGAACGAAGTTCCTACGACGATTTGGCACCAAGTTATGGGTGTTTGAAAAAAAGTGCATTTTGAGGTCAGTGCCTTTTCAACCAAATTTGACGAAAAAAGCCAACTTTGGCAAAGTGTACAGAGTTGGAAAAAACGACTCGATCCACCAAAAGGGCATTGAAATGTGTTCAATTCCTGCGCAGGACTCAAATAACGAAGTTCCTACGACGATTTGGCACAAAGTTATGGGTGTTTGAAAAAAAGCGAATAAACCTCAAAATGCACTTTTTTTCAAACACCCATAACTTGGTGCCAAATCGTCGTGGGAACTTCGTTATTCGAGTCCTGCATAGGGAATTGATGAATACCTTTATGATGGATCGAGACGACAAAATTTTTCCAACTCTATTGAGATAAAGTTGGACATGGTTTCCTGAAAAAACTTTTTTTTCACAGGGTTGCTAGAGGGGGCAGAAGAGGTCACGCCTAAGTTCGCATGCATGACTTTAAAGAAGACACTTCAAAGTTTTTTGCCCTCAAATATTCATCAAAATCGATTGAAAATACGCCGAGTTATGGCGGTTTGAAAATGGTCGAAATTTTTACGAATTTCAAGTGTTTAATTTTTTTCTCGTAGAAAATAAAAACTATTAAATTGTATTATTATAAATATCTGTGAAAATAAAATCTCATTAGGTTATTTAATTTGAAAACGTACACTTATTTCTACACTTTAAATATTTTCAATACAAAATTATAGAAAGAGAAATAATGTCTTCCTATATTCCACACCAGCGGCGGCTCGTGGATTTCCGTAAGGGGGGCGAAAACAAAGATGTCGCTCGTGCCGCACTACTTACTCTTAAGCCTGGTTTACACGGGTATAGTAAACAGGAGAGTAGAGTAGTTAGTGGAGTGAACTCTACTAGCTACTCTACCACTTTTGATTTTTGTTCGTTTACACATAGTAGAGTAGAGTACAGTAGTTCTATACTATATGAAGTGAAATGGTGTTTAAGAAATTGAAGCACAATTATTTGCCCAGAGTTTTAACAACTCTGGTTAGGAAGTTTGCGGAAGCGATTGATGAGGATAAAAAGAGAAGAAAGAGTGTGGGTGAGAGAATGGCTCAAAAGAAGAGATTCACTTGGAGCAACATCGCTTCTACTAAAAGAGTTAGCCGTAGAGGATCAGTTAGAATATAAACGGTGTCTCAGAATGACACCAGAAAATTTTGAACAGCTGTTGAGCATGGTGAAAGACAAAATTTAACGCAAAAATACGACGATGAGAGATGCTATAAAACAACAAGTTGAATTGTTTCATCCTCCGAGAACTTAACCATTTTTAAAATAAAAATTATTGCGCAACAACTTGTACACTGCAACTAAACTCTACTCTACTTGATACTTGCTGTTGTACGTCTCCGAACATGTTTACACGGGTAGAGTGGAGAGGCTAGTAGAGTGAGAGTTGTGGTGGGGGTAAGTAGAGTAGAGTCCACTTTACTGCACGCGGTATAGTACTCTACTTTACCAGCTACTCGCTACTCTACTCTACCCGCACAGTTTGTGGGGGTTTCTACTGGTAGAGTTACTCTACTAACTACTCTACTCTACTGATTACTATACCCGTGTAAACCAGGCTTTATAGAGGAAGCAAATATTCCGTTGCTGTTTCAGTCAAATTTTCTTCGGTTGCCCCACCGCCGAACATTCACGAGACGCCACTGTTTCACACTGTTCTAATTTTATCATCAGGACCAATTACTGGTTATTATTATTATTTATACGATTTATTAATAGCAACTGTATATGTTGGCAAAATCAGTAGTATTACCGTTGTTAAAAATAAACAGATATATGTCGAAAGCATTTGAATATTGAATAGGGTGGCAGCGGACATGTTAAATAACCCGTCGATGAATTTGATTGATAATTAAGGCCCCCCATGAATACATAAACGGGATTTTAGAGAATGGGGAAATTATGCGGCGTCATTACGTGCTAATTTACCGATATTTATGCTAATAGTGCGAATGTGATATGTTAATGCGTGCCGCTAATTGCAACCCTTAAAATCGCTTTTTAATTGTGTCTATTCGCGCTCCCCCTGAAACCGCAGTTGGTGTGCGCACCGATTCCCGCCGCCCCGCACGGGAACACCTCTGGTCCCGGTCCCGGCTCCGGCGTCGTTGTCGGGGTGCACGTAAAATAAACAGGAGGAGCTTCCGGGGTAATCTTCTTGGCTTTGCGTCCTCTTACATAGCCGTTTTATACAATTATATTGTGTGCATAAAATCTTTTATGGCCCACTTTAGAGACAACCTTTTTCTTTAACGTATTCATCAATTAAAAAAAATAAACTGCACAAAACGTAAAACTTTGTTATCGCAATATTATCGTTTAAAATATAATATGTAGATTTATGAAGCTTACAATTGCTGCAATGCTGTGGAAAATATGTAGCCGTCAAAATCTAAATAGGAAAATAGCTAAATCGCTACAGTGCAGCTATTATCCCGTGGCTGATTGCGCAGTGACCATCTTAAATTTTAAGAGGGGGGATGCCGGAAACTAATTGTTATCCAGCTAGTGCCGCCGAGTGAACATAATGTAAATATAGACACAGAATCGGTCGCGAAATTCATATTCAATTCGGATATGTTATGTCGTTTATCCCGACCTGCCGCGAGATAATAGCTGCACTGTATATCAAAACTGATATTTGTCTCTTAAAGCTACGCGCACACTTATCGGAATCGGACGGACGGCACGCATCGGCAAAAATTGCTTAATGGATAAAATTGCGGATAAATGTGCGTTGACTCGTTTACAACTGTGTTAAGCAATTTTTTCCGATGCGTGCCGTCCGTCCGATTCCGATAAGTGTGCGCGTACCTTAAGAGCGCAAAGTTACCAATTGCTGCTCAAGAGAAAAGATGATTCGCGTCTCTCAAGCAACAGAGAGAAAAGACGATGCGGGTCCACATGTACAAATTTTATTTTTTACTTGTAGAGCAGAACAACG
Organism: Ocypus olens; assembly: GCA_910593695.2. NCBI lineage: Eukaryota > Metazoa > Arthropoda > Insecta > Coleoptera > Staphylinidae > Ocypus > Ocypus olens. The sequence continues at coordinate 46,798,538 of OU343054.1, forward strand.
CTCCTCGCTTAATGTAAAAACAACATTTATTATTTTATTCTTTTTAGGGAAAGCAACAATTAATTGTATAATGTGTTAATATAGGAAACTACTCAGCCATTCGACATCATTAGGATTCAAGTGAGTGCAATCCCTTCGCGTACTCTTGCTTAAAAATAATTTAATCGATCCAGTTCTCCCAGTAGTTTCCTACTTTCTTTCCCTCGTCGCCGATTTTTTTCCTGCTTCGCTCCAATCTAATGAGTGCGCATGGATCTCCCGGATCCGATAGGAAATGAAATCGTAATAGTTGCGCGTTCGAAACGAATATCATTTTCAAGCCGATTCGTTTCTCAAAAAAGGAACGAAAAACATTATCGCTTCAAATTATCATAATTAGATAAGTTACGAGTCAAATTTTAATTATAAATCTAACTGTTCTCTATTGCTTGGATAAATTGAAAAACACTTTTTTGCTAAATATACAATTGATTTTACAAAACAAGAACTCGAAGATAAAAATTGTTTAAGATCAGACTAAAGTAGACATAAGAAATATTTAATTAAATCTACAAATTAACAACTCGAAGATAAAAATTGTTTAAGATGAGACTAAAATAGACACAATGAAGAGAAACGTAGGGAGAGTACTAACACACACCGACGAGAAGTTAGCCATAAAAATTCCAGCCATACATTTCCCGGCGCAGCCACCAAGTCATGCCGATTTTTTTAATTCTTATTTGTGTAGTGTTTTTCTGTGGATATATTTATCAACTACAAACTGTCAAAAGGCCATGAAAATTAAAACGAAAAAACAAAAATTATCTAACAAATCATTAATTCACGGGTGGCGTTTAAAAAAAATCGTAACTTAAAATGGGCATTGCAAAAAAATTATTTTATTTTCGCAAGGCCTTTCTGCAACTACAGTTAACAATTACAAATCGTCAAAAAACCGTGATGAATTTTTCTTATATTTTTTATTTAACATTAACAGAAAATCGTGGCCGGCCCATAAAACAACGAGGGCATTATACGATTTTCTGTTAACGTTAAATAAAAAATATAAGAAAATTTCATCACGGTTTTTTGACTATTTGTAATTGTTAACTGTAGTTGCAGAAAGGCATTGCGAAAATAATTTTTTTTTTGCAATGCCCTTGTTGTTTTATGGGCCAATCACCATTTTCTGTTAATGTTAAATAAAAAATATAAGAAAAATTCATCACGGTTTTTTGACGATTTGTAATTGTTAACTGTAGTTGCAGAAAGGCATTGCGAAAATAATTTTTTTTTTGCAATGCCCTTGTTGTTTTATGGGTCAGCCACGATTTTCTGTTAATGTTAAATAAAAAATATAAGAAAAATTCATCACGGTTTTTTGACGATTTGTAATTGTTAACTGTAGTTGCAGAAAGGCATTGCGAAAATAAAATATTTTTTTTTGCAATGCCCTTTTTGAGTTACGATTTTTTTAAACGCCACCCGTCAATTAATGAGCTGTTAGATAATTTTTGTTTTTTCGTTTTAATTTTCATGGCCTTTTGACAATTTGTAGTTGCTAAATACACCCACAGAAAGGCACTACACAAATAAAATTTAAAAATCGCACCGAAATGGTGCATGCGCCGGAAAATATATGGCTGGAATTTTTATGGCTAACTTCTCGTCGGTCTAACACACATCATACGAGCATCCGTGTATCCGTGTAGCAGTTTGTAGAAGTTCGGCGAGGAAGTGAGTTGACGCAGCGTGCGGTTAGCTGTTATCCGCAAGCTGTGGCAACTCACATCTCAAAATTGAAAAAAAATCACATAAAATCATGTGCGATCTAATTCTCGGTACGTTTATTTTCTTTGCGAGAAACTAACCTACATCATACGAGCATCCGTATAGCAGCAGCAGCTCTCAAAAGTTCGGCGGGGATGTGAGTTGACGGAGCGTGCGGTTAACTGTTATCCGCACGCAGCGTCAACAAATCACAAAATTGAAAAAAATGAACATATTATTATGCGCGATCTAATACTCGGTACGTTTTTTTTGCGAGAAACTAACCCACATCATACGAGCATCCGTGTAGCAGCAGCGGCTCGTAGAAAAACGGCGAGGATGAGAGTTGACGCAACGTGCGGTTAACTGTTATCCGCACGCTACGTCAACTCACATCACAAAATCGAAAAAAAAAATACCATATTATTATGCGCGATTTAATTCTCCATACGTCTATTTTTTCATCTAATCTAAAACGGATTTTGTAAAATTAATAAAGTTCACAGCAGTAAACTCCTGTGAGGGTCACTTCCTCGTACAACCACCATCCGTCTGATTCCGAAACGGACTTTTACACGTTTGATCTTCGTGTCTAACAGTAATCCGCAGTAATCCGGTAATAATTCGCAGCTTTCCCATTTCCATCCGTCATTATCTCCCGCGCTTTAAAAAACGTTCTTCAGCCGGCAAATAAAAGGCCAGAAGAGGGTGGGGTCAGCAGAGTGGATTCGAGATAAAGGGACAGATTGAAATATCTAATGAAATTAAATGAAATTGGGTGAAATAATGACACGGGAGCCTGTGATCCACGCGAGGGATTAAATAGTAGATAAGATTAGTTGATTAGAGATTTGCCAGTGGGGAGCTAAATAAATCAGGTCGCCGAGGAAATGATTGTTTTAAAAAACCCCTGATTCTCGTTTTTTTTTTCTTATCAGGATTGTTGATGGAAATTCACTACACAAGTATTTATATTTATCACATAAAAATATGAACCGCACGACTTTGCAGATAAAATTTTAACCCACTATCCTACGGCCCAGAATTAAAAATTCTAATTATTGTTAGTTAGAAATTGTTATTTTTTGGCAGTCAAAAACGGTCATTTCTGGCATTTGAAAATTATCAAAATTGGCAGTTAGAAAATTTCAATTTTTAGCAGTTGGAAATTGTAGTTTTTTGGCAGTTGAAAATTGATATTTTTGGCAGTTAAAATTTTTAGTAGTTAAGATTTTTAATTATGGATATGATGGCAAAAATGTCAATTTTCATCTGCCAAAAACTACAATTGTTATTTTTTGGCAGTCAAAAACGATAATTTCTGGCAGTTGAAAATTGTCAAAATTGGCAGTTGAAAATTTCCATTTTTAGCAGTTGGAAATTGTAGTTTTTTGGCAGTTGAAAATTGATATTTTTGGCAGTTAAAATTTTTAGAAGTTCAAATTTTTAATTATGGATATGATGGCAAAAATGTCAATTTTCAACTGCCAAAAACTACAATTGTTATTTTTTGGGAGTCAAAAACGGTCATTTCTGGCAGTTGAAAATTGTCAAAATTGGCAGTTAAAAATTTCCATTTTTAGCAGTTGCAAATTTTAGTTTTTTGGCAGTTGAAAATTGATATTTTTAGCAGTTAAAATTTTTAGTAGTTAAAATTTTTAACTGCCAAAAATGTTATTTTCAACTGCCAAAAAACTACAATTTTCAACTGTTAAAAATGGAAATTTTTAACTGCCAATCATGACAATTGTCGACTGCCAGAAATGACCGTTTTTGACTGCCAAAAAATAACAATTTCTTACTAACGAATAATAGAATTTTCAATAACCAAACATGGTAATATTTAACTGCTAGCCATGACTATTTTTAACTGTCAAAAAATGATATTTTTCACCTGCCAAAAACTATAATTTTTAACTGTCAAAAATGGTTAACAATGACCATTTTCAACTGCAAAACGATAATTTTCGACAGTCAAAAATAACAATTTTAAATCGCCAATAATGACAGTTTTTAACTGTCACAATGACACATTTTTCAACTGTCAGAAATGACCGTTTTTGACTGCCAAAAATAACAATTTCCAACTACCAAATATTAGAATTTCGAATAACCAAAAACTGTAATGTTCAACTATTAATATGACAGTTTTAAACAGGTAGCCATGACTACTTTTAACTGTCAAAAAATGACAACTTTTACCTGACAAAAACTACAGTTTTTAACCATCAACGATGGCCATTTCTAACTGCCAAAAATGGTCAACGATGACCATTTTCAACTGCAAGAAAAGACAGTCAAAAATTACAATTTTCAACCGCCAATAATGATAGTTTTCAACTGTCAAAATGACACATTTTTCAACTGCCAGGAATGACCATTTTTGACTGCCAAAAATAACAATTTTCAACTACCAAATATTAGAATTTTCAATAACCAAAAACTGTCATTTTCAACTCTAAACATGACAGGTTTCAATTGGTAGCTATGACTACTTTTAACTGTCAAAAAATGACAACTTTAACCTGCCAGAAACCACAATTTTTAACTGTCAGTGATGGCCATTTTTAACTGTCAAAAACGGTCAACGATAACCATTCTCAACTGCAAAAAAAGACAATTTTCGACAGTCAAAAATTACAATTTTCAACCGCCAATAATGACAGTTTTAAACTGTTAAAATGACACATTTTTCAACTGCCAGGAATGACCATTTTTGACTGCCAAAAATAACAATTTTCAACTACCAAATATTAGATTTTCGAATAACCAAAAACTGTAATTTTCAACTATAAACTTTTAAACTGATAGCCATGACTACTTTCAGCTGTCAAAAAATGACGACTTTTACCTGCCGAAAACTACAATTTTTAACTGTCAACGGTGGCCATTTTTTAACTGTCAAAAACTGTCAAAATGACAGTTTTCATCTGTCAAAATATCAGTTTTCAACTGTCAAAATGACACATTTTTCAGCTGCCAGGAATGACTATTTTTGACTGTCAGAAAAACAATTTTCATATTAGAATTTCCAATAACCAAAAACTGTAATTCTCAACTATCAATATGACAGTTTCAAACTGGTAGCCAAGACTACTTTTAACTGTCAAAAAATGACAACTTTTACCTGCCAAAAACTACAATTTTGAACTGTCAACGATGGCGTTTCTAAACTGCCAAAAATGGTCGATGACCATTTCAACTGCAAAAAAAGACAATTTTTGACAGTCGAAAATAATCATTTTCAACCGCCAATAATGACTGTTTTCAACTGCCAAGATGACAGTTTTCAACTGGTAACCATAACTGTTTTTAACTGTCAAACATTGACAACTTTCAACTGCCAAAAAAAATGTTATTGTCAACTATGATCATTTAACTGCTAAACAGTTTTCAACTGCCAAATATAACAATTTTCAACTGCCAAAAGCTGCTAAAAACTATAATTTCCAACTGCCAAAAACTGTAATTTCCAACTGCCAAAAATGAATGGAATTTTCAACTACAAAAAATGATAATTTCCAGCTGCCAAAAACTACAATTTCAAACTGTTGAAATTGACAATTTTCAGCAGTCAAAAACTTCACATTTGAACTGCAAAAAACGACAATTTTGAGCAGCTAAAGACTTAAATTTTTAACTGCTAAAAACTACAATTTTTAACTGTCAATTAGGACCATTTTTAACTGCTAAAAACAACAATTTTCAACTACCAAAAACTATAATTTCCAACTGCCAAAAACTGTAATTTCCAACTGCCAAAAATGGACATTTTTTGCTGCCAACGTTCACCATTTTTAACTGCCAAAAACTAGAATTTTCAACTACAAAAAAAAAAGATAATTTCCAGCTGCCAAAAATTACAATTTCCAACTGTCGAAATTGACAATTTTCAGCGGTCAAAAACGACAATTTTGAGCACCTAAAGACTTCAATTTTTAACTACCAAAAACTACAATGTTTAACTGTCAATTATGACCATTTTTAACTGCTAAAAACAACAATTTTCAACTGCCAAAAACTATAATTTCCAACTGCCAAAAACTGTAATTTCCTACTGCCAAAAATGGAAATGTTTTGCTGCCAACGTTCACCATTTTTAACTGCCAAAAACTAGAATTTTCAACTACAAAAAAAAGATAATTTCCAGTTGCCAAAAATTACAATTTCCAACTGTCGAAATTGACAATTTTCAGCACTCAAAAACTTCAAATTGAACTGCCAAAAATGACAATTTTGAGCAGCTAAAACTTTAATTTTCAACTGCCAAAAACTACAATTTTTAACTGTCAATTATGACCATTTTTAACTGCTAAAAACAACAATTTTCAACTGCCAAAAACTATAATTTCCAACTGCCAAAAATGGACATTTTTAACTGCCAACGTTGACCATTTTCAACTGCGAAAAACTAGAATTTTCAACTACAAAAAAAAAGATAATTTTCAGCTGCCAAAAACTTCAATTTCAAACTATCGAAATTGACAATTTGCAGCAGTCAAAAACTTCACATTTGAACTGAAAAAAAAGACAATTTTGAGCAGATAAAGACTTCAATTTTCAACTGCCAAAAACCACAATTTTTAACTGATGACAATTTTTAACTGCTAAAAACAACAATTTTCAACTGTCGAAAAATGGAAACTCTGCCCTTTGGGCCACAATTCTTCTAATCATTTTTACTTTCTAACATGAATATACGTTTTATTGATTTTTCGTTGCAAACTTGGAAAACAATTTAAGTAATGGAATGATAAAAGCTCTTGATTGTTTTACATATTCAACACATGAAGTCTCCATCACCATTTCTTTATCGGCAATGACAGATTTTCGCGATTACCATTTAATAAACACTTATCATTTCTAACGGCGCCCGTAATTTGTTTAATTTCACACCCAGGGGAATACTAATGGGGGTGCGGCGGGTTGGGGGATCGGCGTTTAAATAAAAATTGCACAACACGAGGGGCCCAGATTTATGGAATCCCTCCCTCAGAAGTCGTTAGTTCCCCAGAAGGCGGAATTATCGCCGCTTCGGAAACATTATCATTAAAAATAATGAACTCCATCAGCTAATACTTACTTGCATTTCTCAAGGAGTACTTACATTGCGACGAACAAATCATTTCGTTATTGATACTCGAGTGCCGCACGCAAAATTGCATTCAAGTTCATATTCTGTCTCCGAGGTAAAATTAAATTCAATCATGGAAATTAATTTAATGTAAAGGTCCGTGCTTTTGTTTTCCCGCTCTTCTGGGTTATTTATTGAATCTTTAAGGAGAGTGTTAATTCTTTGTGTCCGCGGTCTCAAATATCTGGATTATTATTTCTCACATCTTCTTATTAAAAATTGTATACCTTCATTCGCAACTGAAGCAAGAAGTGCCATCGGGTCAAGTGATATAACTTACTATACTTTGATCAATGGATCTTTGCGTGCACGTCATAGATAGCCGAACAAAATTTTCATGCGTTTACTCTCTCTACGTTAAGTTGAATTAGACGCTATCATGTGTGTACGTATGTCGTCCAAGGTAAATAAACTCAGTCTTCGGTAATGACGCACACGCAAAGATCCATTGATCAAACTATACCCCATGATGCTTCTTGTGTAAAAATAAGTATTGAACCAGAGCCAAGTAACTTTACAAAAATTATTATTAGGTTCCCATTTTCTTTGAAAACTACATTAAACAGTGGCTAAGTTGTTCCAGCAACGTTAATTATCGATCCCAGTTAAAATGTATCATTTTTAGCTGCATACGTGATTTACAGCGTTTCTCGCAGATAAAAAGGGACAATTTTTCTTTTTATATTGCCGCCTGTAAAAGACATTTATTGTATATTAAGCAATGAAATACGGAGTTCATTCGCGCGGCGGAGGGACGGCGTCGCGACACGCTCTCGCCCACCACCTCCAACCCCAGAAACGGAATCGGGGATTGTTTACTCTGGGCACGGGGAAAAGAAAGAATCCGGAATCCGGAACGCGCAGCGTGATAATTATCAAAGGGATTCCCATCATATCCATAATTAACGTCGACGATGCGAATTGTGTTTTCTTATTCGCAGCAGTCAACTTTGTTTTATAAACAATTTCCAAAATGAAATTGCCTCGGTAATTAGCGTCGCTCTCGTGTAATTATTTTTAAATACGGGGGACGTCCTTAACGACTCAATAATGGCGGCGATTTTTTTCCTTTGTCAGCCAGTTTCCGCGTAATCGGTCCAGCTCTCGGAAAAATCCCAATTAATTCCCCGTTTTTTTCGAAAACTAACATTAATTAAAATCCCTTGCCGCTCCATCTTATTCTTCTTCTCCGCTCGCCCGTCGATCTGTAAGTCCATCCCTTCGATCCCACCCCGGGCTGGAGTTTTATTGCGTCTTCCAGGATTATTATAATTAGTCTAATTACTCTCGAGCCTGCGTTATTGAATTAAGCCGGTCTTAATCAAGGCATTAATACATCTGAATTATCGGTTGCTGCGAGTTCTACTTGCAATTCATTACCTGAATTGAATACACACGAATACACCTTAATATGCACAGGGTGGTCCACTAACAATCAAATAAGCAATTTGTGTTTAAAAAAAAACTGCTTAATTTGCGAAAACGTCATTTTATTCAAATTAATTAAATGTCAAAATATATCGAATTTAGTATATTTTAAAACGATGTTAAGAAATATTCAGGTCGAGTAAATAAAAAAAAATTATGTAACTTTACAAAATCGTTTTTGATTTTGGCAAAACTACTTAACTTCCGAATGAGTTATTTGATTTTGATCATTTAAATGTCAAAATGAAGCGATTTTGTATTTTAAAACAGCAAGAAGAAATAATAATGTGAACGAAAATTGCCAAAATTTGATTTTGATCATTTAAATGCCAAAACGAATTTAGTGTATTTAGTGTGAATTTTATGTACAAAAATGTAAAAAAATGTGGCCATCATGTTACTTTCTCCGACTTTATGCTATCATAGCCATTTATATTTACGTTTTCATGGTTTATTATCAATTGAAATCCTATTTTAAATGTTCATCGAGCGTTGTGTAAACTCGGATTTAACTGACGTTTAAAACGTCAAAATTATGAAAGATGGAAAAATTATACTTCAAATTCAAAAACTCAGTTTACTCAAAAACTAAAGAGATTTCGAAAAAAACTTATTATTTATAAGTTGTTCATTTTAAATTCTCTACAATTATTATTAACGTAAATTTGCTGTAACTATTGTCGTTTTATAATTATAAACCAAAAATTAAAAAAATAATAATAAATTTTTTTCTCGAATAAAAATGATTTTATGAAAAATGTTTTCTAGCAAAAGATGTCCATTTCTTTGTTGTCTTCAAAGTTTATTTAAATGTTTTTGTGATATTTTTCATATTTAAGAAAATATTGACAAAAAACAAAAAACAGTTAAGGTAAACGCCCACTTCCGGTGTACAAAATTTTACCAAAAGCTTTTCAGTTCTTCGGATTAACAAATAAGACGAATGTTCAAAGTTTTATATCAATTGCTGTATTAGTTTTTGAGATACAGCGCGCACAGACAAACACACACACACATACACAAAAAAAAATCCAGAAATTGTTGAAATGGCATCTAGGGACCCCAAAACGGATATTTCCGTAAAAAAAAATTTTGAAAAAAAAATCACGATCACAATACTTCTCGTACTTCGTAACGGAGAAAGTAAAAAGATACATGCGCAGGCAGACACATACATATACACCCACACACACGACCTTTTTTTAAGGTTAACTTGTGAACGGATGACCAAATTTGGCAAATTCTTTCAGCAAAGTGTTGTACTCGCCGAATAGATGCAGATAAGATACAAAAAATTCAATTTGTAGTGTAATTGTTTTCTTTTTTTTTAGGATAACTCTTGAGCGAAAGAACAAGAAGATTTTATAAATTCTTTCGGTACTCATTAGTGATGAGATAAACGGTTATTTTTCAGTTACTGTAAATACAAAATAATAAATTATTAGTTATTTAGTAACCGTTATTTAAAATAACTTTATATATATATAACTTAATAGGTTATTTAAATAGTTATTTGAAACCGTTATTTAAAATAACTTTTCTCGGTAACAGTTTGTAATAAAGTGAATCTTAGGGGTCAATTAACACAACATGCAAAAATCGCACTTTTCAAGTTCGAATATTTCAAAATCGTGATTTTGATTTTGGAAATTGCACAACTGCTACACGCGTTGTCCGATTTTGATGTTTCTAACGTACCCATCAGGAGAATTTAATGCAATTTAAAAACAGGTTAATAATCTTTCTTTTTGTGAAACACGCAAACCGTAAAAATTGCACGAATTAAAAGTCCGGATTAATCATGGTGATGGTTGCGACCGTTACTACGTGGTAATTCATTATAAAATCACTGAATACCACAATTTATTTACCACAATTTTATTTTACCACAATTTATTTAAATTGTGGTAAAAAACATAGTAAGTATTTTATTCAGTGATTTTTCCGAAGATTAAAATTACGATTTTGATTTTTGAAATTCCACAACTGCCAAATACGTTGTCCGATTTTGGTCATTCTAAGGCCAAAATTGTGGCAAATTTCATGCAATTTACAATCCGGATTAGTTTTACTTTTTCATGAAATCAACGCAAAATGCCAAACTCGCACGTTTTCAAACTTCGAAAATATTGATTTTTAAAAACACAACTGCCGAATGCATTGTTAGATTTTGACGATTCAAACGTCAAAATACGGAAAATTTAGTGTACTTTTATAACGAATTACGAAATGTTTCAGTGAAATTAACACAAAATGCAAAAATGTCACTTTTTCAGTTGGGATATTGTAAAATCGTGATTTTGATTTTTGAAATTGCAGAATTGTTTGATTTTGATTATTGAAACGTCAAAATATGGCAAATTTTGTATAATTTCAAAACGAACATTTTCTCTTGAAATTAACACAAAATGCAAAAATCTCACTTTTTAAGTTGGGATATTGTAAAATCATGATTTTCATTTTTAAAATTGCAGAATTTTTTGATTTTAATTATTCAAACGTCAAAATATGGCAAATTTTGTATAATTTTAAAACGAACATTTTCTCTTGAAAATGCAAAAATTGCAATCCAAAATTTTAAAATCGCGACTTGATTGAATAACAACCGAATGATTTGTCCGATTTTGATGATTTAAATGCCAATGTTTGGCGAATTTAATATTATTCAAAACGGTTCATCACTGGCGGATCCTAGGGAGGGGCAAATAATCTCTTTCTTGAATCTAGGTTTCTTGTCAGTCATCGTGAACTTTTCGAAAAAGTCAAAAATTAACGCAAAACGCCAAAATTACGAGGAAGATCAAAGAAATAAATAGCAATTTTGATTTTTAAATTGCTCAACGCGATTTTGATGATACAAATGTCAATGTAATTTTTAACGGATTTCCAAATTTTCTCTTGACGTTAATGCAAAAATAGCAGTTTTTAAGTTTTAAAAATTTTCGCGACTTTGATTTTTGAAATTGTACAACTGCCGAAGGCGTTGTTCGATTTTGATTATTTATAATAATAATAATAATAGTTTATTCGTGCCAATACCAGGAGTTTACACTAGTCAGAAAATGGCTTAAAACAATCCGTTTTAGAATGACATCAAATTCACCATATTTTGACATTTGTATCATCAAAATTTCTCAACGCGTTGACCGATTTAATGTCATTTTTAAACGGGTTTCCAAATTTTCTCTTGAAATGAATGCAAAAATAGCAGTTTTTGAATTTTAAAAATTTTCGCGACTTTGATTTTTGAAATTGTACAACTGCCGAATGCGTTGTTCGATTTTGATGATTTATAATAATAATAATAGTTTATTCTGCCAATACGAGGAGTTTACACAAAAATTGAAAAAATGAATTTTATGGATTTAAAGAAAAACAATCCGTTTTAAAATGACATCAAATTCACCATATTTTAACATTTGTATCATCAAAATTGCTCAACGCGTTGACCGATTTTGATGATACAAATGTCAAAATATGGTGAATTTAATGTAATTTTTAAACGGGTTTCCAAATTTTCTCTTGAAATTAATGCAAAAATAACAGTTTTTAAATTTCCAAAATTTTCGCGACTTTGATTTTTGAAATTGTACAACTGCCGAATACGTAGTTCGATTTTGATGATTTATAATAATAATAATAATAGTTTATTCGTGTCAATACCAGGAGTTTACACAAGTCAGAAAATGGCTTCTAAGGATTTAATTTCAAAATTTGAAGAATTTCATGTAATTTTAAAACGGATTATATTTTCTCATGAAATCACTGGCTATTTTGTGTTTGTCAATTTTATGTCAAAATCTGTTCAATATTTGTTCGAGTTTTTTTTAGACGTGATTCGTTAATGAATCGATTCCTGTTACTAAGAACTGATTCGTTATTGAATCGGTAATAAGAGTTACTGTTACTAAGAAGTTATTCGTTATTTAATTGCTTTCCTTTTATAAAATAACTTTTGAGAAAATCACCGTAAGTGGGATTTTTCAGTAACGGTTACTTATTATTTCTCAGTACGGTTCCAAAGTAGCAGTTGGTGAAAATAAGGCGTATCACTAGTAGAGATGTAGATAATAAGATCAACGAATAATTTTCCGTTTTTTAACCAAAAATAAGTTTCTAATTCTTAAAGTATTGCAGTTATTAAGGTTACAATACAAAATACAATTCGTCGTTTAATTGATTTCCGCGGACGAAGAACGGTATTACAGATTTAATGCGGGCTATTTTTCGTGTTTATTTAATTTTTTTATACTTCTGCAACAAGTAAAGGTTTTTAATGATCGATTTTTCTTTCTTCAAAAAGGAGGCGGTGAGATATTGAGTATGCTAAGTGGCTTCAAAAAAATTCAATTTTCCACGAGCCGCCACTGTTTAAAACCACTGTTTTAGCATATGATATTTGTAACATACAACATTTCCAGACATAATTACAGGAACTTAAGTGAATAAAATTAATAACAATTACACCCCTCGCCGTAATAAAAGCACGCAGGTAAAAATCCTAATTGAATCCTAATGAAAAGGGAGAATTACAGCAGCAATCGTAACCGACTATTAAGGTTACGGGCGTCATTTTAGGGGCTTAATTGTTTTCCCGAAGGCTAGACGGCATCTTGTAAATTTCCAGCAAGGGAAAATGAATTGTGATTTTCTGCGCTATTAAGTAAGTAAGAGTGTTAAATTCGAGCGAACAATCGTCGCCTCCCTCTCCGTCTTCCTCGTTTATTATTTATTTTCCCGCAAATTACCGCGCTTTCGACGCAAATTATATGTTGCCCCCGCTCGAAATGTGAAAGGCTTTCAGCCTGAAAATTGAAATCTTCGCGTTTTTTCCCCCGAAACTATGCGTAATAGAATAGAGAGCCGGCCTCGATGGTGGAACGTACAAACTCTCCAAGTCAATTAAGCATAAATGATAGATCAGCTGTCAGGTGATATTAACGGATCGGTTTTGATATGGCAATTCTCGCTTTGCCACATAAATTAATTAACAGGGTATTCAGTGACAACGGCAACACGCTCCTGTTATTGTATCTAATTAGTGGCATTAAAACCCGAAACCTCGAAACGCTACCCTTCCTCTCATCCCTCTCGCTCAATGTACGCAAATATCATAATTATTATATTATATACGCTTATATTATGAGGCATATCTCCTCTGAGGTTTAAAGCGGCATTCACGCCGCAAACCAAATTTGATGTTATTACATTTTCATTACCGGCCCTAGTGTGATAGTTTCGAAATTATTTCTTTGGATTAACTGTTGTAATTTAAATTATTCCTCGTCCCCGGATTAAATGTAAATACGTGTATTTGATGTCTGTATCTTCGCCTCTCTCGTTTCATAATCGCCGCTAATTATAAGGCCCGGTCTCATTCTTTTGATATGCGAAAATCGTTTTTCCATTAAACAAATATACATTTCGTTAAGGCGCGCGGAGGTGAAGCCCGGTCCTTTCGCATGTAAATATTTGCCGGTTGAGATTTTAATATCGCTTTGTGAATCCCCTGTTTGTTTGCCGATTTTATTTTTTTACAGGCGGAATTTAATCTGTTTGTTATACCCAAGCATTCGAATGGTGTATATTTTATTGGGGAAAATTGGTGTTGGTGGGAGTCGAACATCATTGTATTGGGTTGGCAACTAAGTGATTGTGGATTTTAAATAGGAAGAATAATTCAAAATTTGTACTTATAAACTTACTCACAATTGTTGTACTTGAGCCCCAGTGCCACGTTAAGGCTTAATCAGCAGATAACGGTATCACGCCGGAAGGGTCACTAACTGGGGTCAACCAGCGGACAACTGTATAGTCGGAGGAGTCACTAACTGGGGTCAATCGGCGGATAACGTTCAGATCTGATGTTTACCCAACAAAAACACACTGAGTGTTCGCACCAGAGTTATGTATCAACTCATACAACTTCAACTCTTGCAATCGCTAGTCCGGCCGAATACCGGCGGTGAAATATTGAATTTATACTAAATATTTTAGGGCAAGGAAACATACCCGTCGCTATTTGTTTGCGAATTATTACTAAAGGTTCGGTCAGATATTTAGCCACTCTAATTCGCGAACAACTATTGACGGGTAGATTCCATCAATATATATTACAAAATATTTAGCGTAAATTCAACAATTCATCAATTTGTAATTTTTTTTTACATCGGTTTCCACTTTATACAATAGTTATTAGTGGTTAAAATATAGCAATAATTAATGTGAATGATAATCTTACGTCAGAGAGCATTCCAATTAATTATTGAAAATTCATTGCAAATTGTCCTTAATCCGTATATTATTTGAAACGCGGTAAAATTTGCCTTGCGATTACGCTGGTGGGCAAATTCAATCAAAAATATTCAACTGGTTAAAATAGAGGTCAGTGTTAAAATAGAAGATAATTCTGTATTAAATCCAGCAGTAAACCCGACCTCGCCTAAACCGTTACCCACGTCCCGATTACGTATTGAAGGCCCTTCGGCCTAGCTTAATTATTTACCCTTCCGATAAAAGCCACCCTCTGGAATAAACGCGATAAATCAACGCGAAAGCGTATAAATCATTTGCATGGATCGCCTTTTTTACAGCGCCACCCATTTATATAAAGAAGTTACACGGGGGGAGTAAAAACAAGCGCCCCTTTGGACAGTCAACTAGATATATTTATATATATATATATATATATATATATATATATATATATATATATATTTTGGTCCAGTCGATATTGAAAAATGTTCGCCGCCCAAGAAGAAGAGTGGAAAAACGTGACCCGTTTATATTATTCCTCGTTTCACAAAGTTCCGCGCCGTGATTACCACAGCGATGGGGGTGGAGGATGAACATTGAAAGGGGCGAACTTTTAATAAACTAGAAAATTGCCCCCGAAAAGGAAAATAAATCGACCGTGACGTTTTGTTTTCCCATCCGATTCGATTGATTTACTAAATAAAATATACCTTAACAAACCAACAAAGCACAAATGGTAAGAAAAACGGTTATTTTTGTTTGTTTTGAAATCGAATTTGAATAAATATAATTGAGTTATTAAGGTCACTCAAAATTGGTAATAAGTTTACATTTTAATACGTAGGCAGTATCCGACAGTCGTGAAGAAGAGAAAACATTTATTTGGGGGATACTTTTTTGTTGGTTTAAATACGACAGGAATTTTGCATCGAAGATTTTTCATTCCAAAGATTCGAATTTTCATAGAAAATCTTTGAATGTTGAAGTTTCGAAGATTCGAAGCTTCGAATTTTTTAAGTTTCAAATATTCGTATAAATTTATTGGCTGTTTTAAGTAAGGCCGGAATTTTTCATCGAAAATTTCCCATTCCAAAGATTCAAATCTTCATGGAAAATCTTCGGATATTAAAGTTTCGACGTTTTAAAATTTCGAGCTTCGAATTTTTTAAGTTTCGAATTTTCGAATAAGTTTTTTTGGCTGTTTTAAGTAGGGCTGGAATGTTTCATCGAAGATTTCCCATTCCAAAGATTCGAATCTTCATAGAAAATCTTTGAATATTGAAGTTTAGAAGATTCAAAGCTTCGAATTTTTTAAATTTCGAATTTCGAATAAGTTTATTGGCTGTTTTAAGTAGGGCCGGAATTTTTCATCGAAAATTTCCCATTCCAAAGATTCAAATCTTCATGGAAAATCTTCAAATATTAAAGTTTCGAAGTTTGAAAGTTTCGAAGCTTCGAATTTTTTAAGTTTCAAATTTTCGAATAAATTTTTTGGCTGTTTTAAGTAGGGCTGGAATGTTTCATCGAAGATTTCCCATTCCAAAGATTCGAATCTTCATAGAAAATCTTTGAATATTGAAGTTTAGAAGATTCAAAGCTTCGAATTTTTTAAATTTCGAATTTTTGAATAAGTTTATTGGCTGTTTTAAGTAGGGCCGGAATTTTTCATCGATGATTTCCCATTACAAAAATTGGAATCTTCATAGAAAATCTTCGGATATTAAAGTTTCGACGTTTTAAAGTTTCGAGCTTCGAATTTTTTAAGTTTCGAATTTTCTAATAAGTTTTTTTGGCTGTTTTAAGTAGGGCTGGAATGTTTCATCGAAGATTTCCTATTCCAAAAATTCGAATATTCATAGAAAATCTTTGAATATTAAAGTTTCGAAAATTCGAAGCTTGGAATATTTTAGGTTTCGAATTTTCGAATAAGTTTTTTGGCCGTTTTAAGTAGGGCTGGAATGTTCCATCGAAGATTTCCCATTCCAAAGATTCGAATCTTCATAGAAAGTCTTGGAATATTGAAGTTTTAAAGATTCAAAGCTTCGAATTTTTTAAGTTTCGAATTTTCGAATAAGTTTATTGGCTGTTTTAAGTAAGGCGGGAATTTTTCATCGAAGATTTCCTATTCCAAAGATTGGAATCTTTATAGTAAATCTTAAAATATTAAAGTTTCGAAGTTTTGAAGTTTTGAAGTTTCGAAGCTTCGAATTTTTTAAGTTTCGAATTTTCGAATAAGTTTATTTTCTGTTTTAAGTAGGGCCGGAATTTTTCTTTAAAGATGTCCCATTTCAAAGATTCGATTCTTCAAAGAAAATCTTTGAATATTGAAGTTTCAAAGATTCGAATTTTTTAAGTTTCGAATTTTCGAATAAGTTTATTGGCTGTTTTAATTAGGGCCGGATTTTTTCATCGAAGATTTTCCATTCGAAAGATTGAAATCTTTATCGAAAATCTTCGAATATTAAAGTTTCGATGTTTTGAAGATTCGAAGCTTCGATTTTTTAAGTTTCGAATTTTCGAATAAGTTTTTTGGCTGTTTTAAGTAGGGCCGGAATTTTTCATCGAAGATTTCCCATTCCAAAGAGTCGAATCTTCATAGAAAATCTTCGAATATAAAGCTTGAATTACATTATACTTTTTCCGTCTTTTTTCGTCTAGATTCTCGTTAGATTTTGCTTCGAGACAATCTAGCATGAATGTAATTCAGAAAATTCCATCCAATTTCCGTTCAAGTTTCTTGAATGGAAATATGCATCCGGCCCTATTTTCTGTTCGATATTGGTCCAAGTTCGGTACTGCCAACGACGACAAAAAAACAACAAGCATGAGTTGTTTGTGCAAGCAACATAACCTATATATCCTGGTGACCGCGGGACATCCGACCTAAAACAGCGGCACTATGTTTATAATATTAACAATTTTCATGATGTTTTCAATTTTATTCATTTTTACAATCTCAACTGTTAACCTCACTTGGACTTGGACACGCGAACATAAATACTTTTTATTTAGCAAGTTGGTAATTACGTCGTCCGTTAGCGGCGCCCTCTATATCTAATGCAATGAAATATAAATCTAAAGCAAAACTTGAACGAGAATCTAGACGAAAAAAGACGGAAAAAGTATAATGTAATTTCAGCTTTAAAGTTTCGAAGCTTCGAATTTTTTAAGTTTCGAATTTTCGAATATGTTTTTTTGGCTGTTTTAAGTAGGGCTGGAATGTTTCATCGAAGATTTCCCATTCCAAAGATTCGAATCGTCATAGAAAATCTTTGAAAATTGAAGTTTAGAAGATTCGAAGCTTCGAATTTTTTAAGTTTAGAATTTTAAGTTTAAAAGTTTTTAATTCTGATTTGTTAGATCACCGAGCACAGAAAATATAGTTCTTACATTTAAGTGGAATATGAAATGTTCTTCAAAAACTTTGATATTCGAAGTTCTCTTCGTTTCTTTCGATTCTTTAACGCTTCGAGTTAGGAAACTTAATAAATTAGATTTAAATGCATTAAAAATGCATCTAACAAAAGCTTTTATAATTTCTAATATTAAAGTTTCGAAGTTTTGAAGTTTCGAATACTTTTTATTTAGCGAGTTGGTAATTACGTCGTCCGTTAGCGGCGCCCTCTATATCGAATGCAATGAACTATAAATCTAAAGCAAAACTTGAACGAGAATCTAGATGAAAAAAGACGGAAAAAGTATAATGTAATTTAAGCTTTAAAGTTTTTCTAATATTGAAGTTTCGAATTTTTTAAGTTTCGAATTATGAAATAAGTTTTTTGGCTGTTTTAAGTAGGGCTGAAATGTTTCATCGAAGATTTACCATTCCAAAGATTTAAATCTTCATAGAAAATCTTTGAATATTGAAGTTTCGAAGATTCGAAGCTTCGAATTTTTTAAGTTTCAAAGTTTTTAATTCTGATTTGTTAGATCACCGAGCACAGGAAATATGGTTCTTACATTTAAGTGAAATATGAAATGTTCTTCAAAAACTTTGATATTCGAAGTTCTTTTCGTTTCTTACTATTCTTCAACGCTTGAATAAATTTGATTTAAATGCATTAACAATGCATCTAATAAAACCTTTTATAATTTCGGGCAGACTATGAACCTGTCAGTATGCATGTGTGTGTGTGTGTGATATAATTTTGTTAGAATGTGGAGTAAGATTAATGGTGCAGGTCCGTTCTGGTGGGACACAAATAGTTGCAAAACTGTAAATAAAATTAGGGACTAATATCATAAAGCATTAATTACGGAGGCAAATGGAGGGTCTTGAAATTGGGTGTGATCCTTGTCCCCTGCAAACAATTAATATTCATTCGCTCTAATGTATTCCTGTCTCGATAATCACTAATTTATAATATTGATTGATAAATCTCGCACGGGCGAGAGAGCGTAGTTAAGGTTGCACGTGCCGATAATCCCCTAGATCGCGCATAATATCCCAAAAAGGTTCCGACCATATCTCACCTTATCTGGGGTTTAGCGTTAATACCCTCGAAGAATTATTAGAAATTTCCACAGCTCATAAAGCTAAATATCAAATTTCCTTACGTGTATTTTTCTCGTGTCGAGATTGTTGTAACGATTGCGGATTCGTTAAGCACGCTCTTAGATCAGGTGCAGGTGATAATCCGCTAGGGGCTCACGATGCTCCTTTAATTTCCTCTTTGGTTAAAACATCCAACTGAAAAGAATTCCTGCTTTATGTCTCAACTTTTCCAGGGCGCGAACTTTTCCCGGATTATTATTGTTATTGCTTTCGCCTACTCGTCTTCCTCTAGGACCCGTTTCAGTTGCATCCCTTTAATTCTGGGCATGCTCCGGTGCTTTATAAAAATATAATCTAACTTTCCGTGTTAACGCAGACACATACATGCAAAATTTCATCACACCGCGTTTTCTTTAAATTTATTCTGCTATAAATTTTTCAAAATTTTTATGAATTCGTTCTGCATAGTATCGTCTGACATCGAATATTTAATCACTTAGAGCACGCGTGTTTTCTCGCGAGTGTCAAGAGAAAATGGCCTAGCCAACACATGCCTCATCCCCACTATGCCTCATCCTCACTATGCTCTAGGCCAGTGTTTCTCAACGTAGGCGATATCGCCCCCTGGTGAGCGATTGATATTTAAATTGGGCGATTATCTAACAATCCGCTTTTGGGGGGGCAATTATCATTTTGCGTCGGCGAATGCATTTTTAATACCTGCCCGGAGTGATAGCTCATTCATGTAACCTGTAGTACAGAAGGTGCGTAGAAACATTTTTTGATTGCGTTGCAGGCCGCGGACAATGTGCCATAAGATTATATCTTCCGAAATTATTAAATGGGCAACCTAAAGGAACACAATTTCAAGATCACTGGTTTAGAGTTCTATCTAAATCAAGGAAAACTTTGAATAAACTATTCCCGAGCATTGAGGATACCTCCAACAGTTTTCAGGATATTGAAAGAAAAAGCATCTCGCAGATCACCTGCTGCTCAAGAGTTAATGTAAGTTGTATTCTCTTTTTTTTTTGTTATAAGAGTGGGAATCTTCTAAAGACAACCCTGAGGGGTGTTAGTGAGGGATTTGCCTAAAAAGTGGCGAGTGCCGACTTAGGAGTTAAATTGCTTTAACATGTTCATTGCCAAACTGAAAATTTGAATTTAGTGTGGTGGCCACTACTATTCCGCATAAAAGCGACGACCACGCGATATCGCGTGAACGGCAATATTTTGCCATTTAATATTTCCAGACAGTGTTCAGGTAAATCTTCTGGAGTAATTTTGGTTTTAAAACCCCAGTATGTTTGGAGAGGATCCATAAACAGACACGTATTAACTGATGCATGAAGATAGGCAGTTTGGAGACTTGAAATACAGACTGCAAATGCAGGCAAACAAACAGACGAGTTGGGTCTCCTCAACGGATTTTTAAAATTAATTTAATTAACGTGAAAATTATTATCTTAAAATCGTTTCTACTGACTATCCTTGGCCCTTAACACGTTCATTGTCAAACTGAAAAATTGAATTTCGTGTGGTGGACACTAATCTCCCGCATAAAAATTCGTTAGCGACGACCACGCGATATCGCGTGAACTGCAATTTAATATTTCCAGACACTGTCCAGGTAAATCTTCTGGAGTAATTTTGGTTTCAAAAGCCCAGTATGTTTGCAGAGGATTCATAAACAGACCCGTATTAACTGATGCACGAAGATAGGGAGTTTAGAGACTTAAAATACACACTGCAAATGCAGGCAAACACAATGCTAGTGCAACACAATGGGCGGTCGATCCGCCTCCCGATGCCTACGTGACGAAATCGGCTTGAACACAAACTGTTCTTGGAAGAGCAATTTGCCGGTTCGAACACGTGCGCAGACCTCGGCGCTCTTATACACCCTACCACCACCACCACCACCCGCAACCCGGAGAAGAGTAGGGCGTGCGCCCCGTAAAAGGCTGTGGAGAACTCGCCAGACAATCAGATGAAACACAAACATTCAGTTCATCATTCGTCAAGACACTAAGGGCGATGACACACACAGCGGTTTTAGCCGAGACGGCGGATGAGTCGGCCGCCGCTTGACCATTGACACACACAGCGGTTTTTATAACATGCCCTGCGCACTTCATACGAAATAAAATGTTCGCATTGGAGCTACGCACTGGAAACATGGCGTATGTATCGCCAAACAGGCTAGAATTTGTTACAGCAAATGACGCTAGATGGCGCAACCTGCTAATACAATTTGAAATCTCGTCCGAAAATCATTCAACATCAGCGAGGCCGAGTATATGTAAACAAACAAAACCATAAGTACTTGAATATTCGATTAGTTTCAGTTTTGCGTCTGTTAAAACAAAGAGAAAGTCCCTTCGCGTTATAAAAATATTATAAATAATGAGTCGTTATTGTGCCATTAAATCCTGCAAAAAATACAACAGAATGACTTATATGCATTTTTTCACTAGAAAGGAACCGGTAAGTGATATTTATTACAAGTACATTTCTTTATTGTCTATATGAAATTTTGAATGTCATATTGTCATTTATCGTTTATTTCTCATAGGTGACGAGGAAATAATTTCATCGTTTGATTCTCCTCATTTTCTAAAGTGTGACAAATAATGTAATGAAATACCATGCCACATTCAAATGGAAGGGAACAAAATTTTCTTCTTGCTGGTTGGATATCGATATATAATATTATTATACTGTAAGTAACCATTTGTGCAATTTGCAATAAATATATTATTTTAATCAATGACTTCTTATTACTCTACATTTGATTTTAATCAAGTACTGTGAAATTTGAAAACCCACTAACTCTGCAACCCGTTCTACCCGCACCCGCTTTTGCTTCGCCAGCGCCATCCCGTGACTACAGTGATGAACTAAAAATGCGGTAAATATTTTATACAGAGAGCCGCCGATCTATTTTACTTTATCTATGTTTTATAAACTTGCAACCGGGTTGCCGTGAGACGTATTATAGTATGTTGAGGCCGAACAATGTGGTGCCCAAGTGAAATGGCAGACGATTTGGAACAGGTTGCACTTTTGGGCTTGTTGTATTTACGTTGGAAAAAAAGAAAGAAAAAGAATCGTCGGATGTGGGTGCATCGAATAATAAATTATCGTCTAACCAAAGGATATTTTCATACAATATTTGCTGGAGTAAGAGAAGATGATTTTTCTACATCGAGATTCGATTCAATGAACTGCAGCATTTGTTTCGAAGTAATTTTCAATACTGAAATAGTAGTTGCGCTGGTGAAAAATACAACACAATGTAAACAAGCGCCGCTCTAGCAATAAAACCGCACGCGTTTCTTCTTTCTAACGACGTGTCGAGACGGCTCTCGCGCCGCCTATCGGCATTCGACGCAGTGTGTGTTTTGTTCCATTTCTAAATACGAGAATCTATGCCGACTCGGCCACCGTCTCGGCAAAAACCGCTGTGTGTGTCATCGGTCTAAGTCGCCGCAACGCTGAGCCAAGACGCCGTCGATCCACCGACGCCGCCGCCGCCGCTTCCGTCGCTGCCGCTGCCGTCAACGCCACCGCTTCCAACGCCGCCGCTGCCGTTGCCGCCGGACATCCATCCGCGATCTCGTCGGTTCCTCTTGCCTCTCGTGAACATTAAGTGAAGTGTTGGTGACTATTTTACATTTTCGTGACATTTTATGGTTTTTTTAACTTTTTATGTCATTGTAATAACTTTCTCCGTGTGTAAATAATAGCGATTGTTATCGCGCCAATCAGACTATTTCTGCCTCCATCTCATCCTTCGTGTTTCTTGTGCTGTGTCTCATAGCTATACCGACTCCAAGAGCTAGCTGGAAGCCATCGAGGGCGGTTTTTTTTACCCGCGCGCTGAGCCCCCCGTATCATGCCCATCTATCCTTTATATCACATTTCGCCCATTTACAGGTCTTGATTTTCAATGATTCGACAATTTGTTCACCATCTACGTATTAGTTATGAATTTTTCCTTGGGGGTGAGTTTTCGCGTTTACGGTGATTACACCGCGAAAACGCGATTATAAATTCGGCCGCGAGATGCGGATGTTAATTAAAGGGAGAGCAAAGATTAGCATAAGTCAGGCGGCAGGGGGGGAATGGTGTGAGCCAGCACAGGTGTCTGGTGTAGGTACTTTTCGATTCTTAAATTGGAAGAGCGGTTTCAAGCGATGAGATAAAGTGCGGGTTTAGCCAGTTATAAATTCTAATTTGGGTCTCGCTTAAAGCAATTAAGTCGGATCCGGCTGCGGAAAAAGCGAGTGGCTGCGACGTACAGATCGACGTATAATCACCTGGCAGATGTTCCATCTGGCTGGAGGGGTTGTATCGGGAAATAAGACATTCGGCCCCAGCCGCCCCCCACTGCCGCCGTATTCTCTCTGGCTGTGTCGCATTGACATTCATGGAGTCTCCTGCGGCGTTCATCAATATTCCGCAGGACCCTCGCGCCACGTTAGTTAATGGAATGTGGACCGTCTCTTCTGTAGGTGTCGCTGCCCATTGCTAACCTAATGATGCCACTATAAAATTGTTTTACAACATCCACTACGCTCTCGCCATATTGCCCTTCCCCCCTTCCTCTCCCGTGAATGCTCTGCATAGCCCCTATTCACACCCCACACACACTCGCAATAAAACTAATTTATCACCTCATATAAAGCTATTTTAACAAAACAATGCATATTATATTCGGACCATAATAATATTATTATTTAACCGCATAAAGCAAATCGTAAATTCATATAGATATCAACGTATAGGACGTTCCTGGATGTTATTAAATTTAAAGCTGAATTTCAGTAGACCTAGTGACACAGATATGGGGGAAGTTTAAGCCAATCCCACCACCTTCTCTCTGAAAAGATTCATACTTCCAAAGCTATGCTGTTGATGGAACAAATATTGAATGGATTTGTTTGACTTGTGTTCCATATTTTTATAAGTAGATTCGAATATTTTTATGTTTTGAAAAGTTATCGAAACAGAAAGATTCGCAACAGATGTCAGGAAACTACTGACCAAAATTAACAAACCCAATCAATATCTTGTAAAAAATGGAAGGTTTTGCACGTTTATCAAAGTTACATCAGGTCAGAAATGGGTTATGAGACTGGTTTTAGTCGATAGGTGTGTTCCCTCAGGAAGTCTAAAGATTTCTTCTTTCAGTAACAAAAAAAAAAACAGATAAACTCATCGTTACAGTCCACCCAAAGCAGCCGATGCATCCACATTTCTTTAGAATTGGAGGCTGTGCCATCATCTTGCGTAAGAAAACCAAGAAGAAGAATAGAAAGTCGAACCAATGTTCACCTTCACCGCCGCTTAAGGACATCGTGGTCGAGCGGCCTCCTAAGGAAGTTTTCAGTGATTCGCCCAACGAGCCATGGAGTATCTGCAGGTTTAATATCGACCCCAATGAACAACCGCTCAACACGGAAGTCAGGTCATTGCCCTCTATTGTTTTGATGCCCACAACATATTTTCACCGATCGACGCTCACATTTATTGTCAGTTCCTAACCTTACCCGATTCATCTTCCAGTACCATCTTCAGGTATCATAACAAATTTCTGAATCCTTTCCCTCGTCACATAAAAAGGGTCGTTCGGGGCATCTTTAGTAGGTGCCAGCCACTACGTCCAGGGTCACCTCCTTGAACCGAACCCTTCGACTTTTAATTAAAGGGAAACCCAAAAAAGAGGCAAAAAGACTTTGCCTTCTTTAGCAGATGCACCAGAATTAAATTCATCGTGTTGACTTAGGTGCCAGCCACCACGTCCAAGGTCACCTCCTTGAACCGAACCCTTCGACTTTTAATTAAAGGGAAACCCAAAAAAGAGGCAAAAGGACGTTGCCTTCTTTAGCAGATCCCCCGAATTAAATTCATCGTGTCGACTGATGAGATGACGGCCCTCTAAATTTCTTGCCCCAGCAGAGTCCGAGTGATGGGAGATTAACATCTCTCGCTTCACCTTAAGCCATTTCCTAGAATCTAGGATGATGCGACCGCCCTTGCTAAGCTACTTGGTATGGCTGAATGTTCTTGAATTTTAAAAATCCTTTAGCTTCTAAAAGTGTTTTTTTTTTCTTTGGCTTATTGGCCATTCTGCCACTAACGATCAAGACAATACATTTATTGAGACACTTTTACAGATGACCTCAACAGGCAATTGACAAGAGGTCTTTCAGCCTTGGCCACTAATAATTATAATATTTCAGAAGAAAGGGAAGAAAGCTGTCAGCCAAACGGTGACTGCTACTGAAACTGTAATTGCTACTTGAAACTCTAACTGCGATTGTTACCCCATTATTAACAACTGTGCCGACTATTGGTGGCGAGCAAAACCACCCTCCACCATCGATGACCATCGGGGTTTATTTTGGTGGTGATAAAAGTTTAAGAAACACAACGTTTTTGTAGTGTTAAAGGTGTTTTTGCTATGAGGAACACCATTCCCGAATTTGCAAATTTATTTTTTAACGAATTTTGCTTCTATTGTTTTGTAAACTGTAAAGTTATACTGGCTTAATGTAACAAAATTAAGGATGTAAAAGTTTTACTTTTGTTAAATAATATTTGTCTTCATTTTTTTTTCAAGTTCCAACAATCTTTTTGAAAAGTTTGTGTTAAATAAATAAAAAACAAAGTAAATCTTTTATGCTCTATACTTTAAACAATATTTCGTTTAATTTTTTTTAATCTTAAAGTTTCCAAAATTTGGACATGCTTTACTTTTTTGAATAGAAATTGAGTTAACATTTTAAAAAGATTCAACAATCATTTCAATTTTATTTTTATATTGAAACTAGAGAATAGGCCTTTTTGTTTTTTATCCAAAGAACATTCAATTTAAATTTGGTGATGTTCCACCGAGGGAATTTCGAGCAATCGTAGTTATTTTTTAATATAAAATTATTACACTTTCACAAATTAATAAAAAACCTAGAGAGACGTATTTTTGGATTTATATTAATTTTTCAAAGAACATTTAATTCTTAATCTGTGTCAAAGGACCCCTCACAAATCAAATGGAAATTGGCTTTCGGTAAAATTGACCAAATTTTGGATATGTTGTTCCTTTCGGTGTCCAGATCAAAAGTCTCCACGGGCACAAAGCTCGAAAATCTTCCCTGAGAGCAGTACCCAGCTCCGAAGGTTAGAGACCGGTAATCCCCGATTTTCGTTGATTTTACCTCTCCCCTTGCATTTTCGGGATATATATATATATATATATATATATATATATATATATATATATATATATAATAGTAAAAATGTCGAAGAAAAATCCTCGTATCAGGGAATCCGACCAAAAAGGGTGGTTAATAAATCATCTATTTATCATAAAACCGAGCTTTCGCCAATGTTTATTAGCTTCTTCAGGGATAACGCTACAAAATAATTTACAAGAGTGAAGCTAATAAACATTGGCGAAAGCTCGGTTTTATGATAAATAGATGATTTATTAACCACCCTTTTTGGTCGGATTCCCTGATACGAGGATTTTTCTTCGACATTTTTACTATTTTCCAACAAGTACGGCCGTTACTTCCCTCCAGCATCTATATATATATATATATATATATATATATATATATATACAACGAAGGGGTATAACAGCCGTTATAGTTAGAAAACCGAATTTAAGTAACGGGTGTGCGGCTTGGGTACCCAAGCCGCACACCCGTTACTTAAATTCGGTTATATATATATATATATATATATATATATATATATATATATATATATATATATACAGGGTGTTCAATTTAACTGAAGACATTGAAATATCTCGAAAACTACACATCGAATTAAAAAAAATTATAATTAAAATTTGTTCGCCTCGGAGGGGGACATCTAATGATACGAAACTCGACCCACACTACCCTCAATTCTCTAGCGGGTAGGGGGTGAGAAATAGAAAAGTTAAATAGGAACCTCCATTTTTTTGTACGGATTTGAACATTTCTGGCCAATAATATCAAACCTTAACTAGGTGTAACAAAGACTTTTGATTTTTTGAAAATTGAATAAATTTAGTGTTTGGTTAAAATATATATTTATATATACAGTGTGTCCACGGATGGAGTTGACGAAAGGAAAAAAAACTTTATTATTAATTTTACGGCAAAAAGTCATTCTTTATAAAAAATTCTGCTTGTCGAAAAAAATTGTTTGTCGTCAAAAAAATTGAGATCAGATATACAGGGTGTTAATAAATTAAAAAAAACAACAAAATGCTTCAAGAGATAAGAACCATTATTTTTTATTTTATCCAAAATGTTTATTAAACAATTGATAATTTGTATAACTATCTCCCACTTCGACACATTGTGGCACATTTAGTTCCTTTATAGCTTCCTGAATGCGCTGAAATTCGTATTTTGCAACGATACGAATAGTTGGTTATTGAGAGAGTGAGTCCAATTGTTCTATTCTACAATAATGCTGGAAAATGTTATGTGTATATATATATATATAAATGAAGAATATGTGTCATTTTTTAGTACTTCATACTTTTAATAAAGTCCGTTAGAACATTTGTGGTCGAAAATATCGAACCTAAATTAGGCCTAACAATGAGAGAGAGAGACAATCTTTATTCAGACAATAAAAACATAAATTAACAAAAGTAGAGTAATTCGAAATATACAAAATGAGGTTGTTAGTCTGTCTGGGCTATCGACCGAAGGTCTTTCTGCCCTGCCTAACAATGATTTTTGATTTTTTTGAAAATTGATCATTTTTCGGTTGATATCTTATCGAAAAAACCGGGTAAATCCAAAGTTAAAAGCTTACTATACCACCACTGCTATTTGATGAATTATGAATTTTTACCCATTTTCTGTAAATTAGTAGAGTTTAGTAGAGAAATTTGGTAAAGTCCGAAATGGTGGAGGCGCCGGATCCATGGATGAAAATTATGGTCCCACCGTCCACCCTCTGAATAAACATTAATTTAACCGACTAACGCTGTTATAGGTTAAGGAAATTTCTTTGCCAGTAAAAATCAGAATTTCGAGGGTGTAAAGAAATAACAAAAATTAAATATTTTATACTTTATTTAAAGGAATTTTTAAATCCAGAAAAATGTTAGTAAGCAATAATTTAGTTTCAATCTAGAACAATAAATAAAAGTTCGTGACTTAAAGAGGTATAGTAATTTCCTATCCAGTGTAAATACAATTACTGGAACGGCGAAGGTAATCTTGAAAAACATCAACAATTTAAAATAAAATATGAATAGCAAAGCGCGCTCGCAGTCATTTTAAGAGGGCCATTAAAAAAAATGTATAAGTGCATAATTTGCGCTCGCCTCCATTATTTTTTCCCACCCCACCGATGGGCGAGCGGGCGAACTATAATTAGATGGAGCGTTTACGAGGGCCCTACATCACTTTAACCACCCCCCCACCACATAATCTACAAATGTATAAAACAGGTATTATAATATCCTTTAGCGTGATGAGTTTTTCTTTAATCTCGAGCAATACTAAATTTCAGTTGTGCTCTCGCGGAAAATTAAATTCCGCCCCATGTGCGATTAAACAATTCCCACTTTTGTGTCTCCGCGCCGAGGGGGGTGGAGGGCGGCTCCTCGCAAATCATATCGCCGGAAAAAGGCGACACGGACCTTATCAGCGCTTTTTTTTTATTTATTAATGACCCGAGTTGGAGGCGATGTATGCGAGGGTCGTTAAAGGTGGAGTGCGATAATGGTGTAAATATTTCTTCTCGGAGTGGGGGGAGGGGGGGTTAAAAGGAAATGATGTCGGCAGAGATTTCCTGCTGAATCTACGCAAATGTACCGTGTTTGTTCAATCGATCACGGTGCATCATTCTTATTTACACTTACTTCAATGATGCATTCGAGTGCATTACTGCAAAGACTAATTCGCTTGCGCATTTATTTTTCTAGTCAATTTTATAATTTCAAGATGAGTAGTGGTTTCTTAGGTTGAAGAATACTAATTTGCGTAAATTTATTTTATGGAAGATTATGGGGATGAGAAAAGAATAATATATTACATAACGAGAGTGTATATAGCAAATTACGCGCGAGTGAAAAGTAATTGCGTTACAACTTGTTTTTTTTTTACTATACTTTACCAACTACTTTTACTATACTTTACCTACGACTTATACTATACTTTACCCTAGAGTGTAAATAACAAATTACACACGAGTGAAAAGTAATTGCGTTACAACTTGTTTACTTTACCAATGACTTTGATTGTACTTTACCTACGAATTTTACTATACTTCACCTATGACTGTTACTATACTTTAACAGTCGCTAGCGCGTTAGAACGCATACAACAGGTTTCATTTTTATTTTGTGCGCGTGGCACATATCAAGAGCTAAATTTATACAGTGCGTTTTTTTATAGATGCACCATAGAGATTTACATGTTAAATTTTGTATGCCTGTTAGTGGTTTTCCTATTGCGAATTTCAGTATCATTTTTAGTACACTTTAAGTTTACATTGTCTTTCACAACTTCTAATAGTTTTTATAATAAAAAAAAATCGTAAATTTTAAAGAAATTAAAGAAAATATTTTTCGGTGCTTAATTATTATTTGTTTTATTAATAGGCGCGTTTATTGACAATCAACAATAAATAACTTACAAAAGTAATAAATACGTATTAGAATATGAAATACAACTTATTTAAAAAATAGCTCTAGAAAATATTTAAATTTTTTCGCTTCATAATAAATATTCAAATTGTTTGCCGTAACAAGCTAAACAGTAGCCTAGTCTATCTTGAAAATGTTTTATCGCGTTTTGCAATTACCTAACTACATTGCCTAATTGCATTAGAGGCTTCGATTATTCGATCTGTTAGTTCTTGCAAATCTCGCGGCCTCTTTCAAATGTTATCAAACACGTTTGTTTCGCTATATCCTCAATAAAATAAGTCCAGAGGACTCAAATCACAACTTCGTGACTAGTTTTGACAAAACTTGTCAAATATATATTTTTTTTTATTTACGATTTTTTTATTATAAAAACTATCAGAAGTTAAAGACAATTCAAACTTCCAGCATACCAAAAATGATACTGAAATTCGCAATAGGAAAACCATTAACAGGTATACAAATTTTAACATGTAAATCCCTATGGTGCATCTATAAAAAAACGCACTGTATACATTTCCTCCCATTAGCTGATAAGTAAATGATCTCGCGTACATTTATAAAATTACAAGGCTTGTGTTACATATGTTTTATGTATGCATAATGAGTCTCTTACGATAGGTGAAAGCAGTGTGTAATTCATCAATTACAGAGTGGAAGTAGATAAAACAAATAATACGAAAGCAAAATTATTTCAATTGGGTGAGAAATTTTTTTTCCCCACAAACCTAATAGATTTTGGCAATGCTGTTTAGTTTCGACATAGTATAATTAATTACCGTTACATAAAAAGAATAATTAACGGCACCTCCAGGAAAAAAACACAAAACAACATGTACACCTTAATGCCCCTTTTTATTAATAGATCGGCGAGCCCTTTTGTGGCCCGCGGCGCGGCCTAACAGGTGCGTAAATTACGTCCACTCCGCCAATATTTACAGCGGGGATTTAATTTGATTAAACTTTGAAGCGCGGACGTAAAGGTGAAGGGCGGCCCTTGTTTTGATTTATTATTATTTCAATTAGTTTATTGTTATGCGAGCCGCTGCAGCCGGATCCAGCATTTACATAAGTAAATTAATAATCGCAATAATAACCGCGCGCGCAAATTGAAAGTACGCACCGTGAAATTAAATTCGCCCTTTACGGGCATCCACATCCACATCCGCCCGCACAGACGCCGCCGTCGGCGCCGCAGGCCCTTTTCCTCTATTCCACGTAACAATATTCGTTTACGCACATCACCTGGGCCCTTTGCGCGTTCCCTCGCTAAGTAAATACAACCGCTAATTAATCAAATATATTTTCGTTTAGAACATTTATTTTCTTGAATAATTGCTTTTTATTTTTTGTAAACAAATTTTATTTGAAAAATTTTCACATTTTTTTTAAATGATTTTTTTATATTTTGAGGATTAAAATTTGGGTCAAGAAAGCGATTAGGCCGATTGGTATCGAAGCACATTTTTGCAAAATTCATCAACAACGAGTGAAGCATTCAATTCAACGCTTCTCTAACATTTCCACGTTTTTTTTGTGGAACAATTTATCCTCAAAATTGGGTTCAGTTTCGACTTTATTGGAGCCAAATCTCTTTCCCTGGCAGTCTTTTTATGTCTGAAAACAGGCGGTAATTGCGTTACAACTCGCGTTATGTACTATACTTTACCTTCGACCTTACATTTATTCGATTAACCGGCCAGTGGTGACGCAAATTTGACTTGACGCCGGTCTCACGCACCGGGGTTTTCAACTGAAGATTTTTGGAAACGTGTTACTAATAGTTCATGTTTTGTTTTTAAATTTATGATCTTTGACAATAAAACAAAGATATTTAATCAAAAGCTCTGCAATGCGGCAGCTACTCGAAATTGCAACAAAAAATAATAACGGAGAATAAAGTTATTCGTCCGGTTACCCGGTCTCACAGACCAGTAGATCACCATTGGCGGGTTAAACTAAAGACATATGAAAACTGAATCTTGTCAGGGTGACGTTTAAATTTTTATGAAATTGTAGAGATGGGCAAAGCTGTTACTTTTAAATCGCGTTGCTACTTTTTAATATCAGTGATTTTAAACTGTGACTGTGATCACGGTTATTGAACATCGTAACAGATTTTTTACTTTTTGACTGTAAAACGAAAGTTATTGGCACCAATAAAGTATTATTATTATTACCATTGTGTTCCTACATTTATTGTTGCAAATTTATTATTTATTTATTCACACAATGAATAATTAAAATCATTATAATAATCAGATGGTCAAAGTATGGAACAATAGCAATTTAGTTTCGAAAACTACATAACAGCATTAATGAAAATACTGTAAATCCAGTCTCTTGTTTTATAATATGTAGTTACAGTAATGGAATTGTTTGTTTAATTTTCTTGGGCATTAGTGGGAATTAGTGCGGTTTAGTGCACAATGCGCGGCATTAGCGAAATCTGTATTGTTTTTCTGTGCGTGCTGTGTTCCGGCGGCCCTCGAGGCGGAAAGATAAACACAACGGATCACAACGGCGTCGGCGTCGGCGTCGGTGAACGATCGAGGAATCCGTATCTACGGGCCAGACTAATTGGTTCCTCCTCGGAGTGCCGGTGGCGAGAGGAAAAGAGGGATTTAATGAAAATCCGGTTAATTGGAATGGATGTGGCATTAAAATGGATCAGTACCTGGCCGTGGCGGAAGATTGCCCGGCATTCCCTCGTCCCGGGGCGGGGTGGAGGTGCAGAGTTGCAGAGTTGTCGCGGGCAAGAATTGATGTCGAAAACCAATTGGGTTCACGTGTTCCGTCAAGTACCTACTAAACGACCGACTCAGCAATTGTCTCCAGGCGCACGGAACGAAATAGAAAGAAAGAGGAAACGCTGGAAACAGCGGAGGGACATTTATTTCAGGTGTGCGTAAATATCTCCGGGAGGAACGTGTAAATGACAATCGGGGCCGCCCGGAGTTTACATTAAGACGGGACGAATTGAGAAACTGAAGAGATCTCAATCTCGCGGTAATAGCCCAGATCTACAAGGGTTTCATCACTCGACTCCAGTCAAGACTGGATCCAGCAGTTTCTCCTCATCCACACACAACTACATCGACTCGCTCGCTCACTCATCTCTCCCTTTTCCCTTTTCGCCTTTCACGGCACGAACGTGTTTCAACGTCCCTCAGACAGAGTCGGGGGGCGAGATTACCAAGTCGTGACCGAGGGCATAAAACGCTCTCTACTCTTGTTTATTAAATTTCATACAAAGAAATCAAACGATCTCCCGTCCACATCAAACAACTGCGATAACACTCACAACTACTCCCGCACTTTATTACATGTTATTTTCGGAAACAAAAAAATAAATAACACATCGTTCCACCACTACAAAGTACACAATCGAAACGAATTATTCACGGCACGCAATACTTTACAACGTGCAATAACATCAATCAATCAGACATGTACGTACAAAATGTTTCACTAATGGTTCATTTTGAATCGATGGTAATATCTTTAAAACTGTTTCAATTGTATTTCCTCTTCATATCTGCGCAATTTTATTTTATTACATTTTGACGTTATAACTTCGGATGCTAGAAAATCTCTTTCTCCGAACAAGCACAACTTACGCGTTAATTTTTGAAAACTCAATCGCAATGATTATATTTCGAGTAGAAGACTCGCAATTACCGTAATTTCAACCAATGTTGGGACGAAGTGTTTCAAATCTTTTTAGAAGACAATTGGACCAGCTATTGGGGCTGGAATTTTTCTTAGAAGATTTCAAATTTGGAAGGTTCGAAGCTTTAAAGATTCGAAGATTCGAAAATTCGAAGTTTCGAAGATTCAAAAATTCGAAGTTTCGAAGATACAAAAATTCGAAGCTTCAAAGATTCGAAAATTGGAAGTTTTCAAGATACGAAAATTCGAAGTTTCCAATTTCGAAGGTTTGCAGATTCGAAGCTTCATAGCAAGTCTTCGAAGATCCGAAAATTCGAAGTTTCAAAGATTCGAAAATTCGAAGCTTCAAAGATTCGAAAATTCGAAGTTTCGAAGATTAGAAATTTCGATGCGCCTATAAGAAATAAACGTGATTTAAAAGTAAACTCCCTACTGATGCGACAGAAATAGAAAACCGGTTCACAGTGTTCGATGACTGGAAAGCAATAATTATTATATATACAGGGTCTTCATTTCAAAAGGAGCCACCCTGAATAACTTTGGATCTGAAGTAGTTACGGTTTTAAGAAAAAAATACGTCAATTTTGTTTTCGAGGGGGAACTTAAAAAACACCGTTTTTAGAATTTTATCTTTTACCCCCTCACACCCAGCCACCCCATCTTTATAATTTCAAATGGCACCCCCTATTGTGCGATACCTTATTTTAAAGGGCACAAAAAATATTATCCAGCAAAACAAAAATAATTGAAATCGGTTCATTTGTTCTGAAGTAGTCAATGTTACAGAAAAAACTATGTCAATTTTGCTTTTGACGTGGATCTTGAAAACACTGTTTTTAGAATTTTATCTTAGTTTTTAACGCCGGTCCCGTCGTTTCGTTTCACCCCCACCCCCGGGAGGGATTTTTCAAACGCAGTTTTTCGATTTTTGCACGTTTAAAAAAAAAAAATAACTCCTCCGTAACCGCTGGAGCTGGACTATCCCGGTATGTCTTAAAATAATCTTAAAGAAAATATCTAAAATCGATCGAGCCACTTTTTTGAATTTTTGCCCCGTTTCCGAGATATGAATTTTTTTTAAAACCGGGTAAAAAAAATGTTTTTTATTCTTTTAAGGACGTATTTTTTTCTTTTTAAGTGGAAAAGCTGAAACCTTCAGGGATGGCAGAAGGGATAACGGGCTTTCATTGGGAATTTTTTTCAAAATTTTTGGAACCATCCCTACGCGCCAACCAACGCCACCAACCCAGGGGGTGGTTCGTTTATCTTCTTTTAAGGACGATATTTTTTCTTTTCAAGTCGAAAAGCTGAAACTTTCAGGGATGACAGGAGCGAAGACTGGCTTTCATTGGGAGTTTTTTCAAAAATTTTGGAACCACCTCTACGAGCCATTTGTACCCTCTGGGTTCGTTTTTTTTTTCTTTTAAAGACGTATTTTTTTCATTTAAAGACGAAAAGCTGAAATTTACAGGGATGGCAGAAGATATTTTTTCAAAATTTTTGGAACCACCCCTACGCGCCAACCAACGCCACCAACCAAGGGGGTGGTTCGGTTTTCTTCTTTTAAGGACGCATTTTTTTCTTTTAAAGTCGAAAAGCTGAAACTTTCAGGGATGACAGAAGCTATGACTGGCTTTCATTGGTCATTTTTTCAAAAAATTTGGAACTACCCCTACGCACCATTTGCACCCTCTACGTTCGTTTTTTCTCCTTTTAAGGACGAATTTTTTTTCATTTAAAGTCGGAAAACTGAAACTTTCGAGGATGAGCAGAAGATATTTTGTCAAATTTTTTCTGAACTACCCCTACGCTCCATTTGCACCCCTGGGTTCGTTTTTCATTTAAGGACGGATTTTTTTTCTTTTAAAGTCGAAAATCTGAAACTTTCAGGGATGGCAGAAGACATTTTTTCAAAAAATTTGAAACTACCCCTATGCACCATTCGTACCCTCTAGGTTCGTTTTTCTTCTTTTAAGGATGAATTTTTTTCATTTAAAGTCGAAAAGCTGAAATTTTCAGGGATGGCAGAAGATATTTTTTCAAAATTTTTGGAACTAACCCTACGCTCCATTTGTACCCCCTGGGTTCGTTTTTCTTCTTTTAGGGACGAATTTCTTTCTTTAAAGTCGAAAAGCTGAAACTTTCAGGGATAGCAGAAAATATTTTTTTCAAAATTTTTTCAACCACCTGAACCGCGAACCCTGGGATCGTTTTCCTTCTTTTAAGGACATTTTTTTTTCTTTTCAAGTCGGAAAGCCGAAATTTTCAGGGATCGCAGAGGATATAACTGGCTTAAAAAAAAGAAATAAAAATAAAAATAAAACATTTAAAATAAAAAATGTAGGGCTGAAAGACCTATGGTCGATAGCCCTTGACAGTTCATCATTAATGTAATATGTAAAAATTAATGTAAAAAAATTATGTCTGTCAATAAAGATGTTTCATATATAAAAAATGTAAAATAAAAAATAAAAATGAAAAATAAAAAATGAAAATGAAAAATTAAAAATTGAAAATTAAAACTTGAAGATGAAAAATAAAAATGTTTCATATTTAAAAAATTTAAAATAAAAAATAAAAAATTAAAAATTGAAAATTAAAACTTGAAGATGAAAAATAAAAAATGAAAATGAAAAATAAAAATAAAAAATTAAAAATTAAAATTAATTTAGAAAAAAAAAATGTTTTCCATTGATGGCGCAGCGTAGCGGAGTCGTCGATCTTTACCAATTACTTTGAGTAATTCAAGCGGCCAAAATGTGATTTGAAGGGGCCACGCTGTGCCGTCGTCCGTTACCAATTTAATTGCTTAATTTTAATGGGCTCCGCACGGACGACGGCGCAGCGCAGCGGGGCCGTTATTCGTCACCCGCTACCGTGCTCAATTTTAATGGGCCACGCACGGACGACAGCGCTGCGCAGCGGTGCCATCGTCCGTCACCAATTAAATCTCTTAATTTTGATAGGCCCCGCATGGACGACGGC
Source organism: Ocypus olens (assembly GCA_910593695.2). Classification (NCBI taxonomy): domain Eukaryota; kingdom Metazoa; phylum Arthropoda; class Insecta; order Coleoptera; family Staphylinidae; genus Ocypus; species Ocypus olens. The sequence goes on from OU343054.1 coordinate 46,834,931, forward strand.
GCAGCACAGCGGAGCCGTTATTCGTCACCCGTTACCGTGCTCAATTTTAATGGGCCACGCACGGATGACAGAGCAGCGCAGCGGTGCCATCGTCCGTCACCAATTAAATCTCTTAATTTTGATTGGCCCCGCATGGACGACGGCGCAGCGCAGCGGAGCCGTCGTTCGTCACCAGTTACTTTTCTTACATTTTTACATTCCACAATTTTGCATAAAGAACACAATTTGACATACATCAAACTTTAGCCTAGGAAAAACTAGTGATTTACCTGTTCACTGTAATTGTCAGTGGGTTATTCAAGTAATAAGCTAAATAAGCCACAAATGAATATTGTGCGAGCTGACCAACCCAAAAGGGCACAGCGGTCTTCGGGCTTGTCGTCCTCCTATGTGCATAAACATCTTCCTAATGCCCTTGGTACATAAATAACTATTAAGTAATGAAGCAAATGTGTAAAATAATTCAAACAAGCGTGGTAAGAAATCTAGTATACCATCAGTACAAAGGGCATGCAAGTATGTGGAAGCACGTATGTGTGTTTTCGTGTTTTTCTTGTAAGGCCTTTTGTAAACCTTTCTCCCATTTTCACCTTTTCACGTATCGGTAATTAATTATTCCACGTTCGAGCCGTTTTTCTCCGCACGTTCACCGTCTCGGCCGAGAGTTATTTCCCGCGTTCCCGGCATTAGCAATTCAAATGTTGTTGTTGTTGTAATTACAAGGCCGTAAAATGTTGTCTTAATGCGATCGCGATAAATTCGTCGGACGGCAAAGGCAAAAGGAAAAGGGGAGACGGACGCTTACCGGCCTCACCGCCGATGGATGTATTGTTCGGGGCCGAGTTAATATATTCAAAATGTAGCCAGTCCATGTTTAGTTATCATGAATCAGTGTAGTAGCAGCGGCGGGTACTGTACCGTACCACACTCGACTATGGCAGAGCGGCGCACGCCAACACTACTGTCTATCTATATGCTAATTCGGCCGCAAATTGCAGGTATAGCCCAGCAGATTCCGCAAACGATATAGCCTCCCTATCAGGACTATGTGTATTTACACTTGATTACACAATTAATCCCGGCTCGACCGCCGCCACACCAAAAATATGCCTTTACACGCACTTAACCGCCACTAACGCTCTCGATTTATCGCGACAAGGGTTAAAAACTCATTTAAATATTAAAGAAATAAACGTTTAAAAAAAAAACCCGCATGCGGAGATAATAATGATATAATTCCTTTTTATATTTAAATTGTACAGACACAAACCTCACGCTCAGATTAAGGTCGTAAATATATACTAATGTTCCCCTATTTTATCAACATTTGAACAGCAAAGAGATTCATAATCTTTGTGACAAAAAAAGCCTCCGCTCATCAAAAACATGTGTAATACAGGGATTATCCGATAATCTAGTCTTTAAATCACTAACATAACATTTAAAGACTTTTTAAAAAATCCTTCCACTATACTCGGCGCGCCGAACCCGTGGTATGATGGGTTTGCGTGATCTTTGCGTGATATTCGCTGATTGGTCAACGCAAACGCATGTGAAGTAGAGATAGGCAAAACTGCTACTTTTGAATCACGTTGCTACCTGTGATTGCTACTTTTTAATATCAGTGATTTTAAACTGTGACTATAATCACAAAAACATCGCAGAAAAAAATATAAAAAATGAAAAAAATATAAAAAACGCAGGAAAAATTCCATAAAAAATCATCCTCCCAATGGCCGAGGTATCACTTATTCAAAATCAATTTGGTTTTTGTAAATTTAATAATTTTCAATAGAGATATGGATTTTTGAAAAATTTTGTTCTAATTTTTTGAGCACCTGAACAAAAACATCGTAGAAAAAAATATAAAAAAAGCAGGAAAAAATCCATAAAAAATTATCCTCAATGGCCAAGGTATCGCTTATTCAAAATCAATTTGGTTTTTGTAAATTCAATCATTTTTAACAGAGATATGGATTTTTTAAAATTGTTATTTAAATTTTTTGAGCACCTGAACAAAAACATCGCTGAAAAAAATATAAAAAACGCAAGAAAAATTCCACAAAAAATCGTCCTCAATGGCCAAAGTATCGCTTATTCAAAATCAATTTGGTTTTTGCAAATTCAATAATTTTCAACACAGATATGGATTTTTGAAAATTATTATTTAAATTTTTTGAGCACCATAATTAACAAAAACATGGCTGAAAAAAATATAAAAAACGCAGGAAAAATTCCATAAAAAATCATCCTCCCAATGGCCGAAGTATCACTTATTCAAAATCAATTTGGTTTTTGTAAATTCAATAATTTTCAATAGAGATGTGGATTTTTTAAATTTTTTGTTTTAATTTTCTGAGCACTTGAACAAAAACATCGCAGAAAAAAATATAAAAAAACGCAGGAAAAATTCCATTAAAAATCATCCTCAATGGCCGAAGTATCGCTTATTTAAAATCAATTTGGTTTTTGTAAATTCAATAATTTTCAACAGAGATATGGATTTTTGAAAATTGTTATTTTAATTTTTTGAGCACCTGAAAAAAAACATCGCTGAAAAAATATAAGAAACGCAGGAAGAATTCCATAAAAAATCATCCTCAATGGCCGAAGTATCGCTGATTCAAAATTAATTTGGTTTTTGTAAATTCAATAATTTTCAATAGAGATAAGGATTTTTGAATATTTTTGTTTTAATTTTGTGAGCACCTGAACAAAAACATCGCAGAAAAAAATTAAAAAAACACAGGAAAAATTCCATAAAAAATCATCCTCAATGGCTGAAGTATCGCTTATTCAAAATCAATTTGGTTTTTGTGAATTTAATAATTTTCAACAGAGATATGGATTTTTGAAAATTGTTATTTTAATTTTTTGAGCACCTGAAAAAAAACATCGCTGAAAAAATATAAGAAACGCAGGAAGAATTCCATAAAAAATCATCCTCAATGGCCGAAGTATCGCTGATTCAAAATCAATTGGTTTTTGTAAATTCAATAATTTTCAATAGAGATAAGGATTTTTGAATATTTTTGTTTTAATTTTGTGAGCACCTGAACAAAAACATCGCAGAAAAAAATTTAAAAAACACAGGAAAAATTCCATAAAAAAATCATCCTCAATGGCTGAAGTATCGCTTATTCAAAATCAATTTGGTTTTTGTGAATTTAATAATTTTCAACAGAGATATGGATTTTTGAAAATTGTTATTTTAATTTTTTGAGCACCTGAACACAAGCATCGCTGAAAAAAATATAAAAAACGCAGGAAAAATTCCATAAAAATCATCCTCAATCAAGTATCACTTATTCAGAATCAATTTGGTTTTTGTAAATTCAATAATTTTCAATAGAGATGTGGATTTTTGAAATATTTTGTTTTAATTTTCTGAGCACTTTAATAAAAACATTGCAGAAAAAATATAAGAAACGCAGGAAAAAATCCATAAAAAAATCATTCTCAATGGCCGAAGTATCGCTTATTCAAAATCAATTTGGTTTTTGTAAATTCAATAAACTTTCAATAGAGATATGGAGTTTTGAAAATTTTTGTTCTATTTTTTTGAGCACCTGAACAAAAACATCGCAGAAAAAATATAAAAAACACAGGAAAAATTCCATAAAAAATCATCATCATTGGTTGAGGTACCGTTTATTCAAAATCAATTTTGTTTTTGTAAATTTAACGATTTTCAATAGAGATATGGGTTTTTGAAGGTTTCTGTTTTAATTTTTTGAGCACGTGAACAAGGTGGATCATTTGGAGAATTTCGCAGTTTGGTAAATTGTTTTTATTTTTAATTTTCAGTTAATGAAGTTTGCAATTCAAAAATTGGTTTCGTGGTATTATTTCAAAATGTATGTTAGATATTCGCACTGATTAATTAAATTAAAATGAATTTTGAGTCATTTTAGGTTTACCATTTGTTTTTAAATTGATTGTTGTGATTTTAAGGAGCAATCACAGTTTAAGTCACAGTTTAAATAGCAGTGATTTTAAGTAGCTGTGATTTAAAGTAGCAGTGATTTTAAGTAGCAGTGATTTTAAGTAGCAGTGCTTTTAAGTAGCAGTGATTTTAAGTAGCAGTGATTTTAAGTAGCGGTGATTTTAAGTAGTAGTGATTTCAAGTAGCAGTGAAATTCGCCTATTAGTAACAGTAACGACCTGTGATTTTTTAATACTAGTGAAAAATCACAGGTACGTGAAATATCGTCCATCCCTAATGTGAAGCATGTGTCACTCAGCCGAAATTTTTAATCAGTCCCGTTGTTTGCAATCTGCTCTCGTGTTTCTGTCTTATTTAAATGTAGTGATTACGTTCTATTCATAAATCAGTATTTTTCAATTACAAAATCGGAAGTGGTAAATAGTTAAAATAAAATGTGGCAAGGCAGTGTGAATCAGGCTTTTCATAACGTCGGTGGGCGGCCCACTAGCCGCGTGCTTTAGCGCGCCAGTACTAATGCGGAGGGTCCTGGGTTCGAATCCCGGCGAGGGCATGGGTGTTTCTGGATGTCTATTTGATTTAATATGAACAATACATTACCGATGTGACTGAAGGACACCTGCCAAAGTAAAAAAAAAACGAGGACACGGAATGAACTCAACGTGATCACACCACCGAGTCGGCGCGCAGATTATACAAGAAATCAGCATAGCCTCCGCTCATCAAAAATATATGTAGTGCAGGGATTATCCGATAATTTAGTCTTTAAATCACTAACATAACATTTAAAGCCTTTTTTTATAAAATTCTTCTACTACAAGATTTCAGCACATTTCCCGATGATCAGTATTCGCCCGGTTAGCGCTAGATCACGAGCTACACGAACATTTTTTTTATACGATTAATAAATGTATAGATACAGCACTTATCCTGAACACTCGAAATATTACGAAAACGAAGATATTTGTGTAACCTTTTTTGTTTATAAAATGAAATGCTTCGAGAAGTAAACAAAGTGATGTATATCCTGTCGTCTGTGTCTGTTTTGATACTTCCCGGTTAAGAATCGTATGTAAGTTGTATTTATTTATAGTACACGTTTATGGCAGAGGGAAACAAATATCCTCTCTCCGTAACATAAACGAAATAAATTTAAATTGGGGTGTACAGTTCAATATTGCTTTGTTATTGCCCTGTATATAAAAGAGGAAGCCCGCACTGATGCCTCAATATACATGTGCAATATTGAATAAAGTCACACATATATATATTTTTTCCCTTTTCTTTTCTTCTCCCTCCTCCTTTTAGTGGCATCTCCATTTTCAACCCCACAGGTTTTTTTTTCTATTTAAATTCGTATTTGCAGATTTTCGTTTTATTATTCACTTTATATGATTTGGTAATATAAATGACACTAATATAAATATCGATTCAATATTTTGATTTTATGACCAAATGTACATTTCCAACTACGGAGACAATCACATCTTTAAATAAAAATTAAAAAAATACCTGGCCACATTATCAATTGATCACAGGATGAGATACACCTGCTAATCAGAACTACTTAGTTCTCTAGTTGAAACTTAATCAAAATTACAAAATTGACATAAAATTTCAAAAAACTTTGTTCTAAAAAATGGTCGAAGTTGCGGTAATTCCGAATCTTCTGCTCGTATGCGTTGGAAATAAACGCAATACGATTGACTTTTTAAGAATCAGTAAATCGTAAACGCGTGGGCAGATTTGAAAAATTTTAAATGTTGACCATAGCTAGTTCAACTGACTTCGAAAAAGATTTGAAGCACTTTGTTCTAAAATTGATAGAAATGGCGGTAATTCTGAATTTTCTGCTCACATGCATTGGAAATAAATGCAATGCGATTGTGTTTTAAAAAAATTTGTAGGGGGCGGATTTTGAAAATTTTAAATGTAAACTAAGCTAGCACGGTTTAAAAACTTTTTTATTTATGGTCAAAAAAAATTGATTTTGTTTTGGTGTGTAGTAGATATAATTATAAAGCAATTGTAGGATGGATTATTTTTTCACATTAATATTTTTTGTGTACCAAATGTTTAGTTTTAAAATTCAAATTCAAATCAAAATTCCATCCTTAGAAGTGTCTTGGAAAAAAAATTAAACACTTTGTTCTAAAATTGGTAGAAATGGCGGAAATTCCGAATTTTCTGCTCGCATGCATTGGAATAGTAATTTACGATACAAGTAACGTTATGAAGGTTTTTACATTACGAGAGAAAAGTTTGAAAACAAGAGCGACGTAGGAGCGAGTGCTTTTAAATTCTCGAGTAGTCTAAAAGCAAATAACGTTACGTGTGTCGTAACACGGTTTATTTTATCCTATTTCCATTTTTTTTTAAATTTGAAAAATGTTTAATGAAAACCGTCAATAAGCGAAGTCATGTTTGTTTACCCATACCTCCATAGCAACGAGTTGCGTTAAGATAATATAACAATACTAGTGTTGTTAAAGGTACCCTAACGTTACTCGTTGCTAAGGAGTTATTGGCATGATAACAGTATAGGATAAAATAAATGAATACGTTATTGTGTTCTTTCAAAATTAGTAGTGAGCGGATTTTAAAAATTTTAAATGTAAACTATAGCTAGAAGGGGTTCTAATAATTCGAAGCACGGTTTAAAAACTTTTTTATTTATGGTCGAAAAAATTTAATTTTTTTTTGGTGTATAGTAGATATAATTATAAAGCAATTGTAGGATGGATTGTTTTTTCACATTCATAATTTTTGTGTACCAAATAGTTATTTTCGAAATTTAAATTTAAATCAAAATTCCATCCTTAGAAGTGTTTGCGTAGAATTATTAAATATAAATCTATTAAAATCATTAAAATATGTTAATAAATAAAGGAGAAACGGCAATTTTAAGAAAGTGTAATATTCAATAAAATCTTTACTTGATGCGTGGTAAATGTAAGGATAGAAGTGAGCATGTTGCGAACGCGAATTTCGACGGCATTGTACGAGCACTTATATTACTGTATCATCTATCGCGAAACAATTTGATTATCTGCTTATTAACCTTCGAAAACGGCCCCTTTGAGATTTCTCGGGGCTAAGAAAGATGTTTTTTCTTATTCTTAAGGCTTTAAGGCAACAAATTAACAAAAAAAATCGATCTTGAATTTTTTTTTATTTCTTATTTCTGCACTTTTGACTTGATTCTTGAATTCTTTTTAGTTGATATTTAATAATTGATTCATTTTTTCTTCTTCAATTACAGTTTTCAGCATTTTAATTTTTTTTTTTTTTTTAGGAAGATGGTTGACGGGAATTCGGGTTGAGGAAGTGCGGATGATTTGGGAATTGGCGTAAGCATCTAGCTATTCGGCCACTAACGATTTATAATTTTGAGATTTCATATTTAATAATGAAGGGACATACACTAAACATCCACGGACCCGCACGGCCATTCTTCGTTCCGAACAAGTGACCGCACGGATGGGATTCGAACCCACGACCACGAGGCCCGTAAGCAGGAGCTCTACTCACTAGGCCACCGCGGCCCCATTTTATTTAGTTGATATTTGAAGTTTATTATTACTTTATTAATCGATTCTTTCTTTCGTTCTCAATTTTTTTTATTTATCGACCTTTGTCTCTCAAAATAAAAGTTGTAAAAAAATTCGTTTTGTTCAATTTTCACTCATTTATATTGTGTGCAGAATACTATTTTCTTGTAGAGTTATTAACCATGGAGTTATCATCCCGCTAAGTATTAATGAATCTCAAACATTTTTACCATTTAATATCTGTTGAAATACATACACAGTGATTTCTAAGAAGGAAGAGAAATCTAAGAGATGTATAGAATTCAAAGGCGATAATATTATATGGAGGAGTGTATATTTTCACACACTCGCAAACCCGGGGCCCCTTTCAGTAGATAGATAGTGTGTCGCGGGAGAGTGGTATATTTGCGAAAAAGGAGCTTTTATGGAGACACACTTTTCTGATTAGGGCGGGCACAATAGAACATAGTAAATTTATTATTATGTGTGTGTGTGTGTGTGTATACTTAACTCCTTTTAGACCGCAACTGTGTATGCACACAATTCAAAATATTAGGGGTTTTATTGCGCCAATACTAAAATTCTATTTTATCTATTGCTGCAGCTTAAAGGTAGGGTACTCATTAAATTAGCGGCTCAAAAAATCGAATATATTTTTGTAAATATAAACTATTTCACAAAGTAATTTTTTATAACATGTTATAAGGTCATGGTAATGGTTGCGACCGTTACTACATGGTAATTCATTATAGAATCACTGAATAAAACACTTACTATGTTTTTTACCACAATTTATAAATTGTGGTAAAAAGGTGTGAGGCACTGAATTTTGTTGCTGAGATGGCTATGTCTGAGAGCGAGTCTGAGAGCGGTCATGTCTGAGAATTTTTTTTTTTTAGTTCAACTGAACTAATCTAGTCTTCTATGACGTGAATTGACAAATTAAAATTGTGACAATTTGCATTATTAAATAATGGCTTTCATGAACATGGTGCGCATATAACCCATCTTAATTTTTTTTTTATTTTCTCCAAGTAACCCTTTTTTCATAGATATCAGTAGGCTAAATGTCCTAATTTTTAATATGCGACATACGTAATTGATCTTGCAGCCAACTCTAAATCAAAATTTTGTGGCTCACACGTTATAAATATCTGTCTTTAGGTTTTGATTTCATTTTTATTATTAAAAAAAAAATAGCAACATTCCACTTTAAACTGATAAAATGCAGAACCAATTAAGTAACAACAGTGAAATTTGACATGTAGCTAACCAATACATATATCTACGCATTGAAGTAATTTGAAGGCAAAATCATAATTAATGAACAAATTAGGTGACAAATATTACCTAATTTGTTCATAGTTTCCTTATGAATTATGATTTTGCTTTCAAATTACTTCATTGCGTAGATATATGTATTGGTTAGCTACATGTCAAATTTCACTGTTGTTACTTAATTGGTTCTGCATTTTATCAGTTTAAAGTGGAATGTTGCTATTTTTTTTTAATAATAAAAATGAAATCAAAACCTAAAGACAGATATTTATAACGTGTGAGTCACAAAATTTTGATTTAGAGTTGACTGTAAGATAAATTACGTATGTAATTGTATCAAAAATTAAACGAAAACCCAAAGACAGATATTTAAACCGTGTGAACCACAAAATTTTGATTTAGAGTTGGCTGTAAGATAAATTACGTATGTCGCATATTAAAAATTAGGACATTTAGCCTACTGATATCTATGAAAAAAGGGTTAAAAGTTTTCAGTAACTTTTACAGAATTATTCGTAAAACACTGGCCTTTCATATTTTAGAAAAATTTGGCAATATTAATAACGAAGTTTTCCAAATAATCACTGTCAAACTCAAACATGACCAATTTGTGCGCTCGAAAATCGAAAAATCGTTGTTTTTTGTTTTAACTTGAAGCAAGTACTTACTCTAAACTTTTACAGAATTATTCGTAAAACACTGGGCTTTCACATTTTAGAAAAATCTGGTAATATTAATAGCGTCGTTTTGCAAATAATCACTGTCAAACTCAAAAATTACCTATTTCTGCGCTCGAAAATCGAAAAATAGTTGTTTTTTTTATTTGAAACAAGTACTTACTCTAAACTTTTACAGAATTATTCATAAAACATTGGGCTTTCATATTTTAGAAAAATCCGGGAATATTAATAGCGTAGTTTTCCAAATAATCACTGTCAAACTCAAAAATGATCGATTTCTGCGCTCGAAAATCGAAAAATCGTTGTTTCTTTTTAAATTTGAAACAAGTACTTACTCTAAACTTTTACAGAATTATTCGTAAAACACTGGGCTTTCACATTTTAGAAAAATCCGGAAATATTAATAACGTAGTTTACCAAATAATCACTGTCAAACTCAAAAATTACCTATTTCTGCGCTCGAAAATCGAAAAATCGTTGTTTTTTTTTTCAATTTGAAATAAGTACTTACTCTAAACTTTTACAGAATTGTTCGTAAAACACTGGGCTTTCATATTTTAGAAAAATCCGGAAATATTAATAACGTAGTTTACCAAATAATCACTGTCAAACTCAAAAATTACCAATTTCTGCGCTCGAAAATCGAAAAATCGTTGTTTTTTTTTTAATTTGAAACAAGTACTTACTCTAAACTTTTACAGAATTGTTCGTAAAACTCTGGGCTTTCATATTTTAGAAAAATCCTGGAAAATTAATAGCGTAGTTTTCCAAATAATCACTGTCAAACTCAAAAATGACCAATTTCTGCGCTCGAAAATCGAAAAATCGTTGTTTCTTTTTAAATTTGAAACAAGTAGTTACTCTAAACTTTTACAGAATTATTCGTTAAACACTGGGCTTTCACATTTTAGAAAAATCCGATAATATTAATAACGTCGTTTTCCAAATAATCACTGTCAAACTCAAAAATTACCAATTTCTGCGCTCAAAAATCTAAAAATCGTGGAATTTTTTCAAATTGGAACAAGTACTTACTCAAAACTTTTACAGAATTATTTGTAAAACACTGGGCTTTCATATTTTAGAAAAATCCGGGAATATTAATAACGTAGTTTACCAAATAAGCACTGTCAAACTCAAAAATGACCAATTTCTGCGCTCGAAAATCGAAAAATCGTTGTTTTTTCAAAATTTGAAACAAGTACGGACTCTCAACTTTTACAAAATTATTAGCCAAGCACTGGGCTTTCACATTTTAGAAAAATCCGGGAATATTAATAGCGTAAGTTAGGTAACGATTTAGTAATCTCTAACAATATCTAAATATTAAAACAATTAATTAATCTCGCAGTGTTAACAGGAATCCTTAATGAATTTCACATGAATTCAACAGCAATAGTAATGAAACGATTTCGGGATTTAGAGTGTTAAAGTTGATTGTTTCGCAGTATTTCCACGAATATAATTTATGTGCAGCGTGCGATTTGGGGGCGAGTATTATTAATATCCGGTGGAAAGTTTGAATATTTGAGTTGATGTACCGATGCCGGGCCATTGTTCGAGGGGAACGGATTAGCAGAAATGAAATGCGAGCGCAGCCGTCCACCGGCCAGAGTTATTCCTCCGTCCCCTCCGAGCCCTCCGTCCCTTGGCCCTGTATTTGCGTATACCATGCATATGTATGTCTGCAGATAGTTCGCTCCCCTCATTTGCATCTCAGGCAGCCTTCTGCATAACGCGGAACAGTGATTGGAATACGCGAAGGTGACTCAATTAAACGGCACCACCCGCTCTATCCACCTCGCGTTTATCAAAGAGGAGTTCCGTCATGCAGGAGTAATAAAACCTAGGATCTGCATCATCCCCAGAGGACGCGAAGAAATAATTTAAGCGCGGGGCGTCCGTCGCTGAGCGTTGAAGAAGGACGGACGCGCGATTGATGGTTGGATGCAAGTATATTATTGTATTATTATCGCTCAGAGACGGACGCGTCAGAGGAATCACACCTTTAGGCTTCTTACACATTAGCGGCTTTCGGCAGCGCGACTTATCCGCGCGACAGCAGCGTACGTCATTTGTAAGTATTTCCCTATTCGCTCTACACATTAGCGTATTTCTTTCGGACACCGATGTGTGTGATTCTTACGACGCGTCTGTCGCTGAGCGATATAAACAGGCGGCGGTCGCGATACACTGCTACAATAATATACTTATGGATTTGATGCCTCTGGAGCGTCCAGAGACGCGCGGCAATCGCGCGTCCCTACTGTTTCGAGAGCAGTCGAGACGCGGACGCTCAACGATGGACGCGTCAGAGTAATCACACCTTTGTAAGTAATTCCCTATTCACTCTACACATTAGCGACTTATCCGCGCGATCAGTCCGCTTACACATTGGCGATAAGTATATTATTGCAGCAGTGTATCGCGACCGCCGCCTGCTTCTATCGCTCAGCGACGGACGCATCATAGGCAGTGGCGGCTCGTGGAACATTTTAATGGTAGAGCCACTTAGCATACAATATATTTTGAATAAAAGAATGAAAATATTATTTATATGTAGTTTTGATTTGTCGTGTATTTTAATTTGTCCCTGATGTGCACTAAATCTGTAATGACGTTCTTCGTCCAAGTAACCTCACCCCCAAACAAAACACACGAAAAACAAAAAATACGTTTTCTTCCTTACACCCTTAGAGCCAATTGGTTTGTTTGATTAAACTTTCTCGTATTTATGAATTTTCGAAATCGACGCACTAAAGCTGGAAGCTATTGCATCAACAAAGAGTGACTGCCTGAATTACCTTTAAACTTCTCAAATCCATCTAGAAATAATGTATTTTTGACATACTAGAAAATGATCGACGTACCCCTACTGGAAACAAAATGTCAACACTCGAAACTTGATTTTTAGAAAAACGAAATTTGCATCTTGTGATTTAAAAAATTCTAAGAAAATAGTGACTGCCAGAATTAGCTTTAAACTTCTCAAATCCATTCAGAAATATTGCATATTTAACATACTGGAAAATGATCGATATACCCCCACTGGAAACAAAATGTCAGCACTTGAAACTTGATTTTTAGAAAAACGAAATTTGCATCTTGCGATTTAAAAAATTCTAAAAAAATAGTGACTGCCAGAATTAGCTTCAAATTTCTCAAATACATCCAGAAATATTGTATTTTTTGCATACTAGAAAATGATCGACGTACCTCCACTGGAAACAAAATGTCAGCACTTGAAACTTGATTTTTAGAAAAAAACTTAGTTTACATCTTGTGATTTAAAAAATTCTAAAAAAATAGTGACTACCATAATTAGCTTCAAAACTTCTCAAATCCATTCAGAAATATTGCATATTTAACATACTGGAAAATGATCGATATACCCCCACTGGAAACAAAATGTCAGCACTTGAAACTTGATTTTTAGAAAAAATAAATTTGCATGTTGTGATGTAAAAAATTTAGAAAAAATTAGTGACCGTCAGAATTAGCTTCAAATTTCCCAAATGCATCCAGAAATATTGTATTTTTTACATACTGGTAAATAATCGACGTACCCCCACTGGAAACATAATGTCAACACTCGAAACTTGATTTTTAGAAAAACGAAATTTGCATCTTGTGATTTAAAAAATTCTAAAAAAATAGTGACTGCCAGAATTAGCTTCAAACTTCTCAAATCCATCCAGAAATATTGTATTTTTGACATTCTGGAAAATGTTCGACATATCCCACAATTTTTAAATTTTTAAATACAAACAGTCAAAAAGCCATGAAAATTAATATTTTTTTGATTAAAAAATCGTAACCCAAAAAGGGTATGGCAAAAAAATTATTTTATTTTACCAATGCTTTCCTGCAAGCACATTTAACAATTACAAGCTGTCAAAAAGCCATGACGAATTTTTCTTGTATTTTTTATTTAACATTGAAGCGAAACCCGTGGTTGGCGCATAAAACAACAAGGGCATACTTTTGTATAAAATATTTTTCGAAATTTTGACAAATGAGCACGTGATGGACCGTTCCCAGAGCTCTGAAATACCCTGTATATGTTACCACATTTTTTTAAATTAATTTAAATCACTTTTTCACAAACAGATGTAACTGCGTACAAATGATAATTAATATTCGACTGTATTTATTAAAACGCAATAATATAATTGGATTAAATCCACTCAATTAAATCACATAACATCACGTGTAAATAGAATAATTAGACAAACATTTGTGCATGTAATGCATTCACCCTGGCATATAATATTATGTTTGAATGTAATATAAACTGGAGGTAACACAATCCATAACGGTAATATCTATACGTGTAGACAGTGCGGCGCAATAAATCAATCAAAATGATCGCCCTTGTCGCTGACAGGCCATAAAGGCATTTTCTAAATTAATTTTAATCCGTAGGTGGAACATTATCGCCCCTGCCATCGTGTTATTAATACATTTTCGCCATGCGGCGGCTACTGCACGACAAATTGATTTAATCTCATTAGTGAATGCGACGACGTCACACCATCCCTTACGGGAATTGCTAAAGTTATAAAATTAGGTTTAGTTTTTTTCAACACGCTTAAAATCTAAATATTTATTAGCTAGGTGGAGCCACTTACGGTTCGCAGGTTTTTGATACAGAAGAGGTGGCAATACAGATAGGTAGGACTGGGTGGAGCAGTTATTTAGTAACCGTTGTTTTTGCAACTTCAGTAACAGTTTGTAACTGTCCTCAAAAAGGTGATGTTAACCCGCCATTGGTAACGCAAATTTAACAATGTCAACTATTACGGATTGAAGTTTTATAACTGTCTTCCCGCAGAAATAAGAAACTTAAACTGCAGCAAATACAAAGTGTACCTCAAAAATGTTATTAGGCAGCTGCCCATTTAGCATTGAAGATTTTTTCAATTACACATTTTAATTTTTGTCACTAATGTATAGTAAGTCGGGACGAGTGTAAATATTTTCTGTAAATATCTAGCACAATAAATATTATTATAATTATTATTATTATTAATAGTGACGCCGGTCTCACTCATCGTGTTACTAATAGTTCATGTTTTTTTTTAAATTAATGCTCTCTGACAATAAAACAAAGGTATTTAATAAATTTAAGCTCTACAATACGGCAGCTACTCGAAATTGCAACAAAAACGGAGAATAAAGTTACTCGACACACCCGGTCTCTCAGACCAGTAGGGTCACCATTGGCGGGTTAAAGCTCTGTATTCAACTTTTAGTACTTATATTGCAACAAGCTCTATACCTCCATAATGCCTACTAGTTTAGGCGCTTGTAGATTTCGTGATTTATTGGTCCAATCGGTAAAAATAAGTGTGCGAGTATTAATATTAATAATCCGGTGACTAGTTGTAGTTCAGTTCTTTATGAATCCGACGTAGAAATAAGTGCAAAATCAGTGAAAGTAAGAAAAATAGTAAAAGAATCTCAGCGGAACAATTAATCACGTTGGCATGAAGAGAGAAAGAAGGGAGTAGCGAGCCGAAGGGCGATTGATAAATTGTCGTTAATTGATAATCTCGTCCCGGCGGTGTAATGGCCCAGTTCATTGTTTAAAGTAATTAATAATAATGATTTTAGTGCTCCCCGGTAAATCTGGTTGTATCACGTTAAATAGAATTCGGGGAGCTTTTAGTAAAAGACTCCTAATGCTCTTTGGAAGCGGGACTTAATGCTCGGAGGAGACATTAGTGGGTCTTGTTACGGGGGAAACCAAAACAAGATCCGCTCGCCCGACCGAGGCCCCCCGGAGCATTCCCGCCGCCGCCGCCCCCCGCGCCGTTCTAGTGTTTCCCCCATTTCAAGCCCCGGACGAACGGATAGACGAGATTGCGTCCAGTTTACGGATCGATCCTTATCTCCCGGCGGGACGTTCGTCGGACCCGCGGGATCCCCCCTGCCACTTCTCGCCGATAACTAACTGCCAAAAGGACGATAGCAAAAAATCCCCAAAGACCCCCCTTACATACATTTAAGATGGTATCGGAGGAACCTTTGTCGCGCCGACGATAACGGACGGTGTCGCACGCCCCAAACTTACCCGACATAAATTGAAGGGTGCTCACTTTATTATCTGGGAATTATTATTACCTTCAGTTTGAACAATAAATTTCTGTTTGGATTGAATAATGTTACAAAAAGCAGGATCCATTCAAAATTTTTGGAAAGTATAAATAAACGCCAAAGTGGCGGAATCTATTGCCTGAATGCTGTACTGTAGGTGTTCTGATGGGGAACAATATTTAATGTTTAATATTTAAAAGCGCATTTCAATAGATGGTTTTGAGATTAAAGACTTACTTTAAGTTTATCCATGGGGCCTAATGTATGGCCGGGGTTGGATGTTCCTTTTCCCTCCCCAATCATCAAAGGGTATAGCCGAATAAGATGGTCAAAAGTGCCCCCAAAGCAAATAAATAATCGCGACGACTGGATGAAAGATAATTAAAAATGCCATTGATTGCTCGAAATTTCAGCCTTCTAAAGCAATTGTGAGTTTTACGTTTTATTTTTTTTTTCTCGTTTTTTTATGGCACGAACCAAGCTGAAACCAGGTCTACCCAAAACAAAACAAAAATACCTTTTTCAGTATTTTTTTCAATTTTTTTGGCGCCAAATTCAAATAAAAAAATTAAGTAAAAGTTTTCAAAATTCATTTTTGCAGTGAAGGCATTCGAGGACTGTCTCAGTTTTTTTTTCTGTAAATGTGTTTTACCAAATTGTATAAAATACATTTTTTTCAGAATTTTAAACAGTGTGGAAGATAGTTAAAATTATTAAAAACCACTTTTACCACCTTAAAAATTTGAATTTCGTGCCAAAATTGTGATAAAAAAGTTACTTTTTGTGAAATGATTATCTTTTTTTTTAAATTAGAGGGATACACTTCACAAAAATAACTTTTTTTATCACAATTTTGGCGCGAAATTCAAATTTTTCAGGTGGTAAAAATGGTTTTTAATTATTAGGGCGGAAACAGGCTGAAGAAAAAGATTTTTATTATGAGGTGGATGCGCCGGGAAATCCAAGGCTATCTTCGTATCGATCATTTTAACTATGCACATTTCTTTCTAATTAAATTCATTTTAAATCTTTAATGCATTTTACACTGACGGAGAATTGAGCCGGTGGCGAGTTGTCCTCTTAGCGACGGCGAGTTATCCCTTCTCAATCACATACTAATACTTAATAACTAAAGAGTTGTCGCCAACCCTCTTTACATTTCAAAAGCAAAACCACATTTCTCTCCAGTAAAGGAATAATTTCATATCATTATTCACAATCAAATTAATTTTATATAATATTTGCGTATATATAAGGGTGAGCCACAGAATTCTATTGCTGAGTTGGCCATGCCTGAGAGAGAGAAACATAGCAGTCATGTCTGAGTTTAATTATTTTTGTTCACGAACATGTTACAATGTGCGCATTATGTAATTGTATGGGCAGCATTAATGAGGTACATTTAACACTCATTTCATTAAACACGCATTTGCATGTTTAATATGGTTATTAAACACGCAAACGCATTTGCGTGTTTAATAAGGTTATTAAACACGCTCATTCGCGCTTTTATTCGCAGAACGCGATTTATGATAATATTTTGTTTACCCTGTTTAATACTGATTTTAACTTTGATTTTTATTTTTTTTCAATTGTAATTGTAATTACAACTTTAATTTTGATTTTAATTTTAATTCTTATTGTAATTGTAATTTTAAATTTAATTTTTATTATAATTTTCATTTTCGTGAACAAAGTATAGTGTACAACTTGCGGAACGAGCCGTAGGCGAGTGGAGCAAATCGTTATATGCTCGTTGTACAATATACCAGTGGCGGCTCGTGGAACATTTTGATGGTAGAGCCACTTAGCTTCACCTGTCAAAAATAATAATTTTCAACTATCAAAAATTGTGATTTTCAACTGTCTAAAATGGCGGCATTCAACCCTCAAAATGCGGGGTTTGTAACTGTCCAAAACCAGTGATTTTCAACTGTCAATAATGTGATTTTCAACTGTCAAATACAGTGATTTGTAACTGCCAATGCAGTGATCTTTCCACTACCTGAAATGGCGGTTTTCAACTCCCAAAATGGAGATTTATAATTGTCAAAAACTAGTGATTTTCAACTGTCAAAAATGTGATTTCCGAGTGTCAAATGTAGTGATTTGTAACTGCCAATGTAGTGATTTTTTCACTGCCTGAAATAGAGACATTTAACTGTCTAAACAGACGGCTTTCAACTTTCAAAATGGGGATTTATATCTGTCAAAAACTAGTGATTTTCAACTGTCAAAAAATGTGATTTTCGACTGTCAAATGTAGTGATTTGTAACTGCCAATGTAGTCATTTGTAACTGCCAATGTTGTGATTTTTTCACTGCCTGAAATAGAGACATTCAACTGCCTAAAATGGCGGCCTTCAACTGCCAAAATAGGGAATTATAACTGTCAAAAACTAGTGATTTTCAACTGTCAAAAAATACGATTTTCGACTGTCAAATGTAGTGATTTGTAACTGCCAATGTAGTGATTATTTCATTGCCTGAAATAGAGACATTTAACTGTCTAAATTGACGGCTTTCAACTTCCAAAATGGGGATTTTAACTGTCAAAAACTTGTGATTTTCAGCTGTCAAAAAAATGATATTTTCGACTGTCAAATATAGTGATTTGTAACTACCAATGTAGTGATTTTTTTCACTGCCTGAAATAGAGACATTTAACTGTCTAAAATGACGGCTTTTAACTTCAAAAATGGGGATTTATAACTGTCAAAAACAAGTGATTTTCAGCTGTCAAAAAATGATATTTTCGACTGTCAAATGTAGTGATTTGTAACTACCAATGTAGTGATTTTTTCACTGCCTGAAATAGAGACATTTAACTGTCTAAATTGACGGCTTTCAACTTCCAAAATGGGGACTTATAACTGTCAAAAACTAGTGATTTTCAACTGTCAAAAAATATGATTTTCATCTGCCAAATGCAGTGATTTATTACTGTCAATGTAGTGATTTTTCCACTGCCTGAAATAAAGACATTCAACTATTAAAAATGGTGATCTTTCACTGTCGAATTTCAACTGAAAAATACTGATTTTTTAATAGTAATTTCCAGCCGTCAAATATAGTAATTTTCAACTTTGTGAAATAGAGATGTTCAACTATCAAAAATAGTTCTTTTCAAGTGTCGGACATAGTGATTTCAATCGCTAAAAATAATGATTTTTAACTGACAAAATAGCGATATCTCACTGTCTACCAGAGTGACTTTCAACTCAAAAATAGTTATTTTGAAATGTGGAATATAGCGATTTTCAATTGTCAAATATAGTCATTTGTTACCGTCAAATATAGTCATTTGTAACCGTCAAATATAGTCATTTGTAACCGTCAAATATGGTCATTTTCAACTTCCTGAAATATAGACGTTCAACTATTAAAAATGTGTCTTTTCAACAGTCAAAAATAGTAATTTTGAACTGTCAAAAATGGTGATTTTCAACTGACAAACAGTTGAAACTCACTGTTTTAGACAGTATAAAATCACCATTTTGAGAGTTGAAATCTCCAGAGAGTGAAAATCATTTTGTGTTGAAAGTCACTACTTTCGACTATTGAAAATCGCTATTTTTGACTGTTGACTATATTTCAGATAGTTCAAAATTACCATTTTTGGCAGTTGAAAATTACTATTTTTTATGGTTGAAAATCACCATTTTTGACACTGGAAATTCACTCTAGGTCAAAAAAAAAGAAAACATTTTTCTTCATCCGAAATAATGTGATGATTTCTTTCTTTTTCTTTCACCGAAAAACAATTTTGGTTTAATTTCTCTCTTTTTTTTTAATTTGTAGACGTACCCCACGATTTTTCCAGTTCTATGGCCTAGGTTTTGACCATTTTTGCAATTAAAAACGCTTTCATCACTTTGTTTTTTGAATTTTTTCAGCGGCATATTTTGTTTGTTTGCGTTTAGCAGCGCCTTCTTGTAAATACTACATTAAAACGAATTGTAACTCAATGTACAACAAATGTTGCATTGGATTGGGATGCAAATGCGTTGCGATTTTTCTCTTCTCATTAAACTTTCGCAGGCACCGTTAAAAATCAGTATTTTCAGAATTGATAAAAAATTCTTGCTGAACTTGAAAAATTGGAGGTAGTGCCGTGGCTCCTTGGCTCTGGGCAACGAGCCGCCCCTGCAATATACTATTTTTGAATCTAATTCAGTTGAACTAATCCAGTCTCATGATGTGATAATATGCGACATACCTCATTTATCTCACAGCCAACTCTGAAACAATATTTTTTGCTGTCCTTTCCAAGGCACTCTTTGCAAAAACAGGATTTTTGGCATATCCATTAAACTGCTAGACCAAACCCCAACATACGACACCGTAATCAGAAAAAAAATCTGTATTTGAAAATGTAAAAATACAAGATGGCGCCCATAAGAAAAAACAATGTTGATGAAGAGCGTATAAAGTGGCAACGATAAAGTGTCAATTGTTTTGAAGTATCTCTATAAATAGTCTCGCAAAAAAATAAAAACATTTTTTGAAGATTTCGATTTTTTTCGGATATCTTCGGAAGTAGTCGGAATATGTTTATGTTTCAAAACGGCATTATGTTACACTCCAGATTGGGCAACTTTGGCCTAATTTAACCGACCTTGTATCTCTTCAAATAACCGAGATTGAGCTTGAGCTCAAAAAACGGGCACCCTGTATATAAGTTTATTTTCTCAACTAGGTAAAGATATTATATTAGCATTCGCCGTTCCAATTAAGAACAATTCGCGATGAAATTTTATAATCCTCGTTAGTTAATAAAGGATGTATCGGGCGCTGGAAGGAATTACATTACTCGGCCATAACTCATCATTAGCAGAGTATATCGGGGGGTAATAAATTGCCAGATAAATATTCTCAGTAGCTCCAATCTATTACCAGCAACGACGACGAGTAGTGCTGGTGTTGCGTGGGCGTGAAGGAAAGCGGTGTGCCTCTGCCTCCCCCCCCCCCCTCTTCCTCTAGTGGATATAAATTATCAATTCCATCAAGTTCTAGGCGCGGTAGCGCCCCGTCAGACCTGACAGACATTTATAAATATCGCCTACAAGAAATGACTGAAATAAGACCTGCTTTCCATTTATTAGACTTTTTAGACTGATGGAGCTACTACCGGCCCGGCCCCCTCCCACTGGATGTTTATTTCAGCTCAAACAGACAAATATTTGCCTTCGCTAAAATGTTTTATGAATCGGAGATTTAATGATTATTCGATTTGAAAAATGTAACAGTAATTGCTGGCGTTGAAGAGTGACAGAGCGAGAGGGCTTCAAGTAGAATCCAATGTTGTCCGCTGAGTTGGGGCCTCATTACCTCAATTTAACTAAAACATGATTCATCATTAGTGCATAGAACGGTAGCTGTAGCTGTAACAGTCGGCCCTCACCACTTTACGAAGGCAATCTGCGCGCACGAATTTTAAGCGCACATATTACAATTACCGAGCAATTGATTGCGTTTTAATTAATTATTTAAAGCCGGATGGATTGATGGGTATTCCCGATGCACGGAATGGGATTTAGGATTGGGACGTGCTGAAAAGTTTGGTTATGGATGTAGTCGCGCTACGTGGACAATGACCATAGAACAAGAGGCCGCCGTCCGCCGTCCGCCGTCCACCCGACGTCCGTTCGCTGCCTCATAAAATATGAATTATTGGACAGACTAAATCGAGTGCTTTCTCGCAAGAAAAATTCCCCTACGGTTCTGGCCAATATTTCAATATAAATTATTACTTTATATATCTTTGCCTTTTAACTATTTATTTCGCACCGTCTGACTTTCAACAATAAATAACCCACGCTTCCCTATACACAAAATCCTAATATATCGTAATGGAAAAAAACATTATTTTATTAAGTTACGACACACGTCATTTACAGAATTTAACTCACGACATACGTCATTGTAAATTTACACGCAATATTGGCGTGATCGATATGCATCTATCTGTGCGACCATCCATCAAAAGTTTCGCATTCCGCTCTCGTTCGTTCTCATCGCGCGGCCGATAAGTGCGATAGTCGAGGCTCCTCCGCTGGCAGGCTATTAAACCATCCAAGTTTATCAAGGGATGTCGACAGTAAATCGGTTTATCGCCCATCCCCCCGACCGACCGCCCCCCGATTCCCGCCCGCTCCAAACCGCACCGTTTTACTGTCTCTCCTCGGACGGGCTGAAGGGGATGAATAACAGAACAAACCGAGACATCTGCGGCGCGAATAAAACCGATTCATAACTCTCGAATGACGCACATTAAAACTAAGGATTGGATCGGATATAGTTTATACGATTCGAGAATTTTCCACCCGGAATTAATTCCGCCCCAATTACCGGCGGCACTTTTATTGTTTGCGCAATTTGCAGGCGCGCGGGGAGGGAAGGGTGTCGGAGGTAATGAGGGGAAGTTATGCTAATGTGTGGCCCCCATAAAAAAAAAAGTTGGAGAGTTCTTTGTCGCGGCCAAAGTTTCCCCCCGGAGTGCGCGAAATTTTATATTTTCCGCATAATTAATTCTTTATATAAAAAAAGCACATTTCATTTCATGGGGAATGAGACGAGCACGCGGTCACGGTTATGTAATGGCAGTGAAATGTAAACTAACCTTTCAAAAAAATGTATTGTTCGAATCATTCCGAAAATCACTTTTGTAGTTTCTAGATGCTGAAATAAGTCATATTAAGGGGTGCATAGGTTAAAAAAATAAATTTTTTTATTGCAGAAATCGAAAGTCTGAACATGAAAGTTTTTTTTCGTCGAAGTTGTAAGTCGATTGGATGAAAATTGCCAAAGTTATGAGCGTTTAAAGAGTATCGCGCTACCGTACCGGAGCAGGTAGCGCGCGCCAGTTGCGCGCGGAACAAAGCGCTCCGACCGCTGCCCAAATGAAAAGAGACATCGGCATCCTTCACGTGCGCACCGGGATGCGCACGATCGTGTTTACGTTGAATGCCATAACCTCAAAAACTCTGCTTGCCGCGCGCGAAACGAGGTTGCATTTTAGTGTTGTTTTGGGCTAAAGTAATGAGTCCTGGGTGTTCTAACCGTAAAGGATCGCAAAACGATCGATCCTCGCTAGGTTTTCGGAAAAGGCACCCAATAAACCCGCAGTTGATGGAAAGTGATCCTGCGAGTTTCAGTGCGTCTGCGAAGAAATTGAAGCTGGACAGAGAAAATACAAATGCGAAACTCGATCGGCGAGGGTTGCTGCCGCATGTCGGTGCTTAGTTCAGTCGAATCCCGTTCCTGCTTAGAATCCATTTATGAGGTAATAAAAGGGTATCCCGAGATAAGATGGTCAAAATGCCACCGACACAGATTTTTAAATAAATATGAAAATATCATTAGATGTGCCCTTAAACCAAAGTAGCCCTATATCAAAAAAACCCCTACATGACCCGGGAAGCCCCAAAATAAGATTCTTTCAAAGATAATTTTTTTAACCACTAAAAAATTATTTAAAAAATCTGAAAAAATCACATATATTATTGACCAAATTAGGTGAATTTTGTCAAGGTCATTGAACGTTATTTACAATATTAAAAAATTGTTTGAAAATAAAAAAGAAAATTTGCCCACAAAAATGACAAAAGTAGTCTTGAGAAAGAGTACTGAAAAAAATTGTCCCGAAAAAAATGCCAAAAAGAGTACTGGAAAAAATTGTCTTGAAAAAAAATACCAAAAAGAGTACTGAAAAAATTGTCCTGGAAAAAAAAATTGTGATGTGGCCATCATGTTACTTTCTCCGACTTGGTAGTATAATTTATATTTACGCTTTCATGGTTTATTTTCAATTTAAATGTGCATCGAGCATTTTGTCGACTTGAATGAAACTGACATTAGAAACCTCAAAGTTATGAAAGATGGAAAAATTATACTTCAAATTCAAAAACTCAGTTTACTTAAAAACCAAAGGGATTTCGAAAAAAACTTATTCTTTATAAGTTGTTCATTTTATTATTTATAAATTTACTGTAACTATTATCGTTTCATAATTATAAACCAAAAATGAAAAACAAATTAATAAATTTTTTTCTCGAATAACAATGATTTCATGAAAAATATTTTCCAACAAAAGATATTAATTTATTTGTTGTCTTCAATATTTGTTTAAATGATTTTGTGACATTTTTCATATTTAAAAAAATATTGAGAAAAAACAAAAAAGTTAAGGTAAACACCCACTTCGGGTGTATGAAATATTACCAAAAGCTTTTCAGTTATTCAGATTCTCAAATAAGACTTATGTTTAAAGTTTCATATAATAATAATAATAATAATAATATTGTTTATTAATTCATTACGCTGTATTAAATACAGATTGAACATGTCAAAAGAAACACAATACAACAAACATTTAAATGAGATTGATTATAAAATTAACAAAAAATAAAATTATAAAATTAACAATCCACATACTGTTCAAATTCGTTAATCGTATAGAAACAATTAGTAATCAACATATTTTTTAGTTTATTTTTAAATACCTTTAACGTCTTACAAACTTTTATGTATTGAGGTAGTTTATTGTAAAATCGATTGCTAATCAATATCAATTGCTCCATTAGTTTCTGAGATACAGCGCGCACAGACTGACAGATAGACAGACAGACCGACAGACACACGCACACACACAGACACACAGCACAATTTTTGTTTCTAGAAATTGTTAAAATAGTATCAAGGGACCCCAAAACGGATATTTCCGTAAAAAAAATTTTGAAATTTTTTTCACGATCACAATACTTTCTCGTACTTCGTAACGGAGAAAGTAAAAATGCCAAAAAAAGTCTTGAAAAAAGAGATATTTCCGTAAAAAAAAATTCGAAAATTTTTTCACGATCACAATACTTTCTCGTACTTCGTAACGGAGAAAAGAGTCTTGAAAAAAAAGTACTGGAAAAAATTGTCTTTAAAAGAAAATGTCAAAAGTAGTCTTGAAAAAAAATACTAAAAAAAAATTGTCCAGAAAAAAAAATGCCAAAAGGAAGAGTACTGGAAAAAATTGTCTAAAAAAATACCGAAAAGAGTACTAAAAAAAATTGTACTGAAAAAAAAATTGTCCTGAAAAAAAGTGCCAAAAGTAGTCTTGAAATAGTACTGAAAATAAATGCCAAACAGAGTACCGGAAAAAATTGTCTAAAAAAAATGCCTAAAAGAGTCTTAAAAATAGAATAGAATAAAATACAATTTTATCAGATCATTATATTGCCTTTACAATATTGGACACGTCAGGTATAAAATACATAAAGTTAAATTCAGACATGTATTCACGAAACAACTTAAAATAACTTGGTTAAAAGAGACTCTTATTCTTAGTGTTACGTAATTATATAATTTTTTAATTATGTTATGCTATAGAAAGCCTGCTGTAGAAGTAACGATTTTGTCTTGAGAAAGAGTACTAAAAAGATTGTCTTAAAAAAAATGACAAAAAGAGTTTTGGAAAAGAATACTGAAGAAAATTGTCTTGAAAAAAAAAGCCATAGTAGTCTTGAAAAACAATACTGAAAAAAAAGTTCTGAAAAAATGCCAATTGAGCACTGAAAAAAATTGTTTAAAGAAAATGCCAAAAAGAGTACTGGAAAAAATTGTCTTGGAAAAAATGCCAAAGAGTCTTAAGAGTTCTAAAAAAAATTGTCCCCAAAAAATGCTAAAAAGTCTTGAAAAGTGAAAAAAAAATGCCAAAAAGAGTACTGGAAAAAATTGTCCTGAATAAAATTCCAAAAAGAGTACTGGAAATAATTGTCCTGAATAAAATGCCAAAAAAAAATTTAAATTTTTCTTTTTATTGTTGAAATGAAACCGTTTTCAGTAATAAGCAATTTTTGACAGTCCTGAATAGTTATTTTTGGAAATTGAAATTTCCTTTTTACTGCCAACGTGCCATTTGTGATGGTGGATATGAGCGATTTTTGACAGTTCGAAATTGTCATTTTTAGCAGTTGAAATTTTCTTTTTTTTTAATATCAAAAAATGTCCTTTTTGATAGTAAAATTCCTCAATTTTCGGCAGCTGCTGATTTCCTTTTTTACCGCTGAAACATGCCAGAAATGCAGAATTTTTGACAATTCGAAATTGTCATTTTTGACGGTTAAAAATGTATCTTTTTACTATTGAAAAATGCCGTTTCCGACAGTAGAATTGCACAATTTTTGACAATTTGTAATTATTACTTTTGGCCGTTGGAAATTTCCCTTTTTTAATATTGAAAAATGCTGATAGTGATAGTTGAAATGCTCAAATTTCGACAGTCCAACATTTTTTGCATTTGAAAATTTTCTTTTTATTGCTGAAACGTGCCGTTTTCAGTAATGAGCAGATTTTGACAGTATTGAATAGTTATTTTCAGCAATTGAAAATTTCCTTTTTACTGCTGAGTGCCATTTGTGATAGTAGTACTATTTTTGACAGTTCGAAATTGTCATTTTCAGGAGTTGAAATTTACTTGTTTTTAATATCAAAAATGGCGTTTTTGATAGTAAAAAACCATAATTTTTGACAGCTGTAAATGTCTTTTTAGCGTTGAATTGTGCCGTTTATTGTGGCAGAAATGCAAAATTTTTGACAATTCTAAATTGCCATTTTCAGCAGTTGAAATTTTCTTTTTTTAGTATTAAAAAAATGCCGTTTTTTTTATTGTAAAAATTCACAATGGAAATTGCCATTTTTAGCAGTTAAAATTTTCTTTTTTTTAATATTAAAAAATGCCGTTTTTTTATTGTAAAAATTCACAATTTTTGGCAACTGTTCATTTCTTTATTTACCGTTGAATCGTCCCGTTCATGGTGGCAGAAATGCATTTTTTTTTACAATTCTAAATTGCCATTTTCAGCAGTTATAATTTTCTTTTTTTAATATTAAAAAATGCCGTTTTTTTTATTGTAAAAATTCACAATTTTTGGCAACTGTTCATTTCTTTATTTACCGTTGAATCGTCCCGTTCATGGTGGCAGAAATGCAGAATACTTCGAAATTGTCATTTCTTTTTTTTTTTAATATAAAAAATATAGTTTTTGATAGTAAAAGTCCTTTTTTTAATATAAAAAATGTAGTTTTTGATAGTAAAAGTCCATAATTTTTGACAGCTGCAAATTTCTTTATGTGCCGTTTGTGGTGGCAAAATGGTGAATTTTTGTCAATTCAAAATTGTCATTTTTTCGAAAGTTTTGCCTCCGCCTATCTGGGAAAATTTCTGAGGACGCCCATGGCTGCCACCCTTTATACAGATAAGATAGGTTAATGATAGCATATTCATTCTAAAGATATACCATTCAGAATCAATCTGTCAAAATTTCTAAAATTTTCCTCAACGGATACATGCTTGACGGTCGTTTTAACCGGAAACGGTCCGTTGTCGTTAATCAAATTTGAATTTGCGGCGCTGTTACATTTCTTACAGATAAGTTTTGTTTTTACTAACGACTTAAGTTTCACTGGATTGACACAAACAAACAAAATTCGACATTGTTTTCTCGGTTCAAATAATAGTCCAAATAATAGGAACAAAAAACTTCTTAAATTTAATTAATTTCGTTACAATAGAAGATTCGCATCTACATTTTAACCATTTTTACTTAACACATCCCGTTATTAATATACATACGGTCCACATATGCAACCCTCGCGTACGGATCTAGGGAAATTAAATTGAAATTGAAATTTCAATATTAGCATTATTACGTCACATCTGCCAAACAGTTATCAAAGGGATGGCGGAAAGATAAGACGGTGTATTGCATGTGAGTATATTTGAAAAATCCGCTTTTGAGCGCACACATACAGAAAGAGATACGTTTAATGGGGAAATTGTGGGGGTGGCGAACGGGGGGCGGTTCCTTTGTGCTTGGGCCTCCGCCGAGCAAATAAACTCTACTTTAATATGTAGTTCCATGATTATACTCTGTCTTTCGGACGAGACCGGGACACTGGCTCCGGGCAATGCGTTTTTTTTTTCTTTTTGGAATTGAAAAAGAAACGGGAATGCAATATATTTATACATAGTTGAGTAAAGAATGAATGGTCTTATTTTTATTTTTATGTTCGTAATAAAATTGTATTCTAACTCTGTTCTTAATATATAAACAGAAAATCTGATGCACGTTTACAGCTGTAACTTCTTAATAGGCGGTACGGGTCATATAAACCCCGTACAATTTTTTTTGAACATTGTGTTACTGCAAACCGAATGGAGTTAATCGGTATTATAAATTAATATTAATCTGTGATCGGTACCATAAATTAATATTAATCTGTGATCGGTACCATAAATTAGTATTAATCTGTGATCGGTACCAAAAAAACTTTTAATTCCGTCAAAGTAAGACGAAGTCGCAAACTTTGCTCGTTATACGGAAGAATACGAAAGTCCACGACGGGACACATATGCCCCGTAATGCAGTGAACGTGTTAATAAAAACATATAGAGATTTTAAGTGAATATTTCTGGAAGTATTCAGCGATGCAAGTTTTTTCACTCAAGTAATTTACTCTTGCGAGGTTTGGCCGACCGGATTTACATGCTTCTTAATCGTTTGGAAGTTGGACATAAACATTAAAAACTACAAGATATTAAAGCATACGACGTTTCGACAACTTGGATAGTAAAATATTGTTTATGGTGGAGGCTTCTACTTCGGTTTACATGTCGTAAATATAATAAAAACACTTTTACTTTGTTGGTATAACAATAAAAAAATTGTGTTATACCAACAAAGTAAAAGTGTTTTTATTATATTGGATACTAAAACATTGTAAATGAATAAACAAAAAATTCTCGGGTAAGATCGAATGGCGCCGTATTCGCGACACTAAAAATATGTTTGTGAGATCGAATCCTGCAAGCGGATGATGTAAATTTTAATTTCCTGGCGCATCCACCATAACATCAATTTATAAATGAGCTCATTTTAGTTTTCTGTAAAACGATGATTCTGACTTTTTAAGCTGTTCAGAAAATATTTTTTTAATACACGTTTTGTTGAATTAAATTCTTAAATCACTTTGTATTAAACAACATATGTTTAAGTATAGAAATGTTAATTTTCCCGGGGAAAGGTTGAATTTCCCAAGCGCTTTTAATACGTTTATTCTTTCCTTTTTATCGCCGGATACCGACAATTGTACGGCCTCTTACTTCTTCGCGTTTCGCGCGCGATTTGATTACTTTTTTATGTTGCAATGTATTGGCCGGAACGGCATGAACCGTTATTCTCGCGAATGGAAATGTTTCTCCGTTTTTCCTGCAGAATTAACCTTTAAAAATGTATAAATGGAATCCATACATCATATTTATTGCTGGTGTTACATTGATATTTATCTTGATTGTCTCTGACGTTACTTTTTAGCAATTTCGTAAATGCATTATGTATTGAAGGGATACAATATTTTTTCTTCCAATGAAATCTGTAGATATGTTTCCGGGAATCGGGTTGGTTCATTCCATATAAAAATGTGTGTTACTTGTGTATTGTGTAAGTAACTATTTTTTTTTAAATTACTTTAATTAATGTATATCTGAAGACATTTGCCGTAGTTCTTAACTGCAGTTTCCTTAATTTACTTTGAAGACGCTAAGATCAAACAATTTTTAAGTAAATATTAATTTAGTTTAGTTCATTAATATATTTGTGTTACAAGCCTATTAAATATTAGTTTCATCAAAAGTGTAACCTAAGAAGTATTAATTTTATTTTGTAATAGGCACTTCTGAATTTAAATTTAGCGCCATTTTTAACGACTTAGCCTAGAAATTTCAGGCGGACAAACGTGTTATTATTGTTGTTTTTATTTTATTTATTTTTTATATCCACTACCTTTGAGCGCGTTAACTGCTACGGTTATTGGCACTCTCAGTTGGTATCATCAATTTAATATTGTTTTATTTTTGTATTATACCGGGTGTAACTGAATTCTGGTAGGCTCCAAATATAATTTGCATTCTTACTTATACCGTAATGAAATTTAGTATGGTGCTTTTAGGAAATAAAGTGCGTCGACCTGTCCACTTTTAATAAAAATTCCACTTCCGGTTTAACCGGAAATCACCATAACTTTTCTATTTCAAATGGAACACCCTGTATATTTTTACATCATTTTATTCGCCTCTAAATTCTGGGTTCAGAGATGTATCATAAGTGATCTTTTGTTTATTGGTTTATTGTTTAAATTTAAATTAAATTTAAACAAAAATCAAATTTAAACAAAAAACTAATAAACAAAAGGTCACTTATGATACATCTATCAACTCAGAATTTAGTGAGGAATTTATTTATGCAAAAATGTACAGGGTGTTCCAGTTAAAATAGAAAAGTTAAAGTAACTTCCGGTTAAACCGGAAATGGAATTTATATTAAAAGTGTACATGTTGACACACTTTATTCTCTTAAAATACAATACGAAATTTGACAAAGAAATATGCAAAAATGCAAATGTTTTTTGGGGTCATCATTTGCATTTTTAAGTATAATGTTTTTAGGAAATAAAATGTCTACTTTTAATAAAAATTCCTCTTCCGGGTTAACCAGAAATTTTTCTATTTTAAACGGAACTCCCTATATATTTTTACATTCGTCACAAAATTCTGAGTTCACAGATGTATCATAAGTGACTTTTTGTTTATTAGTTTTTTGTTTAAATTCAATTTAAATTTGATTTTTGTTAAAATGTAATTTAGATTTAAACAATAAACTAACAACCAAAAGGTAACTTATGATACATTTCTAAACTCATAATTTAGAGACGAAATAAATCACGTAAAAATATATAGGGTGTTCCGTTTAAAATGGAAAAGTTATGGTCATTTCCGGTTAAACCGGAAGTGTAATTTTTACCAAAAGTAGACATATCGACGCAATTTATTCCCTAAAAACACCATACTAAATTTCATAAAGATATATCTTGAAATGAAAATTATATTAAGGGTCTACCAGAATTCAGTTACACCCGGTATACGTTGAACAATTTAATTTGTTTAAGTAAATTCAATATTTTCTTGTAATTATTTGCATTTGATAGTTGATTACAGGAAGGTATATTATGATATTCTCGGTAGGTTTGTAGATTTGGGCATTCTTCTGAAATATGTTTTACGGTAAGTTTCGCTTGCTATTGGTTACAGACCAATTATTGTTATTATTGTTGTTATTATTAATTTAATTAATACAAGATAACACAAAGTAAGCAAGAAATTACATGCTAAGTTGGATGTAAGACGCATTAAAATGATATTAAATACAAAATAATATAAAATAATACAACAATTAATAATAATTATAATTATGCAAACTTACCTTGAAAATTCCTGTTCGTGCGTGAAAATAATTCGTTTTCCACCTCGCAGGTTACGTGACCAAGCAGAATTGTAAGATTTGGGAAAGTGAAAATTCCCGAGTGATTAAAGAAAAATTTTCTTCTTCTACAATTGGTGCACATTGTGGGCTGGAGGAGTCATAGGGCCATTTTTTGTGACAATAACGATGACACGGTTACTTTTAATGGCGAATGCTACCGCAATATGTTAATAAACTTTTAATGACCTTAATTGGATGATATACGCCTTAACAATATGTTGTTTCAACAAGATGGAGAGCCGCATGTCATAGAAACATTTTAAAGAATAATATACACTGTGTACATAAAGTAAGGAATAAATTCGATTAAAATTCAGGGCATTTTCTTTTAGAAAAATGCTCGGACACGTGTATTATTATTTTTTAACGCGCATTTTTTGAGATAAAATTCAAATGTACAGGGTGTCCCAAAATGGAGAGACGACCCCTAAGTTAATATTTTCAAATGTGAATCCCCATTTTTTGTTGCATTTATGGATTCTACGTAAAATTCTGAGTATTTTTCATGTAGCATACCCCATGTCGGTATTTATTTGTTTTCGAAGAAATGGCGTTCAAAAAAGTACTATTTTATTTATGCTAAAAGATAACATGGTTTTATCAAAACATTGGAATTAATAAGGAAAAATCATTATTTACTTAATGAAATGATTTTTCCATATTAATTCCAATGTTTCGATGAAACCATGTTATCTTTTACCAGAAATAAAATACTAGTTGTACTTTTTTAAACGCCATCTCTTCGAAAACAGCTGAATATCGACATGGGGTACGCTACATGAAATATACTCAGAATTTTACGTAGAATCCAAAAATGCAACAAAAAATGGGGGTTCGCATTTGAAAATTTTAACTTAGGAGTTGTATCTCGATTTTGGGACACCCTGTACATTTGAATTTTACCTCAAAAAATGCGCGTTGAAAAATAATAATACATGTGTCCGAGCATTTTTCTAAAAGAAAATGCCCTGAATTTTAATCGAATTTATTCCTTACTTTATGTACACTATGTATAAAGTGTTTCCAAAATTTTTATTTTAATCTACCTTTTGCACGCAACTTCGTTCGCGTGGTCTTTAATTTAATCCGTTATATAGTACCCGGCATGCGTTGCAAAAAAGATAAAGTTCAATTCTGTTAGTAGTTCGACTAATTTCGAAACCTTCGCGGGCGTGCGCACAACAACTCACCAAAGTTTCACCGCAATCGGATAAATGGTATATGAACGCATTTTGATATAGGTATACCGGGTCTCCAAAAAGTATGGAACCAGTTTTGCAAATTGACACCTCACCCCACACCCCGCTTAAGGGTTAAACAATTACAAATTTGAATATGCAAAACCATTACATTTTTTATGAAGATTACAATGGTCCATTAAAAAGTGGGTGCTTCCATTTAAGTTTATAAAACTTACCCCCACTTCCACCCCTTACGGGGGTGAAGGTGGGTTTAGTATGTCATGTCTAAATAGAACTTCAAAAATAAAGACACACGTATTTTTTTTATCATTGTATCTCCAGATATTTCACTGTTTACATACTTTTTTGACACCCGGTGTATATCGATTAGTTAAAGTCATAATAACCCCGAAAATAATTTCTGTACGCACCTGCGAAGGAAGCTTTGGACACATTTTCCTGGCTGCGTCATTTCTTGAAATTGTGATGATATTCAGTGGCCTGCGACTTATTCCTGCGGAGCTTTCTCAAGGACAAAGTTTCTCACAATCCGCAGAGGATTAATGACCTGAAACAAAACATTCCTCAGGTTATTGAAGAAATTGAACTTCAATTATGCTAAAAGGTTATTGAGAATTTTGCACAAAGTATGGTCATCTGCAGAAACAGTCAAGGGGGACATTATTTTTTAAACACTTCTTCTACTATTATTAACGGCTTATACTACAAAGAGATAGCAGCTATATACATATAGTTAGGGTTGGAACTTTTCTTCGAAGATTTCCAATTTCGAAGGTTCAAAGCTTCGAAGATTTCCAATTTCGAAGGTTTAAAGCTTTGAAGATTCACAGAAAATTTTAGTTTTCAAAGATTGAAGTTTCGTAATTTCGAAGATTCGATATTGGAAATTTTTGAAGAAAAATTGCAATACACCGTCTTATCTTTTCGCTATGTTCCTGTTATTGAAATTTAAATTTCATTACATTATTTAATGAAGCTGTTATTCGTTGAAAATTTAAAACACTTTTTTAATTTTCAAAAACTTTTATTGTTGATTGTTGAAATTATACGCAACAATTTCTTCGCCTGAAAAAGCCACTGTGTGTTCTTCAAAAGACCTCTACATCGCCGACTGTCGCACATGGCAATTGTTTTTATATTTTTTTCGAGTCAACAAAATTATTACAATTTTATTTTAATTGTATGTAGAATTCAAAACTGCAATAAAAATTATAGCATTCTGATTAAAACAAGGAAGTTGGTGTTGACTTCCGGCATAAACCGGAAGTCGTATAATCTTGAAAATATTTTCATCACACTCGATTATACACATGTTAAAAATCTCATTACAATACATTAGAAGTCCAAATACATTTAACATGCAATTTCGATGGGACACCCAGTATATTTACATATCTCCAGGGGGTACTATCGAACATCATTAATTTTTGTTTGATGTGATTGAGTGATGCAAGTGCACGAGTGTTTGATGGACGGTTAAGTTAAATGGTGTTTTATGCATCAATAATGTGTGCAGATTATGGTGGATGCGCCGGGTGTGCGCTAATGCAATTGATAATGTATGAATTAATTATCCCTCGTGCCTCCATGAATAATTATTGTTTGCAGAAATGCACGATATAGAAGAATTTACAATTTTACAATTCGAAGTAAAAAATAAAACAAAATATTTTTTTATTCACTCAAATTAATGAAGTTTGGATAATACATAGCGACGGGAGTGTTTTAATATCAATTTTATTGCTTAAGCCACTCCTGTGATATGTTCAGAAACGTCTTAAAATTAAACATATTAAAAATATTATTTTCCATAAGAAATTGATTTGAAGATTTTATTTTCTTGCGCCGTTTTCGATTCCTGCTCTATGCAGAAATATTGTAGGTGATTTCAATAAAGACAAAATAGTGTAATAAACTCCTATATTGCTTCTTTCTTCTGACAAACAGTATCTTAAGCCAAAATATTTAAAAAAATCTGAATATTTCAAAATAATAAAACAAATAAAAAAATGTTTCAGGTAACAATTATTTAAAATAAATAGCAGAAAAAGGTAGGGTAATCAAAGTTGCAGTTTCTATTAAAGATAATCATTTGACCTTGGCCTGACCTTGCTAAAGCTATCCATGGCGATCCAAATACATTGGCAGCGAATGCGTTTTCTCAAACCTTAAAACTTTTGTCTGAAACACTTTTTTCAAAATGAAATATTCGGGTCTGGGTAGGACATCCTAAATCATAGCGACATTTTTTTAAGAGGCTATAATTTTCAAAATGTCTTACTGGCATCACCTACAACATTTCTGCACAGAGCTTGAATCGAAAACGGTAAAACACCTGGCGACCTTCCTTTGTTAGTGTAGTCATTGGCGGAGGATGTTGAGTTGTAGTAATTATGCATTTTATTAGAAGATTTTGGCGGGTAAGGAGCCAGGAAGGAAACCCAAGGCCATTTAATGCCCAAAGGTAAACCCTTCCATTCTCCTGTTTCTCTTATGATCCTCTTCACTCTTCTCTTTGCATTCCTTTTTCTCAGCGCCCAATAAGGCACAGGAATAGGTGGGGATGGTGATAAAGATAAGGGGTGGAAAAAGAAAGATTACGAGGAGGATGTTGAATAGATTAATGTAATGGCAACTTCCCTTAAAGCGGAAGTAACATTGATATCATTTACTAACCTCGCGCTAAAACGCTAAAACCATCTACGATGACAAGTAGATTAAGGAAGATTACGAGGAGGATGATGAATAGATTAATGTGTAGCCCTTTTAAACCGGAAGTAACCTTGAGATTCTTTACTAACCTCACGCCCGCTAAAACCATCCACGTTTTTTGTTTTTCTACAAGAGATTCATGTTTTGCCATTTAAGTCGGAAGTAAATCTGTTCTTATCATCCTCCTCACTCTTCTCCTGCATTCCTCCTCCTCATCGTCCAATGAGGAAAAGGAATAGGTGGGGAAGATGAGGAGGAGATAAAGGAAGATTACGGGTAGGATGACGCATAGGTGAATGTGTTGCCCTTTTAAACCGGAAGTACCCTTGAGATTCTTTACTAACCTCACGCCCGCTAAAACCATCCACATTTTTTGTTTTTCTACAAGAGATTAATATTTTGCCATTTAAATCGGAAGTTAATCTGTTCTTATCATCCTCCTCACTCTTCTCCTGCATTCCTCCTCCTCATCGCCCAATGAGGAAAAGGAATAGGTGGGGAAGATGAGGAAAATGAGGAGGAGATAAAGGAAAATTACGGGTAGGGTGGTGCATAGGTGAATGTGTGGCCCTTTTAAACCGGAAGTATCCTTAAGATTCTTTACTAACCTTACGCCCGCTTAAACCATCTACATTATTTTGCTTCTCTGCAAGAAAATGATGAATATATTCATGTTTTGCCCTTTTTAACCCGGAAGTAAACCTGTTCCTATCATCCTCCACGCTCTTTTCCTTGCATTCCTCCTCCTCATCGCTCAATGAAAAAGGATTGGGTGAGGAACACGATGAAGATGAGGAGGAGAAAAAGAAGGATTGAAGTAACTCCCGCTAAAACCATCTAAATTTTGTTTCTTCGCTACAAGGGAATGATGAATAAATGAATGTAAATTAGTAAACCTTTTCTTATTATCCTCCCCACCCTTCTCCTTGTATTCCTCCTCCTCATCGGTCAACAAACCTTAAAACTTTTATCTGAAACACTTTTTCCAAAATGAAATATTCGGTCTGTTCCGGGTCTGGCTAAGACATCCTGAATCATATAGCGACATTTTTTTAAGGCTATAAGAGATTAATGTTTTGCCTTTTAAATCGGAAGTAAATCTGTTCTTATCATCCTCCTCACTCTTCCCCTGCATTGCTTCTCCTCATCACCCAATGAGGAAAAGGAATAGGTGGGGAAGATGAGGAAGATGACGAGGAGATAAAGGAAGATTACGGGTAGGATGATGCATAGATGAATGTTTTGCCCTTTTAAACTCACCAATTTTTAGAATGAGTAAATACGCAAATGATCTGCTAGAGGATATTTTTCATTCTCCTACACGTAAGCCGAATTTATTATTATGATTCTGGTAATATATACATATATTTTTGTTTTGTTTCTTCTGTTTACTTTGTTATGTATTTTCTTTTAATTTTATTTGTTTTCTGATATTAGTTAATAATTTTGTTATAATTATAACATAATATTTTAATTTTATTATTATTTAGAAATTAATTTTTGTTAATTAACGTTATTAAAATAATTTTAATTATATTGTCCTGTAATTGGTATTGTACTGTTGGGCAATAAAGAAATATTATTATTATTATTATTATTATTATTAAACCAAAAGTAAACCTGTTCTTATCATCCTCCACACTCCTTTCCTTGCATTCCTCCTCCTCATCGCCCAATGAAAAAGGATTGGGTGAGGAACACGATGAAGATAAGGAGGAGAAAAAGAAGAATTGAAGTAACTCCTGCTAAAACCATCTAAATTTGTTTCTTCTCTACAAGAGAATGATGAATAAATGAATGTTAATAAGTAAACCTTTTCTTATCATCCTCCCCACACTTCTCCTTGTATTCCTCCTCCTCATCGCCCAATAAGGGGACGATGCGGAAGATAATGTGGAGAAAAGGAAAGATACAAGAGATTTCTTATCACTGTAAAAACTTTGTAAGCTTGCATTCCTCATCTTCATCGCTAGACAAGGAAAAGGAATAGGTGGGGAAGATGAGCAAAATGAGGAGGAGTAAAAGAAAGATGCA
This sequence comes from Ocypus olens, assembly GCA_910593695.2. NCBI lineage: Eukaryota > Metazoa > Arthropoda > Insecta > Coleoptera > Staphylinidae > Ocypus > Ocypus olens. The sequence goes on from OU343054.1 coordinate 46,871,801, forward strand.
AGAGATTTCTTATCATTGTAAAAACTTTGTAAGCTTACTTTCCTCTTCCTCATCGCTCGGAAAGGAAAATGAATGGGTGGGAAAGATGAGGATAATGAGCAGGAGAAAAAGAAAGATGCAAGCGATTTCTTATCATTGTAAAAACTTTGTAAGCTTACATTCCTCCTCCTCATCGCTCGACAAGGAAAATGAATGGGTGAGGAAGATGAGGATAATGAGGAGGAGAAAAGGAAAGATGCAAGAGATTTCTTATCACTGCAAAAACTTTGTAAGCTTGCATTCCTCCTCCTCTTCGCTCGACAAGGAAAATGAATGGGTGGGATGATGAGGATAATGAGGAGGAGAAAAAGAAAGATGCAAGCGATTTCTTATCATTGTAAAAACTTTTGTAAGCTTATATTCCTCCTCCTCATCGCTTGACAAGGAAAATGAATGGGTGGCGAAGATGAGGATAATGAGGAGGAGGAAAAGAAAGATACAAGAGATTTCTTATCATTGTAAAAACTTTGTAAGCTTACAATCCTCCTCCTCATCGCTCGACAAGGAAAATTAATGGGTGGGGAAGATGAGGATAATGAGGAGAAGAAAAAGAAAGATACAAGAGATTTCTTATCATTGTAAAAACTTTGTAAGCTTACAATCCTCTTCCTCATCGCTCGGAAAGGAAAATGAATGGGTGGGGAAGATGAGGATAATGAGGAGGAGAAAAAGAAAGATGCAAGCGATTTCTTATCATTGTAAAAACTTTGTAAGCTTACATTCCTCCTCCTCATCGCTCGACAAGGAAAATTAATGGGTGGGGAAGATGAGGATAATGAGGAGGAGTAAAAGAAAGATGCAAGAGATTTCTTATCACTGTAAAAACTTTGTAAGCTTACATTCCTCCTCCTCATCGCTCGACAAGGAAAATAAATAGGTGGGGAAGATGAGGATAATGAGGAGGAGAAAAAGAAAGATGCAAGTGATTTCTTACCATTGTTAAAACTTTGTGAGAAGCTTTACTTTCCTACAGAGTTCTTGTAGATATTTGTTCTTAATGCAGTATAACATTACATTTTTCGAAAGATTGATCGAGTACGAATCGATGGAATTTGATAAGTTGTGTGTCGGCCTTTTCCTCCTCCTCCTCCTCCTCCTCCGCCAGGAAAATAATAACTTTTGACAGAACCCGCAGAAGTTTATTTCGCCGTAATGCAATTTTGCCCAGCCGTAACATGATTGAAGGGGACGCACTGGGTAAAGTTACTTCGGGAAATACTTAATAAATAAATAGACCGCGAGTGCATTAATCATGGCAAGTGTTCGGGCCCAGATAAAGGGCACGTCGCCGACATTATTACTTATTACACGATTACTACTCGGGAGGCCTGAAAGATTTCCGATTTCCCCGCGCCGGATAAACAAGGTGATTGATGTGTTTTTGTGTTTAGTCAATTTTTCGTCCGTGTTATCTTTCGACGCCATTTCAATAAGGAAGAATCTATCAAATATTAACTTTTTAGATTCGCACGGGGCGAGCGATTTAATTAATTTCAGACGTGGTTGCGGTGCTGGCAGTGCAGGTGGTGGATAAGGGAATTGTAAGGCACGCACTGGTGTTTAATTTCAATGGCGTAAGTGTGACGCGTTAAATTTAATTCTTTGCTAAATTGCAACCGAAGAAAACGGAACAAATTAATGTTTAATGTTCTTGCGTTAAATGAATTGGATTTTATAGGTGCAGGCTGAGCGAACAAACATTTTTGCCAGTCAGTCAGTCAGATTGTGAGTGTCAGCTGAAGGGCGGCTTGTAAAACAGAAATCATGTCGTGCTGAATTATAAACGTGCTTTGTGTTTATTAATGGCCGAATGCTGGAGCACCTAAGGAAGGATGCTGGACGGATGGATTTTCCGGTTTATATATTTATGGTTTATATTGTGGATATGCGAGAGGCATAATAATAAAATATAAAAAGGTGTGTGTGCGCTGGTATATTTAAGGAGAGGAAGAGATCTTTTAAGGGAGAGTCTTTCACACGTCTCTCGGGCGATTTCCGCTTTGTGGGGACCGCGGTGTGGAGGAAATCTGCATTCACAAATTGCTCTCTCCTAGCTATGACTTGATCCGCACAGATCACTGAAGATCAGCTTTGATGTTTAAAGGCCCGTTTTTCCGCCTACACACATAAATCTATGTATGTTCCCCCATTAAAATACACCAGCGGATGGATTAATCGGTATACCGGATGCACACACGGTGCAGTTTTAGCTAGATTATTTATATTTGCTTTGGGAAGGACGGTTTTAGCTCGTGCCCCCATCACCGGGTATAGATTATAAGTTTTTTTTGTAATTTAGTTGCTATCGTGTTGGTTATTAAACATTTTCCCACGAATATGTTTGTGTCATATTTACGATTTTTTCATGTTGATCAATTATTTCATATCACACGCACGAATTTATCCCGGCGGATCCACCAGAGTTTTACACAAATCCAATTCGCCAATGAATTGTATATTTTTTACGAGTATATGTCTGTTTGTTTATGGGCGCAGTATGGAGTTTTTCCATTTAAAATTTCAAACAATTATTTAACGATTTGAAGAAATTCTTAAAAATAAATAATATGCGTGGGTAATTTATAATACTCTATTCGACCAAAAGTAAAACAAGACTGTTCTAAAAATACAAATAACATAGGGAACAATGTACAATATTAATTTACAAAGATTTAAAATAATATAAAATAATTGAAGAGCTTAGAAGTAAAACGGTGCACTTTTTATGGTTTTGATATAATCAACTTTGATATTCTTCGAATATTAATTTCCTTTGATAATGAAAGTTCCAGGTTATGGTTTGAAATGATATTTTACAACAGTTATTTCACTTAAAGGGTCCAACATGCCGCACTTGGTTCATTTTTTTGAAAAAGTGCACTTTAACCCTTTCACTTTCAGGCCCCATAATTATCATATATTACATAAAGTTCTTTGTAAAATGTAAATTAAAAGTTAAATAGTACTATAGTTTATTATTAATTAGACTAATTACACTTCTTAAATTCAATAATTTCACACCCTGGCGCATGCACCATAATTTACACGGATTTTAAAAAGGCACCAGCCAAGTCGGTGCGTGCGTGTGTTATTTCTGCGAGGTAATAAACCTTTTTTTTCTCTCCCTCGTTATCTATACCTTATCTTGAAGTGGGTCTGAACCGGTCGAAAAGGCAATAAAGCGAACAAAGAAACGTTTTTCTTTTTATCAAAATATGATCGGGGGGTTTATAGACAAACCGGGTTCTCGCCCCTTCTCGCACACCTGTTTCCCTCATTACGATTACTTATTACCCGGTGAACTGTTGATGAAGTGAGGGCTTATCCCATTGAAAGGCTAAAATATCTAATGACTTCGTTAATCCGACGCGCCTCGTCTGGAGCGAAGAAAAAGAGTAACACGAGCCCTCCTTTAACAACCAAGATAATAGAACTCCGCAACAAAAATATACATCATTAGTGTTAACCGAGTAAAACGATACAAAGTTATTTTAAAATTGACTTGGGTTTCATGCGGTGCGCATCCTTTTATCCTGACGGTGGGTGAGGTCTTAATGGGAGGGCGCCATTTCAAAAATTAGATCTCATTGTAGGGAACCGATCCGACCAAGACAAAGACCTTTATCACCCTCCTCCTCCACCTTCCCGCTCTCCAATTAACGTGCATGCAATTCCACTAATGGCCCTAAACTGGTTAACTGTACATTCAGAAAATACTCAGCAGCGTGTGTGGATAAAGTAATCAACATTTACAATTTAGATCCATATATTATCCATATACCAACAACAAAGTATTTTGCAATAGAATTTCGTTTACTTAATAACTGATGACGCAGAATAGTGCTAAAAGTTCTACGTTAAAATTTAAAACTTGAAACGCCAAAGTTTCTCCAGATTTTAACTGCGCTGATGAGACCTGACAGGTCGAAACCGGTCCGTAGGTGAAAATATTTGAATATTTGAGAATTTTTTTTTCAATTAAATGCGCGAAATATTTGTTGAGATGAGAGAATGTCACTTTTTATTGAGACAAATAAAGAACACATATTTTCCACACACATAAAACAAACAACACGTTTTCTACAACTGTTAAAATAAATATTGAAAATTTGGGTATATTTTTCACAATCAAATACAAACAAAAATACTATTTCACGCGTGAAAAATGTGAAAACACGTATTTTGTATTTTCAATGAATAACATTTTTTGCATTGATTGCCTTGGCACATTTCGCATTCTGATAGACCATCTTTTACAAGAGTTATTTTTTTTACTCTTGTAAAATAAATGTCCATTTAACAGTCATCGATCTAAATATCATTTAAACAAAACCAAAACTTCAGTAAAGTGTGGATGAATGAATTCAAAAAACGAAATATAGCCTGAATATATAAATATTCAACCTGTTCGTAACTCTGCAAGCAAAATTAAGTCTTACTAAGACTATAAACAAATAACTTATTGAAACAACTACTTCCCTGGCTAGTGCCACGCCGGATATTGAATGATACATTAAACCAATGTTATTACACTTAGTACTTAGTACTAGTAATAACGCAAATTTCTTTTGTATCATTTGCAGCCAGTTTGTGATTAAATTCCCCAGATTTGAATTTCTCGCCAATAAATTCCCCCCAAATTTTGACAGTTGACACTAATTTTGGGATAAAATCTCCCAGTTTTGATTTTCTCATCACTAAATTTTACCAGATTTTGACAGCTGGCAGTCATTTTGAGTTTAATTTTCCTAGTTTTGAATTTTCCGCCACTAAATTTCCCCAGATTTTGACAGTTAATGGTCATTTTGAGTTTAAATCCCAGGGTTTTGAATTTTCCGTCACTAAATTTTAACAGTTTGCAACCATTTTATGATTAAATTTCTCAGATTTAAATTTCCCACCCCTAAATTCCCCCCCAGATTTTTACAGTTGGCACTCATTTTGAGTTTAACTTTCCCAGTTTTGATTTTTATGTCAATAAATCCCCCAGATTTTGACAGATAGCAGTTATTTTGAGTTTAATTCCCCTAGTTTTGAATTTCCCGCCACTAAATTTCTCCAGATTTTGACAGTTGGCAGGAATATTGAGATTTAATTCCCCTGGTTTTTATTTCCCGCCAATAAATTCCGCCAGATTTTGACAGTTGGCAGCCATTTTGAGTTTAAATCCCAAAGTTTTAAATTTTCCGTCACTAAATTCCGCAATATTTTGACAGTTGGCAGCCATTTTGTGATTAATATTCCCAGATTTGAATATCCCGCCCCTGAATCGCTCCCGTTAAAATCGTTCAATAAAAAGTTAAGTTTCGAATAATATATAATCGAGTACGGTTTGATATAATGATATTCGATTCATCATTCGAATGCTCGTTTAAATTATCCAAATGCGTTTGTAGGTTTTGGTTAATTTATTCGAATACCGAATTATTCGAATAGTCATTCGAATGATCATTCGAATGGTTAATCGAATAGTCATTCGAATGATCATTCGAATTCTCATTCGAGTGTTATTTGAATGATCATTCGAGTGTTATTCGAATGATCATTCGAGTGATCATTCGAATGATCACTCGAATGATCATTTAAATAAAAATGTCGACACATCTGGGTTTGTAATTTTGATTAAAATTAAAACGAAGGGTGGTGGCTTTCCCTTTCCTACAACCCAGCCAGTAGAACCAAAACCAAGCGTTTTACGTATATAAATAAGTAATAGGTATCATTCGAATGATCATTCGAATGAATAGTCGAGTACCGATCATTCGAATGAATAATCGAGTACCGATCATTCCAATGATTATTCAAATGAATAATCGAGTATCGAATGATAAAAATAAGTTCTCCAGATAGTCGATTATTTTCATAATCGAACTAACGATTAGGATAGATATAATTCAATCAAACGATCAAAGATAAACTGCTTAACTGTTCCTTTAGTGGGAGAAGCGAAATCAACAAAGATTATTTATTAACAACGTAAATAAATAATGGCGTTTCGAGTGTGCACGGTTTCACTTCTAATTAAGAAAGAAAAAGTTGGGGAAATCGAGTCTTCAAGTAAATAGACTTAACAAAAGTTAAATTGTTTTAAAGGATTAATGCGTCTGCGTTCTACTGTCAAATACGTGTTCCAATAAAAAGGGTTTAAGCAATTATTTTTTTTTAATTTTTATAATCATGATTTTTACTTTCTAGTTAAAAGAAAATGCAAAATGCTAGTGTTTAACCTTAAATGAAAAACTGGAAGCAATTATAGATTTGGTTAAAAAATGTAAAGTATTAATTATACAAGCTTTTGTTTTTTACTTTTTTTTTGTTGATATCCATGAATAGTTATAGATGTATACATACATATAGGCAAATGTACGATAAGTTGATATGTGAGAGTATTTTCTCTCTCATGCATGCATATGTATAGGAGAGTTTACGATGAGTTGACATGTGAGAGTATTTTCTCTATCATACATACATACATACATATGTATAGGCAAGTATACGATAAGTTGACATGCGAGATTATTTTCTCTCTCATACATGCGTACATATGTATAGGCACGTTGACGATGAGTTGACATGTGACAGCATTTTCTCTCATACTTCACCCAGAATTCATTGGTGTGAAGTTTATCGGCAAACATAATATTTACATATTAACACGGTCGTTTGGGACTTTGCTCTGCCCGTCTAAATTTCACTCTTTATTATCGGTCATTTTACGATAATCACGCCTATACATATGTACTTACTGTAAAATATGTTTTATGCTTGTTTTGATCTTTTTTCTTTTATCTGTAGTATTTGGGATTCATCCTGTTAATAAATGCAGAATATTTGTGTAAAATTATTTCAATAGCTCATTAAAGTTTCAACAAATATGATTCATTACGGAGGGCGCAGAATGCCGTTAATTAGAGGCCAGTGCCGGACCTCACACCCTCCCTCTCACTTCTTTGATAAGGTATGACCGTCATACTGATGAGGCCCCGGCCCTAATCTCCATATATTTGATCAAAGGGAAGTCCCTCGTTAAATACACACTTATTTTTCGTTTCGCCCCGACTCGAGTTTTCCCCTTGTTTTCACTGATTTACATGTTACCCTTACGCCTTAAATCAATTCTTAGCCATTGTTCAAGTTGGAAATCTCATTTATTTTAACGAATATTTCAGCGCAGCTCCGACTGAAATTTTATACTCCCGAGAACTGTCTCTCTGCCTCTCTCGCTCCGTGTCGCCAAGAATTAAAAATTTATTATCTTAACGCGGACTCGGGGACGAGTAAACTTTTTAAATTTATTTTCTCCTTATCTTTAAATTTATTATGTATACATTCGGGAGGAAATAGAAGAAGCAGAGTTCTGCACTATATATAATATACTGGATGCATTGATTTTCTAAACAGATTATTATTTAGTAACAATTCATGACAAATGTTTTTCTTTTGCTTTCAATCACTAAGAATACTTTAAAAAGACTATATAAAATTATATTCATACATTTTTCCGTTGCTCGTTGGTTAATGGCTGACTTTATTATATCCAAATGTTTCAAAAATCATTCATTAATGACCCCTATTAATGAACAATTTTTCATTAATAAACAATTTTTTATTAATGAACGATTTCTCATTAATATACGATTTTTTTATTAGTGAACGACTTTCATTAATAAATGATTTTTCATTAAAAAACGATTTTTCATTAATGAACGATTTCTAGTTTAGCATTAAACTGCTAATTCGTAAGTGGCTTATTACTTATAATTACTGGAAATATGACTGATAGTAGTGAGAAGACGATCTATGATTTGTTTCACATGTAATGCAAAAATATATCAATTCTCTGCGCTAGAATTTTGATATACCATTAAATGTCAAAGCGTGAAACGTCAAATTTATAAAACGCGTGTATCAAATGAATGTCTGCTACTATGGATAGTGTCGGTGCTATTCGCATTTGGTGCCGATATTGCTACAAAGGGCTTAATAGCAAGTTTGTTTGTTTGTTTTGTTTGGATTTTCTCTAATTACGTTACGATCAACGGAAAAATCTTGTAACCAACTCGTGTGTTAATTGGCGATTAATGACCTCAACAATTAACGCACCTGCGCAAGCGCTCGTGCGTGAAAATGTCTCGATCATTAATCGATATCATTAACACACTCGTTTATTAAATAACTATTAACATGTTGCAACTACAGTGTGTTTCAAAAAGAAAATAATCGCAGTAGTCGGCTATGAATTGAAATGCGTAAGTCTCCGATTAAACATAGTTTTTATTCAAAGAGTTAACGTGACCATTGTGTACTTCATGGGCGTCTGAGATTAATTGGTTTTTAAAAACACAAATTCAAAGTAAAAATAAGTAATTAAAATTAAAAACCCTGACTTGTTGCAGAAGTAATAAAAAATACGAGCAGAGCCTTGAGGAACCCCCTTTTTCAAAGAGTCAGTTACCATGACCTCGTACTTTCGACGCATATGAATAATTCCAAAGAGATCCTAATAATTCGAAGTTTTGCAGTCCGAAGAAACGAAGAATTTTCGAAACTTTAAAACTTCAATCTTCGAATATTTTCTATGAATCAATTTTCGAAGCTTCGAATCATCCAGATTGGAAATCTTCGAAAAAAATTCCGATACAGGCAGCTTTTGCAGAATGATGTACCTTTTATGTATCTTCGAAGTGAAATTCCAGCCTTAATTCTTCGAAAATCTTCGAAATTTCGAAACTTCAATCTTCGAAGATTTTCTATGAATCGACTCTTCAAAGCTTCAAATCTTCAAGATTGGAAATCTTCGAAAAAAATCCCGATGCAGGCAGCTTCTGCAGAATGATGTACCTTTTATGTATCTTCGAAGTGAAATTCCAGTTTTAATTCAAATGCGAACAGCTTCGAAACTTCAATCTTCAAAGATTTTCAATGAATCTTCGACTCTTCGAAATTGGAAATCTTCAAAAATAATTCCAGTACAGGCAGCTTCTGCACGTATGTATCTTCGAAGAAAAATTCCAGCCTTAATTCCAATACGGACAGCTTCGAAACTCCGAATCTTCGAAGCTTAGAAACTTCAATCTTCGAAGATTTTCAATGAATCCTCGACTCTTCGAAATTGGAAATCTTCGAAAATAATTCCAATACAGGCAGCTTCTGCACGTATTATGTATCTTCGAAGAAAAAATCTAGCCTTAATTACAATACGGACAGTGTGTTTCAAAAAGAAAATAATCGCAGTAGTCGGCTATTAATTGAAATGCGTAAGTCTCCGATTAAACATAGTTTTCATTCGAAGAGTTAACGTGACCATTGTGTACAATCAAAGACATTCATGGTCGACTGAGATTAATTGGTTTTTCAAACACAAATTCAAAGTAAAAACTAATTAAAATTGAAAACCCTCACTTGTTGCAGAAGTATTAAAAATATGAGCTGAGCCTTGAGGAACCCCCTTTTTCAAACAGTCAGTTACCATGAACTAGTACTTTCGAACGCATTTGAATAATTCCAAAGAGGTCTTAATAATTCTAAGTTTTGCAGTCTGAGGAAACGAAGAATCTTCGAAACTTCAAAACTTCAATCTTTGAATATTTTCTATGAATCAATTTTCGAAGCTTCGAATCATCCAGATTGGAAATCTTCGAAAAAAATTCCGATGCAGGCAGCTTCTGCAGAATAATGTACCTTTTATGTATCTACAAAGTGAAATTCCAGCCTTAATTCCTAAATGGGCAGCTTCAAAACTTCAAATCTTCGAAATTTGGAAACTTCAATCTTCGAAGATTTTCTATGAATCGACTCCGATTAAACATAGTTTTCATTCAAAGAGTTAACGTGACCATTGTGTACAATCAGAGACATTCATGGGCGACTGAGATTAATTGGTTTTTAGAAACACAAATTCAAAGTAAAAATAACTAATTAAAACCCTGACTTGTTGCAGAAGTATTAAAAAATATGAGCTGAGCCTTGAGGAACCCCCTTTTTCAAAGAGTCAGTTACCATGAACTCGTAATTTCGAACGCATATGAATAATTCCAAAGATGTCCTAATAATTCGAAGTTTTGCAGTCCGAAGAAACGAAGAATCTTCGAAACTTCAATATTTTCTATGAAACAATTTTCGAAGCTTCGAATCATCCAGATTGAAAATCTTCATCAAAAAATCCGATACAGGCAGCTTCTGCAGAATAATGTACCTTTTATGTATCTTCGAAGTGAAATTCCAGCCTTAATTCTTATATGGGCAGCTTCGAAACTTCAAATCTTCGAAATTTCGAAACTTCAATCCTTGAAGATTTTCTATGAATCGACTCTTCAAAGCTTCAAATCTTCAAAAAAATTCTGATACAGGCAGCTTCTGCAGAATGATGTACCTTTTATGTATCTTCGAAGTGAAATTCCAGTTTTAATTCCAATACGGACACCTTCGAAACTTCAAATCTTCCAAACTTCGAAACTTCAATCTTCGAAGATTTTCTGTGAATCGGCTCTTCAAAGCTTCAAATCTTCAAGATTGGAAATCTTCGAAAAAAATTCCGATGCAGGCAGCTTCTGCAGAATGATGTACCTTTTATGTATCTTCGAAGTGAAATTCCAGTTTTAAATCCAATACGGACAGCTTCAAATCTTCCAAACTTCGAAACTTCAATCTTCGAAAATTTTCAATGAATCTGCGACTCTTCGAAATTGGAAATCTTCGAAAATAATTCCAATACAAGCGTCTTCTGCACATATTATGTATCTTTGAAGAAAAATTCTAGCCTTAATTCCAATACGGACAGCTTCGAAATTTCGAATCTTCGAAGCTTAGAAACTTCAATCTTCGAAGATTTTCAATGAATCTGCGACTCTTCGAAATTGGAAATCTTCGAAAATAATTCCAATACCAGCGTCTTCTGCACATATTATGTATCTTCGAAGAAAAATTCTAGCCTTAATTCCAATACGGACAGCTTCGACACTTCGAATCTTCGAAGCTTAGAAACTTCAATCTTCGAAAATTTTCAATGAATCTTTGACTCTTCGAAATTGGAAATCTTCGAAAATAATTCCAATACAAGCGTCATCTGCACATATTATGTATCTTCGAAGAAAAATTGTAGCCTTAGTTCCAATACGGACAGCTTCGAAATTTCGAATCTTCGAAGCTTAGAAACTTCAATCTTCGAAGATTTTCAATGAATCTGCGACTCTTCGAAATAGGAAATCTTCGAAAATAATTCCAATACAAGCGTCTTCTGTACATATTATGTATCTTCGAAGAAAAATTCTAGCCTTAATTCCAATACGGACAACTTCGAAATTTCGAATCTTCGAAGCTTAGAAACTTCAGTCTTCGAAGATTTTCCAAGAATCCTCGACTCTTCGAAATTGGAAATCTTCGAAGAAAATTCCAATACAGGCACCTACTGCAGAATGATGTACCTTTTACGGTGTATTAAGTGCTTCCGTTCAAGATTGCGGAATAAGTTGATAAAACAACTATATTTTAATAATCACGTATTTGACAGTTAAAGCCGTGTACCGAATCATACCGTACAACACTTGGCTATAATGAATATTTAAAAGTTCAAGTCTGCATGTTGTATTGTCTGAGTTCCCTCTAACGAATGCTCGGATTGTTCATCCCTTAGCGAGTTTTAATGATGGGCGCGCGAGTTTCTCTCGGATTGACGCGGCATCTTTTTCACGTGCATTCTTAAGTTGAAGTTTAAATGAAAGATCTGCGGGTCTAGATTGAAACTAATAACAATGAGTGCCATTTAAGTTTCGGAATAGACTTAAAACCGAGCGGAGCAGATCGTCCCCGGAGTTTCCCGGAACTTGGGTAATAACGAATTGTTCGCGCAATTTCTTCATATATACACATAATGGGCGCGCGTACAAAGATCTAAACTGTTTTAAATGAGGCCCGCGTAGGAATAGGGGAATGGATCGATAAGATTAAGTGTGGAATTGTGTTCGGAGTGGATGGGAGATTAAATACCGAGCGCGGCCCCCCGAGGTGTTAACCGTAACAATAGGTAAACACTCATGCAAACCAGAGGCGGCGGCGGAGGTGGAGGCGCCTTCGGAAGTGATTGCGGCTCCGACTGCTGGGGCTATGTAGGTGTACTCGTACGTGTGTGTGCACTTCACCCCCGGAGTCTGCCCGCTAAACGACTCTCCGAAGATTGCAGATTAGATATTTCAAAGAGTTCGCTACTCTAAATCGACTTTTTCATCCTCCCTCCAGGGCCCGTGTATAGCTTATTCGGCGAGATAATGTGATAGCTTTTGCGGGCCCCCGAGTATACATCACTTGCCAATTGCCCGCCTCCACTACTTATCTGATTACGCCTTTTATTCACACTCCATTTTGTATTAGATTTAAAAGAGACACACTCGCTCACTTGGTCCTTACAATTTTATGTGCGCATCCATAAAATCTACACAATCACCAAGTTAATATATTGTATTACCAATATGCTGCATTGATAAAGATTTATTACACTTATCTTGACTTCTGAATATAGACCGCTTTCTACCATTTTATACTATTATATGGGCGTCGTAGTCAGTTACAGAAACGTTTGTCTTCTGAGCGTTGATACAAGTACCGACAGCAATGCCTACCGCTGGAAAACGTGTGGGTAATTTTGTAATAAAACAGAATTGTTGTACTCTAATGATAAGTTTAAAAATGTGTCATATTTGTAGACCCACTACCAGAGCCTTCGCAAAATGTCGTGACACATTGCGCAGTGAACATCTTAAAATTAAGAAAGGGGAGCCCGGAAACTCATAATTATTCAGCGAGCGCTGCCGAGTAAATGATGCGGCCATGCGTAGTTTCATTATCGCGTTATCTGCGCAAACTTTACCTCCAGGTGTCACGACGTTTTGGGATGGCTCTACAATTGTTTCACCATAAGGTTTTTTAATCGCCTCGCCTCTCAGGTTAATCCAATATTTAAGTTGGATTACATATTAAACGAAGGCAACTGTTAACGGTCCTTAAAAATCTTTTTTCGATACCTTTCATATAACAAATAAATAACAATACATGCTCCAAAATGATGAAAAATTTATTGAAAAAAAAACATCACGCTTTAATATAAATATACTGGTAATTGTATCAGTATCTAGCTGTTATGCATCGGCGCTTACAAATTACGGCAATAACTCGTTCATGACGTGACCATTCATTCAATTCCCCCGGACGGTATATCTATTTTTATTTTACCTTTTTCCATATATTTTATACATCCATGAACTTCTATCCAATCAATTGTATAATTTTGCAAATGTCATGCAAATTTTATTTAATTACAATTTTTGATAATTCTGTGATCTGCGCATATGAGATTATCAAACAACCTTGAATTGGGAGTTTATATAGCTTTTCACAAAATTATAATCTCAAGGGTTAAAAGACCTCGGTCGATAACCCATTTCACATCATAAGATAAAAAAAACAGTATAGTTGTACTTTAATATTGTGAAATAAATGTATTATTATTATTATTACTATTATTATTTCAAATCAATTTTAAGGAATTTCAAAAAGTTTGAAGTTGTTTTTCAATGTGATTTCACATCATAAGATAAAAAAAACAGTATAGTTGTACTCTAATATTGTGAAATAAATGTATTATTATTATTATTATTATTTCAAATTAATTTTAAGTAATTTCAAAAAGTTTGAAATTGTTTTTGAATTTCTTCAATTTTCAATATTTGTACATTCTTTTCGTAACAGACTATCAGGAAACCGAGAGGTGGAATATTTTTTTTTACAGTTTTCCGTTTTTTGTCTTTCACCAATTAATTCATTTTTAGAATGTCTTTTTACGAATTTCTATTTTTTCTTTGTCTTTCATAAATTAATTCTTTTATAGAAACCCATGGTTTAGAAATCAACAATAATTGAAGATTATGTTATGTTATATTGTACCCTTCGCGCAGTACATACACGAGAATTTGACAGTTAAAGTACCATTATTTTTTTTTTTAGTAAATTAATTCATTTATGGAAATCTAGGATTACATAATACTAGTTAGATTGTTTGATTTTTTGTCAAGTGTTCTAATATTTTTTTTAATTCATATCTTACGAATTTTTTTTTTTTTTCAAAAATTAAAGTTAGTTTTGAGATATTTTTTTGTTCGAGTCTTTAACAACTTTAAATATTAATTTTCGAAAATTCATAGCTTATGCAAAAATTGACACATTTTCAAAAATCGAAGTTAATTCTAAAGACTGATGTTTTGTGAATAAACTGAAATTTTTGAGAAATTTTATCATATCAGTATTTATTTTTTTAGATTTTTTTGTGAAGTGTTCGACAACTTAAAACATTAATTTTTACAAATTCATAACGTACGGAAAAAGTAACACGTTTTCAAAAATTCAAGTTAATTTGAAAGGTAAATGGTTTGTGATTATATTTTTTTTTAAGTAGATTTTTTGTTCAAGTCTTCAACAACTTTAAATATTAATTTTCAAAAATTCATAACTCATGTAAAAATTGACACATTTTCAAAAATCGAAGTTAATTCTAAAGGCAGATGTTTTGTGAATAAACTAAGATTTTTGAGAAATTTTATATCAGTATTTATTTTTTTAAATTTTTTTCTGAACAACTTAAAACATTAATTTTTAAAAATTCATAACGTATTGAAAAAGTAACACATTTTCAAAAATTCAAGTCAATTTTAACGGTAAATGTTTTGCGATTATATTTAAAAAAAAGTAGATTTTTTGATCAACCAATTAAAATATTAATTTTCAAAAATTCACAACTCAAACAAAAACTGACATATTTTCAAAAATCGAAGTTAACTGCAAAGGTAGTTGTTTTGAAAATATATTAAAATTTTTGAGAAATTCTAATAAGTATTTATTTTTTTAGATCACTTGACAAGTATTTGACAACTTAAAACATTGATTTTTAAAAATTCATAACTTCCGGAAAAAGTAACAGATTTTCGAAAATTCAAGTTAATTTTAAAGGTAAATGTTTTGCGATTATATTTTTAAAAAAGTAGATTTTTTTGTTCGTCTTCAAAAACTTTAAATATTAATTTTCAAAAATTCATATATCGAGCAAAAATTAACACATTTTCAAAATTCGAAGTGAACTGCATAGGTTGGTGTTTGAAAATATATTAAAATTCTTGAGAAATTCTATTCTATCAGTATTTATTTTTTTTTAGATCCTTTGTCAAGTGTTCGACAACTTAAATCTTTAATTTTTAAAAATTCATAACTTAAATATTAATTTTCAAAAATTTATAACTCAAGCAAAAATTGACACATCTTCAAAAATCAAAGTTAACTGCAAAGGTAAATGTTTTAAGAAGATATATTAAAATTTTTGAGAAATTTTATTACATCAGTATTTATTTTTTTAGATTTCTTGTCAAGTATTTGACAACTTAAAACTTTAAAAAATTCAGAACATATTTTCAAAAATTAAAGTTAGTTTCAAAGGAGGGTGTTTTGTTTTAGATTTTTTTGCTCAAGTCTTCAACGACTTTAAATATTGATTCTCAAGCAAAAATTGAAGCATTTTCAAAAATCAAAGTTAACTCTAAAAATTTTGAGAAACCTATATCAGTATTATTTTTTAGATTTTTTAGATTTCATCCAAAGTTTTCTATTTTCAAGCTTCAGTTAACCAACTTAAAGGGATGCACTTGGATTCTATTGAATTACCTTTTGCCGGCTAAAAAAATGACCAGCAACTAATTAATCCGGTTGTCCGGCGGACGTGTAATAAACTTACAAGGGCGCGTTCCTATAATATTATAAATTCATGCCGAGCGAACGCAAGCACAAAGTAGGTTAATAAGGAAGCTTTCACAGTAACCAACTTCAATCACGTCCCTCCATCTTCCTCCCTCCGCATGTAATGTTTCCCAATAACTGGGATAGTGAAATCCGGGCACGATTTTAAAACTTTAAAAACACAAATTGCGTTCCGTCCTTCATTTCGTTTACGTTTTTTTTTTCTCCTTGCGAGTCCAGTTAAACAGGCAAACACACCAACACACATGCACACCTCTAAATTAAATTTGCTTCCGGTGATGCGGCTCTTATGCCCTCGGGAAACGTGACTCCAAATGAGCCCGCGCGCCGGCTGCACCGGGCCCGGCGTGTTGTTTATTTTATTTTGACACTTTTCGAAAGTCGGTCGGCGAATCCTACTAAAATGAATATGTTACCGTGAATCAAAGTTTGCGGGAAATAAAAGATTTTCAGTTATATAAAGTGCTTTCGAATGTTGTATTTTATCACGTTCGTTCAGATTCTTTAAAGATTTTGATTTTTCGTTAATAATTTATATTCTTTCAAAATCGGGTTTAATTTGAGCGATGTAATGTTTTTCATTTCCCACTGAGTGAGAGAACGCAATACATAGATCCTCCATAAGATTTTTGAAATAATTCAAATAATCAAAATTTCTTGTCAAAATGTTTTAAATATTATTTCAATATTTAATGCAATGCAAAATCGTCTGTAGATTTTGTTATATTTGGAATTACTCATTAGTCCCTTAAGAAAATTATGAAACTTTTTCGTGCGTACATTCCACACCCGTGTAATAAATAACTATTAATTTATAAATTAAAGTGCGCGAGCATCTGCCCATGCATCTCGAGTCGAGTGGATTCGATTCTCCGCCGGGCGGAACATTTTTCTGGCCGAGAAATATACGAATATCGTTGTGTTCGTCTGACATTATTATTATTATTTTCATTTCATTTGAAATGTGTCTAAAAATATATTACCTAGAATTCCGTTAGTGGCCGAACGGTTAAAAAAATGATTAATAAATTACAAATTTAATGTACATTACATTTTTGAACATGATCTCTCCTTATTTCTATTCTTACAACTTACAAATCCAAATTTAGAAAATACCAACATTAAAGTTACGTCGCAAAATTAGTCTTAAAAACAACATTTATGTGTGTAACAAGAATTCAATCAAACCCACTCTGCCTGAGTGTATATTTCTATTGAAGTATTATTAATACCTTAATACAGTGGACTTAATTAGAATTTGATTACCTTAGGTAATGCTAAAAAAAAATTGAAGGGCGTGGTTGTAATTTTTGTTCGAAAAGTGTAATGCTGTATTAATTTACCTACACCATTATTTTGGATGCAGCAATCGAGCTTTGATTACTTCAAGTTTGCTTCTCTTGCGGTAGACACACACAAAAATTTTAAAAAATCCAAATTGAAATTGGAATATTCAATATAAATAATAAACTTGTTTATCTGAAAAATTGGTTAAAGATAAGGTAAGTTTTGTTATTATTAAAATTGGAGATGTTTAATTTTTGACGAAAAAATTAAAAAAGACACGAGTAAACCCCTTGGAACTTTTTTTAAAAAATTACTCTCTTAATAATCATCGTAGATCATTGAAGTATACCTTTTTTCATCAAAAAAACGAGAGAAATTGATTGCCGTTAAAAAATTTCAGCTAACTTCAATAACAAAAAAATTAGTCAGTCACCATGAGGATTTTGGAAAATTTACGAAAATAATTGATTTTTCAGACTTTGATCGGCCGTAGCGGCCAAACGAAAACTCCAAATTGAACGCGGTTTGCAAATCTGAGCTCCTCGTGCGTCAATTAGTCGGATTAGAGATTTTGAATTTTTGATAAAATCGTGAAAAAAAACATGACCCTTGGAAATTTTGTTAAAAAATGCAACTTTCTTAAAAATCATCGTAGAGTATTGAATTTAACTTTATTTTCATCAGAAAGACGAGAGAAATTGATTGCCGTTAAAAAATTTCAGCTAACTTCAATAGCAAAAAAATTAGTCAGTCACCATGAGGATTTTGGAAAATTTACGAAAATAATTGATTTTTCAGACTTTGATCGGCCGTAGCGGCCAAACGAAAACTCCAAATTGAACGCGGTTTGCAAATCTGAGCTCCTCGTGCGTCAATTATTCGGATTAGATATTTTGAATTTTTGATAAAATCGTGAAAAAAAACATGACCAAACCCCTTGGAAATTTTGTTAAAAAATGCAACTTTCTTAAAAATCATCGTAGACCATTGAATTTAACTTTATTTTCATCAGAAAGACGAGAGAAATTGATTGCCGTTAAAAAATTTCAGCTAACTTCAATAGCAAAAAAATTAGTCAGTCACCATGAGGATTTTGGAAAATTTACGAAAATAATTGATTTTTCAGACTTTGATCGGCCGTAGCGGCCAAACGAAAACTCCAAATTGAACGCGGTTTGCAAATCTGAGCTCCTCGTGCGTCAATTAGTCGGATTAGATATTTTGAATTTTTGATAAAATCGTGAAAAAAAACATGACCAAACCCCTTGGAAATTTTGTTAAAAAATGCAACTTTCTTAAAAATCATCGTAGACTATTGAATTTAACTTTATTTTCATCAGAAAGACGAGAGAAATTGATTGCCGTTAAAAAAATTCAGCTAACTTCAATAGCAAACAAATTAGTCAGTCACCATGAGGATTTTGGAAAATTTACGAAAATAATTGATTTTTCAGACTTTGGTCGGCCGTAGCGGCCAAACGAAAACTCCAAATTGAACGCGGTTTGCATATCTGAGCTCCTCGTGCGTCAATTAGTCGGTTTAGAGATTTTGAATTTTTGATAAAATCGTGAAAAAAAACATGACCAAACCCCTTGGAAATTTTGTTAAAAAATGCAACTTTCTTAAAAATCATCGTAGACTATTGAATTTAACTTTATTTTCATCAGAAAGACGAGAGAAATTGATTGCCATTAAAAAATTTCAGCTAACTTCAATAGCAAAAAAATTAGTCAGTCACCATGAGGATTTTGGAAAATTTACGAAAATAATTGATTTTTCAGACTTTGATCGGCCGTAGCG
Source organism: Ocypus olens (assembly GCA_910593695.2). Lineage (NCBI taxonomy): Eukaryota > Metazoa > Arthropoda > Insecta > Coleoptera > Staphylinidae > Ocypus > Ocypus olens. Next base: position 46,890,720 of record OU343054.1, read on the forward strand.
GCCAAACGAAAACTCCAAATTGAACGCGGTTTGCAAATCTGAGCTCCTCGTGCGTCAATTAGTCGGATTAGAGATTTTGAATTTTTGATAAAATCGTGAAAAAAAACATGAAACATTGGAAATTTTGTTAAAAAATGCAACTTTCTTAAAAATCATCGTAGACTATTGAATTTAACTTTATTTTCATCAGAAAGACGAGTGAAATTGATTGCCGTTAAAAAATTTCAGCTAACTTCAATAGCAAAAAAATTAGTCAGTCACCATGAGAATTTTGGAAAATTTACGAAAATAATTGATTTTTCTGACTTTGATCGGCCGTAGCGGCCAAACGAAAACTCCAAATTGAACGCGGTTTGCAAATCTGAGCTCCTCGTGCGTCAATTAGTCGGATTAGACATTTTTATTTTTTGATGAAAACTCGAAAAAAAGACATGAGTAAACCCCTAGGAAATTTGTTAAAAAATGCAACTTTCTTAAAAATCATCGTAGAGTATTGAATTTAACTTTATTTTCATCAGAAAGACGAGAGAAATTGATTGCCGTTAAAAAATTTCAGCTAACTTCAATAGCAAAAAAATTAGTCCGTCACCATGAGGATTTTGGAAAATTTACGAAAATAATTGATTTTTCAGACTTTGATCGGCCGTAGCGGCCAAACGAAAACTCCAAATTGAACGCGGTTTGCAAATCTGAGCTCCTCGTGCGTCAATTAGTCGGATTAGAGATTTTGAATTTTTGATAAAATCGTGAAAAAAAACATGACCAAACCCCTTGGAAATTTTGTTAAAAAATGCAACTTTCTTAAAAATCATCGTAGACTATTGAATTTAACTTTATTTTCATCAGAAAGACGAGAGAAATTGATTGCCGTTAAAAAATTTCAGCTAACTTCAATAGCAAAAAAATTAGTCAGTCACCATGAGGATTTTGAAAAATTTACGAAAATAATTGATTTTTCAGACTTTGATCGGCCGTAGCGGCCAAACGAAAACTCCAAATTGAACGCGGTTTGCAAATCTGAGCTCCTCGTGCGTCAATTAGTCGGATTAGAGATTTTGAATTTTTGATAAAATCGTGAAAAAAAACATGACCAAACCCCTTAGAAATTTTGTTAAAAAATGCAACTTTCTTAAAAATCATCGTAGACTATTGAATTTAACTTTATTTTCATCAGAAAGACGAGAGAAATTGATTGCCGTTAAAAAATTTCAGCTAACTTCAATAGCAAAAAAATTAGTCAGTCACCATGAGGATTTTGGAAAATTTACGAAAATAATTGATTTTTCAGACTTTGATCGGCCGTAGCGGCCAAACGAAAACTCCAAATTGAACGCGGTTTGCAAATCTGAGCTCCTCGTGCGTCAATTAGTCGGATTAGACATTTTTATTTTTTGATGAAAACTCGAAAAAAAGACATGAGTAAACCCCTAGGAAATTTGTTAAAAAATGCAACTTTCTTAAAAATCATCGTAGAGTATTGAATTTAACTTTATTTTCATCAGAAAGACGAGAGAAATTGATTGCCGTTAAAAAATTTCAGCTAACTTCAATAGCAAAAAAATTAGTCAGTCACCATGAGAATTTTGGAAAATTTACCAAAATAATTGATTTTTCAGACTTTGATCGGCCGTAGCGGCCAAACGAAAACTCCAAATTGAGCGCGGTTTGCAAATCTGAGCTCCTCGTGCGTCAATTAGTAGGATTAGACATTTTTATTTTTTTATGAAAACTCGAAAAAAAGACATGAGTAAACCCCTAGGAAATTTGTTAAAAAATGCAACTTTCTTAAAAGTCATCGTAGAGTATTGAATTTAACTTTATTTTCATCAGAAAGACGAGAGAAATTGATTGCCGTTAAAAAATTTCAGCTAACTTCAATAGCAAAAAAATTAGTCAGTCACCATGAGGATTTTGGAAAATTTACGAAAATAATTGATTTTTCAGACTTTGGTCGGCCGTAGCGGCCAAACGAAAACTCCAAATTGAACGCGGTTTGCAAATCTGAGCTCCTCGTGCGTCAATTAGTCGGATTAGAGATTTTGAATTTTTGATAAAATCGTGAAAAAAAACATGACCAAACCCCTTAGAAATTTTGTTAAAAAATGCAACTTTCTTAAAAATCATCGTAGACTATTGAATTTAACTTTATTTTCATCAGAAAGACGAGAGAAATTGATTGCCGTTAAAAAATTTCAGCTAACTTCAATAGCAAAAAAATTAGTCAGTCACCATGAGGATTTTGGAAAATTTACGAAAATAATTGATTTTTCAGACTTTGATCGGCCGTAGCGGCCAAACGAAAACTCCAAATTGAACGCGGTTTGCAAATCTGAGCTCCTCGTGCGTCAATTAGTCGGATTAAAGATTTTGAATTTTTGATAAAATCGTGAAAAAAAACATGACCAAACCCCTTGGAAATTTTGTTAAAAAATGCAACTTTCTTAAAAATCATCGTAGACTATTGAATTTAACTTTATTTTCATCAGAAAGACGAGAGAAATTGATTGCCGTTAAAAAATTTCAGCTAACTTCAATAGCAAAAAAAATAGTCAGTCACCATGAGAATTTTGGAAAATTTACGAAAATAATTGATTTTTCAGACTTTGATCGGCCGTAGCGGCCAAACGAAAACTCCAAATTGAACGCGGTTTGCAAATCTGAGCTCCTCGTGCGTCAATTAGTCGGATTAGACATTTTTATTTTTTGATGAAAACTCGAAAAAAAGACATGAGTAAACCCCTAGGAAATTTGTTAAAAAATGCAACTTTCTTAAAAATCATCGTGGAGTATTGAATTTAACTTTATTTTCATCAGAAAGACGAGAGAAATTGATTGCCGTTAAAAAATTTCAGCTAACTTCAATAGCAAAAAAATTAGTCAGTCACCATGAGAATTTTGGAAAATTTACGAAAATAATTGATTTTTCAGACTTTGATCGGCCGTAGCGGCAAAACGAAAACTCCAAATTGAACGCGGTTTGCAAATCTGAGCTCCTCGTGCGTCAATTAGTCGGATTAGACATTTTTATTTTTTGATGAAAACTCGAAAAAAAGACATGAGTAAACCCCTAGGAAATTTGTTAAAAAATGCAACTTTCTTAAAAATCATCGTAGAGTATTGAATTTAACTTTATTTTCATCAGAAAGACGAGAGAAATTGATTGCCGTTAAAAAATTTCAGCTAACTTCAATAGCAAAAAAATTAGTCAGTCACCATGAGGATTTTGGAAAATTTACGAAAATAATTGATTTTTCAGACTTTGATCGGCCGTAGCGGCC